>OX419756.1:54163446-55603529 GCA_948567375.1 Lunularia cruciata | reverse complement strand
CCCTTTGTTCCCCGGCAGAACTAGAGGTCTACAAACCAAGTACGCCGATTACGTTGGAACAAAATCCGTTAGAACCGAGGAAGTTGCTCGGGAAATATCAACCAGATATTGGAATGCAATATTGGGGAATCTGAATATTCCACGTGGGCAACCCTTCTGCAGGGTCTGTGAGGCTCCAGATAAGCTGCCGAGCTGCCTTGTACGAAAAGCAAATCTGATGCTGCAATTTGTATAGTGCATGATCCCCGAACGAGGAGACCACATATAAAGCTGGAGAGATTACACTTCCCATCTTCTTCTTCCTAGTTTCTAAACGGGAAATCGACTTAGTTCAATTGTGGGGTGAAGATCGAGGTCGTGAGTGCACAGGGCTTGATTGAATTCAGCAGCGTAGGGTTGTCTATTTCACGAGGATTAGATTTGCGGGCCTGTGGTAGCAGATTTCCAAGCAATTGTTAGGTGGAATGTGTTGAGATGGCAACATCCAACATGCGAGATTCGTCTGTTGATCATCACTGTGCGCAGAGGAACTACAGCCCTAATTTGGAGCGGAATTCCACTTGTGGCCCGATTTCCAGCCATGACCTGAAGCCTTCGCAATCTTCGTTGCCACCCGAGTGCGATAACTCTAAGGACGCCAGCAAGAGGAAAAGGGTAGGTGCAGAAGGAGAGATTAGATTACTGTTTCGTATGTTTGGCAGAACGCAACTCATCAGGTTGCTGAGGCGTCTTTGTGCGTGCCCTACTTATCTCATGTTTCGAAGCGTGTCAGCTTTTTGGTGCTTGAGATGCGAGAGGGAATCTTATCGCGAGGTGCATGCGGAAGTTTGTGGATTAACCTTTAACCTTTCCCTTCCTGTCATGCAGGTGAATCGAACGGCGAAGTTGAAGCAGTGTAAACTCGAAGCAAAACGGGAGCAGTGGCTTTCTCAAGGTAAGGGTTTAGGGTTCTTTTTAGAGAGATAGAGAGTGAGAGAGAGTTGGCCACGGATACTCCAAATAACAGAAGTTATTTCTCCAGCAGACCTTGTGCATGAAGACACGGAGAGAAAGTTATCATTCTTTCCGCCATTATATCTGAAGAAATCGTGGAGCCAATCTCTTTTTCAATCCGATTTCCCCACCCTCTTACTTACTGTGCATGAGAATCCTCTACTTGCCGTGCAAAGAAGAGGCAATTGATTGGTTCTGCTAGCAATTCCTCAACCCTGTACTAAGAGACTGGTTCTAAAACAAATAGTTGTATACGTCGCCAAAAACATTAAAATTCACACGGTATAAAAAAGGCTCTTTCCGACTGAAAATGCTGTTTGCACGCACATAGTGCAAAATTTTCCTGCCTGTAGGTCGTCCATGATTGCCTTCCAGGGCAGGGCTTGCTAATATATGAAATTTCATACCCGGTTTGGTTATTTGAAAGAATTCAAACAGCTGAGTGGTGCAGGGACCCAGCAGAATAAGAACAGAATACTGGTCTAGTACCGCTGAGGAAAGGTTGGATAATCAACCAGTCTCTACCCTCGTTTCAGATGTCTGAGGAGAAGAAAACATCCAGTTTTGAATTTGGTATAAAAATACTCTAGTATAATCATTCACCTTGTGTGGATTGGAACATGAACGGATATAATTCATCTCTATCATTTATTTGACTTTCAGCCCTAATCTTTAGGCGGAGATGAGAATTTTGGGTTATTAATAGGCAGGAGACTGGTATTGTGCTTGTGTGATATCCTTCATGGTCGCAGTATCTCACCGAATGCTTTTCTTAGTTCCCTTAAGCCATTCTACAGATCTTTAATTCGTACGAGTTTCTGTACAAAGATTGACTGTGGTTCGATTATTTTGGTAAAGAAGAATTTCGTCGAGTGACGGATGTGCTGGAGAGCAAGTATTTTATGAGAGATATCTGCTTTCGAGCAAGGGGTAGTGGCACTCTTATCCAGATAATCCAGTAAAGCACAGTGTATGCGTGCAGAATGAAAGGCAGATGTGGCTACGTCCGTTTGGGGATTAGCTTAAGGACTCTATGGTTCCATTGAGCATGTCAAGATGGACTCTCCTAGTTCTAATACGTTTCGCCTGATCTTTACAGATGACCCAAGAGATGGTTAAGTCTAGTCACCGATGACACGAGAGCCTATTGTCCCATGAATATGCTGCTCTGTCCTGTCTTCATCTATCTGCGTATCTGTATGCATTATTGCGGGGGATAGTGTCTGTTATGAAAGAAGTTTATGCTCCTGTTGTAATCAGTCGGTCTTGTAATACTGTCCCGTGTTGATGCGACACTCGTATTGGATGCAAGTGACGTCGTGATAACTATTATAATTGCGGTTATTTATTTACAGTTATTTATGGAAGTGTCTCTTCGAGGATCCTAAAGCGTCTGAACCTTACCAGGACTTGATTCTACTACGGGATGCACTAACCAGTCATACTAAACCCTTTTGTGGGGACAGCCCTAAATCGCTATTCTCTGCTTACTGTGTTTACTCCCACTTACCCTTACCCCTACTCCCTGGTACCAATAACTAACACGCCTTGTGCACGCTTACCCTTGCGCTCGAGAATACACACCACTAACTCTCGGCGTTTTCTCCGTTAACCCACTTTTTGAGGCTGACAGCTACATACGGAATTTCGATTTTTAATGTCCATTTCACTAGTTTTTAATGGCCGCATTATATAATTGCCACGTTCTTGTCGTGTCTAATAATTACATTTGAAAGTGAAACCCAGTTCTCCTGATGGGTTCTGCATACCATCCCATCTGAGGGTAATGTTAATGTCAGAGTACAGTCAAGTCAAGTCCAATTCAGTTTCGTGGGTGCGAAACCTTGTTTAGGGGATCTGACTGTAGAACAGGATTTGGATTCTGTTATACAATGCGATTATATCTCATCGTTATGTTTAGTGTCTTGTTCACAGACTAATACTAAGCGAGCTGACATCCGCTAGGCTTGGGCTTTGGGTTCTGGCTCCAGTTACTCTGCGGCCTTGACCAACTGAACTAAGGACTTGCCAGTTCGTTTTCACCTCCCGCAATCTTACTTCTTGACACTAGTCATGCTTGCACTACTCGACTACCTTGCTACATGGCTCCATATCGCCATCAAGTTTCTCAACTTCATTAAAGCTTTGTGTCACTTGTTTAGCCATGAGGAACTCGTATACGTCAGATCCCCCGTTCTCCGAGCGGCTTCTGCTCCCATTACTCACTTACACGTGAGAGTCAAGTCAAAGTTTAGTCCAATCTCGTGGTTGCGAAACCTTGTTGGGGGACTGATTCTAGAACGGGCTTTGCATTCCATTACACAATACCACTACGTGTGGATCTCTCTACTCCCACTCATGTTACCGTCTGGCTTGCTGCCGTAGCGATGTCATCGGACAGGCTTTGTCGGGGATTTCATGCACAGTAATATTTGCATAATTAACGCATCTTACTAAGAAAACGTAGGTCTGTCCAAGTGTCTCTTTCCGTCCCAAGCATCGATAGATTCTTGCTCTGATCCCCAAGTATACCCTCGCTTTGTGTAATGACTTCCGTCACTTCCTGCTTTTCGCTTTGGATCATTAGTGTCGGTCTTTCAGGTAGAAGCAACGCACGTCCCCGGTTAGGATATGCCTGCTGGTTCCTCCGCCTATCTACTGATCTAATTACCAAAATTGACTCCGGTGGGACATGGCAAGAGCTGTGTCCTGTTATATCTTTCCCCCAAATTCGTGAGCGACTCTCATAGGAAGAAACCGAGTTTGCTCTTGGGAGAAAGACGGTCCTGGAAGTGCTGTGGCACTCCTTTCCAGATACTTCGACAGTGGCCCCGACACTATGGGGGCCACTGACGAAGTCAATAGTGTTTGCGTGCAGACTTCTTGTGAAGGTATGGGTACTTCTGTTCGGTCTCTTGTTGACGCAAACAAGGTGACATAGAGCCTGCGAGGGTATGCACCATCTCAGTCCCGAATCTATTTGCCGTCTCTTTTATCTTGCCTCTGCCTTCGCAAATTTACAGTCAGTGGGCTGGAGTTTATGGGTCATGGCAGTAATATTTTGCAGCCCCTAGTAACTGAAGTACGGACTTTGTCACCACATATGTAATGATAACCTTCTGCCAGTTCTGCCTCCTCCAGGTTGATCGCCATCGCACGAACTTGGGTTTGCTGCATGTCTTTATCGTCTCTCTCAAGGCCATTAGAACTTTGACTGTACTGGCTGTGGAGAACTCCGTATAACTTCATAGAACAGTTAAGTCAAGTCCAGTCTAGCCTCGAGTGTGCAAATTCGTACTAGGGAATCTGATTTTAGGAATGGTTTTGCAACCCACCACAAAAGGACGTTTCCATCATATTGCCATTGGTTATGTGATCATAGTCAGTCCTTG
Organism: Lunularia cruciata; assembly: GCA_948567375.1. Classification (NCBI taxonomy): domain Eukaryota; kingdom Viridiplantae; phylum Streptophyta; class Marchantiopsida; order Lunulariales; family Lunulariaceae; genus Lunularia; species Lunularia cruciata. The sequence goes on along the minus strand of OX419756.1, from coordinate 55,599,144 downwards.
TCAGTGTAAAACCGAGTCACACAAAATTACAAGTATTTGTTGACCATAACATTACACCACACTTCGGTATTATACGCGACTACGTACGACCGCAGTGAAGGGATGAGCATGTGTACGCAAAGGTGGTCTCGTTTCGTTGCGATCTGAACCATTTTACCATCCACTAACACTGTGTTTCCTATTTGCTCGATGGTTCACTTTTCTTTGAAATGCATCCTCTGTTTTTCCCCAGCACCTTGCTGGGAGGGCTCGCTTCTTTCGTTAGATGCTGGGTACCACTGCAGATTTTGAATGCTGTATTTTCCTCATGGAATATATCAATCTTCGCTGCTGTTTTGGATCGAGTTCGCTCATGTGTTCTTTTGTCAATTCCTACTTGCTTAGACTTGCATTTATTTACTTGCTTAGATCAGCATGTCTTTGGTTTGCATCGGTTCTTTCATGCATTTAATCGGCTCCATGTGCATGTCCCCGGTTTGTGTCTGTCGGGTCCTAATTCGGTATGGATCCACCGATCTGCGAACGGCTTCCGCTCCCATTACTCATATATGCTAGTGGGTAGGTTACCATGCGATTTACCTTCACGAAATTAATTTCGCTAAATCACCCTGTAAGTCTGCTTTTGCAACATGTCTGAACCTATGGTATCTGTTTTAATATATCGGATGCAGGCAATCACAGTCGAGGTAAACATGAGGATCAAGACTGCCATGATATTATGGCTCCGAAAAGCAACAACGAGAGATCTCCTGATAGATATGCCGACCAAGGTTTCTGTATACAGCCTAGTGGACCTGATCGTAATGAGAGATTTGACACTGAACGAAAACTTTCTGGCACCGAACAAAATGTTTCATCTTCTATCAAGAAACCTTTGCCGATTTGTCAAGGTGGCGTGAAACAGGTGCTGAGATGGGAACAAAGCAAGAGCTCTGAGCTGCCAGAGATAAACCTTGTGAAGAATCAGAGTAAAGACAAGGATTTGAGGTTAAATGTGAGTTTGCAGGATGACAAAGATCTTGTGGAGGTTGAAGGGAAAAGTCTGCTCGATAAGTGCTGCCTTTCAGACAAAGAGAGTATGCCGTCTACGAGCATGCATCTTGCTCCTCTCAATCTGGCCCCGGATTCTGGTGGCCCAAGTATTGGAAAGAAAATTACTTTGACGCTACCTAAGGAACTTACCTGCAGAATGAACACGTTCACAAGAGCTGAACAAGAGACAATGGGTTTAAATGACCCTAAGCACGACCGGGGACCTGCATGCTTAGGTTGCTCTGGAGGTGATTTCAGCCCAACTCCATCAACTAGCAGCTGTACGAGCAGTGGGTACGCTGGAAGTTCAAATGAGGAAAATGGAACTCATTCTCATGACGCTGAAGACGATTGGGAAGCGGTGGCAGACGCGATTTACATGCAAGGAGCAGCTTGCAAAACTTCCGACCCACACAAGTCCATTTGTAGTGAGAATAATATTCCTGTAGAGAAAAAACAGAACAAGTGCGGAGCTACTCCAGACCTTAAGCCAGAGTACAAGTACAAGGCTGGGATGCTCGGGGGGAGGATGAGGGGTATGGGTGGCAGAGCTTGGAGACCTGACGATGCGGCTAGGCCACCTACACTACCCACACTTTCCAAGCAACACAGTTTTCCGTTACAGTCTACTGCACCAACGTGGAGCGCTGGACATGGTAGTAGCTTTTGGGGCCCTCCCCCAGCACCATCGTACTGCCCCATATGTACTGAGGAACTGGACATGACGGACTCTTCGTTTGTACCCTGCCCTTGTGGTTTCCGGTTGTGCCTATTCTGTCACCACAGAATTGCCGCCGAGGATGGTCGATGTCCTGGTTGTAGGATACCTTATAATACCGATGTAGCCATGAAGCTGTCCCGTAGCTCCAGTGTACGGTTGCGTGCACAATGATGCATCATAGTCCATCTGTGTCACAAGGTGCAGGCCATCGTATCGCAGAGTCCAAGGCTTCATAACTGACGCATTTTTTCAGCATTCGTTATCAAAGATCAGCGCCAAATTGTCTGCATATTAGTTTGATGTCACTTTGTATACTTGTCACTACCTTCAAATTTACCTGATGCCTAGGATCTCATCCTGTCACATTGCGCAGGCAATCATGTGACAGAACGAAAAGATTCGTATACTGACTTGCATTTCTGGCATGCCTGTCGAATGACTGGTGTCAAAAGGATTAGTATGATTACCTTTTATCTATCATTGAGCCACAAACTTGTAAAATCTATAAATGAGTCACGACAACATATTCGACTTGATCTACTTCGCGATGATGTCGGGGGCATGAAAGTTTCTTGCCACTTCCCCACAATCAATTCCCTTCCGATCTCATACGTTGTACAAAACATTTTCCTTAATACAACCTATGGGATGGGGTGCGAGTTCACCTTCTTCCTGCTCTCTTCCTACTGGAAACAGCCTATCTTCCTCGGGCTCTTCAGACGACAATGCTTTGTGATCAACACGTCTGGTACGAACATCTTGTTTTCAAATTATGCAAACTGTCTAGAAACTTCTTCGTTGTGTGCTCTACTCAGTTTCAACACCCAATCGAGACAATTTTGGGTTCCTGAGAACGTGTTCATTCGAACGTGCTCTTGAGGACTCTTGCAGGCAGTAGCCCGTTAATATTCCATGAATGTCCAGGGCTCTTTGTGAGGAAGAAAGCAGGAAGAGAGCTACATTTTGAGATATAAATGCGTGATCTGCGTCTTCCTGGACCTGCGTGTTTTATAATTACAAGTATTAGAGCTCTGAGAACCCATGGTTTAACTGCATCTCTGGGCCTGCATAAACTTTTTCCGAATCTACCAGAGTAGGAATGTATCCGAATATACTCGGCTCTATCATCGACTATCCAAAATTATGGAAAGGTCTTGAGTCGGTCGGCGAGCAATTTTCAGATCATTGTCTCACAGTTCGTTTTCTCTACACTACTGACATGGATTGGTTTGTATACTCGGGTGTGGACAATAATTTACGCTGTTACAGCGAATGTATTTCAGCTCAACAGTAACAGGTAGAATTACCACATACCGGTTTCAAGTTACCAACAACTACCATGAAGGGTATGCAGAATAGCACTCGTTTTAATACATTCAAGAATATCCCCAATATCCTTGCACCAATGGATGGTCCAAAGAACAGTCCTTGAAAGCCAGTCACCCATTCGTCCTAAATTGGCCAAAGAATTACCTCTGGCCCCCAACTTCTGACACTGATCTTAATGATAGCTGCCACTATGTATGTTTATTTGGGAATCGGAATCCTGTGCACAATCCACTTCAATGATGCCCTACTTGCATTGCAGATGTGTAATAACACTAGGGAGACACAGTAAGCAAATGGGTTGAAATAGGTGGGGAACTTCATCAAATTTTACAATAGGGCTTACAATGGGGCTTGTCAATCATGAATGGATTAACGCATAAATTAAAATTAACAGTGAGTCACACAATTTTGAGAGTCGGTTACATCATCATGCCTCAAGTACTCTTCTGTACTTGGGGTCAAGACTCAGAGAAAAATGCACATAAGTTATGAATGGACAAATGAGGGTGAGGAGCACTGTCTCCTATGATACTGGTGCATCAAGATGATGAGAGAGATACATTAAGTTATGAATACCCTTAATAGGTAAATTCTTATTTGGAGAAGATGGACCAAGATTAGTCCATAGGGGATATTCACTAGAGGCATGCGACTAGATTCCTCTAGATTCATGTAGGCAACGTCCCTTGATTTTGAATCCAGAGGTACTTATAGATTCTTGGGAATGACAAGCCACATATCTTGCAGTAACGGGGTGGTCGGATCTAACATTGTGTTGCATGGACAAGCATGACTGAGATTTATGCACAGCTGAAACCGAGATTCTGCATCTCTACAAGAAGTCATCAAGACTTACGTAATGTGAGCTTTCCAGTGCACTTGCTTAGATTTGGATGTATACGAAAAGTTTCATTGATATAAAATATTACTGATAGCAAATGTTATCTAAAACTAGTCCATCTCCTATGGCCATAGGATATAGAACGTACAAATTGGTCTTGGCCTCTAGCAAACTAATCTCAATTGATGACTAGAGGTTTTGGTTTTGATTTATGGCCTATACTATTGACAAGAGCACGCCTAGTACAAACTGGAAACATATTGACTTGCATCGCCTGCACTCGTAACAGTACATATGGATAGCTCAACTGGTCACGAGCGGTAAACCTCATCACCTCGTTGAACCACAGACACATGAATAGATTCGTAAGGGTTGTATGCTCCCTGACAATGACTGATGCCTCTGCCAGTGCTGTACACGACAACAAAGTCATTTGGTCAACACATCTGTAAGCCAACTTGCACCCTATCGGCGCTTTAGGCGCTTCTTTCGGCACTTTAACGTCATACAAGTCTTGGAATAGTCGTCGCTACAGATGACTCACTAGCTCACAATAAACTCCCGAAGTGTAGAAAGTAGTAACTCTCCGATGCAGTTATGAGTGAGCGATCTGGTAGAAGATCTACAGACAACTAGGATGCATATGAAAGCTAGCATAGAATATACCTTTGTGACCGTGAAACAAGGCCCGCTCAGGAATATTCTCCGTTCGATATTGCTCTAGTTGAATAGATACCTCCTCAGGTAGAGCTTTATGCTTCCGGACGATAGCTGCTCCTTCCGCGTAAACACAGCTGCGACCTCCATGTTCTGAAATTGCAAACGATACTTTCGGCCGCCAAAGTAGAGCTTCCAACACGCCAATAGGATCTCTACGAAACTGAGACTTTGAATCCACCCAAATCGAGAACCTTGCGTTTGGAAAGAGTCGGTGGTTCAACATCTATAACCCGTATAAATTTCGCGTCAGAAGTTCGCTTAAATACCCACGATGATCTCATTTTAGTAACGAACGGCACCAGTGACTGAGAAATGGTCCACTCCTTTAACTGAGAAGAGAGTTCAGCAAGACCACTACTGACCATTTAACTCACTAAAAGAAGACAAACCCAGAACATACCTTCGGAATCTTCCCATTTCGTCGCTGATCAGAAAACGGAAGATTTCGGACAATCACAATGCGCCACAGTCCCACTTTGAAAGTCTCAGGATCTGGAGCCTTTCCTTCTTTGGCCTGGGCCTCTAAAGTTACTTCGTCCCATAATGCAACGTAGCAAACCTGGTCACTTGAATTCCAGCAATAGCACCCACCATCAATAAACTAGAAGCCTACAAACCAAGTACGTTGGAACAAAATCCGTTACAACCTACGTGCCTGCGGTGAGTGGCGGCCGGAAGTAATCAACCAGATATGCAAATGCAATACAGAGAAGGCGTTTTGAAAAATGTGGAAATTCCACGTCGGCAACTCATAAGCAAGCCGTTATTATCAGGTGAGTTAACCTCCACATAGGTTTGCCGAGCTCCCTTGTACCAAAAAATCAAATATGATGATTCGGTTCTATAGTCCATGATCCTAAACAAAAAGACCGGATATAAAGCTGCAGGAGACGAACCATGACGTATCTTTTCGCAATTAAGTACAAATTATTCATATGTAAAGACCCAAGTCAAATAGACTGTAGCAACGCAATGAAGCAAAGCAAGAAAGAACTACAAGACATATTTCTGTGCTTTTAATTACAAGAATAGAGGATATTTTGTGACGACATTCGGACGATTGAATCTTTGTAAAAGTTCTCGAGTGGAAGATCAATCAGGTCAGCAGTTACAGACTGAAGCATGACACGCTTACTGCTGCAGGTGATATAAAGAGATTATAAAAAAAGAGTACTTCGACGCGCTATCAGAAACGCAAAACTAGCTATCGTGAGATGAAAGTCAACCCCTCGAGATACACGATGATTACATGAATGTATGAATCTACATTCTTTTGATATTCTCGACGAAAAAGTGGTAAGTGTCCATGACAATCCTCATAAGAGCTACAAAATAAGGCACGCAGTCCGTAATTGATAAAAGATCAAGCTCTATGTTTTGACAGCATAAAAGAGTTGTCGTAACGATTACCTTCGTAGTGTTAAAGGTATCGAACAATCCGACTTAGATGACAGTTCGAACTTGGGAGATAATCTTAAGATGCCGAGTACCTCGAAAGGTTAGTGCTAGCAATATGGTCATATCATTTCTACGGTTACCAGAAGGCCGCTGACATTACTGGAGAAGTTTAGCAAGGATGAGAAGGACCACAAGGATTTCCTACCTGTTCCACTGAAGCATTCGTCATGCCGATAGGTTGGTACAGGTCATCACCCCCACCGAAAGTGCAAGTCAGCACTACAACAACACATTGTTCCATGAACGACTTGTCTGTAGAGTCTACGTCAAATCCACTGCCTTCTTCACAGAATCCGCAGTGCACCTCCATCGTGTCCCTTAGCTTTACATCATAAACAAAGAAGTTCCAGTCAAAGACCAGGTACGTAGAAAGAAGAACAGTGGTTCAAGTATAACGCCAAAATAGAGACTGGGCTTGGGAAGAGCGAAAACAGAAACCTTGAATAAGGAACTTTGTTTTAACAACTATTCCTTCTAAGTAATCAACACGTCTTTTTCACAAGCTTGATGGTTGATTAGAACCTCACGATTCACCAATCAGGTACTGCCAAAACCGAAGTAGCTATGTCTCCATGACTATGGGTCTTACCTCAAAACTTTTAGCTCTCTCATACATCGTCTGATATCCTGCAAATGCACTGGCCATCGGGCTGTCTTCAATTTCCCTTTCCTTAGGGTCACCCCTCTTGTGAACATAATTAAGTACTCTGACCAAACCTTCGCTCGCTTCCGGCAACTTAGTTGTCTCCAAATCTTCAACAGGTAGAAGCTTTAGGCATGCTGAGCATTTGCAATAACCGATACATGTTAGTGTCGGCGTTGATGAATAGATTTCCACATGAATCCAGTTCTTGACCAAGCTACACTGGTGTTCTACTTGCAAGTAGTGGGAACACATGTCCTCATCAGTCCTTGTTCCTGTTCTATATGCAATTCCACCCGCTCCTGGTATGTTACAGACCAACACTTGTTGCTGGAGCTTTGTGACGGGAGCTGATGTAACCAGAAGAATTCCAGGAAGGCCGTGGTAACTTACGTTCTTCTTTGCCCTTAATTTTCTTAGTAGGCATGTCCATCTTGTCGAGATTACTCGGCTTGAGCTTAATCGGCTCATCGTCTTCTTGCAGTTGTAGAGTACTTTTTTCGTTCACTGCAAGTGTATCTTCCTCTTTTGCGTCAATGTCAATAACTGTGGACCAAAAATAACAGATAATTGTTCAGTACCACGCGTACATATGTTTACCAGGTGTATTTTCTGATATTGACTAAAGATGAAGAGGTGGAAGCAATTGCAATTTTATCCGCATAAATCGCCATCACCTGTACCTAAAAGGATAGGTGGGTGCTTCAGGAAACATCAGAGAAAAAGTGAAGCGAACCGTGCCGAAATTCTAAATAAGACGATCTAGGACCTTTCTCTTCGAGCTATTCTGACTTACTCACCAATGGCTTTCACTCCTTGAGGAGACAGTTTCAGAAGGTGAACACAACTCTCAAAAACTCAAAAGCATTCTGAAAGACGAGAATTCCTCTCATTCATTAGCTGAAAGTATATTTCTAGGTCTGATTTACAATCTTAATCTGTGAGAAATTCAAACGTCCTAAGTAATTCTAGAGCAGCTCACGATTTAATAAGTTTCTAGTCGCATCAGATGACAAGTCTTCACATGCCTTTCGTGAGTTTTGTAGTCTTTACAATGCCAGGATCACATTTTTGTCCACCAGATACGTACGACAGGAACGTTGCGCGGTTACTAACAAGCTTTGGAACAACGAGGGAGGAAAGTACATATCGAAGATAGAAGAAAATACTTGTAGACGACGGACGATCTTGAGAGAAATGGCGCACCTCGACAAACACGATCACGAACACCGAACACAGAACAAGAATATTCAGCCTCCCTCTCCAAGTTGTGCTATCCAAATATTGCAACCTTCTTCTGACGGCTAATTTCGCTTGTTGCGTCCTTTTCCTATGCTTTAGACTCCTCGCCCGCCTATTGTCATCATCAAAGTCAAGTTCGCCCCGTATGCCGATTCGATACCCCTGCTTAGAACCAGCATTGTGCTCATCATCACTGTCGAATGAACTTGTTCCAGTCCGGGAGACCGAGCTCGTCGAGGAGAGTGGCATTTTCCCCCGACGCTCCGGTGCCCGAAAATTCTCTCAGCTGCTGGCAGATACAGCTTCGCACTTTGTGCCTAGCATGCTCATGGTAGCCTCAGAGCCTTGGGCAATCGATCGATCAATGAACCATCACTCCCTCATATTGCCATCGTCCACCTGCTCCTTCTTTTCTGATCTCAAGTTTCTTTTCCTGCTCTTCGTGCTTATCTCTCGCTCCACTACTCCCTGCACGGCAGGCGCATTCTTCTGTCCGTCAGCCGCGTCAGCTTTCGTCCGGCTCCTGCCGCAAACTAATGCGTTCACGTCAGTCCGGTACGTTGCCCAGAAGGATCAGTTCTGTATTTCCGGATCGCTTTAATGGAGGCTGAAATGCATCCTGAAATTAAGTATAATTAAGAATATAATATGACTTTGGAGATTTCCCAAATCTAAAGAAAGAACAATATTCATCACACGTACCATAACATTACTCCATTCTTGCACTAGCCGGGTAAACAAAATAGTCCAGCAATCGGAAGTACAATATCGAAAAAGTTAATATCCGAAGGAAATGGTACGAAACAGCGTTTATTTTGGTGTATGCATTAGAGTTATTCTTGATACATCCAACGCGAAGTGAGTTTAGAGCCCTTTGCTAGTAATATAAGTAATTATTGAATCATTATGAGCCAGGTGAATTGTTGCTTTCTGGTTATGATGTAAGGAACTCGATATTAGAACTTTTGATCTTCAAAATTCTGATACTTGAAAACCTATGACGGTTCGCAAATCATAATGGTGTAAAATAAAACAACTACGAGACAATCCAGTAATATGCGCAAAATAAAGAAAAAGGGACCAAAAACGTCTGAGAGAATTTCGTGCTTTTAACTTATGATACGATATTTCGCATTTTGACATTATGCACGAATTTCCATGGGAGATTTCCAAAATATGCTACGGAAATATTACTACATGACTCACAAGTACTAGTAATTTAGTCAAGACGTGATTATCCTAATGATGAGATGATTTGTGAAGATAACCATGGTTAAGTTAAACTAATCATTAGAATTCTCGTGAAGGCAAAGGCAGCAAGAACAAGGTCCTGTGAGTAAATATCCTGCCCGTCGACTTAACGACGGCCTCCTTTCCCGGCGAACAGAAGTTGGACGTGAGGTGGGAAAGCAAATCGATCGAGTTCTGGGATGTGTTGGGTGGCAGGAATGGAGCCAAGTGAAGAACGAACAGTCCGGCGAATAATATGAGGAAGGAGATGCTCTTCTTGCTCGTCACCTTATCCGTCGAAGCTTTCACAGAGCAGAACAAACAGACAGACACAGAAGTCGAGTGTTGGAGAAAGGGAGCAAGAAATTGACAACGAACAGTGGAGCAGCGCTCTAGGTTCGCTGTGTTTTGAAGCGCTATTTCAGCTATGGCAACTCTGGCTGCATCATCGTTGATGATCTCTACAGCCTCAGCTGGTTAGTGATATTCGTCCCCGTGTTTGCAATTCTGTGTACAGAGGTCGGTCTCGAGAGTATTGGACAGATAGTTCATGTATTGTCTTGCATGTGCTGGTGTAGAGTAAGTGGGATATGTGCAGGCATGAGTTTCTCACGCCCGACATCTTGACAAAGAATCGGTGTCGTGCGTTGGCGCTTCTGAGAGTCCCACTTCGGGGTAGATAGAGCTGATGCCAAAAGAGGACGATTACACACTTTACTTCGTGGATTTTGGCTGTAGATTGAATGCATTGTCCAGCACATACACTAAAACTCCTTCGCCTTTTGGTACTCCACGAAGACATTATACGCCATTCAGTTATCGCAATTGATGTCCAGTTGTTATGTAGTTCGTGTTGATAGCGTAGTCGAATTTCACGCCAGAAACACAGAATAGCAGAATGGCTTCCGATTTCTGGAGAAGGAGGAGACTCCTTTTACCGTCAGTACCTTGGGCGTCGCCCTCTAGGAGAAGGAGGCTTCCTTCTTATGAAAGCAAGGATGAACGTAGTACGGCTGTTCATGTGCTCAACTCCGTTAAGGACAGTCCACTCCTTCACTTCGGTCATCCAATTTAGAGACGAAACGAGTGTTATTTTAGCCGGTGTGAACTTGAGATAGTCGGACTATTGTCTATGGATTGTTGCTACAGCATATATCTCACAGAACTGTGTGCTTCTCTCAGGTGCTGCCATCCAGGGAAATGTAAGGGCCGCAAGTGCTGCGCACCGCAATGCACAATCTAAATTGGCCTCAAGGGCTTCATCACTGTACGTGGGCAACTCTGGCTTGGGTGAGTGGAATTTCTGACTTGATCATATAATCCAGGTTGCAATTCACTGGGTGATTTCTGTCTTCGGAAACAGGTTCTTTTATGGATTGGAGGCCTACTGTCTTGGATGACTGATCCACCACTGGTAAATGTTGATGCCAGGAAGTCTGAATCTTTTTGTTTGTGTTAAGCAAGCTGACGCGCGTCAGCAGCTCAAATGCAGGAAATATACTGTAGATTCGTTTCAGTATTTAAGTTGAGCTGTATTTTCTGAGAGTACGCTAGTTGATGAAGAAGTATCAAAATTGTTGTGATTTTTGGAGATCCTTCCAGGCAAGCGTTGTGCTGGTAGGCCTGACCTCTTTTCAGCTTACATAAATCAGGCCTGCTGGCTATGGCCTTGAGCTTGCCTTTCTCAGGGAGCTTGAACTTTCTCAGCCTGTACGACCTTTTCTTGGTTGACTCCAATACAGTTCTGAAGCAGTTTCTTCGTATACAGAGACTGATCACTCTTTTGACTGCAGTAAGGTCGAACCCGAAACAAGCAAAGAGAGTTTCTGCCAGTGGAATCCGATGTGAAAGTTCAGATGGAAGCGGCGTTAGCGTGGATATCTGGATCGGGCGGGTTGCGATGGTCAGCTTCGCCGCTGCCATCACATCCGAGATTGTCACTGGAAAAGGAGTACTTGCGGTAACGATGGCCTCCTTGCACTAGCAGTTTGATTTGCTTTTTGATTTGTTGGCCTTACTTCACCTCGCACTCGCTTATGGAGGACTGCTTGGCATTAACAAGAGCAACTATTTCATGGGGGCAGTCTGCAGGTTTGGGTACTCCACAACCTACCCTGGCTTTGGCCTTAGCAGCACTGGTTGGAGGAATTACTGCATTTGGAGTTTTCAGGTCTACTGGAGGAGATTAAATGTATCACTATGCAGGAAGACAGCACGCTGTTATAGGAAGTTAAGTACAGATTTGTCTGGACACCGTGAAAATACAAGGTGTTTGTGAACTAGACTTTTTGTAGAAAAGATAGCCTCTGAGTGGCACTTGTACTCTGACTAGAATCTTAAGCTCGTGGCTCCGCACACAAGGAGAAGTTCGACAAGAATGCTAGGAGACGATTGCAGTCCATCTTGCGGATACAGTTGCGTTGTAACAAATGTTTATGTTGCCACATTGTTCTTCGTCGAAAACTAATGAAAAGAAAGTTCCAACTTGCACGAGAAGGTATAGACAATTGTTCTTATGTGGATATGAAAGCCCGAGTTCTCTGCGCAGTTGAAGGGACCCTTTTGTCAAAGTTTTTTGACAATAACCACTTGTTGATCTCGTATCCAAGACCTTTTGTCATTCGCTATCGAATAACAAAGGAGACAGTAGCAAGTGCCAACTAGAGGCTGTAGCCCGACTATGAGGGCCATGTTTACTGAATATTTGCAAGTAAACTGAATATGTCAGAGATCGAGTTCGTTTGTAGAGTGCCAAGCTCTTCCACATATTTTCCAAGCTTTGGTATCAAATTTTCCAGTAGACCTCTCAAGGACAAGTTCCCCAGCATCAACCAAGAAAACATCGCAGACTGCGACTCTGAAGAATAGTAATATCCAGAATATTTACAGCCACGTACATTGTCCCCCATGGAAAGCAACATTATACCTGATGGACAATTTCATGGAGATCACCATATTGTACTTTCACGTGCTGTCTGCCCTGTGGCCACTGTGATCTATCTACAAGCGCGCGGAGATCTTTTTTCGACCTCCACAAGCCGGGCACCTAGATATGGCCTGTGCTAAGAAGTATACCCGACATGAATCTAACTACTCGGGCCCTGAACAATTTGATCGGCGCTAACTGCAGCCATCAGAAGTCCTATGTTTAGTCTGCACTACGTAAACCTGCGAAAGAGAGTAGATTTTTCTTCATACTCGGAAACCAATGGGGTGGATGGAATAATGCATGAGTATCTATGCTGGACAGCTGTGGAGTGAGATTGAAATGTAAACAGAAAGTTTGCCTGAGTAGGTAGACTTCACCCCCGTCCAGTAAACCTCTAAGCTCAAAATTATGGACATGATCAGGGGAGCTACTCACTTGCTTCAAGCTGCCTGATTGTAACATCGATGGCAAGGTCAAAGCAATCAAAGGTGTGTCTTATAATTACAATATCGGATGTTTCTTCCACGAAGGCACACTTCCGGTTCACATCCACGGACAGTCCTTTCTTGTAGTAGAAATTACGATGGACGAAGATCTCGGTGTGGGCAAATGTCTGCTTCTCTTCATCAATGCATTCACCTTCTGCAACGTAAGACATGGAAAATAACGAGTTTGTGGGGTCGAAGGAGAAAGACCTGATATGGCCACACACAGCCCGTGGATAAGTGCGAGCCAACTTTTTGGCAAGGACGATGTTAAGTTTCCCATCGTCACCAAACAACGATTGCTCAACAATAGAGCCTGTCTTGGTGTAGTATGCTTTGTATTCCCACCCTATCCAAGACTGGACATGGGCGTCTGCAGCCATCAGGACTCCATCCACCGAATTGTCAGATTTCTTGTCTGTCTGAGGTACTCGACCAGCACCCGATTTCGCGGACGGCTGGCCAGATTCTTCAGCCAAAGACTCGATTATAGCCCAATCACGAGTAGGAGTTGATTTCGTGGAGGAGCCATCGCCACTGGAATCAGCTCCAGAGATGTCACCTGCATCAACTTTCAGTGCCACTCTTGGTCTTGAACTCGAGCCTTCACTATTTCTCTCATTGACAACTCCTGCGGTCCTCCCAAGCACAGCATCCCGCAGCTCCCAGAACTTGCTTCCTCTTTTCTCAGTGGACACAAAGAATTCCGTCAGCATAGATCCGCATCCGAGCCTCTTGCTCTCCTTCAACCTTTCTGAAAATGCTTGCTTGGGGCTGAAATTTGGAGGAGCGTAATAATGGTAGCTCAACACAGTCTTGTTCCTCCACTGATGCCCACCTGGTACTGTCTGGAGACCGCACCAGAAGTTGTCAAACGTGATGGTCTCGAAAAAGAGAAGTTTTTCTGAATCCACTGACCGCACAGCTGCTGCCAAGTTCTCGTAGAAACGAACTAAATTTTTGGAATCCGCTACTCCTGGCAGCAGCAAAAATGGATCCCTGAAGATGTCTCCAGGCCAAGGTTCGTTCATGAGTTCATATCCTATAACACCCGGTTCGTCCTTGAAAGCAGTAGCGACGGTCGTCCAATAGCGAGCAAGAAGATCTCCCCAACCCCACTTATTCTCATACAAATCTTGGAAAGCCCTGGAAACAGCATAAGAAAAATAGTACCACCACCAAGCATGCTTGTTGCAGCTCTCAACAGAAGGCTCCCATCCATCTTCCTCCCATTCAGAAGGCCACCTTCTACCCAGGGGCTCTGGGAAAGATGCAGGGTATCGCTTCGCACTGGACGTACCCTTTACCTCCTGAAGTCTGGCATCATCTGTTGAGTCATGACTTCTCACCAAAGTACCTCCACTGAAACTTCGTTCCCTTGGAGCAGGTTGGGGATTATTGACATAATCCGTATCATCGAGAACCCAAGAAGGGAGTCCTTCACCGCAGAATGGTGCGGCGAATAAATCTTGATGGAATTCCAGCAGCGTATAAATCCCCACAGTGTGGAGTTTGGTAATAATTGTCTGTATGAGGTCCATGTAAGTGGCATTCACTTGACCGCGCTTAGGCTCAACGCCAGGCCACATGACACCCAATCGAACCACATTCATCCCCCATTCTTTTAGGAGTGCAACATCGGCGTCCGTGAAAGAGAATTGAGGATCAAATGAATCAACTCGAGGATGCCATGGAGGACCTTTCACTACAACATTCAATCCGTGAAAGATTCTCTCTCTACCCGTTCGATCTTGAATTCTGCCAGTGGCTGGAGCAACGTGGAAATCCTCAGCTGAAGCAGCAGCTCTGTCATTGCTAATCGCCTTCAGTCCCTTGCATTCCCTTGCAGAAGCCAAAAAGAAACCAACCAAAATGGACTGCAAAAGCACGAGGCCCTGCACAGACATGGAAGAAGTCCAGAGAGATCGCTGCATCTTCAAACGACCAAATTCCAAGAACCGGGATCTGAGCGCTGGTTATGTCATTTCTCTTTCCTTTGATCTCCAACTTTCACCACAATACTGAGATATTCTCGGCTGGCCTGTCCTGATGTGCATCCCGTGCATCTCATTCCACACCCGGCAACTACAAGAATGAGATCCTTCATTTTAAAGTCTCAAGACGTTTGGCTCTTCGTGTGACAGTGGAGCAAGATAACCAGACGTCTGCATGCAAATTCGCAGATTCCTCCCAATGAATCTCATTCCGACAATCTTGTCCCTGGTGTCTCCAGGACTAGCACCCCAAATTCCCGGCCCACTTCAAAGTGTCCCATATCCACGGTCCACGATCAACTCGTGTTTTATAGCAAGCAAATATAATTATACTTCAAAAGATAAAAGAGGAGAGCAACTGCTATGAGATGTTTATCCTCATTTCCGCATCACCGGTACCCTAATCTCGCCAAGAATGTAGATGTCCAAACAAGCTCGCAAGTGTAGAAATATCCATCTACTGTTCTGATCGATAAGTTTTATTTTCATTTGCATGCAACCTAATTATGTCTTTTTCCAGTCACTTTCACCTCCGGATAACGCTATCTTTTCGAAGGCGGAATGAGGAAGAGCCAACTCAATGCCACTTCGTTCACCGCTCGAGATTTCGTGCCGTGCACTAGCAGAAAGCAGCAAGCCTCGGAGAATCATCTCCACGCCCCAACTGCAAGCAAGCTCCCTGTTGCAGCACCAAGCAGTCGACAGATCGCTAGTCCCAATCTTCACACAACAATTTTAATATTATATTACACTGGACTACGCGCGCTGCCCGCCATGCATGCATGCGTCCCTGGATTGAATCGCACCTTACTCCTCCCTCCTCAGCCAAAGATTCTCTGTGCTCCACGAATGATTCTTCTCCCTTTCAACGTGCAATACAAAATTTCTTTGCCACAATCCTCCTCTGACGAGACCCTTCACCTCTGATGCTCTTGAGATCTCTCCCTTACCATCTCTTCCCCCCTTTCCAATTCAAAATTTACAGGGCATCACTTTCTTTCTCGGCATATTCCTCCCTCCTCCAAACAGAAGAACCATCGGCTATTTGCAAGGCCTCGCCTTTCGTTACAAGAACTGTTGCTGGTCATATTTCAATCTTGTTTTCTCAAAGTAATTTCTTCAATCTAAACATCTCCAGCAAGAGTTCTAGTGTATATGGAATGAAGTATGTTGGAATTATAATTGTGTTTTGACAACTGAGTTTTTATCAAATAAAAACACATCCAGATTATCTGGCAACCTTGGATGTGTTCTATTTGATAAAAATTCAGTTGTCACACAATTATATATTTTGGTTCAATATTGCACTGAGTTATAGGTCTTTTTGCATGCAAGAAAAGCTGGCTCTTCTTGAAAAGTAATAATTTTCTTTAATTTGTGTACATATCTTCTTCTTTATCATTTAAGTGAATCTATTCAAGATTCCTGAAATTTTGATATCCAATATTAAGAGATCCATATTTATAACGTTCAATTTTGAAAGATTGAATTTTATTGAAGAAAATAATTTTATGTTTAAATACAAACATCATCATCAAAATATATGTCAGGTAGAGAAATTGCAATAGCTAAAATAAATGAATGAAATAATAAGGAAAAGACTCTAATAGTTGAATTTGAGATAATTTTAAAATTTCTTTCCTTGAAGTAGATTCAAAATAACTTTTGCTAGCTTTTAGGTATTAGATTCAATCACATGAATTTTCTGAATATATTTTTGTAATTATCACAGTGACTATGTTATAATTATAAGGATATTAACCATAAATATATTTTTAAGATGAAAGGTTGACTACTCTTGGGATTCAAATCTTAGGAAAGATAGATCTACACACTTGAAAACACACCAAACTAAGCAATCCAAAGAATAATGATCCCAAAATAGATATAAAATTTCACTAAAGGTTCTCTAAGAATTAAAGAAGCTATAACTAACTGATTGATCATAAGCTCAAAAAAATTTATCACACTAATATCACTAGTATATTAATTATATTCAAATATAGTTTCTTATCATTGATTTTGAAGCAATGTTTTTGAAATCTGAAGTTCTCATGTTATATTGTATTCTCTAGCTTGACTCAAGTACTACCTCATTGTAATGTAGTGGAATATGTAGTATCATTAATGATCTCCTAAGAACTATCTCCTTAGATAGGTAGGTTAATATACTCCTCTTCTAAGGTAATTTAATTCCCAACTCAAATCTACAAAATATGTGAGCTACTTCTTTCAACCATGTGCAACCAAACATGAGAATCAAGAATAAGAATCATACAATCATAAGGAAAAAAAAACCATGCTAACTCATCCAAGGATTATAAGTCAATCAAAGCATGTGAACAAAAGGCTTTTCTAGCCTTATTAACAAAGATGCATATGGAATAATTATGACATGAAAAAAATAGTTTCATATAGCTTCAAAATATAGCACATTGGGATGCTAATCACTCTCATGACTAGATTGTTATATCCAAGATAGTCAACAAGGGAATTAATATAGTGTGTATAATTTCAGGAGTCAATTATATCAATGAGATTTTACTACCACAAATGAGTATTGCAAGTGTTCCCATCATAATTATAGGTCTTATGCATCTTTCACACATTGATTTTTACCCCTTGTCTATGACAAATCATGTATGATATATCTTGAGCTATTTCGAGTAGTCTCATATGGGACATGAACCATAGCTAACACAAGAATAATGATAATAACACTAAATATTCCATCTTATATCTTCATATTTCTATAAAAAATTACAAGTAACTCATATCACATCTCATCTCATGTATAAATGTTAACTCTACAAACCTTAACAAGTATAAAAATTCATAACTTTTATTTCCAATCTCCATAGTTTTTAAACTAAATTCTATCTAAACAAGAGTATGAAAAACAAAAGGTTAGAAATTTTTTTCTAACACATCACTCTCATACTAAACAATATCTCAAAACCCTAAAAAAATCTAAATATTCTATGTACCTTCCTTTAGAGTTCTACATAGGCTTCAATTTGAATACCAATTTAACCAAAATAGAAATACAAGGAAATTTATCTATTTATTTGGAACTTATGACCTAATGTATAGATGGAAATTACAAAACTCTTGTCAAATCACTCACTCTCTTTCCTTATTGTTGTATTGCACTTACCTCCATACTTCATAAATTCAATTCTAAACATAGACTTTGATTATTGATTCTCACTACTCTCTTATCTCACATGTATCATGAAAATAAGTTTTTATATACAAGGTATCAATTTTATATTTGTAAAGATTGTCTCTTAGATGAGCTTAGCTTAGTGCACCTAAAAAACTCTTTATCCATCATTATATATAATTGTGGTGACTCAATGTCAACTTACTATATTATAATTGGTAAGAACATGTTGTTCCCTCAGGATACGGGTTGAAAATGACTAAAACAAGACAGATAAGGTCACAATGCAGACAATCTATTATTTTGTGTTTAACCTCTTAAGCATCTCCATTCCTTGAAGAGTGTAATGTCATCCAAATAAATGACACTACAAAATGCTAAGCAATCTATTTTTTTATGTATCTAAAGGATCAAATCCAAGGAGTTCCTAAGAAGGGGTGGGTTCATTTGGAACAAAGGTCACTTTTATCTGGAGCCTCTTTGTTCATTGATCATCTATCTAAGCATCAAACTACCAAGGTGAGATTTGTAGGACCAGCAGTTAGTATGGTTCCCTGCCATGAGTCCTATGATATGCAACCTACTACCACACTACACAAAGGAAGCATAATAACTTTGCAAACTAAACTAGGTGGAAGAGACTTCAGAATTTACATCACTCTAAAAACTATGACTATAACACCATGTTCTACCCTTCCCAAAAGGCATAAGGTTACGGGAATCAGAAAAAATTTGTGCTACCCAATCTTATCTAAGAGTGTTATTTAACAAGAGGTCAAGGTCATACAGACCTAGTTCTATGTCTTTCCTGACTTTGGCCAAACTCCTACAGAGCTACACTCTAGTTCCACATAAATGCATCATTGCACTCCAATGCCTAGGTTTGTATCTCCGGAGTTGTCACTCCTAAATCAGTTGAGCATACAATCATTCATTCAAAGGGCAGACTAAGACACATGCATTGAATCATGTGTCTTGATGGTGTAAAATTTGTATTTACTTGCAAAAGAAGAATGCACCAAATGTACTCAATGAACATCAAGCCTAAGTCTTTTATGCACTTCCTACTTGGCTGTGGAAAGATCCAAGGGCTACAATGGATGAAAATTTCCTAAGTATATCTAAACCACTCAATCTTGATCATATCCTACCCTAAACCTAATGGTAGGCAGCCATGGCTGTAATCAACTTAGTCAAGTCTTATCTACCTCAAACAGGCAACTACTACATATTGGTTGGCCTGGTTACTTATTTACAAATTATGTACATCTATGAACTTCCTAAGGCTACAAAATGAAGATGTCTATAGTATGTACAAAACAATGTTTCATTGTTAGATAGAAAAAATGACTGTGAATATCTTTGTCAGATGAGGCTTCAATCATTATTCCTTGGCAAGAAGGGCAAGGAGTGCTTGGGCCAAACTCTCAACTCCCTTGCAGATGTGGACTAAGTCAGCAAGCTCCTTTTGATAGCCTTCCACAATTCATTCAAACTTAGTATGAATCTCCTCAAACTTGGTGTTAGTGTGGCTTTGGAGGTTTGTAAATGCACTTGGAGTTGCTTGTTTGAGTATGTTTGCTTCTCCAACACATTGATTTGAGTGTGAAAACCCTTTGTCTTTGTTTGTTGGGAGGTCTTGTTAGCCATGTGCTCTAACTAGCTAAGAAGATGGGTAGTTGTTTGACCAATAGTCATGAGCAATCTTGATCATTCATTCTCCAGATTGGTTTGTTTGGCACTCAATTCATTATTCATCTCCTTATGAATTTGCTTGTCTCGCTCCAACAACTTCTCTTGTTGTTGTTTGAGGTTGGTGGATAAGTTGGAGATGTGGAGTTCAGTTAGCTACTTTAGGTTTTCATATTGGTCTCCACTGCCTTCACCTCTACTTGGGCCATTTCTAGCTTGCTTCATAATAGTGTGAGTTCATCTTCATGATTTTGTATCTCCTCCTCATGTTGAGTTTGTTGGTGGAAAATCTATAGGCTATAATTGTCAACCTCCTTCTTTAAGCCTTGGATAAGCTTTGGTATGTTACCTACCATTTTAGTTCCTCCCTTTGGAACTCCTTTAGGCGCCACTCACTTTCCTTGTCCTTCTCATTTGTCTTGGTTTGGACTAGGTGATGTAAGTGGCGGATGAGGGCTATTGATTCGTTTATCTTTGGATCTAACTTATGGTGGATTAGGAGAACTTCTTCTAATGCTTCCATCATTGGCATCATGGTATGAAAAATATAGGCCGTTATTAGTGTATAGAGAATTGCCATTCTTAACCAATTGTCTTATTAGGGTCTTGTTCATTTTGGGTGTTGGATTCTCATTGTGGCTTGGAATGGTCATCTCCTTTGCTTTGTGAGCTGGAGCCGCTTCCTTGTTCTTGCTTGCCTCATTGTTGTTAGTCAAGGATGTTATGTCAATGATGACATCATCTTTGTCCACCTACCCCTCACATATTAAGGACAATGGGGTTTGTCTTGCAATTTTTATCGGACTTTGGTGTGATGTCCACACCTTGTTGTCATTTGTGCCTTTGATCAAATCTGCCACAAGTTGAGTTTGTTTTGATCTCCATTTTATTTGATAACATGGAGTTTCTCCCTTGTTATGAACCAAAGTGAAGAATGGAGCCACAATTGGGGGGACAGATTCCATAGCTTGCATCTTTCCCTTGTTTGTTGGAAGCACTTCATTTGTGTTAAGTGGGTGCAACAATTATGCTTTGCCATTTGGTCCTCCTTCTCCCTTGCTCACTATGGTAGATGAAAATTGCATGAAGGACTCCTCATGCTCTAACTTTGTGCTATGAGCAGCTCCAACAACTAGTTTTTCAGCTGCCTCATATCCTTGCAATGGACCTCCTTCTCCAGTCAACTTGGACAATGTGGTTTTACTCTCATTATCTTTTGACAAAGGTTCCAAATCTTGGGTTGTTTTTGCTTTTTAAAGGCTTGAAGTTTTGTACGGGCCATTGGCATCTTTTGTCAAATCACAATGGAGTTGTATGTCTCCACCACTCATACAAAATTCTTACTTGAGGCAGACTCTTTGTCCACCTTATGGTATTTAGTGATCTCCTTAGGCAAATTGGATCTCTTTTGAAGTAAGTTGGATGATGCATGTGGGACGAGAACTTATCCTTCTCCTTGTCTGTCAAGAGGTTCATGTTGATGTAGAAATGAACAATGAAGGGGGCCATAATAGTGGTAGAACCTTTTGTCATTCCTCAAGCAGCTCAATGACTCGCTCACAAGACATCCTAGCCCAACTAACCGGCTTTTGCTTGTGGAAAAGCTGGAAGAAGATAGCCTGGTTTTGATTTACATAATTTGTTTGTTTCAAATGAAACAACTTCATTATTGCTTTAATGATAGTGCATTGATCAGGGTCCTTCAAATATTTGATCTTATACCCGTTCATGGATTTCCTTCCAACAAATGAATTTTTTATTCTCTACTTTAATCATTTGCTAGGACAGCCGTGCAGGGTATCAATATGAATTTCTCCAAATAGGGAGTAATTCTATGCCTAAAATCTGCTACCAATGATCCTCTTTCCACATCGTGTGTAAAAGACCGAAACCGAGGAGAGAAATAGGAGAATGGAAATTCACATTGGGACACTTGAATGAGGGAAAACTCCGAATGCCTAGCATGAGCTTCGGCCTTGGTATTTATAGGTAGCATACAAGATCCTTGAAGCTTCTCAAGAAGTTTCCTTGAGCCGCTTTCTTGGAGTGCAAGCCAAGTTAACTAGGAAGCTTCTCAAGAAGCTTCCTTCTAGAAGCCGCCTACTTGGCGTGCAAGCTAAGCTAGTTAGAAGCTTCTAGAAGCTTCCTTCTAGAAGCTACCTGCTTAGGGCGCAAGTTAACTAGTTGGGAAGCTTCCTAAGAAGCTTCTTAGATGCTTCTAGAATATTCTAGGCTATTTTGTCTTATTCTCTACTTCGTAAGCCCGACTAACTTTGTCACTAAACTCCATATTGTTACATCGTGGAACATCCTTGTAATGACTTCACATTTAGATTCTAAGCATTATCACAAATTGCTTGCAACATGGCTCCATTTACGGGACCCAACCCCACAACAAGAAGTCAATCTTCCTTTTCTTGATGTAGTAAGTTTAACAATTTTACCTCTACTTGGAAATCTCAAGAGTTTTGCTCAAGATTTCTACCACCTTGCCTCTTTTCACTTTGATTCTCCTCTTGAGAGTTCATCCCATCATGATTGATCTTGCATGACAATGTGATCCTTTCCATTTTACAACTTTGTGTCCTAAGGTCCTAATAGTGTCAACAAAATTTGGCAGACCATGTTGGAAATTGCTTGTGTGACATCACAAAAGATGGCGGTCATGGAGAGAGAAATGCAAAGAGAGACTTGGGAAAAAATGAAAATTGAAACTATAGAAAGATTTGACTTGTGGGATGGAGTTGGCCTTTTTATAATTCCAATGGGGTAGGATACATCCTTCTTTCATCACAGTGGTTGGTAAAGGGTCGTGATCATCCATACATGTGTGAGATCAGGTACAAAATGATTGCCAATGGTTCTTTGGCAGCATGTAAACTTTTTGCATGATCTTGAAACAACAGTGGAAATTGGTGGAGTTTCATATTTGTTGAAAATTCATCATGGCCCTTATTGTCCTTCAAAATCTTGTGAAGTCGAGGTTTCAGCTGAAGTAGAATGGTTCATTCTATTGGGGAATCCCCTCATAAGCCTTATGGAATGAAAATGAATGGGTCTGACTACAAAGTAGGTCTGGTCCCATTCTTGTTGAGTAGCCATGGGGTCCTTTTTTTGAGGCACCTCATACCTCTATATTGCGGGGCACAACTATCAGTGAATCTTGCAAATTATACTTCTTGACACCTGAATTGGAATATGTATAGGAAGAAAACAACAAAAAGCAACAAAAAACCAAGGCTCTAAACATAGTGGGTCATGAAAATAACTCCAAGACTAGAGGAACAAAGAGATGATCTTCTTATATATACCTATACTTGGAGACCTTGATTGCTAGTGCTTCACTTGTGGAGCATCTAATAAGATTTTTTATCATCCCATCCAAAATTGCATATATGCAAGATCTATAACCAGGAAATCTAATCTTGTATCTTATTTTTTTGGATATATACATCTCCATTCCAGCTCATGTTGTCTATAATATACACAAATACTCCTTCTAAAGTAAAGTATATATTTTCTAATACTATCACATGCACTATATCTTTGATTGCATCATAGGTAGTTATCTTGTTCTCCAAAAAAACAAGTAACTTAAACCCCTAATGCATCTAAGATAATATCACACTCACAAGTAAGTAATAAATAGATAAGTAAACTAAACAAAAGTATAACTTCATCGCTATAGAGAAAGTAACTAGTACAAATTTAAATACTCTAATGCAAGGTTGAGCTAGGATCCAAGAGTTGTACTACATCCCTATGAGAGTAAGAGTAAAGCGAAAACAAGAAGGATAGGAAGACCACATCAAGCCCGTACAAGGAAAAGACAAAGGGGTAAAATGGGGCTAAGCCTCCTAAAATAAAACATAGCTAGTATAAATAGAAAGATCAAACTAAGATAGAAGTGCCTCATTCCTATTATAGCAAGAGCAAAACCATGCCTAAAAAACAAAAAAAGAACTTGATCACTTTGAAGAATTTGCTCTCTACACACTCAAATTCTATATGACACATAAATAAATCTTGTGTGAAGGTATATTTCTAAGGTAACTCTGAATCTGCCATTCACTATCCATACTTTTGGTTGTATCTCCATACATTCTATAGTTATTTTCCTTTTTTAGACTTCCTCTTCAATACATAATCCACCATCAAACATTCTCACCTCAAACATCTAAGAGGAATCCCCACTTCAAGGACCTGAGTCCTTTATGAGGTTCACACTCTACTATTTGCTTTTGTCATTCTCCTCAATTCCGTCAATATTTTGTTGACTCACCTATCAGCTAGGAGGTTCTTTATAAACACTGAGTACTACAGTCTTAACGTCCAGATTCATGAATCAGTTTTTTCCACAAGTTATCTTACATTACTAAAGACTTCTACCAAAAACATAATAATGTTTATTTAGACAGTAAAATGAATGTTTACAGAAACCCATGACTAGATTACATACGTAATTTATTATAAAGATAAAAGATTCAGGTAGAACATGTAATTTATATTGCTTAAAATTGGACAAAGTTGAGTCATTGTAAAGTTTATCCATCCTTCTGTTTATGTCGTATCTTCCATAGGTTATGATTGAGTGATAAAATTGAGATCCCTTAGGTCTATTTGAAAATAAAATGGAAAAATAAACCAGAAAGGAATGTTGTCAACCAAATTATCTTCCCTGATTTGAAGAATATATTACTAGAATACTCTTCCAAATGGTCTGTTGAGCTCTGTATGTCCTTTCGATTTCATGGACATCATCTCTTCCTTACATTCTGAACGTAACAGGAAAGAAACTAACTGTTGCAGTATGAAAGAAGACACACGCAGAGATCATGCACATTGCAACTGCGAATACAGACGAGAGGTGTGGAGTAAGGAAGATGGAAATTGTGGAATAAGGGATCAGTGGGCAGAGGCGCTTATTCTCTTCAAATACCATTGTCAAAAACTCTCCAAACTCACAAAGCCTCCTCTCATCAACAAACTGTTCGTCCAAAGAGCTACCCACAGGATATATTATTGCCATGTTTTGAATACATGTGTGGGATGTTTTACACCTTTCACGGTGCTCGCGACAATTACGTACATTTCCATCGGGGATGTGTCCGTCATTTGGGAGGTTCTGAACACCCAAGCCAGGAGCTACAGACGTACTCTGTAGAGGGAAAAGGGCGATCGCGTAGAAAACACGAAGGATGGGAAGACCCCATCAAGTACTCTATAGATGGGAAGAGCTTTAACGCAGGAACCGCTGACATGAGGTTCCAGCACATGCTGTACTAATTACTCTACTGAAACACTGATTAGAAAATGTAAGTTTCTCCAGGGTATGCAATAATATTTCTAGATAAACTTCATGAAGAGAAGTTGCTGGTACCGTACACCAACAAATGGAGAGTGTTGTAATGGGATTTGAGAATAAACAGTGCGTCATGTTCGCAGGAATCCACCTGTACGCGGTTCGACGGATTTGCCGATACACAGGGCCTACCTTGTTTCTTTCGGTGTAGTGCAAGGCAGGTTATAAGGTGGATTCATCACAAGTTAGATACTAGGACGGAGTTTTGACGTTGTTGGCAATCTTCCAAATTGACGGATGGGATGGTACCTGCGAACAGTGAAAGAGCAGACTGAGTCCCCTGACCACGCTCCTGTAGATAGATTTAATAAAGGTTGCGTACTACTTCCTTTAGCGCTTCGAACACCTTGGGATGTTGAGAAACATTCAAACCTTTCAAGTCGTGTGGTAAGTAGGGCACTTGGAAGTGTGATGAGTTTCCTGTAAAGACGTCTGCTTAGTCTATGTGCACCCGATTTACACTGGATCAGTCAGTCACACTGGAAATTAGGCCACGTGCTCTTACTGAACCTCATCCCGACAACTCAACCAAGAATCCGTCGCTAGGGCTTCAGAAAAAAATAAATTTGAATGTTGAAATTTCCGGGGGCTGGTCGTCGTCCTCCTCCACTTAGGGGTAATTACGCTGGAGTCGACCCTCCAAAGCCATGAAGTAGACTATTTCCTCCTGCATACATAAACGGCACGCACCCACACTGACGCGAACTAAAGGACAGAATAAGGCAACCCCCGACAAGTTGGTTTGAGTCCTGCCAAAATGATACCCATATCGACATGAGTGTGCACAACACCCTCTATCACACCGTTGCAACTCCAGGTGTTTCACGCGTTTTCCTAGCTTTGATTTCTGGAAAGACCTCTCCAGCTACGAATCTGCTTTTGTACAAGCATCAGAGAGGATTTGGTCCATATTCCTGAAGAATCAAGCATGTATGCTTCATATCCACGCCTACCGTAGCTGGAATATATCCTCTAAACCTTTCACTGACAACACTTCCAAGAGTTCTCCTAACCAGAACAGATCTTCGTGTTCAGGGTTGCATGTCAAGAAGGAGCTACTTAATTCTAAAAGACTTTCAGAATCGCCCTCGATGCGGCTGATGAGCCCTGTGCAGTAGGGAACAAGCGACCTAGCCGCATCTAGAATACACCTCTTCAGTAAGTCGCTTCAACTGTCCCTAAAGTGCTAACAAGAGAAAGCAGTAACCTGCTTTTCAACAGCCATGACGACTTTTCCATATGTCTTCCACATTCTCCTAAAACGGGAGCTCGAGGAAAACACCACTTTACCATTCCCGCTGTCTGCCCCATCCTTGTCTCCCTCTGCCCGTCGGAATGCGAATCGTGAGGTATTGGCAGGAATTGCTGAGAGAAGTCTGGGTAAGCTCTTACATGCACCCAGAAACCTACGGCATTTGATGCTCACGCTATTCATCTGGGATTACAAGGAACCACCGTAGAATCTCCACAAGAGAACGGGATGGTACAGACCTCAACAAATATCACCTGCAAGAAGAAATGATATTCTTTTTCTCAACTATTTCGAGACACAAATTGTGCTCTAGCGAGAGGATATTCTTTGCCGCGCACACACACACCAGCGGGTGACCACAGCACCTCCTCCCAGCCTAGACCAGACTCCAACACCTTAATGCAATCAGAAGGAAGTGGGACTCCCTTCGAACGCATGATAGCCAATGCCAAGGGCCATTTACAATGAGCCCACCTATATTTCTCACCAGCTACAGAACTACCTGCTTTGTCGTTGGCAACGACAATTTGTAACTGGTGTTTGTCTGAATGAGAACTGGGAAATCCCTGTGGCTGACCTTTTTCCGCAACATCAGCTTTCTCCTTCCCCTTCTCTGAGATCGAGGGTATGATTGGTCCCGCAGCTTTGGGCTCCTCATAAGAAAGTTCGTAGCGATTGGAATGAGTCTCTACGTATAGAACGTCCCCTTTCTTGATGCGAGCAGATGTATACTGAGACTTTTTCAGCCCCTTGTCAGCAACTATGTTCATGTTGTACTTTAACCAGGGCTCATTACACAGGTTGTACTGGATGGTAACTTCCTGGACAAAACGTTGCTGCCTGTAGGAACTCATGGATACAGCCCGTGTTGTAACTGTCCGCTCGGTAACTGCAGGAGCAAGTGTTGGTGCATAGATGGGAGTGAAAATTAATCGGGGCTCCAGCTGAATCTTACCACCATCTTTCTTGAGAAGATGGCAGTGATCCGCACTATAGCTACAGCCACCCGCAGCTCCCCAAGCCCGAGAACGAAGACTGTTTCTTAAAGTGGAGTGATAGTTTTCTTGCGCTGGTAGGATACGGATAGTCACACGTATCTCCAAAATTGATGATGGAGGAGAGTTGGCATTCGGTATGTAATAGCCGGTATGCATGAGAACTGCCACCAAATCTGAGTCATCTGTGTAGACATCTGTCCCCCATAGTTGACTGCCCTGTACTTGTCGATTGGATGTAGTTGCCAGCTCCGCGGGAATCCGAACTTCAATCGTTGGAGCTGTGTGCACACTTTGCATCTCTGAGCTCATCATTCCCATCCTGCCATCAAACTCCTTCCGAATTTTTCTCATGTCCTCCTGAAGTCCCTCTCCAACCCGATACAAGAGAGTGCAAGCCTCTGCCGTTCGATTTAACCACACCTCAGGGTCCTTAACGCGGAAACGGGGTCGAACTTCTCTAGTCGCTGCCGGGTAGTGTCCTCGAGGCCGCAGCATCCTCTTCCGTTGGATGCCATAACTAGATACTACTTCTCTCTCGTAGTCTTCTGGATCAGCGTTTGTATCCTCCCTATCTCTGTCATGATCTCTTACCTTCCTCTTTCCCTTCTCTTCTTCACCAACGTCCACCTTGTTCTTGTCGCGTTCCTTAGCCTCCTTGACTTCACTATCATGGTTATCCTTGTTGGTATCATCAGTATCTCTTACAACGCTGGTCGCAACCGTAGACTCATCAAACTCTGCAGCCAAAGATGATTTGTGCCCTCTCTCTCCCCCTGCAACATGTTCTTTGTCCTCTTGGTCAGCACCCCCCTGTCTGCGGTACGTATCAGGTTCCTTCCAGCTATCCACTTCAGCCTCTTTGCCAGCGACTTTGTCCTTGGAACTCTCCTCTTTATGGCGCTCCTTTTCCTTCACCCGTTCTTTCTCCTTTTCTTTCTCTTTCTCAGACCTCTCTCTCTCCTTCTCCTTTTCCTCTCGCATGCTCTCTCTTTGCGCAGAGGAAGAACCACCAAATGATATATGCACTTGCAGATCACCTCGTCTTTCAATTTTGTCTTTACATCGAGGCTCTTCTCTGTCTCTTTCATCTCGTGTTTCTCCTCTTTTCCGGCTCTCAAATCTTGTACTCTCCCCAACTCCGTCATCTGTAAACTCTCCTATCTCTCCCTCCTCTTCAACATGATGCTTCAAGAAGCTGCGACTTCCCCACGTTTCCCTTACTTCTCCAGCTTCTTGGATGCTCATGCGCATGTCGTCAGACTTGAGTCCCCTCGAGTCGCCTATACCACCACCTCTGCTTGATTCCCTACCTTCACCTCCCCGTCGTCCCTCCCGGCCCTCTCCTCGAGACTCCCCTCCGCGGTGGTCTCTACTGTCTTTTCTCTCCGTCCTCATATCTCTTTCTCCTTTCCACTCCACCCGATATTCCGAATCTCCAACCTTGGCCTCCCTTCCATCTCCTCGAAAGTCTCTCATTGTTTACAACCTTCTGCAGCCAAAAACTGAGTCAAGCATCCTATGTGTTTTATGATGCAATTCATGCATCAGGTAAGTCGGTTCCATCTTTTATCGGCAGAACGTAAGGTAGACATTCTATCGTTAAGTTGAACTCAAATTCTACTCCACAGTTTAACATAATGACGGATCAAACCAGCGCTCCTGCCATGGATTTTAATTATCAGGAACAGACCTAACCAGGAACTGAAAAGGACGTAGACTCCAAGCAGGCAGCAAATTTCAAAGAGGCGTCACTTTGATTGCATACCTGGAGCAAATCTTCCTCCGAAGTAACCCCCCCTCACATATTCTGTTTCGAATTTAACAAAATCGTGCGAGCCAGGCAGTTGATGACAGTTGCATCAAGACCTACAAATACAGAGTGCACACGGAAGGGAAGCCATCAGAGCCGAGTCAAAGTGAATTTTCTCCCTCGCTCACCGGCTTCACTACTTGTTGTCCTAAAAGCAAGTCTTTCTTCGTTAGACACAAAGAATTGCAGGTTCAACGACAGAGTTCATTCAGAGTAGTGGCATTTGAACTTAATTCATAGCATTTCTGTGAAATCCACAGATGAACGGAGTTTCTCGCAAGTGCCAGGTAAAGGTGGAAGATTACTGCTGTGGAAGCAATGCTCACTTAGTATCGATAAAAAGGAAAACAAAACGTATCTGTTATTATGGCAAAGTTCAATCAATTTCGTATTATAGTTTCGGCGTATAGAACTGCTAGGTTTGAGAGCTACCGTACACTAGACGAAGACTGAAGCACCTTCCGCATGTATACGCACGTTGATGAGGGCACCATCTCGAGGTAGTGGCTATTTCTTGCAAGGCCCAGACCGACGAATGAAATGATACAGACCCTCCTACAAAAATTACGAAGAGCAGTTCGGCATTCTAAGCAAAATAGGTCCTTAAATGGACAGGTTCGCATTGCGCATGAACTTACTTCTACTAAGGTGTATGAACCCTATGTGTGTTCAGAAGTACACTGTCACAGAACAGGGGGGTAATTTTATCAGTCTTATGCTTCCACTGGATGTCACTAAAATTGTCTGCGTTGTATATCATTGGAACTATAGTCTCCTTTTCTGTTTGGTCGACGATTTCTCACTTTGAAGTTACACACGAACTATAGCTAGGCAGGGAACGGAGAAGATAAGAAAGTTGGAAGCACAGCGGGATTGAGAATACACAAGAAGGCGCAACCTGCTAGAGGGGTTGAGTGCTGAGTGAGTAGAGCGCTGATATAAGAACCCTAAACTCCTAAGTTTAACCACGTGTGATTATTCAACCCTCGCTTGAGCTCATTCCCATTCCCATCGCCGCTGCTTACACATTTCCAACTTGTACGTAGCAAAGGATGACTCTCAACAAGAAGCTAGAACCTGAGTTGGAATGTCTGCGGTAGAAATATAGTATATGTACAAGCATAAGTATCAGGATGCCGTTTTTGACAGAAATCTTCATGACAAGAATAAGGAATGCGCGTCCGCTTCTCCTGTTCTATTGAACTCGTTGTGTTCTCCTGTTCTCTTTGACCTTTTGGTGGAAATACTCGCATACACTAGAGAGATCGCGATGAATCTTTCCTCATCCGTGGCGTTATCACCAATCCTTTGCGTCCGCGGCCTTATCATCGCGGAAAAACTGAGTGAGCGCTCCAATTGCTGATTCTTTGGAACGTTTACAAAGTGAACCTAAGTTTTCTCCTTTAGCTAACTATGTTTCTGATTGTGTCCAACTGAAATTGGCACCAACCGTCACCTCCATCCATGTATAAATTCCAGTGAGCTCCGAAACTCACGAAAGGCTTAAATACTGGAAATGACGACGTGAATATTGTGTGCTCATACTTCTCAGACACCGCAATCTCCAGCGCAATCGATTAAGGGAATGCGTCTGTTGTTAAACCACCCCCAACCTACAAGAAACTTAATGCTACCCTTCACAACGGGATGGAGCAAGCCCGCCAAGCACTCCCAAATTCTCAACTGAGAAGATGACTTCAGATACCTACCAAACTTTAGGGATAACATTGACATTATCCTGCGCTTCTTGATCTATGCTTCCCATCCAAAACCTGATAATATTACACAGCGTTAAACTGAAACAGGAAGGAGAAAAACACTCACCTGGCACACCTGTTTACAGCAGGCTCAAATGCGGCCCCATTCTGCCTCTCAAAACAGCATTACCCCCTTCATAATTCGAGCGCAATTCAAATGCTCTCAGTTGCAATGTCCAGGACGGTCATCTCTTTGCTTCCAACCAATGAACAGATTTAATTTCTTCCACTGCTGTCGGGGAAAAACCTTCTCCCCAGTAAGCTGAGATGTGACTATGAAACCTTGAAGGCGAAACCGGCACCTTATACAATGATTGTCGAGGCGCGGCGTACTTCTCCAGCTCATTCTTCTCAGCTGTGGCTGACGACGAAGAAATGGCTCCACATCTTGACAGGAAATGCTCGAAGAAATTGGCTGTTAGTGTTCAGAGGCTCATTCCCGCTTTAGGAGGACCTCCACAAGTCAATTCTGTAGCTAAAATTGGGCCTACTGTATCAAGACTTCAACTTTATGTTGAAAATGACCTCTAGATACATATGATGACACAGTAGAATCCTGAAAGTGAGTACAAGATTCTCTTTTCTGCCAAGTTCGTTGTTCCGAACGCCAAGGTGGCCTCAATTTCTTTTAACTTGGTGTATTTTATTTTTTAGTTATTTAATAATATTAACATATAATACTCTTGTTTAAGAGAAAAGAGTATCTGACCACACGAGTGCCAAAAGGTGTAGAGAGCGCGAGGCTCAACAGTTTGAACCATTTGGCGAATATTCTATGCTTCGAAGTTTAATCAGCGATGATTAAGGATATTTTTGCAATACGCGATATTCTATTTTGTGGGTTGGGTTTATTTGGTATCACCTGATAGAGATAAATGAAAATAGTGAAGTGAAAATACAAGATTTTATTAATGAGCTATAAGATATTTCGGTAACACGTCTCCAAGGGATAGTTAACAAATTGTCAATATATCTACTTTCTTAAGTTAGGCTTTCTTTCCAATTAAGTAATATCTATTTACAGATCTTTATTCAAATAGTTCAACTATATTGTCATTGGAACAAAATTAGTCATTAAAAAATGATTTATATTTTAAAATTACATACTTCACATTTCCTTTCTTTAAGTAATATGAAACTAATAGGGTCCGGATATCTATTCGCGACAAAAGCCCTTGTCGCGAATAGATATCTTGGAGATATCTATTCGCGAGAGGATTTTGGAGAATTTTGGCTTTCCTTTTTTCCTGACTTTGAATCACGCTTTCGATGGTAACAAAAATTGAACTTATGAAGCTCGTTGGAACTAATAACTTCGAATGAGCCAGCAAACTTAGTATCAACAAGGCTAGTTGAAAAAATATAGTTTACTCAAGAATTTGGTGTAAATAAACATATTATTATATTAGGTTATAGATTTTCATAAGATTCACATATTTAATTCAGAAAAAACAACAGATTATAACTTTAAAAGGTGAACAATTTCACTAATACGAACCTCAATAATACATTTATGCCTCTTGTAGTAGTATGATACTTTAACATATTTATACCATTTATAAGGTGTATCATATCATTTTAGATAAATAGAACATAAATGAAGAAGATTAGAGTACTAAACTTTAACATATTAACCATTTTAAACATCATTTTAATGTGAATCAGTTTTCTTATCTTAGTACTTATTGAGCTTTTCTGCAAGTCTAAATTATGATTATTAAAAATATTATATGATATTATTATTATATCAATTAAATGGTTATATTATTGTAAAATATTATATTTATATCAGACATCAATCATCAATATATCATTCACGTATTCATATGGTAGATTATTTCTAAGATAGATACCATAGAATGTGTACTTGTATGCTAAATTTAGTCTTATCTCAAAATAAACAATTTTGCTAATAAAAACTTGTGATATGTAATCAGTTTTAGTATCTATGTTATAAAAATTTATTAGATATAATATAATTCTATTTTATTAATAATATCATATGCACAATAATCTCTTAAGTATGAGGAAAATCTATTTTTTTTTAAATTTCCCTTCTTTAATAAGTGTTATCAATTTTCTGAGAGTCACATATAAGAGGACTTCAATTTATACTAAATTCCTGATGGTGAAACTAATCAATATTTAACTAAGAAATCTAAAAGCTTTTTATAAAACAACATAAAAGTCATATCTCTATTAAAATATATAGAATATAATATGAGAAACAAAAATTCAATACAATACTATTAAGGTAATAGGGAAGCCAAAATTTGATCACCTATAAGTTATTTGTAAAGAGTATCTGATAATGGATAGAAGGAGACGCCGATTTGATTCTTGAGAAGTAGCATCTACAATGATGTTAAACGATATTTGTATTAATATTATGTAACTGCCAACCTTATCGTACCATCTTTATATAAATGTATATCATAAAAAAGATTCAAATTGCATAGATATATTGAAAAATGAATCTAAAGATTTATGTTGAAGCCATTTTAGCTTTCATTAGCTTTACTAACTTTTAAAAAGCTATTTATTAATTCTTAGCTAGCCTTGTTGACCTAGATGAACCTTGGTGAAGTACAAATTTGAAATCAAACCAATCATTAACTTACTTTCACACGGAAAACGTAGGTCTTGACTTCTAACACGCGAGGTCACTAAATTTTTCCGATTTAATGGTTATCCGTTTAGAGCTTTTCCTACAACGAGATTTAATCTTAAGTTTTGATGTTTTAAGTTATATATTAGATATAAATGATAATTAAAGTTAAAATTAAAGATTTTATTATATGTGGTAAGAAAGTTTTAAACTATTATTATTCGACCTGCCGGGAAAGGGCCGGAGGTGCGAAGCCGATAAATTATTCATATGATGGGGGCCTAATAGGGCAGAGAGAAAAAATTGATGAGAAGACAAAACACAAAGTTGAGAAGATGAAACAAAAGAAGGTAAGGTGGGGCTAAGCCCCATCCTACCCTTTTTTTTGGGGTTGATGTCTGCACTTCCCTGCTGCACCTTAATGTGGAGGGGTTTCAAATTTAGCTTTTGTCATACCCTTAAAATCAGTAGATGATATTATAGGTAACCTGTAAAAGATTTATGGGTGACGCGAGACTGCAATAAGCTTTAATGGTAAAAATCATTAGCCCATAAACGAATTTATGACATATGTAAAACGTGATCCGTAATTTTTATGCGAATCACTCGAAAAATTTTATAATCCAAATTTTCAATATTCTTAGCATGGACTACTAGATCACCTTTAAATTTTTAAATTTAAATTTTAAATAGTTTTATTTTATATATAATATTTCTTCCCAACCCCATAATTTTTTGAAACGTTTTTACTCACAATCAGATCCTCTGTGGGTACCGGATACCCAGTAAATATTTTATGGATGTCATTCAAAGTCAATAAGAATCCATCTTCTACATACTAATATGATTGGTTCCAAGTTTAATCATACTAATAAATAAATAAAATTATCATAAAAATTTTAAATTGTATTCTATGTTATACATACTGAATCCAGTTTATCTTTTATAGTAAACTAACTTGATTTTTATGATTTTATTTAGACCAATTATAGAATCTTGAAATTTTATGAATTCTTATCAGCTATTCACTTTAAATGAGATTTTATATTGATCTTTATTTTAAATATTAAAATTAAAATTATTATTTATTTATATAATATAATACATTTTTTCTATTTAGTATATTAAAGAACACTAAACTAGGTACTCAACAATGTCATCAATAATTAAGAAATAAAGTCAAAAAGTAGCATGAAAAATTGAAGAGATTTGCTATAAGTAGAATGGACGTGGAACCTAATTTCAAATATTTGACATAGAATATTTATTTTATGAATTTTATGATATAAGTTATATTGATAACTTTCGGGGCTGAATTTGATGATGAAAATAATTTTTTATTAGTAATAAAATTTTAATCATTTTGGTAGGATGTTGATTTTAGAAATATTGGCTATATTTATGACCTCTTTTGACTAAAGCATGGCATGAAATAATGGGGTAAGATTTAAATACGAAAAAAATAATATTTAGTTCCTCTAGTAGGTCCAATCAAATAGTATTAAATTCTAGAAGCATACAAATTAAACACCAAAGACTTTTCCTAATGATTCAAGAATTTGGATTTATATATAGTGGTATATGTATAGAAGATTTAATTAATATTTTTTAGCTTTATATGATGTAAGTTTCAAATAATTCTTGTAGTGTTGGAAACCTTGTTCAATAAAATATTCATGAAAAGTGAGAGAAATTTATACATAGTATCATAGAATTCTTTTACTTTTTTTGAAGTATATAAATTTTGTTTCAGCATCCACAAGTGTATCATTTAAGTGTTAAGGTTTTTTCATGAGCACTTTTAGAATCATAATAATTGTGAAAATTTTACCTTAATATGAACCTGAACTCACATTTTAACTCTAAACCAATGTAACACCAAAGAAATCAAAGATTAGAATAGAAAACATGTACAAAAAGAGGTAAAGTGCTTGACTAGACTAGACATCAAGTACCATGTGCTATAAAGAGTAGACAGGGGACCAAGGACGTGATAATTCAACAAGAACAAAGAACTTGCAACCAAGTTGATTCACATAAAAATTTAAGTCCATGATGTATGGATTTAAAGAATATTTGTGGATTTTGAAGTATACGGTTTAGGGGTTGATTCCTTTAGCTCTAGGCACTAGGTGACCCGCAAGGATTTAGAGTCCAAATTTGTTGAATCTAAGAAAAGTGATGTCCATCATCCGTCGTGCATCAATCCTGATTTAATCTATACAAAGCCAAAGTTTCCTTCATCTTGGAACATAGCCCGGTCTAGTGCATGGACACTTGAAGAGATGAACATCATGTTACTTGAGCAATCTCCGCTACATAACCATGGAGCGAGAAAAGAATGATGCGTGTATAAAACGGATGAGAACCCTTCAAGCATGGATTCGTCTGCAGCGGCCATAACATACAGTATTACACTTGGCGATGTTCTCGTGCTTTTCGATTCTTAAAGCCATACACCTAGGAAAAGTGAGACATGGCACTCGTGTACAAGAGCTTCAGAAACTGACAGTGTGGTATACTTACCTGGGCGGGGTCTATCGGTGAACAGCAAGGCCGATGTCCTAGAGCAAGCCTATCCATTGCACCAAGGATTGGGCAAGTTCTAGCATTTCTCCACGGAGAAAATGCACGTCATAATTTGTGATAGTGGGGGCTCGCGTCCGCGCGGCCCCCAACCAATGCAACCGAATTAGGAAAAGAGACAACAGCTTTGGGGTGTAGAAATGAAGAGAGTGACTTGGTGACTCTTCATTTCTACAAGTTCCCGTCTTTGCACTCCCGTGAACACAACCCAAATTGAAAGCACTACCTTCACATCAGCGTTGGTGTGTAGAAGAAATGAAGAGAAAGAGCCTCTAGGTGCACGTCGAGAGAGAAGTGGAGGAATAGGTTCACTTGGAAGGAAGCATACAGAATCCGTAGGAAGGTTGCCAATCGGCCCGCCTTC
The DNA here is from genome assembly GCA_948567375.1 of Lunularia cruciata. Lineage (NCBI taxonomy): Eukaryota > Viridiplantae > Streptophyta > Marchantiopsida > Lunulariales > Lunulariaceae > Lunularia > Lunularia cruciata. Next base: position 55,562,925 of record OX419756.1, on the reverse strand, counting down.
CTCCACTGACAACATAGAATTCATTCCTATCCGAGGTGTATCAATATGTATCAATTCCGATGTGTATCAATCTTAAAAAGATAGATTCATAAATACATATCGGAATGCTATAGAAGTCAATAAAGGCGGCTTTCAGAGCCGTTACTTCTCCCTCTTGGTCACAGGAGACCAAGAGATTTGTCTTTCCAATGGTAGGATGCTGGAGCCCAAGCGTTTCTATCTGACAATCCCCTGCGCTCCTTTTCTGGAATTGAATGATGCAGCAGCTCTCCTCTTGTCTCCCATCATGCTCCGACGACTTGTGTTTGGTCGATAGCGCTTCCTTGATATCATGCTTCATGCTTCGTGCTTCCAAAGTTCTCCCTCTGCGATGCTACTGCTGTTTTCCAAGTAGTTTGAAATTTGAATATTGTTACTCAGCCGGCCAAGAAGGAGTTTCCACAAGCATTTTTAAGATGTGCCCGGGAAACAGTAGCTCAATCCACCGGTACACCACATTATGCACGGAACAAATTGAATGTTGTTGAAATCATTCCTTCTTGATCTAAATATTCATGGATAGGGAGCCGATCCTCCAGCGATCGACCCTGGATTATTACACGCTAGATCCGTGCGCACCTCGCAAAGTCTAGCGAATTTATGCCTTGATTAACGGATACACACTCCATATACATCTAAGCTTAGTGCTAGAATTTGGAAGCAAAAGTTTATACGATGAACTAGAGATTTTGACTTTTTCAATTGGGAGTGTAGGCTTTGCTAACATATGAAAACTCCCTATCCATCACCGCCTGGATCATTAATTTACAAGCCAAAGTATAATGGCCAAACCTGGGATTGCTATGAATTTAAATTTGAAGTATTTGAGGATGTATTTGAAGTTTAAATCTTATCATCATCTTCACTACTTTGGATCTCATCTAAATCTTAAAAATACTGCACTAGAATTGCATGATTTTTATTGGCTTTGAGGGTATTCTGATAAAATTACCTTTTATTGATCCTATACTCTCGTAAGAGTCGGAGATGAGAGGATTGCTCAAGCTTCTTTGAAAATCCTTCAACTTGGACGCCAAAACTATGGTAAATTGTCTATCATCTCTCAGCCTAAAAAGCATTTTTGTTGGTTTGTTTTGAACTAAGCTTAAACCATACTATTTCCCTCTTTAACCTCAAGGATCCGTTTTCAACTTTAGGTAACCTCAAGGATTGAGCTTCAACTTCAGGTGATCTCAAGGATTGATTACCCGAAACTTGGTATCATGATGACAGAAAACAAGTCAAGAGTACATTGGGCTAAGTTCATCTACGAGCATGTACAAAACAACATGAAAGAAATGCACAAAAGCAAGGTTATTCTAATGTTCACCTTTTTTGGTTAATATATTTGTATATATATATATATAGAGTGAATGAAAGGTTATAATTTCTATTATCTATGAATTCGCAGTTCTTGGCAAAATGTTACAAGAAAGCTTAAGATGAAATAATAATTGCCATTAATATTACAAGAACTACACTAAAAAATATCATATTATATATTACAAAAGTCAGTTAGGATCATCCAAGGGAGATGATATTGAAGAAAGGACAAAGAGTGCATAAAATAATTGCATCCACAACTGAATTCCCACTTAAACCATGCCGCCATGAAATTATATGTGGAGAGATTAGAGTGTGGATTAGTTATGACTTCTTGAGTATAAAGTTTAACACTTATAAAGAAGAATACAAGCCTCCAGAAATTTTAAATAGAAACGTAAAATAGAAAATTTATGTTTTACATTATATATGAAAAACATTACGAGATCAATTTTTATGCCATTTATTAAAATCTCCCTTAAAGAGACATGAGTACGAAAGGAAATAATATACTCTTATGAAGAAAGGCTGAGGTGCCAATTTTCTGAAAGCATCTTTGAAGACATCAAAATTACCTAATACACTTAGGAGAAGCACCACAATCTAGGCTCATTGGATTGAATCCTACTAGTGGTGATAGGTGGATGTAGGTAAAAGTAATTGGGAGTTACGCTTCCTTAATATTTAACGAAGCAACCAAGGATCAAAATCCTTGTTTTACCAAGATAATACCGTTCTGTACAGTGAAATATTCATAAATAATATATAAAAATTAAATTAAATTTGCAGCAGGTTACGTTGGTTGGTTACGAAGAATCGAGACGGTTGAGATATAAAGCTTCATATTGAGTATCCATGAGAGATTATTGTATCAAAGAAATATAGCATTCTAATAACTCAATATACTCAAGAGATTATCAAATTAAAGACGGATGTTGAAGCACTCCGCAACCAAGTAGTTCTGTAATTGTAGATAAATTGGGAAGACCTTCAATCTATCATTGAAAATATAGTTGTGCAGTGTAAAGGCAAATTCAAAAGACTCCACAAGGAAGTTATTTGATTTAATTTAAATATAGGTAAAAGATTTGATTTGAAGACAATAGCAAAAGTCTATTTAACTTAAATGTATTTATATACATGTAAGTTAAATGGGGTTTTAAAGTTATATGCACATGTATTTTCATACATGTGGATTTGCAAATGATGTTCTTTTATAGATCTCTATTAGCAACTTAAATGACTCTTAATCAAGAGTGCAATGAGCTAAATTTTAATATGCAAAACCAAATTCCATCTTCTATCTGGTGTATTTATGTCCCATAATAGGTGATTAAGATCTGAGGATAACCCAATGAATTGTTGCAATAAATAAAAATTGTTTCCCATTTTTGACAAGTGTTTCCCATCCCCAATAAACCAAGCTATTTCTTAGGACTTTATTTTAGATGAACTCATCCTTCCATATACTTCACTTGGGAATCAATAATTTTCTTATCATTTGTCTTCAAATCAAATTCTTTTTTGTTCTCCAAGATATTAACTAGTAAGTGCTTAATCATAGAAAAAAAGCTTGAAAGTTAAAGTAAATCTAAGGCAATAACCACATAAAGCAGTTGGGAAAAAAGCCTCAATATTGTATGCACATTGGTTAATTTACTACATTCATTCCTTTTATGCTAATTTTTCAGATAAATATTGTTAAAAAAGTGTATATAATCAACAGTCCTACTCTTTCTAATTCTATACTCTAATATCTATAATTTGGATGTTAGACATACTATAAAGTGAATAATACACATATATTAGTGATAAGTCAAAATTGGCCATAGGAGAATCCACAAGGTATCTCTTATTCAAAGCATTCTACATAGTGACCTTTCCTAGGGTCCAAAATTTCCAATCATTAATCATGGCATTCAAAAAATATATTTCTTCTTTATTTTTCCTTGAATTAATATAGATGCATTGGTATATATCTCATTTATATATCTCTTTTAATACTTTAAACCACTTTTGATATGTAAAGTTGACTCTAAGAATACTAGTTATAAATATCTATTTTTTTCCATTTAAATGCCTTGAACCACTTTTTTTTGTAGAAGCCATTTCTTCTTATTTAAAGACACGTGCATAAATTTATCTCTTTAATCATCCTCCATATAAATCATTGGAATATCATTGTTCACTACTCTAAATCTATCAAAAAATTTGCAATTCTAGTATAAGCTTATAATTGTACAACCTAGATTTCTTGAAATGATTGAATATAGTAGAATTCTACTTCTATAAGTTGGAATTTGGCAAAATTTGGCAAGAATCATGACTATCACCTTGTTTATGGTTTCAAATTTAGGTTTTGAGCCACAAAAATAAAAAAATTTAAGAAACATAAATGGAGCTAAAGAAGTTAGGTTTAGATTTATTATTCATCTTTAAAAATCTTTTTTCCCATCTTTCCAAAGGTACCAATTGAGTTATAAAGCATTTGATTTGGAACTATACTAAAAAGCCATACTGACTAACTCTCATGATTACTTCTCCAATAACATACCATGAAAAAGACATAAAACTATCATATTTAGAGTATAGATTGAAAGTAGCTCTTAGATGGAGCAAAGATGCCCTTAGGCACTTGTGTATTGGAAGAATGAAGAGTTATAATTAAGTTGATTGTGTTTGGATTGCCCATGCTTTGCAAAATAGATTATTCATCTAGTTGGTTTAGATTGTTATGCAAGCATTGTGTTCAAGTTTCCTTTCTTTAAGTATGTTTTTCATTTCTCCTTGATAACATTGATGTGGAAAATACAAGGAGAGAAAATACTCCATTGATTGTTGCTTGAAGACATTGAGTAAGAAATATTGGTGTTAGGTAAAAGACCTAGAGACCAAAGCTATATCCCCTTTCAAAGGGGTAGGCAAAGTTTCACTTCTAAAGGTAGAAATCCTCCACATGCAATAGGACAACTCACTTACCTATAAAGAATCAAGGTCTCTTTACATTCCAATAGTCTAGCAATACATAAATGAAGCACCTAATATAATAAAGCTCTTGTTCATATTGAGTTGTATGAGTATTAAATGTCTCATTAGTACTAGTTATATTTACTTTTGAATCAAAGTTAGAGTAATTATTAATTTGAATGCTTTCTTTGCTACAAGTTAGACTCTTGGAAAGTGTTCTTTTGATATATCAAAAATATTTTTTGATAGCTTCTCAATGGTTGTGATCAAGATTGGCCATATATTTGGCAAGTGAACTAATAATATGAGCTCTATGAATCCTACTTCTAATCATGAACCATATTAAACTTCCACTTACTGATTGTTATGGAATTGTTTTCATATATTCTTCTTTAGCATCATCTTTGAGAAAATCTTGGAGAATTTTTTTTAATCTCAAACTCTATAAGATAAATATACATTTGCAATCTTGCATGGTAAATTGAGTAAGAATCTCTCTCAAATAATATTCTTGAGAAAGGTTGATCTTCCTTCGACTTCTAATTTATCTAACTTAAAATTTAAGGTAATGACTAATCTCTCCAAGATTAGTCATCTCAAATCCTTGCTTGAGAGACTCTTTGATGAAGAGTAGAAGAGGGAGATTTTTATTGGAAAAAATGCAATCATCCATGTAAAGTGCTAAGGTAACATATTGAGACCATAATAGTATATGTAAAGATTAATATCAGCCATTGAGCATTTGAAATCAATAATAAATAAAAATTGATGAAATTTTTGTTACCATAACTTGGTAGACTACTCCAAAACTTATAGAGCTTGTAAAAGTTGTAGAACAAATTGGTGTTGCTTCTTGAGTTAATAGGGAGTTAGAAGTCTAGGAAGAATGTACATGTAGATACATTCATGTTCCATTTGGGGATGTCATCTTGATATCAAGCACATGTATCTCCAACTCATGGTAATCTTAAAAAAAACCCAAACAGCAATCTGACTGTTGTCATTTGTATAATAGGAGAATGAGTCTGTATGTCAATACAGAGAACTTAGGAGAAGCCACTAGCAACTAGTCTAGCTTTATATTGTTGCATCAAGCCGTGCACATCATATTTCTTTTTGAAAATCTAGTCATAGGTAATTTCTTTGCAACCTCTTGTGACCTCAATCAGAACCCACGTTTGATTCTTCTCCATAGATTGAAGTTCATCTTGAATGTACTCAAGCCATTTACAAATCAAGTCCAAAAATTGGAGCTTCATAATCAAGGTCAAAGGTAGAGTAATACATAGCAAGTATGAGTTTTACAAGGAGTGTTAGGCTTTTTTGCAAACTAAAAAATCTCATCATATTTTTGGCCTTGTCTACAAACTCTCTCTCTCTCTCTCTCTCTCTCTCTCTCTCTCCTTATCTTGGATAATTGATATGGATCTTATTAAGAGGAACAAGAGGTTCTAGATTTCTTGAGTAAACAAGTATAGGAGACCCTTTAGACTTGAGTGGAGTTCCAAAGATGATTATTATGGTTATGCAGATGATTATGGTTATGATTATGGTATTGGATGGTCATGATAGGAACTATAGGGTGATTGGGAAGAGTTGCTTGAGGTATGTTGAGTGAAGGAAAAGGAATGAAAATTTGAATTATACATTAAATCAAATGGGATATCTAGAGTGTTTGTACAGTCCTTGTGTTCATGAGCAATAATATGCTCCAAATTTTAACATCCTTTGACATAAATATGCAAAAATATAACAATCATTTTATTCTATAAGCTTTACATTCTTGATCATAACCCAAGATAATATAGTTATAAGACTTTGAGTTAGGTTTAGACTAGCTAACATATGTATATGGTGCAATATATGTACATGCAATGCACCCAAAAATTTGAAGTAGTAATAATTTAGACTTATTGTAATACTCTGAGGATAGGAGACCTCAAGAGAAACACAAAATAAAAAAACACATAGTTTCATACTCAAACCTCCGATGCTCCAAAGGAGCACCTTGGCTGTATTATATAGCAAAGAGAACTACCTTGAAGGAAGTTCCACCCTTGGATCAGATACATGGATGTGTGATATGTCAGTTTTGATCCTATCTGGTTGGTCAAACCGCCTTTGACCAAAGGGAATCTTTAGGAAATATTCTTGTAGGAATCTCAAAATTGCATGGGTGAGGTATCGTTGGAAAGTTCTTGATGAGACAAACCAGGAGGAAGGGAAGGCCAACCTTTCCTTTATTTGGAAGGAGGCATATGCACATTTTTGAGGCCTAATTCATTTTTTTAGGCCTCCAAATTTAGCTCTAAAGTTTATAGGCTATTTTTGGCTCCTATCCTACTAGTAGAAGTCCTCTTTTGGTAACACCTTTATCTACTCTACCTAGCCTATCATATATAAAAATATTTCCAGATGTTACCGAGCCAATTTTCACCTCTAGCTAATATGTCTAGCTACTAGTATTACAACTTGAGGATATTTTTGGCTTCTACATTATTAGTAGAAGTACTCTTTTGGTTGCACCTCTATTTGATCAACCTGGCACATCATACATAACATCCTTCCAAATGTTACCAAGCTAATTTTCACCTCTAGCTAATATGTCTAGCTATTGATATTACACTTATAACCAAACTAGAGCTAGAATGGTGTAGCATGTGGTGAACTAGCTTTGTTAGGACTTCAATCTTGCATTAAATTTGTAGTTTGTATTACCTCTCCCAAATAAGGCTTGGAGTGTCCAGATTCAAATAACATAGAATGAACTATTTCCACCAATGTTCTATTCTTTTACTCAATTACACCATTTTATTGAGGTATGTATGGAGTATTATATTGATATAATATACCTTTACTTTTACAAAATAGATGAAAAATTGTAGATTCTTCTCCTCTCCATTGTTTGAACAAAGAATACAAATCTTTTGATCAAGTTGATTTGTAACAAAGGTGATATGTTCTCATAAACAAGTGAAAAATTTATGTTGAATTTGAGGAGATACAAAAAGTTGTATATTGTGAGGTCATCAATGAATGTAACTAATATATATATAACAAAAGAAATAATACCACAAACATCAAAATGGATAATTGTAAATGAAGGTGTAGCTTTAGTTCCTTCTTCTTAAGGAAATGGGTTTGAGTTTGCTTGCCTTGTAGGCAAGATAGGCAAATTGGAAATGAAGTAACAATTGATTTGGTCCATCTTACAAACTAGATCTTCATCTTGTTAGACTAAAATACGGTCTTGGTTGATGGCCCCAACAGCAATGCCATAAATAATTAGTGTTAGTGGAACTTGAGGCAACATTGCTCTTAGTAGGAACTAGAGCAACTTGATGTGCTTTTTTTGACTCTCCCAAAAGCTAAAGATTGTCCAATCTTGGATATGATGCAATCACATTGTGTTGATAATATATAAGAAAACACTAAGGTCTTTAAAAAAACTAGGGTCTTGAGTATAGACTCTTATTAAGTATAAGAACATAAAATATTTTTAATTAAATCTTGTAGGTCCTTTGAAGAGACTAGCTTGAGTGGAATAGTCCCTGACCAAGCATGTTGAGAGTAGAGCCATCTACCAAGTAACTTGTGAAGTTGGTAAGTATTCTTCATAAACCAAAATCAAGTTAATTAATGCGTGAAGTGCTAAGAAGTTACAATATCAACATACTATTGGTTGTCTTTGGTGATGGAGGTGGGAAACATAGTATAGGGAAGATTAAGCAATGGTACCATTGGGTTGATAATTATCAAATGTAGAATTGGATCCTTTTTCCTATAATTAAAGATATGATTATGGAAATCCTTAATATGATGTGCTTCTTTGAGAAATACTAATAAATGATGGGAAGTCAAGGATGAGGAGATTCCCTAGTTAAAGAATTACCTATAGAAGATAGAGAGTAATTACTCTAAGTAGGAAAGACAGAATAATTAGACTTCTACTTTCCTTTGCCTTTGTACTTTGGAGAAGGTTTAGTGCCTTGTGTAACTGTAAGAGTAGTTGTTTTCTCTACAAAGCCTTCATATTTCATATTGATCTCTTTTTGAGGAAGAAGATCAATGATATCACAAAGTGTGAAGTTTCTTTGGCTATGGAATGATTGTGGAAAATTCTTGTAACTAGTAAGCATTGACCTCTTTAAATAAAGTTTGGATTATTGATCATTGATTGAATTCTTGGAAATCCTTGAGTAAGAAAGCCACTATATATATACACACACACAACACTATCTCCTCCTCTCATCTTTATTGTTGTGAGGATGTCCAATAAATACATGATTGTAATATCATCAGTGCCTTCATATATGATAGCCAAGTCTCTCCAAGTTGTACTTGATAATATATGTTTACTAAGTGTTTTGATATATTTGGGAGTCAATTGGTGAATTGATAACTTTAAGTACATTTTTTTCAACTATGACTTGACCGGCTCATCAAAATTGGCTCATCAAAACAGTGTGGTTGATCAACAATTACAATAGGTTTTTGCTCAATCTCATTAACAATGTTGAAGACAAATGATACCTCCAATTTGAATGAGAGGCAATGCTTCCAAGAGTGGAATAATTATCCATTGAACTTTAGGAATGTGGATTCAAATTCAATGAGAGAAGTATGAGTATTTGCAGCCCCAATGAAGAATGTATGAAGCAAAAAAAAAAAGTAGATATTTCAAAGGAATCAAAGTAGTTTGATTCATAGAAGATAATATACAATTACTCCAAAATTGTAAAAAAGAGTAATGATTTTCTCTTCATAGTGAATTGAATACCAATGTGGAGTAGCTTGAGTGAAATTTCACAAAGAGAATGAATTTCAGGTGGAAAAATTGAAAATTGTGCTAAGACATCTCTTAAGTAATCCAAGTAATCAATTGCATAATTAAAATGTCAAATTTCATCCTAATTTCATCCAAATTTTAAACTTCCATTGCTCTAGTACTCTAAATCTATGTGAGATAAAGGCATGTGAAATCCTCACTTGAATATTTTTTGAAAACTTAAAGTAGTAAATATTACAATATTAATGTTAGGTAAAAGACTCCCTCTCAAAGGGAGAGGTAAGACCCTACTAGTGAAGAAGTAGAAACCTTTGATATGGGATAATACACTTCATTAACCTATGAAGTGTCAAGGTTTCTTCACAATCCAATATTCTAGAAGCACATTAATGAAGAACCTAATCTAATAGAGTTTTTATTCAAACTAAGATATCTTATTGCTAAAATATTTCATTAGCACTAGTTGTATTGTCACTAATCTAATAGCTAAAAGTGATGATAAACAAACCAATAGTGAGTGTTGTGAAGACATGTTAGGTTGTTGTTTTCCCTCTTGGTGGTAGAAAGACTGGGAATTAATGTAGCATTTTTTGGGTGGATGGGAATTCAAGTGAGCATAAAATACAAATGATAGATCTAAATATGAAATTTTATTTGTAAGCTTCATAGCTAAGCATCCAATTTATTACCAAAGAGAACAAGATGTAATATAACAATGGAATTTTTTTTCAATGCATTTTTTATCAATAATAATGAAAATTTTCTTTTATCTAAACTTAGTAATAAAGAAATTCCATATTCTAGGAAAATATACATCAAGAAGTGTTGAAGAGATGAAAGAAAAACTCTTAGTGCATTAACCCTTGTATTTCAAGTTAAAATTAATTTTATGTGCAATTTCTAAATTTTAAACTTAAATAGTCTAGAGAATACCTTATTCAGGATAGTCTGGGCTTAGCTTTGGACCATAACCTTGGAAAAATGCAAAAAAAGATAGAATTATCCTTGGCTTAGAGCTTATGCCAAAATTTCCACACAAGTTAAGAGCTAAGGACACTTGTGTACTAGAATTAGATTCCAAGGATCTTGGCCAATAGCTAATTACCAAGGTTTCAAGGTAAGTTAAGATCTAATGTTGTTCAACTTGCATGTAAGTGTTGAAGTTCTTGGCAAAAATTCTTAATAGAAGCTTTAAACCCAAAACATTAGCATTGAGCACAAAGGTTCTTGGCTCTATATAGCTTTGCACTAAGATCTTAAAATAAGCTTATTAGAAGTTCAAGCATTTTTTGGTTCTTGTACTAAGATCTTGGTGCAAGGTTGGATCAAAGTTCAAGGACAATTAACCCTTATACATAACTATACATAAAGAGTCTTAACATGATTACATCATATGGTTATGTTTGTGGCTCTTAGCTTGGTACCTAGAGCTAGAATTAGGTACATATTGACTAATGGTTAGCCAAGTAACTAAGCATTGTATTTGGTTAGCCACCAAATTAGTCGTAAGCTGTGTTTTGAGCCAACTAATCTAAGTATGTTACTAACATAGATAGATAGCATGGTTGAAGCATAAACATATAGCTAAGATTGTATATGCTTTACTACAAGTGCAAATTTTGAACAAAGGATATTTTAAAATCCCAATATTGTAAGATTATGAGTGAAAATTGACAATGCCTTATTCTATTCTTGAAGATCTTGAGTGGTCCTATTTCAAATTATGTTAACCTTTTAGCAAGCTTGCAAAATCATCATGCAAACAACCCTAGGAATTCTTGTATGTAGCCAAAAAAATTGCATCTATAGTTACAAAGTAAGGGTTTTTGATGCTACATTGATGTCAAAGTTTGATTGAAATATGAGATATTACGTTCTACAAGAGTCTTTATGCAATTATTTATGTTCAATATTGCAATTACATTAATTTTAGAAAGAAGATTTATATCCATTATCTAAATGAAGCTACATGTCTGAGTAAACAATAAAGGAAATCCTAGTCCTATAAGAACACCATAGGCAGGACAAATATATCATTCTTAGGTGGGTAAATTGTGAGTAAGTTTCTAGTGATCTACTCATCTTATTTTTTTAACATGGAATGTATGACCAAGGAAGAAAATGCAAAGATAAACATCCAAGATGAAATAATGAGAGAAGATAAAATTTATCTTCTCTCTCATTTTATACAAGCTTCCTAGATTGAATTCAATTATCATGAATGATATACTAAAGCTTATAAAAATGTTGAAATTCATTTGAACTCCCATGAAATAGAAGAATTAACTACCTCACAAGGACTTTGGACCTCTAGAAAGGGATGCAATTAATAGTTCAATTTATTCAATTTTTTGGTAACCCATTTTTTGATTCCAAAATAATATAAACATGCACATCTCTAGATTCCTATTTGAGATATTGGAATGCATTGCTTGGAAAAATTAGTCACTATTAGAGAAAGGCAATTCCAAAGGAATTGACAATCTTATAATAGAAAATATATCCTTGATAAGATTTCCTAGAAACTTGAATTGACTAGAGTCAAAAATCTTCCACCATTCAAGCAAATTCTTGCAAGCCTAATCTAGTTTCTTGGGGATCTTTAGATAACATGACACTACAACTTGATTAGTATGTTAGGCCATCAAAATATTGATATACTTCTCTTCTTTGGTTGATTCATCTAAACCTTTTGAATTAATTTGCTTCATTGCATACTCACTAACATAGATCTGCCAAACATTTTCTATGATAATGTTGACATCAATGTCACACCTATCTTGACTTGGATCTTAAAATAGAGAAAAAAGAGTAAACAACCCAATAGTTGCTTCTTATACTTCAAAAATTTCATCTTTATTGCCATAGTTACAATTTTTCTCATAAATCTAATACAACCATTTCCTAAGATAGTGTTGTTGCAATGAGCCAAAAGGGATTTCAATATACTAGTTTGCAAAGATATTATTAGGTAGGACTTTGATGAAGCTATATTAATAATGACTTTTTTAATGCAAGGAAAATAAAAAATGGACTTAGGTGGATGCTATTACATTTGGGAAACTAAAGCAAAAAAATTGCTCCAAAATTGGGCCTACCAAATGCATCACAAACTTTGACACTTTTTTTATCAAAGTTGGGTGTTCTCAGAGCTGGAAGAAAGGTACCTTCATTGCTATTATTTCCTTGGCCCAAAATCTCTTCTCTTTGCTTTTGATGTCAACCTTATCCTTTTCTTATGTCATGAAAATATACATTGCTACTCAACATACATCATTGTCAACATCATACACTAGTAGAATAGAGTTTAGTAGCACAACACCTCAAATGGCTACCAATAGATCTAGATCTTATCCATAAAGTAGAAAGTAAGGAGAGAAGGATGCTAAGGAGGCTTGTAGGTTGAACCAATAGCCCATGGCCAATCAAGGTAATTAGAGATCCCAATCTCTTAATGGCCTCTTTGCAAATTGTGCTTATGCAATCCTCTCTTCACCATCTAAACTACTTTCTCTACTAAACCATCTAACTTAGGGTGATCTTGAGAGGTAATGCAATGATCAATCAATGCCTTGTCACACAAGACTTAAAAATCTCCCAAGAATTCTATACCTTGATTAGTCAAGACCTCCACCAATACACCAAAATGACTAAGAATCCAATCCAAGAACAAGTAAGCTATCCTTTCATTGGACTTGTGAGGAAGTACCACCAACTCAATCTACTTAGAGAAATGCTCCACCACAACCAAAACATACTGATCATGTCTCATAGTCAATGCTATAGGTCAAACAAAGTCTAAACTCCAATGGTAACCCAACCCTATGATAGATAATGGATGTAAAAGTGGTGTAGGAGCATTAAATAATGCTCTTACTTGGTCATAAACCAAACATCTTGTAACAAATTATTGTAATCAATCTACATATTGCACTGTCAATAATGAAACTAGAGTAAGTTATATGTATGATTTACTCTAAAATGTCATGAGCATGTTATACTAGTTATGGTCTTTGAGATGGAAGTGGTACTACTCACACTCTACCATCCTCCCATACACAAAGATGTTTGATTTCCAATCTAAACCGTCTAGCTTATTAAAGGACATGGTCTCTCTCCTTGGTACCAATTTTGCTACCCAAAACACTAGTGAGAAGATAGTCCATCACTAAGATATCATCATGAATGTCTCACTGACATGTACCAATATCTCTACCTACTGAATATGAGATCTCAAGAACTCTCTTGTGTGTACAGAGAGAGATACCATCAAAGCCTCAAAAAACATACATAGAAAATCAGATGCATGCCAACTTGGCACCATCTCTTCATCTATCTTACTATGCCAACGTACTCTGATTTGATAACACTAGCTAGTACATGGGTTTCTACACAACCCATCTATATCAGGCTCACCATTCTAGGTATGTGAATAACCATAAAATCACTCTCATAAAATTAGAGCACATTGTGTATAATACCAAGAGCTAGCCATATGATCTAGATGTGAAATTTGGTTTAGTAACATCTGGAATGATGTTATACATGATGGTAAAAATAGATCAGATAGAAGTATCACCAAAAGAGTACTTCTACTAATAGGGCAGAAACCAAAATATACTTGAAAACCTTAGAACCGATAGCTAGATATATGATTTAAAGGTGAGATATGTTTTGGTAACATTTGGAAGGTTGTAACACATGATGGACTAAACAGATCAGAAAGAGGTATCACCAAAAGGGGACTTCTTCTAATAGAGTAGGAACCAAAATATACCTAAAATCTTTGAAGGCAATTTCAAAGTCCTAAACGGGTGAATTGGGCCTAAAAAATGTGAAAATCCCGCCCAGCAAAGGAGAGGCTATCCTTCCCTCCTCCTTGCTTTGTCTCATCAAGAGATTTCCAATGGTACCTCACCTACGTGATTTTGAGATTCCTACAAGAAGATTCCCTAAAATATTCCCCCAATCAAAGCTTGTTTGACCAACCAGATAGAACCAGGACCAATATGTCACCCATCCAAGTAAGTAATCCAAGGGTGGAGCTTGCTGACATGTCACCTATCTGTGTGCCTAATGGTGGAGGAGATCCTCTTTGTCTATATAATAAAGAGAAGGTGTTCCTTTGGGGCATCAGATGATTGAGTGTGAAATTTGTATTTTCTCTCTTCTCTTGTCCTCGGAGTAATACATAGTGCAAGCTTCCTTGAAAGCTTTTTGGACTCCATCAACCACTTCAATGGTTGATGATTAGTGAGTGAAAGGATACCAAATAGGTAACATTGAAAATATGCTATTGCACACACTATTGCCAAACACTCTCCTTCATATGAACTACACTTTATCTCCTTTGAGTTGTTGGAATAACTAGCATAGGCCATCATAAAATTTTTCTCCTCATTATCTTGCTAGATGAGCATTGATTCAAGCCCCTATATATTCCAATCAATATGAACATGGAATGGTCTTCCCTTGATTGATCACTTAAGAATATGAGTAGATGACAACCTCTACTTGAGCTCTATACAAAGTTCTCTTGCTTATCTCCCCAATACCACTCATGTGTAAGCTTGATTAGCTTTATCAAGGCCATGATAATAACATTGAATCCTTTAATATATTGATGGTAGAAGTTTACCAACCCAAGGAATGCTTGCACTTTATGCACATCCATAGGCTAAGAAATATGTGCAATAGTCTCCACCTTGGTGTGCTAAACACAATATCCACTAGGATAGATAGTATGATCCACATACTTAACTTGCTTGTGGAAGAATCTACATTTCCCCAGGTTTAATTTGAGTCCATGGATCTCAATGTCTCAAATACTTCCAACAAATGTCTATCATGCTCCTCTACAATAGTCCTATAGACCAAAATATCATCAATATATTGCCAAGCAAAATCTAATCCTATTAGGATCTTGTCCATGATTCTTTGGAAATTGATAGGAGCATTCTTTAATCCAAATAGTAAGAACTATCATTGATAGAAAAAATTATTACATGGAGACCAATAACCCAAAATATTGTTTTGAACTTGTCCTCCTCCTTGATTGGCAACTCATGATATTTTGCTCATAGATCCAAAATACTAAAGACTTTTGCATGCCCAATTGTATCAAAGATCTCCTCTTGTGTAGACATAGTATATTGATCAACCCTAATCTATTGGTTGATAGGAGAATAATCTCCATGAATCTACCTATTTATGTAATTGTCATGTATATCTTTTTTTGTTGGTATCACTATAGATAAAACATACTCTCTATGTGAAATCTCTACCAAACCAACCTCAAAAGGTCTCTAATCTGGCTTTGAATGAAGGTTCACTCCACGTCATTATATATGTAGGGACATAAAAAAACAAGTGTATCATTAATCAACTCAATTCAAATACTAGGTCCTTTTATAGCACCCAAATCCTTCATATTGAAGGCAAAATAACTTGTGTAGTCCCTCAAGAACCTCTAAACTCTCCTTCTTTCCCCTCCTATAAGCTTAGGTCCAATGTCTTGCTCCCAAATATCCTTTGTAAATGATGTAGGAATGTAAGATGTACTAATTGGTTGCTACACCAGGCCCTTGGGAGAAATACTATCATGCTCCAACCACTAGAGTCTCCAACCTTAGAGCAAAAAATCCCTCTACTTTGGCTACAAGCTCCACACTTGTAATACCAATAGTTAGACATATTAGCTAGAGGTGAAAATTGGCTTGGTAACATCTAGAAAGATGTTATGTATGATAGGATAGGTAGAGCAGATAGAGATATTACCAAAAGAGTACTTTTACTAATAGTGCAAGAACCAAAAGTAGCTTGAATTTGTAATACCAAAAGCTAGACATACCATCCAAAGGTGAAAATTGGCTTGGTAATATCTAGAAGGATGTTACACATGATGAGCTAGGTAGATCAAATAGAAGTGTCACCAAAAGACAACTTCTACTATTAGGGCAAGAGTCAAAAATAGCTTGGAAACTTGAGCCAATTTTGGAAGCCTAAATGGATGAATTAGGCCTAAAAGATGTGCAGATTCCCCCCAATGAAGGAAAGGCTAGCCTTTTTGCCCCTAGGTTTGTCTCATCAAGAGCTTTATAATGGTACCTCACCCATGCAATTGAGAGATTCCTACAAGAAGATTCCTCAAAGAATCCTTTTGGTCAAAGAGTGTTTGACTAGCCAGATAGGATCAGAACTAACATGTTACCATGCATACAACTAATGTAAGGGTAAAGATCATTGACATGTCACCAATCTATGTATCTGATCCAATGGTGGAGCTTCCTTTGGGGAAGTCCCATTTGCTATATAATACATTCAAGGTGTTCCTTTGGGGCATCGTAGGTTGAGTATGAAATTGTGTATTTCTTCTTCTATGTTTCTCTTAAGGTCTCTTATCCATGGAAGATTACAACACGTCATTTAGTTACATACCAAGTAGACCATGCTCACTTGGATGTATACCAGTAGACTACTCTCACTATTAGTCATTGGCTATGTCCCAAGAATACCATACCCACTTGGTCCATTACTCCCAACATTTGCTTGAATGCTCACAAGAGCATGAGTGGTGATGCCTAGCAAGTGCATCCTATGCTGCTCAACCCATCCATGTCAAATAATTTAGGTCCATAGCCTGACTGAACACTTGATGCTTGGATACCTCTAACATTGTTGAAATATTGATAATTCTTGTATAGAAACCCATTACCCACTCTCTCTCATTGGCATTGAGCTCCACCAATTGTTGTAATTGTGAGTCCTAATCAAGTCTAGGATCTCCTTCTTGAAACTCATGAGTGTGATTAAAATGGCTATGAGTTGCCCAACAAGGTTCACCATTGCCTTAGGTGACCTATCAACCACTATCACTATTTGAGACAGGCACCGAACATCCACAATATGATTGGCAACTAGGTGGGATAGTTATTGAATCCCATTAAAGGTATGTTGTAAAACCTCTCTAGATAAGAGGTTGGTCTACCAAAGCTAAAGATAAACAGCTTGCAATCCAACTTTGGTTACATCCAATAACACAATTGGTCCCATCCAAGAATGAACTTGATGTGCACTTGCCACCATTCATGTGCAAGAATCAGCTATCAAAGGGATATTTTTCAAAATTTAGGTGGAAGAAAGGGCCATTTGGTGTGTTCTAGGAGATGTTGTATATGTACAGCTGTGACAACCCAACAAGTATCACTTTTGTGGTAATCATTAAGTAAAGTTTGTTCCCATAGATACGAGTCAAAAATGGTCAAATACAAAGTAAAACAATAACAATGTAGTTCTTCTTATGTTCTTCTTTAGTTTCTCAAGTAGAAACCACACCCAAAAGAGAGTAACAAGCACTTTAATTCAGTCTCATCACAAAATATCACTCTCATAATCACAACTCAATCAAATCTTCCCAAATAATTTTGATTGTGATGATTCAGATTCTACCAAAGATGGCTACTTCACTATAAAATGACTTCACCTCAGAATTTTGTTCCACCCCTCCATTGAAGGCACAAATTCCTTGATCAAAATTGCTTCACATCAAACTCACGTTGCACTTACAAATGCAGAATACTACCAATACTACAATTCTTCTAAGATCTATCAAGGCATTGCTTTGATTACACTTCACTTAGGATCAAACACACTAAATGAAGATCAGCACTATGGAATCCACCATACAACAAGCTCATTGACTTGCACTACAAAATTCTCCACATACTCAGAAACTTGATACTCGGAAGTAAGCTAAAACGATGAGAACTAAGATACAACACTTTGCTTTATATCTTTAGAAATATGAATGCTAAACAACATAACACTGTGAATGCTTCTTTAAATAGGCAAAGCACTTCAACAATTAGCTAACTAAAATACCATTTTGTAACAAATTTCCCAACCTATAGATCCAAAATGACAATGCACCTCTTCATATCTGCCTCTCCAAATCTCAAAATTGTTCCTACTCTGATCCAATGTCAACCTCAACTTTTGCTTCCAAACCCGAGGTAACTTCACAAATTTCCCCTTCTTTGGGTCTATCTAATACTACTAAATCTTCTACTATTTCAATTACCTCTACTCTCTGAATTACAATTGCAGACACGGGTAAGCTATCTACCTCTTTATCTTGCAACCCATTCTTCTCCAATGTCTTAAGTAACTCACTCAAAGACACCTCCAATTCTACCTTTATTACTTTGGATCAGATATTTTTCTTTGTCTTAATCCAAAGTTCATCTAACTCCTTCCTCACTAAATCTAATGTGAGACAAGCTTCTCTCCTGCTTCTAACATCTTACTATCTACTCTCTCCCTTAAACTAATCAATAACCTATTCAAATTACATCCTTCACTTTCTTCTTCCTTGTTTACTACACTAGCAATTTCAATTCATGCAGTCTTCCTTCCTCCAACTGAACTTTAGATATTGTATTGACCATCACCTTGACTCTCACTACTACTTCCTCAATGGTCTCCAATCTAGGTGTCTTCAATTTTTCTTTTTCCACCTGCAACTCCTTATACATCTTCACTTCATCTTCCAACTCAGCTTTCAATGCTTCCTTCTCCTTCGCATTGTATCTGAGCTGTGCTTCCATTCCTTTAATTAAACCTCACAACCTTTCCTCCTCCTAACTTTATGCAATCAATTCTCTTTGCCAGGCTTGATCTTTCTTTGCTGCACTTGTTTTCAAGCTATCTAACTCTTGTCCCATCATTGCTGCCATACCCTTCAAATGAATAACTTCTACTCAAGCATTGTGCACTTCTACCCTCAATGTCTCAATCTTTACCATCTGCTCCCTTTGATCTTCATATTGCTTTGCCATTGCTTTCCCTCACTTTACAAAGTTTTCTGTCATGCTCTTAAATTCCTTCCTCCTAAGTTTTGCCTCAGCCCAAAGTTCTTTGACTTCCTTTTCTCCTCAGATTAAATTCCTTCTTAACTTCAAACTTTCTTCACTCATATATTTTACTACTCTCAATTCATCCTTCAACTCTGAATGACTTCCCTCCAACTCTTCTCTCTTCTTCTTCAACTGCAATAACAATGGAAAGACAATCTTTGACAAGTATTCCATCCCATCAAAGTCTCTTGTAATGTTTTTGATATTTGGGCCCTAAACATCCTTCATCACTTCTACTTGAGCTTTACTCCTAATTCTTGATCTTCTTACCATCAAAGGCATTTCATTAAAACTTTCTCCTTCTTCATCTATTAGACTCACTTTACTGAGTTCTGCAATTGCGGTTTGGGCACTTCTCTTTGATCTCAATCCCTTTTTGAAACCCCAAATTTGGTTTGGCTTCTTGGGTTTCTTCAATCTCCATCTGTGGTAATTCTAGACAAAGAATATCATCCTTTTCCATGTGATCAATCATGGCATGGAACTCTTGATCTTCTTCTTCTACATCATTCTCTCCTTGTTGTTGAACTTCAGGTTCATCCTTTCTTCCGGTTCATCCTCACTTCCACTACTTGACTCTTCACCTTGTAGCACGAGCTCTGGTTCTTCCTCTCTGCCCAAGTCTTTTGTCTTATACTTGGCTTCTCCTTCTGATTCTTTTGCTCCCAATGACTCATTGATCACTACAATGTCATGGTTTGGGTTCAACTTCCTTATCTTTTTGGGCTGAACTGGTTACACCATCTCCTCAAGACAACTTTGCTTCTTCATCTTTGGAATATTTACCACTACCCTTGTGTTTTGGACCATTCTTGCATAGTGCTCATCACTACTTTGGATATATTGGATGTACTACTACTCCTCTCATCTGCTTCTTTTCATAAATCCGGATGAAAGTGAGACATCATCTTCTTTTGTTCCGCCTCCTTCATCAGATTCAAATCAAAGTAGAAGTGTGTTGCAAATAGCACCAAATAGTGTGGAGCTGCTTGATCTCTCCACCTTCCCACCTTATGCCACATTCATTGGTGAAAACACTTTGCCCAATTCATAGGTGCTCTTGCAAACATATGGTGGAGGAATATTTCTTGATGCTTCATCATGTACGTGGTTTGATCTGGCTTGAAGAACGCTATCATTGCCCCAACAATACTTCTTGTTCTTGGGTCTTGATAAGTATCAATCTTATACGTATTCTTCATACACAAAATAATGAAGGAATTGCAGATTTTTGCAATCTCCTTTGCAGACTCTCCCTTCTTAAGGACTGTAGTTGAATGTGCACTAACCAAATTGCTTAGACACCTTGAGATTATGAAGAAAGTGCAAGATGATTGTTATGGGCAGTTTAGTGACCATGAAGTGAAAATGAGGGTTTATTTCTTCTAGGCTTGAACTGTGAACAAATAATAAGTGTTTATTTCTTCTAAGTGAATGTTTATTGTGAAGAGATCATAACCAACTTGTTTGAATATGCACTAACCAATTGTTGAGAAACCATGAGATTACGGAGAAAGTGCAAGATGAATTGGACATTGAAGTCAGACCACATTGATTAGTAGAGGCAATTGATATGGATAGTTTAGTTATTGTGAAGAGAAAGTGAGGTTTTATTTCTCCTAGGCTTGAACTATGAATAGATAATGAGTGGTTATTTCTTCTAAATGAGTGGTTATTTCTTTTTAATGAGTGCTTATTATGAAGAAATCAAAGCCAACTTGTTTAATGTGCCTTGATCAAATTGCTTAGAGACCTTGAGATTATGGAGAAAATAGAGGATTAACTAGATAGGCACTGATTGAACTATTAAGAGATAGTGTGGAGAAAATACATGATTAACTAAACATTGTAATTGGATCATGTAGACTAGTAGAGGTGATTGATAGAGAGAATTTAGTTATTATAATTTAGTTATCACTTTCTTTTTGTGAAGAGAAAGTGAAGGTTTATTTCTTCTAGGCTTGAATTGTGTCGGCATTGTCAAGCAATCAAAGCCAACTTGTTTTAATGGGCACTGACTGAATTGCTAAGACACCTTGAGATTATGGAGAAAGTGCATGATGAATTGGATAGTGTAATCAAACCACATCAACTAGTAGAGAGCATTGATATGGGCAGATTATACTACTTTCATGTTATGGCAAGAGACTATACAATTGAACTCAAACAATAAAAATGAGGCTTGAACTTGCATCTCACATTCTTATCACCCACAAATAGAAGTGTGAATGTGTAACAATAAGAGAACCATATCTCAAGAGCTTGGGTTGAAGAATAAAATTTCCGTTGTATTTAGACACTTTGAATGCAAAATATATACATTATCTATCAAGAAATTCATGCCCAAGTGGATAGACTACTCTAAGATAAGGTTGAAAAGAGGATTACATCAATCAAAATACAATAAATGCATTTGTAACATTGAAAAGATGGACATTTGCCAAAATTGAAACAACGTCCACAAAGCTTCCATGGAGATGACAACAAGCAAACAACTCATGAGAAGAACTTCAAGATCATGTCTCATGTTTTGCCAATAAAGAAAATGTAGCAGCATGTATCAATGTAAATGCATTGATTATTATTGGGCAATGATGACTGCATATATAAATCCATTCTCTTGTTTGTGATATAATTGACATTTGGTGCTATTTGCACAATGTCCAAGAGAACAAGGCCAACCTGCACTTTGACATATCAAGTAATGCCATCCATTTTTCAACTTGTGCTTCTTTCATACAGGTCTCAATTGGTTCTCATAGTCCAGTGTGATAGTTTTATATCTGACTAGTGTTAGCACTCCAAAAGATTCTTGAGCTTCCAACAAGCTAGATTTTTCAATATCCTTTCCATTACAAAGTTGCTTAATTGTATTTGTATGTGATAACATGGTTATTCTATAAAAGTACTCATTGGCATTTTTTGCTATAGATATCAATACTTTTGCCACCTCATCCAAATTTTGATAATGTGCATCAAATTTCCTAGAGCATCAAATCTGCTCAATCAACTTCATGTGCAAATTTTTGGAAGTGCCAATCTTGGAAAAAATTAAATTATTGCACATTTGCACTTGAGAGTAATAGCTTGCATTGATGATGCCTGATTCAATGAGGCATTGCTCATGTAGAGGATGATTATACATCTTCTAACATGGTGCCAATGTTATGGTTGAAAATAGTTCATCAGAAACTTGATTATATATTACACAAATCCCATGACACTGAATCAGGCTTGAAGTGAATGTCTTACAAGAGCAAGTATGGTAAGACAAAGGATCATTGTTGTCACACAGAATAACAAAATAAGACATTCCGCCATGACCATGTCTTTTAGCTTGCCATGTTCTAATAGAAGCTTTTGATTCCACAAGATGATACGAATATATAGATTTAGTTAATAGAGATTTAATTGTTCATGCCACAAGTAATCAACATATTTACTCCAAGTTTTGCCCTACTAAACAAGAGTCTTGAGCTCATTCAATCCCGCAAACTCTTGATAATGCCAAATATATGATTCTGTATTTCGTGCAAGTTGAATTTCTTGAAGTCTTGTTTAGACTCTCCTTGTTCTTTGATCCAAGAATTTTGGACTCTCCTCTTTGACTAGCAACATGACCAACAGTAAAGATAGCACAAAATTTTTCTTGCTTTACCTACACAAACTTCAAAAATTTTACTACACTTAGATAATTATCAAACTTAAAGAAAACAATGTTAAATTGTGCTTCAAACTCATTAGTCATCTCAAGCATCACAAATATCATTGAATTCCCTTGCTTAACAAAACTCTTGCAAACATTTTGTGGAATTTTACTACAGCAAGCAAACAAGTTTGAAACAAAAGTAATGCAAACGTAGGAGTTGGCTCTACTTCAATGTTGATGGTTTAAGAGAGAATACTAAAGCTCCTTTAGCCATAAAAAAACCCCTTCTTGATCCAATCTGAATAGCTAAGCATCTTTGATTGCTACATCCAAAGCTTTTGATGCAGCAACTGCCATTCCTATCTAGGTTGTTTTGCCGAAGCAATTGATGTTGTTGAAAACCATGAAGATCAAGTTGTATGATGTTATCTTGAAGGTTTTGTCCAACATTGTGAAATCTCCATATATTTTGGCATATGGTATCAAGGAAGGCTTTTGTACATAAATCTGTTCAATTCTCATTGAGGCATCTTAATTTTTTAAATATTGGTAATTTTTTTATTACTTATCCAAATGGTATTAAACCATGGCAAAATAACACCATTGGCAAAAACATTTTTCCCCATAATTGTGAATGCATTGATTACATCTAGATTGCTACAAAAAGCCGTGCTTCTTTCCTTGGCTTTGACTTGATACATGAGATTATCCTCATAATCAATATCTGGCCATCACCACCTCATCATGCACAAAAGCTTCCCATTGGGAACAAAGGCACATATCTCTATCATGCAATCAAGTTCTTTTGGTCTTAACTTAGCTTTGTAACACCTTTGTGTGATATCATCAATTGTGCTTTGCAAGATATGGTGATTATGTTCCATACAAAGACTAGTAGTTTTTCCCTTGATAACATACTCCATATCTTGGAAAAATATGTGAATGGGATTTTAAATGTGCACTTATTGTTGCATGATCTGCCAATTTTTCAATATAAAAACCCTTGTTGGATAACATCTTTGCTTCCAAAAAGCTCCAGAGCACTTGTCATGTCCATCTTAAAGGTACTCTTTCCAATTACAAACCTTCTTTTTGTGCAATTTCCTAAATATGAGTTAATAGACCAACCTCAAAAGAGGCAAACCAAAGGCCCACCAGCTTGGTTGCAACACTACCAACAAATTATTATTGGAGTCATCACTAAAAACATTGAGTAACTAATAATAGCCCTACCAATTTTAGGGTTTAGATATATCAAAACATACAAAAATGTGGAGTGAGATTTGCATCATCTTGAGGGACTTGCATCAAATTTGTAACAAAATTAAGGATTGAGAGATTTAGGTAATCAGCTTTTGAAGCTTGAGAGAAATGTAGGATTTATATGAAAGTAGTAAAAGTATATGGCCATCACAATAATGTTCTATCCTCATGCAATTCAATTCTCACCATTGACCACCTATAGTATGTGACACCCCTCTGTCATATGTGACAAAGACTACATGTTGATGAGTACACCACTTAGCTTCCTCAATTTAATAGCCTTGATTTGTTTGTTACACACATTTATTGACTAAATTGTGGTTGGGTAGCCTCAATCTGCAAATGCAAATGCTTCAATGTGTGGCAATGGTTCTTGATGATAGTTATTTTTCCAAGTGGTGTAGAATTCAAACTGTTGTACTTCCTTTGGAGCCAAAGTTCTTCCAAAGCAAAGGTCTTTGATCTTGCACTCCTTTTGTGCGGACTTTCTTTTGACTTACCTTCTTTGTGTTCATTTCTTCCATATGTATTTCTTCTTTTAAGCTCATTCTTTTTACTAGTGCAATTGCTTTGCATTCCAAAGCAAGTGGCATAAAACTACTCTCTATCCTTGACAAGCCTATAGCTTATTATATGCTTAAGAAAAATATATAAAAGTAACCAATTTTTTTTTCACAAAAGGGCAGTCACTACATCAAGATCATTCAAAAATTGGTATTTACAGCAATTGAACTTCAAGAATGATTGTAGCTCATACTCAAGCAACAAGCAAGAGACCAAAAAATAGTAATGCATAGAAGTCTATAATTAGCTATCTCTAATCTAAAGTAATTAAATAGATATTAATATATGGAATATTGATTTTATTATTTATTTCATGTCTAGTGGATAAGACATTATTGGAGAATAAATAAACAGACATGAAATATATAGAACATTGATTCCTTAAGTTCCTCTCATTTATTGTATGTTGTGTGAATATGATGTAGTTTGAGGTATAGTAGAAATTCATATGACTCATAATTTAGAGTACAAAGGATACCTACCTACAATATCATGAAAGAGATGTTGTTTGTGATAGTTGAAGATAGGAGATATTTTCATGAAAGACACAATAATTATTTTCTAAACATAAGATTGCAATGTCTCCATGGAGTTGTGTCAAAACATGGGTATTAAGAGTTATAAATATACCAACCTATATATATAAGATCATCATGTTGATAAATAATCAGAAAATATCTACCAAAAGTCACAAAAATTCATCAACATGCTACTCTCTTATTACTCCAAGCCTAGTCATAATGAGAGTGTAATGGATCTTTGTACCAAATCAAGTATAATACATTTTATGTGCATTTGAAGTAGACCAACATTGTATTGCATGCAGAAAGAGATTTCTATATGCTTATATGTCTTGCATCCCAAGAAAAATAATTAAAGAGTTACTTGGTCACACTAATAAGACCACAAAGGGAAATCCTTATTTGATAAAGATATATGCTAGTTCATGTGTCTTGCCTCTTAAGTAAATTTACTAATGAATGTACGTGGTCTTATTGATAAAACCACAAAATGAAGTCCTCATACAAAAGATGTTGAGCATTTTAGCTATTGGTTTGTTGGTACTCCAAAGATACTATCGGTTCTTTTTTTAGGGAGATAATAAAACTAGATAGAGATCCAAACCCTAAAGTTGTATTCTTTCAATAAGATATAAACCAGAAGGTATAAGGTGATATTGAGGGGTGATCCTAAATTTCCTCACATTGGAGAGACTATAGATCCAAAGGAAGAAAATTGTATCCTTTAGTAAGATATAGAACCTAAGTTATAAGAAGAGATTGGATGAGCACATTAGAGAGACTATGGATGATATAGTACAAAACTAAATTAGACATAGAAACTTGATATTTTCTATATTTTTATCTTTATATGCATGTTTTATATATTTGATAGAAAATTTTCATCAGGTGGAATAATTTTATATCAAAATATGTGATTATAGAGAAGAACAAAATTTCTTTGGAGAATTCTTTTTACTTAAGCTATAGTACATATATAACTATATGGAAGTATGTATATAGTTGCTCAACATTCATAATTAAAATTTATTCTTGAAATTTTTCAAAATAACCTACCAAGTTTGTATCAAAATCAAAGTATTAGAGTATGAGTTTCTCATTTTTTAGCTTGGATTATAAAAAATTCACTAAATAATAGAGTTTTAGGAGATTTAAAAATTAATAGACACCAAAAATTCACTATTTACATTCTAAAAGTAGGAGCAAAGATTTTATTCTTGGTTTGGTTTAAATCATTATCATAAGGAAAGCTTATTATCCCTTCTATAAGTATGATTTGGTATCTAAACAAAACCCAACTCAAGAAGAGTTTTCATTCCTTTGTTCTTCTCATAATAGTCCTTCTTTAGATTGATACTCATAATAAAAATAGTTTTTCTCTATTATTGTAAGAAATGATAGTGAGAAAGTGAATTTCAAGTTCCATTCTAAATAAAATAACCCTAAGATCACTCAAATAACAAAAATATCCTCCTATAAAGACTTTCTATACACACTCTCATGCCAAGCCTAATGACACATTTGTTAATAAGTCCAAATTAGCCATCTAGGATTTGATGGATAGCTGTAATACCAAGAGCTAGCCATATGATGTAGATGTGAAATTTGGTTTGGTAACATCTAGAATGATGTTATACATGATGGTCAAAATAGATCAGATAGAAGTATCACCAAAAGAGTACTTCTACTAATAGGGCAGAAACCGAAATAAACTTGAGAACCTTAGAACCAATAGCTAGACATATGATTTAAAGGTGAGAATTGGTTTGGTAACATCTGGAAGGATGTTACACATGATGGAATAAATAGATCAGAAATAGGTATCACCAAAAGGGGACTTCTACTAATAGAGTAGGGATCGAAATATGCCTAAAATCTTTGAAGGCAATTTTGGAAGCCTAAACGGATGAATTAGGTCTCAAAAATGTGCAGATCCCCCCCATTGGAAGAGAGGTTGGCCTTCTCTCCCCCCTGCTTTGTTTTGTCGAGAGCTTTCCAACGGTACCTTACTCATGTGATTATGAGATTTCTAAAGGAAGATTCCCTAAAAGATTCCCTCTGGTCAAAGCTTGTTTGACCAACCAGATAGGACCTAGACCAGACATGTCACCCATCCAAGTAAGTAATCCAAGGGTGGAGCTTGCTGACATGTCACCTATCTGTGTCCCTAATCCTATGGTGGAGCTTCCTTGGAGGAGATCCTCTTTGTCTATATAATAAAGAGAAGGTGCTCCCTTGGGGCATGGAATGTTTGAGTGTGCAATATGTGTTTTCTCTCTTCTCTTGTCCTCAGAGTAATACAATAGCCTATAATTTTTAATAAAAGTATATAAATTATTGTCAAGAATTGTTCAATTTAAAATTTATTTTCAAGGTTACATGCACAACCAAAGTTTTGTAAGAATTATCTCCTTAATTAGTAGAATCTCTCACTAATCTTGGACTTCAAACTCTTACTCACTATCCCAATATCTAAATTCTATAGAGGAACTTAAGCTTCACAAGTTACTACTTTTTTCTTACTTTGCATGGTTATTATTTTGAGCTATGCATTTGGAAGCAACAGAGTATACCTTGGTATCATGAGTTTTCAAACAGAAACTCGTACCTCTAGTAGAGACACTTGCTTTGCTACTGTAGCACTATGGGAGGCACAATGATAAAGTTGTATTGCTTTTGAGGATTTTTAGCTTTTTTAGGGTTTAGAGTGATCATTCCACATTGAGAGTGATAGGTTAGGAATTTTCATTTCCAATCTATTGGTTTTCATGATTAAGTTCTATAGGAATTTAGTTTGAAAATTTTGGAAATAGAAATAGAAAGTTATGAGAGTTTATAGATTTTAGGGTTTGGAGAGATTGTTTTCCTATGTGAGGGGTTGTGGTTTTGCAGATATGGGGAGATATGGAGAGGAGCATCATGTATTATTATCATTATTTTTGTGTTAGCCATGGCTACATGTTCTATGTGGGGTCGCCTAGAGCGACTCGGTATACACCATGTTCGGTGTGTTACCAACGCTTTACCTCGCAAGGGGTAAAGACCCATGTGGGAAGGATACACAAGGACTATGATTGGACCACTTGGGATGCCCGCATGAGACCACATTGACAGCATTGACACTTGGGATTACACACGCTTCTTCTATCCCTTTGTTGATCATTTCGGGGATATCAATTGAGTTGTGGGAGTGGTTAGCTTCTCAAGCAGGTTGTATTTTGGGGTTATTTGAGACTAGTTTTCCATGTCCATGTCTATTCCATAGGCTACCCTACACACTCCATGATGAGGGTAGACAGGCTTTTGTCTACCACTTGATCATTTGGTGCGTGATCCCTTGGCAAGTTAGCATGGTTCCTATTCCTCTTACTCCCTCGATGGTGTCTTTGTTATGCAAGAGGAGACATGTGGGGCATAGAGAGGTGCCTGTTAGATTTTTTCAATTCCAAGCGGGGGATTGGGTGGCCCTTTAGGATGAGTCTGTTAGGGCTTCACAATTTAGGAGACAAGCATCGCCATAGGATATCACAGATTCTACTCGATTACAATAGTGTAGGACATTGGATCAAGCGGGAGAGTTTAGTAGAGCGGCATGAAGGCCACACCCTTTGTCTGTGGCAAGTCCTACTGATGAGACTATCTCTTCCCTATGCTCACTATATCCTATAGCAATAGAGGGACTACCACTCAAGGTCTTAGATTATCAGCCTGAGCAACCTTTATGTCTTGATAGGTCACTTTTTGCATAGGCATTGTGCACTTCCCCTCATCTTTCCTCAAGAGGCTTGTCAGGGATGGTTTATGAGCACCTTAGAGATTGCTTCCAGGCAGATGATCCTTCTAGTAGTTTTAATGAGTTGTTTTAGGTGGCTGCAACAATAGCAAGAGGAGACATTCCTATGTCTGTTAGTCGGGTGTTAGGTGCTAGTCAACTTCTCGCGATGGAGAAGGACACAAGGAGCATTAGACCGATTGCCATTGGAGAGATCTTTTTGCATTTGGTCAGTCATACCATTGTCCTTCAGCATTGTTCTCACTTTTGACAACACCTTAGTCCATATTAGTTTGGAGTAACTACACCTGGAGGATGTGAGGCTATATCTCTAAGCATTAGAGCACTCCTAGATATCCATCCAGAGTGGGTCGTCCTACAAGTGGATGTTGAGAATGCTTTTAATAACGTATCATGAGCATCCATCTTTAGAGAGCTTAGGGAGGCTGGTGGATCCTTGGCGAGTCTGATTCCTTTTGTGTGGTCTTTTTATGGCTCTCCTAGTTCTCTTTACTACCAGCATGGTGGTTCACAAGAGGGAGTCACCGTCTTAGAGTCAATTGTTGGTACATGTCAAGGAGATCCTTTGGGAGGGCACTTATTTGCCATGCCTCACTTAAGAGCTCTCTTATCTATTACTTTGGCCATGCCAGGTTGTGTATTTCCCTCATTGGTGGATGATACACACATTGTAGGCCATGTAGATCAAAATAGGCAAGCCTTTGACTACTTGACTACCAAGCTACATCTAGTAAGCTTGAGAGTCAAGGTGTCAAAGTGTAGGGCATGGTCCCCTTTAGGTATCCTTCCCCACCTTCAGCTTTTGGAGGGGTGTATCACATCCACAAATGGACTTTGTGTTCTTGCAGTGCCAGTAGGATCAGAGGATTTTGTCACACGCTTCTTAGATGCTACTTTGCAGAGGATGTTCTTCATGTGGATGACCTTCCATTATTAGGAGATCTGCAGGTGGCATTTGGTATACTCTCCTCTAGTTTTGCTCATAGACCATCCTACCTCATCCGCATAGTTCCTCCCTCATCATCCTTCCTTTCACATCTGAGAGCATTTGATAGGAGGATTATGGGAGTCTTTGGTGATATTATCGGACCAAGGACTTTTAAGTGTGTTACAAGGGATTTGGCATGTAGACAGATGACTCTACCAATCTCATGTGGTGGGGTTGGCTTGCTATCTATGGAGGAGACAACACCTACAAAATTTTTGGGTAGTTGGGCTCTCTTGGCACCCCAACTTTCCTCTCATTTGGTGGTTGTTGATAGGCCGGTTTTGGAGACTTATGTGATAGAAGTGGAGGGAGGATCCTTTTCTCTCCAAGTGTTATTGCGGCAGACAAGAGATAGTCTATCCCCACAAGCATAAGAGGAGTTTCCACCTTTTGCTTTACTATTGTTAGATTGGACGAGAGGTTTACAGTCTTCCTTGATGGAGCAACAGTGTGAGCATATGCTACATTCTCTCTTAGTCGACTTGTCCATTCCTCAAGCTACTAGAGCATGTCTTTGCTCTTGCTCCAGCAAGGGTGAAGGCTCTTGGATCCTAGCTTGACCGTGCATTAGGGCATTCTAACTCACACGAGCTACTTTCTCTATAGTGATGAGGTTTTGCCTAGGTTTGGTCCACCCATTTGGATCTTCATTACTCACTTGTGAGTGTGGTTCTACACGAGATGCAGCACCGGCTCACATGACACAGTGTCCTTTTGAAGGACAGAGGATAGCTACCCATGATGCCATTAAGGACATAGTGTTTGCTATGGCACAAGAGAGTGGATATTTGGCTTGGAAGGAGCGTTCGTATGCTTTGCAAATGACATGTGTCAAGGTAGACTTATATTTGGTCAAAGATGATCAAGTGATAGTAGCGGATGTTGTGGTTACGGACCCTACACGTGATATAGTCTTGGAAGGAGTGATTACCCATCCTCCTGGATGGCCGAAAAGTGCAATAATAGGTCGCAAGGTCTCCAAGTATAGGGGCATGCAACGAGGTCACCTCTTGTTCCTCTAGCCTTGGAGTTATATGGAGCAATGGACACGGCATTTGACACATTTGTCAAGGAGTGTACAAGAGCTTATCATGTTAGGCATTAGGGAGTACCACTCTCACTCTCATACTTTGTAGCATATTTTAGACAGTGTGTGTCCATTGCTCTACAAAGAGCAATAGCTAGTGCAATCCATAGGAGAGCAATTACATTAGGTGATGTTTCTTTGGATGCTTAAGTTGTGTGTAGACCATAAGACTTGCATAGCTCAAATATCTTAGGTGCGGTAGGGCAAATTTCTCATATAGACTCTATTGGGGCTTAGCCCTATGTTACCTATTTTTGTCTCTCCCTTGTACGGCTTGATGGTGTCTTCCCATCCTTCATTTTTCCTATGTGGTCGTCTTTTTACTTTGTGGAGGCTTATTGTGAATGCCTTTGGCCTCCTTCAATTGTTTAGTGTTTGAGGGCTCATGCGTTTATAGTGCTTGTTGTGATATACAATATCTAGTCCTCTAATGCATTGTTGCACCTCATATTTGTTGATATTTTTCATTGTTCCTATACATGCTTTCTACCCAATCTTCCAATTTCAGATCACTTAATTTTCAAGTTTGTCTTGTTTACATGTTGTGCTCTATTGGTAATGATTTGCTTAGCACTTCTCAATTACATGATGTATAAAAATTCTCTACTACTATTGATCAGAAAAATATTTATATTACGTATGTGTTTAACCTTACATTTGGTATATAAGATTCACTTTGTCTCCTTTACGGATTTATTACACATCTTGATTTGCTATTACTCATCTTGATTTGCACATATCATTTTTATATTTCACCTGCACTTCGTATGCATTTAATGGGTTTTGGATTCCCTTATGTGAACGGCTTATGCACTCATGTCTTCATATCTAAATTCAAGGTATCTTTCAAGTTGCCCTTAGGTTTTGCTTATACTACTCTCCTATTCTCTCGGAACTCCATCTTAAATCTCACCTCACTTTGAAGCAATAATCAATATAGATAGAAAGTATGCTCCTTCATTTGAGGCAATATGCCTCACTCATTAAAAGAAAGCTTGGCAAGTGTTTCCATTGTCATGTTATTTGAAGTGTTGCATCTAGATTGCTTGGACATTGGAGTTCTTGTGTTAGTAGTTAGAGGTATTTTGGCAGTAACTCATAGACTACTTTTTGATGGTCAGATTTTGTGTTTAGTGTATTGACTTCATAGTGGGGCCCACCGTCACTTGCACCATCCGCACCATCTGGTGTGTAGTCAACGGGAGCGTTGGGATGAGGCCTAGGTCAAAATCAAGAGTATACCCTAGAAATGTAGTTCCAGAGAGCTCACTTCTCTGATGTTGAGCCTTTAAGTTCTTGGCTAGAGTGGACAGAAAGCCGGCGAGCGTCACCTGGAATCTCTTAGCTAGAGTGGGTATGGCTTGATTGTAATCAATGCCCAATTGTTGGCAAGTTGTTGAGGATCAGATCAAGTATTGATTTGAGTTTGATTGATTCAAGTTGTAGACAATCTGATTACATCAGAGAAGTGAGTCAAGGGGAAATTGGGTGCAGGAATACGAGTGTTGGTGGTATCTCCAAGCTTGGTGGATTGTGGTGTCTCAATTGAGTAATTTAGATTTCCCTTAGAGAGTGTATGCGGAAGCGCTGGCAAAATTTGGAGCTAGGGAAGAAGCAATTTTCAAGCAATAGTTGTGATTTTGAGCTCAGGACCAATTTGTTATGAGTTGAGCTCAAAAACTAAAATTGAAGGTGGAGTTGGGAGCAGATCCTTGCGAATTGAAGATTGGATGAGATACATTTTTCCAATTTGGCTCAAGTGAAGAGTTAGCTTAGGATTTAGTGGTCAGCCATTTTTAGAGATTTATGTCAGATTTACATCAGATTTTAAGTCAGATTTTGTGAAGAAGTTATGTCAGATTTTGGCGGGAAGAACTTGAATCCAATCCTTGATGATCCTTGTAGCTCAAGAAGTAGATAGGTACTCCAATTTGGTCAAATGCCAAATGGTGGTTGAGTAAGTCCTATGTTGATTTATGAGATGGAGGGTTGTTGTTCAACATTCTTGTGATTGGACCTCCTCCATTCTTTGCTTCATGTTTGTGCACCGTGTTTGTGTGAGGTGCATTAAATTTTGAGCGTTGGTGCTCCGGTGTGCTCTCGATAGTGAGACTGGAGTGATGATCAATCAGATTATCTTTGTTTCTCTTTGGTGAGGTAGGAAGTGATGACCTATAGACCGTGAGAATGTGTGTTGTGATGGTAGGTTATAGATTGCCCTTGCCCCTAGTGTAGTTGTCTTGGTTAGAATTACATTAGTGGACAATATTTTGTTAGTTTTGGCACTTGGTGGTGCTCGGTTGGTATTGGCACTTGGTGGTGCTTGGTCGATGTTGGCACTTGGTGGTGTTTGGTTGGTGTTGGCACTTAGTGGTGCTTGGTTAGTGTTGGCACTTAGTGGAGTACTTGTTGTTGCAATTTGTGATTGCGGTTGTAGTTGCGATTACTTTGTCATGTCAAGTTTTTTGGGGATTCCAGAGGAGATACCCTTGCAATACGCAATGGGTTTACTCAGAGTGGCGCTTGATATCAGCTTGTATCTCAGGTCCTAGTGAGGGAGGAGATTTACCCTAAGTTGGAGTTTGACATAGGAGTTGATTTAGTTGAGAGTGCACTTGGTGTGTCCGCACCGTTGTTGTGGGACATGGATGAGATTTATGGGGCCTCCAAAGGCCCTAGGCGTTACTCTAGTATAGTGGGTACCATTGACTTGGATGACTTCATCCAAGAGTTTAATAGTTGGTGTGCAATAGATGCAAAACCCGACTTTGTTCACACCTTTCATGGCATGGAAGGAGTTGTTTCAACATTTGGAAGGTCCATCAATGGATGACTACCATGAGTTCAAGAGAGCTCATTTGGAGAAGATTGAGTTATGGAGACAGTATTGGTCTCCAAACTATATCTCTATCTCTTCAGGCTTGGTTGCCAAGAGTAGATCGGTTGTACCCACAAGTTCTAGCTCAAGTAGTGCTGGTGGAGCTGATGGAGGTGCACTAGCTGGAGATAGAGTTATCACAAGTGGAGGTACCACTACAAGAGGTGGTGTGATACCGAGGTTTAGCCCCTATGGTGGAGTTCTTCTAATGTTTGAGGCAAAACTACCAAGGAGTGCGGACTGACAAGCTGAGAAGCTTGCAGAAGTTCCAACAAAAGCCTAGAGAGAGCCTATGCGAGGTATACACTCGCATGAGGTAGCATATCAGTTTCACTCAAGGAGTTACTAAGGCCTAGGCAGTCTAGTTTTGGTATGGGATACCGGATAGTGTAAAAGACCAAAACCAAGGAGAGAAATAGGAGAATGGAAACTCACATTGGGACACTTGAATAAGGGAAAACTCCAAATGCCTAGCATGAGCTTCGGTTTTGGTATTTATAGGTAGCATACAAGACCCATGAAGCTTCTCAAGAAGCTTCCTTGAGCCGCTTTCTTGGAGTGCAAGCCAAGTTAACCAAGAAGCTTCTCAAGAAGCTTCCTTCTAGAAGCCGCCTACTTGGAGTGCAAGCTAAGCTAGTTAGAAGCTTCTAGAAGCTTCCTTCTAGAAGCTACTTGCTTAGGGCGCAAGTTAACTAGTTGGGAAGCTTCCCAAGAAGCTTCTTAGATACTTCTAGAATATTCTAGGCTATTTTGTCTTATTCTCTACTTTGTAAGCCCGACTAACGTCGTTGCTTAACTCCATATTGTTACAGATAGGGAGTTACAACTCAGAGTTTGTGATGCTATGTTGTTACATGCTACTTCACCCACCTTGGCGGTGGTCTTTGGTTTGGCTGAGCGTATTGAGCTCAACATGGTGGAGGAGAGAGTGGTGACATCTAGATTTGGTAGGCAGACCTCATCCATGAATGTGACTTCTTCTAGAGTGCAACAGAGTGCACCATGCTTAGTTGGTTTTTGAGGACAAGGTGGACAGCCTAGATCCTATGGAGCGAGTGGAAGGCATACTATAATTAGACCCTTACCTTTTTTTTGGGTCAATAGTAGCCAGTGAGTGGTAGTGTTGCTTGTTAGACTTGTGGTGGACCTCACCATTGGAGGGAGTGAACTCAAGGTAGTGGACCTGGTACCTTGGGTGCATCACAGCCAGCATAGAGGCAGTGTGAGCATTGCCACAGATTTGGTCACACTAGTGACCGGTGCTTTGACCTACACCCAAAGTTACGGAGTGGTAGGGTTGTTATGGTAGGTAGTAGAGGAGCTCTAATTTATGGAGGACGAGGTAGTAGAGGACCTACACCTAGTAAGGATGTAGTACCTGCCCTTACTTTTGATATAACTATGACTACTCGGATTGAGCAGTTTGAGTAGAGATTGGCTAGTATGGCTATTGCTCAAAGGAGATCAAATTAAGATGCTGAGGCTTCCACCTCATATGATGGTGATAGAGATGCTTTAGACTTCATGTGCAGAGCAGCACAGGTGGATGCATCTACAGTAGTGACTAAGAGTGCAGTACGTGCTTCAAAGCCTAGAGGAGCATTAGTCAGTTGGACCCATAGAGAGGAGAGGTTGGGAGACAGGTCCGACTCCCTCAATCTTTCACGCTATTTGAGCCATTGCAAATGACATCCATGGTTCCTAAACGTCCTAGTGCAGATGTGGTAGGTGGTGATGGAATACATGATAGACTACATGCTAGTCAGCCACCTGCTACTACACAAACTGAGTTTAGCATGATGTTGGGGGCAGCTCAACTGATTATGTGGTGCTCTTTGTTTTCAGCCAATGACATGTTTACATTGGGAGTTGATCCAACCCCAATGTTCTAGTTGGCTACCACGCTTTGTGAGAGTAGAGATGATGCGGTTCTTACTACTAGAGCAGAGGTGCTTGATAGTGGAGCTGACTTGGTTGAAGTGCTGTGAGCCAGCCTGTCTCTCACTCAGGATGAACCTCTAATGGCTATTATGGTAGCGCACCATGGACTAAGAAGGCAAGGAACCCCAACTCCATCATACTCCTCCAAGGCTAACACTCAAAGACTCAAGATATTGCTCACTAGAAACTCAATGAGAGAGAGATAGTTGCAAATGAAAGGATGATGAGTACCTCCTCACCCCTTGTTTATATACTTGTGAAATAGTTGCGTACCAAAGTTACTAATTACCATAGTAACTCAAGTTACTAGACTAAAAGTCAAGTAAAGTCAAAAAGTAGAAAGGAATATCCATTCACATGGGGATATTCCTCTAAGCATGTGGTCTTATCTTGACCCAACCACTAAGTCAAGGATTCCTTCACATGGGCTATCCTTGGACTATAGAAGAATCCAAAACAAAAAGGCTTGCGGGCCCAAGAGTTCTCAACTCTTTCCTCAAAGCCAAACACCTAGGAATAATACCAAGTCAACACACTAAAATCCAAAATAGTGGTGCTTATCTTTTCTACTTCCTCTAAAGTAAGGTCTCCTCTATCTTAGCTATGACTAACTTTAGCTAACCATGACTAATATAGAACCATCCTTTATCTCTATATAAATAATATCTCTTAAGTACTTGTAATACCAAGCTAAATATCACAAAACCACACACATGCACAAATGGGTGTTACAGAGCATGGGATCCATTCAGCGACCAATGGTTTATGGCAGGCAACAACGGCTAGACTAGAGGAGTTGCCAACTAGACCGGCCTTTGAGAGAGCGCGGTTCACACCGGGTGTTGTCCTCTTGGATAACAAGAGGGGGATTTTCCATTTGGTGGGACCTTCAGGGAAGGTGTAGACACCACAGAGAGTCTTGTTAGACTCTAGTGCGTAACCCCTTATGTTGGGGAAGGCTATAGTAGTAGGTCTGGAGTTACAGAAGACTAATGTGTAGAGGTGTCCATTTCAGATCCAGACATCTCTAGGTGGTGGTTCAACACAGTACATCACACGTGGGGAGCTTGTTGTCTAGGTTCAGCCTGGTCATCCGACTGATAGCTTGGTGGTGAGAGCTTAGGCTATTGCGGTAATAGCAAAGTCATATGATGTGCTAGTTGGGGGAGTAGTGTTATACCCCATGGGTTTCAATATTGACTATTGGGAGGAGACAACCTCTTATAGACCAGGTTGGCAATCTAGTGAGGGACAGGTATGTTGCCTACCAATATGCTTCAGTAGTGGTAGTCTTGGCTCACTACAGTCCGGGACCATGGCAACATCAGTTTTAGCTTTCAATGGTGCAATTACTTGGCCTCGTAATGTGTTGGAGGGGAACACCCATGCAAAGGATACTCCAGTACCAAAAGAGATCACTCGGATTTGGAGTACAAGTGGGATTGTTCCATCCACTTTGGATGTTTGATTGTGGAGTTCCGAGGAGGCATTGTAGTAGCATGCAGATCAATTGGTTCAACAAGGTTGGATTGGAGCCTTTGTACCATTGGTAAATGTGTGTGAGGATGAGCTTCAATTACTTTGACACCTCTGGATACAATTACCACACTCATTGCTTGGCAATATCCAATAGAGGGGATATGTCTATTGGAGTTGTTTGGTGGGATTAGCACCGGACTAGTTGCGGTATTACAGGTAGGTATATGAGTATAGAGGTACTTGTATGTACAAAGAGATGAGATTGCTCAACAAGTCTCTCTACATCATATGGCACACTTGGCCTATCGATATCCGGAGTTATTATCAATGTAAATAGTCAGAGGTTACCAGAAGGCCCTACCAACAAATATTTCTTTACTGGATGCATGATAAGGAGAGACATGGATCTATTCACTTGGTGATTTCTAGATGGCCATGTTAGGGACATACTCATGCGGGCTGAGGTTTAGATCTTCAAGATCCTCATTCTGGTGTGTTTTGGGAGATGTTACGGATGACATCTCCAAGTTCATCAATCCGTTTCTCCAGCTTACCTTTTGGTGAACATTCCTTTGATGGGTGATTCTTGCACCAAAGTGGTGGCGAGTACACATCAGGTCCATTCTTGGATGGGACCTACTGTATTGTTGAATGCAGCCAGAGTGGGATCATGGGCTCATCGTCTTGATCTTTGGTGGATGAACTTCTTACCTAGAGAGGTTTTACAATGTGCTTATGATGGGATTCAACAACTTGACCACATCCATATCTTGGATGTTGGGCGTCAGTCTCAAACAATGGTAGTAGTTGATAGGTCACCTATGGTAGTTGGACAACCTAGAGCTACATTTCCCACACTCATGAGTTTCCCAAGCTCTCATGCTTTTTGAGAAGGAGGATTTGGACTTGTTTGGGACTCACCGTTATAGTAGTTGGTGGAGCCCAACGCTGATGAGAGAGAGCAGGCAATGGGTTTTTGCACCAGTATTACTACTATTCCAATAGTGTTAGAGGCATCCAGGTGTTAGGTCAGGCTATGGACCTAAACTTTTTGACATGGATTATGAGCCTTGGCTTGGCAGAGCAACGTAGGATGCGCTTGATAGGCATCACCACTCGGACACTTATAAGCCATGTGCCTATCAAGACAGTTCAAGCACATGCAAGGGGCGATGGATTGAGTAGACATGGTATTCTTGGGACACAACCTGTAACAACATGGAGTTTAGCAACGTAGTTAGTAAGGCTAACAAAGTAGAGAATAAGCCAAATTAGCCTAGAATATTCTAAAAGCATCTAAGAAGCTTCCCAACTAGTTAACTTGCACCCCAAGCAGGTAGCTTCTAGAAGCTTCTAACTAGCTTAGCTTGCATGCCAAGTAGGCAGCTTCTAGAAAGAAGCTTCCTTGAGAAGCTTCTCAAGGGCTTTGTATACTACCTATAAAACCAAAGCCAAAGTTCATGCTAGGTATTTGGAGTTTTCCCTCATTCAAGCGTCCCAATATGAGCTTCCATTCTCCTATTTCTCTCCTTGGTCTTGGTCTTTTACATTGGTATCAAAGCATAAATAGGATGGATGGAATTTATGGGTCACCAAATCCACTTCTGCCAAACCATTGGGATTTTCATGTTCAAATATTACCCAAGCATTGTTTCACACAATTCATCACCTCGCACTTTGGGCAGGATTTTTTGCATATGATCACCGTGTCTGAGGAACCCTTGATACTTCTGGTTGTAACTTATGGAGAACGGTGGACATACTATATCTATGTGTTATTCAACTAGATAAATTGAGAGTACTAGAATAGAGTAGTAGCTATGGTGGCAATACCGGACGTTATCCTTGCAATGTAACAACAAATCGAGCATCTTACTCAATTGTTGGATGAACAAGACCAACAACAACAAGAACATATAGAGAGAGCATCAGTTCGAGATGGAGAAGATTACATTTGATTTCCAAAACCAAGGGTGTTTGAAGGCAAGAATCTTTTGAGCACGATAGAGAATTTTATGTTTGACTGCAAATGTTACTTTGAAGCCACCAATCTTCAAGATGAGCAAAAACAAATTCTCTTGGCTTCTAGCCAATTGGATGGTGTGGTAAAACTCTAGTGGCAATTTCGAGTGGAGCAAGCTGAACGACAGATTGTTGCACCAATTTTGACATGAGCAGAATTCAAGGATGCAATACTTGGTCAATTTCAAACTATAAATGCCATCCAAGCCGCACGAGATAAATTGGCGGAGTTGAAGTAGATTGGCTCAATAAGGAGCTCCATCACACAATTTCAGAACATCATCATCCAAATTCCAAATATCCAAGAAGGTGAAGTTCTGGATCGATTTGTGCAAGGCTTGAAGTCACGAACCAAATTGGAGGTAACCATACGGGAGTCACAAAATGTAGAAGAAGCCATGCAATTGGCTGAGCATTTTGATTACTTGGTTGTGACAACTTGGTATCAACCTCGACCTACACAAAGCCTACTAGTACACTATGCACGAGTGGAAGAACCGGTACCAATAGAGATTGATGCTATCCAACGGAGACCACTTGGTACAGCAGATAGAGAAAGATTGCAACAAAATCAAGGTTGCTTTTATTGTTGCCAAGTTGGACATCGCATTGCAAAATGTCCACTTAAGAATGGGCGACCTCGACAAGTTGCCCAGATGGAATTTGTGGAACAAAACAATCAAGGAAACAAAGAATCCTAGTAGGAGATTTTGAGCCGCCTACTAAGAGCTTGATTAGTTCCAATGGGATTGAAGGCTTGACCTATGCAAGTTTGCTTCAATTGCAAGGTAAAATATCAACTTAGGATTTTGGTTGACTTTGAAAGTTTGAAGAATTGCATGTCTATGCAAGTAGCAAAGGAATTGGATATTCCTATCAAGCCAGTGATTGGAAGTAGATTGATGATGGCGGATGGTAGACAGGGTTCTACATTCCATACCTCACATCCTATTACCTTCAAGATTGGGAAGGATTATTTGGAGTGTATGAGGTTTGTAGTTGCACCTCTACACTATGATATCATTCTAGATCTACCTTGGCTTGAACATCATAAGGTTCAATTTGATTGGACCCGACTACAAATTCAAGTACAACACCAAGGTAGGAATTTCCGACTAGGTTATCTGGCATCTTTGAGTAAGACACCTAAGAATAGTCAGTCCCAAGATGGGAAGTTTGTCAAGAAGGTAGCCATAGAGTAAACCTTGAAGGGAGATGAGTCCCAAGATGGGAAGTTTGCCAGGAAGGCAACCATGGGGCAAGCTTGGAAGAGAAATGAGTCCCTAGAAGGGAAGTTGATTAGTAAAGCAGCCATAGAGCAAGCTTTGGAGGAAGGAAAGTCTGTATTTACGGTGTGGATCAAGCCGATTGCACAAGAACAATCTAAGGAGAGCTAAGAGCTTCATCAAGCAATGGTTGATCGGATAGTTCAAGAGTTTGCAAATGTGTTTCAGGATGATCTGCCAAAGGGATTACCCTCTGATCGAGGTATGCCCTTCAACATTGAGTTATTGCCAAGGAGTACACCAGTGAGTAGACAGATCTATCGGCTCTCACCAAAGGAGTTGGAGGAGTTGCAAACAGCACTTATAGGGTTGTTGGAGAAGGACTTCATATGACATAGTACCTCTCCTTGGTGAGCACCGGTACTATTCGTTCCAAAGAAGGATGGAGGACTTTGTTTTTGTATTGATTATTGTGGGCTCAATAAGCAAACCGTGAAGAATGCCTATCCCTTACCTCGGATCAATGACTTGCTTGATCAACTAAGTGGAGCATGCTACTTTTCCAAGTTAGATCTTTGTAGTGGCTATTGGAAAATTCCTATTGATAAAGAGGATGTGCAAAAGACTGCCTTTTGCACAAGGTATGGGCATTTTGAGTGGAGAGTTCTACCTTTTGGACTCACTAATGCTCCAACAATCTTCATGGATCAAATGCATCGGGTGTTGGATGGACTATTGGATCAGTCCATGGTGGTGTTCTTGGATGATATCTTAATCTATCGTAAGATGGAGACAAAACGCATGAATCATGTGCGAGAAGTCCTAAGACAACTATGACAATGGAAATTTTACTACAAGAAGTCAAAGGGTGCCTTTTGGTAGAAGGAGGTTACCTTCTTGGGTCATAAGATCTCATCAAAGGAGATCAAGATGGAAGAAGAGAAAATCAAGGCCATAACTGATTGGCCTACCCCAAAGGATGCTACAAAAGTACAAGCATTCAAAGGATTTGCCAGGTTTTACCAACGGTTCATCCACTATTATGCTCATGTGCCTGCACCATTGACTCTTGAGAAAGAACTTGAGCTTTCATTGGACCACCAAGCATGAAGAAGAATTCCATAAGTTAAAGCATATGGTGTCTTCAAGACCACTTCTTCACCCATATGATCCTCAACTACCTTGTGTGGTTGATTTTGATGCTTCTAACTTTGCAATTGGAGTTGTGTTGCAACAAGAATTCCCCGATGGACTACATCCCATTGCCTTTGTGTCTCACAGCTGAAAGAAATTACTTTGGTTGAGATCAAGAACAACTTGCAATGGTATATGCCACCAAGGTATGGAGGCATTATCTCTTAGGAAACAAGTGATCATGCAAATTGATGACAAGCCATTGTTGCAGACCTTACACTTGGAACACATGAAGGGTCAACATCATCAATGGGAAGAGCAACTCCAGTTGTTTGACATCAAACTTGAGTACAAACCAAGTTGGTTCCATGTCATCCTTGATGCTCTATCACGATGACTTGATTTGATGTCTCTTCTTCTCATCACAATGGTAATCACAAAAGTGTCAATTGACCCCAAGGTCCATAACAAGTTTTGGTCAGCTCTACAACAAGATCTCTTCTTCCAAATGGTACATGGTCATCTGACAGTAGGCGACAAGGAGTACAACACCTTTTCCTTCAAGCAAGGCCTTCTATTCCATGCGGACCGGATCTATATTCTAGCCAAAGGTGATCTCCGACTTATGCGCCTTAAGGAAGCCCATGATCTACCAATAGCTGGTCATATGGGGGTGAAAAATACCTTGGGTACCCTCCAACACCAATGGTGGTGGCCCAACATGACACAAGATGTTTGGGAGTTTGTTTGATTGTGTGAGAGTTTTCAATGCAACAAGGCCAATAACCAAAAGCCGAGTGGACTCCTTCAACCACTTCCTATTCCAACTACTCATTGGGAATATGTGAGCTTAGATCTCATCACCTCCTTGCCCAAGACACAGCAAGATCACATAGCAATTGTGGTGTTTGTTTTTAAGCTTAGTAAGCAAATCCATTTGGCACCAACAGTTGATACTGTGGATGCTCCAACCTTGGTGCAACTCTACTTCAATAATTTATTTAAGCATCATGGGATGCCAGTGTACTCATCTCCAACCATGATCCTTGCTTCCCCGGAATGTTTTGGCAAGCCCTCTTCTAGATACTTGGCACCAAACTTGCTTTATCCACAGCCTATCATCCTCAAACCGATGGACAAACTGAACGTGCAAATTGCACCTTGGAAGATATGCTTTGTGCCTTTGTCAACATTCAACATACCAATTGGGATGAATGTCTTGCAGCTACGGAGTTTGCATACAAAAATTCTAAACAAGCAAGCACCGGATTCTCTCATTTCTTTCTCAATTTTGGCCAAGATTTGCTTGTCCCAGATTCTCTTCTTACTCCTCCCCCGTCTTAGGTCCATCATACTTCAACCTTCTTGACCACCATATCCAAATCTCTCCAACAAGCCAAATCTCACCTCCTTGTTGCTCAAAATTGTCAAAAATAATATGCGGACCACCATCATCGGGATCTCACCTTTGAAGTTGGTGATAAAGTTATGCTATCCTCTAGTAATCTCCCCCTCCCACTTGATACCCAAGTTAGTAAACTTGCCCCTAATTGGATAGGAACTTTTGATGTCACCCAAATTGTCTCTCGTGTTGCGTATCAACTTGCCTTACCTTGTCATATGCGCATCCATCTGGTCTTTCATGTTTCCAAGTTGAAACTCTTTGTTCCTAACCCCTCTTCTTTTTCCTCTCGATTCCAACCTCCTCCTCCCCCTATCCCTATCAATGATCATGAGGAGTATGAAGTTGATCGTATCCTTGCACGTCGCCACATCCAACGAGGACGCCAACAACATATGGAGTACAAGGTCCTTTGGAAAGGGTATCTCCTTCATGATGCCACATGGGAACCTCTTTGTCACCTCCAGAATACACAAACGGCCATCCAAGAGTTTGAAGTTTTAATGGCAACGAGGATGTCACCAACTAGCGGTGGTGGAATATGTAACAATATGGAGTTTAACGACGTAGTTAATAAGGCTAAAAAAGTAGAGAATGAGCCAAATTAGCCTAGAATATTCTAAAAGCATCTAGGAAGCTTCTTGGCAAGTTTCCCAACTAGTTAACTTGCACCCCAAGTAGGTAGCTTCTAGAAGCTTCTAACTAGCTTAGCTTGCATGCCAAGTATGCAACTTCTAGAAGGAAGCTTCTTGAGAAGCTTCCTAGTTAACTTGGCTTGCACTCTAAGAAAGCGGCTCAAGGAAACTTCTTGAGAAGCTTCTCAAGGGCTTTGTATGCTACCTATAAATACCAAAGCCAAAGCTCATGCTAGGCATTTGGAGTTTTTCCTCATTCAAGCGTCCCAATGTGAGCTTCCATTCTCCTATTTCTCTCCTTGGTCTTGGTTTTTTACACAACCAGTAGCTACTAGGGAGAGTGGTCTA
Source organism: Lunularia cruciata (assembly GCA_948567375.1). NCBI lineage: Eukaryota > Viridiplantae > Streptophyta > Marchantiopsida > Lunulariales > Lunulariaceae > Lunularia > Lunularia cruciata. The sequence goes on along the minus strand of OX419756.1, from coordinate 55,518,963 downwards.
CTTGGAGTCCATCTAGGTGAGCGTGGGCTACTTGGATTACACCCTTGGTCCACTTGGGATGCAACTAGAAGACGTGTGGAGCTTGTAGCTAGAGTGAAAGGAGTTTTTCACATAGAGGTTGGGACCTCTAGTGGTCGGAGGCATGACACTATTGCTCCCAAGGGCCTAGTATAGCAACCAGCTAGTACGTCTTCCACTCCTACGACAGTTACAAAGGATACTTGGGAGCCATATCTTAGACCCAAGCTTACAAGAGAGAAAAGATAGAGGGTTTGGAGGTTCTTGAGGAGCCACACAAGTTGTTTTACCTTTAGCATGAAGGATTTGGGTGCTCTAAAGGGACTTGGTATACAAAGTGAGCTTACTATCAATAGACAAGTTTTCTGACATCCTTATCAATATAGTGATATGGAGAGGACATTGATTCAGAGCCGAAGTAGTGACTATTTTGAGGCTGGTTTGGTAGAGATTTCACATGGAGATTATGCATCAGCGACAATGATGCCAACCAAGAAGGATATGCATGGCAACTAGACAAATAGGCAGATGTGTGGAGATAACCATCCTATCAACCGACAGACCAAGGTTGATCGGTATGTCATGCATACATGGAGGAGATTTTTGATGCAATTGGGCATGCAAAGGTCTTCAGTACTTTGGATCTTCGAGCAAGATATCATCAGTTGCTGATCAAGGAGGAAGATAAGTCCAAGACAACATTTTGGGCTATTGATTCTATAAAAGACCAAATCCAAAGAGAGAAATAGGAGAATGGAAACTCACATTGGGACACTTGAATGAGTGAAAACTCCGAATGCTCAGCATGACCTTTGGCCTTGGTATTTATAGGTAGCATACAAGGCCCTTGAGAAGCTTCTCAAGAAGCTTCCTCAAGTCACTTTCTTAGAGTGCAAGCCAAGTTAACTAAGAAGCTTCTCAAGAAGCTTCCTTCTAGAAGCCGCCTACTTGGCATGCAAGCTAAGCTAGTTGGAAGTTTCTAGAAGCTACTTACTTGAGGTGCAAGCTAAGCTAGCTGAGAAGCTTTCCAAAAAGCTTCCTAGATACTTCCGGAATATTCTAGGCTAATTTATCTTATGTACTACCTCGTAATCTTGACTAACTTTGTCTCTAAACTCTATATTGTTACATATTTCCTTGCCGCTAGTTGGTGATGTCCTCATCGCCAGTGAAGCTTTGAATTCTTGGATGGCCGTCTATGCATTCTGGAGGTGAGAAAGAGTTCCCATGTGGCATCATGCAGGGGATACCCTTTCCAAAGGACCTTGTACTCCGTATGTTGGCGACGGCCTCATTGAATATGGCAACGTTTAAGGGTATAATCAACTTTGTACTCCTCATGATCATTGATAGGGATAGGAAGAGGGGGAGGTGGGACTCGAGAGGAAAAAGAAGAGGGGTTAGGAAAAAAAGGTTTCAACTTGGAAACATGAAAGACAAGATGGATACGCATGTGACAAGGCAAGGCAAGTTGATAAGCAACAAGAGAGACAATTTGGGTAATATCAAAGGGTCCTATCCAATTAGGTGCAAGTTTACAAACTTGGGTATCAAGTAAGAGAGGGAAGTTACTAGAGGATGGCATGACTTTATCACCAACTTCAAAGGTGAGATCACAACGATGGTGGTCCGCATATTGTTTTTGGTGATTCTGAGCAACAAGGAGGTGAGACTTGACTTGTTGGAGAGATTGGGATATAGTGGTCAAGAATGTGGAACTATGAGGAACCTGAGATGGAGGTGGAGCAAGGAGAGAATTTGGAACAAGCGGATCTTGGCCAAAATTGAGAAAGAAAGGAGAAAATCCGGTACTTGCCTGTTTGGAATTGTTGTAGGCAAATTCTGCAACTGCAAGATATTCGTCCCAATTAGTATGGTGAACATTGACAAAGGCACGCAACATATCCTCCAATGTACAATTTGCACGTTTGGTTTGTCCATCTGTTTGAGGATGATAGGCCATGGACAAAGCAAGCTTGGTGCCAAGTATCTGGAAGAGTGCTTGCCAAAACTTCCCAATAAATCGAGGATCACGGTCGGAGATGAGTACATGTGGCATCACATGATGCTTGAAGACATTGTTGAAGTAGATTTGTGCTAAGGTTGGAGCATCCACAGTATTACAGGTTGGTGCCTAGTGGATTTGCTTACTAACTTATCCACAAACACCACAATTGCGGTGTGTCCTTGTTTTGTCTTTGGCAAGGATGTGATGAGATCCAAGCTCACATGCTCCTAACGAGCGGATGGAACAACAAGTGGTTGGAGGAGTCCACTCGGCTTTTGGTTGCTGGCCTTGTTACGTTGGCAGCTCTCACACGATTGGAAAAATTCTTGAACATCTTGTGTCATGTTGGGACACCACCATTGATGTTGGAGGGTACTCAAGGTCTTGTCCACACCCATGTCACCCGTGATGGGTAAATCATGGGCTTCTTGAAAGCGCACAAGTCAAAGATTACCTTTAGTTGGAACATAGATCTGGTCGTCATGGAATAAAAGACCCTCTTTGATGGAGAAGGTGTTGTGCTCCTTATTGCATGCTATAAGGCAACCCTATACCATTTGGAAGAAGGGATCTTGGTGTAGAGCTGACTAAAACTTGTTTTGGACCTTAGAGTCAACTAACATCGTTGAAATTGCCACTATGATGAGAGGAAGAGACTTCAAATCAGGTCATTGTGATAAGGCATCAGGGATGACATGGATCCGACCTGGTTTGTACTCAAGTTTGATGTCATATAATTAGAGTTGTTCCTCCCATTGATGATGTCTACTCTTCATGTGTTCCTGTAATACTCCGAGGACAAGAGAAGAGAGAAAACATAGATTGCACACTCAAACAATCGATGCCCCAAGGGAGCACCTTCTCTTTATTATATAGACAAAGAGGATCTATGCCAAGGAAGCTCCACCATAGGATTAGGGACACAGATAGGTGACATGTCAGCAAGCTCCACCCTTGGATTACTCACTTGGAGGGGCGCATGTCTGGTCTAGGTCCTATCTGGTTGGTCAAATAAGCTTTGACCGGAGGGAATCTTTTAGGGAATCTTCCTATAGGAATCTTAGAATCACGTGAGTAAGGTACCATTGGACAACTCTCGATGAGACAAAGAAAAGGAAGGGAAGGCCAACCTCTCTTTTGTTGGGGAGGGAATTTGCACATTTTTTAGGCCTAATTCATCCGTTTAGGCCTCCAAAATTGCCTTCAAAGATTTCAGGCATATTTTGATTCCTACTCTATTAGTAGAAGTCCACTTTTGGTGATACCTCTTTCTGATCTGTTTAGTCCATCATGTGTAACATCCTTCCAGATGTTACCAAACCAATTCTCACCTTTAAATCATATGTCTAGCTATTGGTTCTAAGGTTCCAAGTCTATTTCGGTTTCTGCCCTATTTGTAGAAGTACTCTTTTGGTGATACTTCTATTTGATCTATTTTGACCATCATGTATAACATGATTCTAGATGTTACCAAACCAAATTTCACATCTAGATCATATGGCTAGCTCTTGGTATTACAGACCTCCCTCCTTTTAAGACGCAACGTCCTCGTTGTGCAATTGTTGCTCAAATGCTTGCACCAACACCGGTGCATGTGCCAAATTGGCAGCGGGCTCCCAGGTTGCTTCATAGAGGGGGTAACCTTTCCATTGTACTAGATAGTCCACCCGTGGGTAGCGAGTACCACGCATGCATTTTTGGAGAATTTGCTCCACTTCATATTCCTTTGCGCCATCAATGAGTGTCGGACAAGGTCTGTAACACCCATTTGTGCATGTGTGTGGTATTGTGATATTTAGCTTGGTATTACAAGTACTTAAGAAATATTATTTAGAGATAAAGGATGGTTCTATATTAGTCATGGTTAGCTAAAGTTAGTCATAGCTAAGATAGAGGGGACCTTACTTTAGAGGAAGTAGAAAAGATGAGCACTTCTATTTTGGATTTTAGTGTGTTGACTTGGTATTATTCCTAGGTGTTTAGCTTTGAGGAAAGAGTTGAGAACTCTTGGGCCCGCAAGCCTTTTTGTTTTGGATTCTTCTATAGTCCAAGGATAGCCCATGTGAAGGAATCCTTGACTTAGTGGTTGGGTCAAGATAAGACCACATGCTTAGAGGAATATGCCCATGTGAATGGATATTCCTTTCTACTTTTTGACTTTACTTGACTTTTAGTCTAGTAACTTGAGTGACTACGGCAATTAGTAACTTTGGTACGTAACTATTTCACAAGTATATAAACAAGGGGTGAGGAGTTACTCATCATCCTTTCATTTGCAACTATCTCTCTCTCATTGAGTTCTCTAGTGAGCAATGTCTTGAGTCTTGGAGTGTTAGCCTTGGAGGTGTATGATGGAGTTGGGATTCCTTGCCTTCTTAGTCCATGGTGCGCTACCATAATAGCCATCAGAGGTTCACCCAGAGTGAGAGACAGGCCGGCTCACAGGTTGAATGTCTGGTGTGGAATGACCCTAGCCTAATCGGGGAGCATATCTGCGTAGTAGGGAGACATGGAACACTTGATGGATCTTCATGTGTGGTGGTAGCTCAAGGTGATAGGCCACATCGTCGATGCGATGAAGAATCAAGAAAGGCCCAATAAAACGAGGTCTGAGCTTCCGAGGTCCAACTAATGTGAGGTTGATTGTTGATAGCCACACGTGATCCCCAACATTGAACTCCATGTGCCGACGGTGTGCATCAACATACTGCTTTTGTCGATTTTGTGCAATCTGTAATCTGTGCTTGGCGCTCTCCACACCTTGTTGGATTCTAGAAAAAAATGTGTTGACTACATTGACCTTGGTAGCCACTGGACGGATCTTCATCAAGCTAGAAGGTATGAAGGGATGCTCACCATACATGAGGAAGAACGGAGTGACCTGGGTGGAGGCATTCACTAAATTGTTGTAAGCAAATTCTACCAACGGGAGTAGAGTGTCCGACCTCTCTTGCTCTTCGAAGGTGAAGCCGTGTAACATGTCTTCAATCATGCGATTAGCCCGTTCTATTTGGCCATCTATTTATGGGTGGTAAGCTATAGACATGGCCAACTTGGTTTTGAAGAAACCAAAGAGTGTTCGCCAAAACAAATTGGCGAATTGGGTGCCTCTATTGGTGATGAGTACTCTAGACAAGCCATGGTGAGCAAAGACTGCATCTAGGTATAATTGAGCTAGTTGTGGAGTGGTCACCTCCTTGGTGGTAGGGCGTACATGAATCATTTTGCTGAGCCGGTCCACAAAGACCACAATGGAGTCAAACCCTGAGGTGGTCTTGGGTAATTTACAGACGAGATCCCTACTCACTTGTTCCCAACGTTGAGTAGGAGAGGGGAAAGGTTGAAGAAGCCATGCAGGAGCTTGATTAGAAGCTTTGTTCTATTGACAAAGTAGCAGCTATGCACATAATCCATCACATCGTTGCTCATCTTGGGCCAATAGTAATGGCGGTTGATTGCATCCAAGGTCTTGTCCATTCCGACATGAGCTGCAATGGCCGAATCATGATATTCCGCTAGAATGGTGGTGCGTAATTTTGGGACATTTGGGATCCATAATCTGCCATCCCGAAAGGTGAGTCCTTGGGTGCTGGTGACACCTTTGGATGATTGTGCTTCTCCTAATAGCCAAAATCTCTTGCCAGAATTCAGGGTTAATCTTAACCTCTGCCTCCAAGTTGTTGGCCATTGGCATGCGGGTGAATGCATCTGCAAGTTGCTTCTTACCTTCCATGTAGATGATTATCATGTTGAAGCGTTGTTGCCACTTTGCCCACTGAATTTGGCGATGAGATAGATCCTTCTACGTCTCGAGGTAGACTAGAGGTTTGTGGTCCGTCTCTACTACAAATGCCTTCTCGCGTAGGTAGTGCTTCCAATGCTTGGTTGCTAAAACGATGGCCAGCTCTTCTCATTCTGTGGTGTGGTAGTTGCATTATGCCGGTAACAACTTTCAAGAGAAATATGCAATTGGATGCCATCCGTCATGCCGCTCTTGTTGTAGACTACTCCTATTGCTATGCCTGATGCATCTATAGCCAACTTGATTGGACGTTTTGGGTCATACCACTTCAAGATTGGTGCATGTAGCAAGGCGGCCTTCAATTCTTGAAAGGCCAACTCTTGTGCAGTTCCCCATGTCCACTTCTTCCCCTTGCCAAGTAGTGCCGTTAAAGGTTTTGCAACCTTGGAAAAGTCCTTGACAAATCTACGATAGAATCCCGTCAACCCCAAGAAGCTCTTAAGTTGAGTCTGATCTTCTGGGGCACTCCATTTTTGAATGACCTCTATTTTACCTATCAATACTTGAATGCCCTCTGCACTTACTCTATGCCCTAAGAAGTCTACTTCAGACTTGCCAATCTCACACTTTGAGATTTTGGCGTACAACTGATTCTATCTTAGAATTTGGAGGACCTCTCGTAGATGTTGTTTGTGTTTTGTCCTTGTAATATTGTATACTAAGATATCATCCAAGAAGACGATAACAGACTTATCCAAGTATGGACAAAATATGTCATTCATTAGACTCATGAAAGTGGCAGGTGCATTGGTGAGGCCAAAGGCATCACAATATACTCAAAGTGGCCATACCTAGTTCAAAAGGCAGTTTTGTACACATCCTCCTTTGCAATTTGGATTTGATTGTAACCGCTTTGCAAATCCAGTTTGGTGAAGTATCTTGCTCCATGGATTTGATCAAACAGGTCATCCGTGCGAGTAAGGGGTATTTGTTCTTCACTATTTGCTGATTAAGACCGCGATAGTCAATGCACATGCGCATTGTACCATCTTTCTTCTTCACAAACAAGACAAGGGCCCCATATGGTGATACGCTAGGTTGGATGAACCCTTTCTGCAACATCTCCTCAATTTGAGTCTTACACTCCTCCAACTCATGAGGTGATAGGCGATATGGGCCTTACAAGGAGGCGTCTTCCCCGGAAGTGTCTCAATTTTGTGATCTACTCGCCTTTTTGGTGGTAATCCTAAGTGTATATCATCAAGAAAGACATCTTGAAACTCATCCACCACATCCTTCAATTTCTTAGGAATTTGTCCATCGAGTTGTGCACTTTAGACTTCTCATATTAGACCCATAAAACATCTATCGGTCTTACAGACAGTTGCCGTCCCTACGACATATAGAGGCAGTTTCTGCCTGTGTGATTTTTCTTTAACCCCCATGATTGACCATTGGTGGGTTCTCACTACTTTCTTCCTCCAATCCACCATAGGGTTGTATTGCTCCATCCATGGCATGCCTAAAATTGCATCATAACAAGCTAACTATATCACTTGCCACTCAATTGCTTCTTGATATTCTCCTACAAAGAGGGTTACCCGTCTAGGTAATGATTCAATCCTCTCTATTTACTTATTTTGTAACTCTACTTCTTCACTTCCATCTCTCTCTAGATCCATTCCCAATCTTATTGCAATAGAGCGAGACAAGAAATTCTTTGTTGCTCCTAGATCTATTAATACTCTCACTTGATTACCTTCTAGGATTCCAGTCACGACAATCAATTGTGAGGTTGCCTTTTGGGATCTTTGTGCATTATTCTTCTTCCTTCCCTCGCTTCTCTGCTTCCTTATTTAGCCAATAAGGTCATGAGGTACATTTATTGGCAATCTTTGTTTTTTGAAGTGATTTCCACCTCCTCCTCTTCAATGTGTCTCTCCATGTTGTTCAAAGATTGCCTGAACGAAGGCCGAGGGCCTCTAGGGAAATGAGTGCAACAGTTGGTAGATATGTGCCCAATACGGCCACAATTGTAACAATGGCGTTGTTCTCCTCGAGTCCCGTCTCCTCATGGGACTCCATCTCTTTGTTCTTCTACTCGTCCCCGCTCCCCTTGAAGCGGTCGTGCTCCTTGATCCCGGAATCAAAAGTTGCCCAATTCCATCGGTACTGGTCCACCCATGTGTGGCATTTCTGCCCAATAATGTTGAGGTGGAGCTACTCCTTCACCTCCACCTAATGCTCCTACTATTCTATGTGCACAAGCAATGGCTTCAAATACCGTGTGAAGATTTTGCACCATGATTTCTTGGCGAATCCACTCTTTCAACCCTCGTTTGAAATTGTCGAGAGCCTTTGCTGGACTCATGTTGGTAATTGCAACTTGTAGATCTAGAAATGCCTCCACATACTCTTGTACGTTATTCTTCTGTCTCAATCCCCATAGTCAGGTTCGAGCCATTTGCACAGAATCCACCAATTGGAAATTCTTCAACAATCCTTCTTGCATTGCTGTCCATGTGACCTCCCTTCTCTCTGCCAGCATGGATCGTTCCCAAGCATCATACCATGTGAGGGCTTTATCGGTCCAGTACCCACATGCAAACATGCTTGCAGCATGCTCTGTGATCTCTGTTGAGAACAATCGGAAATATCAATTCATTCTTGAGATCCAATTTTCCACTACTTCCATCGAACGTTGCCCCTTGTAAGGCTCGATGTTGCAGGTCTTCTTCATCCGGAGTAGCAATGTGGCTTTATCATTGATAGGGTTTGTAGGCACGGGTGCTTCTCCAAGTACTTCAGTCGTAGGTACTGGGTTTTGAGATGGCTCTTCTTCTTGCATGGCTTGATCGTTCTTGAGGATCTGCACTTGACTTTGTAATGTCTCTATGGTCATCTTAATCTCTCTAAATTCATTCAACATGCCTTGCATTCCTTGCACCAACTCTTGCAATTGTGGATCCATGGTTCTTGTGACACACAACTGCTAATATCTACTTCAATACAAAGTCAATATGATCACTCTCGAAGGCGCACAAACTATCGGAACTACCATTGGGACCTCCGACGCTATCACTTGTTGATAATACTCCTCACCAAAATTCCTAACCACAAAATCTCTAAACATCACTTTCGGTCTCACTACATAACGGATTTCTACTTGAGTATTGAAAGGGAGAGGATTTGGAACATTCATATCCATTACATCATAATAGAATGTAGATTGTCAAATCCCACTCTCTGTCATATATCACCACAGGTAGAATCACCGGGTTTGGTGAGTTCATCACTCTGTCCATGAATTCTGCACCAAAGTGATAAACTAGCGATACCCTCATCTGCTCATGCTGGATGTACATAACCTTGATGTGGAATGGATTTGAGAATGGAAAGCTAGGTGCGGGAAATTTTCCTCCCGGCGCATCCATCCCATCCGCTCTCTAAAGTCCTTCCTAAGTCTCGCAATTTCTCTATGTTCTTCCCCTCAAATTACTCAGTTTCAGTAGTTTGTGCTATTCCAAGAGGGGTGATCCACTCTCTTGGACTAAAACACTCGCTCTGATACCATTGTAATACTCCGAGGACAAGAGAAGAGAGAAAACATAGATTGCACACTCAAACAATTGATGCCCCAAGGGAGCACCTTCTCTTTATTATATAGACAAAGAGGATCTCCGCCAAGGAAGCTCCACCATAGGATTAGGGACACAGATAGGTGACATGTCAGCAAGCTCCACCCTTGGATTACTTACTTGGAGGGATGACATGTCTGGTTTAGGTCCTATCTGGTTGGTCAAACAAGCTTTGACCGGAGGGAATCTTCTTGTAGGAATCTTAGAATCACGTGAGTAAGGTACCGTTGGAAAGATCTCGATGAGACAAAGCAGCGGGGAGGGAACACCAACCTTTCCTTCATTGGGGGGGAGATCTGCACATTTTTGAGGCCTAATTCATCCGTTTAGGCCTCCAAAATTACCTTCAAAGATTTTAGGCATATTTTGATTCCTACTCTATTAGTAGAAGTCCCCTTTTGGTGATACCTCTTTCTGATCTGTTTAGTCCATCATGTGTAACATCCTTCCAGATGTTACCAAACCAATTCTCACCTTTAAATCATATGTCTAGCTATTGGTTCTAAGGTTCTCAAGTCTATTTCGGTTTTTGCCCTATTAGTAGAAGTACTCTTTTGGTGATACTTCTATCTGATCTATTTTGACCATCATGTATAACATCATTCTAGATGTTACCAAACCAAATTTCACATCTAGATCATATGGCTAGCTCTTGGTATTACAGTTCCAAGTGTAAGGTTTGCAACAATGGTTTGTGATCAGTTCGCATGATCACTTGTTTCTCCAAGAGGTAATGCCTCGATACCTTGGTGGCATATACCATTGCAAGTTGTTCTTGATCTCAAGCAGAGTAGTTTTGTTCAGCCATATTGAGTTGGAGGGACACAAAGGCAATGAGATGGAGTCCATCTGGGAATTCTTGTTGCAGCATGGCTCCAATTGCAAAGTTAGAAGCATCAAACTCAACTACACAAGGTAGTTGAGGATCATATGGTTGAAGAATGGGTCTTGAAGACACCATATGCTTTAACTTCTGGAATGCTTCTTCAGGCTTGGTGGTCCATTGGAAGCTTGAGTTCTTTCCTAAGAGGTTAGTCAGTGGTACAGCCATATGAGCATAATAATGGATGAACCGTTAGTAAAAAATGGCCAATCCATTGAATGCCTGTACTTCTATAGCATCCTTTGGGGTAGGCCAATCGGTAATGGCCTTGATCTTTTCTTCTTCCATCGTGATCCCCTCTGATGAGATCTTGACCCAAGAAGGTAACCTCCTTCTGCCAAAAGGCACACTTTGACTTCTTGTAGTAAAATTTCCACTATCATAGTCATCTTAGGCCTTCTGGCACATGATTCACATGTTCTACCTTTGTCTTGCTATAAATTAAGATATCATCCAAGAATACTATCACGGACCAATCCAATAGTCCATCCAACACCTAATGCATCTGATCCATGAAGACTATAGGAGCATTAGTGAGTCCGAAAGGTAGAACTCTCCACTCAAAATGCCCATACCTTGTACAATACACAGTCTTTTGCACATCCTCTCTCTCAATAGGAATTTGCCAATAGCCGCTATTGAAGATCCAACTTGGAAAAGTAGCATGCTCCACTTAGTTGATCAAGCAAGTCATTGATCTGAGGCAAGGGATATGCATTCTTCACGGTTTGCTTATTGAGCCCACGATAATCAATACAGAAATGAAGTCCTCCATCCTTCTTTGGAACAAATAGTACCGGTGCTCCCCAAGGAGAGGTACTATGTCGTATGAAGTCCTTCTCCAACAACTTTGTAAGTGTTATTTGCAACTCCTCCAATTCCTTTGGTGGGAGCCAATAGATCGGTCTACTCACTGGAGTACTCCCTGGCAATAACTCGATCTTGAAGTGCATACCTCGATCGGAGGGTAATCCCTTTGGCAGATCATCCGGAAACACATCCAAAAACTCCTTAACTATCCAATCAACCATTGCTTGATGAGGCTGTTGGTCCTCCACAGATTGGTCTTGTGCAATTGGCTTGATCCACACCGCAAATATAGACCTATCTTCCTCCAAAGCTTGCTCTATGGTTGCTTTACTAACAAACTTCCCTTCTAGGGACTCATCTCTCTTCCAAGCTTGCTCCATGGTTGCCTTCTTGGCAAACGTCCCATCTTGGGACTCCACTTCTTTCAAGGTTTGCTCTATGGCTACCTTCTCGACAACCTTCCCATCTTGGGACTGACTATTCTTAGGTGTCTTACTTAGAGGTGCCAGACAACCTAGTCGGAAATTCCTACTTTGGTGTTGTACTTGAATTTGGCATCGGGCCCAATCGAATTAAACCTTATGACATTCAAGCCAAGATAGACCCAGAATGATATCATAGTGTAGAGGTGCCACTACAAACCTCATACACTCCAAATACTCCTTCCCAATCTTGAAGGTAACAAGATGCAAGGTGTGGAATGTAGAACCTTTTCTACCATCCGCCATCATCAAACTACTTCCAATCACTGGCTTGATAGGAATACCCAATTCCCTTGCTACTTGCATAGACATGCAATTCTCTGAACTTCCAGAATCAACCAAAATCCTACAACCCCGATTAGATATCATACCTTGCAAGTGAAGCAAACTTGCATAGGTCGAGCCTTCAATCCCATTGGAACTAATCAAGCTCCCAATAGGCAGATCAAATTTTCCTACTATGATTTCTCATTTCCTTGATCATTCCGCTCCACAACCTCCACTTGGGCAACTTGTCAAGGTCATCCATTCTTGAGTGGACATTCAGCAATGCAATGCCCCAACTGGTGACAATAAAAACAACCACCATTTTATCGCAATTTCTCCTTACATGCCGTGCCAAGCGGTCTTCATTGAATTGCATCAATCTCCATTAGTGATGGCTCCTCCACTTGTGTGTAGTGTATTGGTAGGCTTTGTGGAGATCGAGGTTGAGACCAAGTTGTTGCCACCAAGGAATCAAAACATTTGGCCAACCGCATGGCTTTCGCCAAGTGTTGTGGCTCTCGCATGGTTACCTCTAATTTGGTTCTCGCCTTCAAGCCCCTCACAAATCGATCCAGAGCTTCACCTTCCAATACGTATGGAATTTGCATGATGGTGTTTTGGAACTGCGTGATGTAACTTCTTACAGAGCCAATCTGTTTCAACTCTACCAACTTATCTCGTGCAGCTTGTGTGGCATTTATAGCTTGGAACCGACTAATTATTGCACTCTTGAATTCTGCCCATGTCAAGATTGGTGCAACCATTTGTCGTTTGTCTCACTCCACTTAAAATCTCCACCATAGCTTTGCTACTCCATCCAGTTAGCTAGAAGCCAAGAGAATCTGTTTTTGCTCGTCTTGTAGATTGGTAGCTTCAAAATAACCTTCACAATCAAACACAAAATTCTCCATTGCACCCGGGAGATTCTTGCCTTCAAATACCTTGGGTTTCGGGAATCTGATCTGATCTTCTCCTTTTCAAACTGGTACTCTCTCCACCTGCTCTTGTCGTTGAAGATCTCATTCATCCAACAATCGAGTAAGGTGCTCAATTTGTTGTTGCATAGCAAGGATAACATCAGATATTGCTACCATGGTTGCTCCTCTATCACACCACTCCCAATCTATCTAATTTATTAACACATAAAAACAACATGTCCACCGTTCTCCATAAGTTACAACTGGAAGCACCAAGGGTTCCTCAATATGGTGATCATATGCAGAAAATCTTGTCCAAAGTGCGAGGTGATGAATTATGTGAAACGATGCTTTGGTAGTATTTGGACGCAAAAATCCCAATGGTTTAGTGGAAGTGGATTTGGTGGTCTGTAAATTTCATCCATCCCATTCCTACTCTGATACCAATGTAAAAGACCAAATCCAAGGAGAGAAATAGGAGAATGGAAACTCACATTGGGACACTTGAATGAGTGAAAACTCCAAACGCCTAGCATGACCTTTGGCCTTGGTATTTATAGGTAGCATACAAGGCCCTTGAGAAGCTTCTCAAGAAGCTTCCGCAAGCCGCTTTCTTAGAGTGCAAGCCAAGTTAACTAGGAAGCTTCCTTCTAGAAGCCGCCTACTTGGCGTGCAAGCTAAGCTAGTTGGAAGTTTCTAGAAGCTATTTACTTGAGGTGCAAGCTAAGCTAGCTAGGAAGCTTTTGAAGAAGCTTCCTAGATACTTCCAAAATATTCTAGGCTAATTTATCTTATGTGCTACTTTGTAATCTTGACTAACTTCGTCGCTAAACTCCATATTGTTATAGATCCTCACGGTAAGGATGTGTTATATCAGTGGAGGTTCTTACCATTTGGGTCAAAGAATGCTCTTGTTGAGTTCCAAAGGGTCATGGATAGGATCCTAGCTGGATTGGATTTTGCTCGGTGCTATATTGATGACATTTGGTCTATAGCACTATTGTGGAGGTGCATGAGAGACAATTGTTGGAGGTGTTTGAGAGGTTGAGATCTCATGGCCTCAAATTACATCTTGGGAAGTGTAGGTTCTTCCACAAGCAGGTTGAGTATTTGGGTCACACTATCTACCCTTGAGGACTTGGTGTTCAGTAGACCAAGGTGGAGGCTAGTGCATGTATTCCTCAGCCTACGGATGTGAGCAGAGTGTGAGCATTTCTTGGGTTGGAAAACTTCTATCACCGCTATGTTAGAGGATTTAGTGCCATTGCCAAGGCCTTGAAAAAGCTGACCAAGCTTACACAAGAGTGGTGTTGGGGAGATGAGCAAGAGAGAGCTTTTATAGAGCTCAAGGAGAGGTTGACATCTGCTCCTATTTTGAGGAGATCGATCACAAGATGACCATTTCAGGTTCAAATTGATTAGAGTATGTTGGGGCTTGGAGCAGTGCTCACCCAACATGATGATGAGGGGAAGGAGTTTGTGGTGGCCTATGCTAGTTGCTCCAACAATTCAGTGGAGATGAAGTAAGGTTCATATGAGGGAGAGTGCTTGGCAGTAGTTTGGGCAGTAGCACATTTCCGATGTTACCTATTTGGTAACCCCTTCACTCTCATCACTGATCATCAGCTACTGAAGTGGTTGATGGAGTCCGACAAGCTTTCAAGGAAGCTTGCACAATGGGCTTTGATTTTATAGGAGTAGGATTTCACGGTTGTTCACAAACCTAGAGTGGTGAACCGTGATGCAGATGGGTTGAGTAGAAACCCATGTCCTAGCTAGTAGGATCAGACCGGAGCACATTGGCATGGTGAGATAGATGAGGAGATGGTGCCAAGTTGGCATACATCTGCCTTTCTTTGTATATTTTTTGAGGCTTTGGTGGTATCTCTCTCTAACGCATACAAGAGGAGTTATTGAGGTCATAGATCCAGAGAATGGAGATATTGGTACAGTTCAGCAAGACATTCATGATGATGTCTTAGTGATGGACTATCTTTGCACTGGTGCTATGGGTGGCACAATTGGAGCCAAGGAGAGAGACCATGTTCTTTAGCGAGCCAGACGGTTCAGATTGGAGGGCACACACCTTTTGTGTGTATGGGAGGATGGTAGAGTGCAAGTAGTATCACTTTCATCTCAAAGACCACAGTTGGTCCGTCATGCTCATGAGGAGCTAGGACATTTTGGAGTAAAGTGTACATACAGCTTACTCCAAAGTCATTATTGGTGGCACGATATGCAGACTAAGGTACAACAATTTGTTGCCATATGTGTGATTTGTGACCGAGTTAGAGCATCATTCAATGCTCCTACACCACAGTCACACCCATTACCTATCATGGGATTGGGTTACTGTTGGAGTTTGGACTTTGTTGGACCTTTACCGCTGATTGTGAGACATCATCGATATGTCTTGGTGATGGTGGAGTAGTTCTCCAAGTGGATTGAGTTGGTGGCACTTCCAAACAAGTTTAGTGAAGGGATCACTTACTCGTTCATGGATCGAGTTCTTATTGATTTTGGTGTACCAACTGAGGTTTTGACTGATCAGGGTATAGAGTTCTTTGGGGGAGTTTGAGGTCTTGTGTGACAAGGCTTTGATTGATCACCGTACTACCTCCCGAGATCACCCTGAGGTAGATGGCTTAGCAGAGAGAGTGGTTTAGACATTGAAGAGAGGATTGCAAAAGTATGGTTTGTAGAGAGGACACTTGGGAGATTGGGATCTCCAATTACCTTGGTTGGCCATGGGTTATTGGTTCAGCCGGCAAGCCTCCTTAGCATCCTTCTCTCCATACTTTCTACTCTATGGACAAGATCCAAATTTACCTACATCCATTTGTTGAGATGATATTGTAGTCTTGGACTTGGATGGCCCAGATGTATGGATGAGTGCATGTTCTTAGCGTGCAAAGATCTTTCAAAGAGTGATGCCGATGGCCTTTGAGAACTTGGCGATTGCTCAGCATAGAGATACTTTACGCTATGCTACCATTCAAGGAGGAGGTTATAGACCCTCAATCCGTTGATTTCATTTAGGAGACTATGTATATCTACAGTAGACAGCACCAACAATACTTGATGCTTTGACATGCCGCTGTAATACTCCAAGGACAAGAGAAGAGAGAAAACATAGATTGCACACTCAAACATTCGATGCCCCAAGGGAGCACCTTCTCTTTATTATATAGACAGAGAGGATCTCCTCCAAGGAAGCTCCACCATAGGATTAGGGACACAGATAGGTGACATGTCAGCAAGCTCCACCCTTGGATTACTTACCGGGATGGGGTGACCTGTTTGGTCTAGGTCCTATCTGGCTGGTCAAACAAGCTTTGACCGGAGGGAATATTTTAGGGAATCTTCTTGTAGGAATCTCAAAATCACGTGAGTAAGGTACCGTTGGAAAGATCTCGATGAGACAAAGCAACGGGGAAGGAATGCTAGCCTTTCCTTCATTGGGGGGGGGATCTGCACATTTTCAAGGCCTAATTCATCCGTTTAGGCCTCCGAAATTGCCTTCAAAGATTTCAGGCATATTTCGATTCCTACTCTATTAGTAGAAGTCCCCTTTTGGTGATACCTCTTTCTGATCTATTTAGTCCATCATGTGAAACATCCTTCCAGATGTTACCAAACCAATTCTCACCTTTAAATCATATGTATAGCTATTGGTTCTAAGGTTCTCAAGTCTATTTTGGTTTCTGCCCTATTAGTAGAAGTACTCTTTTGGTGATACTTCTATCTGATCTATTTTGACCATCATGTATAACATCATTCTAGATATTACCAAACCGAATTTCACATCTAGATCATATGGCTAACCCTTGGTATTATAGACCTCCCTCCTTTTAAGACGCAACGTCCTTGTTGTGCAATTGTTCCTCAAATGCTTGCACCAACACCGGTGCATGTGCCAAATTGGCAGCGGGTTCCCAAGTTGCTTCATAGAGGGGGTAACCTTTCCATTGTACTAGTTATTCCACCCACGGATGGTGAGTACCACACATGCACTTTTGGAGAATCCGCTCCACTTCATATTCCTCTACGCCATCAATGAGTGTCGGACAAGGTCAAATGTCCTCTGTGGAAGGACCTTGGCCTGATCGGGGAGCATATCTGCGTAGTAGGGAGACATGGAACACTTGATGGATCTTCATGTGTGGTGGTAGCTCAAGGTGATAGGCCACAACGCATGTAAAAGACCGAATCCGAGGAGAGAAATAGGAGAATGGAAACTCACATTGGGACACTTGAATGAGTGAAAACTCCGAATGCCTAGCATGAGCTTCGGCCTTGGTATTTATAGGTAGCATACAAGACCCTTGAACTTCTCAAGAAGTTTCCTTGAGCCGCTTTCTTGGAGTGCAAGCCAAGTTAACTAGGAAGCTTCTCAAGAAGCTTCCTTCTAGAAGCCGCCTACTTGGCGTGCAAGCTAAGCTAGTTAGAAGCTTCTAGAAGCTTCCTTCTAGAAGCTACCTGCTTAGGGCACAAGTTAACTAGTTGGGAAGCTTCCTAAGAAGCTTCTTAGATGCTTCTAGAATATTCTAGGCTATTTTGTCTTATTCTCTACTTCGTAAGCCCGACTAACTTCGTCACTAAACTCCATATTGTTACATATTCCCCCGCCGCTAGTTGGTGACGTCCTCGTCGCCAGTGAGGCTTCGAATTCCTTGATGGCCATCTGTGCATTCTGGAGGTGAGAAAGAGGTTCCCATGTAGCATCATGAAGGGGATACCCTTTCCAAAGGACCTTGTACTCCGTATGTTGGTGACGGCCTCGTTGAATATGGCAACGCGCAAGGATACGATCAACTTCGTACTCCTCATGATCATTGATAGGGACAGGAAGAGGGGGAGGTTGGACTCGAGAGGAAAAGGAAGAAGGGTTAGGAACAAAGGGTTTCAACTTGGAAATATGAAAGACAGGATGGATACGCATGTGACAAGGTAAGGCAAGACGATAAGCAACAGGAGAGATAATGTGGGTGATATCAAAGGGTCCTATCCAATTAGGAGCAAGTTTACAAACTTGGGTATCAAGTGGGAGAGGGAGGTTACTAGAGGATAGCATGACTTTATCACCAACTTCAAAGGTGAGATCACAACGATGATGGTCTGCATATTGTTTTTGGTGATTCTGAGCAACAAGGAAGTGAGATTTGGCTTGTTGGAGAGATTGGGATATAGTGGTCAAGAATGTAGAAGTATGAGGAACCTGAGAGGGAGGGGGAGCAAGAAGAGAATCTGGAACAAGCGGATCTTGGCCAAAATTGAGAAAGAAGGGAGAAAATCCAGTGCTTGCCTGTTTGGAATTGTTGTAGGCAAATTCTGCAGCTGCAAGACATTCATCCCAGTTGGTATGGTGGACATTGACAAAGGCCCGCAACATATCCTCCAATGTACGATTGGCGCGTTCGGTTTGTCCATCAGTTTGAGGATGATAGGCCGTGGACAAAGCAAGCTTGGTGCCGAGTATCTGGAAGAGTGCTTGCCAAAACTTCCCGGTAAATCGAGGATCACGGTCGGAGATGAGTACACGTGGCATCCCATGATGCTTGAAGACATTGTCAAAGTAGATTTGCGCTAAGGTTGGAGCATCCACGGTATCACAGGTTGGTGCCAAGTGGATTTGCTTACTAAGCTTATCCACAAACACCACAATTGCGGTGTGTCCTTGTTTTGTCTTTGGCAAGGATGTGATGAGATCCAAGCTCACATGCTCCCAACGAGCGGATGGAATGGCGAGTGGTTGAAGGAGTCCACTCGGCTTCTGGTTGCTGGCCTTGTTCCGTTGGCAACTCTCACATGATCGGACAAAGTCTCAAACATCTCGTGTCATGTTGGGCCACCACCATTGGCGTTGGAGGGTGCCCAAGGTCTTGTCCACTCCCATGTGACCAGCTATTGGTAAATCATGGGCTTCTTGAAGGCGCACAAGTCAAAGATCACCTTGGTTGGAACATAGATCTGGTTTGCATGGAATAAAAGGCCTTCCTTGAAGGAGAAGGTGTTGTACTCCTTGTCGCGTGCTGTTAGACGACCGTGTACCATTTGGAAGAAGGGATCTTGCTGTAGGGCTAACCGAAACTTGTTATGAATCTTGGGATCAATTGACACCGTCGTAATTGCTGCCGTGACGAGAGGAAGAGACTTCAAATCAGGTCGTCGTGATAGAGCATCAGGGATGACATGGAACCGACCTGGTTTGTACTCAAGTTTGATGTCGAACAATTGGAGTTGCTCTTCCCATCGATGATGTCGACTCTTCATGTGCTCTAGGTGTAAGGTCTGCAACAATGGCTTGTGATCAGTTCGCATGATCACTTGTTTCCCCAAGAGATAATGCCTCCATACCTTGGTGGCATATACCATTGCAAGTTGTTCCCGATCTCGAGCAGAGTAATTCCTTTCAGCTGTATTTAGTCGGCGAGACACAAAGGCAATAGGATGTAGTCCATCTGGAAATTCTTGTTGCAACACAGCTCCAATTGCAAAGTTAGAAGCATCAAAATCAACCACACAAGGTAGTTGAGGATCATATGGTTGAAGAATGGGTCTTGAAGACACCATATGCTTTAACTTCTGGAATGCTTCTTCATGCTTGGTGGTCCATTGGAAGCTCGAGTTCTTTCCCAAGAGGTCAGTCAATGGTGCAGCCACGTGAGCATAATAGTGGATGAACCGTCGGTAAAAACTGGCCAATCCGTTGAACGCTTGTACTTTGGTAGCATCCTTTGGGGTAGGCCAATCAGTAATGGCCTTGATCTTCTCTTCTTCCATCTTGATCCCCTCTGATGAGATCTTATGACCCAAGAAGGTAACCTCCTTTTGCCAAAAAGCACACTTTGACTTCTTGCAGTAAAATTTCCACTGTCGTAGTCGTCTTAGGACTTCTCGCACATGATTCATATGTTCTGCCTCTGTCCTACTATAGATTAAGATATCATCTAAGAACACTACCACAGACTGATCCAATAGCCCCTCCAACACCCGATGCATCTGATCCATGAAGACTGCTGGAGCATTAGTGAGTCCGAAAGGTAGAACTCTCCACTCAAAATGTCCATACCTTGTACGAAAGGCAGTCTTTTTCACGTCCTCTCCTTCAATAGGAATTTGCCAATAGCCGCTACAAAGATCTAGCTTGGAAAAGTATCGTGCTCCACTTAATTGATCAAGCAAGTCATCAATCCGAGGCAAGGGATATGCATTCTTCACGGTTTGCTTATTGAGCCCACGGTAATCAATATAGAAACGAAGTCCTCCATCCTTCTTTGGAACAAATAGTACCGGTGCTCCCCAAGGAGAGGTACTATGTCGTATGAAATCCTTCTCCAACAACTCTGTAAGTGTTGTTCGCAACTCCTCCAACTCTTTTGGTGAGAGCCGATAGATTGGTCTACTCACTGGAGTACTCCCTGGCAATAACTCGATCTTGAAGGGCATACCTCGATCAGAGGGTAATCCCTTTGGCAGATCATCCGGAAACACATCTGCAAACTCTTGAACTATCCGATCAACCGTCGCTTGATGCGGCACTTGGCCCTCCTCAGATTGTTCTTGTGCAACCGGCTTGATCCACACTGCGAATACAGACTTATCTTCCTCTAAAGCTTGCTCTATGGCTGCTTCATTAACAAACTTTCCTTCTAGGGACTCATCTCTCTTCCGAGCTTGCTCCATGGTTGCCTTCCTGGCAAACTTCCCATCTTGGGACTCATCTCCCTTCCAGATATGCTCTATGGCTACCTTCTCGACAAACTTCCCATCTTGGGACTGACTATTCTTAGGTGTCTTACTCAGAGGTGCCAGACAACCTAATCAGAAATTCCTACCCTGGTGTTGTACTTGAATTTGGTGTTGGGTCCAATCAAATTGAACCTTATGACATTCAAGCCAAGGTAGACCCAGAATGATATCATAGTGTAGAGGTGCCACTACAAACCTCATACACTCCAAATACTCCTTCCCAATCTTGAAGGTAACAGGATGCAAGGTGCGGAATGCAGAACCCTTTCTACCATCCGCCATCATCAAACTACTTCCAATCACTGGCTTGATAGGAATACCCAATTCCTTTGCTACTTGCATAGACACGCAATTCTCTGAACTTCCAGAATCAACCAAAATTCTACAACCCCGATTAGATATCATACCTTGCAAGTGAAGCAAAGTTGCATAGGTCGAGCCTTCAATCCCATTGGAACTAATCAAGCTCCCAGTAGGTGGCTCGAAATCTCCTACTGGGATTCCTCGTTTCCCTGATCATTCCGCTCCACAACCTCCACTTGAGCAACTTGTCGATGTCATCCATTCTTGAGTGGACATTCAGCAATGCGATGCCCCAACTGGCGACAATAAAAACAACCTCCATTTTGTCGTAATCTTTCTCTATCTGCTGTGCCAAGTGGTCTTCGTTGGATAGCATCAATCTCCATTGGTACCGGTTCTTCCACTCGTGGTACTGGTGGGTTTTGTGTAGGTCGAGGTCGAGACCAAGTTGTCGCAACTAAGGAATCAAAATGCTCAGCCAATTGCATGGCTTGTTCTACATTCTGTGGCTCTTGCATGATCACCTCCAATCTGGTTTGTGACTTCAATCCTTGCACAAATCGATCTAGAACTTCCTCTTCTTGGATATCCAGAATTTGCATGATGATATTCTAAAATTGTGTGATGTAGCTTCTCACTGAGCCAATCTGCCTCAACTCCGCCAATTTATCTCGTGCAGCTCGGGTGGCATTTATAGTTTGAAATCGACCAAGTATTGCATCCTTGAATTCTGCCCATGTAAAAATTGGTGTAACAATTTGTCGTTTAGCTCTTTCTACTCGGAATCGCCACCAAAGTTTTGCCACTCCATCCAATTGGCTAGAAGCCATGAGAATTTGTTTCCGCTCGTCTTGAAGATTGGTGGCTTCAAAGTAACGTTCACAGTCAAACACAAAATTCTCCACTGTGCCTGGAAGATTCTTGCCTTCAAACACCTTGGGTTTTGGAAATCAAATGCGATCTTCTCCATCTCGAATTGGCGCTCTGTCTATCTGTTCTCGTCGTTGCTGGTCTCGTTCATCCAACAATCGAGTAAGATGCTCGATTTGTTGTTGCATTGCAAGGATAACATCCGGTATTGCCGCCATCGCTACTACTCTATTCCACTACCTGCAATTTATCTAGTTGATTAACACGTAGATACAACACGTCCACCGTTCTCCATAAGTTACAACTGGAAGTATCAAGGGTTCCTCTGACACGGTGATCATATGTAGAAAATCCTGCCCAAAGCATGAGGTGATGAATTGTGTGAAACGATGCTTTGGTAATATCTGGACACGAAAGTCCCAATGGTTTGGCAGAAGTGGATTTGGTGGTCCATAAATTCCATCCATCCCATTCCTGCTCTGATACCAATGTAAAAGACCGAATCCAAGGAGAGAAATAGGAGAATGGAAACTCACATTAGGACACTTGAATGAGGGAAAACTCCAAATGCCTAGCATGAGCTTCGGCCTTGGTATTTATAGGTAGCATACAAGACCCTTGAACTTCTCAAGAAGTTTCCTTGAGCCGCTTTCTTGGAGTGCAAGCCAAGTTAACTAGGAAGCTTCTCAAGAAGCTTCCTTCTAGAAGCCGCCTACTTGGCGTGCAAGCTAAGCTAGTTAGAAGCTTCTAGAAGCTACCTGCTTAGGGCACAAGTTAACTAGTTGGGAAGCTTCCTAAGAAGCTTCTTAGATGCTTCTAGAATATTCTAGGCTATTTTGTCTTATTCTCTACTTCGTAAGCCCGACTAACTTCATCACTAAACTCCATATTGTTACAACGCCGATGCAACGAAGAATCAAGAAAGGCCCAATAAAACGAGGTCTGAGCTTACGAGATCCAACTAATGTGAGGTTGGTTGTCAATAGCCACACTTGATCCCCAACATTGAACTCCATGTGCCTACGGTGTGCATCAGCATACCGCTTTTGTCAATTTTGTGCAATCTGTAACCTGTGCTTGGCACTCTCCACATCTTGTTGGATTCTAGAAACAAATGTGTTGATTGCATCAACCTTGGTAGTCACTGGACGGATCTTCATCTAGCTAGAAGGTGTGAAGGGATGCTCACTATACATGAGGAAAAACGGAGTGACCTGGGTGGAGGCATTCACTGAATTGTTGTAAGCAAATTCCACCAACGGTAGTAGGGTGTCTCACCTCTCTTGCTCTTCTAAGGTGAAGCCGTGTAACATGTCTTCAATCATGTGATTAGCCCGCTCTGTTTGGCCATCTATTTGTGGGTGGTAAGCTGTGGACATGGCCAACTTGGTTTTGAAGAAACCAAAGAGTGTTTGCCAAAACAAACT
Organism: Lunularia cruciata; assembly: GCA_948567375.1. NCBI lineage: Eukaryota > Viridiplantae > Streptophyta > Marchantiopsida > Lunulariales > Lunulariaceae > Lunularia > Lunularia cruciata. The sequence goes on along the minus strand of OX419756.1, from coordinate 55,495,846 downwards.
AGTGAATTGGATGCCTCTATCAGTGATGAGTACTCTAGACAAGCCATGGTGAGCAAAGATTGCATCTAAGTATAGTTGAGCTAGTTGTGGAGCGGTCACCTCCTTGGTGGTAGGGCGTACATGAATCATTTTGCTGAGCCGGTCCACAGAGACCACAATGGAGTCAAATCCTGAGGTGGTCTTGGGTAATTCACAGACGAGATCCATACTCACTTGTTCCCAACGTTGGGTAGGAGTGGGGAGAGGTTGAAGGAGCCCTACAAGAGCTTGATTAGAAGCTTTGTTTTGTTGACAAAGTAGGCAGCTACGCACATAGTCCATTACGTTGTTGCTCATCTTGGGCCAATAGTAATGGCGCTTGATTGCATCCAAGGTCTTGTCCACTCCAACATGAGCTGCAATGGCCAAATCATGACATTCCGCTAGAATGGTGGTATGTAATTTTGGGACATTTGGGATCCATAATCTGCCATCCTAAAAGGTGAGTCCTTGGGTGATGGTGACACTTTTGGACGATTGTGCTTCTACAATCTGTGGATCAATTTTTGTAGCAGCTAGAATCTCTTGCCAGAATTCAGGGTTAATCTTAACCTCTACCACCAAGTTGTTGGCCATTGGCATGCGGGTGAATGCATCTGCAAGTTGCTTCTTACCTTCCACGTAGGTGATTGTCATGTTGAAGCATTGTTGCCACTCTGCCCACCAAATTTGGCGACGAGATAGATCCTTCTATGTCTCGAGGTAGACTAGAGGTTTGTGGTCTGTCTCTACTACAAATGCCTTCTCGCCTAGGTAGTGCTTCCAATGCTTGGTTGCTAAAACAATGGCCAGCTCTTCTCATTCTGTGGTGTGGTAGTTGCGCTTTGCCGGTAACAACTTTCAAGAGAAATATGCAATTGGATGCCATCCGTCATGCCACTCTTTTTGTAGGACTGCTCCTATTGCTATGCCTGATGCATCTGTAGCCAACTTGATTGGACGTTTTGGGTCAAACCACTTCAAGATTGGTGCATGTAGCAAGGCGGCCTTCAATTCTTGAAAGGCCAACTCTTGTGCAGTTCTCCATGTCCACTTCTTCCCCTTGCCAAGTTGTGCCGTTAAAGGTTGTGCAACCTTGAAGAAGTCCTTGACAAATCTACGATAGAATCCCGTCAATCCCAAGAAGCTCTTAAGTTGAGTCTGATCTTTTGGGGCACTCCATTTTTGAATGACCTCTATTTTATCTGTCAATACTTGAATTCCCTCTGCACTTACTCTATGCCCCAAGTAGTCTACTTCAGACTTGCAAAACTCACACTTTGAGATTTTGGCGTACAATTGATTCTATCTTAGAATCTGGAGGACCTCTCATAGATGTTGTTTGTGTTCTGTCATTGTGCTACTATATACTAAGATATCATCCAAGAAGATGATAACAGACTTATCCAAGTATGGATGAAACATGTCATTCATCAAACTCATGAAAGTGGCAAGCGCATTGGTGAGGCCAAAAGGCATCACAAGATACTCAAAGTGGCCATACCTAGTTCAAAAGGCAGTTTCATACACATCCTCCTCTGCAATTCGGATTTGATTGTAACCTCTCCGCAAGTCCAGTTTGGTGAAGTATCTCGCTCCATGGAGTTGATCAAACAGGTCATCCATGCGAGGTAAGGAGTATTTGTTCTTCACTGTTTGTTGATTGAGACCTCGATAGTCAATGCACATGCGCATTATACCATCCTTCTTCTTCACAAACAAGACAAGGGCCTCATATGGTGATACGCTAGGTTGGATGAACCCTTTCTGCAGCATCTCCTCAATTTGAGTCTTACACTCCTCCAACTCATGAGGTGATGGGCAATACGGGGCCTTACAAGGAGATGTCTTCCTCAAGAGTGTCTCTATTTGTGATCTATTTGCCTTTTAGGTGGTAATCCTGAGGGTATATCATCAAGAAAGACATCTTGAACTCATCCACTACATCCTTCAATTTCTCAGGAATTTGTCCAGCGAGTTGTGCACTCTGGACTTCTCTTATTAGACCCATAAAACATCTATCGGTCTTACAAACAGTTGTCATCCCTACGACATATAGAGGCAGTTTCTGCTTGTGTGCTTTTTCTTTAACCCCAATGATTGACCATTGGTGGGTTCTCACTACTTTCTTCCTCCAATCCACCATAGGGTTGTACTGCTCCATCCATGGCATGCCTAAAATTGCATCATAACGGGCTAACTGTATCACTCGCCACTCAATTGCTTCCTGATATTCTCCTATAGAGAGGGTTACCCGTTTAGGTAATGATTCAATCCTCTCTATTTGCCCATTTGGTAACTCTACTTCTTCACTTCCATCTCTTTCTAGATCCATTCTCAATCTTATTGCAACAGAGCGAGACAAGAAATTCTCTATTGCTTCCGGATCTATTAATAGTCTCACTTGATTACCTTCTAGGATTCCATTCATGACAATCAATTGTGAGGTTGCCTTTTAGGATCTTTGCGCATTATTCTTCTTCCTTCCCTTGCTTCTCTGCTTCTTTATTAAGCCAATAAGGCCGCAAGGTACATTTACTGGCGATCTTCATTTTCTGAAGTGGTTTCCACCTCTTCTTCTTCAATATTCCTCTCCAAGTACTTCAGTCATAGGTACTGGCTTTTGAGACGGCTCTTCTTCTTGCATGGCTTGATCGTTCTTGAGGATCTGCAATTGACTTTGTAATGTCTCCATGGTCATCTTAATCTCTTGAAATTCATTCAACATCCCTGGCATTCCTTGCACCAACTCTTGCAACTGCGGATCCATGGTTCCTGCAACACCCAATTGCTAATGTCTACTTCAATACAGAGTCAATATAATCACTCTGGAAGGCGCACAAACTATTGGAACTACCATTGGGACCTCAGAAGCTATCACTTGTTGATAATACTCCTCACCAAAATTCCTGACCACAAAATCTCTAAACATCACTTTTGGCCTCACTACATAACAGATTTCTACTTGAGTGTTGAAAGGGAGAGGATTTGGGACATTCATATCCATATTATCATAATAGAATGTAGATTGTCAAATCCCACTCTTTGTCATATATCACCACAGGTAGAATCACCGGGTTTGGTGAGTTCATCACTCTGTCCATGAATTCCGCACCAAAGTGATAAACTAGCAATACCCTCATCTGCTCACGCTGGATGTACATAACCTTGATGTGGAATGGGTTTGAGAATGGAAAGCTAGGTGCGGGAAATTGTCCCCCCGGTGCATCCATCCCATCCGCTCTCTAAAGTCCTTCCTAAGTCTAGCGATTACTTTATGTTCTCCACCTCAAATTACTCAGTTTTAGTAGTTTGTGCTATTCCAAGAGGGGTGATCCACTCTCTTGGACTAGAACACTCGCTCTGAAACATTGTAATATTCCGAGGACAAGAGAAGAGAGAAAACATAGATTGCACACTCAAACATTCGATGCCCCAAGGGAGCACCTTCTCTTTATTATATAGACAGAGAGGATCTCTTCCAAGGAAGCTCCACCATAGGATTAGAGACACACATAGGTGACATGTCAGCAAGCTCCACCCTTGGATTACTTACTCGGATGGGTGACCTGTCTGGTCTAGGTCCTATCTGGTTGGTCAAACAAGCTTTGACCGGAGGGAATCTTTTAGGGAATCTTCTTGTAGGAATCTCAAAATCACGTGAGTAAGGTACCATTGGAAAGCTCTCAACGAGACAAAGCAGCGGAGAGGGAACGCCAGCCTTTCCTTCACTAGGGGGGGAATCTGCACGTTTTTGAGGCCTAATTCATCCGTTTAGGCCTCCAAAATTGCCTTCAAAGATTTCAGGCATATTTCGATTCCTACTCTATTAGTAGAAGTCCCCTTTTGGTGATACCTCTTTCTGATCTGTTTAGTACATCATGTGTAACATCCTTCCAGATGTTACCAAACCAATTCTCACCTTTAAATCATATGTCTAGCTATTGGTTCTAAGGTTCCAAGTCTATTTTGGTTTCTGCCCTATTAGTAGAAGTACTCCTTTGGTGATAATTCTATCTGCTCTATTTTGACCATCATGTATAACATCATTCTAGATGTTACCAAACTGAATTTCACATCTAGATTATATGGCTAACCCTTGGTATTACAGCCGCACTATCTTGAGAGTGCATGAGGTCTTTCCATCTGGAGTCCTTGTGTTAGAAGGACATGATGGTGTTTTTTGGAAGGATCATGTACGCAATTGTGCACCATGCCACATCCTAAAAATTGATGGTACTATGGACCCAAGCTTGGCACTTGTACGTGCAAGCTTGAGGTGTATATTATGTGGTTCTTCTAGTGGAGCTGCTACTATGTTGGTGTGTGATAGTTGTTCGAGAGGATGGCATATGGCATGTATGACTCCTCCCCTCATTGTGGTTCCTCAAGGACAGTGGTTATGTCCTATATGTACTTGACCTATAGCTAGTTCATTCTTTATATGGTATAGATTGCAAACAGGCGACTAACGATGGGGCTCCATAGCACCCGGCCTCTTGATCTTTGCACATCATAGGGTATACCATATACTTGGAGTAGATGGCTATATGGAGTTAGAGGGACCTAACCGCCAGCTAGGGAGGCAATTATGGCACTTTAGAGTTTATGTATGACTATGTGTGAGTTGTGCTTCTATTGTGTATGATGTTGACAACGATGTATGTTATGTAGCGATGTATATACGCATGATAGTTGTCACGCCATTTGTAGTGTCTCATCTAGATTGCTTGGACATTGGAGTTCCAATGTTAGTAGCTAGAGACATTTTGGCAGTTACTCATAGACTACTCTCCGACGGTCAGAGTACTGACTTCATGGTGGGGCCTACCATCACTTGCACCGTCCGTGCTATTGTGTGTGCCGTCAGTGGGACCATTGGGATGAGACCTAGGTCAAAATCAGGAGTATACCCTAGAAGTGCAGCTCCAGAGAGCTCACTTCTCTAATGTTGAGCCTTCGAGTTCCTAGCTAGAGTGGACAAAAAGCTGGCCAGCGTCACCTAGAGTCTCTTAGCTAGAGTAGGTTTGGCTTGATTGTAATCAATTCCTAGTTGTTGGCAAGTTGTTGACAATCAGATCAAGTATTGATCTAAGTTTGATTGATTCAAGGTGTAAACGATCTGATTAATTGTGGCACTTTAGAGTTTATGCATGACTTATGTGTGAGTTGTGCTTCTATTGTGTATGATGTTGACAGCGATGTATGTTGTGTAGCGATGTATATACGCACTAAACCATTGACCCTCTATTTAAAATACATGATGGTCTAATGAGGTAAGTTCATAAAGATGCTCCTGTAAAGAGAAGAATCAGTTGGACTACATAGATTCTTAACCTTTTGACTAGTTCATTAACTCTAAAAAATTTAGTAGAATCTTGTTAAATCTCAAAAGTAAATATTAAAGATTCTTTACTTAGTTCAAAAGACCTAATCAAAATATCAACATTATGAATTTATATATTTTTTAATCTTTACTTGATTAAATCCTAAAATTGTTAAATGTATGCATAAGGGAATTTTATCCTTTTACTAAAGGACAAAATTAAGTCTCCACATTTAGTATATTCTATTTTTTTCTTACTTAATCACTATAGTTAGCTATCACCAATATTAGTCATAACTATCTTTACGCATCTTTAAATAGCAAGCTCTAGTTATCAAGTCATATCTATGTTTAAAATATAATTTGATTGTACAATATTTAGTCATTATCTTTAGTTATCCATAACTTATCACAAACATTAAATATAAAAGGTAATTTTCATTACTTTGTGATGTTGCTACAATTACCATTTCCCTTTCTCTCCTTCCTATTCTCCCTCTATTCTTCTAAAGGTCTCTTTGAGAATGTATAGAATTATTGTCTTTCCAATTTAGCCATAACAAAGTCTAAACTCTCTACTAATAATATAATCAATGCTTTGTGCAAAGGTGAGATCTTTGAGGACTTATTTTTAGATTTTGCAAAGCATTATGGTTGTCTAATTATAATCTTTGTGATTTTCTATCATCTTAATATTTGGGATTTTTAATATCTCCTCTAGCGTTGAGGACACTCTATTTACTACTTTAGTATTGAAGACATACTATTTACTATTGGATGGTTTGCTTACTTAAATTTGAAAAGCTATAAGTAATTCTATACAATGTCTTGATAATTCTTATAGGATTAAATAGAAGTGTATTTTACTAGATACCTTAACATTCTTCTTGTTAGTTGCTACCTTTGGAACAATGTAAGACGTATCACTTTGATCTATTATAGTACGATCTATTGTTGATGAGTTGAATTAAAAACTAAAGAGAAATGCGAAAACTAATCCTTTAGCCATAATATGAATCAAAGAATTGCTTGATATTCTTAAGTTTGGATCCATGACCAAATTGCAAATTGTATAAATGCATACATAATGCTAACTTAACTAGACACTTGTCAATTGGATAATTTGCATCTCTAGTTCAACATTATGTAGTCATTTTTCCTTCTATAGATACCTAAAATGCTGAGTTTAAGTAATTTTATCTATTTATTTTCTAATGGTTCTCATGCAACAAAGCCTATATACAAATTTAATTATGTGGCGTATATGCATAATTTCTTTTGATTCATTGTTGAAGTTCATGATCCTCATAACTTCAATTGAATAATAATTAAACTTGTAGACACCATTGTCGAACACAAAGTGCTGCATTTCCTATGGAGCTTCATTCTCAAGAGTCATCGTACCTCTTACCTTTTACTTCGCTAAAAACAATTTGACAAAGAGTTATCTAACTTTTTATTCATACTCTAATATTACCTGAAAATATGGTCTAATTTATGTAAAATAAAAGTGCTAGTTTTATTTACTTCCGTTTATTAGTGTTTATTGGACATTTTGGTTCAACATAGTTTATTGGCATTAGTGGGGACTTTGGAACAAAGAATATTCCTTCCTTACTAAATTTTCTTCTTTTATCTTCCTCTGACTTTATTTTTAAGAATTTCTAACTTTTTCCATGACCTTCCTCACGTTCAAATATATTTATAAATTTATATTTATATGCTCCAATTTGTATATGGTACATTCTCTTAGTGTTTCGGAGTATGAAGTACGAAATTGATGCGTCCAAGGATCATTGGTTATTTTCAGGTCAAATGCTTGATGATTTTATTCAATCTTGAGCATAAAAAGATATGGCTCCAAATCCATGCATTGCACAAGCAAGGCAAAGGTTAGGTAGCAAACCTCGATTTTCAAATTCCTTGATGCTAATACTAAAATCTAACACTAAACTTTGTATCTATGAATTATTATTTTTATTGATTTCCTTCTATCTTTTAATTATTAGTCTGGAATTATTCTTATTTGTGAATTTTAGGATTCGGGAAATTGGAGATTCCTCAATTCTTAAGGTCCCGAACGTGGATAATAGTAAGGACTCGGACTCTCAATCTAAAGGGAGTCACCAAAACCCAAAAAGTAACCTTGTCCATCATCTCTGAGGTTTAAATCTTTTGAGATTATTAAACCATTAAACTTCCAAACTTCCATCAACTATCTACAAAAGTATGCTTATTTTTCTTGCGTGGACAAAAGTGGGCTCGGTATGCTCTCGAATTTATGACCACTTACTCGCTTTATTGGAAGATGAGAAATGACAGGTTGGTCATTATGGTCTATCTTCAAAATTAAAGTCCTGTGCAACCTATACAAAACTTTACCCTCTTTAGTGATGTAAATTTGGTTGCCAACGTTTCTAGAAGGAGTTTCCTCGACCTAAAGAAGTATATATGTTTGAAACATTGACAAGATACGTACTGCGAGACACCAATTGAACCAAGAGAGGTCTAAGTAAAATATCAGTATAATATGGATAATTTCATATATTAATAAATGAATTAAAAATGTCAATAAATGACAATGACGTGGAATTTACAGAAGCGCTCACACATGCCGAACGAAATTACTCCACTCCAATCTCTGGAGAGATGAGTTGAGGTCTGTGCACAGCCTTTCATGCGTCGAGAATTTGATTCCCGTCGAGGTTGCATGCAAGGTGGAGCCCTACAATCTAGAGCAATCAAACTTTGACTCGGTTGATTATGGATCACACATTGTCATATGCATATTGTTTTATATACCCAACAACTGTAGAAAATGCTGGACCCATGTGACAGGAATCGAGGACGCTACAAAGTCATCGAGGAAGGGTAGGAGTGTAGCGTAGTAGTGTAGTGTTCCAGAGTTGCAAAGCTGTTGCGACCACAAAATTTACGTCTGTGTATATGCATGGGATCGTTGGCCAAAAGGAGTTGTTGTATTTCTTTCTCGTGTAATTCTATGTTAGTGTCAGAATGGTGCACCGAATGTGTCAGATTTTGCAAATATCTGATTACTTTAATAAGATTCGGAGAGAAGCTCAATTTCGAAACCTGTAGTTGGACTAGAAGGTCGATCAGCCAATTAACGTGCACAACAAAATTTAGGGGTCACGATGGATTCCTCACAGGCTGGCAGAAGAATACCATTTTGAGCAACAATCACTCTTCGAGCACTTCCATGGATCTCGGTAGACTACCGTGCAGATTGTCAGAATGTTGTGAACTCATGACAAGCAAGTCTTCGCTTCCCTGAATGTTGCCTTTGACGGTGGTATCGACATCAGTACCGTCCGAGAATTGATGTTCTGAGCACCGTCCGAGAATTGATGTTCAGTTTGCGCCTTATCACGCATTCCATCGACGTGAACATCTTTTAACCAGAGTTTTGCCTTTTCCTTTAATCCCTGATCTCTTTCTTCAATCTCGGGTAAACGTTTACGGCGTCGCAATTGATCTCCTTCGCTAAGCCAGGACTCCAGAACAGATATCACTCAGACCGTATCTCGTCAAAGATTGTAAATATAATAGCCTGACATGGCATGCTCGTTTTCACGGATCTGAAATCTCGGTCCCTTTCGATACGCCAGCACGTAGGAGAATTCACAATCCAAATATTCATTCTCTCAATGTCGTTGGGGAATTTCTTCTAGTGAAATAGACTGGAAACGTGACACTGGTCTGAGGCATCAGCTCCAGATCCGAGCATTCATGATGAGTATCACGCGTTTGTCATCACATAAAGCCCCGCTTCTCGCTGTGCTGGTGGAACATCATAATCGCATAGTAGTGCACCTCCGGTGGTGTTTGACCACGTCAAACACCACCGCAGGTGCAATACTATGCGAATAAAAAGCTGTTAAACGTAGAACTTACAAGCCGATGGATTCAGTACAAGATTCTAACGTCCACATACAAGGAACATCACGCACCACGCACCAATGATCGCTAATTAAACTATCAAATTGAGAAGCTAAGCTATGATTGTAGAACTGTGTCGTGGGGTGGGCTGGAAAGACAGACACATAGAGTAGGTACATCACTTTGGAGTGGGCCAGTAGATTGCACTCATGCGATCAATGGTTAGCGTCACATAGATTGTCGCGCGCGAAAGCAGCTATCTTGTGATACTTAGAACAAACGGAGTGCTGCACCGTTAATTTGAAGAGGACTGTTCATTATGTTCTCCTGTCAGAAATGGAGAGGTGGAACAACTCTCTGTTTTAACCTCTTCCTGCGATTCTGCTCTCTGGCAATCTTAGTTCGAGAGAAGAGATGAGCGTCCAATTGACGCTGGTCTGCTGAAAGTCGAGTCCATTGCGCTCTTTGGCTGCTTGGGAGGGAGGCAATGGAAGTATCTAGCATGTGGTGGAAGATACAGTTGGTTCTGGTTTTGGTCGTGGCGTTTGCAGCTGCATGGGATGGCAGTGTCGGTTGTTCACTAGCGGAGGAGACCACGGCATTATTGAACATGGCGAAGAGCTTTACATTGACACCTGATTCGTGGAGGAGTATTGGGACAGATTGGGAGGGTATCAAGTGCGATAGCCGCACGGGGGAAGTTGTGGAGCTGAAACTCTCCGGTGAGGGATTTCAAGGCGGGGTCTCAGACCATATCTGCGAACTCAAGAATCTGCGATCACTTACGTTCGACTGTCCTGCATTGGATGGCTACATTCCTGACTGTATCTGGAATCTTACGGGGTTACAGTTTCTAAGCACAGGATTTTTCAATCGTCTCCGCGTAAGAGAAGGTCGCTTACCTGGATTCATGGCGGCTTCGAACCTCAGGCACTTGAGAATTCCTCATGTGGAGCTAGCTTTTCTTCCCAGCTGGATTTCATCTTTATCGGAGTTGCGAATTCTGGACCTTTCTCAAAACAACCTCCAGTCTATTCCTCCATCAATAACCCAGTTGACGAAACTACGAGAGCTTTCGTTGGAGTTGAACCAGATTGTATATATCCCATCCTCCATATCCGGATTGGGAAGTCTGAAGACCGTTAACCTGTACGGGAATAGAATTCAAGCCATAACTTCCAGCTTCAATGATATGGAGGGCCTAAAGAGTTTGGACCTCGGCAATAATCCGGTTCAGACCATAACCAAGTCCTTCAGCAATGCTCCAAATTTGCAGTCGCTTTATCTCGATAAACCAGGCACTGGTGTCCTCCATGCAATCACGTCTTCGTTCAATCACCTGCCAAGTTTGCATACGATCGATTTGAGTGAGAACGATATACATGTTATTTATAGCTCGTTCAACAACCTGAGCAGCTTGAGGGAGCTGTATCTGGACCGCAACTTTCTTAGTGGATTCTCAGAGTCCATATCGTTCACAGGTCTGCCCATTTTGCAACTCCTCAATCTCAGCAGCAATAACATTGAAGCTATTCCCGAGACCTTCTGTGACTTGCCATCTCTTCTGAGACTTGATTTGAGCAATAATGACATCCGAGCACTTCCTGCATTCTTCGGTCGTTTATCATCTCTGATGGAGCTGCATTTAAGCCATAATAATATCAAGGATACTCCACTGTATCTGGGGAACATTACCAAACTGGAGATTCTCAACTTAGGGAGCAACAAGTTACCCAGATTTTCTGCAACTATAGGTAACCTCTCCTCTCTCCGAACTCTGTCTTTGAGTAACAACACAATTCACGAACTCGAGAATTTTACGGATGCAGGCAACATACTACCAATGTTGGAGTCCTTTGACCTCTCTTGGAACGGTCTTCGCGCGATTCCAGAAGCTGTGTCGTCTTTGTCAGGCTTGTTGTCTCTTCAGCTCAGTCACAATCGAATTCAATTTCTGTCTCACAGTTTGGATAACGTCTCCACCTTGATTTCAGCCGATATCAGCTCTAACCGTCTCCGAGGAAGGATACCCGAAGATCTCACATGGCTTTCACGACTAAGCTGTTTGAACCTTGCTAACAATCAATTCACAGGACGGATTCCATCTTTTCTTTTCAACCTGAGTGCCAATCGCCTAGGGTCGTCTACTTACTCACTCGATCTCTCAAGCAATCTCTTGACTGGCGGAATACCCAACTGGATTTGCTCCTCCTCTCACCAACCCGTTGTTGTTCTCCTGGATCTATCCTTCAACAGACTCGAAGGCTCACTTTACAGTAGTCTCGACGATGCCTGTGTCGACTATAAGACGCTCAGACTTTCCAACAACTACTTCTCCGGTGGAATTCCTGCTGATGGCTTCATCAACAGCCACCCACGCATCCTAGACTTCTCTTCCAATCGATTGAACGGCACCATCCCGCAGACTTTGGGGGACACATCGTACCTGACCACATTTCTTGCTAGGAACAACTTGCTGTCCGGATCTCTCAGCCAAACGTTTCTCATGGATGATACATTTCTGTCGAATGCGCCGAATGTGAGGCGCTTGCAGGCTCTGGATCTCAGTAATAATCTCCTTTCCGGACCAATACCCAGGAACTTTATGGTAGGAAACGATATCTCTAGGCAACTGGCGATTGCATATGATGCGCCAGGAGTCGTGTATTTGAACTTATCGAACAACAGATTTAGCGGCTGTGTGCCTGACAGTATGGGGATGCTTACGCAGTTACAGTTTGTAGATTTGTCAGCAAACAATCTGTCGGGAGAGATCCCGCCACTTCCTTTCCTCCAATTCTCTGATCTTTCCCGGAACTATCCTACTAGTGATGAAAACTGCCTGCCTCCAAGACTCGCTGTCGTTTGTGGTCATGATAATGAGCTGCAGAGAATTCTAAGACCCGGTTGGCTGTCCCCCATTGTACTGGTGGTTGGATTTCCGCTCTTTTTGCTCACTAAGAGGAGGCGTACATTGACGAGGAAACTACACCGACTAGCAACTCGCACCACGAGAATGTCGCTCTAGAGCTTCATTGACCTACGGCTCCTAAACTGACTTGATGGTGGATTCGCTTATTTGGCTCAAATTCAGCTGCAGAGTTCATTTCGAGTGAACGAATGGCATCTTTACCGTATCGGCTTCTGTACTGTTTCTTGACAGCGACTTATACGTTGACCGTGAGGATGTCGAGTGGGAGTTCTGATATTGGGGAAAGAGGACCAGTGAGATAGATCATCGGCTTATGGGGGAAGAAGTTCTTCTCTCCACAGAGTAATAGGATCGACAAATGCAGGAAAGGAATTTCTCCCCAGATTAATAAGTGACGGATGAAAAGTCTATTTCTTCGATGGCAGAGTTGAATAAAGAACAAGAGGGAGCAATACCTCCAGAAGGCATTGATTGCTTTAGGAGACTTCTTCTTACATCAGTATCTGTCAAACTTCTGATGGCTACAGTTAGAGGACTGAAAGCTGTGATTAATTGGTTACTTGCATGCCATGTTCAGTCAGCTTTTACAGTTGGACATAGAAGTAAGAAATTTTAGAATTTCTATGTATATAAAAGGCAGTATGCCACGATTTCAGAATCCCAGTGAAAATGCAGTATCGCTTTGTGGATCGACTTAGTCCATCGTATAATTTGGAGGTGATAAAGTTGATTGAATCCATCACAACCGGAAACCCTCAATGTCTCGTGGTTTGCCAATTGGATCACTAAATTAATAATCATATGATATATTAGTCCATGATTCTCAGGACAGCCCGGACCGACGGTGTACGAACTGGACAAAGAGCTAGCCTACTCGGGAGTGAGATAGGAGCACAAGAGCTCCACATGAATCTATCTCCCCTCAAAATGTGCTCTTGACTTTGAACTTTGAAGCTACATAACCGTAGTACAACCAGAGATTGGAGGGATCTCATGTGCTTCTGGCTGGCCTGATCGGGCAGAGAACAAACTTTGAGTAACCACTCTCGTGAAGATCAAGCAGAACCAGTATTCAAGATCCGATACCTGATACAAAATTGAGCAACAACTGCAACACTTCACCACTCTCAAGACAAGTGAATCCCCAATCTGCAAGGAAGGCAATATCTACTCTCTAGCTTTTTCAGCAATATATAGTGCTCTGTAGATCTCGCTGTAGGACGATGTAGTAGTGCCCTGGTCAGACCAAGTACGTTTCACTAATAATGTAGATCATTCGATTGATTTAGCCCGCTCGCCCTTTGATCACATTGATGTCCATCTCAGTAGGATCTGTGGCCTGGAGGTCGTAGTGGACACCATCGAGCTCCCTCTTAAACCTGTCCTTGGAGCTCGAGTACATCATTTTCGACTTCACTCGTGAAGTATCCGGTGCCCACGCAATGAAGAAGATCTTGCTCTTACGACAGTTATCCACTGTGGTGAAATCGAAGTCAAAAACTCCATATCTACAATCACTCTCAGGAAGACAAGCAGCGAACGCATCGTAGCTTTCACCAGGATCCCCAGCTTTGTCTACCACAATCTGTTGCACTTTCTCGTCGATCTTGAAGATTATGTAACGGTATGTTTTCCTCTTCTTCAACTCCATGAACTTCTGCTTGCACTCATCTGTGACAGCCATTCCTGAAAAACTACCCCCCATTTGATGAACGAAATCTCCCCGAATGAGGACCACTCCGATTTGCCCTCCCGCCTCCGATCAGTAGTAATGTGACTGCTATACTCTGGAAGAGGAGGATCGGAATGAAGAGACCGCTTGAAACTGAATTGGAGCAGAACCCCCTTTAAGTTAAAAGCAGAGAAGAAAGCGAAGTTGAGCAGAAACTTGAGGCAACTTGATGTTGAAACCTGCTCTCAGTAGTGTTTCTGCAAGAACTTGCACAAGAAGAGGCTTTCAAAGCGGTCTTCATCATAGACCTACTGCCCCTCCCTTCAAACTTACGCAAACAACCACCTCCTCAGGAGCCAGACGTGATTGTCGTTGTTTTACTTTGTTTGATTAAAGATGAATCATCGAGGAATGTACCTTGTTTGAAGATGAAACGCCGATCAGTTACCGTTTACTGTATGCGCTTTTCCATTTTCTTATTCGTTAAGTTATGATTGCTCAGAAGTGCTGTTTGGCCTGTTGTTCCCGATTCTCCATGCGACTAACACATGGGCTCATCAAATGACGAATACATGAGCTGTTTCCAACCCTGTCGTCAGCACTTTCGGTTTCATCAGTTATGACACTTTCGGCACAATACGGTACATCAAGCGGACGACTAGCTCGATTTGAATGTGCCCTCAGAGTCCTTTCAGTACCAGGATCTTCATTCAGTTTTCTTTTCTATTTCTACAGAACTGATCATAACCGAGCTTCTAACTTCCGTTCAAGAAAATGATTCCCCGGTTAGGCATCACAAGTCCCCCGGTTAGGCATCACGACGTCTTATTTGGAATGTGTTGGAATCTCAAGAAGACACTCTCAAGACATTAGTGAGTGTACCACTATACGAGGAAGGAGGTGAAATTTATGCTGTGGTCATGATCAAAGAGAAGAGTGGCTGGGGTCGACATTGACCCTCCGTGATTTCGATTCTTTTCCTGGTCGGTGAGTGGTCCCATCCTTCCTCTAACCGAGTCCTCGAGGACGTCTCACTCTCTACAATCATACACAACTGGTTCAAACTCTCAATCCAAGTTGGTTTGTAGGGCGAAATGATCTACAGAACTGATAGTCCGAGACCACCTCGTGAGAGAGCGAACAGCGCATTTCTGTTGGGGATCTTCCTAACACTCCGTTTGGAAGGCATTCCAAACCATAGTTGTTGTTCTACAGATTGCTGCCTCATCTGAGTATCAACCTAGTGGAGTAACCCTTTCGTCAACGGATTTGGTACGTTCATCCTTCATCCATTCTCCCGCTGTACAGTGCTACTTTGCTTTTGGCTCCTACCTCCGCTTTTGCTTTGCACTTATCCGTGAGCTTCGTTTCGGCTTCTCTAGCTAGATACTTTCTTCTTTGGGATTTGGCATCTTCGCTTCCTCCAATCATACGACGCGCGAGGAGAGACTTTTACGAATCCTTGTCGTTCACATTCGTCAGCAGTCTTTCACCTGCGTAATCCGGATTTGTGAAACACGTGTTTTAATTAGTACAATTGCCATGCACGACAGAAGTAGCCGAGCTCAATATCGCAATGATGTATTGGATTATAGTAAACTGGAAGAACGAGGATATGCTTAGGCTCAGTCAAGCTACAACGTTTCTTCGCAAAGGCCTAAGGCTGCAACTTTACTTCGCTACTGTTCACCGGAATACAGTCAATGCTAACAAGGTCCAATAATTTACTCCCAAACAGAGAACTTTCTATATCCTGAGCAAGGTTAATTTCTTTCAAGGTAACAATCACGAAAGGTGTAATGTAAGCCGCTGTTTAGATCGGCATCAGTTTATTAGTCATTTTGTGGAATGCATTTGGACAGTAGAAATTCAAAACCCTGAAAGGTTGCTTGCTCCAGGGGTCCAATCTTGTAAGTACAGACAGTTGAGAATGTGTACCAGATTTGAACTACCTTACCATTTCTGGACCCTTGATATGACGGAACTTAGTGATGGGTATTCGACATCCTTCCTTGTTACATACTGGTGATGCTGAACAGATTCTCTTGTTGTGAGAATAGAGGACACAGTTTCGGAACTGTTGGAAATTCTTCAACATCCCCCCATCGACGCTTTGAACACTTAAAACAGGTCTGAGACTTCCAAAACTTATTCCCGCATTGATATGATATCCTCACCATCAACGGCGAATTGACTGATTTGAAGAGTTCGAGAAATATTCATAACAGAGAAATTACAGAACCAGTAAGAGGAGGGCATTACAAGAATCAGTGCCGACAAGATCGTGATAAAGTCCAAGGTGGTCTTTGAGTTCAAAATTGGTGGGTAGGCAATTCAACATTCGACAGCACATGCTGATAAGATAAATGTTGCCGGACAGGATCTTCTTAAATTGGCACGTTCCCTATAGACGAAACTCATCGGATATGGATGCTACTCCTTCCCTACCAACTCAATCACTCTAAACATGGTGACCTCTAAACGCCAATCCACACCAACTTCGGAAAGGCGAGCTACTGATTATAGCCTTGATATGCATGTAAACAGCTCAGGAATTCCTCCTCTCTCCACATGCATCCACCAGCTTAAACTGAATGATACTCGCAGCGACGCAGTGATAGGAGCGTCTATCGATCGTGCCATCCCTAGCCACTCACTACATGTCAAAACGCACTTTGCACATGCAGAAAACTTCAATCAATTCAGGCGGTTAATTATTCAATGAATGACTCACAAACCTCACTACTACCTACATCCAGAGACCTGTGTGCGGCAAAATTGTCTCTCGCTGGAGCTACGGGGAAAACCCTCCAGTACAAATACGCAGTCAAGACCCCATCCGAAGTCACCAGCCTTGAGTGTTGGGATGTCACCAGATAAACGGTAAGATTGTCTCAAAACTAACCCATAATACACTTGTGATTAGCAGATCCCTAATATTCTGGACCAACTCAACTTAGCTTATGATACATCATCTTCCTATTGAGCCACGGAGGAAGAGTTCAAGTAGTCGTTCAGAATCTTTGTAGCCATTTGCGTGACCGATGTTTCTTGTTCTTCAGCAATCTTGTCTAGTGCCGCATACAAATCCTTGTTCAGGTTGATAATTTTCGGTCCCAATTTTTTCTTTTTCGGCATTCCCTGGTACGCCTCGATATAACTCGTCAATGCAGGGAACCCCTGGTAAGCGAAAAGAATGAAAGATAGACCGTTAGTAACTCGCCAGAAACTCATGTCAACAACCAGCTTGTAACCAAGTACTCTTCAGTACAAGCATGTGCACATTCAGCCATAATCGAGGGTCGACTCATGGACAGTCACCACGCATGCTATGTTGGACAATACTCGAGAAACGAGGCAGCCATAGAGCAGCTCACCATTCTCATGGCAAAGTCTCCAAATGACTCGTCTTCGTGGCTTCGTTCATTTTTCCAGTAGTGAAACAGAGGCTCGAAAACCTTCTCCAATTCTTGAATCTTCACCTTATCCATGAAGACTTGGGCTAACCTTGTCTGATTTGAAGTCCCCCCAACCCAAAGCTATTTAACAAACAACATAAAGAGTTAGTGTTGTTATAACAGAGGAAGAATAGCCCAGCACATTCTCGACATAGAAGACAAAACGTCGTGAAGTAGTATTAACTTACCTGATAGCTATTGGGTCCATCACCCACCAGTCCAAGCTCTGCCATGTACGGTCGGGTACAACCATTGGGACATCCGGTGAATCTCACAACAAGCGGTGTTTTAGACCCAAGTCCAACCTGGAATTGAGAATTTCAGAATTAAATGACATACTCCACATAGCCCCACCGAGAATTACAGCAGTAGAAACCAAGTAAGCGAAAGACATATAACACAGGGAACCATAAACTAGAAGTAAAAATTTAATTCACAGTAACGAGTAGTTACACTGAAAGTGCCAAGACGGCAGAGGAGAAAATACTCTTGACACTAACACGTTCTAACCTTCTTCATGGAAGCGCGAATCCTCAGAAGGATAGCTGGGGCCCCACGTTCCGCTTCCGTAATGGCTAGAGGGCATAGCGGGAGGGCAGGACAAGCCAAAGCGGTAACATTCAATGGATCGATAGAACGGGGTAGCTGCAGATCAAGACACTCCGTTAATACTGTTACAGATTAGACAAAACACTTGATTGACTCCTGAACAGAAGATGACTCGAGTTCCAGTAAGATGGTGGACTGCCTGGACAACAAACATATGATTACATGTGAATGAGAGGAGAAGCCGATCGTAGGACGAGGAATCCACACCCACGTAAACAGGTTGATTCTGATCTACTCTTGAGCTGTCACAAGCAGAAGGTCTAGTGTAACATATAGTTTTGGTTCTCATGTAGCAATCGAATCTATCTAAGACCTGAAATGCTGGAAAAAAAATGAGTACATTTTTGCACGATATTCGTACCTGAACGCCAACCGCGGCTAAGATCTTGTTAATTTTTGGCCTCCAAGCTTGTCTGATATCACACAAGATTATATTCTGATTGGCAGTAAGTCGAACGCTTAAGTTGTACTTCTCAATTACTTGACGAAGAGCTTTTTTCAACTCTCCAGTAATCCTACCATTTTCAACATGCAATCCATAGTATAATCGTCCATCCCCCTGTTCTCAACAAACAAACAAACAAATTAATTTTCAGTGAAAGGGATATCACCCTGTTTGTATTTCAAAAGAATAACAGAAGCCGTGCTGATGAGAAGCCATGCTGACGGGCAGAGTTATGAATAGTATTGATAGAGGTTATAATCAAGAGCAGAAGATACGGACCTGCTCACCCCAACCGATGTAGCTTTTGAACTCCCACGGTGGTAAGTCCCTAATTGCGTGGAAAGCCCTTCCGTAGTACTGCTCTGTGACTAATTTAAACTTCTCCACACCCCAATCATCAATGAGGTATTTGAGTCGTGAGTATCTTCTTTCGTCCCTACGACCATAATCACGCTGGGTAGCGACAATAGCCTTCACGGCGTACAAGATGTCTTCTTTCGGGACATAACCCAGTGGCTCAGCCAGTCGAGGGAAGGTGCTGTCTATTCTGTGAGCACGACCCATTCCTCCTCCGACCTTTGTAAAGCAACAGAAGCACAAACAGAACTTATTTTTAGTTATATCGACACCATCGGAGCGGCGAAACCCATACCAGGGCAGATTTCAAATTTCGCGCAATCTACCTACTGTCAGTACAGATAACAAACCTAGTGAACCTGGCCTAACACCTGAACTTGCATGGGTATACAACTTCGAAAAGAGCTCCCAAATTAGACGAATGGAGGCAAATGACAGAGCTCAAAAAGATTGTAGAACAAATAATGGGTATAAACAACTTACATAGATGTTGTATCCCTCTAACTCGCCTTCGTCGTCCATGATTGTCACAATTCCGACATCGTTCGTAAACAAATCCACTGAGTTGTCACCGGGCACAGTTACCGCAATTTTGAACTTACGAGGTAAAAATAGAGTTCCATAGATTGGTTCGGGTGAGCCTTCGAAGTTGGTACCATTAACGTTGTGGTTACGAGCTTCAGTGACATCAGGGGCTTCTGCAGACATAATCTTCTCACCATCCACCCACATGTCGTAGTAGGCGCCAGCCTGGGGAGCCAACAAATCCGCCAGCTTCTCTGCGGTCTCCACAGCATGAACATACTCCGGCTTGTCCAGGAAGGGTACTGGGGGAGCCAACACATTTCTGTTCAAATCTCCGCAAGCTCCAAGAGTTGATCCCATATTCTTGATAACCGTACTCATGACTGTCTTCAGATCTTGCTTCAAGACCCCGTGCAACTGGAACGTCTGCCTGGTCGTCAACCGTAGGCTTCCGATTCCGAATTGATCCGCAAGCGAATCCATAGCCAGATACAACTGGTTACTAACTTTCCCCGCTGGCTGCTTCGTTCGTAGCATGAAAGAGTAATTCTTACTCTGCTTGACATCTCGATCATACTGCTGGTAACTTCCATGGAACTTAATAAGCTGCGTGGAGGCTTCACTCACGTTGGGAGCATCCGTGGTCAAATCCTCGTTTAAAGGCCACCGGAGAAAGTTGCTCTGCTCCTTAAAAATCTCGACCTTACTCCTCTTAGTAGGCGTATGAGGAGGGGCTGTTGCCGTAGGTCGCACTTGCTACTCACATAAATAGAGACAAATCCAAACGTCAAGCCACAATCTAGCCACTAAACTCTTTAACAAAACCTTCCAAGCTAAGTGCAAAGCTACTCTATAAGGGTCCAAGCACCTGCCCACCGTAACGCAAACTGTACTGAACAAATAAGAACTAAACCAATACTGCTCGGATTCGGAAACTCCTGAATCACCTCTCAACATTCCAGCTTTAACCATAACTCAATCTCAGGAATCCAAACCAAAAACTCGAATTCCAGCTCCTCACTCGAAATATTATCAACTATTATCAACAGCCCTCCACTTCCAGTTCATTGCAATCAATCCTCAGCTCAATTGAACCCCGACCACTCCACATCCCGCAATCTATCAGAAATTCTTACCGATCCACCATTCACGCAGGAAACACGCAGAGGCGCGGAAGGGATCTTGTCTGCAGATACTTGGTTAGCAGCAGGCTGCACATTCGAGCTTAGTCCCGCCAGCGACCCGGCAAACAACGAGGACGATGAAGCGGCTAAAGCCATGTCTAGGTTCATGGCCGCAGTATCTGAAGAGGAGCGCGTGTGCTTGCCACAATCCTCGTCCACTCCTTAAAAGATCTCCTCTCCTCCTCCGTTTCTTCTTCGACGTTGTCTCCTCGTATTCTCTCTCGTCCCTTTCCCTCTCCTCTCACATCGATCTAGTGAAGATCGAATCTGTCTACACTCGACCGGGGCAGCACGAACTAGTATTTAGGGGAGGGACAAGGACACCTGAAGGAGACGAGAATCATCCAAAAGGACCAAGGTCAGGGAAGCAGCAGCCGTTGCTCCTTCCCTCTCTCCTTCCACTTACGACGGCTTCACGGCTCTTGGCCCCCGTCGTCCCCCGGTCTCTTTGGTCGTTCGTCTGGAGAGTCTCCATACGTTAACCTTTCAACTCTAGGCTACAATAAGCGTAGTGTCATCCTTCAAACAGTACCCGGGTCAGTAACTAACCCACGGTCACAGCGGGACACGGAGCTTCCAGATCCTCAACCAGAGCTCCTTCGCAGCTCCTGTCGAGGCTCCCTGCCCCGTCTCCTTTACCTGGTGTCATTCTTTCAGCAGTTACTTCACGAACTCTACGCTTCCTATCAGTTCGTTCTATTGTGGCTGCTACAGCTACAGTCACTACTTTGACCTTTCATCATTTCTGATTATTTTATACTTTAAACATTAAAAATATAGAAAAGATACCTTTCGACAGTTCAGTCGTCAAGGTCAACACAATCCTCTCCGGGCAACTATAAAGTTGCCTCACCATAATAAGATATCAGATGGGTTCACGAGTCTTCGATGTAGACTGCTGGTTGCAGTACTTTTCACGCAGAGGATGAAATTCCACTGTCGACGTGTGAGCCGGGTGTTTGTGGGTACAATATTGCTGCTCGTAGTCGAGCTCTTCTTGTGCTCTAATGAAGTAAACAGATAAGGTTTCAAAGCGAAGCGGGATGTAAGGTTTACTAATCATTACTTTTAATTAGCTTATCCCTGAACCAGTTGTATCGAGCCCTAGGATTATGATTTCAACTTGGCCTTCTCTATCTTTCGTAAGTATTCTTCACTTTACGAATAACATTTTTGTCTTTTAGTAGTTTCATGGTGCTACTGTTCAGGCATTTGCCAATGATAAAGTTAAGCCCATAAGGAGGTTTGTCTTTTATATCAGTGTCCGCAGTGCCAGTTCGGTGAGGATGACGATGAGCTGCAGGAACCATACCTTAATCCACCGGGTAAGAGCAGATACATTGCACCAGGAGCAACGAAGTCAGTACTGTAAAACTGGCCGGAAAGTCAGGCGTGACATATGGTGGACGGAATTTACTACTCGGAACTGAGAGGTAGCCGCGTCCCATACCCTCTATAGTAACAATTTGAGCCTATCCGAATAATACTAATGGCGTAAAGTAGGTCAGAGATCTTTCGGTGGTGAGATGTAGATTCCCGCTGAAGTGAAACCGTGGTTAAGTTAGTGACAACTATTGTGGTTGGATGGATGGTTTTCAACCGCCAAAAAAGTGTGTGGAGACTGGACCAATCTGGTAAGGATTGCGTCGAACATCTCCTTGACGTATCTTGATGACTCCTAAAACACTTTGCAGAGCTTTTACCAGGAAGCATCGCCTTACAGTTAGCGAAGTCGTTATGATCTCTTAGTTTCAGGTGCCGAGAGTGGATATTGTGGTTATGAACCTTATTCAGATTTGGAAGGAGTGTTTGCTCATCCCCTTGGATGAGCAAGGAGCAAAGCAAGCACTAAGACCATCTTTAAATATATAAGTTTTTTTTCTTCTAGTCTTGGAATTATATGGAGCAGTGTGTACGTCAATAGACACAATTATCAAAGGGTGTATTTTATTAGATGTTATGGGTACCACTTTCATACTTTGTAACATATTTTAGAAAGAGTGTGTCCCTTCTTCTATATAGAACATTGGTTGGTGTAATCCATAGGGATAGGAGAACAATCACACTAGGTGATGTTTCTTATATACTCTAGACCTTACAACTTGCATAGCATAGATATCTTAGGTGTAGTAGGGTAGATTTATCACATCGATACTATTGGGGCTTAGTCCTAATTTACCTCTTTTGTCTCATCCTTATTTGGCTTGATGTGGTCTTCCAATCCTTTGTAGTTTCTATGCGAACACATTTATCCCATCCTAGTATTGAGTATTCAAAAGTCATCCTCCTCCTATTTGCCTTGCATAGTCTTTATGGAGAGTCTACTATTTGCTTTGCATGGTCATTCAAGAGAGTTTTGATGGCAGATCCACCTTTTTTTGTATTGACACTTGAACTGCTTTATAGAGTCTTTATCCACTTTTCATTTTTGTTTCTTTCTTTGACTACTTTTACACAAATGAAGAGTTATAGTTTATAGATTTTCCATATTTCTTTAAATCATACCAAGGTTAGTTTTTAAGCATCTACGTGATTGTCTTTTATTAGATATACTAGATTTTGGTATTGTATTCTTATTTGCTATTTGTTATTGCATGGCCTTTGGTCTAGTGCTTGTTTGGTATTTCTTGTCTCCATGCCTTCTCAAAAGAGACCTTTGGAGTTTTCACCATTTTTCTCAAAAGATATTTTGCTATGTTTAGTTTCATATGCTATTTGTTTATAACTTTGCTATTCTTTTTTTATCATATTTTTCCTTCATTTGTTGCAAGATGGTTACTACTAAACATTAGAGTATTTTCATCCTCCATCCTTCTTGGATGGCTATCCAAGTAAATATCTTAACTACCTTTAATATCATCTCTTAATTAATGTTGTTTTATACTCTTTGTCCCTTATTTGATCTTCTTTATGTGTACTCTTTGTTGCATAGAGTCACATCCATTGTCTAGCCATCATACTACCATTAGAGATTTAATATTACATGCATCCACCAAGTAGATCTTGTAAGTGGATCCTTGTGTGCATGATTCATTCCCTTACTTTGTGAAAGGCATCAATTCCTTTTCCACCCATACCTCTTTATTTGATTTTCAAATAATACTCACATATTGGGTACTTTGGAAGATATAGTTAGAGCTTCATCTAATTCTACACTCAACCTAAAGAACTTGGATCTAAGTGTCTAGACTATATGACTATATGACAACCTTGGAGTACACAAGCAATCCTTTCTTCCTTAGACTTCCTTTCCAAGTTAAGTTTCTAATCAGATGTTTGATTGTTTTGGACTCCCATCAAGGAGATACTTTCATTTTTACACCTTGATCTATATCACAATTGATGATCATTTATTCTCTTTTTTAGGGAACATGCAAGTGGTTTATTCCACAATTGTACTCTTACTTCATCTACAGACATTTGGTAGTATTATATATCATATATTTTTTAATTTTCTAGGGTTAAGTATGTTTTTATAGCTCTTAGATGAGTGATGTAGGCTTAAGACTACTCTCCTCATACTCTTGGCATAATAATGCCTCACAAAACATCTCATCAAATAAGAAGTTCTACCATCATTATTTTTAGGAATATGGCCATATAGTACTTCAAGTAATATGAATTTGATGGTCTGTTTATCAATAAGTTCTTATAACATGATCATCTATTTCTTTTTGCATCTATTACTAGAGTAGATTCAACAACATATAATTTCATCTCTTTGTGAAACTATATAAGGACTGGACAAACACTCCAAGAATCATTATCATTTTAGAGACAAGATTGAAGCTTTTAGACTTTGCCTTAGTATACAAGATATTGATTTGAGCTTGAGGGAGAGTTTTGATACTTTCTCAAGCGTGTAGTGACTTTGTTAGTGACCTTAGTTCTCACTATCTAGTTGCATTAGGATTTAAGGTACCTATGTACACTATATATATGAGAGGAGTACCTTTTCTTTATTTATTCTTGCTTACCTTCCTTGTGCATACTCTCTCTCTCTCTCATGGTCTATTACTAATGGTCTTGGAGTGCCGGTCTAGTTCTTGTGAAAATATCAGCTATCTACTCTCTTATGCAAACAAATTTAAGCTCAATCTGCTCCTGCCAGAACCTTCTCCCTAACTAAATGATAGTGCACCTCAATGTACTTAGTCCTTGCATGAAACAAGAGATTACTAGCCAACTTTATGCTACTTACATTATCTATATATAATAAAATAGGAAATAAAAAATCCACACTAATGTTAAAAAGAAAACTCCAAAGCCAAAAAACTTCACAATTCTCTATCTTAGTGGAATACATAGCTACAATTGGTTGCTTCTTAGAAGCCTAACTCACAATGACAATCCCAAGTCCAAATGTGTACCTAGAAGGAGATTTTGTATAAGAACATTCCTTGCCAGATCTACATTAGCATAACCATGTAGCACCAATAATCCACCAAAAGTGTGGTGAAGGCCAAATTGCAATATGAACTTCACATATTAGAAAATATCCTTGACAACATCAAGGTGACATTTTCATGGTGATTACTTGAACTGGCTGACAATTCCAACTGCAGAACTCAAGTCAAGTCTTGTAATAGTGAATTAGATGAGATTGCCAACCATTTGCATGTATCCACAAGGATTGTCAATTGCTCACTATGATCAATATCCAAGTGACGGTTCTTCTCCAAAAGGCTATTCATAGGCTTACACTTCAATAGGCCAAATATCTTAAGCATGTCAGTGGCATACTAATGTTGCACAAGCCATATATCCTATTCATCCTTAACAAGTTCTACAACTAAGAAATATTTAAAGCCACTTAGATCTTGCATCTCAAATTGGGTCTTTAAAACTTCCTTAAGATGAGAAACTAACTTCTCATAGCTAGAAGTGATAATTACATCTTCTACATAGATGTTGACTATCAAATCTTGATCCGCTTCTCTTAAAATAAAGTAGGATTGAAAGGATAAAGAGAAAACCCATGAGCTACCAAGAAGGAAGTAATCTTTGCATAACAAGCCCTAGGTGCTTGCTTCAATCCATAAAACACTTTTTACAACTTGAAAACTTGAGATAGAAATTGTGTTGAGTTGATTGCACCATGTAGACCTTCTCCTCAAGATTGCCATTGAGAAATGCATTCTTGAAGTCCATCTAGTGTAACTACCATCCTTTTTGAACTACAATTATAACCATTGTACAAATTATTGCCATCTTGGCAATGAGACTAAACATCTCAATCATAGTCCATGCCACCAAGCTTGTCTTTTACCTGCTCATAGAGCCATTAGAATTATGCTTGATAAAAAATACCTATCTACAATCAATAGCCTTATGATCAAAAGGTAGATCCACCAACTCTCATGTATGTTGGTGGTAGAGAGAAACAAGTTTTGTATGCATGACAATAACCCACTATTCTTGTTGTTGTAGACACTCTCTCAAGGTGGTTGGTTTGAGCTCTTACAAAATAATAATCATATATGCATGATCTGTAACAAGAAACCATCATGCAAAAATTGCCTAACAAGGTGTTTCCTCTCTTGAGACTATCTTGGATTAGGTACTTGATTGTTCACCTCTCCTTGTGCTACTTCTAATGTAGTTAGTGAGATGACATCCTGCATACAAGTACTGTTTGTAGAGGCAAGCATGTATTGGAGGATGAGTCTATCATCCTCACAAGTTAAAACTCCATCAAAAGGGAATATAGTAGTAGATGCAAAATCTCTTGAACTAATTGATTGGGATGTAGATTGAACAACTTCTCCATGTGCCCTAATAGAGATAGAGGAATTATTAGCTAAACTAGTACTCATTGGGCTCACAATAGGTGGTATAGAAATTGAATGGTGGGAGCTAACACAAACCAAGAGGCTAGCTCATCAAATATGACATCCATGCTAACATAGAACTTTGTGTTGTCTATACCCTTTGGAATCTAGAGCATATCCAAGGAAAATACACTTCTCATCCTTTGGCTCTAACTTCTTACGCTTCTCATCAAGAATGTGTATATAACAAATATGATCAAAGACCTCGAGGAAGACATAATAAAACTTATTGCATGTAAATACCTCCAAAGGCAAACATGAGTGAACTACAATTTTTGGTGTCCAATTCATCAAATACACTACACATGAAATAGGTTTAGCCTAATAAACCTTGGCCATGTGCTTATTGTTAAGCATGGCACGTGCTGCCTCAACTATTTCATGATTCTTTTGCTCCACAACCCCATTCTATTGTGGACTATAGGCATATGTATTTTATCTCAAGATACCTTGATCTCTCAAGTATTGATCAAATTCCAAAGAAAGGAACACTCCTCCTCCATCAAATTGCAATTGAATGACACTAAAACTATACTACTTCTCTACTAGCCTTTGGAAAGTCTTTTAGAAGTCTTTCTTTTTAGAAAGTAGGCCCATATGTAGCAAGAGTAGTCATTAATAAAAGACACAAAGTAGTGACACCCACTTATGCTTGGTTTAGAAGCAGAACATACACTAGTATGCACCAATTCAAGGAGCTTGCTAGCATGTCTACCTTGGCCCTTAAAGGGCTATCTAGCCTACTTGTCAAACTAACATGCTTCACATACAATAGAAGTATCAACCAAAACAAGTTTGGGCAACCCAATGACCAAAATAGAGGCGGGGAGAGTCTTCAACCTTTGGAGGTTCATATGCCCAATTTTCTTGTGTCAGATGGCAATTTCAAGTGCTATTGGACCACTCTATCCATACTTGAAAGATTTCAAGGGAGGTATAAAAGCATCAAGCTTAAACAATTTGCCATTCCTAATACCTTTTACTATAAGATTACCATCAACATCTTCAATAAAACATCCTCTTTGTTGATGTGCATCTACATACCTTGCTTGCTCTATCAATTGTCATATAGATAGCAAGTTTTTGGATATGGTAAGCACACAAAGAACATTTTTCACTCCTTGGAATGAAGAATATGCAATAGAGAGTGAAATTTGATCTATATGTTGGATTTAGTGCTTGGTATCACTCTCCTATCACCATGTATTATAGCATTTTCACAGGCTAAAAGGTACGGAATGACTCTTGATGTGGTGTCATGTGGGTAGTGGCACCCAAATAAATCACCCAATCAACTTTAGACTAGAACATTGTGCAACTTGATTGGTGACTACTGACAACTACTCTTGGTCTTCTATGTAAGCATAACCTTACGTTGGTCATTTTGCTTCTTGAAGCATAATTTGGCAATATGTCCTTGTTGGTGATAGTAGTTGTAGGTATCAAGGGTGTTTTGAATGTTTTTTCTCTAGTATTCTACATCTATTGTTGTAGTGATCCACGTTCACTAGTAACTCAATTCCCAACATTGTAAACACCACCTCTTGTGGCATTCTTTCCTTGACCCCTACTCCAAAATCCTCTTGTCCTTGCAAAATACAAACCTTCTAAGACATTGGATGAGGAGGAGCTACCACTCTACAACAATTGCACCTCTTCACCAAGTACCATTGCAACCAACTCATCCCATTTTGAAAGTGGCTCTTGGGTAGAAATTAATATTACAAATTGCTTGTAGTTTGGCATTAGACTGCATAGCATACTTCCAATTAGCATAGTTGGATCAATTATCACCTTCACATAAGCAAGTTGATCCACAAGGCTCTTCATGTGGTTAATATAATCATTAATACACATTGAGCTCTTCTTACCCATATTGAAATATTGTAGTAATTGCAATTTTTTAGGGTTCTATCTAGGATTAAAACAATTTTCCAGAGCATCCCAAGCCACCTTAGGCAAAGTGAGGTCTTGAATGTGACCAATCATTGACAATGAAACAAATAACCCAATATAATGGAGTACTTGAAATGATATGCTTCCATGATGCATGTGTTGCTTTGGACATTCCATCATTAACAATTGTAATTGGGTTGGTTTCCTCCTTTGTCACAAGACCATATAGCCTCTAACCTATCTGCACATAAAATTTCCATATTGTCCAATTGAGCTTGTTGAGATTTTCTCTAGTGATCATACCCATAGAATCCACCATTGCTACAATCATCAAATTTTAGCACTTATACTCTCAAGAAAAATCAAGAAACACACCTTAAATCAAGTGAGTCATTGATACTCAACATGTAATTCCTCTATCAATAAGAAACACATATCTTGACCCACAGAGTCCAAAAAACACTATTTCTCAAAAGCGACCTTGTCTAATACTAAAAAAAATGCATCAAAGTGTAGATTGACCTACAAATTCTCCATAGTGAAAGGATGAACAATTGCAACTTCTTTCACACCTTTGGTCCAACTAAATGCTCACCTTTGTTTTCACCAGAGATGACTTTTTGCCCCAAAATTTTTTGTTTGGCCTTTCAAATCAATTGTAGAAGTTCTCAAAAGCCAATACCAATGACAAAATAACCTGCAAATATCATGAAAATTGGATGTCTATCCATTCCAATGATTCTAAACAAGATAAGTCTACAAAATATGCACTTCAATTTTGGGCAAAAACTGCAATCTTGACCTCCAAATTTGCAATTTTAGGTGAAAATGGTGACTCTAATTGCATCAATGGAATCCCTAAACTCTCCAACTACTCTCATCTGTCCCTTCTTTACATGCACATACCCTTACTCAACCTCTTACTACTCTAATACCATGTGAAACAACAAAAGGACTAGACTAACACTCCAAAACCATTATTAATAAACCATGAGAGAGAGAGAGTGCACAAGGAAGATAAGCAAGAATGAATAAAGAGAAGGTATTCCTCTCATGTATTCCCCTAAACCCTACTCTAACCCTAATGCAATTGTATGATGAGAACTAAGTTCACTAACTAAGTCAATACAAGCTCAAGAAAGTATGAACACTCTTTGGTCATCTATTTCTTTCGGCATCTTTTACCAAAGTAAATTCAAGGACATATGATTTCATGTCTTCTCTCTGTTAAGCTCATGATCTATTACTTATCCCTTGCTTGTCACTTTATACCTTACATTCATATACATTATACTATAAGAAGATTTAAGTAGATCTTAGTGATTATATACATACTTATAGTCTTATTATCATCTTCATCAATGGATGTTCCTCATAGAGTTTGGATTCTCTCCTATAGACAGAAGGGTTTGGAGCTTAGCTCTATGCTTATCTTTTAATTAAGGACTTTTGATTCTTATCTACGGGATTCACTACAATACTCCATGTGTAGTTAGGCTTACCACAACTAGTACCTTTAGATATATCAAACCTTTGTGCTTATGAAGCAACATACATAGGTTACAATATGCTTTGGATGGAGAGGTTATTATAGTTCCTTGATCTTATTCAAAATGTAATGACACAAATCTCAAGGTCTATGTGGTTCAAAGTATGAATTGAATGGTGATTAGAATTGCTTTGTCCACATCTTTGGTAAGTACTAGTAGATATTTTGTAAAAGACCAAGGAGAGAAATAGTAGAATGGAAGATTACGTTGGGAATGAAACTTTGAATGCATAGCTTGAGTTTGGGTTGGATATCTATAGGTAACCTAGGTATAAGACTCCCAAGGAGCTTCCAAGGAAGGTTCCTTCTAGGAGCCCCCTTACTTGGAATGCATGCTAAGCTAGCCATTTACTTGGTGTACAAGTTACTCTACCCTTTGAAAGTTCCTAGAAGCTTCTCATCAAGAAGCTTCCTATGTGTTTCTAGAATATTCTAATTACAAGCTGCTTGATTAATTGAGTGGAACACTATACTTCTCCAAGATCCAACTTGGAGAAATTGGATAGAAACAACATTTGGCAAATCCCCATTGATAGGAACGTTGTGCAAAAGAGTACCTTTTGCACAAGGTATGTGCATTTTGAATGGAGAGTTCTACCTTTTGGGCTCATAAATGCTCTAGCAGTCTTCATGGATAAGATGCATTGGATGTTAGATGGACCATTGGATCAATATGTAATGGTGTTCTTGGATGACATTTTCATCTATAGCAAGATAGAGGTAGAACACACAAATCATGTGCGAGAAATCCTAAGGCGGGTACAACAATAGAGGTTTTATTGCAAGAAGTCAAAGTGTGCTTTTGGCAAAAGGAAGTTACCTTCTTGGGTCACAAGATCTCATCAGAAGGGATCAAGATGGAAGAGGAGAAAATCCAGTCATAATTGATTGGTCTACTCCAAAGGATGCTATAGAGGTACAAGAATTTAATGGATTGGTAAGTTTTTACCAATGCTTCATCCACTATTATGCACACCTTGCAGCACCATTGACCAACCTCTTGGAGAAAAACTCAAGCTTTTAATGGACCGCCAAGCATGAAGAAGCATTTGAGAAGTTGAAACATATGGTGTCTTCAAGACCCATTCTTCAACCATATGATCCTTAACTACCTTGTGTGGTTGACTTTGATGCTTCTAACTCTACCATTAGGGCTATGGTGCAATAGGAATTCCCAGATGGGTGACATCCCATTGCCTTTGTGTCTCGCCAATTAAACACCACAGAAAAGAATTACTTTGCATGAGATCTGGAACAATTAGCAATGGTATATGCCACCAAGGTAAGGTGGTATTACCTCTTGGGAAAACAAGTAATCATGCTAACCAATCACAAACCCTTGTTCCAAACATTACATTTGGAACACATGAAGAGGCCATATCATTGATGGGAGGAGCAACTCCAATTTTTTGACATCAAACTTGAATACAAACCTAGTTGGTTCCATGTCATCCTTGATGCCCTATCACAATGACCTAATTTGAAGTCTCTTCCTCTCATGCGGCGGCAATTACAACGGTGTCAATCAACTCAAGGTCCAAATTGAGTTTAGGACAACTCTACAACAAGATCTTTCTTTCAAATGGTATAAGGTCATCTTGCAACATGTAACAAGGAGTACAACATCTTCTCCTTCAAGGAAGGCCTTGTATTCCATGAGGACCGGATATATGTTCCAGCCAAGGGTGATGTAATACCAAGAGCTAGCCATATGATCTAGATGAGAAATTTGGTTTGGTAACATCTGGAATTATATCATACATGATGGTCAAAATAGATCAGATAGAAGTATCACCAAAAGAGTACTTCTACTAATGGGGCAAAAACCAAAATAAACTTGAAAACCTTAGACCAAATAGCTAAACATATGATTTGAAGGTGAGAATTGGTTTGGTAACATCTAGAAGGATGTTACACATGATGGACTAAACAAATCAAAAATAGATATCACCAAAAGGGGACTTTTACTAATAGAGTAGGAACCAAAATATGCCTGAAATCTTTGAAGGTAATTTTGGAGGCCTAAACAAATGAATTAGGCTTTAAAAATGTGTAGATGTCCCCCTCATAGATGTAAGGTTGGCCTTCTTTCCCCCTGGTTTGTCTTGTCAAGAGCTTTCCAATTGTACCTCACCCATTGTGATTTTGAGATTCATATAGGAAGATTCTCTAAAAGATTCCCTCCCTTGTTTGACCATCGAGATAGGACCATGACCCACATGTCACCCACCCAAGTAAGTAATCCAAGGGTGGAGCTTGTTGACATGTCACCTATCTATGTGCCTAATCCTATGGTTGAGCATCCTTGGAGGAGATCCTCTTTGTCTATACAATAAAGAGACGTGTGTTCCTTTGGGGCATCAGATGATTGAGTGTGAAATTTTTATTTCCTCTCTTCTCTTGTCCTTGGAGTATTACAATGGTATCAAAGGAAGTATTTTATTCCAAGAGAGTGGATCAACCCTCTTGGAAGAACACAAACTATTGAAATTGAGTAATTTGAGGGAGAACATAAAGTAATTGCTAAGACTTAGAAAGGACTTTAGAGAGCGGATGGGATGGATGCATCAAGAGGAAAATTCCCACACTTAGCTTTCCATTATTGAATCCATTCCACATCAAGGTTATGTACATCCAGCATGAGCAAATGAAAGTATTGCTAGTTTATCACTTTGGAATATAATTCATGGACATGGTGATGAACTTACCAGACCCAGTGGTTCTACTTGTGGTGGTATATGATAAAGAGTAGAATTTGATAATCTACATTCTATTATGATGTTATGGATGTGAATCTCTCAAATCCTCTCTCATTCAACACTCAAGTAGAAATTTGTTATGTAGTGAGACCGAAAGTGATGTTTAGAGATTTTGTGATAAGGAATTTTTTTGAGAAGTATTATCAACAAGTGATAGCTTTTGAGGTCCCAATGGTAGTTCCAATAGTTTGCGTGCCTTCCAAAGTGATCATATTGACTTTGTATTGAAGTAGACATTAGCAATTGAGTGTTGCAAGAACCATGGATCCACAATTGCAAGAGCTAGTGCAAGGAATGCAAGGGATGTTGAATGAATTTTGAGAGGTTAAGATGACCATGGAGACATTGCAAAGTCAAGTGCAAATCCTCAAGAATGATCAAGCAATGCAAGAAGAAGAGTCGTCTCAAAACCCAGTACCTACGACTTGGAGAGGCACCCGTGCCTACAAACCCTATCAACGATGAAGCCACATTGCTACTCCGAATGAAGAAGACCTACAACCTTGAGTCTTACAAGGAGCAGCGTATGATGGGAGTAGTGGAAAATTGGATCTCAAGAATGAATCAATATCTTAGATTGTTCTCAACAGAGATCACGGAGCATGTTGCACGTATGTTTGCATGTGGGTACTTGACCGATAAAGCCCGCACATGGTATGATGTTTGGGAATGATCTCTATTGGCAGAGGAAGGGAGGTCACGTGGACAACAATGCAAGAAGGATTGCTGAAGAATTTCAAATTGGTGGATTTTGTGCAGATGGCCCAAATTCGACCATGGGGATTGAGACAAAAGAACATCGTACAAGAGTATGTGGAGGTATTGATGGATCTACAAGTTGCAATAACCAACATGAGTCCAACATAATCTCTTGACAATTTCAAACAAGGGTTGAAGGAGTGGATTTGCCAAGAAGTCATGGTGCAAAATCCTTGCATGATATTTGAGGCCATTGCTTGTGCGCAAAGAATAGTAGGAGCATTGGGTGGAGGTGAAGAAGTAGTTCCACCTCAACATTCTCGGGCAGAAATGCCACACATGGGTGGACCAATACCAATAGAATTGGGCAACCTTTGATTTTGAGATCAAGGAGCACTACCGTTTTCAGGAGAGCATGGACGGGTAGAAGAACAAAGAGATGGAGTCCCACAAGGAGAAGGAACTCAAGGAGAACAACACCATTGTTACAATTCTGGCCATATTGGACACATATCTACCAACTATTGCGCTTGTTTCCCTAGGGGTCCTTGGCTTTCATACAAGCAATCTTTGAACAATATGGAGAGATGCACTAAAGAGGAGGAGGTAGAAATCACTTTGGAAAACAAAGATCGCCAATAAATGTACCTTGCGGCCTTACTGGTTCAATAAGGAAGCAGTGAGGTGAGGGAAGGAAGAAGACAAATGTGCAAAGTTCCCAAAAGGCAACCTCATAATTGATTGTTGTGAATGGAGTCCTAGAAGGAAATCAACTGAGAGTATTAATAAATCCAGGAGCAACAAAGAATTTCTTGTCTTGCTCTATTGCAATAAGATTGGGAATGGATCTAGAGAGAGATGAGAGTGAAGAAGTAGAATTACCTAACAGGAAAACAAAGAGGATTGAATCATTACCTAGACGGGTAACACTCTCGGTAGGAGAATATCAACAAGCAATTGAGTGGTGAGTGATACAATTAGCTTGTTGTGATGCAATCTTAGGCATGCCATGGATGGAGCATTACAACCCTATGGTAGATTGGAGGAAGTAAGTAGTGAGAACCCACCAATGGTCAATCATTGGGGTTAAAGAAAGATCACACAAGCAAGAACTACCTTTGTATGGCATAAGGATGGCAACTGTCTGTAAGACCGATACATGTTTCATGGGTCTAATAAGAGAAGTCCATAATGCACAACTTGATGGACAAATTCCTAATAGAAATTTAAAGATATGGTGGATGAGTTTCAAGATATCTTTCTTGAAGATCTACCCTCAAGATTACCACCAAAAAGGAGAGTAGATCATAAAATTGAGACACTCTCGAGGAAGACACCTCCTTGTAAGGCCCTATATTGTCTATCACCTCATGAGTTGGTGGAGTGCAAGACTCAAATTGAGAAGATGCTGCAAAAAGGGTTCATCCAACCTAACGTATCACCATATGGGGCTCTTGTCTTGTTTGTGAAGAAGGAGGATGGTACAATGCGCATGTGCATTGACTATTGGGGTCTCAATCAACAAACAGTGAAGAACAAATATCCCTTACCTTGCATGGATGACCTATTTGATCAACTCCATGGAGCAAGATACTTCACCAAATTGGACTTGCGGAGTGGTTACAATCAAATCCAAATTGTAGAGGAGGATGTGTACAAAATTGCCTTTTGAACCAAGTATGGCCACTTCAAGTATCTTGTGATGCCTTTTGGCCTCACCAATGCACCTACCACTTTCATGAGTCTAATGAATGACATATTTTGTCCATACTTGGATAAGTCTATCATTGTCTTCTTGGATGACATCTTAATATACAATAGCACAATGACGGAACACAAACAACATTTTTGAGAAGTTCTCTAGATTCTAAGAGAGAATCAATTGTATGCCAAAATCTCAAAGTGCAAGTTTGGAAAGTCTGAAGTAGACTACTTAGGACATAGAGTAAGTACAAAGGGCATTCAAGTATTGACAAATAAAGTTAAGTTCATTCAAAAATGGAGTGCCCTAGAAGATCAAACTCAACTCAAGAGCTTCTTGGGGTTGACTGGATTCCATCGTAGATTTGTCAAGGACTTCTCCAAGGTTGCACAACCTTTAATGACACTACTTAGCAAAGGGAAGAAATGGACATGAGAAACCGCACAAGAGTTGGCCTTTCAAGAATTGAAAGCCGCTTTGCTACATGCGCTGACCTTGAAGTGGTATGACCCAAAACGTCCAATCAAGTTGGCTACAAATGCATCACGCATAGCAATATGAGCAGTCCTACAACAAGAGTTGCATGACGGATGGCATCCAATTGCTCTCAAAAGTTGTTACTAGCAGAGCGTAACTACCACACCACAAAACAAGAAGAGATGACCATAGTTCTTGCAACCAAGCATTGGAAGCACTATCTAGGCAAGAAGGCATTTGTAGTAGAGATAGACCATAAACCTCTAGTCTAGTCTAGTCGAGATGCAGAAGGATCTATCTCGTCGCCAGATTTGGTAGGCAAAGTAGCAACAATGCTTCAACATGACAATCACCCACGTGGAAAGTGAGAAGCAACTTGCAAATGCATTCACCCGCATGCCAATGGCAAACAACTTGGTAGTGGAGATTAAGATTAACCCTCAATTCTGGCCAGAGATTCTTGATGCTATAAAAATTGATCTACAGATTGTAGAAACACAATCATCCAAAGGCATCACCAGCACCCAAGGACTCATCTTTTGTGATGGCAAATTATGGATCCCAAATGTCCCAGAATTACACAACACCATTTTAGCAAAATATCATGATTTGGCCATTGCAAGTCATGTCGGAGTGGACAAGACCTTGGATGCAATCCAATGCTATTACTATTGGCCCAAGATGAGCAACAACGTGATGGACTACATGCACAATTGCCTACTTTGTCAATAGAATAAAGCTTCTAATCAAGCTCTTGCAGGGCTTCTTCAACCTCTCCCCACTCCTACCCAATGTTGGGAATAGGTGAGTATGGATCTCGTCTGTGAATTACCCAAGACCACCTCAGGGTTTGACTCCATTGTGGTCTTTATGAACTGGCTCAACAAAATGATTCATGTTTGCCCTAGTACCAAAGATGTGACCGCTCCACAACTAGCTCAACTATACTTAGATGCAGTCTTCTCTCACCATGGCTTGTCTCAAGTACTCATCACCGATAGAGGCACTCAATTCACTAGTTTGTTTTGGCAAACACTCTTTGGTTTTGTCAAACCAAGTTAGCCATGTCCACAACCTACCACCCACAAACAAATGGACAAAAAGAGCGGGCTAATTGCACTATTGAAGACATGTTACACGGCTTCACCTTAGAAGAGCAAGTGAGGTGGGATACCCTACTCCCATTAGTGGAATTTGCTTACAACAATTCAGTGAATGCATCTACCTATGTCACTCCATTCTTCCTCATGTATGGTGAGCATCCCTTCACACCTTCTAGCTTGATGAAGATCTGTCCGGTGGCTACCAAGGTTGACGCAATCAACACATTTGTTTCTAGAATCCAATAAGGCGGAGAGCGCCAAGCACAGATTACAGATTGTGCAAAATTGACAAAAGCAATATGTTGATACACGCTATAGGCACATGGAGTTCAATGTTGGGGATCAAGTGTGGCTATCAACAACTAATCTCACATTAGTTGGACCTCGTAAGCTCAGACCTCATTTTATTGGGCACTTCTTGATTCTTTGTTGAGTTGGCACAGTGGCTTATTACCTCAAGCTACCACCACACATGAAGATCCATCTAGTGTTTCATGTTTCTCTACTATGTAGATATGCTCCCCGATCAAGTCAATGTCATTCCACACAAGACATTTGACCTTGTCCGACACTCATTGATGGCATAGAGGAATATGAAGTAGAATGTATTCTCCAAAAATGCATGTGTGGTACTTGCCATCTGCGGGTGGACTATCTAGTAAAGTGGAAAGGTTACCTCCTCTATGAAGCAACCTAGGAGCATGTTGCCAATTTGACACATGCATAGGTGTTGGTGTAAGCGTTTGAGCAACAATTGCACAACGAGGACGTTGCGTCTTAAAAGGAAGGAGGTCTGTAATACCAAGAGCTAGCCATATGATCTAGATGTGAAATTTGGTTTGGTAATATATGGAATTATGTCATACATGATGGTCAAAATAGATCAGATAGAAGTATCACCAAAAGAGTACTTCTATTAATAAGGCAAAAACCAAAATAAACTTGAAAACCTTAGAACCAATAGCTATATGATTTAAAGGTGAGAATTAGTTTGGTAGCATCTGGAAGGATGTTACACATGATGGACTAAACAAATCAAAAAGAAATATCACCAAAAGGGGACTTTTACTAATAGAGTAGGAACCAAAATATGCCTGAAATCTTTGAAGGCAATTTTGGAGGCCTAAACGGATGAATTAGGCCTTGAAAATGCCTACAATTTGTCTCATTGAGAGCTTTCAAGAGATACCTCACCCATGTGATTCTGAGATTCATATAGAAAGATTCTCTAAAAGATTCACTCTGATCAAAGCTTGTTTGACCAACGAGATAAGACCAGTACCGACATGTCACCCATCCAGTAAGTAATCCAAGGGTGGAGCTTGTTGCCATATCACCTATATGTGTGCCTAATCCTATGGTGGAGCATCCTTGGAGTAGATCCTCTTTGTCTATATAATAAAGAGAAGGTGTTCCTTTGGGGCATCGGATGATTGAGTGTGAAATCTGTTTTTTCTCTCTTCTCTTGTCCTTGGAGTATTATAGGTGATCTCTAACTTGTGTGCCTCCAAGAATCCCATGACTTACCAATAGTTGGTCACATGGGTGTAGACAAGACCTTGGGCACCCTCCAATGCCAATGGTGGTGGCCCAACATGGCATGAGATGTTCAAGAGTTTGTTTGATTGTGTGAGAGCTGCCAAGGTAACAAGACCAACAATCAAAAACCAAGCGGACTCCTTCAACCACTCCCGATTCTATTTGCTCAATGGGACATGTGAGCTTGGATCTCATTACATCCTTGCCCAAGACAAAGCAAGGTCACATAGCGACAATGGTATTTGTGGATAAGCTTAGTAAGCAAATCCATTTGGCACCAACCTTTGATACCATAGATGCTCCAACATTGGTGCAGATCTACTTCGACATTTTCTTTAAGCATCATGGGATGCCTTGCGTACTCATATCCAATCGTGATCCTTGAATCATTAGAAAATTTTGGCAAGCACTCTTCCAAATACTTGGCACCAAGCTTGCTTTGTCCATGGTCTATCATCCTCAAACTAATGAATAAACTAAATGTGAAAATCACACCTTGAAGGATATGCTTTGTGTCTTCATCAATGTTCACTATACCAATTGGGATGAATGTCTTGTAGCTATGGAGTTTGCATACAATAATTCCAAACAAGCAAGCACCAAATTCTCTCATTTCTTCCTCAATTTTGGCCAAGATCCACTTGTTTCAAAATCTCTTCTTGCTCCTCCTCCATCTTATGTCCCTCATACTTCCACCTTCTTGACCATCATATCCCAATCTCTCTAATAGGCCAAATCTCATCTCCTTGTTGCTCAGAATTGTCAAAAAGTTATGCAAACCACCATCATCATGATCTTGCCTTTCAAGTTGGTGATAATGTTGTGCTCTTGTCTAGTAACCAACCCATCCCACTTGATACCCAAGTCCATAAACTTGCTCTTAATTGGATAGGACCTTTTGATGTCACCTAAATCATTTCTCTTGTTGCTTGTTGCTTGTTGCTTGTTGACTTGCCTTGCCTTGTCATATGTGTATCCACCTTGTCTTTCACATTTCTAAGTTACCCTTTGTTCCTAACCCATCGTCTTTTTCCCCTTGTGTCCAACCTCCTCCTCCTCCCATCCCTATTAATGATCATGAAGAGTATGAATTTGATAGGATCCTTGCAAGTCACCATATTCAATGAGGCCATTGACAACACATAGAGTACAAAGTCCTTTGAAAAGTGTATCTCCTACATGATGCCACTTGGGGGTCTCTTTCTCATCTACAAAATGCAAAAATGGCAATCTAGGAGTTTGAAACTTCAATGGCAATGAGGACATCACCAACTAGCGGTGGAGGAATATGTAACAATATGGACTTTAGTGATGAAATTAATCAAGGCTAACAAAATAGCAAATAGGCCAAATTACCCTAAAATTTCCAAAAATATTTAAGAATTTTCTTGGGAAGCTTCTTAGCTAGCTCAGCTAGAACCCCAAGTAGGTAGCTTTTAGAAGCTTCCAACTTGCTTAGCTTGCATGCTAAGTATGCGGCTTCTAGAAGGAAGCTTCTTGAGAAGCTTCTTGGTTAACTTGGCTTGCATTCCAAGAAAGCGGCTCAAGGAAGTTTCTTGAGAAACTTCTCAAGAGCCTTGTATGCTCTTTATAAATACCAAAGCCAAAGCTCATGCTAGGCACTCGGAGTTTTCCTACACTTGAGTGTCCCAACTTGATCTTCCATTCTCTTATTTCTCTCTTTGGTCTCAATCTTTTACAAAAAGTGCTCCTCTCCAAGGGAGTTACACTCTTAGATTAGATACATGGATTGGTGATATGTAAACAAGCTACACCCTTAGATTAGATATATAGATTGGTGATATATTAACAAGCTACACCCTTAGGTTAGATACATGGATTGGTGACATGTCAACCCTAGTTCCATTTGGTTGGTCAAATGAGTTTGATTAGAGAGAATTTTTTGGGAATCTTTTGTAGGAAGCTTAGAATAGCATGGAAAATATACAATTGGAAAGATCTAGACAAGACAAACCAAGAGAAAGAAGGCAATGCTTTTCCTCCAAGGGGAAAATGATTCTAGTTTTTGAGGCCTTCTTTTGTTTAGGCCTCCAAAATTGGCTCTAAAGTTTTTGGTGTGTTCTCAACCTCTACCTTATTAGTAGAAGTCCTCTTTTTATGACTCCTCTATCTGATCTACTTAGACCATCATGTATAAAATCTCTAAAGATATTACAAAGCAAATTTTCACCTAATTTGTCTAACTAGTGGTGTTATAGTTATGATGCAACTTTTTCCACCAAAGGATAAGAAGTCTCATCATACTTGTAAATTGTGAGGAACATAAACTTCTTCACTACCTATCATTCTTATTTGTTTCAAATCACTCCTTTATACAAATTGGATCTTGATGATTTCTATCAAGAGAAGGTTTCTCATGCCTCATTTTGCTTTGATTTTTTTGTTTAACTCTCATTTACAAAATTCTTAGTGAGTATTGTTATTATTCTAATCATAGGTATCTCCATATCATGTCACTCTTCCCCAAAATTATGTATAACTAGGACTTGAACTTTTCCACTCTTTTTGTGTATACTTTTACTTACTCTCCATCTCCTTTCTTAAGGACAATGAACTAACTTAACTTCTCCTAACTTGCATGAAAACAAAAATTCTTAATAAATATGAAAGTCTAACTCTCCAAAGATTATCATATCTCTTCTCTTTCTTCTTGTACTCTTACTCATACCATATTAGAGTTCCATCTTGAAAGATGTCAAATAATAATGATACACACTCATTCTTTCTCTTGCTATTATGCCATATTATAATACCAATAGCTAGATATATTACCTAGAGGTGAAAATTGACATGGTAACATCTAGAAGGATGTTAGGTATGATGTGCTAGGTAGATCAGATAGAGGTGTCACTGAAAGAGCATTTCTACTAATAGAGTAAAAGCCAAAAATAGCTTGAAAATGTAATACCAATAGTTGGACATATGATCTAGAGGTGAAAATTGGATTGGTAACATATGGGAGGATATTATAGATAATGGAATAAGTAGATCAAATAGAGGTATTACCAAGAGATTACTTCTACTAATAGATAGGAGCCAAGAATATATTAAAATCTTGTCAATTTAAAGGCTTAAATGAATGAATTAGGCCTCAAAAATGTGCACATCCCCCCTCCATCATCAAGGAAAGTTTAGCCTTCACTCCCCCATGCTTTTCTCATTGAAAGCTTTCCAACAATATCTCACCCACATGATTTAGAGATTCCCTAAAGTTTCTTCTAATCAAAGATGGTTTGACCAACCAGATAGGATCAAAAGTGACATGTCACCCATACATGCAACTAATTAAGGTAGAGCTCGATGATAGGTCACCAATCTATGTATCTGATCCAAGGGTGGAGCTTCCTTTGGGGGAGTTTCCCTTGCTATTAATAAAGTCAAGGTGCTCCTTTGGGGCATCGGAGGTTGTGTGTGAAACAGTGTGTTTCTTCTTTTGTGTTACTCTTCAAGTCTACTATCCTTGGAAGATTACACCTATGTGAGTTCTTTTGAATTCTCTCACCAAGACTTGTTATGTCTTTCTAAGGTTCCACATCTTCATCTCACAAACTTTGTTAAGATTTTGATATGGAAATGCTAATTTTTTTCTCATCCACAAAAGAAATAAAAAACAAGATTTCTAAAGTCAACAAATTTTTTTCATCAACAAGAAATAGTGAGCAAGACTTCTATGGTTTGAATATATAAATTGGTTGGATATATTTAAATATTTATTTATTATGTATCACTAAAAATAAGAAATTTATTTTAAGGCTAGGTTAACAACTTTGCTAGCTTATGATGTTCATGATTTAAGATCTACCTTGAACTTGAGTAACTCAACAAAAAACTAAATTAAATTATTATGAACCAAATAATAAAATCATAACTATTATCTATGTTAAGATAAGTGAAAGATATAATATATTATCTAGATCAATGAAAAGAAGATTTAAGTTAAATCATTATTAATAAAATATTATTGAGATTACTATGTTTATACTAAAGGTTTGAACTATACTTATGTTACCTTACTTTCAATAAATATGTCAACATAGGTATTTATATCTCTTAATAACATTCAGTAGAATATTTTGATGGGATGTTGGGTGGGAAAGTCCTGTTTATCTCCATAAATAAATATTTATAATTATTTTTCAATAAATTTTATATATTGAGATATTATATTATATTGTATTATTATACATAGGAATTAAAATTTCATGTTTAAATATAAGTAGAAAAATTTTATGTTAAAAATCATGTAAAATTTTATTCTAAAATATTCTAAAATACTGTAAATTTTATTCAATCTCCCCATTGAATCTTGTTGATCTACTAATATATTACCAAGAGTCACTAATAACTATATAAAATTAACTAATTTATTGAGCAAGCTAAGTAGTAAAAAATAATGACAAGGGCTTCATGACTTGTTCAATCACTTAATTGACCTATTTAGCAAGATTGTTGGTGTGATCAATCAACTATTTAGTTGATATTTTTAATCATTGATTAAAATTTTTAACTAGATGTTTCTACATTAAATACCTCTATATTAATTTAAAATAATATATTATTATAATTAATAAATATTTCTACAATAATTTATCGTGGAACATTTATAATAAATAGATAGGTAATAGATATTGAACAACATGCTCCAATACTTCTGTCCGTCCCCAACACGTAGAAAAATATTTCCAAGAGCCATTCGGAATGTAACGCTAAGAGAAATTGCCAAGAGACCGAACAGAACAATTCAAATCTTTCTCAATCATTCGAGATCACTTACCACAAAAATGGACGCGATTCGAGTAATCGACTCCTTTAGCATCTGTTCCGGATAATCCTTTCCTAAGTAATTTCTGTATGGAACTTATGACTGAAGTAGGTTTTGAATGCAATATATGTGGAGTTGATGATTTAATGTCTCTTATCCACTAATTTCAGAATTCTCATCAAGATTTAAAATGAATAAAACTTTTAACTTAATGATTAACTTCATTTTCCTAAGATATAGTTTCATCTGAATGCAATTTTAACCCACCACTATCAAGTGAATCATTACTTATCCGTGATTATCACAAATTCACA
The DNA here is from genome assembly GCA_948567375.1 of Lunularia cruciata. NCBI lineage: Eukaryota > Viridiplantae > Streptophyta > Marchantiopsida > Lunulariales > Lunulariaceae > Lunularia > Lunularia cruciata. The sequence goes on along the minus strand of OX419756.1, from coordinate 55,452,768 downwards.
TTCACTTCTCTTTCCTCTTCATTGGGATGTTGTTTGGGGGGCGAATAGCTTCTCTTCTCTTCTTAAGTGTCAATAAAGATAGATCTTATGTCATTTTGTTTCACTTGAGTAGACAAGTACTTACAGAAAAACAGAAGGGCTTTCTTGAAAAATAAATTCAAAATTTTTGAGGACTATTTAAATATTGGGATTTTTATAAATATAAAATTCACTTTTGATTAATTTAGAAAGTCTTTTTTATTGTCGATTACAATGAAAACACAACATGGCAGAGAGATTACAACATTAGTGGAAAAAGGACCTCAGATCTACATGCTATTGATTTGCATCCATCGATTATATCAGATGTAGATGTCCTCATTTGCTTTTGCTCTTATTATTCATATATTATTCACATAGAAATGATTTATTAATATGGAATCGTCAAGAATGAAAAAGTTTAATATAACTAAAGTTTTTACACTCCAAAAACCCGTGCTATGCTTATCAAGAACCCAAGTTGATAAAACCAGTTATAGTAATCTATGATAATATAATTCTCCAACAAGACTTTCAAAAATTTTAATATTTGATAAGATTATTTTCATTTTTCATTTTTCTAAAAGTTGTATGTCTGTAATCTTCGAAGAAATATAATAAGACATTTAATGAAATTTGAGTGATTTGAATGCATAAAAAAGCATTGGACTATTTCATTATATTTGTTTGCATATTTAAGTTCCAAAGCGAAATATCAACTTTAAATAAATATCAACTTGAAATTTCTATAAAGACTAATATATATATATATATATCAATGTTAAGTAAAATATTTATTTCTTAATACGAGTATATCGCTAAGTATGGAATAGAACTATTATTGAACTTAGTGACTTTGAATAAAGTCTTGTACTTGTCCACCTCGCTAAATTCTTAGACTATAACCATTATCTCCAACTAGACAACAAATATGTTTCTGGAAATTAAAGATTTATTTGAACAAATTCTAGAATCAAGCTATATTTTCAACATATCTATCCACGTGGTTATTTAATGAATATTAACTAGCAAAGCATAAATTTCCAAACTCATGTGTATAAAATCCTATTTAAATACTTAATTTAAAACATATATATTTTCCAACATGAGGGTCAGGCTCTTTTGACTCTCAAACTAGTTTAGAACTCATGTGTGTAGCATTTTCTCCCAATTTTTTTTGCCTAGGTTTGGTCACCCATTTGCGTGTTCATTACTCACTTGTGAGTGTGGTTCTACACTAGATGTAGCAGCAGTCCATATGACACGATGTCCTTCTGGAGGACAAAGGATAACTACCCTTGATGCTATCAGGGATATAGTGTTTGCAATGGCAGAGTGGATACTTGGCTTGGAAGGAGCATTCTTATGCTTTGCAGACGACATGTGTCAGGGCAGACTTATACTTGGTCCGAGATGATCAGGTGATAATAGTGGATATCATGGTTACTAACCCTATGCAGGATCCAATTTTGGAGGGAGTGATTACCCATCCCCCTAGATGGGTGGCGAGTGCATCAATAGGTTGCAAGGTCTCCAAGTATAGGGGCATGTAGTGAGGTCACCTCTTTGTTCCTCTAGCCTTGGAGTTATATGGAGCTATGGATGCGACATTCAACACATTTGTCAGGGAATGCGTGAGAGCTTATCATGTTAAGTGCCAGATGGTTCCACTCTCACTCTCATACTTTGTTAGCATATTTTAGACAACATGTTAAGAGCCAGATGGTTCCACTCTCACTCTCATACTTTGTTAGCATATTTTAGACAACATGTGTCCATTGTTCTCTAGAGTGCAATGGTTGGTGCAATCCATAGGAGAGCAATGGCACTAGGTGATGCTTCTTCGGATGCTCCAGTTGCTTGTAGACAATACGATTTGCATAGCTCATTAATTTTAGGTGCGGTGGGGCAGATTTCTCATATAGACTCTATTGGGGTTAGACCCATTTTACCTATTTTTTTTCTCTCCCTTGTACGGCTTGGTGTGGTATTCCCATCCTTCATGTTTTTCACACTATCACCCTTCTCAATTTGTAAGGATATTAGTGTTTAGATAAGAGTACATTGCTTATTTTAGCATGTCTAATTATCATAGAGAAAAGAACAAGAATTATAAAGGAAAACATATCATTCTAGTCTAAGAGAAGGTTTAATCCTCGTAGTCAATACAAATTTCGATCTCCCTCTTCAAATTGTTTATCACGATATGGATGTCTTCCATGTTCACCTTGATATCTTCTTAACGTCTTATTCCATTTACTGTTTGAATACAATTTTATGCATTCATTTTACCTCTTGCAATGACCAAGCCTACATGCTTAAACTAACGTATCGTACTTTTCCCTTAAACGGACCAGCATTTCTTCTCTGTCTACCTACAGAGTCATCTCTGTTTTCTGATAATTGGGTTCACAGATGCGCAAGTCTTCGTAGTGCAGAGTACGGGTTTCATGAATGCAAGTGCGAGGTTAGGGTTACTACTGGAGTGCTCCTCCGCGCAACTTGTATGAAAAGCCTCACCGAGATGAGTATTGGCCAGAGGATGGAATAGTGCAAAAGTGTACAGTACAAGTTGCAGGAGAAAGAAGACAGGGCGGCGTTGGTTGGAGTTGGATACAGGACTTCAGTTTTGCAGTAGAGTTATTGGAGCGTTGGCATGCGAGGAGAATTGAGGGCTCGTTTTAGAAATCGGAGGAACGAAGGAATACTGTGGTAGGTTTTGTGATCTCACTGCATTTCTTGGCCCGCTGAATTTCTGCAGCATGTGGTGAGAAGTAGGGGACACCTTCTCGTTGAGTTTGTTCGCATTTCGACACGTGATATGAGTGCAGGCACGGTCATGAATCCCTAGTTATTTATTAGAGAAGGATCATCTAGACCAGGGAATTTCTGGCATTAGGCGAACTTGAGAGGGGATTGAATTCTGCTAGTCGATAGTAATCTGATCGCACTCCGTAGCACAAGATGCCCGCCACCGCGGGACGTGTGCGTATGCCCGCAAATAACCGCGTGCATAGTAGCGCGGCTTTGCAAACCCATGGAATTTGGCAGAGTGCAATCGGATATGATCCTTATGCTCCAGACCAGAAGAGCCAGCCCGACGAGCGTGGTGGCGCGCCCGCTACTTCGAGCGGAGGAGGTGGAATTACAGAGGAACAGCAGAATGCTTATGATAGTTTCCAAGGTCTCCTGGCCCTCGCTCGTTTGACAGGTTCAAGCGCTGATGAGGTACGCGGAGCCTGCAAGAAGTGTGGGAGAGTGGGACATTTAACATTCCAGTGTCGTAATTTTCTGACTGCGAAAGAGGAAGCAGCGGCCGCTGCCGCTGCCGTGTTAGACAAGGAAAGGGCAGCGAAAGGGAAGGAAGGCACTAGTCAGTCAGATCTGGAAAGTGAGGAAACTGAGGAGGAGTTATCCGACAGTGATGAAGATTCAGAGATGGAGAAAGCAATTGCAGCGAAATTTGGCTGGAAAGGTAAGAGTGGCAATGGACGAGCCCGGGAGAAGTCTTCTTCCAAGTCAGAGAAACTGAAAAGTTCTAAATCATCGTCGAAGCATCGAAGGTCTAGTAGGAAGAAAGATTTGTCAGACGATGAAAGCAGTGACTGTAGCTCGGATTCGGACGTTGTACTTAGTCGGAATCGGCATGAGAAGGAAAAGAAAACGAAACGAGACCGAACATCGGATAGAGGTCGGAAAAGGCATCGCGATGACAAGAGGAGGAGAAGGAAAAGTAAGTATTCTGACGACGATGATTCCAGTTATAGTAGTCCTGAACCTGCGAGAAGTCACTCACACAAGAAACGCATGGTGGAGAGAAGGAAGAAGCGAGACTCGTCACCAATGAACGTATACGACGCTTATGACCGAGTGAGTAAGAAAAGGAAAGAGCGGAAGAAGCACAGCAGAGGTCCAGTAGACGACAGTACAGGTAGTGAGGAAAGTCCTATCAAGAAAAGCAGAACAGAGTACAAAACCAGGACAGCAGTGGTCGAAGCTGATTATTGTAGTGATGGTTCTGAGTTGCAAGACAGGGAGAATCGCAAGCTACGTCATAGTGAAAGAAGGAAGTGAAAAGGAGTGGAATAGGTCTCTCCTTAGTATCGCACAACGCACGAATATAGGCAGCATTATTTTCATCTGGAGTAGCCATGAGCGTCATGGCAAGTTAGGCGGTAGGAATTAGTGAAGCTTACCTTGTCTGCCAGCATTATGGTTGATGTGCCCCTTCATGGTTCTAGTACTTGTGACCAAATCTTAAGCAGAGTAGCAGACACCTTGAGATTAAGGGCCCAGGCTACATGTAACATATTTTTCTCTTTGAAACAGAATTGTATATTTCTTTTACGTACCACACTCTTGCTCTCCCGGGGTGCATTGGCTGTCTGTGGGGTCTTGTAGCGTGAGTATCTCTGCTCCTTTCTTTGCGTGGTCTTGCTCACTGGTCAGGGCCAATGTTTCAATTCGCTTGCGTCGCCCTCTTCCGTTTCGGAAGTGTTAGAAAAGTGGTAGTTTGTAACACTATCTTGTCTCAGCATTTTAGCCAGGCTAGATCATCCTCAATCTAATCACAGAGTTCAAGCAAAAATGTTTAGAACTGGAGGTCCTTGAAGTCGAAGTTGGGTAAAGTGATTCGATCAGGTAAATTTGAACTTGGGCACATTTTGATCAAATACCCATGACTTTCATTTAACTCTTCAACGTTCCTTATGCTGAAAAGAGCATTATCCCCCTGGGGAAACTGCCGCTCTTCACACCTCCCAGTACTTGATTTGCTATCGAATCGTTCTCTCTTATATCTTCGAGTGATCTCGCATTAATCAATTGGGATTATTGTTCTCTATCACCTCTACCTAAACTTAAAATCTTAGAACCTCACAGAGAGAGCAGTAGGATTTCTGCAGTGACCTTGCCACTTTTGAGTCGATGCTTTACATCAAACAGAACAACCTGTGTTGCTATTTTGTTTCCGATATTCTTGTGTTAAGTAGGACGACCCAATATACACATAGCCCAAGATAGGACCGAAAGTACACATAGCGCGCCTTGGAGACACTCGTTCTCCGGTACCACTTCCGTATCTTAGCGTAATTGATCAATCTTACTAGTTTGTAGGCACAGGTCCTCTAAATGCAAGGACTCCAAGGTGTGAACTGGTACTGAAGAAGACACCTACTTAGTCCAACTCCAATTGTCAGTATGAATGTCGATATCAGAAACAAGCATGGAGGAGTCTCAATGAAAGGAATCGTAGTTTACTAGGAAGAAAGCTGAGAGTGGTCAGGTTTTGATCCGTCTAGTGTGGACGTAACTAAACCCTAAACCTGATCACTCCAGGTTTAGTTTTTTTCACGATATTGTATATTAGGTCGTGAATAAGTGCACTTGAATCACGCTTATATTTTCGAATGGCAGTTCAAAGCAGAAATTTGAGACAGCAGGGCACGAAAAAGCGGGTTCGAATTTGCTACCCAAGTTCACACTCTCGCAGTTGTCAAGTAAAATATAAAGCCCATTTTCACACTCGCAGTGTGTACAGGATCCCAATGTTCGCATTGAAAACTTGCCTCTTGTAGGAAGTAATCCGTGTTTTAGTAACGAGATGGTCGTTTCTTTCTTTACCTGAACACCTGAAGCAAGTTTTTCGCCTCTTAAACGCCTCTGTGGTTGAGTTTCTCTGCTTAGCGGAAGTTCCGAAATCCAATATGGACGCGCTGAGAGATGAGCTTGTATAGTTTGGGGTGAGTATGCATATAAAGAGCAATTGAGCGGACCTTTAGACATCAATTTAATTTCTGTGCTTTTCCACGGAAGCATGTTTTCAGTTCAATTGCTCTTTATATTCCCAGCCGCTGGAGAGTACGTAAAAGGATGAGGCAGGTGGAGGGAATAGCAAGTCAGAGGTAATTCGGGGGCGAAGATTGGTGGTAATAATGTGGAAGCAGCTGTATTGTAGCTGCGGAGAGTAACTTCTTTCCGATCAAACTTTCTGTATTATAATCAACAGTCTTGGAAAGATGGAGAAGGTGGGTCCTGAGTTCATTCCACCAGCAATGTTGGTGGACAAGCCGATGTCTGTAGTTCTTCAGCGTGAGGCCCTAGAGGAAGCCGCTCTTTCAGCCGAAGTCGCATGGGTGGCGAAGACGATGAAGCTGATAAGAAAGAACCTGGTGTTTGGCACCAAGCAGGCTCAAATTACAGTTGGCTTTTTAAGGAGTTCCAGTAATGGAAGGCTCTTCTCGTTTGCGGATGCTAACTATATGCTGCAGTGCACAACGTCATTTCCTCTGAATTGGAACGAGGTTCTCTCTGCCCTCAAATGACTATAATGTAGACAATGAAGATTGTATTCGCTGCAACATGTACTAGAGTGTATGGATGTCCTTGAAGGTTCCATTTTGCTACAATTTTTCGTTACCATGACGATCGCAATGCCGTACTGTCAATGCCACATGCTTTGCTATTGCAATATTGACAACCACTCAATTCCCCAAGATCTAGTTGTTTCTCCGACTCTACATGGGTTGTTCTGATTTTGTATGTTCTCACCATTATGTTCGTGTTTCCTGGAATCAGGCCTTCAATCTAGGTCGGATTTACCAGCCGGGTTGACTCTGCCAATATCATCCGTGGGTAGACTTCAGTGTCTGGATGTACTTAGATGTCTGTACGAGTGCCTCAGTGCCCAGTTCAAGTTCTAGTACTCGCTTTAGGCGAACCATTTGGTTTCCATAGTCGAGTGTGGTACAGTCTCGTTGCTCACCAACTAGTTCGTTTCTTTATGTCTCCATGCCAACTTTAGAAGTTGTTTGACCTGGCTTACTATAATTTGGTATCAAATAGGAACAGGAGTCTAGTTCCAGGCAGCTACTCACCGTGGACAGAGTAGAAATTTCAGAGGTCTAAAATCAACTGTACACTGTGTTGCAGATCCTGGTGTTGATGCGAGATCCAGCAAAAACCTTAGATGCCACCAATATTCACAAAAGTGTGCAGTGCCTTATGGTTCGGGGGAGTCCAAGTGAGGCTTTGTTGCGGATACTGCAGGTAAAGGTCTAGCATAAACTTCTGCAGTCTATGATGCCTACCCACAAGACTTGTGTAGCTACCACTTTTGGTCTTCCATATCGTATACACAACCGGAGATACTTACTGACATGTATACTAAGTAGCCTGGATACACTTCAGGACCATTTCCTGTAACAACATGTGTTCATTCCTAGTATCAATTGCGTATAAGTGGTGGGCACTAAGAATTTGGCCAGGCAAGTCATAAGAATGAAATCCAGTAGCTAAATGTAGTTATTTCTTTTGATACACGTGCATAAAATAGCAATTATTTCCCTCTATGTTTTCCTCTGATTAGGTCCAACTGTGTAGAACAATTGAAGAAGAACACTAAACTAGACTCTTCTTGTCATACATACAACAGGTGATATATGTACCCCTTATGCTTGACAATGAAAGTTGGCAGACCAGTGTCACCAAAGATTTCAAAGAGGACCTGGACAAGTTTTTGGCTACTTTGACAGAGTCCATATTTGAAGCAAAAGGTCAAACTTTGTTGTACATACCTCCTCTTAATTTCACAGGAAATGTGGCAGTATTAGCACGAGATAAAGAGCTAACTCAGCGACTTGAATCAATTCTTATTCGCTGGACGCGCCAGATCAAAGAGGTGGTTTCCTCGGCTATCTGCACCTCAACAACCCGTCATTTCTACGCTTATTACCTCACAAACAATCTACAATCTATCACTCTATGGCCGTAACATTCATATATGTCTTCGAACCTCTGAAATACTATGCTTTGTGCCTGTGTAAAAATCAAAATGAATGACGTGACTACTATGCTGACATGTTCGGAAGAAAGCTCTCGTTTGTTGTTCGTGTCGTAATGCTCATACTTTGTTAGGCATCTGATCGATGTTTGTCTTCCCACCAATTATCTCTACAATCTCAGTCCATTCATATCGAGTTACAGAACGCGATGTGTACAGTAACTTTTGTACAATGTATCAACGCGATTGACTAAGACGGTGCTTGATATCAGGTGGTGAGAAGCCACGAAGCTTTTGTTGAGGAGGAGGCGATGGGGCCTTTGGCGGAGATCGACTTCTGGCGGAAGCGTAACCTCAATCTTGGGGGCATCCGTGATCAAATAAACCATCCTGTACTTATTCTAAAAGGGTCTATCCGAGTATAGGCAGGGTGCTTTCAATTTCCTATTACTCTTATTTTCTGCAGTCTTGATCCTGGCCTGCTTTTACAGGACAAGCCCATAATAAGTCACTTGGGGCCTTTCTGGGTGCAGCGCGTGAGAGATATGTTGGCTATATTAGAGAAGTTCAGGTCAACATACTTGGCCCCTTTTCTAAGCCTTTCTCAACACATTGTACAAGAGGCAGTAGTTGCGGAGGAGAATCTCAAATTTTTGGTGACTATTGAGGATCATTGTAGGAAACTGGCAACATCGGAGATTCGTGACATACCTGCTGTTCTCCCTCAGCTGTTGTATAGACTCCGCATGATAAGGCTAGTTAGTCCGTACTACAACACGGCTGAAAAGCTCACTGGCCTCTTGTGCAAGGTATCCAACACGACGGTATCCTCTTTTCAGTTCTAAGTATGTGTGTGATACCCTTCTCTGGAGAATTGTTGTAAGAATCCTTATTTCGGCCTCTCGTTGTTTGTGCACAAAATGCAGATTAGCAACGAGATAATTAGTAGGTGTACTGCTGGAATAACTCAAGATGACATTTTTGATGGAGACGTGGAGAAAAGTAAACTTGCTTTGCTGGAAAGTATTCATGCTTGTGAGGCCTGGAAGCGAATTTACACTACGATGATTCAAGTTGTTCAAAAAGTAAACCCACAAGTTATGACTCTTGAAAATACCAAGACCTTAGAATCGGACACGAAGGTCATCTTCGGACCTATCGAGGCATTCCTTCAAAGATGTCAAGACATGCTCGAGGTTTGTGCAGCAACTGTGAATCATCCGGAATTGTTTCTGTGAAAACCTTTCCGTCGATGATGTACGCCCCTTTGGACTGCTGACTTGATTGTTAGACAGTAAAGAAACGCTCGAAGATTCATTCATGAGTTCTGTGGTGAAGATTTGTGTTCAGGAAATGACGCTCTAAGTCTGATGGCTGATTACATAGTACAGTAAGCTGGTAGTTCGGTCCTTTCCACATGGAGCTTGCATTTGAGTTCGAATCTGGAATGTGTAGTCAGTGAAACTATAGTTTGCGCGGTAATCTGGGATAGTAGTGATAATCTGTTGTAGTTTGTAATAACTGCGACAGGAGGTTGAGATGAGCCTCTTTCAAAGCCAACAAGCAATTGGTTTGAAAGACATATCTTGGTGAACGTGGTACAAGGTTGGACTTTCATTTGAAATAAACAATTCGTTTCACCTGGGGCCAAACAACCCAGATAGGGCTAAATTCTTACTCATACTGCAATTTTTTGCTCGGTTCCTTTATGATCAGGTCTGTGATGCCCAGAGCCAGTTTTCCCACAATTTAAAGCTCCCTGCTTTTGGCGGCGCTAGGGGCCTGGAACTCACGAAGTCTCTTAATGACTCCCAAGAAACCTTTCAGAAGCTGGTGAACAACTTGAGGTCTCTATCTTACAATCTGTTAGATGTGAAGGTGACTAAATGGCACGATGATTTTCACGAATTCAAGGAGGGAGTTACAGATCTCGAGGTAATAACGTTGATGCTTGAGTTCAAGTTCAATAATACGTCATTGAAAGATCTTTCCACCTCATACTCGAGATACAACAACGCTGCTTCGAAGTTTGGCTCCTCACATAGGCGAGGAGTGCAAATTCACAGCAGTATATTACTGCTGATTCTTCCGTACATTATTTCCATGTTTCACTTGAATAGCGTAAGTATGGACCCAACACCTTGCTGGAAGTCACCACGAGGTATGAACGGGTTTTGCAGGTCATGATGCAGAACACGATGCTGATGGGATTTAGACATGCGTCCTCGTTGTCAGAAAGTATTGAGTTGCTGGAGGCATTCAAGTTCATGGCTTGTCGAACTCCAATCCGCATTTGTGTTGAAAAAATGACAGAACAGGTAATTTACATACAGGTTCGATTGCTGGAAATGAGATGATTGTGATTGATGTGAAATGTTTGTAGACAATAAGACATCCATTAAAGAGTATCCTTGTCAAAGGATTTTTGTAGGCATGATTCCCTTGTGGTTAAATGTGTCGAAGTGTCGAAGTCCTAGATAGTCATTCTGCTATGGTGTAAATGCTGTGTGCAGCGCTTTATTGGTTGGGATAGCTCCATCTCTAGTTCTGGCGTTATATGTCAATTTGCAATTTTAAAAGGATATTTCTTCAAATTGGAAAGTGCCCTGGAGCATCAGAAAGCTAAGTAATGGCGCGTGAAACAGCAGCTGTGGAGTTGAGTTGCAGACTGGTCTCAGCGTCTGCTACAAATAAGATCATCCATCATCTTCAAATCGGGCCAGCTAGGTGGTTGCTTCTAACTTAGTGAAAAGGAATTTACAATCCGTGACAGGTGTTCGCAGCCTTTGGTGCGGAGTTGGCCATGCTAAAGAAACAGTTTGATCAGCTCAGGAGACGACCTTTGATGGATTTTTCATTTCCCCAGTATGCGGGCTCTGCCATCTGGTCATTACACTTTGGGAAAAGGCTCAGAAAACCTATGGCACTTCTCAATGACGCCGCACCCTACCTACTTGAAGGCTACGGAGGTCCTGACCTTTCTATCCAGTATAATCATATCGTGGCTTCTATTCAGCAGGCAAGGCTACCTCTCACTCATTCTTCTTTGAGAGAGAAAAATTGTCCCTGTGTTTTTAGGGAAGGGATCAGCTTACACCAGGTTCAAGACATAGCAGATAAACACAATAAGCGTGCTAAGTTAAGAAGTGGGAAGTGATTCAACTCTGGAGGCTCAACTGCCCTGCCCTGTAGTCAAGCTTCACGTATATATTATGATGAGAACCTTTCTTCCTAGTCTTTGAAGTAGATGGTCTATCCTTAGTCATTCTGACTTCTGATGTATCAGACATCCTAGCACTCAGCTTTCCTAGTCTCGCCAGAGTAGACACTCCTGATTGCACTCAGCAATATTCAACTCACTCTCTCTTAGAGCCTTCAAAGATAGTACACAGCAGCATTCACGCAGCATGAAAGGTTCCCCAGTGGTAAGCAACATAGAACACACCTAAAACAAGGTACAAGGTGCTGAGAATGATCCTTGTATGAGAACTTACCTCAACATGAGCAGAGAGCACTCATATATATACACAAGCAAGCTCTAGAAGGTTGCTTTGCAGAGCCCTAATTAGGGCTGCGGCCTCACTTCACCTTAATCATGTATCTAGTCACTAAACTAGAGATTATCAAAACTAACATATTACAATCTCCATAATCTCCATAATCCAGGTTGAGATCAGACCAGTTTTTCTTTCTTGAGAGGAGAAGCTGTCCTCTTAAAATTTCACTTATTGTCATTGGAGAACTGTAATCCTATCAGGGATCACGTACATTGAGAAGGTTATAAATGAGCCACTAGATTATTCCTGTCACTTGTACAAGCCCTGGTTTTCTTTTACCGTCACACTACACAACAGACAAGTAATGGATCGTATAGCATAGAAACTGGAATTGTGTTACAAGATCAAGTTGAGTGATTATGGGTATTGCGAGAAACTTGGATCGGAGTCTGATTCTATCTTGCCCCGATAGCACTGTTCTTGCATAGTCCCTTATCAGACTACCTAGCGGATCTGTCCGCGGGCTGCTCGTTCTGGACCACATAACAAGTACTGAGGCATATACCGTGTAACAAAGTTTGCAAGGTTAGAACACCCTTGCACTAGAAGAAAACTCGCGTTTGGTGGTTGTATCCTTGACTGTGGGACTCATGCAGTTTGTAGCCAGTCAGCATGCTGAATGGGCCCAAAGCGTTGATCCCAATTCGATGAAAAAGCTAGAGAGAAGCTTGCTGGATGAAGGTGGCGAGGGTGTGGTTGTGCTGAAATTTGATCCAACCCTCCTTACCATGTTTCATGAGGTAATTATGCTGCGAACTTGTGAGCTCACTCTAGATGAGGTTGTCTGGCGTCAATCTGAAGATGATAAAGTAAACTGGACAAACGTTCGAATTCATTCGAAACTGGACAAACGTTCGGACGTTCGAATTCGAACAAACGTTTAAATGTGGTCGTAGGATCAAGATCCTTAAATCAGATACAATATCAGGAGCTCACGTCAGGAGCTGCTTTCTCACATGCTTTTAGTACTCGAAGAAATTATCCGTGGTCATGCTGCCCTGGCATACGAACTACAGCAGATAAATTGCTGGCATCTTATGCTAGGTATATTACACATTATGCAGGTGCATTATTGGACATATTTGGGTTTTGAGATCCCACGTCATGCTCTGGACTTTCTGGCTGCCAATGAAGACTTGTGGATATTGCGCAACAACGTTTTGCTTGTTGCCCGTGACTATAACAAGGTGGATGGCTCGTTCCTAGCTCCTGCATAGGAACCTAACAATGGTCGTTGGAATTGATGACTTTGTAATACACGTAAATTCAGATCATTTGCACCGAACAGCAAGGGATAGTCAATGGCATGCACCCATCGGGTATGCTGAACCAAGAAAAAAGATATGAAATTATCTCTGTGAGATGTCCCGTGTTGTAGTGTTGTGAATAGGTTGGGATTAAAAGAGGTCTTATATCACTTCTGGAGAAACAGAAACTTGACTGATACAGCTTTATGTCTATTCAGTTACTAGGTGGTATGGATCCAGTTATGAGAGGCCTGGTATCAGACCGTGTTTTTCAGCTTGATAACAGCGTGGAACCAGGTCTGACCAAGGTCAGCAAAAGTTCTACTGGTCATATTGTGACGTATACTTTGAATATCTTATCTATTGGGGTGCGTACAGAAGTTTCCATAAGAAATGAACACTATAAAAGCTTTAAATCCCTCTGCTCCTCGGCATTTCTCTAAGTCGTCGAGTTCACATATCTAATTCAGAGCACTTTATTTCCATCGCAGCACACCTGGCTATCAAACAGAGAGGAATTGGCTGATTACCTCTATGATGTGCGAGTGAAATGCCATGTTGTGGAAGCCACGATAATACAGATTGACGGGTCCAACAAGAGAATCTCGCAATACTGCGTTACGATGAGTGAAGCCTGGCTCATTAACCTCGAGAGAAAGAAGGTTTATGAGATTAGCGAATTTGAAGCTAAGCAGGCCGAACATCGTGAGACACTACGGGAGCGGCTCCAGCGACTTTACAACAATATAAAGGACACGATTGGCACTTCTTATGAAAAATGTGCTAGTGACTCTGAAGAAGTGAGAAGCAAATGGGAAGAGTACAGAAGAAAGGTAATTGTTGGCTGAGAAGTGCTTACATCAATTAGCCATCCGTTTTAGTTTTGAGGGGTTTACAGTACCATGGATGCTTCATGAAGTCAATGGTACCTTACTCTCGGAAGAATATTGTAAGAAGCTGATCCTCACGACTGGGTGAATTTGATGCCCTAAACAGCAACCAGCGCTATACTCCTGATGTAGAATTAAGTAGATTCAATAGTTGTCGAGGTCTTCCTTTCATGCTTCACATTGTAGCGCAGTTTTTTTGTCAAAGGCTGGTGTTGTTTACAGAGGTATATAAATATACATATAAAAATAAAATAAAAATATAAATTCGAATATAAATTTCACTTACCTCTCTTTATGACTGACACTTATTAAGATTTTTACTACATTACCTTCAATTGTCCCAGCCAAATCCAGTCAGACGTGAGGTGGAACTGGGTTATTTTTAACGGGTTCTGAATTCCATCAAACGAATATTTTCGGGAATTGGGGCAATCCCGAAGGTAGCAACTCCAAGATCAAAGTTACTCTTGGTGGACAAGGCATATGTTCATCACAGGAGAAGCTCAAGTTAGATTTGAGTGTTGCAGCAGACATAATGTTCTTTATTTCTAGCTGACTCCGGTTATTATACCTATTCTCATGGATTTCAGGTTGAAGTTGAAATGGAGAAAGCCCTGCGCTGTTCTGTAATGAAATCACTGCAGGAGCTCTCAAGGGCTCTGAGTGCAGAGGCAAAAATGCTCAATCCTGTATTTAATACTCTTGCAGCTCTGGAAAAAGCCTCTGGACATGTCAAAATAACTCCCTCAATACAGGTTCGTATCTCGTGGCTGGTAAATTCCAGGTTGGCTAAGATGACGTATTTTATGTCGATGTATGTTCTTTGAGCAACCCTCAACTAGGCTTCCATTCGCAGATTGGAAGTCTTCACAAGCTTTTGCCAACAGCTTCAAAGGCGTCTGATCTTGGTTTGTTATTTCCGGCAGGATATATTGGACATTGTTCAAACTGTAGCAAGAGAGCTGGTTGCAGTAATCTCAGTCGTCCCTCGCTTACGAACTCAGTCGGGTCTAGTGGTTGAAAGCAAAACCGGACCGAAGCAAACCCCTTCAGTTTCTTCTGGTACAACTTCTTCATCGGAGAAGAGTAAAGAAAAGCCGGCAATTAGCTCCCCAGTCTCACAAAAAAAAGCTGACGTCAATCAGCAGGCTGGAAACTCAACTCCTCCTTCCACCACAACCTCACAGAAATATCTTCCAAGTTTTTATGAGGTATATCTTCTCACTGGATGACAAAGCCGTCGAAGTTTTACTATTTTGTATGATACCTACTCTACTGTTTTCTGCCCCGGGCCGCACGGGTGACACGCACACGCTACTCGCTCCCTCTTACTAAGACAACCTCCCTCATCCTCTCGCTCTCATCTGATGCTCTCCCCCTGCTCTTCGTACTCTTGTTCATGTTCTTGCTCGGCTCTTACCTCTTTGCTTCTGTTATTCTCACAATTTGCATCTGCATTTTCTCTTTGCGTTTTTCCATTTCTATCAGGACAGCTTTTATTTTCTTGCCCTACTGCTACTCTTCCAAAGCCCGATAGTTCCTGCACATATTAATATGACCATTCCTGACCGGCACTTTTGCAAGCACCCGAGTTTGCCTTGGCAATCATGAGCTTTCGGACCGAAACTCAGTATGAGGGGTACAGACATTAGCCCAGCTACTTCAGCGCTTCCTGGGGCACTCATGAAGTCGTTCTCGCTTCCGTGCAGGTTTACTAGGACAGGCTGGCTGCTTCCTCCTACTGTTTAGTGTTTTAGGACTCATGCGCTCATAGAGCATGCTGTGATATACACTATTCAGTCCTCTCACAGTTCGCTCCAGCCCAGCCAACATCCACTTACGCTGTGTTTTCCTACTTGCTCAGTGCTTACCCTTTGCTCTCGAGTGTACCTTCCTACTCTCTCGATGGTTCTCCTCTGCTTCAGTTTCAGATGCATCCTCTGATTCTGCTCTATTTTCCTACTTGTCCAATGCTTTCCCGTTGCTTTCAAGGGTATCTTCCTACTCTCTCTTACTCTGTTTCTGCTCGAGAAGGCTTGCTTCCTTTCTTACATGATGCATACCGTTTCACTGTACATGCTGCTCATGGAATGTATCAATCTTCGCTTCTGCTTTTATAGATTTCGCTCATGTTCCGCCCTGCATTCACTTGCTTAGATCAGTTTGAATTCAGTTTGCATCCGTTCCTACATGCATTTCATTGCTTCCATATGCATGTTTTTGGTTCGTATCGGTTCGGTCCTAAGTGGGTTCTGGATCCCCGTATGGTGACGGCTTCTGCTCCCATTATTCATATATGTTCTCCCTGGATCTTCTGTGTTTGAGACATTCATCTTCTGTGAATAAAGCGTAAAAGTACATCTGCTGATATCTAAAAACATCGTTTTCCCCCTGTGGTTATCTCCAAGGCAGTTTAAATCTATTGGTTGTGTTGCAGGTTATTACTCCTGATCAAGAGGACGTACTTTTAGTCATAACATCAGCTATACTTTCAGTCAATGACAAAGTGCAACTGTTCTTACAATCCTGGGAAAGAAAGTTCAAAAGTGTTTGGGACCAGGATAAGGATGCTTACATACGACGGTACCTTGTTTCTTCCTTCGTGTTCCCGTCTCAATAACAAGTTCACTTATCTCGAGGTCTCCTGCTACTAGCTATTCTCATGATTCAAGTCGCTAATTCCTCTTTCATCTTGCGCAGGTATGAGCGGGCAAAGAAGCCTTTGTTAGCCTTTGAGACTGATATAATCAAATACAAAGACTTGATAGAAGATGTTCAGGTGCTGTATTTTATGTACTAGAGAAATTTGGTACCGTTTGGATTTACAAGTATGTATAAGTGGTCGAGGGATATATGATCTGCGCTTGGTGACATAGGTCTTACTCCAAGCTAGAGAAATATTTATATCATGAACCCAAGACTACTCTGCAGAAATTTCTATTTTTTAAACCTTCACCCTCCGTATCCCAGAGAACGAACACATCTTTTATTGACAATATCAACTGCTCACTGGGGTCGAGAGGTAGAACACTTGAACTCATGCAGATTAAGTTCTTCATTTTAAGCTTATAAAGTTTAGCTACATCTGCAGCTTACCCTGGAGTGCTGTACAGTAGCCTTAATCTGCCCTGCACCTCAATGGATACTAGCACATGCATGGAAATAAAGACCTGCTCATATATTCTGTCATGCAGGCAGAAGAGACAATAACTAATTTACGATTTCTACGCATCGAGTGCGGTATCCTAAAGCAGTCAATCATCTCTCACTGCGAGGCTTGGGTCGTTAAGTTCACGTGCGTACAAAATGTATCATATAAACGCAGAGATAGGAAAACTTAAGAAAGAAAATTATAGAAAGTCTGCAAATTTTCTAGCTAGCTTATACTGAAACATCAGTCTCATTTTTACCAGTTACATGGCCTTCTTTCTCCTTTTCTTTGTTTTCTTATGTTCATTCGTCTGAAACCTGCTTTTCTACGATGTTCGCAGAACTTTACTGAATCAGATTGCAAAAACAGAACTGGACGCTATACATGCTTACCTTCAGAGGTCAAATGCCTTCTTTCCTTTGTCGGTTGAGTATAGACTTTGGAAAAACAAACTCTGAGCGCAGATTTATGTACTCACACATAGAATATCTCCTTTTTATTTTATTTTTTCTCGAATCTATGAAACTTGTAGCCTACGATACCAGTGGATTACACTTTATAAAGATTGGATACTAGCTTTCTCTTTGAATTTTTAAAATACTGACCGATGTGATAATTGTCGGTGAAAGGTAAATTAAATTGCATACCGGCTCTCCGAGCGTAGTTTGTTGGGCGGATGTATTAATACTGTCTTGGGGTTTAAACTATTTGCAGCGTTACAGCAATGCTCAACATTCCTCCCGAAAACCTTGACATGCTAACTGCAACTGCAAATAAGTGGAGGACTGTGAAGGATGAATGCCTAAATACGGAAGCTCGCTTTGCACCACTTGAGGATAAATATAAAGTACTTGCAAAGTTTGAGGTACGTTGTCTTACAAGAACATGAATGAGGCACGTCAAACATTGATACAACAATTCTTAGTGCGCAAAAAAAAAACACTGCTGATTCATGCGAAATTAAAGCTATCAGGCCTGTTAAAGGATAGACTGTAGTTTTTCGTAGGCTGCCATGACTTGGATAGAACAGAGTTCCTATCATGAGATTCAAAATATCTTATCAATGATAGAGCTCGAAGTCACACCGCTTTGAATTGTAGTTCTCTTCTACGTCTTTTGTTTTACTTCTTGTATCGTATTCTGTAGAAGATAGAGGTTAGAGTTTCTTGCATTGAGCCCATTTGTTACTTGCCCTTTCCCTCAAACGATCTCTCGCGCATACGACCTCTCTCATTCTCTTGCATTCCTCTCATGCTATTTCTCAGTTCTTCCTTCTCTACTCGATGTTATTTTTGTTAGACTAACATAATAATGATCTCATTAATGAGAACTACTGTTTCTGCTCCTTGAAGTAGAAGGTCTGGTAGTCATTCTAATCTCTGATGTATCAGACATCACTAACACACAACAATACTAGACCTCTTTCTGGTATCAAAGCTCAGAGACAACACACCAAAATTCACTCACGCAACATTAATAACACCCAACACTGAAGCAACATAGAATACACCTGAGATGATGTTAAGCAACCCAAGACTTCACAAAATGGAAGGTTTTGGTCTTGTGAATCACCCTTGTAGAAGAATTAACTTAAACAAGTTCAGAAACACTCATATATACACAGAAGCAAATCCTAGGAGGCTGTTTTGTACAACCCTAATTGTGGCTGTGCCCCACTTTACCCTAAGCAGAGAACAGAGTTCTAGAAGAATTTAACAAAACTATAAAAACCAGAGATTAACTAAAACTAACACTCCCACTTAATGAGAGTTTAGTACAATTCTCATTTCTATTACACATTTTATGTGTTTATCTTTAGGTGGTGCTTTTGTAAACACATCTCCTGTGCAGGACAGTAAACTAACTTCAAAACATTCTCCTCTCCTTTCTCCTCTACAAATCTTCTTCTAATCTCAATGTGCTTAGTCCTTGGGTGATGTACAGGACTTTTGCCGAGTGCTATGCTTCCTGTATTGTCACAGTACAATGTAGTAGGACTTTCCTGCTCAAAAACCCCAGCTCCTTAAGAAGTCTACTGTTCCAGATGACTTTTTCAGTAAAAGTTGAGGCAGCCATAAATTCTGTCTCAATAGTAGACAGTCCAACAGATGTTTGCTGTTTACTATGCCAGCTGATTACTATGCCAGCTGATTACTCCACTACTGAGCATGATTACATATCCACTAGTTGATCTGCTGGTATCTGTGTCATCTCCCCAACTAGCATCTGTATATGCTTCAAGAGTAGGAGCAAGTATGTTCCCTTGCTTTCTGTACTCCAAGAATGCATATTGAGTACCCTTTAAGTACCTAAATACCCTCTTTACACCTTTCCACTGTGCTTGTGCAGGGTTGCTAGTATATCTAGCTAGTGCTCCCATTGGGTAGCATATATCTGGTCTTGTACAGACTATGATAAACATTAGAGAACCAAGTGCACTCTGATACAACGTTTTGTCACAGTGATTCACTTCCCCGTCTATGTTTATGCTGTGCTTCTACCCCAGATCAAGAGGTGTAGAGACAAGATTCGGCTCTGTCATCTGATATTTAGCTAGTATGGATCTAACATACTGTGGTTGACTAATTCGGTTCCATCCTGCTTCTCTATCTCTGCTCACTTTGATTCCCAAAACGAGTTGTACAAGACCAAGGATAGTCATCTCAAAAGCAGAGCACAAAAAATCTATCACCCATTGATAGATCCACTATTCCCCAACAGTAATAGATCATCTACATATACAGCTATGTATACATCATCTCTAGTATGCACACTCATATCAGAATCTGCTCATTTGAAATCCTGTTCTCTCAAGTATGAGTCTAGTTTCTCATACCAGGCTCTAGGAGCTTGCTTAAGACCATATAAAGCCTTCTTAAGCAAGCATACTTTTCCTTTGCCTTCAGTATATCCATCTGGAACATCCATGTAGGTAGACTCTCTCAAATCTCCATTGAGAAAGGCTGTCTTTACATCCAACTGCTCTACTTCCCAATCTCTCTCTGCTGCAAGAGCTAGAAGCATGCGAATATATCCATACCTGGCAACAGATGCAAAAGTTTCTGAATAATCTATTCGATGCTTTCTGATTGAAGCCCTTTGCAACAAGTCTTGCCTTGTACTTCAGGATCTCATTCTCAGCTCCACGTTTGACCCTGGAAACCCATTTGCAGCCAACTGCTTTCCTACCTGGTGGTAAATCAGCTAGTACCCATGTCCCATTAGTCTGAAGAGACTTCTTCTCTTCTGCTACAGCCAACTCCCACTGACTAGAATCTGGTCTGAGCAAAGCTTGCTGTAAAGTGTGGGATCACAATCTTCATGACAAATGTAAGATTCAGCTAACATCTCTTTTGATAGAAAGCCAAGTCTGTCAATAGGTTTTCTATCTCTCTGTGATCTTCTTGGCTCTGTGCCGAGAAGTTTCAAGTCATCTCTTGACATATCTGGAATCTCACTCAGAGATTCTGCATCTGCAGTCTGCTTCTGAGAGTCTTCTTCTGTAGTATCAGAATCAGAAACCACCGTCTGTTTAGGCCTTCTTTTGTACACCTTCACACTCTCCTTTGGTGAACCATCAGCTTCAGGTAGAGATTGCTCGTCTGATGATTGATCTGAAGAACTGACTCTGCAGCTTGGGAAGATAGATTGATCAGGCTGATCAAACTGATCAGCTTGCTTCTCCAACTCATCACTGTTCTCACTCCAAGTCCTAACATCAAAGAGTACATCTCTACTTCTGATGATCTGTCCAGACTTAGGATTATACGGACGATATCCTTTCAGTCCCTCTTCATATCCTACAAAAAGCATCTTCTCAGCCTTCTTTGTGAACTTCCTCCTTTGTTCCTTGGGAATGTGAATGTAGGCAGGACATCCAAAAACTTTCAAAATTGAAATATTAAGTGTCTTACCACTCCAGCATTCTTCAGGAGTTCTTCCTTGCAATGCTGTAATACCACTGATATTTCTAAGAAAATTTGCAGTGCTAATAGCAACACCCCAAAACTGTCTCTCCAGCTTGGCATGTTGGAGCATTGCCAATGCTTTGCCCACCAGTGTCCTATTCAACCTTTCTGCAACTCTATTCTGTGCAGGACTGTCAAGGAGAATTCCTTTCTCGGACAGAAAAGAGAGAAGTTCCTCATTCCTGAGGACCTATGTGGAGTACCAGAACTAGAAGGTGAGGATTGTAGTGAAGAAGGTAATGGAGAAGGAATTGTTGGAGTTGTAAGATTGTGGAGAGGAGGTGACTGAGACAGAGTAGGAGTTGGTGAGGATAGACTGTAGGTGGACTGAGAACTCAAAGCAGGAGAGGAAATGAAAATTGTCGGATCACAGATGAAATCCAGTTGAACATCCTGAGTGTCAGAACACGTTTTATGTTCATGAGCATAGGTATGTTCCTGAAACTGAACATCTCTTGACAGAAAAATGGAGTTATCAGATATCTTCTGTAGTCTGTAAGCTTTACTATCGTGATTATACCCAAGGGAACTACACTTGGAAGATTTAGAATTGAGTTTAGATCTGGAAGAAGATGGAACATGTGCATAAGCAATGTACCCAAAAATGCGGAGTAGGGATAGATTCAGTTTATAACCAAACCAGAGTTGGAAGGGTGTGACTTCGGAGGAGATGGATTTGGTAGGACTTCAATTTTGCAGAAAGTTGGCGGTGTGTAGTGCCTCTAGAGCCCCAGTAAGGCTTGGGGAGGCCAAACTCAAATAACATAGTGTGGACTGCTTCCACCAATGTACTGTTCTTTCTATCAGCAACACCATTTTGCTGAGGAGTATGTGGAGTGCTGAACTGGCGCATGATACCTTTGCCTTTGCAAAAAAGATGAAAATCTGCCGAGTTGTTTTCACCACCATTGTCTGAGCGCAGCACCCAGACCTTCTGATTGAGTTGAGTCTTTGCATAGGTCACGTATTCTTGAAAACAAGTAAAAACTTCACGTTTGAACTTGAGTAGATACAAGAATGTGTACCTTGTGTAATCATCAATGAAGGTCACAAAGTATCTGTAACCAGTGTAGGTAGCAGAAGAGATGGGACCACAAACAATTAGAATGGATGAGAGCCAATGGAACAATGGCTCTAGTAGCTCCTTCCTAAGGTAAGGGAATTCGAGTTTGCTTGCCATGAAGACAAGGTGGGCAAACAGTAAACAAATTAGGATGGATCCTATCCATCCCAACAACCAGATCTTTGTCTTGTAGAAGTTGAAGTCGATTCTTGCTGATGTGCCCAAGTCGTCAATGCCATGGGGAAGTAATAGGAGAAGATGTATCCTTGGTTGGAATAGAGATTGCAATAGCTTGAGATGATTGAGATTGAGTTGATGTAGAGACTGCAGCATCTTGAGGTTGCTCAATTGACTCTCCCGAAAGCCAAAAGTTATCCAATCTAGGACAGGATGCAATTAGATTCTGCAGATCATCATAAAGGAAAGTGTTTGTTTCCTTTATCTGAAATGAACCATGTGACTTGCTTAACTGAAATGTTGAATAGAGATTCTTGTTCAACAAAGGAACATGTAGAACACCTTCTAGCATGTAGGAGTTCCCTGAACAAGCAAGCTTAACATAAACTGTCCCATGGCCTAGATAGCAATGTTGGAACCATCAGCCAAGTAAACTTGTCTAGGCGGTGAGTATGCTTTATAGACCAGGAAACAGGTTCGTTCATAGGTCATGTACTTAGAAGCAACAATGTCGATGTACCATTGCTTGTCTTGAGTGATTGAAGGAACAACATCAACCTTGTACAAAGAGAGGTGAGTTGTAGAAGCATTGGAGTGATTCTATTCCTTGCCACCTTTCTCCCTTGCATCAGCAATGCACATGCGACAATCTTTGATGTGATGTCCCTTCTTTGAGCAGTAGTGATAGGTGATAGAAGGTTGGAAAGAATTTCCTCCAGAAGATGTAGAGAAATAAATATGATTCTGACAAGGAAATATGCTGAAAGAGTCCTGACTAAGGGAAGGATTCTGACCACAAGATCTATTGAAAGAGTTCTGACCAAAAAAACCATGAGATTCATTCTTCCAACTCCCTTTGCCTTTACCTTTGTTTTTGTAAAAAGATGTAGAGCCTTGTGTGACTGCTAGAGCAATTGTTTGCTCTACAAGACCTTCATATTTCATACTGATCTCTTCTTGAAAAAGAAGAGCAATGAAATCAGAGAGATGTAGTGCCTTCTGTGTTCGTAATGATTGTAAAAAATACTTGAAACTAGGAGGTATAGATCTCATCAAATGAAGCTTAGCCTGCTGGTCATTGATTGGGTTGTTCACCATAGCTAATTGGATGAGGACTCCACAACAATTTGTAATGTGTTTTGCTACATTGGTGCCTTCATGCATCTTCAAATTCATCAAAGTGTCCGGTAGATACATGATTGTGACATCATCGGTACTTTCGTACATGGTAGTTAAATCCATCCATGCTTTGCTTGCCAACATGTGTTGCTAATGGTAGGAACAAGTTCAGGAGCTAATGCTGAATTTATTATTTCAAGAGCAACAAGATTCATATGCTCCCCATCAAGTAAAGTAGCTGCCAAGGTGGTTTGACTTCAATACCATCAACAATTGTAAAAATTGAAGCCACTTTCAATTTAAGGGCAAGACAATGTTTTCAAGATTGAAAATAATTGCCATTGAATTTGACAAAAGTGTAATCAAATCATATGGTTGGAGTAGCTAATACAGCACCAACAGCAGGACCAATACTAGCACCAGTAGGAGCAGGAGCACCAACACCAATAGTAGGACCAGGACCAACACCAACAGCAGACATAATGATTTGATTCACAGAGGACAGTGGAGAATTTCTCTCCCAAAACCCAGACTAACAGAGGATATAAGAGAAAATTCTATCCCAAAACCCAGAGAAAAAATACAATCTTCAGAGCAGGAACAAGAGAATTTTATTTTTCCCGATACACTAGTGTGTAAGAAAATTAGACCTCTCAGAATTTCAAAATTGTGTACAAAGGCGTCCCCTAGCAACTAAAAAAGAAATTTTAAGGCTTCATCGCTTTGATACCATGTAGGAAAACGAGTAGAATGAATTGATTAACCTGAAAAAGCCCTTAAGAGAAAATTATGGTAATTTAGTTAATCTTTAGTTTAAAGGTTTCGTTAGATTCCTCCAAAATCTTTGCTAAATATCTACTTAGGTAAAGTGGGGGTGCATCCCTAATTAGGGTTTTGCAAAATAACCGTCTAGGGTTTGTTTATGTGTATATAAGGGTGCTTTCTGCTCTTGTTTTGTTAAGTTCTACTACAAGGGTCATTCCCAGCACCTTGTACCTTGTTTCAGGTGTGTTTGTGCTACTTATCTCTAGGGTGCCTTTCATGTTGCGTGAGTGACTGCTGTGTACTTCTTTGAAGGCTCTGAGAGAGAGTGAGTTGAGTATTACTGTGTGCAATCAAGAGTGTCTACTTTGGTGAGACAAGGAAAACTAAGTGCTAGAATGTCTGCTACATCAGAAGTCAGAATGATTGAGGATAGGCCATCTACTTCAAAGACTAGGAAGAAAGGTTCTCATCAAATTATCTAGATACAAAGAACCCATCAAGTGAATTGAAGGCTGTGCTAATTGTAACTCATGCACATTTGCTGGCTGCAGTAGACTAATGAATAACTTATGTACTTAATGTAACTCATGTGAACATTAACCCATTAACAGTAAAATGTGAACATTGATATAACAAAACGCTTATTATGATGTTTATCTAACAAGTACCATACCCAAGGACCAGCTATCCCTTCTTCAAAGTGAATTGATTCTGTTGCTCTCAAACAGAACAGCCACTCCATGCTCCATGAGGCGATGTATTGATATCAAGTTCTTGGTGTAGTCGAGATCTTGGTGTAATTGGGAACATAGAGCACATTTTCCAAATAGCTCTTACAAGAACTTGTGTTAGATCTTCCCATGAAGGCAATAGGGAACTTTGCCAGTTCCTAACATCGGATTCAGAATCCCAGGTCCACAACAAACACTCTTGGAAATTGTCAGAGGTTGAAGAGTTGAGAATAGCTCCTTCTGGGAACAGAAATGAGAGGTGGCTCCAGAATCCAAGAACCATCCAGAACCATTTGAGGACAATTGTGATTCTGCCAACATTCCACAATCCAGCTCTTCTGCTGAGTACCACTCCTCATTGCTTTCTATCTCATGGCACTCCTCTATGTTGTAAGCTGAACTCCCAGATTTTTGACCCTTTACTGGTTGAGGTCTCTTGCCTCCTTCACCTCTAGTTCTCTCCTTTCTCCTTTCTTGGGACATATAGGTGCAATATGACCTTTCTCATGATAGAAATAACAAGTCCTGTCATCGACAATACTAACTCCTTTCCCATATTTTCTCACTCTTCTTGGCTGAGAAGATGCACTAAACAGAGCAGCATCTCCCAGTCCATTTAACTTCATCTCTTTGTCCTCTTTCTCTTTGCTAAACACTAGCAATTTGTTTATCACATCATCCCATGTGACAACCTCAACAGGTTAAACACCCTGAGCTGCTTGGACAGAGTGATAGCTTGAAGGGAGAGTCCTTAAGAGATGGTTGATCTCGTATTTCTCAGTAAGTACAATCCCATCCTCCTTGACTCTCTTGAAGAACTTCTGCAGTTTTGACAAATGCATGGTGAATTCATCACCATCTTGCAATTTCAAGGTGCGCATACTATCTCAGATTCGTTTGGAACTCTCCAGTTTCTCAACAGAGTAATAACTCTTGAGTTTATGCCAAATCTCTCATCTCCAAGCATAAGTGTCTACTAGGTCTCTGAATGGCTCTTGCATAGCCCTTAGCAGAAATCTCCACGTAGTAGAGTGCTTGACTCTCTCCTCCTTGTTGGACTCTAGCTCACCTACATTATGAGCCTCTAATGCCAAGTCCAAACAGTCAAAACTGTCTACGATAGACTTCACATCCAAAGCCCAGGATCTGTAGTTAGTGTTTCTCTGTTTCTCTATCTCTTTGAGTTCTCCTATCCATCCTAGTGGTGACTGTGGGCCCATAACCTGATGAGAATTAGTGTTTTTGCTCCTTGAAATAGGTCAGTAAGTCACTCTAACCTCCGATGTATTAGACATCACTAACACACAACAATACTAGATTTCTTTCTTGTCTGAGAGTTCAAAGATAGCATACAGAAGTTCACTCATGCAGCATTAATAACATCCAAAACTGAAGTAGCATAGAACACATATGAGATGATGTTAAACAACTCAGGAGTTCACGACATGCAAGGTGTTGATGTTGAGAATCACCCTTGTAGAAGAATCAACTCAAACAAATTCAGAAAACATTTATATATATACAGAAATAAACACTAAGAGGTTACTTTGTACAACACTAATTGTTGCTGCGCTCCATTTTACCCTAAGTAGATGGAAGAGCTCTAGAGGAATCTAACAAAACCATAAAAACTAGAGAATTCACTAAACTAGAGATTAACTAAAATTAACATAACTAATGTGTTGATTAGTCAAGCACATAAATATAACTCAGTTAAAAATCTTATCATTATCATAACATAACAGTTACTACAAGATCTGTTAGTTCTAGTTAAGACCTGTTAAAGTAGGTGCTGGTTAGTGTGTACTTGTCAAGCTATTAGCACAGCCTTCAATCCACTTGATGAGTGCTCTGTATCTGTATAATCTTGTCTTAGGGGTTCTTTCAGGTTAATTGATTCATTCTACTCGTTTTCATACATGGTACCAGAGTGGAAGATCTTAGAATTCCTCACTAGCTGCTAGAGGATTCCTTAGTATTATTTTCGAAATTCTGAGAGATATGATCTTATTACAAATCAGTGTATCTGGAGAGCAAGAAATACTTGTTGATCCTCTGAAGAGCATTGTTCTCTTTTCTCTGGATTGTGGGAGAGAGTTTCTCCAATATCCTCTTTAATCAAAGTCTTTCGACTTTCTTGAGGTTGAAAGTCTTTCGACTTTCTTGGAGCTTCAGTGTTCACTTCCTATACAAGAAGCTCATCATGTCTGCTACTGCTGGTCCAAGTGCTGCTGTTCCTGCTGCTTCGGCTGTTTCTTTCATTCGATTCGATTCGTTCAATGGAGACTTCTTCCATTCCTGGAAGCACTGTCTCCCTCTCAAGTTGAAATTAGCATCAGTCTTCTCCATCGTTGATGGCACTGAAGTCATGCCCACTTCAGCAGCCGATCTATCTGATTGGGAGCACAAAAATAATATTGCTTTAGAAACCATTAATTCAGCATTGGCTCCTGAGTACGTTAGTGCTGTAAGCCAACATACATTGGCAAGTGAGGCGTGGAAAGATTTGACCATGTATGAAGGCACAAATGATGTCACTCTAATGTATCTACTCAATACACTACCGAAAATGAAGATGTGTGAAGGTGCTAGTGTTGCTAAACACATAGCAACTTTCCATGGTCTACTTACCCAGTTAGAAGCTGTGAATAACACGATTAATGATCGGCAAGCTAAGCTCCACTTGATGAGGATCTATGCCTTCTAGTTGCAAGTATTTTCTGCAGTCTCTACGAAGCCAGAAAACCTTGAATCTTTCTGATGTTACTACTCTTCTTCTTCAAGAAGAAATTAGCATGAAACATGAAGATCTTGTGGAGCAAAAAACTGCTCTAGCAGTTACCCAGGGCTTCACATCTTCTGCCAGAAACAAGGGCAAAGGCATGGGGAAATGGAAGCACGACTCTCAAGGAGGTTTTTTAGGACAGAATTCTATCAATAAACCTGGTCCGAATTCTTTCTTAGGAGAGAATTTCTTCTACAGACCTGGTCAGCACTCATTTTCTAGACCAAATTCTTTTCACAGGCCATCTGATCAGAATTCTGACTCCAGACCTCCTGGAGTGGTATCTTCAAAACCTTCCATCATCTGTCATTACTGCTCAAAGAAAGGGCATCACATCAAAGATTGCCGCCGATGTATTGATGATACAAGGGAGAAAGGAGTCAACCAGCAGTACCAGTCCAACTCCACTACAGCAGCTCACATTTATTTGTACAACGTTGACGTTGTTCCAAATATCACTCAAGATCAGCATGATGATACTGCAGCTTCTCAGCATATGACACATGAGCGCACCTGTTTCCTGGACTATGAGGAATACTTACCACCTCAACAAGTTTACCTGGCAGATGGTTCTAACCTTGATATTCTAGGCCATGGAACCATTTCTGTCAAACTTGCT
Source organism: Lunularia cruciata (assembly GCA_948567375.1). NCBI lineage: Eukaryota > Viridiplantae > Streptophyta > Marchantiopsida > Lunulariales > Lunulariaceae > Lunularia > Lunularia cruciata. The sequence goes on along the minus strand of OX419756.1, from coordinate 55,424,898 downwards.
TGTTTAGGAACTCCATACATTTTAGAGGATGTTCTGCATGTTCCATTGCTAAATAAAAACCTCTATTCAGCACTTCAGCTGAGTAAATTGCATGGTTCCTTTCGTCTCAAGGAAACCAGCATTCTACTTTATGATGATCTAGATAATCTGATAGTACCTTGTCCTAGATTGGAATTTTTGGCTGCTGAGAGAGTCACTTCAGCCACCTCAAGCTACTTCAACCTCTACTCCAACCAGCTCAACGTCACGTCAGGCAACTGCAGCATCTACTCAAACGACGACTAGGTCTCATCTACAACAGATTGAGCATTCCAACTCATGGATACTCTGACTCAGATTGGGGAGGACATCAAGATACAAGAAGATCAACAAAAGGATATTGTTTTATCTTGTCTAATGCAGCGGTAAGTTGGTCAAGCAAAAGGCAAACTTCAGTGTCTTTACCAGCACTGAAGCTGAATATATGGCTCTATCGAACGCAGCAACTGAAGCAGTGTGGCTCAAGCAGTTACTAAGTGACTTGGGTTTCCCTAATTTCACAATGAAGCTCTACTGCAACAGCATCAGTGGAATTGAACTTGTCACACCAACGAAACAGCATGAGAGGACTAAGCACATAGATATTAGATTTCATCTTATCAGAGAAAGAGTTGAGGAAAAACAGATATCTGTTTCTCGTGTTGAGAGCAATGACAATATTGCTGATATATTCACAAAAGGTTTAACTAGAGCTTTACATGAAAATTTCAATCATGCACTAGGAGTTATGGACAGTAGATCTGTACAAAATGTTCATTAAAGTGGGTTGTTAGACTAGCATGATAATGATCTCATGTGTATACAGCTCTGTATATAACCAGTGTCTATTAGTCAAGCATATTAACGTACCTCTGTTAGAATCTTGTAACTATCATAACATAACAGTTACTACAAGATCTGTTAGTGCTAGTTAAGACCGGTTAAAATAGGCGCTGGTTAGTGTCTACGTGTCAAGCTATGTCAAGCTATTAGTACCGCCTTCAATCCACTTGATGAGTGCTCTGTATCTATATAATCCGACGTAGAGGTTCTTTCATGTTAATCGATTCATTCTTCTCGTTTCTGTACAATTTTTCCTTCTTTTTGCCTCTGCCGTCGCTTGAGCAGCACTCTGGCGAGCAACCGAGTTTGCCTACGCACTTCGGCACCTCGTGGCGCACTGATGAAGTCGAGTTGCTCTCGTGCAGGCTTACTATGAAAGTCTGACTGCTTCCTTCTTAGTGTTTAGTGTTTTGGGTCTCATGCACTCATAGAGCATGATGTGATATACATTATCCAGTCCCATCACACTTCGCTCGGCCCAGTAGCTTTCTCACCTGTTCGATAGGTTCCCCTTGGCTTAGTATCTGCTCCACAGACAGGGTTCATTTTCTCAAATGATTGTTGTAGAAGTTTACTATGCATGCTACTAAGGAATAAATTCAATCTTCGCTGTTACTTTTCATGGAATGGATCGATTTCCATTCCTAACGATTTAGAATATGTTCTGTTCTGTTCTGCTCTGCTCTGTGTTACTTGCTTCTCTCGTATTCTTTCAATTTCATTACTTGCTTATTTGGGTTTTCTATTCATTTCGCATCACTGGCTTGCTTGGATTTCTTCTTGATTGCATATTCCATATGCATGTGTCGGGTTCAATCCTAAGTGGGTTCTGGATCCCCCGTTCCCCCGTTCAATTCGCATCATTTTCCAGGTAATTGTACCAGAGGAAGAGAAAAGTCTACTGGAGATCCTGCCTGCCAAATGGGAAGAATTCAATGCTATGCTGGCTAATGTGGAACAGAAGCTTGAGCAAGCAAAGAACAACTTCCGTGACACTCTTTCCAAGATGGTTGACAATTTTGTCGCGGAGGCAAGTGCTTGTAGCCAATGTCGTTCTGGACTAAACATCTAGGTAATCGAGATAGATGACGAATTCATGCCCAATAAGTTCACCTTATCAAGAGTTGAAGCCGATGAGAGTCAAACTGAGAAATTATTGCAAAGGTGACCATCATGCACCCTAAACTCAGCAAACTTGTTTGGGACAATGTAAGCAGGTGACTGATGCTCGAACGTCTTTTACTGACCGTATGCCAATGAGTAACGGAACTACAGTCATCGAGGCTTTCAAGTTCATAGAGGAGGAGCGAACTAAGGTTGGCCCCAAGTGCATCTGAACAGAAGATATCTTGCTTTACTTTGTTCACTCAAAAACAATTCTCAAATTGCTCAAAAACAATTCTCTTGCAGCAAAACTGGAAGAGATTTATATCATGGAAGGCTACCGTAAAAGCATGCAGTCATGAAACCATATGTACAACAGCGTCAGTATAAGCTCGTCCGATATGACTGTTTAGGGGGAGTGTTCATCTTCATAGAGTACTTTAAACCTTTTCTACTCGAGAGAGTAGCACAATGCATGACTTGACCTAGCACACCTGAACTTGTGGTCGTGATTTGACCTTCTTTTCCAGCTCTCCTCACACGGACAATCCAGCATATTCCCTACTCGTTTCTAGTTCCTTAAGTTGTCCCTCATTTTCTGAAACAGGTGCAAACCTTCCAACAAAGAGGGACGGATCTTTGGGCGGGAATGAGTCTCTTTGGGATGGAGAAACTGTCGAACAAGGAAAATCTTCAAACTCTCAAAGATCTTGAACTTCTACAAAATATGTGGGGACTCAAGAAAGAGTGGCAGGAATCTTTTGATGGATGGAAAGACGGGCTGTTTAGTGAGCTTGATGTGCCACTTATGGAAAGTTCTGCTCAGGTTATCAGCAAGCGCGTCTTCAAGATTGGTCGTGATACGAAAACGTGAGTCCTCAGTCTTTGATGCTTCGCTTCCTAGGTCGTTCTGGTTGCTCTGCTGATTCATGGTTTAACCAAGTGGTTCAAAAGTAGGCTTTCCACCTTTATTGGTCCTTATATATCAAAGACACTTACAGTCCGCATTGGGTACAATGCTTACAATTGTATGATCTTAGCGACTTAGATTTGATGTGCTCCGTATGCGTTGGTTCTGTCCAAGGTGGGTGTAGATCCCCGTTCTCCGAACGACTTCCGCTCTCATTACTCATATATCAATGTCCCGTACCTAAGATTCACTTTTGATTCACACTGTTGTCTGAGAAAATGCCTCGCATCTGTTTTTCCTTCAAGTTTGGACGATCTGTGAACGTAACATCTCATGATTACTACGAAGTACAACATCTGACTTTGTGATTTAGCTGGGGTGTTTGGACTGCCCTCAAGGAGACAATTGATGCATTTAAGACAACATTGCCACTCACGGTGGATCTGCGTAACCGAGCAATGCGAAAGCGTCATTGGGATAAGCTGGTTGAGCATGTTGGTCAATTTTTCGATCCAACCTCTAGGGAGTTTACCCTTGCAAAGGTGATTCAGTGCTCATCCATCGAAGATGGGGTTGCTCTTTTCCTGAGCAGTGTTTATCAGATTGAGAAATTGTAGTTTTGCATAGTTTTGCATTCAGTAAGTCCTGAGGTTAAAGTCTTATGTGTATTGTAGGTTGCAGAGCTGCGATTGGACCTGCACGCGGAGTTTATTTGTGAGCTAAGTGTTGCAGCTAGCAAAGAACTCGCGATAGAGGAAGCCATTGGAAAGATTGCTGAAATTTGGGCTACTTTTGAGTTGGATATGGTCGAAGAGAAAGGGGTATAATTCAGGCTCACTCTTCAGTATTAATACCATTTTGTTGGAAGTTCACTCTCTCATTTCCAACAATGCAGTTTTAGATACCACCGGTTGATGACTGAGGCTTAGTGAGCTGAAAGAAAAGGCTGTTACACTATTGACTCTTGCAACGAGTCACAGATCAATCTGCAGTGCTTTATATTGTTGTGTCATTGTAAGCGATGGAATTTGGGAATTTGCTAAAGTACGCAGCCATACAATATACCGGACATGTTCTGCAGGTGTGGAGGTTGAGAGGAACCGAAGAACTCTTTGCTCAACTGGAAGAGAACAGGTTGGCACTGTCATCAATGAAAGCAAATCGCTTTCACATACACTTTGCTGCAGACATTAACAAGTGGGAGAAAGATCTATGTTTACTATCAGAAACAGTGGAGATGGTTGTCCAGGTAATCATCTCTCTCTTATGTAGCTCTTGTGACATGGTTGCTAACTGGGTGCCATGTACTGTTTACGGTGTGGCACTTAGGTGGTGGAAGCGCATCTATTGTGGAAGGGCCTGCTTGAGCAGATTCATTGTACCTACTATGATAAGAACTTTTGTTCCTGCTCTTTGAAGTAGAAGGTCTATCAGTCATTCTAATCTCTGATGTATCAGACATCACTAACGCATTGCAGTACTAGACCTCTCTCCTTGTATCAGAGTTCAAAGGCAACAAACAAGTTCACTCACGCAGCAGTACTAACACCCTACTCAGAGACAACATAGAACACACCTGAGGTGAGGTAAAGCGACTCAGGACTTCACGAGATGCTAGGTGTTGGTGCAGGGAATCTCCCTTGCAGAAGAACTGACTTAAACTAGTGCAAAAAACACTATTATATACACATAAGCAAACCCTATAAGGTTACTTTACATAACCCTAATTAGAATTATACCACACTTTACCCCAAACAGATATTTAGCAGAGCTCTAGAGGGATCTAGCAAAACTCTAAAAACTAGAGAAATCACTAAACTAGAGATTAACTAAAACTAGCATACTAGATCAAAATCCGACTTGTTTATATTAGAACATATCTGCCTGACTGGTCCGGTATTTGAGGAGTTTTGGCTACGAAAGATAACAAGAGACAACAAGTGTCGTGTTAATGCCATCGTACATCAGATACTGTTCTGACAAGGGGGGGAGATTCTTAAGAGTACAAGCTTTTGACATTTCCTTACACCCAGACTCTGCAATCGTGCTATTTCTCCGATTACTGGTGCTCTTAGGGATTGCTGATGTCGTCCCTTTTGATACAGGTACAACGATCATGGGCCTATTTGCAGAATATATTTATCGGTTCTGAAGATATCCGCAAGCAACTACCCGGAGAGTCTGCACAGTTTGATGCGGTCAATGAGTTATTTCTGAAAACAATCACCGAGATTGGGGTAAGGCCCATTATCTGCTCTATTCAGCTGACCACAGCCAATTCCAAAAGAACTTCGTTCTTGTGATCGAGTAAGTTTACGAGTAAGTCACAGAACAGGGACATCTTGGGCTGATACTAAAGATACTAGGTACCTTCTCGTCGTTATACGTCCAAAGCCTGCCTAATCATCGAATCAATTATGAAGTGTAGCACTAGAGTTTGATTCTAGCATCTCAAAATCTCTACATTCTGAATAACTGTTTCAAAAGATATACATTGGCCAGTTAACATGTTGTGTTGAAGAAGAGATACTTAAAACGTTGAAGTAAGAATATAACGATAATCTGATCGTTCTAGTCCCCGTTCTCTTATTTCCCTGACAGGAACAAAAGGTTGCAACTAAAGCAATCTGTAAACCTGGATTGCTAAAAAATTTCAACGACCTCGATAAAAATCTTGAAAAGATTCAAAAGTCTTTGGATAACTACTTGGAAAGCAAACGTCAGCAGTTTCCGCGCTTTTACTTTCTTTCCAATGAAAACCTTCTTGATATCCTTGGTCAAGCGAAGGACCCTCGCAATGTGCAGGTAACAGAAAAATGCTTGAAGAACTTTGTATTAATTCATCTACTAGTTTGAGTTAAGGCTGGTAGTCAAACCAGAGAATTGAAGTAATGCTTGCTACTGTAATCCATTCTCAAAATAAAAGTTTTTTGATTAATAGTAAGAAGGAAATCAGGTGAAAACTCATATGGATTCACTTCCATTTCGGGTTACATTGCTGGATCTAGCTTCAGAACGAGCTTGTAACTTGTAGCTTGTAGCTTGAGGAGTACTTACAAGCCAACTTTATACTTGTGAATTACATTGAGCTGGTACGGGAGCCTCAGTATAATTCACGGTTTCACCATGTTTTCTAGAGCCTCACTTTTCGGAAGCATCCAAGTTTGCTGTGGCACGCATGAGCAATACAAAACCTCGGCACGAGGGGTACTGGTATTAGGCACTCTGTGGGCACTTAAGCCGTTCGTGCTTCCGTGTAGGCTTACTACGAGAGTCTTGCTGCTTCCTTTTTATGTTATGTTTCAGGACGCAAGGTCTCACAGAGCATGTTTTGATATACACCATCCAGTCCTTCCACACTTTGCCCTTTTTCCCTTTCGTTTCTCACAGTACCAATTCACTACAGGCTTCTCACTGTTCCGGTATCCCCTGACAGAAAGCAATACAACTTACCTTCCTGGTTAATCTCTCTGTATTGGTCTGGAATGCTTATTTAGTTAAACAATTCATATTGGTATTGATTTGGAATGCATCCTTCAGCTTTCATGGAGTATATAATAAGAACCATGCTTCCTACTCTTTGAAGTGGAAGGTCTATCACTCCCTCTTATCTCTGATGTATCAGACATCACTATTGCAATACTAGACCTCTCTCTTTGTATCACAGCTCACAAGCATCAAGTAGGTTCTCTCACGCAACACTAGTAGCCTCTAATACTGAAATATCAAAGACAATCCTGAGATATCAAAAGACAATCCCGAGATGATGTTAGGCAACTCAGGACTTCACGAAATGCAAGGAAGAGGTGTTGGGAATCACCCTTGTTGAAGACCTAATTGAAACAGGAGTAGAAAGCACTCTTATATACACTTCAGCAAACCCTAGGGGGTTGCTTTGCTTAACCCTAATTAGAGCTGCGCCCCTCTTTACCATAAGTAGAAGATATTTAGCAGAGCTTCTAGAGGATTCTAACAAAACTTTAAAAATAAGAGAAGTCTCTAAACTAGAGATTAACTAAACTAACACTCCCACTTAATGAAAGTTTAGGACTATTCCCATTTCTACTACAATTTTATGTGTTTATCTTTAGGTAATGCTTTTGTAAACACATCTGCTGTCATCTCCTGTGTAGGACAGTAAACTAACTTCACAACATTCTCCTTTTCTTTCTCCTCTACAAATCTTCTTCCAATCTCAATGTGCTTAGTCCTTGGGTGATGTACAGGATTTTTGCTGAGTGCTATACTTCCTGTATTGTCACAGTATAATGTAGTAGGACTTTCCTGCTCAAAACCCAGCTCCTTAAGAAGTCTCCTGTTCCAGATGACTTCTTGAGTAGCATTTGAGGCAGCCATAAATTCTGCCTCAGTAGTAGACAGTGCAACAGATGTTTGCTGTTTACTACACCAACTGATTGCTCCACCACTAAGCATAACTACATATCCACTAGTTGATCTGCTGTTATCTGTGTCATCTCCCCAACTAGCATCTGTATATGCTTCAAGAGTAGGAGCAAGTATGTTACCTTGCCTTTTGTACTCCAAGAATGCATCTTGAGTACCCTTTAAGTACCTAAATACTCTCTTTATACCTTTCCAATGTACTTGTGCAGGGTTGCTAGTATATCTAGCTAGTGCTCCCACTGCATAGCATATATCTGGTCTTGTACAGACCATGATAAACATTAGAGAACCAAGAGCACTCTGATACAACACTTTGTCACAGAGATTCACCTCCCCATCTATGATTCTGCTGTGCTTCCACCCCAGATCAAGAGGTGTAGAGACAAGATTTGCCTCTGTCATCTGATACTTAGCTAGTATGGATCTCACATACTGTGGTTGGCTGATCCGGATCCATCCTACTTCTCTGTCTCTGCTCACTTTGATTCCCAAAACGAGTTTTACAGCACCAAGGATAGTCATCTCAAAAACAGAGCACAAGGAATCTATCACTCCTTTGATAGATTCACTGTGATGAGAACCTTTGTTCCTGCTCTTTGAAGTAGATGGTCTATTCTCAGGTATTCTGACTTCTGATGTAGCAGACATCTTAGCACTCACTCAGCTTTCCTAATCTCACCAGAGCAGACATTTCTAATTGCACACAGAAAGACTCAACTTTCTCCTAGCCTTCAAAGATAGCACAGCCAGTTCACTCACGCAGCACAAATAGTCTCCAATATTGAGATACAGAACTCCAATACAGAACACTCCTGAGATGGTGTTAGGCAGCTCAGGACTTCACGAAATGCAGAGGGGAAGTGGTAGAAATCAATTCCAGTAGAAGAAACTCCTGACTGGGATTATATAGATAGAAGAGTGTACTGAAAGGTGTGCTGAAGGGTGTGCTACCATAGTGCTCATGTAACACATGCAGCACATGGAAAGCATGTGAACAGTGGACATGAACAGGGTTCGCCCATGAACAGTGCCTATTGTGTCTGATTCTAACAAAAAGTCCCTAAACTCGAGATTACTTAACTTAACACACTGTTCCCCAACAGTAATAGATCATCTACATATACAGCTATGTATACATCATCTCTAGTATACAAACTCATGTCAGAATCTGCTCGTTTAAAATCCTGCTCTCTCAAGTATGAGTCCAGTTTCTCATACCAGGCTCTCGGAGCTTGCTTAAGGCCATATAAAGGCTTCTTAAGCAAGCATACTTTTCCTTTGCCTTCAGTATATCCATCTGGAACATCCATGTAAATAGTCTCTCTCAAATCTCCATTGAGAAAGGCTGTTTTCACATCTAACTGCTCCACTTCCCAATCTCTCTCTGCTGCAAGAGCTAGAAGCATGCGAATAGATCCATACCTGGCAACTGGTGCAAAAGTTTCTGAATAATCTATTGATGCTTTTTGATTGAAGCCTTTGCAACAAGTCTTGCTTTGTACACTGAAAGCAATTCTCAGCCCCCCCCTTTTTACCCAGAAAACCCATTTGCAGCCAATTGCTTTCCTACCTGGTGGTAAATCAGCTAGTACCGATGTACCATTAGTCTGAAGAGACTTCTTCTCTTCTGCTATGGCCAACTCCCACTGACTCGAATCTGGTCTAAGCATAGCTTGCTGTAAAGTGTCTGGATCACAATCTTCATGACAGATGTAAGATTCATCTAACATCTCTTCTGATAGAAAACCAAGTCTGTCAATAGGTTTTCTATCTCTCTGTGATCTTCTTGGCTCTGTGCCCAGAAGATTCACGCCGTCTCTTGACATCTCTGGAGTCTCACTCAGAGATTCTGCATCTGCAGTCTGCTTGTGTGAGTCATCTTCTGGAGTATCTGAATCAGAAACCACTGTCTGTTTAGGCCTTCTTTTGTACACCTTCAGACTCTCCTTTGGTGAAGCATCAGCTTCAGGTAGAGATTGCTCTGCTTATGATTGATCTGAAAAACTGACTCTGCAGCTTGGGAAGATAGATTGATCAGGCTGATCAAACTGATCAGCTTGCTTCTGCAACTCATCACTGTTCTCGCTCCAAGTCCTCAATTCATCAAAGAGTACATCTCTACTTCTGATGATCTGTCCAAACTTAGGATTATACAGAAGATATCCTTTCAGTCCCTCTTCATATCCTACAAAAAGCATTGTCTCAGCCTTCGTTGTGAACTTCCTCCTCTGCTCCTTGGGGATATGAACATAGGCAGGACATCCAAGGACTTTCAAAGCTGGAAGATTAGGTGTCTTACCACTCCAGCATTCATCAGGTGTTTTTCCTTGCAATGCTGTGATACCACTGATATTTCTAAGAAAATTTGCAGTGCTAATTGCAGCACCCCAAAACTTTCTCTCCAGCTTGGCATGTTGGAGCATGGCCAATGCTTTGTCCACCAGTGTCCTATTCAACGTTTCTGCAACTCCATTCTGTGCAGGACTGTCTCTGGCTGTACTGTCAAGAAGGATTCCTTTTTCGGACAGAGAAGAGAGGAATTCCTCATTCCTGTACTCTTTGCCTCCATCTGTTTTCAATCACTTGACTTTCCTCCCAGTCTGCAACTCAGCCATGGCTACAAACTTTTGGAATTTTTGCAGCACTTCATCCTTGCTTTTCATGAGATAGATAAAGCTCTTTCTACTGTAATCATCCACAAAGGAAATATAGTAGGCTGCTCCACTCAGTGCCTTCTCAGTCATGTATCCCCATACATCAGAATGTATGACATCTAGAATACCAGAAGCTCTAGATGAAGATTTATTGGGAATAGGAGCCTTGAGTGCCTTACCTTCTGCACACCCAATGCAGAACTTGAGTTTTCCTTTGGGATCTAGTTTCAACCCATCCACTACCTTCTCTAAAGCAAATAGGTTTTGCACTGACAAGTGCCCTAACCTCAAATGCCAGAGATGGATATAATTTCTGTTTTCTGCTACCAATGCAGAATCAGAACAATCAGCTTCCATCAACTTGAACAACTTCCCTTTGGCAGTACCATTCCCAAGGACCAGCTCTCCTTTCTTCAAAGTACATTGATTTCTGTTGCTTTCAAACAGAACATCCACACCATGCTCCATGAGGCTATGTACTGATATCAAGTTCTTGGTGTAATCTGGAACATACAATACATTTTCCAAATAGTCTTTTCCAGAACATCCCATGAAGGCAATAGGAACTTTGCCAGTTCCTAACACTGGATTCAGAATCCCAGGTCCACAACGAACACTCTTGGGAATCTTCAGAGGTTGAAGAGTTGAGAACAGCTCCTTCTGATAACAGATATGAGATATGGCTCCTGAGTCCAAGAACCATCCAGAACCGTTTGAGGACAACTGTGATTCTGCCAACATTCCACAATCCAGCTATTCTGCTGAGTACTCCTCCTCATCTTGAGGACAACTGTGATTCTGCCAACATTCCACAATCCAGCTATTCTGCTGAGTACCCCTCCTCATCGCTGACTATCTCATGGCACTCCTCTGAGTTGTAAGGTGAACTCCCAGATTTTCGTCCCTTTACTGGTTGAGGTCTCTTGCCTACCATCTTCAGCTCTCGTTCTCTCCTTTGTCCTCTCTTGGGACATATGAGTGCAATATGACCTTTCTCATGACAGAAATAACAAGTCCTGTCATCAACACTACTAACTCTTTTACTAGATTTACTCTCTCTGGTTTGCTCACTCTTCTATCTGGCACTCTTCTTGACTGAGAAGAAGCACTCAACAGAGCAGCATCTCCCTGCTCATATAACTTCAGCCCTTTGTCTTTCCTGTGTCTGCTAAACACCAGCAATTTGTGTATCACATAATCCCATGTGACAGTTTCAAGAGGTAAAACTTGCAGAGCTACTAGGACAGAGTCATAGCTTGAAGGAAGACTATCTAAGAGATGATTGATCTCATACTTCTCTGTAAGTACAACCCATCCTCCTTGATACACTTGAAAAGTTTCTGCAGTTTTGACAGATAACAGATGAAATCTTCACCTTCCTCTAATCTCAAGTTCTTTACTGTAGACCAGACTCGATAGGAGCTCTCCTGCTTCTCAACAGTGTAATAGTTCTTGATTTTTTCCCAAATCTCCCAACTCTAAGCATAAGTATCTACTAGGTCTCTAGCTGGCTCTTCCATAGCCCTCAGCAGAAACCTCCTAGAAGTAGAGTGCTTGACTCTCTCCTCCTTGTTGGCCTCTAGCTCATCTATATTATGAGCTTCTAATGCAAACTCTAGACAGTCATAACTGTCTAAGATAGTCTTCACATTCAAGGCCCAAGCTTTGTAGTTAGTCTTTCCCAGTTTCTCTATCTATCTGAGTTCTCCTATCAACCCCAATGGTGATTGTGGGCCCATAACCTGATAAGAACCAAGCTTCCTACTCTTTGAAGTGGAATGTCTATCACTCCCTCTTATCTCTGATGTATCAGACATCACTACTGCAATACTAGACCTCTCTCTTTGTATCACAGCTCACAAGCATCAAGTAGGTTCTCTCACGCAGCACTAGTAGCCTCTAATACTGAGATATCAAAAGACAATCTTGAGATGATGTTAGGCAACTCAGGACTTCAATAAATGCAAGGAAGAGGTGTTGGGAATCACCCTTGTTGAAGAACTGACTGAAACAGGAGTAGAAATCCCTCTTATATACACTTAAGCAAACCCTAGGGGGTTGCTTTGCTTAACCCTAATTAGGGCTGCACCCTCTTTACCCTAAGTAGAAGATATTTAGCAGGGTTTCTAGAGGATTCTAACAAAACTTTAAAAACAAGAGAAGTCTCTAAACTAGAGATTAACTAAACTAACAATATATGAGATTGCCAAACTTTTTGATGCAATTCCCGGCTACTTAGATTCGCATCTGCTTAGTTTACGTTGGGTCTATCCTCTGTAGGTGTGGATTCCCTTTTCTATGAAAAACTTCTGCTCTCACTTCACATGTACATCACGCTTATGAAGGTGGGAAATATGGTCATCTGTAATGATAAGACAGTGAATGTTGGGGTCTCAGCCGCACTTAAAAAAGTGCTACGAAGGGATCAAGAAATTGGAAATGCATGAACCTGGCAAAGATGGCCGTCGCCATTACGAGGCGTCGGGGAATTTCTCCCCTGATGGAGAGTATCTACCGTACGCAGCACCAGTAGTTCTGGACACTCGACCAGAGGAGTGGCTTCTTCTGGTAAGTGCAGGTCTCGTGAAATGAGGATAGAGTAACGTACGTACACAGCTGGTGTTTGGCTGTTGTATTCCAGAATTTGTACGTACTGCAAGTGTTGATGCAGTACGTACAGATTCCGGATACAGTGCTTAAGCGAGTAGTCTCAGCAGCGTCGTGTAGCAAAAATAACTCTTTAACTTGTGGTTTCCATTATTCTTGGCAAAGGTTGAGTTAGCCATGCAAGCAGCGGTCAAACTCCATCTATTCCAGACTCTAGAAGAAACCAAAATCCCGAAGAAGGAGAAGTGGGTGAAAGAGAATCCGGGACAATGCTTAATCAGGTAAGCGTGGATGAAATAAACGAGATAAATATGTTCTATAGGTTATGCAGCTGAGCCGTCAAATAAGACAAGGGAATCACGAGAGCTTCCTGTATGATGATCGATGTTTATGTACTGCAGTGCCGGGCAGATAAAGTGGACTGCAGACTCTGAAAGAGCTCTCACACAAATGGCAGCCGGAAGCAAGGGAGCTCTGCGTAAGCTTTACAAGAAATGGATCAGCTATCTGAATAAGTTGACTGCTATGACTCGCATTAAACTCACAAAGATTGATCGAAACAAAGTGGTAAGCTGTATCTGAAGGATTGAACTACATACCCCAATCCAGAGGAAGCATTACGCATGTCTTTCCCCATTGAGCATGACAGCAACTATTTGTGATGGATTCGTCCAGGTTATCAGGAGAGTAAACATCTGCATGCTCTTTTCTGGCTATAAGCTTCCTGCTGGTCAATATTACAAATAATTGTCTTGATATCTACAGACAGCATTGATCACTATAGAGGTCCACGCGAGAGATGTGATTGAAAAGCTGGTCAAGGTGGGGTGTGCGTCGCCAGAGGAGTTTGAATGGTCATCTCAGTTAAGATTTTACTGGGAGAACAATGATGTGGTCATAAAGCAAGTGAGTCCTTATCTACACCTTGTAGGTTATGCTTCTGAAATAGATGAAGTCTCCCGTTACAATAATTAGCTTATTATGACACGGTCGGATTCCAGCTGGAGATTCTCATGTTATGCCTTCACAAAAGAGCTATTTTCACTGATAATTAAAGTTTTTCACTGAGAGTACCAATCGGCTTTGACAGTTCAAACAAAATTGGTTGTTTGCAGGTGTTATCAATTTTCTGCTATGGGTATGAGTACCAAGGAAACAATGGCCGTCTTGTGGTCACCCCTTTAACAGATCGATGCTATATTACACTTGGAGCAGCTATGTTCACCCGTCGAGGAGGAAATCCTCTTGGTCCCGCAGGTACAGGGAAGACAGAGACAGTGAAGGATTTTGGCAAAGCTCTTGCTAGGTTAGTCACAACACATTTGTATATCTGGGCAACCCAGGCATCCAAAGATTGTTGACGTCAATCGCCCAGGGTTTGTCGACCATGTAAATATTCTTGAAGATAAGAATGGAGTATTCATAGCTTAGATTTTTGGGTTCTACTTCTGTTTCTGTTTCGAATATTTTGAATTTTCGAACTAGTTGTACCATCTTCCCAGTAGTGCATGACTGGATTCTCTGTGAAATCTCTTTCACGAGCAAACTTATAAGGCGAGGTCCCAAAATTGTGTCAGCGGGAAAATGGTTGTGAGTCAAATCTTATCCTTAGTGTCCGATGTTTTTTTTTTAAACCTGAGTTGACAAAACCACAACTTCCGGTGCTCGGAACATGTTACTAACAGAGTTTGCGGGGTGACGGCAGGTATGTCATTGTATTCAATTGCTCAGACGGAGTTGATTATAAAATGACCGGAAAGATTTTTGCTGGAGTTGCTCAAACTGGAGCGTGGGTTTGTCTCGATGAGTTTAACCGTATAGAGGTAGAAGTCTTGTCCGTGGTAGCAACTCAGATTGCTGCGGTGATGGGTGCAATCAAGCTGGGTCTGGATCGCTTCTTGTTTGAAGGAGTTGAGATGCGCCTCATTCGGACGTGCGGGATATTTGTTACGATGAATCCTGGATATGCAGGTCGCAGTGAACTGCCAGAGAACTTGAAAGCCATGCTCAGGCCTGTGTCCATGATGCTTCCTGACTTCACACTTATTGCAGAAAATATGCTCTTCAGCGAGGGTTTTCAAACTGCAAAGGTAGGCAACTTGGACTGAAACACTGACCAGCATCTTGAATGGTTCATATGCTCAACACTTTGCTACTCTATATCTAGTGCCAGAAAGGATTCGTTTCCTGATTTTTTCTTTCTAGGAAGACATGTCTTCTATTGTCGTGCGTCTATTTGGGAAGAAAGAGCCGAAAATTACTAAAAGCTGTAGGACCTGATATTGAACTCGCTATTCAGGTACTAGCAAAGAAGGTAATCGCGATTATGGAGCTTTCCCAGAGGCAGCTTTCGAAACAGGACCACTACGACTACGGGCTTCGATCTTTTGTCATTCCAATTGCCCGAGCAGCCGGTTCCACAAAAAGGGTAGACCCTGATCTACCAGAAGATGTCATCTTACAACGGGCAATGAGAGATCTTATTAAGCCGAAGTTGATCTATGCAGATCTTCCCCTGTTTAACGCATTGCTTTCAGATTTATTTCCTGGTTTAGAGTTGGCACCAAAAGAGAGTGAAGGCCTAAAGAAAGCTATCGAAGATGAACTACTGGCACATGGTTTACAAGTGGTGCCTCCTTTTGTTCTGAAAGTTATTCAGGTCCGTATACCCTCTCCTCACTGCAAACTAATTCGCTCTTCTCCTCTTTCCAGTTTTTGCTCGAAGCGTGAGCGGTACGTTCAATCGGGCCTTTCTCTTTGCTGATAAGAAGATTTGTGATGTTCTATTGAAATTGAAAATTGAGGTTCACCAGAAAACTGTTCCAAATAGGATTTGTGATGTTGTGTGCAACCAGAAATTCACAGCCGATCTACGTGGAATTGCAGTATGAAATTAACTCTTTGAATCTTCATTTACTTGTAATGATACCTTGATCAATCAACAAAGCTTGCTGCAAAGTCCAGCTGTAGCTTCAGCGAAATTGTGGTTGTGGTGGTATAGAAGTAACGTCCTTACTCCTGCTACGTTTACAGCTTTATGATTGCATGCTAGCGAGGCATGGAAACATGCTTGTTGGAAGGTCAGGATCGGGGAAGAGTGTAGCTTGGAGAAGCCTGCAGAATGCTCAAGGTCGTCTGAAAGATGCAGGCCTCGTTGGTGATTTCTGGGAGCATACTTCCGTTTTTATAATGAATTCACTTGCTCTTTCAAACGACGAGATATATGGCTATACAAGCAAACTGACCGGAGAGTGGATTGACGGCATCCTTGCATCCATCATGAGAAGAGTTTGTTCTGATGAGTCCTTGGATTGTAAGTGGATCATGTTTGATGGGCCGGTGGATACGTTATGGATCGAGTCTATGAATACGCTGCTCGATGACAATAAAATTCTGACACTCTTGAATGGAGAGCGGATCAACATGCCTATGCAGGTACCACCACAGGCCACCTTGCACGTTGTTTATGACTAGGAACTAAGCTGGCTAAATCCCTCAGATTTTTGAGGTTTTTTGTCCTAGTCTTCATGCAAAATTCATCTATCCTTCCTGATAGTCCTTACTTGTGTTTGATGGACAAGGTTTCGTTGCTGTTCGAGGTGGAAGACCTGTCACAAGCCTCGCCTGCAACAGTTAGTCGTGCAGGCATGATATACTTGAATGTTGAGGATTTGGGTTGGTGGCCATATGCTGAAAGTTGGCTACAGCGTAAAGTGGCAGCCAAAGTAGACCCAGTAAGTTCTTATTGCGCGTTTCCCTTAACTAACTCCAGGTGCTGTCATGTTCCTCGTGTAGTTTACTACTGTATTCCTCTGCTGATACGTACCTTGAAGAATCCTGATATGGATTTAACAATCGGGCATTTCTTACTTTTGTAACTAAGAGGAAATTCACTGTCGTTCTCACTGTCTGAATCGTTATTTCAACCAGAGGCACATATGCCTTGGGACACAGGCTTATCTTAGCGGCAATTAGTGACAGCCATAGTTGTTTCGTGTAGATTTTGGTCGCTACATATCGGAGATTGTTTCAGAGATACGTGGACCCTGCCACCAAGTGTCGGTTGACGAAGTGCAAAGAGACGGTTCGTATAGATGTTCTGAACAGTGTTGTAACCTTATGTGTCCTTATTGATGCCTTGATTACTCCTGAGAACGGTATAAGTCCGGCAGACGGCGAACATTACGTTACATTCGTGGAGACATGGTTTATATTCTGCCTAACCTGGTCGATTGGAGCAAGTGTTGACGAGGATGGTCGATCTCATTTTGACATGTTCATGAGAGACCTCGACCCAAGGTTTGTGATGGTTTCCACCTCTTTGGTTCTCTTATTTGATGTGTAGAATTAGCAATTCGACCATTAACCATTAGCATGTCTAAGGTACCCCATAGATCTACTAGCTGGAAGCATGTAGACAGCAGCTTCTCTATTACAAGTTTAACATCTACTGCTATCTCTTAGTTCTTGCTTCTGTGTAAGTTTCCAAAACATTCAAGTTGGTAGTCATTCGCAGGTATCCCGCCACGGGTACTGTCTTTGAATATTGGGTGGATCCGAAGAAGAAGGTTTTGACTCTTTGGGAAGAAAAGCTCAACCCCAACTGGAAAATCGCTCCTGGAACTCCTTTCTTCAAGATACAAGTTCCCACCGTAGATACAGTTAAGTGAATGTGATTTTCTGCCTTGAAAGAACTCGCAAGAATGTGAAGCCCCGAAAGTAGCTCTTGGAGGTCCTGAAATGTCATTCCTCGGGAATGGAGCACATGTTAGCCGTTTCGCATCGAGAAATATGTTTACTGTGTCCTGGGTTTTCGTTCAGTAACAAATTTTCTCAATTTGATGTGGTTAATGTCCTTGTTTAGACCGAAACTGGTGTGTATGGGCACAGACAGTTTTACTATCTTTTTAATCTAGACCTCACCTTGAACGAGGAGTATCGAGAGGTTTCGATTTTGTGGACTCATCCAATTAAACGTTTTACAGGTAAGAGTGAACTTTTTAGTAAAATCACTTGTGGGAGCGAGCAGGCATACTCTGGTTGTTGGAAGAGTGGGAGTAGGAAAAACTCTCATCATAGGGACTGTTCTTGTTACTTTACCCGAAGGACTTGCATCTATGGTCATGAACTTCTCTGCGCAGACATCTTCAAATAGTCTTCAGGTATGGGAATCAATAGGCCCTGTAGGCCATTCTTTTGGATTGACGAATCATCTCACTAGTGCAAAGAACAATTTCTCAGATTGTACACCAACTATCTAGATTAACCCCAGTTAATCTAGGCTTAATCTAGATATTTTTGGCTGCTGCTGCTACGGGTGTAAACTTCGAAGAGAAGGAGGTTTATTGAATGTTGAGAATATTGAGCATATAGAACAAAGGAGCCTCACGCTTGCTATGTCACAGGTTGGGTCCAAACATAGTTCGAAAACCTACAAACCGATTGCTGGGTTTCAGGATAAATGGATTTGCTGAAATTACTGAATTACTTTGCCATATAACCAGTTTCAGTTAGCTTTGAATGGCTGAACTCAAAGTAAGTGACCATGAAAGAATAAACGTGGTGGACAGGAAACCATTGAGGGGAGACTTGAAAAGCGGACAAGAGGGGTTTTCGCACCACCTGGTGGCAAGAAGTTGGTCTGTTTTCTTGATGACTTGAATATGCCCAAGAAAAGTGTGGTAAGCATTTTTGACAGTGTACCAGCATAGGTGATCAATTTCCAAACCAAAGAACGTAAGTAAAGATCGTGCTATGCAAGAGAAAATGCACTTCGTTACTTGCATAGCACAATCTTCTGTGGCCATTTAGCTGGTAAGTAAACAACGGGATGGTCTATGTGCCGCTTTAATTGTCTTCACGAACACGGGAAATAGATTGCACAGGTCTAGAGATACTGTATTCTGTGTCTGGATGCTGCAAGGACAGTAGTGGTGCCATCAACTGGACGTCTATATCAGTCACAGCAATCGATTTTGTCAGTATTGTACCTATCATCCATTTATGCGCATATGCTAGTTTCATGTTGACATTGAACATGCAGTGGTGAACCACAGTCCTCCTACACAGCCTCTTAGGGTTTAGGAAATCTTTTACTTTCAATGAATCCACGCCATTCCATGATTACTGCTAATACCACTTATACTCTGGCTCAGATCACTAGTCCAACTTAAACCTCGTCTGCAGATACAGCTAATTTAAAATACACGCTCAATAGGAGAATTGACTGATTATCGAGCTTATTATCGATAGAACTAATATTCGTCTGCAGGTACAAACTAACAGGAGACCCCGCTCACCACTACGTGTAATGACAGTAATGAGGGATGTACTTTGCATGCTTTGTTCATAATGTCATGCATGGTCCTAAGTGTCATCACATTCCAGACAAGATATGGTTGTCATACCTTGTTCACAGTGTCATGTTATGTCCAGCCCTACGTGGATATAGAACCAAGTTTTAACGAAGGCGTTCCATATCCATCTACTCAACATGCTACTTTCATTTACTAATAATTTGGGCTTGCAGTTCGGTTTTATGCCAGCGTTAGAGCTGCTTAAGCTTTGGATAGACAATGGGTTCTGGTACGACCGCATGAAGCAAGAAGTGAAGCTGATCAAAAACTGCCAACTGCTTTGCGCAATGGCTCCTCCTGGAGGTGGCCGAAGCAAAATCTCCTTACGAGTTCAAGCATGCTTCTCTCTAGTAAGCATAAGCCCTTTAGAAGTAACTTATGCTCACGGAATTTGAAGATCATCTTCATCATCATCATCACTTAAACATCATTAGAAAGATGCCTTTGAGATAAAACTGGTGGAATGATGAGATGCCTAACCCTACTTTCATTGCCCCTATTTATCAAACTCAACTCAGACGGCTGCTTTTGCTACAGCTTAATGTTACCACCCCGAACGATAAGCAAATGAGAAGGATATTTGGAACCATACTGCTAGCCAAGCTCGCAGATTTTGAAAGTGAAGTGAAGCAAATGGGGGAGAATCTAATCATGGTCTGCATCAGCGTTTTTACCACTATATTGACTGAGCTGCTTCCGACTCCAAGCAAAGGCCACTATATCTTCAACATGCGTGATCTGGCGAAGGTATGTAAACTATTTCACAGAATGAACAGGCGGCTACGTTCTTGCCTTAGTGATTCTAAAGTACCAAAGATCTTTATTGCTCAAGTACTTCTGGTAAACCAAAGCCTTGAAAGCACTTTCAAACCTTTCATGCAGTTGAACTAGTTGCTTACTGTGAAGTCTAGTGAACCCATCCCGTCCACAAAGCAAGAAAGCAAATCTTTGAGCAATCTCTTGAAGAATCTTGTACCCTGGTTCCAGGTCATTCAAGGACTTCTCAATGGCAACAAAGATGTTTATCACACGAAAGATTCCATGCTTCAACTATTCTGCCACGAATGCTTGTGTGTTTATGGTGATCGAATGTGGGACCCAGTGGACAGACAATGGCTTTGGGTACGTGGTTCAGAGATACTTCTGGTCAACTCTTATTGATCAAATTGACGCTGAAATTTGTTCGATAACTTTCTTCAGACTTACCTTCAAGGCTTCATGTCAAGTAGCTATAACCATTGACAAATGAGAATTGTATTCAGAGATTCTTTGCAATTTACATAGAGTTAATTTTGCTTCATAACATCTTAATTTCTTGGGGTTTGGAACAGACTTCATTCTTTGGCTGCTATGTGAGTCTTTTCTAATCATAGTTATCTATTGCATTTTCCAGGACCTTCTTAATTCAAAACTCAAAGACAATTTCAACACAGACTGGAAGTCAGTATTCGGCATGGACAAATTTAGGCCATTGATAACAAGATGCATGGAGCCAGGGTTAGAAGATGCCAAGTATGAGCAAGTTGCAGGATTCAAAGAGCTGAAAGAAGTACTTGAAGAATGTCTGAAAGAATGCAAGAATCAACCTGGCATGTTCGGCATGGACTTAGTAAGCATGCAGCTCCAGTGACTAAAAACCGCTCAATTTCAGAGCTTAAATTGATTCAATACCTCTAAGGGGCAATACAGTGTGATAAGAACCAAGCTTCTTACTCTTTGAAGTGGAAGGTCTATCACTCCCTCTTATCTCTGATGTATCAGACATCACTACTGCAATACTAGACCTCTCTCTTTGTATCACAGCTCACAAGCTTCAAGTAGGTTCTCTCACGCAGCACTAGTAGCCTCTAATACTGAGATATCAAAAGACAATCTTGAGATGATGTTAGGCAACTCAGGACTTCACAAAATGCAAGGAAGAGGTGTTGGGAATCACCCTTGTTGAAGAAATGACTGAAACAGGAGTAGAAATCCCTCTTATATACACTTAAGCAAACCCTAAGGGGTTGCTTTGCTTAACCCTAATTAGGGCTGCGCCCACTCTTTACCCTAAGTAGAGGACATTTGGTAGGGCTTCTAGAGGATTATAACAAAACCTTCAAGTCAAAGGAAGTCTCTAAACTAGAGATTAACTAAACTAACACTCCCACTTAATGAGAGTTTAGGACTATTCCCATTTCTACTACACATTTCATGTGTTTATCTTTAGGTAATGCTTTTGTAAACACATCTGCTGTCATCTCCTGTGTAGGACAGTAAACTAACTTCACAACATTCTCCTTTTCTTTCTCCTCTACAAATCTTCTTCTAATCTCAATGTGCTTAGTCCTTGGGTGATGTACAGGATTTTTGCTGAGTGCTATACTTCCTGTATTGTCACAGTACAATGTAGTAGGACTTTTCTGCTCAAAACCCAGCTCCTTAAGAAGTCTCCTGTTCCAGATGACTTCTTGAGTAGCATTTGAGGCAGCCATAAATTCTGCCTCAGTAGTAGACAGTGCAACAGATGTTTGCTTCTTACTACGCCAACTGATTGCTCCACCACTAAGCATAACTACATATCCACTAGTTGATCTGCTGTTATCTGTGTCATCTCCCCAACTAGCATCTGTATATGCTTCAAGAGTAGGAGCAAGTATGTTACCTTGCCTTTTGTACTCCAAGAATGCATCTTGAGTACCCTTTAAGTACCTAAATACTCTCTTTATACCTTTCCAATGTACTTGTGCAGGGTTGCTAGTATATCTAGCTAGTGCTCCCACTGCATAGCATATATCTGGTCTTGTACAGACCATGATAAACATTAGGGAACCAAGAGCACTCTGATACAACACTTTGTCACAGAGATTCACCTCCCCATCTATGATTCTGCTGTGCTTCCACCCCAGATCAAGAGGTGTAGAGACAAGATTTGCCTCTGTCATCTGATACTTAGCTAGTATGGATCTCACATACTGTGGTTGGCTGATCCGGATCCATCCTGCTTCTCTGTCTCTGCTCACTTTGATTCCCAAAACGAGTTTTACAGCACCAAGGATAGTCATCTCAAAAACAGAGCACAAGAAATCTATCACTCCTTTGATAGATTCACTGTTCCCCAACAGTAACAGATCATCTACATATACAGCTATGTGTACATCATCTCTAGTATACACACTCATGTCAGAATCTGCTCGTTTGAAATCCTGCTCTCTCAAGTATGAGTCCAGTTTCTCATACCAGGCTCTAGGAGCTTGCTTAAGGCCATATAAAGGCTTCTTAAGCAAGCATACTTTTTCTTTGCCTTCAGTGTATCCATCTGGAACATCCATGTAAATAGTCTCGCTCAAATCTCCATTGAGAAAGGCTGTTTTCACATCTAATTGCTCCACTTCCCAATCTCTCTCTGCTGCAAGAGCTAGAAGCATGCGAATAGATCCATACCTGGCAACTGGTGCAAAAGTTTCTGAATAATCTATTGATGCTTTTTGATTGAAGCCTTTGCAACAAGTCTTGCTTTGTACTTCAGGATCTCATTCTCAGCTCCACGTTTGACCCTGAAAACCCATTTGCAGCCAATTGCTTTCCTACCTGGTGGCAAATCAGCTAGTACCGATGTACCATTAGTCTGAAGAGACTTCTTCTCTTCTGCTATGGCCAACTCCCACTGACTCGAATCTGGTCTGAGCAAAGCTTGCTGTAAAGTGTCTGGATCACAATCTTCATGGCAGATGTAAGATTCATCTAACATCTCTTCTGATAGAAAACCAAGTCTGTCAATAGGTTTTCTATCTCTCGGTGATCTTCTTGGCTCTGTGCCCAGAAGATTCACGCCGTCTCTTGACATCTCTGGAGTCTCACTCAGAGATTCTGCATCTGCAGTCTGCTTGTGTGAGTCATCTTCTGGAGTATCTGAATCAGAAACCACTGTCTGTTTAGGCCTTCTTTTGGACACCTTCAGACTCTCCTTTGGTGAACCATCAGCTGCAGGTAGAGATTGCTCTTCTGATGATTGATCTGAAAAACTGACTCTGCAGCTTGGGAAGATAGATTGATCAGGTTGCTTCTGCAGCTCATCACTGTTCTCACTCCAAGTCCTCAATTCATCAAAGAGTACATCTCTACTTCTGATGATCTGTCCAGACTTAGGATTGTACAGAAGATATCCTTTCAATCCCTCTTCATATCCTACAAAAAGCATTCTCTCAGCCTTCTTTGTGAACTTCCTCCTCTGCTCCTTGGGGATATGAACATAGGCAGGACATCCAAAGACTTTCAAAGCTGAAAGATTAGGTGTCTTACCACTCCAGCATTCTTCAGGAGTTCTTCCTTGCAATGCTGTGGTACCACTGATATTTCTAAGAAAATTTACAGTGCTAATTGCAGCACCCCAAAACTTTCTCTCCAGCTTGGCATGTTGGAGCATTGCCAATCCTTTGTGCACCAGTGTCCTATTCAACCTTTCTGCAGCTCCATTCTGTGCAGGACTGTCTCTTGTAGTACTGTCAACGAGGATTCCTTTTTCGGACAGAAAAGAGAGGAATTCCTCATTCCTGTACTCTCTGCCTCCATCTGTTCTCAATCGCTTGACTTTCTTCCCAGTCTGCAACTCAGCCATGGCTACAAACTTCCTCCAATCCTCACCTTCCTCCAATCTCAAGTTCTTTACTGTAGACCAGACTCGATAGGAGCTCTCATGCTCTCAACAGTGTAATAGTTCTTGATCTTTTCCCAAATCTCCCAACTCCAAACATAAGTATCTACTAGGTCTCTAGCTGGCTCTTCCATAGCCCTCAGCAGAAATCTCCTAGTAGTAGAGTGCTTGACTCTCTCCTCCTTGTTTGCCTCTAGCTCATCTATATCATGAGCTTCTAATGCAAACTCTAGACAGTCATAACTGTCTAAGATAGTCTTCACATCCAAGGCCCAAGCTTTGTAGTTAGTCTTCCCGAGTTTCTCTATCTCTCTGAGTTCTCCTATCAACCCCAGTGGTGATTGTGGGCCCATAACCTGATAAGAACCAAGCTTCCTACTCTTTGAAGTGGAAGGTCTATCACTCCCTCTTATCTCTGATGTATCAGACATCACTACTGCAATACTAGACCTCTCTCTTTGTATCACAGCTCACAAGCATCAAGTAGGTTCTCTCACGCAGCACTAGTAGCCTCTAATACTGAGATATCAAAAGACAATCTTGAGATGATGTTAGGCAACTCAGGACGTCACAAAATGCAAGGAAGAGGTGTTGGGAATCACCCTTGTTGAAGAACTGACTGAAACAGGAGTAGAAATCCCTCTTATATACACTTAAGCAAACCCTAAGGGGCTGCTTTGCTTAACCCTAATTAGGGCTGCGCCCACTCTTTACCCTAAGTAGAGGACATTTGGTAGGGCTTCTAGAGGATTCTAACAAAACCTTCAAGTCAAGGGAAGTCTCTAAACTAGAGATTAACTAAACGAACACAGTGGAATCAGAGGTTTATAGTAGTAAGAACCTTGACTTTCAAGACCTCACAGTAGTTCTATGTGTGATCTTAGACATTTCGAAGGGTTTGTAGCAGCTCAAAACTCTAACTAGGCAATCCTAACACGTCTGTATTTGACTGTAACATCACAGGTGCTCTTCAAAGATGCAATGGAACATATCTGTCGCATCCATCGAGTGATAACTCAGCCACGAGGTCACATGCTGCTTGTTGGAGTCGGTGGAAGTGGACGCAAAAGTCTTACCAAGCTTGCGTCTTTTGTTGGTGATATGAAGGTACCTAGGTTTCCAACCATGCTCAGGATAATCCTCTGAAATAAGTACTATTGGGTTGACTGAAACAATAAGTTGGCTGAAGATATTATTGTTTCGTTCTCAGTTCTTGCTCTTGGAGTTGTAACTTATAATGTGTCAGAATAAGCGATTGGTGTGCTGACTACTTTACTCTCTCTAACGCCTTAGAGTTAGGAAATGGACAGAGAAGAGTCGTAATCGCTTCACATCCAGGTTAGACACCCTTTCGGTTAGGATATAAATCTATCCTATATATATCCTACAGATTTCAGTATCAATGTCATCAGCGCCTTAGAGTTAGGAAACGAACAGAAACCTTAAGCTAGAGACAAGCATTGGTATTTCTTTGACAGACTAGGTCTCACATTAAGAGATCAAGAAAGTAGACAGTAAGTAGGAGTGTCAGAATGAGCGATTGATGTACTGACTACTTTACTCTCTCTAACTCCTTAAGAGTTTGGAATGAACAGAGAAGAGTCGTAATCGCTTCACATCCAGGTTAGACACCATTTCGGTCAGGATATAAATCTATCCTATGTACATCCTACAGATTTCATTATCTATATCATCAGCGCAGTGACCTTGCTCTTATAACTCTCTGTCTCTCTCTCACAATTCCTGCTATCACTTACATAATGACGGCTAGAACAGAATTTCAAAGAAGCGTATATAGAGAACATAGAATCTGGACTGTTTCCTTTTCTCCTCTAGTGCTGGTTCCCCCGGTGGCATCAGTAAGGACAGTAGAGTTGGTCAATACAGATGGAGAAGGATGAAAAGCCATATCTGAAGATGCACATCTTTGGAATCCAAGTGCAGGTGTTCTCAATTCGTATCACCAACAATTATCTTTCGTCCCAGTTTCATGACGACCTTAAATTACTATTCCTGCAAGCAGGTCTAAGTGAATTCAAGGTGCCCACAGTATTCTTGTTCGATGACACTCAGATAGTCCAAGAGACTTTTCTGGAAGACATCAATAATATATTGAGCTCTGGAGAGGTCAGTGCATCTATTGATCATTTAAGACTCTAGCTTCAAGTTGTAGAAGACAGCTACATGTCGATGAGCTGTCGAATTTCTCCTTTGAGCGGTGCATGGGCGGCAGTTGATGATAAGTCTCACTGTATATACAGAGGATACATATGATATATCTGAGTTGCCTTTGTGTCTTTTGGTTACTGTAGGTTCCTAATCTTTTCAACAAAGATGATCTTACGATGATTTTTGATGCAATCCGTCCAATTGCCAAGAAGGTCGGTGCTGGTGAAACTGATGATGAGCTCTTCACTTATTTCATAGAAAAAGTAAGGGAGAGCCTTCACGTGGTTTTGTGTCTGAGTCCGGTCTCTCAATTATTCCAGAAACGGCTACAGATGTTCCCCGGGCTTGTCAACTGTACAACTATTGACTGGTATGTCCTTTTACCTGTGGGCTGAAATTAGTCCATAATCGGAGTTTGCTTCTGTTGGAAGGACCTGAGACTACATGAAATCATTGTTGAAGACTGTAGTTTCGTCAAATTCCGCTCCGGCTAACGGAATGCCAATAAGGAAGTGTAGCACTCTCGGGTTAAACATCAACACTTTCCTATCCGGCCTTCCGTTTCACTTGGAAAACTACGGATAGAAATTAGCCAGGTTATTTTTCTAGGCATATTCAATATCGTTCACAAACATCTGATTTTCTCTTGCAGGTTCCTTGACTGGCCAGAAGATGCACTCTCAGAAGTGGCCACGAGACTGATGTCAGATGAGCAAAATTTAGGAACTGCGGAGGTCAAGACCGCAGTCTGCAATATTTTCGTTACCATTCACATGTCTGTCTTCGTCATGTCGAACAAAATGTTCTCTCAAGTCAAACGCAAGAACTATGTAACGCCCACGAGTTATCTCGAATTTGCAAAAGGGTATGTTATGCTCCTTAGCATTTGGCTGCCCAAGTTCCAGCAAGTGTGAACTATTTGGAACTATTGGGAACTATTGACTGTGAAATCTTTTGGAAAAGCACTCCTTTGCATGAAGCAGATTTGTAGGTACTGGGTTTGGGTCTCTTTTAGGCACTTAATCATATAGTCCAGGAGTTCTTAGTTGATTGATTTATTGTGATGGATCCACTCTTACTTCCCGTAACAGAACGATTCTCCTCGTAATGGCTTACAGATACCGGAAGTTACTTGCAGAAAAGAAGCAGTGTAACCGTAGTGCAGCAGATAAGCTTAAGGGAGGTTTATCAACTCTAATGGAAACAAGGGAACAGGTTGCCAAGATGCAAATAGTGTGCCAAGAGAAGCAAGTAGTTGTTGCTCAAGCAAAGAAAGAATGCGAAGAGGTTCTTGTGCAGATTGTCACAGAAAAAAGAGTTGTTGATGACCAGGAGATAAAGGTTCAATTTTAACCTGCGTGATACTTCCTAAATGCACATATTTTGGGCCATGGGGGGAATTTTTGAGGGCCAGTAAACCAGAGTGTATGACTCAGAGTCACCTATCTAAGCTTAGTTCCCTTTATGAAGTAGTCTTTTTCTTGGTGTGCTTCACTCACTCATCTTTTGCCACAGCTTTTCTCAAGAACTTAACTGTTATGAAAGACTTCTCACGAAATTGGGTGTAAGAATGGGATTGAACTAAGTGCTACTGTAGATCTGGTGCAAAGCACACCGAAATGAGTTTGTCCACGCGTATACCACTTCACAGATAGTGGATAATTAAAAGATGTCCACTATTTGAGCGATATAATTACTTTGGCTCCTGCTTAGCTTTCCGGGACATATGCAGGTCAATGCAGATGCAGCTGGAATAGAGAAGGAAGCCGCAATATGTAATGCGATCGCCGCTGATTGTCAACAAGACCTTGACAAGGCAATGCCTGCTCTAAATGCTGCCGAAGCGGCACTGAATGTACTTACGAAAAAAGATCTCAGCGAGGTGAAGGCTTACGCTAAACCACCTGCTTTGGTGGAAATGACTCTGTCAGCTGTTATGACAGTGCTAAAGAAGGCAGCCACTTGGGAGAGCGCTAAGAAAGAGCTTGGAGATTCCCAGTTTCTGCAGAATCTTATGAATTATGACAAGGACGGACTGGTAATATTTCGCAACCAAATATTCAGACGTTCCTCCTTATCTAAGTTTGTCTGTTAGCTTAAAAACGTCAAATACTGATGCTCGATTTGCGTACCTGACCTCACCTTTTCTCATGCGGCCATGGGTTGGATGAATCTGTCAACACTTGTTGTTTACTTGGTGCGTTATACAGGACGATCCTCTCCTCAAAAAAATTGCCAAGTTCACGAAACAGCCCGAGTTTGTTCCGGAAACTATTGGCAGAGTTTCCAGTGCCTGTAAAGGTCTTTGCTTGTGGGTGAGTTTCCTCCCACATTCTGTCCTATATACGTGTCGAAATCATGTTGATTAATGCTCTAACCCTCAATCCCTTGTATAGAACGATTCTTCTGTCGATAAATGAACTAGAATTTCCTTCTCTCTTGATTGGGATCCTTGGTTCAGGAAAAGGCGGGGAACTTTTTGTTAAGCCCGCCTGTAGGCGTTCCCATATGGCTACAACATAGCATTTCCTGAATAGTACAGGTACCGACGTAGTACAGACTAGTACGGGTTACCCCGTATGGTATGAGTTTTGATGTGACACTCCCCACTCGTCTACTAACAGTTCTCGAATAGTGTGACTCACTACTTAAGGAATGTTTTTGTTGGTCACTAACATTCATTGCCTCATTCATCATCTCATGCTGACTTTGGACGTCTGCTTTTTGTAATTTACGCATGTTTTCTTCATTGCCAAATCCTGATGTATTAGCTTTCATATCTTGTGAGAGTAATATTTGACATGCTCTCAATTATTTAGACTGCATTTAAATTCTGATCTACACCTACAGGGATTAGAGAAGAATGTTCTCCCTATTGCATGCTCGTTCATGTCACATTCTCAACCCACAGGTCAAACTTAGGTGCGTTGCCCCACTCTGAACGCATATATTGCTGCTGGGTTGGTTTTTCTGCTGCCATTCCGGTATATACTCGGAACACCTGTTTTGTTTTTTGCTTACAATATGTTTCTTGCTTACGATATGGTCTCCCTACCTCCTTTCGTTTTCGTGAACAACACTTACACGAAGACCCGAGTTTGCCCTGGCACTTCTGAGCATTACAGAAACTCGGGACGAGGGGTACTTGCTTGCGATTGTATCTATCTCGGCATTGCGTGAGCACTGATGAAGTGATCGGTGCTATCATGCAGACTACTATGAAGTCTGACTACTTCCATTTCGTGTTTTTTGTGTTGACGGGCTTATGCAGGCATAAAGCATGCAGGGTTTGATCCTTTCCTCCACACTAGCTCTTGGGGCATCAAGATGCTTTCTATATGGACGGCTATGTTGTTAATGTCCCTACCACTAACGCTATGATGACGCACACAATTCTAGGCATAGCCAATTAGCGAGGTTGCGCATGTACTTGTCTGCAGGCAAACGTAACCACAATGCATACTTTGTTTACCACTCTTTGTAACTGACAGTTATGAGGAATTTTACTTTTCCACCTTGATATATCAGAGGCACGTACGGTCAGACATGGGGAAGAAACCGGGTTGTTTTAATGGATTCTGCATTCCACTAATCAATATGCTCTAATCCTTCCTACCCGAAATCGTCCATGCTACAGGTCCGCGCCATGGAGACATATGGGTATATAAACAAAGATATTATGCCGAAAAAGATAAAACTGAGGAATGCGCAAGACAATCTTGCCAAACAGGAAGCATCTCTACAGAAGGCTAAGTATGTCATTTTCCCGCTTTGAACTATCTTGGTTTCCCAGTAGGTACATACTTAGGCATTTTAAAGTACGGTAGTCAAAGGATGAAGAGTCCTCTACTTTCTTGAATCATACAGGTACTAAAATGTTGTAGTCTAATATGCCCACTGTTCTGCCTCTCTTCCTATTTTGGGCAGGAATCAACTTGCAGAGCTCCTCGCCAAGATTCAGGCTCTGAAGGATAAGTATGACAAATCTATTGCAGCAAAAGAGGCTCTGCAAGCAGAACTAGACGACCTCAATGTAAACATTTTGTCATGGTTTAAATAGTTTTCTTTGTCTATCTGTCACTTAATGTAATTGGTTATTGTGGTGAAGAATGCGGTAAAATGCAGTTGACAGGTCTCTTGAATTCGTCTATCAAGGACAAGCTCGGAAAAATATGGCATCATTGCGCAGACATCCTCCTATATGACGTTAAGTGATAGTCATTTCTAATAAGCAACGATCAAACTCGATTCTCTCCAGGTGAAACTCTTCCGGGCAGAGAAGCTTGTTTCAGGACTGGCTGGTGAGAAGGAACGATGGGAAGCTTCAATAATAAATTTAGAGGAGGGAATGAAAAAACTACCAGGAGATTGTCTCATAGCCGCCGCTTACCTTTCGTATTCTGGGCCTTTTGCTTCTGAGTATCGAGATGAGCTCGTCACCGGATGGGTTGTTGAGGTGGGCTTCTGAACCTAGTGAGGTTAGTTTTAGTTAATCTCTAGTTTAGCATGATCCTTATTTTTGTCTAGGTACATCCCACCTTATCTAGAGATAAGATGATAAGGTTACAAAGATAAGTGATTAGGGTGAAGAGGGGCGAAGCCTCATTTAGGGTTAAGCGAGGCCATTCACTAGCTTTTACTTCTATGTTTGTATGTGTGTTTTCGGGTTTGTTATAATGAGTTCTCATACAAGGATTATCCCCAACACATCTAGTGAGTCTTGAGCTATTTAACACCATCTCAGGTGTGTTCTATGTCACTTCAGTTTTGGATGTTATTCATACCGCGTGATTGAACTTTTGTGTATTCTCTTTGAGAACGATAGATATGAGAGAAGTCTAGTTTGTTGAGTGCAATCAAGAAGAAGCTTGAGTGCTAGTATTTCTGATACATCAAAGTATAGAATGGTTGACAGACCTTCTACATCGATGAGCAGAAACAAAAGTTCTCAACAGGTTATGGGTCCACCATGTTTCTGCTGAGTGCCCCTTCTCATTGCTTTCTATTTCATGGCACTCCTCTCTGTTGTAAGTTGAACTCCTAGATTTTTGACCTTTTATTTGTTGAGGCCTCTTATCTGTCTTCTTCAACTCTAGTATTTTTTTTTTTCATTTCTTGGGATATACAAATGCAATAAGAGTTTTTCATGATAGAAATAATAAATCTTGTTGTTGCTATCAACAATACTAATTCCTTTCTTAGGTTTACTCACTCTTCTATCTAACACTCTTCTTGGTTGAAGAGAAACACTAAATAGAGTAACATTTCCCAACCAAGAAGAGTGCTAGATAAAAGGAGTGAATAAACCTAGGAAAGGAATTGCCTTCCTAGGTTCTTGTTGTTGATGTCAACAACAAAATTTATTATTTCTATAATGAAAAGTTATATTGTATATGTAAATCCCAATAAAAAAAGAAAACAAGAACTCAAGAAGGTAAAGAAGAAACCAGTAAAGAATCAAAAATTCCGAGAGTTTAGCTTACAACACATATGAGTGCTATGAGATAGAAAACAATGAAAGGGGTACTCAGCCGAAGAATTGGATTGTGAAATGTTGGCAAAATCACAATTGTACTCAAAGGGTTCTGACTGGTTTCTAGATTCTCGAATTACTTCTCACATTTGCTATCAGAAGAAGTTGTTCTCAACACTCCAACCATTGAGAACCACCAAGAGTGTTCGTTGTGGACTTGGGATTTTGAATCCAATGTTGAGAATTGGTAAAGTTCCTATTACTTTTCTAGGAGAAACTGATACAAGCTTTTGTAAGTACTTGGAGAATGTTCTCTACATTCCTGAATACACAAAGAACTTGATATCATTACATCGTCTCATGGAGTGGATGTTCTGTTTGAGAGCAACAGAAATCAACACACTTTGAAGCAAGGAGAGTTGGTCCTTGGGTATGATACTGCCAAAGGGAAGGTGTTCAAGTTGATTGCTCTGATCCTGTATTGGTAGCAGAAAACAAAAATGATATCCATCTCTGCTATTTGAGGTTAGGGCACTTGTCAAAGCAAAAACTACATGGTCTAGAGAATGTAGTGGAGGGGTTGAAACTGGATCTCAAAGGAAAATTCCAATTTTGCATTGGATGTGCAGAAGGTAAGGCACACAAAGCTCCTATCCCTGATGAATTTTCATCTGAGCTTCTGGTCTTTTAGATGTCCTACATTCTGATGTATGGAGATACATGATTGAGAAGGTCATTGAGTGGAGCAGCCTACTATATTTCTTTTGTGGATGATTACAGTAGGAAAAGTTTTGTCTATCTCATGAAGAGGAAGGATGAAGTTTCCAAAAAGTTTCAGAAGTTTATAGCCATGGCTGAGCTGCAGACTGGGAGGAAAGTCAAGCGATTGAGAACAGATGGAGGCAGAGAGTACATGAATGGAGAATTCTTCTTTTTTCTATCAGAGAAAGGAATTCTCCTTGATTGTACTGCAGGAGAGAGTCCTGCGCAGGATGAAGTTGCAAAAAGGCTGAATAGGACACTGGTGGACAAAGCATTGGCAATGTTCCTACATGCCAAGCTGGAGAGGAAGTTTTGGGATGCTGCTATTAGCACTGTGAATTTTTTCAGAAATATCAATGGTACCGGAGCATTGTTAGATTTACATAATATACATTTGTGGTTAGCATTGCATCAGCACTGTCTAGTGGACTTAGAGGAAGTAGTGGACTATTGATAGAAAGTGCACTCTCAGGAGACGAAGCACTGTGAGGAAATGAGGAAATGATTCACATATGAAATTCTTTAGACAGAGATTACATAAGAACAAATGGTGAGAGAACTCTCAGGTATAGTTTGTTAGTTTTGATAATCTCTAGTTTAGTGACTAGATACATGATTAGGCTATGTTAAATTAGGTAATCTCTAGTTTAGGGACTTCTTTGTTAGAATCAGACAAATTAAGTACTGTTCATGTGCGAGTACTGTTCATGAAATAGTCAGCGATGAGGAGGGGTACTCAGCAGAAGAGCTGGATTGTGGAATGTTGGCAGAATCACAGTTGTCCTCAAACGGTTCTGGATGGTTCTTGGACTAAGGAGCCACCTCTCATATCTGTTATCAGAAGGAGCTGTTCTCAACTGTTCAACCTCTGAAGACTCCCAAGAGTGTCCGTTGTGGACCTGGGATTCTGAATCCAGTGTTAGGAATTGGCAAAGTTCCTATTGCCTTCATGGGATGTTCTGGAAAAGGCTATTTGGAAAATGTACTGTGTGTGCCTTACACCAAGAACTTGATATCAGTACATAGCCTCATGGAGCATGGAGTGGATGTTCTGTTTGAAAGCAGCAGAAATCAATGTACTTTGAAGAAAGGAGAGTTGGTCCTTGGGTATGGTACTGCCAAAGGGAAACTGTTCAAGTTGATGGAAGCTGATTGTCTTGATTCTGTGTTGGTAGCAGAAAACAGAAAAGATATCCATCTCTGGCATTTGAGGCTAGGGCACCTGTCAGAGCAAAACTAATATGCTTTAGAGAAGGTAGTGGATGGGTTGAAACTAGATCCCAAAGGAAAACTCGAATTCTGCATTGGGTGTGCAGAAGGTAAGGCACATAAAGCTCCTATCCCCAAGAAATCGTCATCTAGAGCTTCTGGTCTTCTAGATGTCGTACATTCTGATGTATGGGGATACATGATTGAGAAGTCTTTGAGTGGAGCAGCCTACTATATTTCATTTGTGGATGATTACAGTAGAAAGAGCTTTACCTATCTCATGAAAAGCAAGGATGAAGTGCTGCAAAAATTCCAGAAGTTTGTAGCCATGGCTGAGTTGCAGACTGGGAAGAAAGTCAAGCGATTGAGAACAGATGGAGGCAGAGAGTACAGGAATGAGGAATTCCTCCCTTTTCTGTCAAAAAAAGGAATCCTCCTTGACTGTACTGCCAGAGACAGTCCGGCACAGAATGGAGTTGCAGAAAGGTTGAATAGGACACTGGTGGACAAAGCATTGGCAATGCTCCAACATGCCAAGCTGGAGAGAAATTTTTGGGGTGCTGCAATTAGCACTGCAAATTTTCTTAGAAATATCAATGGTACCACAGCATTGCAAGGAAGAACTCCTGAAGAATGATGGAGTGGTAAGACACCTAATCTTTCAGCTTTGAAAGTCTTTGGATGTCCTGCCGAGGAGGAAGTTCCCAAAGAAGGCTGAGAGAATGCTTTTTGTAGGATATGAAGAGGGACTGAAAGGATACCTTCTGTACAATCCTAAGTCCGGACAGATCATCAGAAGTAGAGATGTACTCTTTGATGAATTGAGGACTTGGAGTGAGAACAATGATGAGTTGCAGAAGCAAGCTGATCAGTTTGATCAGCCTGATCAATCTATCTTCCCAAGCTGCAGAGTCAGTTTTTCAGATCAATCATCAGAAGAGCAATCTCTACCTGAAGCTGATGGTTCACCAAACGAGAGTCTGAAGGTGAAGAAAAGAAGGCCTAGGCAGACAGAGGTTTCTGATTCTGATACTACAGAAGATGACTCCCACAAGCAGACTGCAGATGCAGAATCTCTGAGTGAGACTCCAGAGATGTCAAGAGACGGCATGAATCTTATGGGCACAGAGCCAAGAAGATCACAGAGATAGAAAACCTATTGACAGACTTGGTTTTCTATCAGAAGAGATGTTAGATGAATCTTACATCTGTCATGAAGATTGTGATCCAGGCACTTTACAGCAAGCTATGCTCAGACCAGATTCGAGTCAGTGGGAGTGGGCCATAGCAGAAGAGAAGAAGTCTCTTCAGACTAATGGTACATGGGTGCTAGCTGATTTACCACCAGGTAGGAAAGCAATTGGCTGCAAATGGGTTTTCGGGGTAAAAAGGGGGGGGGGCTGAGAATTGCTTTTCAGTGTACAAAGCAAGACTTGTTGCAAAGGGCTTCAATGAGAAAGCATCAATAGATTATTCAGAAACTTTTGCGCCAGTTGCCAGGTATGGATCTATTCGCATGCTTCTAGCACTTGCAGCAGAGAGAGATTGGGAAGTGGAGCAGTTAGATGTGAAAACAGCCTTTCTCAATGGAGATTTGAGAGAGATTATCTACATGGATGTTCCAGATGGATATACTGAAGGCAAAGAAAAAGTATGCTTGCTTAAGAAGGCCTTATATGGTCTTAAGCAAGCTCCTAGAGTCTGGTATGAGAAACTAGACTCATACTTGAGAGAGCAGGATTTCAAACGAGCAGATTCTGACATGAGTGTGTATACTAGAGATGATGTATACATAGCTGTATATGTATATATTCCCCTCTTTGGATTATTATTTTCGTTCCACCTTTGGTTACTGCTCGCTCTGCTTTACGCTGAAATTTTGCCCCCGTTTCTGTAGCAAATGACCTGCTCTTTCCTTGTATCTTTGGACTCGCTCCCTACTGTTTTCTTTGGGTGTCCAACGACTTGCTCCTTCCTGTGCCTTTTGACTCAACTCCTTACTGTTTCTTTGGTGATTTTGCTCAGTTAATTTACCACCTTCTTCATTTGTTTGCATCATCGAGTAGTTTTGCTAGTTTTGTTTCCTTTCAGGCTTTAACCAGGTATGTCTCGAGTCCCTTACCTTCTCCTGATCACAATTTCATATTCTTCTTTCGAATGCTGATTTATTTGCATTGCACAGTCATTCTGCTTATTGTTGTTGCTGCTCTTTGTTCGGATTTTAAGCTTCAAACCTTACAGCTTTTCCTTTACCTTGAGCAGCACTATTGGAAGCAACCGAGCTTGCCTTGGCACTCATGAGTTTTCGAGCAGAAACTGAGTAACAGGGTACTGACACTAGCTCAGTTACTTCGGCACTGATGAAGTCACATGTGTTTTAGTGGAGGTTTACTATGGCCGCCTTCTGCTTCCTTCTGTTTCCCTCAGTTTGTTTAGTGTCTCAGGACTCAAGTTTCCATGGCGCTTGCTGTGATATACTCTATCCAGTCCTTTGACGCTTCGCTCATTCTCAGCCTAGAGACCATCCACTCCCTTCCCCTTTGCTCCAACTCACATTTGTTGTTTTGCTTCATGGTTTCTATACGTGTTTTCTGTCCAGTCTGCCAATTTCAGTTCTCTTGATTGGTTTAGTTTTGAATCGTGGGTCTTCAATTACAGCTTGTCTATTTCACTGCATGCTTTACTTAGCGCTGATCAATTGCATGATGTATATCTGTTCTCTACTGCTTGATCAGGATATAGTGATATTTTGTTTGTCCTTAACCTTGCATTTAATATGTTAGATTCTTTACCTTCTTTATGGTTTCATTTCTCATCTCGATTTGCACAGATCATGTTTACATTTCATATGCACACCATAATGAGTTCTGGATCCCCTGTTCTTCGAACTGCTTCTGCTCTCATGTCTGAATATACATAGCTGTATCTGTAGATGATCTATTCTGTTAGGGAACAGTGCATCTATGAATTTGAGTGATAGATATTTTGTGCCCTGTTTTTGAGATAACTATCCTTGGTCTTGTAAAACTCGTTTTGGGAATCAAAGTGAACAGACACAGAGAAGCAGGATGGATTCAGATCAGTCAACCACAGTATGTGAGATCCATACTAGCTAAGTATTAGATGACAGAGGCGAATCCTGTCTCTACACCTCCTGATCTAGGGTGGAAGCACAGCAGAAACATAGATGGGGAGGTGAAAGACTGTGACAAAATGATGTACTAGAGCGCTCTTGGTTCTCTAATATTTATCATGGTCTGTACAAGACCAGATATATGCTGTGCAGTGAGAGCACTTGCCAGTAGCAATCCTGCACAAGCACATTGGAAAGGTATAAAGAGTGTATTCAGGTACTTAAAAGGGTACTCCAGATGCCTTCTTGGAGTACAGAAAGCAAGGGAAACATACTTGCTCCTACTCTTGAAGCATATACAGATGCTAGTTGGGGAGATGACATAGATAACAGCAGATCAACTAGTGGATATGTGATCATGCTCAGTGGTGGAACGATCAGCTGGTGTAGCAAACAGCAAACATCTGTTGCATTGTCTACTACTGAGGCAGAATTTATGGCTGCCTCGAATGCTACTCAAAAAGTCATCTGGAACAGGAGACTTCTTAAGGAGCTGGGTTTTGAGCAGGAAACTCCTATTACATTGTACTATGACAATACAGGAAGTGTAGCACTTAGCAAAATTCCTGTACATCACCCAAGGACTAAGCTCATTGAGATTAGAAGAAGATTTGTAGAGGAGAAAGAAAAGAAGAATGTTGTGAAGTTAGTTTACTGTCCTACACAGGAGATGACAGCAGATGTGTTTACAAAAGCACTACCTAAAGATAAACACATAAAATGTGTAGTAGATATGGGAGTTGTTCTAAACTCTCATTAAGTGACAGTGGTAGTTTCAGTTAATCTCTAGTTTAGCACAATCCCTGTATTTGTCGTTTTTGTCTAGGTACATCCCACTTTATCTTGAGATAAGATGATAAGCTTAAGAAGATAAGTGATTAGGGTGAAGAGTGGCGAAGCCTCACTTAGGGTTAAGCCGGGCACTGACTAGCTTCTGCTTCTATGTTTATATGTGTGTTTTCTGGGCTTGTTATAGTCTCCTACAAGGGTTATCCCCAACACCTTACATCCCGTGAGTTCTGAGCTGCTTAACATCATCTCGGGTGTGTTCTATGCTAATTCAATTTTGGGTGTTAGTCATACTGCGCGAGTGAACTTCTGTGTATTCTCTTTGAGAACCATAGATATGAGAGAGGTTTAGTATTGCTGAGTGCAATCAGGGGTGTCTACTCTGGTGAGACTAGAAGAAGTTTAAGTGCTAGCATGTCTGATACAATAGAGGTTAGAATGGCTGACAAACCACCTACTTCAAAGAACAGAAACAAAAGTTCTCAACAAGACATAGTTTCAAATTACTCTTTAATCTATGCGTGTGTGGGAGTTCTCTCATCATGGAATGATGCTGCATTTATGAACTATACGGACTTTGGGGGCGCAGGTAATCAAACTGGCAATCCCCTCCTCACCTGGTTTCTCATTCAACTCATTTCTGGCGGATGCTGGGGACGTAAGAGAATGGAACATTCAAGGTTTGCCAGCAGATTCATTTTCATCCGAAAACGGTGTCCTTGTGACGCGTAGCAACAGATGGCCGCTCATGATCGATCCTCAGGTTTACCTGCATTTGATATCATTCTGCGCATATTAACAAGATCATTAAGATTTACAGTTCTAGTCTATTCCTTGCTTGCTACCATACCCCTTGTAGTTGGAATCTGTATCGACTCTTGCTAAAATCTACAGGTTTAAGAGGCCAGAAAAAATGGTCTCAAGCAAGAAGATCTTGGGCAGTTGAGCTGCACCTTCTTGATGTCGCTTTTTCGTTCTCAAATATTTTCTCAGCATGTCTTCGGTGTGCATAGGTTCCTGCATACATTTACTTGCTTAGATCTGCATGCCTTCGGTTTGCCTCGGTTCGGTCCCAAGTGAAGGTGGATCCCCCTTTCTGCGAACGGCTTCCTCTCCCATATATCTTCACAGTACATCACAGGACAAAGAACACTTTCTGACCGTATCGGCGTGTCCAGGAACAAGCGAAGAAGTGGATAAAGAACATGGAAGGTTCGCATGGCCTTGAAGTTGTCGATTTGCAAGTGAGTGACCTAATTGAGCAGTATATATCAAATGAAATGTATCAATTTCCGTTCTTGCTTTCCATCCCTTCCGCTTATTGCTAGTTAACTATTTCCTTGCTTAGATTCACTTCAATTCTATTTGGGTACGGTCATGCTTGCATTTCATATGCATTTCATATGAACTTTCTCGGTTCCTTACTTAGTGGGTTCTGTATCCCCCGTTCTTGGACGGCTTCTTCTCTCGTTGTCCAAATATATATCACAGCGTGATATATATGTTTTTAAATTTTCTACCACTACTTCAATGGTAATTGCTTTAATAACAATAAGCTTATAGACTCAGTTATAAAAGGTATGAGTTTCTATGGTCCTTGCGGGTCTTGCCTCATGAACTGTAGTTTGATGTCACATGTTCTTCTGACCAGAGTGACAACATGATGAAAGTAATGGAAAATGCGCTACAGCAAGGTCTTCCAGTGTTGTTGCAAGATGTATACGAGGAGATAGATCCTGCCCTTGAACCGATTCTCGCAAGGTCGTACATTCAGCGGGGTTCCAACGTGAGAAACTCCTTTCTGATCATTACCTTCGTCTATAAACTTTTTCCACTTTTCTGGTTTCCAGCTATAGACTAAACACCGCTTTCATGAGAAGTTACGACAAATCCTTGAAAATCGCTCTAGTGTACCTTAAGTGGGACAGACAGCAGTTAACCAATCCACTGCATCCACCTCATCTTCTTGAGGAAATATATGTGATTTCTATCAGCTTACCTTCGGTATGTTCGTGTATCGAGCACAGAGCTGTCGAATTTATCCTTCTTCCCGGTGTTCTGGTTGAGAGCCACAAGAAGGATCAGAATTGTCCCAACTTAGACCGAGGCATTCGCCTCCAGTGAAGAAACATGGTTATGTGGTAGTCTGTAAACGGGAGGTCTACAGTTCAGTTAATTCAAAATTACCAATCTCGAAATATCAAACAACTCTTCCTCAATCATACAAGACTTCAATGAGGATTTCACGTATCACAGATGGGAATAAAATCAAGCTGGGACTTCTCCTCAGTTGTTCTTTCTGTGGTTAAATGCTTACGAGAAAGCATTATTCTATGTGTTTTGTTGACGAAATCTGTAACTGGAACTTAAATGTGCAGTTTTTCATTCGACTGGGGGATAAAGAGTTGGATTACAACTTCAAGTTCAAACTGTATATCACCACAAAACTTTCAAATCCTCATTTTGCTCCTGAGATTTCTACGAAGACCACCATTATCAATTTTGCAGTGAAGGAGAGCAGTTTAGAGAATCAGCTATTGACGCTGATTGTACAAAAAGAAAGACCAGACTTGGACAAGCAGCGAAATGAGCTCATAGTGATTGTAAGAAAGCTCTATAATCATGCCGACCCCTGTACATGTTACAGGGAGAAACCATTGTTTGAAATCAATTGCACTACTTGACCTTTTGTTTTTCCAATCTATGATAAAAAGGTGATGCAATCCTGGAACGGTGACTAGTATAAACCTGGATCTTGTTTTATGAAACAGGTCTCGACAGGTAAGAAAACACAGGTTAAGTGTGAGGACGACATCCTGCGTTTGCTTGTAACAGCAGAGGGCAATATGCTGGACAATATTGAATTGATTGCCACTCTCGATACCTCAAAAGAAACATGGGAGAAGGTTACTCACTCTTCCCTCTTTGACGATGATTTTCTGTTCGAATGTCCTTTCCGGGCACCTGTCCTCTGATCAATTCTGAATTGAGCTTGAGTGTCCCTGTCCACAACTGTAACTTGCAGGTGAAAGAATCACTGGAGGTTGCCGAAATAACGGCAAGAAAAATAGAAGTTGCTAGTTCAGCCTACAAACCCTGTGCAGAACGTGCTGCTCTTCTCTACTTTATTCTCATCGAGCTTGTATCGATCGATCCTATGTACCAGTTCTCTTTGGAGGCATATACTGATCTCTTTCTCATTTCCATAGCAAAATCTGCCAAGTAAGTACCTGACTACGTTACCCCAACCTCAACAGCGATTTTATATTTTACAGATGCTGCAGGATTCAAAGTTCTAAACATAAAGCCAGCTCTTTCTGATTCAAGGGTTAGAATTTATAATGCACACTGCTATATTTGGAGTATTATCTGCAGAACTCTGTCTTAAATTGTCTGTCACAAAGTCAGGTCTGAGAACATCAACGAGCGCATAAAAGGGCTTAATGAGTTCCATTCTTATGCGGTTTACAAGTACACTACCAGAGGACTTTTTGGAAAGCATAAGCTGCTGTTATCACTTCAGGTAAATAATGAAGCTTTTACTTTGATCATCCTTCATAAAACAGTACCTCTCCTGTGGTAAAGGAATTCAAGGAAGACCTTAGGCTCTCCAACGCTCTGCTTACTTGTGAAGATCTTACTTCCAGATTTGTGCCAAAATCCTTCTGAGGATCGGAGAAATTACCGCTGAAGAGTGGAATTTCTTCCTCAAAGGAGGTATTGTGATGGATAAGGCAACTCAGCCTCCAAACATGGCCCCGAATTGGATTAACGAAGAGATGTGGGACAATGTAACCGAGCTCAGCAAAATATCTCCTTTTGAGACTCTTGTAAGGCGAATATCTTACATTCATTATTGCATGAGTTCTTCTTTTAAGGATGGACTTATTTTCCAAGTAATCATTACCTTCCTTTTTTTCCTGACTTTATACGATCTAATCTGAGAGCTCTCTATGACATTAGCATATGTTGAGAATCCTTCTTTGACCTGGTACTTACATCATGTCTTGTGCTGTGATTTGGTAAAGTAGTGAAGTCCAGTTGCCTTGAAGATCTCATACCTTTTCTTTGACGCTGAGTTTCAGCTCGATAGCTTGAAAACCGATCAAGTGAAATGGATGGACTGGTATAAAAGTCCTGAGCCAGAAGACATGGAGCTTCCCGGGGACTGGGAAGAAAAGTGCAGTGAACTCCAACGAATGATGCTCCTGCGTTCGTTTCGCATGGTCAGGATGACTGAATTTCCATTCCGCCATTTCAAATGTATAAACCATTTCAGCGGGGAGAAGTAAACGTTTGCTGAGACTTCTCGGAAATGTTTGCTGCTAATATATGCATGTGGACACTCACCCTTTTCTCGGGTGCATTTACAGGATCGAGTTATTTTTGCATGTACAACGTACGTCTCCAACTTTTTGGGACAAAAGTTTGTTGAACCCCCTCCTCTTGATTTGGGAGATTCTTATGGAGACTCAGTTCCTTCGAGTCCTCTATTGTTCATTCTCTCTGCGGGTACAGCTCCAAACTCTTGCCATCGATATTATAGTCAGATAGGAAAGCAGCAGCTGGGTATTCTCCCTAGCTCTTAAATTTCTGAATGACCTCCCCAAACATGCAGGAGTGGATCCGACTACAGGATTAAAGCAATTTGCTACACAGAAAGGCATGGACAATGATTTTCATGCTGTAGCGCTCGGACAAGGCCAGGGCCCCGTTGCAATCAAACTGATCAACGATGCTGTACGGGATTCTTCAAGCTTTAGAATCCAAGGCCTTGCAAATGCAGATTCCAACGCATAGTCTCTTCACGCACATCGCTTTTTCATAGCCTAGGAATATCGCTCTATAGCTTGTTAAGATACATTTCTGAATAACCCGTTGGCACTTGGTTCATGTTTAACATTATCTAACGTTTGTCCGGTTCCTCAATGCCGCAGTCCAAGTCCGGGGGTTGGGTGTTTCTGGCAAATTGTCAGCTCATGACCAGCTGGCTACCTGCGCTGGAGAAAATTATCTCCACACTCGAGAAAAGCAAACCCAACCCAGGATTCCGCTTATGGTTATCTAGCGTCCCCACCGATAAATTCCCAATAGGTATTCTGCAGAGGAGCGTCAAAATGACTGCTGAGCCTCCTAAGGTAGGTAAACTCGTAAGGTCTGTGGTTGCTGATTGACTTTATTCTGGTGAAGCCCTGTTTGTAACTGGCCTCCAGTGTAGTACTGACATATTTGTGGAAATGTAATTGCAGGGTCTTCGAGCCAACTTACTTCGGATGTACAATACTGTAACCGAAGAATTATTTTACAAGTGCAAGAAACAGGATAGATACCAGAAACTTTTCTTCGCTCTCGCTTACTTCCATAGCGTACTTTTGGAGAGACGCAAATTTGGAAACCTTGGCCTCAACATACCTTACGATTTCAATGACACAGATTTTGAGGTGATCCTGCATTTAATCTCTGCACGGCATGTCAGTCAGTAGTTTCTGGCAATTCTCGAGGACGTTTCTATTAGTTCTTTTTGCACTTAGGGAACAAAAATCAAGTATTTTGGAGTGGACCTTCACGGATATGTCCGATAAACAGAAACCGTATCCCCATCGCAGGTGTCAGATGATCTCCTCAGGTCTTACTTGGACGAATACGTGGAGACACCGTTTGAAGCTCTAAAATTTTTGATTTCACAAGCTAACTATGGTGGGCGTGTTACTGACGAGCTTGATCGGAGAGTACTTTCTTCGTACCTAAATCAGTTCTACTGCAAGGAAATCCTCACAACTCCAAACTTTGAGCTTAGTTCGCTAATATCTTACATTGTACCTGATGACGGAACTCTTGGAAGCCATAAGGAGTTCATACAAACGTTACCAGCATTAGACAGACCTGAAGCATTTGGTCAGCATCCGAACGCTGATATAGCGTACCAGCTCTCAGACAGTAGAGAAATTCTGGCTACCATCGTCGGTCTTCAAGCTGGCGCAGAGACGGGCAAGAAAGGGTCAAGTAAGGAGCAGGTTGTCGACAGCACAGCCAACGACCTCCTAATACAGGTACATGTATTCACGAGATCCATTTGTGCGAAGTTTGTGGGCTCCTGAATGGTGCAAAGTTAAATCTCAAGCTATTCCTTACACATTTCAAGGTCTCCTTATGTCGTTGGAGGTCTCTCTGTGTTGTGGTCTTGTGCAGGTCCCTGAGCCATTCAATTTGACAGAGATCGTCAAATCGAAGTCTCTGGATCCCTCTGCTCTTCATACCGTGCTATTCCAGGAGATAGAGCGTTACAATATTCTGCTCAATCAGATTCGAAATCAGTGTGCAGACTTGCAGAAAGGTATTCAAGGGTTGGTAGTGATGTCTGCAGATTTGACCATAATTTTTGATGCCTTTGCAGCCGGCCGTGTACCTGCACAATGGATCAAGTAAGCTGCACCTCTCTGCTACCAACCAGATCTTGAAGTGAGTCTGTATAGTGCAAATATTTGTTTGAATTATTTCTCTGCTCTAGCAGATTCAGTCCAATACTTAGCGAAACAAGTTAATACTGAGGTCAGCATTCCGGACTGTGATTCAGTTTCTTCCCCTTGCACTTGTAAACAGAGCTTATCCAACTTTGAAACCGCTCGGATCCTGGACTAGAGATCTCCTTGCGAGGATTGTGGAGCTTAAGCTCTGGATTGAGGGGACATACCCCATATGCTACTGGCTGGCCGGTTTCACATACCCTGCGGACTTCCTCACAGCTGTGCTGCAGACAACTGCACGTAAGAACCAGATTCCTATCGATACACTAGTGTGGGATTTCACGACCATCTACAAAGAGGAAATGGAAATAACCGAATACCCCAGGGAAGGAATTTACGTCAAAGGCTTATATCTAGAAGGAGCAGGGTGGGAC
Organism: Lunularia cruciata; assembly: GCA_948567375.1. Taxonomy (NCBI): domain Eukaryota; kingdom Viridiplantae; phylum Streptophyta; class Marchantiopsida; order Lunulariales; family Lunulariaceae; genus Lunularia; species Lunularia cruciata. The sequence continues at coordinate 55,380,936 of OX419756.1, read as the reverse complement.
AGAAGCAATGACTGCCTCACGGTAACATCCACATCTCATAGTTCCAATCGCACTTCTGCTTCCAAACATATGATGACAGACCATCGTATTAGGTCAAGGAAGAGCTTCATTCATATATTCCATACCAGACAGAAATGCAATCAGAACAACCTTGAATACTAATCTTAACCTTAACCTGCAGAGTCTAGGAAGCAAATTACAAATTGACAACAGGTTGAGTTTATGACAAAAGGTTTCCATTAATAAACTCCACTTCTGATCTCTCGATTGAGTAATTTCCTGATCAGAAGTCCTAAGACTCGCTGTGAATATTGCAGGAACCTAAGCACATGGAGCTGATTGTTCCCATGCCGATCATGCTATTCAAGCCTGTAGTGAACAAGAAGAGGAACCTCAAAGGATTATATCAGTGTCCATTGTATCTATACCCTCTTCGTACAGGATCAAGAGAGAGGCCCAGTTTCATTCTGTTCGTCTCAGTGAAATGTGGCGCACAAGATTCCGACTATTGGGTGAAGCGTGGTACTGCCCTCCTCTTAGCTCTTGCCACATAAGCAAGAGCCGTGTTGTCATCCGTCCGGCTGGTTCACACTCTTCGGGAGTTAGCAGACGGAAATAAACTATTCGGAACAAACAGAGCACCGTTTGCCGGTTCACGTGCGTGAGTTCAATAAGGGGGATTTCGCGGGGAAAGAAATCCTTCGAGATTCTCAAATATTCGACACATAAGTTTGTTTCTGATATCTGGACTTTTGCGTCCGGTTTTGACCAATTTGGCCAATTTGGCTCCAGAATCCGAAGGGTTTTGTGTGCCGAGATGCTCCGGAACCGCAACCGAGACCACTTTTCGGGGGGTCAACATTGCCGGAATGACCATCTCTTGTTGCAGATTCAGACCCTCATTCGCATTTCCTATAAGTCCGATCAATTTTATTTTGCATCTCTGGTCAAGCTGTGTCCGACGGGTATTGCTGTGTTCAACGGGATATTTACTCAGTACATGAGTCTAGCTTTCTGATCCAAAGGTTTTTGTATTATTATCTTTTATTTTGATTATATAGTTAAGTTGTTTTATGGAAAGATTTTAATATTTTAATACTATATTTTTATCTTCAAAAACATAATATATTTACTTGTTTTTTGTTATACTATAGTATTATTCTAAATGTAATATTCATTATGAAATGTGTTTATTTTCATTTTTTTTCTATTTAAGGACAAGGTTCGAAACATAACTATGGTTGAATATTTTCTAGATAATACATAATACAAGATGGACTGTTATATTAAAACGAAAAATGTATTAATCACATTTTTGGTTTTATTCAAGCAGGATCTGAAGTTTCTGCTCTATTAGGGGAATGTCCAGTGCAAGTTTCCCTGCATGTGGCTCGTCCATGGCAATTTCTTCGGCTTTTGTGGCTTGGCCTTATTAGCGCTACATTAGTAGCCCTCCCTTATTAGCTATTAATAGCTATGGTTGCCCTAGCAAGAGAGTGCTGAGACCAGGACGTTCTTACTAAAAAGACGAGAATGTAAATAAAAATCATCTCCAGTATAAGCTTCTCTATCAGGTGGACTTCGTCCTGGGACATGCGTACCTCGAGTATCGTAGTCGGTAAGTTTGGGTTTGTTTAGGAACATCATCACAAATCTTTAATAATAATATCATTATTATTAATTAGTATATTATACTATCGTGATATGTTATATACCTTTTCTAGACATATAAAATAAAAAAGTTACAAATCAATAACTTTATAAATCTATTTGTGATTCGATAAGCATGTACAAACGATAAATTATACTTTGAAAAAATTTATATTATATGTTTTAACCAATCATGCAAAATAATGATACATTTATTTAAATGCACATGTTTTTTCATCCAAAAAATCTTCTGATTTTAAAGAGCAAGTTTTTTATAATATATTAATACTATAATGATTCATCTTACATGTTGATAAAAACAAAGTAAAAATCTTTCATGAACGTTTGATTCTTTTCTTAACATACATAAATATCTTTGATGATTTTCCTAAGATGAATAAGTATCTATTTATACCTGATGTAATTGAGAACTTGAGATAATTCAATAAAATTCTTAAATTTGACATTCTATAAAACATATTTTCAAACTCAAATCACGGGAATCGAAACTAACGATGATCAATGATAATTCTTAGTCGAAAGGAACAACTCGAAAAAGTAATATTGAAAAGACATATTTCAACAAACGATGACTCGAGAAATCAATAACGTTCACTGATAATGTTCTGTTCTATTTAGTAGAATGATTAATGAAATAAAGAGTTAATAGTATTAGAAACTAGAAAGATACTACCAAGAATTAGGAAATAGCTTCAAGATATCACATGTTTTAGATTAAGCACAAGAGCTTAGGGATCTGGAAAATTAAACTGAAAAATAAGAAGCAAGTGGACATTGTTAGAAGTATGTAAAGATTCCATATTTGGCGACCTCTAAGGATATACATGCCAAAACCAAGTACAATACTAATGCAAAATTGAAGGTTTGACCTTTGAGTTATCCCATTTTGGAGTATACATTTATATATAAGATTACTAAGAGAAGAAGCAATTACAATCTCAATTGATGAGATATATTTTAGTTCAGAAGGTAAATTTTTAAGAATTCTCCAAAGCTGTCAAAACCACTTGAAAATGATACTAGATAAAAACTTCCTTGTATTAAGAATATGTTAGGGGTTTCAGATTTAGCTTTTATGGGTTTGTAAATGTCTGAATTTTTTTACAGACAGTCTATAAGATTTGTATGGGTTGTGCATGGAATACATGAGGTTTTTATAGTTGCATACAAGTTTAGGAAGAAAGAGGCAACCGTGTAGGAAAAACAAAGGATGGAAAGACCCCATCAAGCCATCAAGCCGTACAAGGGAGAGACAAAAATGGTAACATGGGGCTAAGCACCAATAGAGTCTATATGAGAAATCTGCTCTACCGCACCTAAGATATCCGAGCTATGCAAGTCGTACGGTCTACATACAACTGGAGCATCCAAAGAAACATCACCTAATGTGATTGCTCTCCTATGGATTGCACCAGCCACTGCCCTCTGTAGAGAAATGGACACACGCTGTCTAACATATGCTACAAAGTATGAAAGTGAGAGTGGCACCCCTTGACGCCTAACATGATAAGCTCTCGCGCACTCCCTGACAAATGTGTCAAATGCCGTGTCCATAGCTCCATATAACTCCAAGGCTAGAGGAACAAAGAGGTGACCTCGCTGCATGCCCCTATACTTGCAGACCTTGCGACCTACTGCTGCACTCACCACCCATCTAGGGGGATGGGTAATCACTCCCTCCAAAACTGTATCCCGTGTAGGGTCCGTCACCATGACATTTGCTACTGTCACCTGATCATCTCGGACCAAGTATAAGTCTGCCCTGACACGTGTCGTCTGCAAAGCATACAAACGCTCCATCTAAGCCAAGTATCCACTCTCTCGTGCCATAGCAAACACTATGTCCCTAATGGCATCATGGGTAGCTATCCTCTGTCCTCCAAAAGGATATCGTGTCATGTGGACCGCTGCTGCATCTAGTGTAGAATCACACTCACAAGTGAGTAATGAAGATGCAGATGGGTGGACCAAACCTAGGCAAAACCTCATCGCTATAGAGAAAGTAGCTGGTGCGAGTCGGAATGCCCTAATGCACAGTCGAGCTAGGATCCAAGAGCCTGCACCCTTGCCGAAGCAAGAGCAAAGATGTGCTCTAGTAGCCTGAGGAATGGACAAGTTGACTAAGAGAGAATGTAACATATGCTCACACTATCGCTCCATCAAGGAAGACTATAAACCTCTAGTCCAATCTGATAGTGAAGCAAAAGGTGGAAAATCCTCTTGTGCTCAAGGAGATAGACTATCTCTCATCTACTGCAATAACACCTGGAGAGAATAGGATCCTCCTTCCACCTGTGTCACGTAAGTCTCCAAAACCGGCCTATCAACAACCACAAAACGGGAGGAAAGTAGGGGTGCCAAGAGAGCCCAACTACCCAAAAATGCTATAGGTGCCATCTCCCCCATAGAAAGCAAGCCAACCCCACCACATGAGATCGGTAGAGCCATCTATCTATGTGCTAAATCGCCTGTCACACACTCAAAAGTCCTTGGTCCAATAATATCACCAAAGACTCCTATAATCCTCTTATCAAATGCTCCCAAACGTGATAGGAAGGACGGTGAGGGAGGAACTGTCCGGATGAGGTAGGATGGTCGACAAGCAATACTGGAAGAGAGTATACCAAATGCCACTTGTGGATCTCCTAATAATGGAAGGTCATCCACATAGAGAACATCCTTTACAAGGGCAACGTCTAGGAAGCGTGTGACAAAATCCTCCAATCCTACTGGCACTCCAAGAACACAAAGTCCATATGTGGATGTGATACACCCTTCTGGAAGCTCAAGGTGGAGAGGGATACCTAAAGGGGACCATGCCCTACACTTTGACACCTTGACTCTCAAGCCTACTAGATGTAGCTCGGTATTCAAGTAGTCAAAGGCCTAATTTGATCTACACGGCCTACGATGTGTGTATCATTTGCCAAGGAGGGAAATACACAACCTGCCATGGCCAAAGTAGTAGATAGGAGAGCTCAAAAGTGAGCCATGGCAAATAAGGGCCCCCCCCAAAGGATCTCATTGACATGTACCAGCAGTTGACTCCAAGACGGTGACGCCCTCATGTGAACCACCATGCTGGTAGTAAAGGGAAGTAGGAGAGACATAAAAAGACCGCACAAAAGGAATGAGACTCGCCAAGGATCCATTGGCCTCCCTAAGCTCTCTAAAGATGGATGCCCGTGAGATGCTATTAAAAGCATCCCCAACATCCACCGGTAGGATGACCCACTCCAGATGGATATTGAGGAGTGCTCTAATGTCTAGAGATATAGCCTCACATTCACCAGGTGTAGCTACTCCAAACTGATGTGGACTAAGGTGATGTCAAAAGTGAAAACGATGTTGAAGGACAATGGCACGACTGACCAAACGCAAAAAAATCTCTCCAATAGCAATCGGTCTAATGCCTCCCATGTCCTTCTCCATGATGAGAAGTCAAGTCTCTTCTCTTGTCCTTCTCCGAGGACAAGAGAAGAGAGAAAATAGAGATTGCACACTCAAACATTCGATGCCCCAAAGGAGCACCTTCTCTTTATTATATAGACAAAGAGGATCTCCTCCAAGGAAGCTCCACCATAGGATTAGGGACACAGATAGGTGACATGTCAGCAAGCTCCACCCTTGGATTACTTACTTGGATGGGTGAAATGTCTGGTCTAGGTCCTATTTGGTTGGTCAAACAAGCTGATCGGAGGGAATCTTTTAGGGAATCTTCTTGTAGGAGTCTCAAAATCACGTAAGGTACCGTTGGAAAGCTCTCGACGAGACAAAGCAAGGGGGAGGGAAGGCCAACCTATCCTCCATTGGGGGGGAATCTGCACATTTTCAAGGCCTAATTCATCCGTTTAGGCCTCCAAAATTGCCTTCAAAGATTTCAAGCATATTTTGGTTCCTACTCTATTAGTAGAAGTCCCCTTTTGGTGATACCTCTTTCTGATCTGTTTAGTCTATCATGTGTATCATCCTTCCAGATGTTACCAAACCAATTTTCACCTTTAAATCATATGTCTAGCTATTGGTTCTAAGTTATCAAGTCTATTTTGGTTTCTACTCTATTAGTAGAAGTACTCTTTTGGTGATACTTCTATTTGATCTATTTTGACCATCATGTATAATATCATTCTAGATGTTACCAAACCAAATTTCACATCTAGATCATATGGCTAGCTCTTGGTATTACAAACCTCCCTCCTTTTAAGACGCAACGTCCTCGTTGTGCAATTGTTGCTCAAATGCTTGCACCAACACCGGTGCATGTGCCAAATTGGCAGCGTGCTCCCAAGTTGCTTCATAGAGGGGGTAACCTTTCCATTGTACTAGATAGTCCACCCACGGATGGCGAGTACCACGCATGCATTTTTGGAGAATCCGCTCCACTTCATATTCCTCTGTGCCATCAATGAGTGTCGGACAAGGTCGAATGTCTTGTGTGGAATGACCCTAGCCTGATTGGGGAGCATATCTGCATAGTAGGGAGACATGGAACACTGGATGGATCTTCATGTGTGGTGGTAGCTCAAGGTGATAGACCACAACGCCGATGTGACAAAGAATTGAGAAAGGCCCAATAAAATGAGGTCTGAGCTTACGAGGTCCAACTAATGTGAGGTTGGTTGTCGATAGCCACACTTGATCCCCAACATTGAACTCCATGTGCCTACGGTGTACATCAGCATACTACTTTTGTCAATTTTGCGCAATTTGTAATCTGTGCTTGGCGCTCTCCACACCTTGTTGGATTCTAGAAACAAATGTGTTGACTGCACCGACCTTGGTAGCCACTAGACTGATCTTCATCAAGCTAGAAGGTGTGAAGGGATGCTCACCATACATGAGGAAGAATGGAGTGACCTGGGTGGATGCATTCACTGAATTGTTGTAAGCAAATTCCACCAACGAGAGTTGGGTGTCCCACCTCTCTTGCTCTTCTAAGGTGAAGCCGCGTAACATGTCTTCAATCGTGCGATTAGCCCGCTCTGTTTGGCCATCTGTTTGTGGGTGGTAAGTTGTGGACATGGCCAACTTGGTTTTGAAGAAACCAAAGAGTGTTTGCCAAAACAAACCGGTGAATTGGGTGCCTCTATCGGTGATGAGTACTCTAGACAAGCCATGGTGAGCAAAGACTGCATCTAAGTATAATTGAGCTAGTTGTAGAGCGGTCACCTCCTTGGTGGTAGGGCGTACATGAATTATTTTGCTGAGCTGGTCCACAAAGACCACAATGGAGTCAAACCCTGAGGTGGTCTTGGGTAATTCATAGACGAGATCCATACTCACTTATTCCCAATGTTGGGTAGGAGTGGGGAGAGGTTGAAGGAGCCCTGCAAGAACTTGATTAGAAGCTTTGTTCTGTTGACAAAGTAGGCAGTTATGCACACAATCCATCACGTCGTTGCTCATCTTGGGCCAATAGTAATGGCGCTTGACTGCATCCAAGGTCTTGTCCACTCCGACATGAGTTGCAATGGCCAAATCATGACATTCTGCTAGAATGGTGGTGCGTAATTCTGGGACATTTGGGATCCATAATCTACCATCCCAAAAGGTGAGTCCTTGGGTGCTGGTGACACCTTTGGATGATTGTGCTTCTACAATCTTTGGATCAGTTTTTGTAGCAGCCAGAATCTCTTGCCAAAATTTAGGGTTAATCTTAACCTCTATCACCAAGTTGTTTGCCATTGGCATGCAGGTGAATGCATCTGCAAGTTACTTCTTACCTTCCACGTAGATGATTGTCATGTTGAAGCTTTGTTGCCACTCTGCCCACCAAATTTGGCGACGAGATAGATCCTTCTGCGTCTTGAGGTAGACTAGAGGTTTGTGGTCTGTCTCTACTACAAATGCCTTCTCGCCCAGGTAGTGCTTCCAATGCTTGGTTGCTAGAATGATGGCCAGCTCTTCTCATTCTGTGGTGTGGTAGTTGCACTCTGCCAGTAACAAATTTTGAGAGAAATATGCAATTGGATGCCATTTGTCATGCCACTCTTGTTGTAGGACTGCTCTGTAACACCCATTTGTGCACGTGTGTGATATTGTGATATTTAGCTTGGTATTACAAGTATTTAAGAGATATTATTTATATAGAGATAAAGGATGGTTCTATATTAGTCATGGTTAGCTAAAGTTAGTCATAGCTAAGATAGAGGGGACTTTACTTTAGAGGAAGTAGAAAAGATGAGCACCACTATTTTGGATTTTAGTGTGTTGACTTGGTATTATTCTTAGGTGTTTGGCTTTGAGGAAAGAGTTGAGAACTCTTGGGCCCGCAAGCCTTTTTGTTTTGGATTCTTCTTTAGTCCAAGGATACCCCATGTAAAGGAATCCTTGACTTAGTGGTTGGGTCAAGATAAGACCACATGCTTAGGGGAATATGCCCATGTGAATGGACATTCCTTTCTACTTTTTGACTTTACTTGACTTTTAGTCTAGTAACTTGAGTTACTACGGTAATTCGTAACTTTGGTATGTAACTATTTCACAAGTATATAAGCAAGGGGTGAAGAGGTACTCATCATCCTTTCATTTTGCAACTATCTCTCTCTCATTGAGTTCTCTAGTGAGCAATGTCTTGAGTCTTGGAGTGTTAGCCTTGGAGGAATATGATGGAGTTCGAGTTCCTTGCCTTCTTAGTCCATGGTGCGCTACCATAATAGCCATCAGAGGTTCATCCTAAATGAGAGACAGGCCGGCTCACATTTTTGGTTCCATTGGCGGGACCTCTCTAGAAGGCAAGATAATGTTCCGCATTCAATTCTACATTAGGCAGAAGGAGGCTATGAGAGCTCACTTAGAGAGAACATTAGGAGAGGAGAGGGCTGAACTTATGTTAGAGAACAAAGATCCATTTGTATACCCTGTAGTTCATTATGATATCTTTAAGGTGATTTTGTACATCTTGTACACTTGAGAGGAATTGGAGAGATTGTGTGAGATGGATTGCAGATTTTGGGGATTAAGGTGATTTTGGGTAAAATCTCAAGTTTGAGATCTGGACTTGAAATTTCTACACATGATAGCTTAGGTTATCTTTCAGTTATCATACTTTAAATTATTGTGAGAGCTACTATTTGCACTAGGCTAGAAGTTTTGAAAGTTGATAGGGTAAAGTGCTCCCGCAACTACATGCTCTCTGGAAAATTGTACATAGTCTTCCATTTCTTCAATTTTCAGTGAATTGTCCTGAAAATTTCCAAGAAAATTCAGTACATTGTATCCTACCTTTTGCCACAAAAAGTAGAGAGAGATCGTTGTTGTGCAGGGAGTTATGAGTTTTTGAAGTGAGGGGGTGGTTTTCAGACCAAATCTGAAATATGTGTGTTGAATAGAAATGTGTCTAGGCCAAATGGCTTGATGAAAAGATCTGAAATTTTGCAAGGAGGGACGTCCTAGAGTTGTGGTCAAGTGTGAAAAGTTTTAGAGGACTAGAACATACTTGTTGGGAGATTTGAGTGACATTGTGAGGAAGGGTCAATTCTGCAGAGTGGAGATCTCATGCATGAGGGAGTTTGAGATCAACAAAAAGCATGTTTGAGTGTTTAGATTCATCTTGGGAACATGGAGGGTCATCAAGAATGGACATTGAGATTATGCAAGGTTCCCCAAGGGTTTGAGGTGATTGTAGGGGTGGATTTGAGGAAAAGAGAGTTTACAATAGAATTTGAAGAGAGTGTTGAGAGGATCCAAAAACCTACACCACTTGGAGGAAAGAGTGAGTCTAAGTGCTTTCTGTGTGGAGAGAAGGGACATAAGGTAAGTTCATATCCATTGACCTTTGAGAGCAAGAGATTGAGAGAAAGGAGAGGCTTACTTGACTTGGGTTTGCATGTTGGACCTTCTACACCAAGATTGGGAGGGAGAAGATCTAAGACCAAGGAGTTATGTGAGGTTTGTGGAGTTGAAGGACTTCCAAAAGGACATGAGTGTGGTGGAGTAAAATCACTTTTGGAGACTTTGGTGGAGGATCTTGGAGAGAGTCTTAGTATAGCTACAGAAATACTACCACCTTCATCAGCTAGTTCTCAAGATTAGTGATGGAGATAATCTTTCAACTTATGGATAAACTATCCATGAGGGTTCTATAATATGCACTCTAGGATTTGATGTTGCTATAGAAATCTTGGAGCAACCTGAGCCTTTTGTGTTCCCTAGGGTGGATTACTCTCAAATGGTGTTAGTCATGTATATACTCTATTAGTTATAGAGTGAGAGAAAAGAAAAGAGAAAAAAAATAAAAATTTGAGAGAAGAGAAAGATAGTGAGAGGTTAAGATGGGGAAACTTCTTGTTTTCTTTGGCAAGGATGGAGAAGATGTGGAGGCCTTTGTGAGAGACTTCAAGAGAGCTTGCATAGAAAAAAATGAGAGGAGGAAGAATGAGTGGGCCTCATTATTACCAGATTTCTTTGAGGATGCAGAACTTACATGGTATGAGTCAGAATACCAAAAGAGAGAGAGGAGAGATGGGGAAGAGGAGTCTTGAGAGACTTTGACTTCAGCACTCATTGAGAACTTTCTTCTTGATGAGAGTTATGAGAGATTGATGAGTGAGGTTACATTTCTCAAGCAAGGAGATGGAGAGAAAGTGAGAGTCTATGTGGAAAGAGTGGAAAAGTTAGAGTCCAGATTTTGTATAGTGTTGAGGAAGGGTGGGGATGATGTGGAGACTACAATGATTGGCATAGGGGCCATGCTCACCAAGAATTTTGTGGGAGGGTTGAGACCACAAATTAGAAGCAAGGTGAGATATGAGAAACCTTCTTCCAAGGTTGAAGCTATCAAGATCGCAATTCGTATGGAGGAGAGTTTGGAAGGGGATGAGAGTGATTTGGTGGTGAAGGAGGTTATGCATCCTCCTCAAGGCTACAAGTATGGTGGAACTTTTGATACTTTGGTGACAAGGGTTGCACCACAAGTAGTAGTTGCTCCAATTCTTGCAACTCCACCAAAAGATCCACTTCAAACCATCACAGAACAACTTGCGGATCTCAAGATCAATGTGGTGCAACTATGGGAGAAGAGAGAGGTGGATCAGAATGTAGGGAGAGGGCCTAGGATTTATGGAAACTATCCATATAGAGGAGTTCAACCAGCCAACAATTTCAATGATAGAAATTGTTTTGGTTGTAAAGGAAGAGGCCATATCCAAAGGAATTGCCCAAATTCCACTTACCATGGAGGAAGGGGTTATGAGGGAGCCAATAGAGGGAAAGAGGGTGGTAGTGAAACCCAAGTGGCTCCTAATCCAAAAAAAGGTAAGGGGATAGCATCCATAGATGTGGTGGAGAGTAAGTATGAGAAGGGAGAGTGCTCAAACTCCAAGAGTCTTAATTTGGAGCTTTTGGCACAAGAGAAGAAGAGAGCTCGTTTTGCAGAGGATGTTCACTCTTCTCAAGGATTTACTCCAAGCAAGGATACTCCTATGTCTACTAGGAGCACTCGCACCTCAACACCATCAACAATAAAGACTCCAAGGAAGAAGTTGGGGATGGAGGATTTCTTGATTTCAAAGCAACAATGGAACGACAATGTGTTGGAGGATGTTGGTAGTCACAAGGCTAACATCATAGTGGGCCAATTGATTGCTTTGAACCCTACCTTGAGAAAGGAGCTTAGAGGTGGTTTGAGTTCTACAAGGAGCAAGAGGAAGAAGAAGGCAAAAGTTCCAGTATCAATGGGGGTAGTGGATGCCAAGCCAACACCATGGGAGGCTTGTGAATATGCCTCCAAGATTGATGTGAGAGTGAATGGTCACAACATCAAGGATGCATTGGTTGATGGAGGATCAATAGTAAATGCCATGTCAGAAAGGTTGATGAAGAAGTTGGGTATGATACTCTCAAGACCTTCAACATTTGTGGTGAGCATGGCAAACAAGCAACAAGTTCGACCAGTAGGGGTGATGGATAAAGTGGTAGTTTCAATTATGGGAGTTCAAAATCTCATGACTTTCCAAGTCTTGAAAGATTCAAGCTATGACTTACTTCTTGGGAGGCCATGGTTGAGAGCAGCACGCACAATTGATCAATGGTACAAAGGGTACTTGAGGATTGGGCGATCAAACCATAGAGTCACAGTTCCTGTCAATAACACCACCAACACTTCACATTCAGATACACCATCTTCTGATTATTGGGAATCAGATTTTGAAGAAGGAGCTTTAGGTATGGACACAAGCATGGAAGAGGAGACTTCCACGGAGGAGGATGAATCTGAATCTGATTCAGATGTGTATCCTTTGTGTGCAATGGAATTTGAACCTAAGCCAGAGGTTTTGAAGGACCCAGACAAATCACCATTGACACTTGAGGAGGTAGAGAGAAGGTTAGCTACCCTCAAGTATGGCCCAAATGTTACCAAGGAGGAGAAGGTGAGATTTGAGGAGATTTTCCGCAGGTTCATCCATGTGTTTGCTTTTAGTTACAAGGATTTGAAGGAAGTCACCTTGGAGGAGCACAAGATAGAGGTGGAGTCACATGCAAGACCAATATGCCAAAAGCAACGTCGCATTAGCCCACTAATATCTTTGGTTGTGAAGGAGGAGATTGATAAGCTCAAGGAAGCTGGATTTATCTTTGAGGTAGAGAATTCAAAATGGGTGTCTCCAATTGTCATTGTGAAGAAAAACAATGGCAAGCTTCGGGTATGTGTGGATTACAAGAAGCTCAATGTTGTTACCAAGAAGGACTACTACCCATTCCCTTTCATTGATGAGATCTTGAAGGAGGTTGCAGGTCATGAGAGGTACAGTTTTGGAGATGGTTATAGTGGATATAACCAAATCAAGATTGCACCAGAGCATCAACAACTCACCACATTCACCACACCTTGGGGAACTTACGCTTTCAAGGTCATGCCTTTTAGGCTTTGCAATGCTCCAGCCACATTCCAACGGTTCATGAACAAGGTATTTGAACCTTTCATTGGGAAATTGTGAGAGACTTCATTGATAACTTTTGTGTCTATGGAAGCAAGGAGGAGCACTTTGAGCACCTAATCAAAGTCTTGCAATGCTTGGATGAGGAAAATGCATCACTCAACCCAGAGAAGTGAATTTTTGGATGTGAAGAAGGTCTACTTTTGGGGCACATTATCTCCAAGGATGGAATAGTAGTTGATCTTGAGAAGGTGAGGAAAATCTCAGACCTTCCATTCCCTTCAAGCTTGACAAAGTTACACCAATTCTTGGGGATGGTTAGATACTATAAGAGGTTCATCTTCTCATTTTCCAACAAGGCTTATGCATTGACCATCTACATGAAGAAAGGTGTAGATTACATGGTGATTTTGGAGGACAAGGAGGCTCTCAAAGCTTTTGAGGAGCTCAAGCAATCCCTTGTTGTAGCTCCAATTCTTGCTAAACCTGATTGGAGTAAGCCTTTCATCCTTTACACTGATGCGTCTAATGTAGCTATAGGATGTACTCTTAGTCAATTAGACCAAGATGGGCATGATCATCCAATAGCTTATGCTAGTATGCAGATGGTTTCAGCAAAGAAGAACTACTCTATCACGGAGAGAGAAGGGTTGGCATTGATCTTTGGTCTCAAGAAGTTTAGACACTACTTGATTGGAGGGAAAGCCACCATTGTCACGGATCACAAGGCTTTGAAGTACATCTTCAACAAGCCTAATGTTGAAGGGAGACTAGCAAGGTGAATGATACTCTTGTTTGAGTATGACTACACCATTGACAAAAGGCCAGGGAAGAAACATGCAAATGCTGATTTGCTATCTAGAGTCTATGATCATGATGGAGATGAGCCAATGGATGATTCCTTCTCGGATGAGGAGCTCATGATAATCTCAATCACTCAAGAGGTTCCAATGGAGTACAAGGAGATTGTGGATTTTTTTACAAGAGGTAAGTATCCAAAAGGGATGCATGCTAGGGAGAGGAAGGCCCTTGCAGCAAGATCTAGACCTTACACAATGGTGGAAGATATTCACTTTCACCAAGGAGCAGATGGTCTACTTCAAAGAGCAGTGGGTAAGGAAGAGTCTATCCTACTCATAAAGGAGTTTCATGAAGGTTTAGTATGTGGAGGACACTTTGCAGGAAAGGTGATTGCTTTCAAGATTATAGATGCATGTTACCATTGGAGAGGGATTTTCAAGGATTGTCTTGATTATTGCAAAACTTGTCATGTTTGTCAAGCTTTTGGTAGAAATTCTACATCCACTCCACCACTTAGATCAATTCCATTACTAGGACCTTTTGAGAAGTGGGGAATTGATTTTGTAGGTCCTCTCAATAGAACCCCAAGGAACAATTGGTACATTGTGGTAGTTACTGATTACCTTACCAAGTGGGTTGAGGGTAGACCATTGAGGGACAAGAATGAAGATGAAGTGGGTAGATTTCTTTATGAATGCATTATCACTAGGTTTGGATGCCCTTTGGAGTTGGTTTCTGATAGAGGAGGAGAGTTTACAGGAAGCATTACTACAGCCATGCTACGACATTTCTCTATCACACATAGAATAACTACATCCTATAATCCAAATTCCAATGCCTTGGCAGAGAGAACCAATCAGACCTTGTGCATGATGTTGGCCAAAGATGCAAAAATGGAGGGAGCTAAACATCATTGGGACAAGAAGATTCATCCAGTTTTGTGGTCGTATAGGACAACCATGAAGACTTCCACCGGATATTCTCCATTTCAATTGGTGTATGGTATTGAGTCTACCTTACCTATTCACTTTGATCTTCCTACCTTCCAAAGCATTCATAGGAGATTGAACAAAGCACAAGGAGGTGATGCAGAGAAGTCAAGGAAGGATCAACTCATGGAGTTGGAAGAGGCAAGAGCAGTTGCTATGGTTTGAATGGAGCAAGCCCAAAGGAAACAAAAGGAGAGCTATGACAAGAGGTAAGGCAAGAAGAAGGTGGAGACTTTCAAAGAAGGTGATTGGGTAATGTTGTTTGATTCCATTCGATTCAAGAGACTGCAAAAGAAGTTTTTGCCTAAGTACTTTGGACCTTTCATAGTGGAGAAGGTGTGGGGCAATTACACCTATGATCTCAAGGAGTTGGGAGGAAGATACTTTGATAGAATTAGCCATGATAAGTTGAAGATGTACCATAGAAGGTAGAGAGACCTTCACTTTGAGGACAAAGTGAAAACTTAGTCCGGGGGTAAATGTAACACCCATTTGTGCATGTGTGTGGTATTGTGATATTTAGCTTGGTATTACAAGTACTTAAGAGATAATATTTATATAGAGATAAAGTATGGTTCTATATTAGTCATGGTTAGCTAAAGTTAGTCATAGCTAAGATAGAGGGGACCTTACTTTAGAGGAAGTAGAAAAGATGAGCACCACTATCTTGGATTTTAATGTGTTGACTTGGTATTATTATTCCTAGGTGTTTGGCTTTGAGGAAAGAGTTGAGAACTCTTGGGCCCGCAAGCCTTTTTGTTTTGGATTCTTCTTTAGTCCAAGGATACCCCATGTAAAGGAATCCTTGACTTAGTGGTTGGGTCAAGATAAGACCACATGCTTAGGGGAATATGCCCATGTGAATGGATATTCCTTTCTACTTTTTGACTTTACTTGACTTTAGTCTAGTAACTTGAGTTACTACGGTAATTAGTAACTTTGGTACGTAACTATTTCACAAGTATATAAGCAAGGGGTAAAGAGGTACTCATCATCCTTTCATTTTGCAACTATCTCTCTCTCATTGAGTTCTCTAGTGAGCAATGTTTTGAGTCTTGGAGTGTTAGCCTTGGAGGAGTATGATGGAGTTTGGGTTCCTTGCCTTCTTAGTCCATGGTGCGCTACCATAATAGCCATCAGAGGTTCATCCTAAGTGAGATACAAGCCGGCTCACAGCTCTTATTGCTACGCCTGATGCATCTGTAGCCAACTTGATTGGACGTTTTAGGTCATACCACTTCAAGATTGGTACATGTAGCAAGGCGGCCTTCAATTCTTGAAAGGCCAACTCTTGTGCAGTTTCCCATGTCCACTTCTTCCCCTTGCCAAGTAGTGCCGTTAAAGGCTGTGCAACCTTGGAGAAGTCCTTAACAAATCTACGATAGAATCCCATCAACCCCAAGAAGCTCTTAAGTTGAGTCTGATCTTCTGGGGCACTCCATTTTTGAATGACCTCTATTTTATCTGTCAATACTTGAATGCCCTCTGCACTCACTCTATGCCCCAAGTAGTCTACTTCAAACTTGCCAAACTCACACTTTGAGATTTTGGCGTACAATTGATTTTGTCTTGGAATCTGGAGGACCTCTCGTAGATGTTGTTTGTGTTCTGTCATTGTGCTACTATATACTAAGATATCATCCAAGAAGATGATAACAGACTATCAAAGTATGGACGAAATATGTCATTCATTAGACTCATGAAAGTGGCAGGTGCATTGGTGAGGCCAAAAGGGATCACAAGATACTCAAAGTGGCGATACCTGGTTTGAAAGGCAGTTTTGTACACATCCTCCTCTGCAATTTGGATTTGATTGTAACCGCTCCGCAAGTCCAGTTTGGTGAAGTATCTCGCTCCATGGAGTTGATCAAACAGGTCATCTATGTGAGGTAAGGGGTATTTGTTCTTCACTATTTGCTGATTGAGACCCCGATAGTCAATGCACATGCGCATTGTACCATCCTTCTTATTCACAAACAAGACAGGGGCCTCATATAGTGATACGTTAGGTTGGATGAACCCTTTTTGCAGCATCTCCTCAATTTGAGTCTTACACTCCTCCAACTCATGAGGTGATAGGCGATATGGGGCCTTACAAGGAGGTGTCTTCCCCGGGAGTGTCTCAATTTTGTGATCTACTCGCCTTTTTGTTGGTAATCCTAAGGGTAGATCATTAGGAAAGACATCTTGAAACTCATCCACCACATCCTTCAATTTCTCAGGAATTTGTCCATCGAGTTGTGCACTCTAGACTTCTCTTATTAGACCCATAAAACATTTGTCGGTCTTATAGACAGTTGCCGTCCCTATGACATATAGAGGCAGTTTCTACCTATGTGATTTTTCTTTAACCCCAATGATTGACCATTGGTGGGTTCTCACTACTTTCTTCCTCCAATCCACCATAGGGTTGTACTGCTCCATCCATGGCATGCCTAAAATTGCATCATAACAAGCTAACTGTATCACTCGGCACTCAATTGCTTCCTGATATTCTCCTACAGAGAGGGTTACCCATCTAGGTAATGATTCAATCTTCTCTATTTGCCCATTTGGTAACTCTACTTCTTTACTCCCATCTCTCTCTAGATCCATTCCCAATCTTATTGCAATAGAGCGAGACAAGAAATTCTCTGTTGCTCCCGGATCGATTAATACTCTCACTTGATTACCTTCTAGGATTCCATTCATGACAATCAATTGTGAGGTTGCCTTTCGGGATCTTTGCGCATTATTCTTCTTCCTTCCCTCGCTTCTCTACTTCCTTATTGAGCTAGTAAGGCCGCAAGGTACATTTACTAGCGATCTTTGTTTTCTGAAGTAATTTCCACCTCCTCCTCTTCAATGTGCCTCTCCATGTTGTTCAAAGATCACCTGTATGAAGGCCAAGGGCCTCTAGGGAAACGAGTGCAATAGTTGGTAGATATGTGCCCAATACAGCCACAATTGTAACAATGACGTTGTTCTCCTCGAGTCTCTTCTCCTCGTGGGACTCCATCTCTTTGTTCTTCTACCCGTCCCCGCTCCCCTTGAAGCGATCGTGCTCCTCAATCTCAGAATCAAAGGTTGCCCAATTCCATTGATATTGGTCCACCCATGTGTGGCATTTCTGCCTGATAATGTTGAGGTGGAACTACTCCTTCACCTCCACCTAATGCTCTTGCTATTCTTTGTGCACAAGCAATGGCTTCAAATACTATGCAAGGATTTTGCACCATGACTTCTTGGCAAATCCGCTCTCTCAACCCTTGTTTGAAATTGTCGAGAGCCTCTACTAGACTCATGTCGGTAATTGCAACTTGTAGACCTAGAAATGCCTCCACATACTCTTATATGCTATTCTTATGTCTCAATCCCCATAGTTGGGTTCGAGCCATCTGCACAGAATCCACCGATTGGAAATTCTTCAGTAGTCCTTCTTGCATTGTTGTCCATGTGACCTCCCTTCTCTCTGCCAGCATGGATCGTTCCCAAGCATCATACCATGTGAGGGCTTTATCGGTGAAGTACCCACATGCAAACACGCTTGCAACATGCTCTGTGATCTCTGTTGAGAATAATCGGAAATATCAATTCATTCTCAAGATCCAATTTTCCACTACTCCCATCGTACGCTGCCCCTTGTAAGGCTCGATGTTGCAGGTCTTCTTCATCCGGAGTAGCAATGTGGCTTCATCGTTGATAGGTTTCGTAGGCACGGGCTCTCCAAGTACTTCAGGCGCAGGTGTTGGGTTTTGAGACGGCTCTTCTTCTTGCATGGCTTGATCATTCCTGAGGATCTGCTCTTGACTTTGTAATGTCTCCATGGTCATCTTAATCTCTTGAAATTCATTCAACATCCCTTGCATTCCTTGCACCAACTCTTGCAATTGCAGATCCATGGTTCCTGCAACACTCAATTGCTAATGTCTACTTCAATACAAAGTCAATATAATCATTCTGGAAGGCGCATGAACTATCGGAACTACCATTGGGACCTCAAAAGCTATCACTCGTTGATAATACTCCTCACTAAAATTCCTAACCACAACATCTCTAAACATCACTTTTGGCCTCACTACATAACGGATTTCTACTTGAGTGTTGAAAGGGAGAGGATTTGGGACATTCATATCCATATTATCATAATAGAATGTAGATTGTCAAATCCCACTCTCTGTCATATATCACCATAGGTAGAATCACCGGGTTTGGTGAGTTCATCACTCTGTCCATGAATTCTGCACCAAAGTGATAAACTAGCGATACCCTCATCTGCTCACGCTAGATGTACATAACCTTGATGTGGAATGGGTTTAAGAATGGAAAGCTAGGTGCGGGAAATTGTCCTCCCGGCGCATCCATCCCATCCGCTCTCTAAAGTCCTTCCTAAGTCTAGCGATTACTCTATGTTCTCCACCTCAAATTACTAAGTTTCAGTTTGTGCTATTCCAAGAGGGGTGATCTACTCTCTTGGACTAAAACACTCGCTCTGATACCATTGTAATACTCCAAGGACAAGAGAAGAGAGAAAACACAGATTGCACACTCAAACATTTGATGCCCCAAAGGAGCACCTTCTCTTTATTATATAGACAAAGAGGATCTCCTCTAAGGAAACTCCACCATAGGATTAGGGACACAAATAGGTAACATGTCAGCAAGCTCCACCCTTGGATTACTTACTTGGATGGGTGACATGTCTGGTCTAGGTCCTATCTGGTTGGTCAAACAAGCTTTGACCAGAGGGAATCTTTTAGGGAATCTTCTTGTAGGAATCTTAAAATCACATGAGTAAGGTACCATTGGAATGCTCTTAACAAGACAAAGCAAGGAGGAGAGAAGGCCAGACTTTCCTTTGCTTGGGGGGGGATTCTGCACATTTTCGAGGCCTAATTCATCCGTTGAGGCCTTCGAAATTGCCTTCAAAGATTTTAGGCATATTTCGGTTCCTACTCTATTAGTAGAAGTTCCCTTTTGGTGATACCTCTTTCTGATCTGTTTATTTCATCATGTGTAACATCCTTCCAGATGTTACCAAACCAATTCTCACCTTTAAATCATATGTCTAACTATTGGTTCTAAAGTTCTCAAGTTTATTTTGGTTTTTGCCATATTAGTAGAAGTACTCTTTTGGTGATACTTCTATCTTATCTATTTTGACCATCATGTATAACATCATTCTAGATGTTATCAAACCGAATTTCACATCTAGATCATATGGCTAGCTCTTGGTATTACACCTATCAAGACATAAAGGCTACTCAGGCTGATAAACTAAGACCTCTAGTGGTAGTCCCTCTACTGCTATAAGATGTAGTGAGCGTAAGGAAGAGATAGTCTCATCAATAGGACTCGCTATAGACAAAGGGTGTAGCGCTCATGCTGCTCTACTAAACTCTCCCACTTGATCCAATGTCCTACATCATCGTAATCGAGTGGACTCTATGGTATCTTGTGGCGATGCATGTTTCCTAAATCATGTAGCTTTAACAGACTCCCCCTGAAGGGCTGCCCAATCCCCCGCTCGGAATTGATGAAATCTAGCAGCCACCTCTCTATGCCCCGCACGTCCTCCTCTAGCATAACGAAGACACCATCGAGGGAGTAAGAGAAATAGGAACCATGCTAACTCGTCAAAGTGATCACTTGCCAAACGATCATGTGGTAGGCAAAAAGCCTGTCTAGCCTCATCATGGAGTGTGCGGGGTAGCCTATGGAATAGACGTGGATATGGAAAACTAGTCTCAAATAACCCCAAAATGCAACCCGCTCGAGAAACTAACCACTCCCACGACTCAATCGGTATCCCTGGAACGATCAATGAAGGATAGAAGAAGTGTGTGTAATCCCGAGAGTCACTGCTGTTGATGTGGTCGGTTGTCTCACGCGGGCATCCCAAGTGGTCCAATCATAGTCCTTATGCATCCTTCTCACATGGGTCTTTACCCCTTGCGAGGTAAAGCATCAATGACACACCGGGCATGGTGTATCCCGACCCGCTCTAGGCAACCCGACATGGAAAGGTGTAGCCATGGCTAGCACAGGAATAATGATAGTAACACATGTTGCTCCTCTCCATATCTCCCCATATCTGCAAAACCACAACCCCTCACATCCCAACTCACATAAGAAAATAATCTCTCCAAACCCTAAAATCTATAACTCTCATAACTTTCAATTTCCATCTCTAAAGTTTTCAAACTAAATTCCCATGGAACTTAATCGTAAAAACCAAGAAATTGGTAATGAAAATTCCCGACCCATCACTCTCAATGTATAATGATCACTCTAAACCCTAAAAAAAAACAAAAAATCTTCATAACTTACTACTCCATTCTCCATAGTCTTCAATCTAGGTTCCAATGGAACCGAAATTGGAAAACAAAGAGAATTGACTATTCACTCGAGTGCTACGTGCTAGAGAACCCTCAAAAAAATAGATATCGTCTCCTGTCTCTCCCTCTCCCCTCCACACTCTCCTGCAACTTCCGCCCTAAGAAGCACAAGTTTACAATACAAGTTTACGGGTAACCTACAATGTGACCTGTGTATTTTTACGGGTTATGGAATCATTCATTAATAGTGTAATGTGAATGCTAAAATTTGAATTCACCCAAAATTTGATAAACTCTAAAATTTAACGGGACCATTCCATTACTTATCGATTCTTCTATAAGGATATTCTTCTTTACGATTTTATGGATATCATTCAATTGTTCATAAGTATCAGTCGACTTTAAATCTGAACCTCGTAATTATACCATATATAAGACTATATTTAAAAGCTTATAATTTGGAAAAAAATAAATTTTCATTATTGATTTTTGTAAATAAAATATACTAGAAAATCATTGTAAATGAGTATTATTCATATGTAAATTAAATGTTTAAAGATATTATAAACTCCGATAAGAAAAGATATAGCTCAATTATAACTTAATGGTTTTAGTTTACTATTCATAAATACGTGAAAACTGCAATTCTCATCTCTATCAAAATTAAAATACGTTGATCCTAAGACAAATTTTGCAAATTTTGCAAATTTACTGATTATTTTTCCAACCATAACTCGAAACCTTTGACTCTAGTTGAGTTCCTCGTTCTGGTTCAGACTCCCTTGGTCCTTGCAGAAGGTGGGTTAAAATCCTCGTCTTGAAAGAACTTCCTTGATCTCAACCTAGCTGATTCCGTTAATCTTTAAACTCCCAAAATACATTATACAATTGATACCTTTGGTCTACTCCAAATCACTTAGAAATGAAAATGCTATAACACCAAGTTATAAATTAGAGGTGAATTTTTAATATATCAAATGAATAACTTATTCTAACATGAACTGTTTGCAATATATATATATATATATATATATATATATATATATATATATATATATATATATATATATATATATATATATTATATATATATTTATATTTAGACAAAATATTAATGATAATAAGAGCGTGGAAACTACATCACACCATTGAAATAATAATGATTTGGTTAATTCATTATATTTGCATAAAATGTCCCTTTATAGTTGGAATTTAAACACGTGGGCTTGCATGGCTATAGAATGTGAAAGATCATGGATTTGTATGATGTAAAGTGTGAATTGCTTCTAAGTAGGGACTTATATATGAAGTCATTGATAAAACGGCGATCGCGTAGGAAAAACGAAGGATGGGAAGACCCCATCAAGCCGTACAAGGAGAGAAAAAAAGTTATGAAAAGTTATCAATGGGGCTAAGCCCCATTGATAACTTTTCATGGAAAAGAAATTAAGTTTAAGGTCATAATTATATTTTGTTAGTGATCGTCGTGGTCAGAAATTAAGCTGAGTAAATTTGGTAGAAATTATACGAGAAGTGATTTTTTTCCCTTGGTCTCAATTATCAAATTTCTCGTAAATAATTCTTGTCCCTTCTGGTCTATAAGCCACTTATAAAGCATTTGGACTAGTATTAATGAACAGTACTATTGATTTACACACTAAGATTAGTTACATAGGAGTAAGTACATGGGATGCAATCTTATTATGTGAAGGTGTAAGTACATCTTTTGCACATGCTTAAACTTCATGCCTGCGAAATAATGCTGGATTTTCATATCTGTAGTAAAAATACATTGTTCTAGATCATGATGTCCACTTCCTCGCTCTAAATTATATACTTGTGGGATCTTAAATATTCACAAAACCACTAACCAAGGACCGGACATACGACTATGATGACATTTCAGCACGTTCACCGAAGTGCTTGCAAAACTTCATATTCTTCTTCTCTCGTAACTTTTTCATTTTCTTTCGAAGAAGACGATCTGATGAGAAAATAAAAGAAAGAGACAAGAAAATCTTGCCCTTAACCCCTTAGAGAGAGAATAAACCACCAAAGCAAAGAGTCCTCCCTAAAGTAACTTCTTCTGTATCCCATTGAGTCATCATACGATCTGGTACATGTCCCTCAGATGAAGAACTGCATAATGCAACTCCATGTGCTGTGAACAATTAAAGACTCAGCTAGTCATGTGGATGTCAACAGTCAGTAAGACCAATTTCCTTGTCAAATCAGAGTCAAAAGCAGATAAGGTGCTCAACATTGCCTAAAGAGAGAAGAGAAATCAACTGCAAGAACTGCCTGAAAGTGTCAGCAACTACATTGGAGTCAGCACGGAATTGGTCCAGTCTCTTCTGTCCCACAAAGCCTTTGACAAATACCATACAGGATTCCGAAACCCCCCCCTATCCAACGCTGGCAAGAACATCCAGATGCGTCGCCTCTTTCCAGGCCACGAGTACGTTTGAATTGAGTACTTTAGTTTGTTTCTTTCCTTTCTGCTGAGGAAATGTTTCCAAGGTGTACTTTCTCATAAGCATCTGAAGGTGAATATTAGAAAAACGCTCCTTCTCCTCTAAAAGGACACCCTTCCAATTTGTCGGCGTTGCTGACAAATTGGAGGACCGTGCACCCAGCCGGACGAACGCCCGCCGGCCACTTGTCGATAAGCTTGAAAACTTGGCGTGAGATCTACCCGCCACGGACCCTTATATTTGTTTTGACAACAGAAGAAACGTCTCTGTCTGACACGATGTGGATCGATGCCCTTCTTTCCCACAACGGCTACAGCTACACGGTGCTTTTCTAATATGCCGCCATCAGCTGCGTGTTTTCCTGAGACATAAACTTGTGTACATCAAATAACCATCATGTATGACGGCGTACTGAGGACCACGCATAATTCGAGGACCTCTAATTTGCTCGCCAAACTGCTCTTGTGCTGCCAATCTTCGGAAGACAGCTATAGTTGTAGGCAGACTTCGAAACCTGTTCATTACCGCTTCCATCAATTACGGCTTGATTTGTCAACGACTTGGGTGATTGTTGTACAGAGAAATACAAGAGATGACACATATCATGCGTGCGGCAACTAAATAACCCTTTCCGACATGCAAGTGAAATCTGCTGAGTGAAAGAACGACAGACATCATCACGGACAGAGCAACCGGGAAACTTTCTGAAACCCCCAGTGTGTTTCAGAAGTAGAAAAGACGGATACTTGCGGGTGCTGTTGATTTTCCCATAGGTTTCTAGTAAAATAATTTACGGGTGATGAAAGCCACAAGAGCATCCGGGCTCGCAAAGTTTAGTAAGTAATATTATGACCATGATTCCAAAGAGGATTATGGGATATAGTAATGGATCACCTTACAAGTTGATACGAAATTTGTGCTTCTCAGGAGAAAATGAGATACCAATGATACATGTAGAAAGAAAAGTTTCAATTAATACCTTCATAAACTCTTAAGGAGTTCCAGAACCTCGTAATTTTTACGGGTCATAACTTTGCTATCTGGAAATCTTTCATGGTTAATGGGTCCTATCCGTAAATTTCCTTACGGATATTCACCGGTACCCATAAAGTGATTCTGGAACCCACAACTGTTTCCTGTTGTCGGACTATACTGGCCCATGAGAGACACCATGACTCAATCAGTTTATGACTACCATCGAGCTTTTCGTTGGTGGTTGGTTCTCAAATTGTCTCTGGAGACCCCCTCTTTTACTACAGAAGTAATGGCCGTTACTTCTGTTGTTCCTCCGTCACTATATTTGACATCTCAAAGTAGGGCAGACTGGAGATTCCTCTTTTACTACAGACGTAGTGGCCGTTACTTCTGTTGTTCTCTGCGATACTTCACACCTCAAAGTGGGCAGATCTAAGGGTGGCCTCAAACTGAATGAGTCTATCCAAGGGTGGCCTATACAGTTCTAGAGTACAAGACTCCACTTTACACGCAATCAAGGATCGCTCGTGTCGTTTGCTGAATTCGCTAATGCATTGGGATCACAAGTGGTCAGTGTGACAATGTCATGGTGGTGTAGAATGCGCGCCGGGTAAAGGGCAAAATTATAATAGAAGAAGGTAGCAGTTTTAAAAGGATAGGCTAGAAGCAGCTTTCGGTTGTAACCAGCAACGAAATCGATCAAATGGATTTTGATTTTGAGAGAATGAAAGAATTACGCGAAGTATTAGAGCATCCCGATACTCAAGATCTAAGATGTTGCCAGAGCTTTACTATGTAGGATTCTAGTTATCTGTACAATACCGAGTTGACGAATTGTCCTAGACTTCATTATCTAGATTGTAGGAGTTCAAGAATTGGGTCATTTTATAAGAGGAGTTCAGGTGGTATATTTTAGGAGACAATTTCAAACATAAGATAATTTAGGAGATAATTTAAACCATAGTACATGGCAGCCTTCACTTGTTCTCACTGTATAGTATCTTGATAATATATGATCTTGGGTTGTGCTAGAGATTATAGTAGAACAGCACAAGCCCTACATTGTTTGCCATTAGATTATTTCCTCTTTGTATCTATTACATCCTTTGCCAAGAAGGATATATCCATTAGAGATCTTGAAGTGTCAACCTGAGAATATATTATGTTTGGATATATTGCTCTTTACCCATGTGTAGTGCATAGTAGTATGCCTCTCATGGGCTTGTTAGGGATGGTCTATAAGCATATTAAACATTTCTTTTAATGAAATGATCTCTTTAATTGTTCTATAGAGTTGTTCCAAGTGATTGAAGTAGGAGCAAAGAGTAGATTCTTATGTTAGTTAATCACGTGATAAATGTTAGTTGACTTCTCACTATGGAGAAGGAAACCAAGGGTATTAGATACATTATTATTTAGGAGGTCTTATTGCACCTTGTTAACCATATCATTCTCACTTCAAGCATCACTTTTATCCACATCAATATGGAGATACTACACCGGGAGGTTAAGAGGTTGTATCTATTTGCACTATAGCATTCCTAAACATTCACCCAAATTGTGTTTTCATGTAATGGATCTCAGAATGTTACTAATGACGCTTGAGTACTAAAGCACTCCAAAAAATTTCACCCCCATTGATTTGTCTTGTAATGGATGTTTAGAATGTTATCAAAAGTGTCTCACAAGTATCCATCTCTACAGAGCTTATAGAGGCTAGTGGATCATTTTTCAGTCTTATTCCTTTTATGTGGTTTTTCTATTGTTCTCCTTCTTCTCTTTAGTATTTATTATTGGCATTGCTTCTCTTGAATGGGAGTTATCATTCTCAAGTCAATTACTTATACAAAATAGAGAGATCTCTTATAGAGACCTCTATTTGCCATGACTCATTTTTGAGTTCTTTATTGTACTATTTTGACTTTGCCAAGTTGTGTGTTTCCTTCCTTAGTGGACAATATATATTGTGAGCCTTATAGACCAGGTAAATCTTTCACCACTTAAATACCAGACTTCATCTTATAAGCTTGAGAGTCAATATATTTGGAGGGTGTTGTCATCTTTGGGTATTCCTCCACCTCCAACTCCCAAAGTATGTATCACATCTACAGATGGCTTATGCATCCTTAGTACCAATAATGTACAAGGACATTGCCATGCTCTTCTTAGATGTAGCTTTGAAAAGAATATTCTTTATGTGAATGATCTTTCACTATAAGACATCCATATATGGTATTTGGTATACTCTCATATATATTACTTGTTCACAACTTACCTACTTTGTATGATTCTTTTTTCCCTCTGTTATCGCTTTTGAGAACCTTTGATGGAAAGATCATAAGAATCTTTGGTAATATTTTGTGATCAAGGACTTTTGAGTTTGTGAGTGTAGACTTAGCACATAGATATACATCATTACCAATCTCCAAGAATCAAGTGTAATACCAATAGCTAGATATGTTATCTAGAGGTGAAAATTGACTTGGTAACATCTGGAAGGATGTTAGGTACGGTCGGCTAGGTAGATCAAGATAGAGGTATCACCAAAAGAGCACTTCTCCTAATAGAGTAGGAGCTAAAAACAACTTGAAAATGTAATACCAATAGCTAGACATATTTTCTAGAGGTGAAAATTGACTTGGTAATATCTGGAAGGATGTTATAGATAATAGACTAAGTAGATCAGATAGAGGTATCATCAAGAGAGTACTTCTACTAATAGGGCAAGAGGTGAAAATAGTATGAAAACATTGGAAGCCTAAAGTTATTTGTAGGTGTGTCAAAAAGACACACCCAATAGACGAATTAGGCCTAAAAATGTATAGTTCTATCCTAGAGGCCAAAAGGTTGCCTTCTCTTCCCCTTTTTTGTCTCATTGAGATATTTCTAATGGTACCTCACCCATGCAATTCTGAGATTCCTACAAGAAGATTCTCTAAAGATTCCTCTTGGTCAAAGCTTGTTTGACCAACCAAATAGGACCAAAACCAACATGTCATTTAATCTAAGGGTAGAGCACCATGCTAGGTCACCTACCCATGTAATCTGATCCAAGGGTGGAGATTCCTTTGAGGGAATTCTCTTTGCTATATAATAAAGTCAAGGTGTTCCTTTGGTGCATCTAAGTATTGAGTGTGAAGCTTGTGTCTCTTCTCATGTGTTTCTCTTAAGGTCTCTTGTCCTTGGAAGATTACAATGGTATCAAAGCAATTTTACCAAGAAGTAATGGTACAAAACCCTCATACAGTTTTTGAAGCCATTGCTTGTGCTCAAAGAATAGTAGGAGCAATTAGAGGAGATGAAGGGGTAGGCCTGACTAAACATTATTGGGCTGAACCACAACACTTTGGTGGACCAATTCCTATGGAATTGGCCAACATCCAATTTTGAGAATGAGGAACATAACCGTTCCAAGGAGAATAGGGACGCTTCAAAGAAAGAAGAGATGGGGTCTCACGAGGAGAAGAGACTCAAGCAGAACAACATTGTTGTTACAATTGTTGCCAAATTGGGCACCTAGCCATCAATTTTCATACTCATTTTCCTAAAAGCCCTTGGCCTCTATACAAGTGATCTTTGAACAACATGGAGAGACAAATTGAAGAGGAGGATGCAAAAATCACATCAAAAAATTGTAGATCACCAATAAATATACCTTGCGGCCTTAATTGCTCAATGGAGAAGCAAAAAAGTGGAGAAAGGAAGAGGACAAGTGTATAGAGAGTGAAGAAGACAAACTCACAATTTATTGTCATAAATGGAGTCCTAGAGTGCAATTAGGTGAGTATGTTGATAGATGTAATACCAAGAGCTAGCCATATGATCTAGATGTGAAATTTGGTTTTGTAACATCTGGAATGATGTTATACATGATGGAAAAATAGATCAGATAGAAGTATCACCAAAAGAGTACTTCTACTAGGGTAGAAACCGAAATAGACTTGAAAACCTTAGAACTAATAGCTAGACATATGATTTAAAGGTGAGAATTGGTTTGGTAACATCTAGAAGGATGTTACACATGATGGACTAAATAAATCAGAAAGAGGTATCACCAAAAGGGGACTTCTACTAATAGAGTAGGAACCAAAATATGGTTAAAATCTTGGAAGGCAATTTTGGAGGCCTAAATGGATGAATTAGGCCTAAAAAATCTCCCCTAATGAAGGAAAGGCTAGCTTTCCTCCTCCTTGGTTTGTCTCATTGAGAGCTTTCCAACGGTATTTCACCCATGTGATTCTAAGATTCCTATAAGAAAATTCCCTAAAAGATTTCCTCTGGTCAAAGCTTGTTTGACCAACCAGATAGGACCAGGACCGACATGTCACTCATCCAAGTAAGTAATCCAAGGGTGGAGCTTGTTGAAATGTGATCTATCTATGTGCTTAATCCTATGGTGGAGCTTCCTTGAAAGAGATCCTCTTGGTCTATATAATAAAGAGAAGGTGCTCCTTTGAGGCATCAGAGTTTGAATGTGAAACTTGTGTTTGTGTGTTTGTGTTTCCTTGCTATCCTTGAAATATTACAAGATGGATCTAGAGAAAGATGAGAGCAAAGAAGTAGAGTTGCTGAATGGGCAAATAGAGAAGATTGAGTTGCTACCTAGAAAGATAGCACTCTTTGTAGGAGAATATCAAGAAGTAATTGAGTGGAAAGTGATACAATTAGCTCGCTATGATGCAATCTTAAGCATGCCAAGAATGGAGCATTACAACCCTATGGTAGATTGGAGGAAGAATGTAGTGAGCACATGCCAATGGACGGATCATTGGGGTTAAAGAAGATTTGCATAGGTAAGAATTGCCTCTCTATGTCATAGGGACAAAAAATATCTATAAGATAGACAGATGTTTCATGGGTCTAATAAGTGAAGTCCATAGTGCACAACTCGATAGATAAATTCCTAAGAAACTTAAGGATGTGGTAAATGAGTTTCAAGATGATCTACCCTTAGGATTGCCACCAAAAAGGAGAGTAGATCATAGAATTGAGACACTCTTGGGGAATACACCTCCTTGTAAGGCCTCCATATCATATATCACCTCATGAGTTGGAAGAGTGTAAGGCTCAAATTGAGGATATGCTGCAAAAAGTTTATCCAACCTAGCGTATCACCATATGGGGCTCTTGTCTTGTTTGTGAAGAAGAAGGACAATACAATAAGCATGTGCATTGACTATTGAGGCCTCAATCAACAAACAATGAAGAACAAGTACTCCTTAACCCGCATGGATGACCTATTTGATCAACTCAATGGAGCAAAACACTTCACCAAATAGGACCTACAGAGCAGTTCCAATCAAATTTGGATTGTAGAGGAAGATGTATACAAAACTGCCTTTCAAACCAAGTATGGCTCCTTTGAGTACCTCATGATGCCTTTTGGCCTCACCAATGCACCTACCACTTTCATGAGTTTGATAAACAACATATTTCATCCATATTTGGATAAGTTTGTTTTCATCTTCTTAGATGACATCTTAGTACATAGTAGGACAATGATGGAACACAAACAACATCTACGAGAAGTTCTCTTGATTCTAAGACAAAATCAATTATACGCCAAAATCTCAAGTGCAAGTTTGGCAAGTCTAAGTAGACTACTTGGGGCATAGGGTAAGTGCAAAGGGTATCCAAGTATTAAAAAATAAAATAGAGGTCATTCAAGAATGGAGCACTCGAGAAGATCATACTCAACTCAAGAGCTTCTTGGGGTTGACGTGGTTCTATCATCAATTTGTCAAGGACTTCTCCAAGGTTGCACAACCTTTAATGGCACTACTTGGCAAGGGGAAGAAGTGAACATGGGGAACTACACAAGAGTTGGCCTTTCAAGAACTGAAAGATGCCTTGCTACATGCACCAATCTTGAAATGGTATGAACCAAAATTTCCAATCAAGTTGGCTACAAATGCATCAGACATAACAATAAAAGTAGTCCTACAACAAGAGTGGCATGATGGATGGCATCCAATTGCATGTTTCTCTTGAAAGTTGTTACCAACAGAATGCAACTGTCACACCACAAAATGAGATGAGTTGGTCATTGTCCTTGCAACCAAGCATTGGAAGCACTATCTTGGCAAGAAGGCATTTGCAATAGAGATAGACCACAAAACTCTAGTCTACCTTGAGACACAAAAAGATCTATCTTGTTGCCAAATTTGGTGGGTAGAGTGGCAACAACAATTCAACATGAAAATCATCTACATGGAAGGCAAGAAGCAACTTGTAGATGGCAACCAAATGCCTATGGTAAAAATTTGGTGGTAGAGGTGAAGATGAACCTTGAATTTTGGCCAAAGATTTTGGCTGGTACAAAACTGATCCACAAATTGCTAGAGCCCAATCATCTAAAGGCATCACTAGCACCCAAGGACTCATCTTTTGTGATGGTAGATTATGGATCCCAAATGTCACAGAATTATGCACCACCATCCTAGCAGAATGTCATCATTCGGCTATTGTACGTCATGTCTGAGTGAACAAGACCTTGGATGCAGTCTTGTGCAATTACTATTGGCCAAAGATGAGCAATGATATGATGGACTATGTTCAGAGCTACCTGCTCTATCAATAGAACAAAGCTTCTAATCAAGCTCATGCAAGACTCCTTCAACTCCTCTCTATTCCTACACAATGTTGGGAACAAGTGAGTATGGATCTAATCTGTGAATTGCCCAAAACCACCTCAAGGCTTGACTCCATCATAGTCTTTGTTGATTGACTTTGCAAAATGATTCATGTGCGCCCTACCACCAAGGATATGACTGCTCTAGAACTAGCTCAATTGTACTTAGATGCAATCTTCTCTCATCATGGCCTGTCTCGAGTGCTCATCATTGATAGGGGCATTTAATTCACTAGTTTGTTTTGGTGCACACTCTTTGGTTTCTTCAAAACCAAGTTGGCCATGTCCACGGCTTACCACCCATAGACCCATGGACAAATAGAGCGGGCTAATTTCACTATTGAAGACATGTTGCAAGGCTTCACCTTAGATGAGCAAGAGAGGTGAGACACCTTACTTCTATTGGTAGAATTTTCTTACAACAATTTAGTGAATGCATCCATCCAATCACTCCATTATTCCTCATGTATGGCAAGCATCCCTTCACACCTTTGAGCTTGATGAAGCTCCATCCGGTGGCTACCAAGGTTGACGTAATCAATAACTTTGTTTCTAGAATCCAACAAGGTGAGGAGAGCACCAAGCACAAGTTGCAAATTGCACAAAATAGACAAAAGTAGTATGTAGATGTACACCATAAGCACATGGAGTTCCATGTCGAGGATCAAGTGTGGCTTTCAACAACTAATCTCATATTAGTTGGGCCTCGTAAGCTCAGACCGCATTTTTTTGGGCCTTTTTCCATTTTTTGTCAAGTTGGCATTGTGGCCTATCACCTCGAGCTACCACCACACATGAA
The DNA here is from genome assembly GCA_948567375.1 of Lunularia cruciata. NCBI lineage: Eukaryota > Viridiplantae > Streptophyta > Marchantiopsida > Lunulariales > Lunulariaceae > Lunularia > Lunularia cruciata. The sequence continues at coordinate 55,349,402 of OX419756.1, read as the reverse complement.
GATCCATCCAATGTTTCCATACGAGACATTTGACCTTGTCTGACACTCATTGATGGCATGGAGGAATATGAATGTATTCTCTAGAAATGCATCTGTGGTACTTGCCATCCGTAGGTGGACTATCTTGTATAGTAGAAAGGCTATCCACTATATGAGGCAACATGGGAACCAGTTTCCAACTTAACACATGCACCAGTGTTGGTGCAAATATTTTGAACAACAACTTTGCAATGAGGACGTTACGTCTTAAAAGGAGGGAGGTTTGTAATACCAATCAATAGCTAGACATATGATCCAAAGGTGAAATTGATGTGGTAACATCTGGAAGAATGTTATACATGATAGACTAAATAGATCAGATAGAGATATCACCAAAAGAGTACTTTTGTTAATAGGGTAGAAACCAAAATAGACTTGAAAACCTTAGAATCAATAGCTAGACATATGATCTAGAGGTAAAATTTGGTTTGGTAACATCTAGAAGGATGTTACACATGATAGACTAAATAGATCGAAAATAGATATCACCAAGAAGGTACTTTTACTAATAAAGCAAAAACCAAAATATGTTTGAAATCTTTAGAGGCAATTTTGAGGGTCTAAATGGATGAATTAGGTCTAAAAACTATGCCATTTTATCCCCCAATGAAAAAATGGCTGGCCTTCCTTCCCCTCTTATTTGTCTCATCAAGAGCTTTCCAACGGTACCTCACCCATGCAATTTTGAGATTCCTACAAGAAGATTCTCTAAAGATTCCCTCTAGTCAACCCAACTAGATAGGACCAGATCCAACATGTCACCCATGCATACATCTAATTTGAGGGTGGAGATCAATGACATGTCACAAATCCATATATCCGATTCAAGGGTTATGCTTCCGTTGAGTGTCTTTACTAGTCTACTTTAATACCAAGAGCTAGCCATATGATTTAGATGTGAAATTTGGTTTGGTAACATCTAGAATGATGTTATACATGATGGTCAAAATAGATAAGATAGAAGTATCACCAAAAGAGTACTTCTACTAATAGGGCAGAAACCAAAATAGACTTGAGAACCTTAGAACCAATAGCTAGACATATGATTTAAAGGTGAGAATTGGTTTGGTAACATCTGGAAGGATGTTACACATGATGGAATAAACAGATCAGAAAGAGGTATCACCAAAAATGGACATCTACTAATAGACTAGAAACCAAAATATGCCTAAAATCTTTGAAGGCAATTTCGGAGGCCTAAACGGATGAATTAGGTCTCGAAAATGTGCAGATTCCCCCCCGATTGAGGAAAGACTAGCCTTTTTTCACTTTGCTTTGTCTCGTCAAGAGCTTTCCAATGGTACCTTACGTGATTCTGAGATTCCTACAGGAAGATTCCCAAAAAGATTCCCTTTGGTCAAAGCTTGTTTGACCAACCAGATAGGACCTAGACCAGACATGTCACCCATCCAAGTAATTTATCCAAGGGTGGAGCTTGTTGACATGTCACCTATCTGTGTCCCTAATCCTATGGTGGAGCTTCCTTGGAGGAGATCCTCTTTGTCTATATAATAAAGAGAAGGTGCTCCCTTGGGGCATCGAATGTTTGAGTGTGCAATCTGTGTTTTCTCTCTTCACTTGTCCTCGGAGTATTACATCTACCTTGAGACAAAAAAAGATCTATCTCATCGGCAAATTTGGTAGGTGGAGTGGAGACAAAGGTTCAACATGATGATCACATATGTTGAAGGCTAGTAGCAATTGGTAGATACATGTACCTAAATGCCTATGGTAAACAATTTAGTAGTAGAGGTTAAGATGAACCTTGAATTTTGGCTAAGGATTCTTATTGCTATAAAACTAACCTACAAATTGAAGGAGCTTAATCATCCAATGGCATCACCAGTACCCAAGGACTCACTTTTTGTGATGGTAGATGATAGATCCCGGATGACACAAACATTATAACCACTATCCAAGCAAAATGTCATGATTTTGCTATTGTAGGTCACGCTAGCATGGACAAGACTTTGGATGCAGCCAAACGCCATTACTATTGGCCCAAGATGAGCAACAATGTGATGAAGTACGTTCAAACCTGTCCACTCTATTAGTAAAATAAAGCTTCTAATCAAGCTCCAACGGGACTCCTTCAACTCCTTCCTACTCCTACACAACCTTAGGAATAGGTAAGCATGGATCTAGTTTGCAAATTGCCCAAGACCACCTCAAGGTTTGACTCCATCATAGTCTTTGTTGATCAACTCAACAAAATGATTCATGTGCATCCTACCACCAAGGATGTGACTGCTCCACAATTAGCTTAATTGTACTTAGATGCAATTTTTTCTCACCATGGATTGTCTTGAGTGCTCATCATCAATAAAGGCACTCAATTCACCAATTTGTTTTTGAGAACACTCTTTGATTTCTTCAAAACCAAATTGGCCATGTCTACGGCTTACCATCCACAGACTAATGGAAAAAGAAGTGGGCTAATCACACTATTGAAGACATGCTCCAACCCTTCACCCTAGAGGAGCAAGAATGGTGGGACATCTTACTACCACTAGTAGAATTTGCTTACAACAATTTAGTGAATGCATCCACACAGGCCACACCATTCTTCCTCATGTATGAAGAGCATCCTTTTACACCTTTGAGCTTGGTGAGGATACACAGCTCTGTTAGGGTTGCATATTTTAGGAGACAAGTTTTGCCACATGATACCAAAAAGTCCACTTGATTACAACGGTGTAGGAAATTGGATCAAGGGAGTGAGTTTAGTAGAGCAGCACAAGCGATATACGCTTTGATTATGGCTAGTCCTACTAATGAGACTATCTTTTCCCTACGCTCACTATATCTTATGGCAGGATAGGGATAACTAGTAGAGGTCTTAGATTATTAGCTTGAGTAGCCTTTATATCTTGATAAATCATTTTTGCACAAGCATTGTGCACTACCCCTTGCAATTCCTTAAGAGGCTTGTCAAAGATGGTATATGAGCACTTAGAGATTACTTTTAGGCAGATGATCCTTCTAGTGGTTTTACTAAGTTGTTTTAGGTGGCTGTAGCAATAGCAAGAGGAGACATTTCTATGCTTGTTAGTCTGGTGTTAGATGCTAGTTGACTTCTTGCAATGGAGAAGGACATAGGGAGCATTAGACCAATCGCTATTAAGAAATCTTTTTGCATTTGGTCAACCATACCATTGTCTTTTAGCATCATTCACACTTCTAATAGCACCTCAAATCCACATCAGTTTGAAGTAGCTACACTTGGAGGATTTGAAGCTATATCTCTAGGCATTAAGGCACTCTCAGATATCAATGGGTCATCCTATAGGTGGATGTTGAGAATGCTTTTAATAGTGTCTCATGCACATCCATCTTCAGAGAGCTTAGGGAGGTTGGTGGATCCTTGGCGAGTCTTATTCCTTTTGTGTGGTCTTTTTATGGCTCTCATGCTCCCTTTACTACCAACATAGTTGTTCGTAGGAGGGAGTCACCATCTTAGAGTCCGCTATTGGTACACGTCAGGTAGATCCTTTAGAGGGACCTTTATTTGACATGAGTCATTTTAGTGCTCTCTTATCTACTACTTTGGCCATGCCATGCCATGGTATGTATTTCCCTCCTTGGTAGATGATACACACATCATGGGCCCTATAGATCAACTTAGGTAGGCCTTTGACCACTTGACTATCAAGCTACATCTAATAGGTTTGAGAGTCAAGATGTCAAAGTGTAGGGCATAGTCCCCTTTAGGTATCCCTCCCCACCTTGAGCTTCCAGAGAGGTGTATTACATCTACAAATGGACTAGGTGTTCTTGGAGTGCTAATAGGATCCGAGGAATTTGTCACACACTTCTTAGATGTTTCCCTCGAGAGGATGTTCTCCATGTGGATGACCTTCCATTACTAGGAGATCTGTAGGTGACATTTGGTATACTCTCCTATAGTATTGCTTGTTGACTGACTGACTTCTTCTTCACAGTTCTCCACTCCTTGTCCTTCATATCATATCTAAGAGCCTTTGATAGGAGGATTATGGGAGTCTTTGGTGATATTATTTGATCACGTACATTTGAGTGTGTGATAGGGGATTTGGCATGTAGACAGATAGCTCTGCTGATCCCATGTGGAGGGTTTGGCTTGCTATCTATGGAGGAGATGACCCCTATAACATTTTTGGGTAATCGGGCTCTCTTGGCACTCCTATTTTCCTCTAGTTTTGTGGTTGTTGATAGGCCGGTTTTGGAGACTTATGTGATAGAGGTGGAGGAGGGATCTTTTTCTCTCTAGATGTTATTGTGGCAGATGAGAGATAGTCTATCCCCATGAGCATGCAAGGACTTTCTATTGCTTGCTTCACTATTGTCAAATTGGACTAGAGGTTTACAATCTTCCTTGATGGAACGACAATGTGAGCATTCTTTCTCTCTTAGTTGACTTGCCCATTCCTCAAGCTACTAAAGCGCGTCTTTGCTCTTGCTCCGACAAGGATGTAGGCTCTTGGATCCTAGCTTGACCGTGCATTAGGGCATTTTGACTTGCACTAGCTACTTTCTCTACAGCAATGAGGTTTTGCTTAGGTTTGGTCCACCCTTCTACATCTTCATTATTCACTTGTAAGTTCTATGCTAGATGTAGCAGCGGTTCATATGACACGGTGTCCTTTTGGAGGATAGAGGATAGCTACTCATGATGCTATTAGGGACATAGTGTTTGCTATGGCAGGAGAGAGTGGATACTTGGCTTGGAGGGAGCATTCGTATGTTTAGTAGATGACACATGTCAAGGCAAACTTATACTTGGTCCGAGATGATCAAGTTACAATAGTGGATGTTGTGATTGCAGACACTATGCGTGATATAGTTTTGGATGGAGTGATTACCCATCTCCTTGGATGGACGGTGAGTGCAGCATGTAGCTCACAAGGTCTCCAAGTAAAGGGGCATGCAGCAAGGTCACCTCCTTGTTCCTCTAGCCTTGGAGTTATATGGAGTGATGGACACGGTGTTTGACACATTTGTTAGGGAGTACACGAGAGCTTATCATGTTAGGCGCCAAGGGTACCACTCTCACTCTCATACTTTGTAGCATATTTTAGACAACATGTGTCTATTGCTCTACGGAGGGCAATGGCTAGTGCAATCTAGAGAAGAACAATCGCACTAGGTGATGCTTCTTTGGATGCTCCAATAGTTTGTAGACCATACAAATTGCATAACTCAGATATCTTAGGTGTTCGGAGGGCAGATTTCTCATATCTACTCTATTGGGGCTTAACACTATTTTACCTATTTTGTCTCACCCTTGCATGAATGGGATCTTCCCATCCTTGGTGTTTTCTACTCGGTCCCTTTTCTCTTAGTATAGCAACTTTGAAACAATATGTATAAAACTGTGATGGGAAATGAGAACCATATTATAAATACTACAATAACAAGGTATAATTAAAATTTCCAAATTAGACACAAGGTCTCATTAGACTTGCCCATTAATAATGATATGATAGGGTTGTGTCTTTTCTCTTCTCGAAAAGCCAAGTAACAACTGTAGAACTACATAATTCATATTAGATTATCTTGTTCAGTACTATTGGACTTAAACAGGACCACCTAACAGTTAGTACTAAAGAGGACTACCACGTGTCGTCTGTGTAAACGTTCCGTCAAGATGTCACAGTTCAGGTACTGTAACTCCATCGAGGAGTGAAGCTAAAACTTACCGCGGTGAGAAAATATGTCAGATGCAGGACTTGACATGGTAGATGGTACTTAGAATTGGCAAGGTGGAAAGTCTATCGTCCAAAGCTCGTTGCCATTAGTCAGCGTGGAAAGAAATATACGGCCTAATCTCGTCGGATAGAGCTAAACAGCGCAGTCACACGGGAGGGAGCGCGAATTTATGCCACGTGTTCTTGTGAATTAAGGGAGGGAGAAGTTTCGGCTTCGGATGAGTGGATTTAGGCTTCGTAGTTGACATGAATTCAAGTACAAGTGGATAACTGAAGAAAGCGACATGTGTCCAAGACCTGGTGCTCAGGTTCCCTGTAGTAAGGGCCGACTCGCGGCCATACTCCTTTCTGTTAGAAGATTGGTCCTAGAATTTGGACAAATTGGTGTGAAAAGTTAGATTCGAAAGAGAAATTCGCAATTCGATTAATGGTTCTTGGATGGCAGTTGAAGTCGAGAGCCAGACAAACACCACCTTTCGGTTGGCCTCTGCTGAAGCCAAAATGTATAATTTCTGGCTCCGCTTGCATGCAAGAGTGAAACCGAGGGCAAATTTCCTGGAGACTGATTCATGTCATCATCGACATGTGTGGGAGAACTGACCGAGGAGTGCCAACTGGTAGGCTACCAGTAACTCGACACCGGTGACGAATCAATTTCCACCTTTCCACACGCGATCTCCTTGAGTGTTTTCCGCTACTTAAGCGATTTTACTTCTGGCCAGTTTGGTAACACAGCAAAAGAAAGGGAAGGGCGGGAAAGGGTTGAAGGATTCAGAAGTGTGAAGTGGATCAGATTTTATTGCGGTCAGAGAGGGGAGAAGTGAAATTGGGCCGAGAATTTAGCTCATATGTACGCCTCTGGAGAGTAACTAAACGATTTAAGAGTTGTTGTATATCCTCGTCTTGTAAGTCATAACAGATAGTTCGGAAGAAGATGAAGACTTTGCAGGCGGCAGCGGCGACGAGTACTGGAACGGGGCCTTGGAGTTCGCAACAAAAACTACGATGGAGTACGGAGAGCGTGCATTCTTCCAGTTCTCGAGCTTCAAGCAGCTCTTCGAAAGCTTCATCCAGCTCATACTCATCGAGCAGGAAGTCGTCGAGAACCTCCTCGTCCACCTCTTCTAGTTCGTCACGAGGATGCAATTCAAAATCTTCGGGATCGTACTGGTCGAGGAACAGTAAGCCGAAACCAATCCGTTCCTGCATCCGAACCGTATTTCCTGAGGGAGAGCCTGTGGTTCCCAGATACGACCTATACATCAGCACCAGCGAGAATCCCGCCGGTTTGGGGAGCTTTGATTATGATGATTCGATGTCTGGATCCGATGAGGAATTCAGTTGCAGTGGTTCGGAGCCGTCCTCTCCGCTGTCCCTGTCGTCAACATCCGCAAGTGGGATGCTAGCGGATTGTGTTAGAAGCGAGAATAAACACTATGAGGCGTTCTGGGAGGAGGGAAATGATATTTTTGAGAGGAGGAGAAAGTCCGCTTGGAGAAAATTGCCCCATCGAAGGCTCCTCACAAATTTGTTCAACTTTAAATCTCGGGTAATTCTCCGGAAGTTTAATTTGCAGATTTGGTGGTCAATTTATGCCGAATATTTCTGCAGCACGAATTTCTGTATCCGAGACTGACCATGCACCTCATGTATTTTCCAGACGGGTGGAATCGGGCTGCCGAATTGGGAGAAGCCTCAAGCAATGTTGGTGGATGTACATGTGCTAGGAAGTCCGGGGCCAATTCGACTCGTGGTAGACAAGAACGATTTGGTGCATCATGTCGTTGGCCTTGCCCTTGAGAACTACGCCTGGCAGAAACGGCAGCCATCACTCGGTCTCAGCCCTCAGCCATTCAACCTTTACTGCCAAACCTCTGAATTTGAAGGTACTACAGAGCTTTTCCGAATCCTCTTCTCCACTGTGTAGATGAATTCGGAAGCACAGACTTTGGCTTCTACCGCGGACAGGATTCCAATTCTTGTTGCAACGAAATGAATTTCTCTGAATATGTGCTGCAGTCGGGGTGAGTACGCTCTAACATGCTTCGACGTGTCTGTGGTTACAGCTATGGATGAGAGAACCTGCATAGGCGCATATGGTTCACGGCATTTCTTTCTCCACCCCAAGCCTGAGTACGAGTTCGGGGAGGAACTCAACAGATTGCGGATGAGAAGGAAAGAAGCAAGCACAAAAAAATCTTCATTCTTATCTTGGTAAGTTCGAGTCTCTATCACATCCTGCATATTTACGTTTGAAATTGTCAATTGGCGCTGTCTGTCTCTGTGTGAGCTACACCAAACACTCAACTTCCAAGGCGTTGATTCATGAATGCAGGTTTTCCAAGGGTGTATCTGAAGTGCAATCGTGGGGTTCATGTTTCGTAACCACCATCACTCAAAACTTCGGATGTTTAGCCAGCTCTCTATTTCACTTGAATTTTGACAATATCATGTGCTTAGTACTGAAAGCCCTGAGATAGCCGCAATTCATTCCGAGCTGTCTTCAAGTGCATTCTTTCCACTACTGTTTGCAGTAGTAATTAAATTTACGTACCCACTGCCTGGGTATACAGACCCATCACCTCGATGGTCTAGAAACAATCTGATGCACATTTGATCAGTGCACTCAGATTATAGCTTCACAAAACTCATCCATTTCTACATGGATTAAAAGTTTCCAGTTCTTAGTTCAAGTCCTTATCTGTAAATATCAATTAAGTTCCATCACAGTGATGGTATAGATCGTCCATAGACAAACAATAGAGAAGCATTATTGGTCCTCACTCACAAAAGATGTGTGTACATAGCCGTGGATGCAAGAAATTAGTTGTATAGACACTCCATTCCACACCAACTACTCTTGTACAGAGCCCATCAGAGTTCGTTGTGTGGAACTCATATTTTGTCACAGGTGAAAATTGGTACGTCGGGTAATTGTCAAAGAATGACGCTGGGATTGTACCAAAAGGTTCAACTTATTGGAAAATGGTGAACAATGTTTCACAATGTTTGTTACAATCTTTAGCTTCGCTTCAGTTGTCATAACTGAAGCGAATTGTTGGATGTACGTCGATCTGAAATGTCAATTGCAATGGCGTACTGGCAAGAAAGTGCCAAGCATGAGGTTTTCTCTTCTGATCTATTCTCTTCTGTCCAAATTTTATGTTTGGTTCTTAATTTATCCTACAAAAGGTTCACAACAATGATATGTTATCTTCTGTCAAATATATCTTTCCATTCTTAATTTATTCTGGACAGTCTTTGGACTCTTATTTCCCTGTGTCTTGGTTTTGGTTTTGTCTGTTTTGGTTCTTAATTTATCCTACAAAAAGTTCATAACAATGGTCTATAAAAGTCTGTCAAATATATGGTTCCATTCTTATTTACATTTTTAGACTTAGGGCAAATTTCTCATACCGAGCCTATGGGGATTTGAGCCCCATTTTACTTCTTTTCTCTCATCTTTGTACGGCTTGATGGGTCGATGGGTCGTCCCATCTTTAGTGTTTACTACGCTTTTGCCTTCTTCCCGTTTTAGATATATTTGCTTCAAATTTGAACTTTACCCGGGACTGAGAAGCAAGGGGCTTCCATTTGAAATGTTTGAATGGCCGTTTGTCACATTTTGATGCATTCAACTTGCACAAAAACCAACTGGGGCAAATCGCACAAACCACCTGGCGATCCTTACAAATCCTACTTATGCATGCATGCTCGTAGGAGAGGTAAAAGTGAGAGTAAAAGCTTTGCAGGCATCTGAATGTAATCATGTTAGTCTGAATTAGATCAAAGTGGGCATCTGTCAAAGTAGAACTATGACGGAGCCATCGAGTGAACCATTGATTGACCCAGTAAACTTGTAAATGTAAAAATGCTTTTTGAGCCTTTCCTGAATCTGGTCATCTAATACGATTGCTTTCGGAGATGTGCAATAACAGTCCCCGGGCACGAGAGCAGTGCGAAAATGGAAACAGCTTTTCTCCATATGTGCAGATCAGACTTTGTCGCATAGTTCATTTTATCTAGAACCTGTGAAAGCGAAAGACATAACATCCCTTTAACAAGACAACCTGCCTGAGTGCCTGCCTGCAAACTGCGCATTGCGAGAATGAAGAATCTGAAGGTGGTCATTGCTGCCCTATCGTAAGTGCAATTACATTGATCAAATCTAAAGGTGTGCTGGAAATAGAAATATGTAATCGGAAGTGGAAATCAGTGCCGAATTCCTTAGTTGCTTCGTTACATTTAGGGTGCTAAGGTTAGTGTCTACAAGCTAGTGGGAAATGAATGGGCTGGAGATCGCAGCACGATAGCACACGGATACTGTTGGAGAAGATTCATTCAGCATTTGTTCTAAAGTCTGTAAAAGTTCCAACAAATCCTGCAAGTTAGGTTCACCAAACCCATGCTTACTGTTAAGGCATACCAAGAACGTCCACCTTGAAAATATGGGCATCACTGGTTTCAATCCAATTGATCTTGACATTGCCATTGGCAAGGAGAGAAGAAGGTAGAAGATTAAGCGTGTGCCGATTATGACTGAACTCAACGGGACATAGATTCACGTATGAAATCTCCCCTTCCAAGGGATTTGGAGGAGTTCGAAGACCTTGAGCCATCCTTCGCGCAGCTGCATCATTCTCTTCAATTGGCGGTCTACTACCGGTGGAGGCCTGGAGCAAATTGCCCGGTTGATAAATGCTGTGGGATTGGTAGTAGTATTTCATAGGTTTTTACCACACTGGATATCTTGTCCGTCGAGGACACTTTCTGAGCAAATATGGATTCGACATTCTAAAAAGGGATTTCGGTATATCAGGGAGGAGAAAACTCCGGATCAGTAGAGAGGAGAGCTCCTACTGAGAAAAAGGAAAATGACGATAAAAGGCCTGAATGAGATGAAACCGCACCAAGACAAGAACACAATTGGAAGTCCCAAGCTTCAACTCAAAGCCCAAGAATTTGGGATCAATCGGGAAGGTCCGGGAATATCCATTACGACTGTGTAGTGCGTTGAAACATTCGCCTCTTTTATAGATCCGTTAATGTTCCTGCACTGTGAGATTAACGGGGCTCAGGCAAGAAGAGTGGAGTTTGGGGCATTTGACTGAGGGGAAACAGGACCGAGAACCCAGAGAAACAAATCAAATTGCATCTCGAGAACGCCATCAAAGACAGTGAGGGGAACTTTAATAAAGCACCATATTCAAGAAACCAGAGGTTTCACGCTCGGCATTCTTGGTACTGGAGTACAGTAGCTTGAGAGAGTATTGAAACTGTGCCACACCATGTCAACGACGCAGCAGTTACCTCGGGATGTTCCAGCTCGGTCAAATGTTTCGTATATCGGCCAGCACCACGTACCAGGAAGGAGCTAAGAGTCCTCATTTTCTCTTCCTGTACCTCCTACCTGTGAAGATTGTGTGTCCCAGGATTAGGTTGATTTTCCTTTCTGAACAATTTGTTGCCAAGTTTTCCCATGTTGGGGTTTTCAATGTGTGCAACGGTGGGGCGTTTCAATAATAGCTTTTGCATCACCCGTAAAAGTCATATAAAATTTTACAAGAATCGTATGGATATTTTCCAGGTAGCAGAGGAGAGATATTCATAATTTTTTCGGGTCCTTACCGGTGACCGAAAAATATGTATGGGTACTAGAAATTGTAACTCGTCACATTATACGGATAATGGACGCTCCTGCCAATATTTATCACGGTATGTATGCACTAATATTTTATCACAGTATGTCATAGTATGCCTGATTAGTACAGACATACTAATCACTAATCAGGCACTTTAATAAATCATACACGTTCTTAATGTGAAACTCTGGTTCGAATCCATGTGAAACCCCGTGAAAGAGTGTGCAAAGGAAGATGAATGTGAAACTCTATTTTGAATCCGCTAAAACCTCGTGAAAGAGCGTGTGAAGGAAGAGGAGAAGAACGCTCGAAAGTGCGCGATGAAGGCATTCGGAAAGCGAGCGAGCTCGCACGATAGAGGGGAAAACCAATGATAAGGAAAAATAGAAAATAGAATGCTTGACTGTTGGAGATTGCTCAAGATTGGGAAAATTTGAAATCCAAGTGCTTGACTGTTGGAGATTACAAAGTTTTAAAGTGAGATTATAAAGAAAGAAAGGATGTCGATAGAAACTCGAGGGCTTGTGCAAGGTGTATGGTATCTATGAGTGGATTTTTGAAAAGTATAGTGCATGAATGGTGAGAGGCTTTTTGAGATGGATAGTGCCTGCCCAATGAGAGGAGAGAGTGGCTTTTTGAAAGGGATCAGACTCTCATGTTCATCATATTTGAGAGTATTTGTGAGAAATGATTAGAACTATCACGAGAAATGTTAGTTTTTGAAGAAGTAAGTTCGAGTGAAGTGGGATAGAGTTGTGAGGCCATAGAGGTCGGGTGCAAGGGGATAGATTTGTGAAGAAAGACACAGAGACTATGATATCCCGGCCGGCGCACAAGAGGCATTTTTGAAAAAGATTTGTGGAGAAAGTGAGAAAATAGAGAGCAATCAAGAGCATATGTGAGAAATGCTTAGAATGTGGTGATAAATAGTTCAAGTGAAAGAGTGGTGAAGAGTGAAGTTCAAGTGAAGTCGGATAAAGTTGTGAAGCCATAGAGGTAGGGTGTAAGGAGATAGATTTGTGGAGAAAGGGACATAGACAGTGATATCCCCAAAGATTGCAGACGCTTAACAGGCATTTTGAGAAGGATTTGTGGAGAAAATGACAGAGACGTTGATATCCCGAGAGGTTGATATACCAAGAGATTGCAAACGTTCAAGGGGTAGAGACTTTGACATCTTGGGAGATTGCAGATGCACGAGAGATTATTGTGGTGCTTTGAGCAAAAATGGTTCATCACCATGCCACACATTACTTCACGCACTGAGTTGACAAATAAGATTAAGAAGTGTATGCAAGAGCAATTGCCACTTTGGCACGGTGGATAACAAGTAGCTTGAGTATAATAACAAAAGCGAGAAGGAGTTTTGGGATGTATATGAGTGGATGGATGAAACTGGATGTGGTTAAGATGAGGCAAGTATTGAAGAGGAGAAATTACTCTTGAAGTGATGGGATTTTGCACATTCATTGCGCTACTTGGAGAATCAAATTTATGTGGGTAAACAAAGTGAAATTGTTTCTATGCTGTCCAAAAACATGGACCCACATCCCTTTTAGAATTTTATGAGAATAGATGTGAGGTCATCTTATACTTTATTGGAGCTCATTAGAGATCATGCAGTTTTCACCAAGAGTAAGATCAGGAGGAACCAAGCCCCCGTGTGGATCCAACTTGCAATCGAACTTGCAATTGCTCCAGATAGATCTCGGCGTAACAAGGATGATAGATCTCGGCGTAACAAGGATGATGCCTTTATAGCAAGGAGGACAAATATGTGGAATATTAGTTTTGGATCTACTATTTGATTTAATGATAGGGTTACCACGGCCATTCTAGCAAATCTTGCAAAGGAGGTGGTTTGGTCTGATGACCAAGAGAGAGGATATCAAAAGTTTTTGGATTAAAATGTCTTCTCAGGTGTGTGTGGGATTGATGGACTGGAATCTCCTCCCACAAGCCCAATGCCCCAAAATTAATATTGAAACATACTATAGCAAGAAAGGCTACTACTCTCTCACCGGGAAAATTATTTATGACAATATGAGAAGAATAATTCATTTCTTGAACAAATAAAAATCTCTTTTTTCCTTGAGGTTTTGGTTATATTGAGGGTTATGAGAGGGCTGGATATCAAAGAGATACCATATCAGATGGTTTTGCTTATTACATTTCTGTGATGCCCCATGGTTTTGCTTATTAGAGTTTTGTGATGCATGCAATTTTGGGTTCATTTCTCATCATGTATAGATTTATTTAGAGAGGCATGATATTAAAGAGAGAGGATATCCTAGAGAGAAGACATGTTTGATGATTTTGCTCAGAGTTGGTGATGGGTGTAAATTTAGGTCCATTTCTCACCCAAGACTATTTTTGTTATTTATAGCAATAACTACAGATTTTTTTGTTGTTGTTATTGTGCAAGGATGATTGGCTCTTGTCATGACATGACTTGTCTAAAGAAGTCTCCATTGTGGAAGGACTTGAATCAACAAGGAGATAATAATTATTTCAAAAATCATCAATATCTACTAGTTTTCTAGTTTTTTTTTATATATTTCCATTTTGATTTAGTTTAGGTGGAAGAAATATAAGTTCCAATTATATATTTCTAATTTTTGTTCAGTTTTGTTCATATATTTCAGTTACAAGAGGTCCATTAGTTCAGTTTGGTTGATCTATTTCAGGTGCGAGAAATTCATATACGTTAGGTGCTAGAAATGAGTTGAAGAACTAAAGTTATAATCAAGAACATAGACCATAACTCACAAATGAGGATACTAGAATTATATTTGCCAGAGGAAGTCATATTAACCCTGCAAATTTATATATTCCCTTGCAATTTGTGCATTTGGATGAGGAAGGACAGTTCTGATATGGGATGTTGTTATAAGAAGGGTGCGTCATTAGATTCCAAAAGGTTGTTGCTCTATGGAGGAGGTTGTGGCTACATAGAAGGGTGTCCACTATATGAAAGATGAAGAGTCACTTTTGAAGTGACTCCGTGTGTTGATTGCAATACAATGAATCAATTTCAAATCTAGGAACCACCACATTAAAGGCACAAATTCATTTTGGAGAAGAGATTTCAAGAAGGAAGAAGATAAGAAGGCAAAAGGGTTGATGATATCAAGGAAGAGTGGTGACATTTAATGTGAGTTTAAGGAAGGTGATAATATTTTGGAAGGAGAAATCTAAGCATGGGTAGATTCAAAAGTTGAAAATTGGGAATGGAGTCTAAACTTATCATTATGGAGTGAGGATTGGTCAGCAAAACCTATTTTAGATGATTAGGAGGAGTTTAGTCCCAAGAAAGTTTAGTAGGATATTGAGACCATTTTGAAGAAGGATCAAGAGGGAGGGGGAAGACCATAATAACAAGTGGCTCAATGGCAACACATACATATGAATCTCAACCAATTCACCAGGTTCAAAACTCCACCAAAGATGGTGTGGTACCACAAGCTAGAATGCATAATATAAAGCCTTTTTCTATTCAAGCCTAAAAATTTCTCTTCTCTAGGGTACATTTATTAAGGGCAGAATACAATTCATTTAGTGATGTAGTATGAAATGCAAACTATCAATATTTTGGCAATCTAGGGTACATTTATCAAAGTCCCCAACAATAGTCCATTCAGTGATGTGGTGCAATCCTCATGCTAAAATACTAGTATATGGTAGGAAAACCATCAATATTTTGATGGTATAAAACAATGTTATTATAATTTGAGTAAAGTGTACTCAATCAAAAAAATCTTTTAATTTCTGCCAAGAAATGTGTTTGAATGTTTTTGGCATTAAATAAGAATCATTTATTTAGGCCAAGAAGAATAAAATTTTTAATTTCTCATCACTGTATATAATTGTATGGGTCATGAGAAACATAACCTGAAAATTTTATAGGTGTTTTATAGACCTTAATGACAAAAAAATTGATCAAAATGTACACCTCAAAAAGAAATAATCATAACCCTAAAGTTTTATGATCATGTTTATAAATGTGCTTGAAAATTGGGACTCCATTAATAAATTTATGAAAACCTTGCAAAAATGCCTAATTCCTTTTTCTTTCTTATTTCTTTTTCTTAAAGGAAAATAGGTCCAAAATATACCCTATACAAGTGAAGAAATACAAGTGCACCAAAAAGAAAGGAAGAAAGGAATAAAGAAAGGAAGAGTCCAAGACCCACTAAAGAGGACAAAAAAGCATGGATAAACCAAAGCCAAATTCCACATGACATAAAGAACAAAGCACTCCATAGCAACACCAACACTAGAGATATGGAATTTAAGTGACAAAGGTACTATAATTGCACAATGTGGTATAGATCCTCCAACGGTATGTTTTGCAAAAGTGAAAAAGGAGGGAGTGGGAGAGCATCTAGGAATTGGGTGTGCTCACTACTAATGCTCGTTGATGAAGACTTACAGCTTGTGATCAGACCCTCTACCAAAACATGAGGTAAGCATAGCGGGTGAGAAATTCAAAGTGACTCTCCTTTGTAGTGAGTAACATGTTGCTTCTCAAAGAAGAACATCAAATCGATGATGAAGGTGGTCAAAAGCTCCACTATTATGGAGACAAATGTGTTGGAGATAAGCCATGGAGCATAGTGGTACTCCTTATCCCTAGTGACGATGATCATTATAGCTCTGGCTTGGATGCTAGTTTATGCCAAAGACTTTGGTCTAAGTGGGTTTGCCGCCACCACGTCATACAATATACGTTAGTCATCTTGGAAAGTGACAATATCTATGCATATTTTCCGGTGAAGTGGGCCTAGTAGGACCATCCATCACTTTATCTAAATCTATGAGCATATAGATTGTAGAATCTGGGTTTACCACATCTCTAATGGCATCATGAACCATAATAAGCTCTTCTCCCATAGTACATTGGAGGAGATGTATGCACTCAACATCCAAAGAAGAACCACATTGGCAGTGGTCCAATAAGGCCAAGAGTGATGGATGTGGTAGGCCTAGCCAAAGTTGGAGGGTCATGGTAACTCCTCCAACATGAATCAAAAGTCCTCAATCAAAGTGGACACATGAAGCCAAACTTCAATGCATTCTTGCTGCAAGAGAGGATCCTAACTCTATCAATAAAGGCATGTTAGTAAGGATGCTAGAAAAAATGTGAGTGTGCATATGCTCATTGAGCTGTGCCTAAAAATTTCTAGAGTCTAAGGATATGTACTCTACAAAGGAGGGGAATGTTGTACATGCAAGGTCTAGCAATAAATCTCAAGCCAATCAAAGAGATATGGATAAATTATAGGTGCTTGAGTTGATTATTGTAATAGGTGGTAATAAAAAATATGCAACCCTCATGTAAGACCCCATATGCCAATAGGGGGCCACTAGTGACCATGATCCTAGGTAAGATATTAGTGCAATACCCTCTTATGATATGATACCACATCCTCCAATGACTACAGGAAGAGCTATCTCTAATCACCACAAATCATTTGATAATTGTGAGAGTATACATGGTCCTAAGAGTGTGGAGAAAGTATACTACAAGGTACTATCAAAGGGCCATAAATGTGGTAGGAGTACCCTTCTGAGAGGATATGTATGTGCCAAATAGGATGCTCTTGGGTGTTGTACGCATATACATTGCTACACAACATACATCGATGTCAACATCATACACTATAGAAACACAACTCACACATAAGTCATACATAGACTCTAAAGTACCACAATAATCATACATGCCATATGTCATCCTCTCGGAGAACTATCACACACTAACATAGTAGCAGCTTCACCAGAAGAGCCACATAACATATACCTCAAGCCTACACGTATAAGTGCCAAGCTTGGGTCCATAATACCATCAATGTTTGGGAGGTGGCATGGCACATAATTGCGCACATGATCCTTCCAAAAAACACCATCACATCCTTCCAACACAAGAACTCCAGATGGCAAAACCTCACGCACTCTCAAGATAGTGCGGCTTGTCAAAACATTAAGTGTTGTCGGTGCTATCTACTGTAGATATACATAGTCTCTTGGATGAAATTGACGGATTGAGGGTCTATAACTTCCTCCTTGAATGGTAGCATAACGTAAGGTATCTCTGTGCTGAGCAATCACCAAGTTCTGAAAGGCCATTGGCATCACTCTCCAAAAGATCTCTACGCATTGAGAACATGTGCTCATCCACACATCTGGATCATCCAAGTCCAAAACTACAGTAGCATTTCAACGAATGGTTGCAAGTAAATTTGGATCTTGTCCATAGAGTAGAAAGTAAGGAGAGAAGGATGCTAAGGAGGTTTTCCGGCTGAACAAATAGCCCATGGCCAATCAAGGTAACTGGAGATCCCAATCTCCCAAGTGGCCTCTCTACAAACTATACTTTTGCAATCCTCTCTTCACCATTTGAACCACTCTCTCTACTAAGCCATCTGCCTCAAGGTGATCTCGAGATGTAGTACAATGATCAATCAAAGCCTTGTCACACAAGACCTGAAACTCCCCCAAGAACTATGTACCTTGATCGGTCAAACCTCAACTGGTGCACCAAAATGACTAAGAACTTGATCCATGAACGAGTAAGTTGTCCCTTCACTAGACTTGTCAAGAAGTGCCACCAACTCAATCCACTTGGAGAAGTGCTCTACCATCACCAAAACATATCGATGATATCTCACAGTCAATAGTAAAGGTCCAGCAAAGTCCAAACTCCAATAGTAACCCAATCCCATGATAGGTAATGGGTGTAATTGTGGTGTAGGAGCATTGAATGATACTCTAACTTGGTCACAAACCATACATTTGGCAACTAACTACTGTACCTTGGTCTACATACCGTGCCACCAATAATGACTTTGGAGTAAGCAATATGTACACTTTACTCCAAAATGTCCTAGCTCCTCATGAGCATGCCGGACCAATTGTAGTCTATGGGATGGAAGTGTTACTACTCTCACTCTACCATCCTCCCATACACACAAAAGATGTTTGCACTCCAATCTGAACCATCTGGCTCGCTGAAGAATATGGTCTCTCTCCTTGGCCCCAATTGTGCCACCCACAACACCAGTGCAAAGATAGTCCATCATTAAGACATCATCATGAATGTCTCACTGAATTGTTACAATATCTTCACTCTTTGGATCTATGACCTCAATAACTCTTCTTGTATGCATTGAGAGAGACATCACCAAAGTCTCAAAAAATATACCAAGAAAGGTAGATGCATGCCAACCTGGTACCATCTCCTCATCTGTCTCACCATGCCAACGTGCTCCGGTCTGATCTTGCTGGCTGGGACATGGGTTTCTACTCACCCATATGTTCACCACTCCATGTTTGTGAACAACCATGAAATCATGCTCTTGTAAAATCAGAGTCCATCGTGCAAGCTTTCCTAGAAGCTTGTCGGATTACATCAACCACTTCAACGGTTGATGATCTATGATGAGAGTGAAGGGGTTATCAAATAGGTAACATTGGAAATGTGCTATTGTCCAAAGTACTGCCAAGCAATCTCCCTCATATGAACTATACTTCACCTCCGCTGAATTGTTAGAGCGACTAGCATAGGCTATCACAAACTCATTCCCCTCACCATCATGTTGGGTGAGCATTACTCCAAGCCACAACATACTCCAATCAGTATGAACCTGAAATGGTTATCCTGTGATTGATCTCCTCAAAATAGGAGCAAATGTCAACCTTTCCATTCAAATAGGATCGCGCTTCTATGGGGTTTTACCAACCGACTTAGTTGAGCACCCTCGGCCTGTACTCTCTATAGTTGGAGATCCTGATGGTGTTGTCACTTATCAAGCATACGCATCAGAGGTAGCAAAGGTCGAAGGCGACCTGACAAAGGTTCACACGTACTTTGTGAAGCCTGTCGTGATCATCCCTGGGATGAATCATGCACAGGGCTATGATGGCGCATATCAACCTTGGGATACGAAGGCAGAAATTGGCTTAGAGCAGGCCCATGGGGCAATGGCCAATGTCACAGCTGCGTTCCTTAGCTTGACTTTGAAGTTCGAATTCCTATCGACGTATTCGGAGAATGTAAATGATGTAAATGTGGCGATTTTAACTTCTGCTGTGGATAATGGTCGTGAGAGGCATATCACGTTTGCGAAAGCACTTGAAGTACAACACCTCGGAGCAGAAGAGATGCAAGTTCAACTTGCAGGCAGGAGTAAATTGACAGTTGAGAAGGTGAAGGTGATCCATCACGAGTTTCTTGACAACTTTAAATACTCCAAGCCATACAGTTTACCTGATCGCCAGATCATTCAAGTTTACATCATGCTGTAGACAGGAAAAAGTTTCTTAAAGACATGTGGGTGAAATTTAGAAGCCGAGAAGTACTGTTAGAATTGTACTTCAGAGAGAAGCATGAAGATTCTAATGTCAAAGGCGGAGAAATGCATATCTCCACCGCAAAAGAGTTCAACGAGCGAACATTTAGGGAAGCTCTCAGTACAGTCACGGAAGGAGCAAGAGACAAGTTTCTTCGACGTGGGAAACAGCTCCGGTTTCTGGATGATCTTCACATGGAGAACACGAGCAGCGGGAATTCCAAGGGTCTCTCCATCCTGCCCGCGCCAGATAACTCAAGACTTGTTTGAAGTTCAGTCTCCTGTATTTAGGTCGTCCAGAAGTGGTGTGCATTTTATGAAGTTACTGACTGTAGGCAGGGCTATGAGTTGGATCTATGAAGATAATTTTAGAGACTCAAAATATTTTTGGGCTTTATAGTCTTTTACTGTACAGAAGAGTCATTGCGGTCCATCATGTCAAAATTGAAAGATAGTTGAAAAATTGGTAAGTTATGAGTTACTGACAGTATCGCAGGGCTATGAGTTTGGATCTATCAAAACAACAACTAGAGAAGCACATCTGTTCTAGATTGAACGTTCGTGTACAGTATGCGGATGCATTTGACAGTGTTATAGGAGATCTAAAGCTGGTCTTATAGGAGGCAAGGAGTTGGAACAATGAAGACAATTTTGTGAAGAAATCACTGTAATCCCTCTCCAAATAGAACAGCCAATAACATCTTTGTTCCTTGTTCATTCACTCTTCAATCAGGTTGTTCACAAAGTTATGGGAGGTCTCAATACAAAGGATCAAAAAGTAGCTTCATCATTCCCTCAATAGGCCTTATAAAGTCAATGGGGTGTTGCCGATTAGGTCTAAACATAACGAGAACCTCAGTGAGAACGAGAACGGACAATTGGTAGAGAGTGGTTAAAACAGGGAGTCACATTGAACACGTCTTGGAGAATACAGAAACACACATCCTTGGATATGAATGACACAACGATCATAAGGGATGCACTAGCTTACTTTGCACATACTTGGATATGAATGACACAAGGATCATAAGGAATGTACTAGCTTGCTTTGTTTAACACCTCCTTTTAAGGTCAATAGCATTTCACAAAGAACAAGTACTTTTGAGAGTTTTAGAAGGTTTTTTCCTGGATAAAGGCTTATTGAAAATAGCAGCCAATTGATTATCCATATGTTCCTAAGGTGTACATACTTCTCCAAATTGTATCTTTTCACTAATGAAGTGCACATACACTTCAATATGCTTGGTCCTTGTATGATGAATGGGAATTTTGGCAAAGGCAATACTGCTTACGTGGAAATATAACAATATATTTATTTTGCATCTCTCCCAAATCTTAAAGTATCTAATATAGCTAAAAAACTTCTTAAACTGCATTATGCAATCCAATAACACCCATTGGTACATATATGTTTTGTTGGGACATTTAGGTTGATATTATAATTAGTTGAAAAATATTATTTACATGAAATTATAACAACTTCTAAATTAACTATTCTTAGGTAGAGTCAATCACTAAGATAAAAGTGATCTTATTTTTGAGGAAGTTGAAGAGTGAATTTTCCTATATTGGGATTTAGTCGATTGATTTTATATTATTTCTAGGTACTTGATTCTAAGGAATAGATGTCACGCCATTTGCAGTTCCGATCTAGATGCTCGGACACTGGAGTTCCAATGATAGTAGTTAGAGTTATTCTAGCAGTTTCTCAAAGACTACTTTCCGATGGTTAGATTTTGTGTTTGGGGTACTGACTTCACGGTGGGGCCCACCATCACTTTGCACCGTTTGCACCATCGAGTGTGCCATCAGCGGGACCGTTAGGGTTTCAGTGCTAGCTCGATTCCAGGGGGTATAGTTTCGAAGTGAGCTCTAGAGAGCTCACTTCTCTAATGTTGAGCCTTCGAGTTCTTGGCTATGGTGGACAAAGGCCGGCGAGCGTCACCTGGATTCTCTATGCTTGAGTGGGTGTGGCTTGACTGTAATCAATGCCCAGTTGTTGGCAGTTTATAGAGTGACAGATCAAGTACTAATCTGAGTTGAGTTGAGTTGAGAGTGGTAAGCAATCTGATTATTGTGGCACTTTAGAGTCTATGTATGACTTATGTGTGAGTTGTGCTTCTATAGTGTATGATGTTGACCGCAATGTATGGTATGTAGCGATGTATATATGCACGACATAGAAGTAGGAATAGAAGTGACATCCGCCCGCATACACAAAAAGAAAATCTCACTCTATGCTATGCTAGGGCAATCCCCACTCATGGACAATCTAGACAAGATTGTATGGGATGTTGATGGGGCAGAATACAAGGATATTTTGAGGGCCCAAGTGGAAGAGAATGATCTTATGGGATGGTAGGATGGTAGGAGTAGGAGGAGTGTTTGCGGTGGAAGGAGTGTGTGGAATGTCCATGATATGAGGATGAGGGATAAGGGATAAGGGGGAAGAAGTGGTGAGGCATCCTCCATAAGGCAGTCCTTGTGTAGTGCACTTTGTTGGTATATGAGTAGTACATGACTAGGGGATCAAAGGAAATCCATCTATGTAAACCTCAACAACTATGGATGAAAAAGGTGATTTAAGTGTCAACCCTTTGCTTGCTCATACAAGATGTGGGGTGCCAAATGAAGAGTGATTCCTACGTAGTCCTTCTATTGCCCGGTGCCAAGGAACAAAATAGATGCATCAGAAGATATATTACTAAAATGGTATACACTCGTAAGAGTACAAAGAAAATCCCATGATAGAAATGCAAGACATACCAACCAAATGCTATATGTCCAAACACAAAAGAGAGAAATGAGAAAGGATGGAAAACATAGAACAAGAAGCAAGTAAGGGATGTGAAAAGGGCCTATCTACAACCATAGGATATGTGTCTTGGACTTCAATGTTTGATCCACATGTAGGTCCAAATGCCTGTCTATGATAGGAGTACTCAACAGCCTAACAATGAAGTCTGCAAAGGTGGGTCCCACAAGGGATCCTAATGCTAGTCCAAGCTATCCTATTGCCACATAGATGATGTTCCTACAAGTGGGTCCTTGGATGGGCCCTATATCTGCTTGAAAAGTCCTTTACTTACTAGTAGTAGCATTGTAATGTCATCAAAGAAGTCAATTGCACATTGATGAAGTATGCATAGGTGGGGGACACAATAGGCTCCTTAAGCTACTCCCAAAAAATCTACTATCAAATTTTTCACATGTAAGTCCTATCAAATTTTTCACATGTAAGTCCTATGGTGTGCTCCTAAAACTACTGCAAAAAACCCCTTGATTTTGCCTCAAAATCCCTAATTCTGTTGACATATCTTGTGTCTACTTGTTGTGTGGTATTGCTAGATGCTAGATGTCTTGAGCACCTAGAAGTGCTCAAGGCAAAACTTTATTTCATTATGTGATTTCATTAATAATACACTATTAATCAAGTGTATATGCTAGCTAATTGCATTCCATAAGCACAAGATCACTAAACTAGATTCAAATCATGATGAGTTGGAAGTACTACTCTCACATTGGGTCTTAGGTCTCAAAGTCCCTAATTTTGCTTCAAAAAAATCTCCCATAAGCGCTAATCATTACTAATTGGTATGGTCATATAATGGTCCCAATTGAAAATTAGAGTACATGCATTTTATGTCAAGTTGTCCCACACATTCTTTGAGCTCCAAAGATTGATTGTAGATGTTTAAAGGGATTGAGATATTTTTTCACCTAGAATAAATATAATTTGGGACCTCCTTTTGTAGCAAACAGGTTCTATAGAGGGTTTCAAATTGGGGTTTGGCCTATCTATAAAGAATCCATTGGTATTTTTTTACACTCAATTCGGCCAAAATTTAAAACAGATGTCGAAAGGTACGCAAGAGTTTTATAGTACTTGAACCAACTCATGGAAAAACCTATGAGTAAGGAAAAGATGACCCATCATATTTTACAATAGGATTATGGGACGTACTATAAGCTTTAATTAAGGTAATAAAGGATGAGAATTTGAATTTGGTCCATATGACACTTAAATTTTAAATGTTTGGAGTTTTGTCTAATGATCAAGGAAAATGAAGAGAGACATCCATTTAGTTTGCTCACTCATACTAAAATGATCACAAGATGGTAGAAACCCCTTGCATAAGAAGAATTTGAACTCTTTTACTTGCTGATCCTTGATCTTGAGAAATTGATGCCCCTATTCTTGAGAATTTGTCAGCCCTTTTACTTGCTTCATGTCAGCTCCTTTACTTGCTTTGTAGTGAAAATTTGAGAAATTGATATCCCTTTAAAATGATGGTTTGGAGAGCATCCTTGAATTGAGCAACATTGCTTTACCCAAGATCATGCCAAAAGTAAAGTACTTGCAAGTGGCTATACAAGCAAGGAGATCAAGAGGTGCATGTGTCATTGAATTTAGATTAGTGGAGTTTAAATGAGGAATGTGATGATGATGAATGGAGTGGCATAGGAGAACTATCTTTGGAACGATGGAATTTTGTGCACAATAGAAGAAACCTTCTTGTGAGGTTTTGCATCCCTCACACTACTGAATTTATCAGCAAGTTTTTTTGTATCCTTGAATGGCCCATTTTAAGCAATTAACACAAATGGATAAGAGTCTCTTTATACTCTACTAGAGCTTGTAATGGATCATCCTATATTCACCCAAAAAGCTCACGGGAAATTCCAAAGTCCGATGTGGATTCAAATTGATGTAGCTTTAGGTCACTTTTGGAATGGAGGATCCATCCTCCGAGGGCAAACATATGGAGTGCAAGTGCAGGCTCCACCACTTTATTTATCAACAAGATGATTAAAGCAATTTTGTCAACAATGGTGAGAGGCCAAACAAAGAAGAGAGATCTAGAATCTAAACTGTTTTTGCACAAAAGGGTTTTCCAAGGTGTATTGGTCTAGTGGATGGAAAATTTTTCCCTCTTTCCTAGTATCCTAAAATTTATGGATGGACTTATTTTAGTAGAAAAGGATCATACTCATTAAATGAGCAAATTGTATATGACAACCAACAAAGGATCCCTCATTTTGCCGGAGGTAACTCTCTTATCCTATCTCATCTGGCTGAATTGGAAAAGCTTGGTGATACTTTTTGCAAGTTAGCTATTGTGATTGTTTCTGTTAAAATAGTTTTAATTGAGGCTTTACATTGTTTTGAGTACCTATTGTAAGATGAGATGTCAATGATGGTGCTTATTCTAGCTTGCTTGCTTATTTGATTGTTGTCTCAAGGATGTTGGGGTCATGTCACAATATGACATGTTTGCAAAAATTTCCACTTTGATTAGATCTAAAGTAACCCTTTGATAGCAACCAGTACTTGCTTGGAGATTTGAGATATACGCTGATGTGCCACTGAGTGCTGTCATTTAGAATAGGTCACATTGCAAACAAACACAACTTCAGCAATTGTGTTGCACCCGCTCAAATAGTGAATGAACATTGCATAGGAATTCTCAAGGCTAGGTAGTATTCTTTACAAGAATTGAGGGTCCAATTGAACAACACAAAAGTAGAAATGATTATCCCATGAGATTGAGTAGCACTTGTATTATTCTACACAACTCTTGATAAGTAGATAAAATGTTTGGGAAGTAGAGGAGGCAGATTTAATCCACGAAAGTGAAGATGTGGACCTTAATTAGCACCATAACAATGATTATTTAAGAGTGAGTGTCATGGAAAGGTGTTTGGGGTTCAACCAGAGACTCAGTGGGTCATCGTAACAATCATAAAGTTTATAAAGTTCTCTTGCACCTACATTGCACATGAGAGAGCAGAAATGAGAATTAGAAGGCTTAAAGGTGTTCCAAATTGATAGATATGGTGTTCATAAACCACTCCTTAGCACTGCCACCAGTATATTGCAAAGAGATGAAACACAATCTTGAGCCAAGCCCTAGGTCAGGTGTTAGTATTACAGTGGGTTTGTTGGGTGTGACATTGGTAGTTTTGACCTCTATTTCAAACACTGTGTCTACTACTTCAGTTTGAATGGCCAAACTCATGCCACAGAAATACCTACCTGCTATGTGCTTGTAACAATAACAATCTCAAGATTTATGCTCTTGATTGACTTCGCCACACATATCTGCCGGGTTAGAGGAAGGCATGAGATTATGACCATTCCTTTCATGATTGGAAAAGCTACCGAACAGCTTATTAATAAAGGCAGTATCAAAATGTCTGATCTAATCTTTTCTGAACGGAAGACCACTCCGGATCATCAGCTACAGCCAACAGGCGAATGAAAAATCCTATTTCTTTTTGAGAGTTTAAATTTACAAGCTTTCAACTGGAAATATGAAAGACCTTCATGAATTTGTCCCTCACAGCCCCAGCTCTAAGTTGAACAATGCATGCATGATATCCATACTGACCTCACTTCTGATATCTATTCCAAATCTTGTCATTTGTCTCAACATTAGTATAAACATGAGCAGAACGCAGGTTAGAATCTTTACTAATGAGAGAAATATTGTCTGCAAGGGCCAACATCACCTAGCTTCGGGCCTTAGTATGAGAAACATGGGAGTAAAGGTCAGTATTAATATCTTGCTTATGGGCTCAAGATTGTGTTTCATCTCTTTGCAATATACTCGGCTAAATGGAATGTCTTGACTCCCACACTCTCGGTAACTATGTCTTCTAAGCAGAGAAGCTATGCTGTAAATGTTATAGACAACATACCGCAAACTCTTCAAGCAGCAAGCTGAAATTCTACTTGCACAACCTAGCTCTTCAAAACTGGAACCATACTCGATCTGTATCCTGACTAGTGTCTGAACTGTGAACGTGGGCTACATATCAAAATCAAAGTCCTTGTTACGAGCTCTAAGTGAACAACCTGTTGCCTTCTACTTGCCTAATTAAAACATTTGATCATTGCAGTGAATTTTGTTCGGACACCATCTCTGAAGCTGTTTTGTTATCAAGCAGAACCACTATCC
Source organism: Lunularia cruciata (assembly GCA_948567375.1). Taxonomy (NCBI): domain Eukaryota; kingdom Viridiplantae; phylum Streptophyta; class Marchantiopsida; order Lunulariales; family Lunulariaceae; genus Lunularia; species Lunularia cruciata. Next base: position 55,322,721 of record OX419756.1, on the reverse strand, counting down.
TGAAACGTTTCATTATTCCTTCAAGAACCGAAAGCTAAAACATCTCCTTGTTTGTGAAAAACTTCTTCCTTCCAAAGAATCAAAAATCCGTTTCCTTAAAAGCACGTGGAGTCATGAACCCGTTCAATTATGCTCCAATTATATCCAATCCTCTCAACCAACAGAACCACTCGGCACTGTTTTGGGATCTACAACAGTTCTGATTTGACCAGCAGCCGCTCTGATCACTGTCTTGATATGGCCAGTACTTGGTTTTAAGTTACGGTGTAAATATTATATATGTGTACAAGGTGTCAAACTTACCATTTCAAGTACCAAGGCTCAGAAACTTACCTGCTTGTAGAAGCTAGGTTGTAAATTTTTGTGAAACAAATATTGCTCCAAATCCCAATAAGCCGACTAAGGGTAGAAGCTACGGTCAAGAGACAGTGGAGAATTCAACTCATGCACAACAGAGATAAGAAGTCAAAAGGCTTAGAGACCTGTTCTTTGATTACAAAACTTGCGGCTCATAACTTGATCGAGACTTAATCAAATAAAAAGCGAAGTCAATACAGTCATAACAGCTACGAAATTTAGCAGGCATATCCTCAAAACATGGGACTATGATTTATTCACACTGCACAATAATCCGGTTTCTCTACTCTTGGTTTCAAGGTAAATTCGTCAGATCTTGTGGATTCCAGCGATCAGTTTGTGCTTCGCGCTTCTGTGGCAAAAGTGCATCCTATACCGTGACTGATAGTTTTGAGAGTAGACGATCTAGATATGTATTATGACAGCACTGTCTGCATACGCTTGTAGTTTTAAAGCAAACATATCACACATCGAAATAACTTCATCCACAGCTCCCTTTGCATAACAACAAGTATTTCAGATCTTCACATTTCCAGCAAAGTTGCGTCTGTTGTGTTTCCCTCTTATAGCAAGAACTGAGATGTAGTACGTGAGATGAGCTAGAGAGACTTTAGTGATCGGACAACACGCTTCAGCATTCAAGAGCTCTCCCCGGGTACGGTTCTCATTTCAATTTCCTGTACACAATGGCAATGGCACCTGGTTCCCACAGGTGTCTTCTGCCTTTCCACATCATGGCTTTATTGGCAATCTGCTTTCGTATTCTTTTCAAGACATGAGGATCCGCGTTCCACAGATCCTTTCCCACGCAGAACCCGAGCAGCTTCAAGTTCAAGCTGTCCTTCTCATGAAAACACTCCTCCACATCCATCCACCGATTGACACTAACCATCTCGTGACAAGAAAGCTGTGGATCGAATCTGTCTGGTTCGTCTACCAAAATTACTAAGTAGCTATAGACAGCTGACTAATAAGGCAGTGTCGAAATGTCTGATCTAATCAACTTCCCTGAACGGAGGACCGCTCCGGATCATCAGCGACAGAGAACAGGCGAATGAAAAATCCTATTTCGTGTTGAGAGTTTAAAATTTACAAGCTTTCAACTGGCAATATGAAAGACCTTCATGGATTCGTCACTCACTGCACCAGTTCTAACTTGAACACTGCATGCATAATAACCAACTGTCCTCATAGCGGTAACTCGATGATTCAGCAGAGTGAAGGAATCATTTTTACTTAGAAGGAAAATAGTGAATTTATGCATTTTTTAGCAGAAAATCAACAATCTTCTATGATCGCTATGAACGGCCGTTACAATCTTGTATAAACTCATGTATCTTTGGCACTTCTTCTTTAATCTGAATCTGTTCATGGATTTTGGAAAGCAATTCCCGAATTGCACAAGATAAGTACCCATCATACTAAATGTGGTGCTTTTTGGTATCAGCTTCTTGTAAGGCCCCCCCTTGCAATGATCTGAATCCTAGAGATAGTCTAGAAGTTGTGCATAGTGATGTCCAACCATCCTCACTCTATTGTCACATTATGATTTTGCTTTGCTCAATGGACGAAAAGTCACGAGAGTTGCAATCAAAGTGGGCAGGCATCCTGAACTTGTAAGTCACTCACAAGAGGAAACCCCAAACATACCATTTTCGGAATTGGAGTAGGAGAAATAACCATAGATTCAACGAAACTCCGTCTCTCCGAATTCAAACAAAATTCACCGAAGTCATTTTTAGAACCTGAATTGAGTTGGAGAGGGAATCAACCAACTCCATCTCTTCAAATTCAAACAAAATTCATCGAAATCTGCGTTTAGGGAATTCCAATCGTCCAAAGACGGCATACTCTAATCTCACATGACGTTGTGCTCCTTCAACGTTGGTGCGAATTCTTGGAAGACTGCCTCTCGATAACTCCAATCTTCCAAAGACGCCATACTCTAATCTCACATAACGTTGTGCTCTTCCGATGTTGGCGCGAATAATCTCTTCACTCCGTAGCATTTGGATTCAAATCAACCGGAGAGAATTAGACTTGCTACCCTATAAGTTCCTTGAAAGTTTATCAATTTTGAAACTAAATTGTATGCAGTTTGGTTCTTCCCTCCAAGACTATCCCTTTGACATGTGAAGGTTTAGGCTCTTCCAAGCATCACATATTTATTTTTCTCATAAGAGTTTACCCTTATCCAATATGCCCCAGGAAAAACAACCCGAAATTGATTTTGAAACGCCGCCCAGCCAAGCACAAGCCAAAGTAATATAATTTGTATTCCCTTTCCGTATAACTTGTTTACTGCCTCTTCTATTTTTGTACCACTTTACTTTACACTGCCTACTACTTTTTACAACTTTATTTCACAGGCACCCGACTGAAATCTTACGCCTGTGGTCCGGGTCCCGTAAAGAAACCATAAATCGGGAGTTGAAACCACTTTATGTCGTCAACTGCATCCCTTGGGTCAAGCTCGTCATACTTAACCCAGGTTAGTTGAGCTGTCAAGAGTGTTGAACTTAACCCAACCCAAGTGGATTGAACCTTTGCAATCGTGCCTCACTTCAAATCTCATAGGACTATTGGGGAAGATAGAGTACGCTGACTGACCTCCGATGGTCCCTAAAACTTCTCTAATCTTGATCACTGTCGAATCTCCAGCAAGTCCTCTCCCGAAGCTTCCATTCGTCAACAATTTCTGGACCAGTTGGCCCGCAATTGTAAAGGTCTTAATCTCTGTTGTACTTGTTTATATTTTTGGCTCCAGATAGATCGGAATATTCATCACTTGCTCGCTTAAACTTCATCACACCGCTCAGTGCCTAAATGCCTAAACTCGAATGGTACATATGGTTGTTTGTAAAGACAAGACGTTCAGTGATCTAATTCGCATTTTTTCACAAGTAGCATGGTAATATGTCAATGATCGTTTCTTGACCGTGTAACAGATATCCAACAGTCTAACACTACGTGCCAATGCACTACTTCCTTTACAGTAATATTATATAATGTTGAAAAATGACAGTGTAACAGATCTCCAACAACAATCTAACACTCTGTACCAGTGCACTACTTCCATTACGGTAATATTATATGAAGTTGAAAAAAAATTGTTTATTACTCCAGTGAGAACATTAGAAGGCAAATGTTGGCCTATGCATGAAAGGTGCCCTACCGAATGCTTTCCCTTGACATGTTGTGAGTAAAACTAATACGTGGAATGATCACATAAAGGGTGATCATCACAGGTAAATTAGAGGATGATGAATTATGTACGAATAGTGGCAACCGGATGAGACGGAACGAGATCTAATTGATTATTCAACAACTTTCAGCCTCTCTTTGAGCCTGTAGGATTATACACATTAGCTTCTTTAGTCTCTTTGACCCCTGTATCAATCTGTACATTAGTGTTACAGCTGAGCACTGACCTCCTCTCAACCTCAACGGAGCTCCTCCTTCCTTCTCCTCCTTCCTTCTGAGTTATGGTTGTTTGCTCCAAGTGATGGTATAAATTGCTGATTGTACGACAGACGGGAGGAACATTATGGCAACAGCTTCTTTTTCTCCAGTCTCTTCTGTAGAGGAACGTATCTGTAAGATGTAATCGTCACCAAAATGGTCCCTACGGCTCCAAGGCACGCGAATACGAAAATCTCCTCAACTTTCGAAGCGCTTGAACCGAGAGTGGTTATGACTGCAATGGTGACCGCGTTACCTGGGAGCAAAATTAGCGAAGAAATATGTCAAGTTGGCGCATGTATTCTTATCGTAAACAGTGGGAGAGGAGAATTCAACTAGCATATAGCTGCTAAAACTTGCACTCTAATCCTTGTACTGTAACTAGATATGTGTACCAATTTTCCTAGTATATGTAGTAGGAAGAACGATTCTGTATTCGATTGCAGACAGAGGATAAAGGCAAGAATAGAAAGAGGTCTGATTTTGTTCTTACCGAGACCACCACTGAGGGCACGCACGACGCCATTAATTGCCGATTTCATGGATTCTGGAGCTTCACTGTAGGAGAAGTTCGTGAACGGGATGATGTGCATGGCCTCCCCGAGAGCAACCACTACATACTGAGGGATTTGCCAAAGTATCGATATGTCCGCTATTCCTGTGCTTGGGTCTTTTGCATATTCAATGGCAATTTGGACGAATCCCGTCAACACAAACGCAAAGGTTACCCACACAAAAGAAAGAACATATTTTTTCAGGTTGGTCAGCTTCACAATGTTCTTCTCCACGAAAGGGTAAACAACGCTGTCTAGCAACGGAATAAACATCAGGGTGAAAAGTTGACTCAGCACCTGCACACATGGAACATTGGACAGCATGTTTAGTCATCACTCCCCGAAATCTGATCAATTACAGAATTGCAGTAAAGTCTGACAGTAAGGCTCCCGGAAGGAAGTAAAATTACAGAATCCTGGCTGAAAGTTGTTCGTCCATGGCATCCTAGAACTGGGCATTCTGTTTTAGGCAAGAAAATATAAGACATGTGATTATGACAAAGGTTTCGTACCGGCATTTGATCTGGTGGTATGGTCCAGTGCCCAAGCGGGGCCATACCTATATCGCCATTCATTTTACACGCTTGAAACACCCATGTAGATAAAATCTGAAAACCAAGGGCCACGTATAGAAGTGCTGGGGACACCACGACTATCGCAGACATCAAGGACTTCCAGTCCTCCCAAGAACGCTTGCAACAGTCTGCAGATAGCTCCACTTCCCCACCAATTAGCTTGGTCACTGCTTGTGATATCCCTGTAGCAGCTGTTTTGTCACTCCGACGCTCATCGGACTTGAACTGGTACTCCCTTTTTCCTACCAAGAAAGAGAAGACGCTCATGGCCTTAGCACAAGCAGGGACCAGAAACACGAGAAAGAAAGATCCAGCGCTGTGAACTCGAATATTAGGACCAAGTATGTTTCCAACAACATAGCCCAGTTTTGAGGAGAAAAATGCGGCTGAGAAATACTGCTGGCAGGCAATTCTCTTTCTGCTTGGTTCAAGCTCAGATCCATGTCCTCCGGATTTCTTTTCGATCGACAGGGCCGTTTGATCGCCTCCGAATGTTGCCATAGAAGGTCTCGAAGCTCCATGACCCATCGCCACGAAAAGTAGAGCCATAATTATCAGACAATAGTAGATGTTGCTTTTCTGCCAGCACTGGAAATTGGTGGTCACCGATAGAAATGTCAATATTGTGTACCCGCAGATCTCCATGACGGCAAACATGTAAATCGTGCGGAATTGTCCCTGCCGAACATCAACAACAAATATTGTATACGTCAGCATCTTCTGTGCTATAGGCAGTCGCACGGTCATCTTCCGGCGGCTCTCCGCGACAAATTCCATACGCTTGCCAAACATGTGTGAGTTTGATCAATCGAGAGAATTGTGAATTTTTCTCGAGGGAAGGACTCAGAATCACGTCCAATAACCTTGCACTTCGAATGGAAAATATCGATGCGAATAGGTGAGTGGCGCATTTAATTCGTGTTGTTTGTTATTACAACTCTTTGAACCACATTTATAATTGCCTCTGCACCCGTCCCCGTCCCCGTTTCCATCCCAAGTTGTCATCTGTAGGTGTGTAATCCAACCAAGAGCTGCCACAGGATCTACTCTTCTTGTGAATACAAGGAAAACAACGAGTGTTCATGATCCAGCAAATTGGGCTTTATTGGAAACTCGTTGTTCAAGAGAACAACGAGTCGTCACCTTTTAAAGCACTTACTGAAGAAACTGATGACAATGTTTTTGGACCGACGTTCACAACTACATTCGTCACAATCACGAGTGGGGAACATGCAAATTGAATGGTATGGAAAACTCACTCTGCTCTGTGAACATTTCGATTCTCAGCAGAAGGATCATATAGGTGATATATAGATGCTGATATACTTGTTGGACGGAGAAATTGCGAATTGAATGATATGAAAAGCTGACATACTTGTGGATGGAGAACTTGCAAATGAATTGTATGGAAAGCTCACTCTGCTCTGTGAACATTTCGATCCTCAGCGAAGAAGATCATATAGCTGATATATAGGATAGGGATGAATTTTGTATCTAGTTCGCTTCATACTTATTGAATAGCTTGCAAGCTTACCAGAAAGCCATCACTGGTTACTGAACCGATCAGGCCACTGAAAAATTCCCACAGTAGAAATAGGTGGACAAGTTGTGCAGCTCCGTTCTCGCCGAAATCCAACGCCTCCAAAAGGTACATTCCCAGAACTGACTCTGTTGCTCGATAGGCCACACCGTCCAAGCACTCTGACACCATCATGTACTTCACGAACCCTTCTCTCGTAATGTATTGCTGCTTCCCCCTCGGCAGCAGGGGCTGCTCCATCTCTCCGTGGCTGTGCTCCATGGCTCTCGAGGGTTCTCTTGCTCACCGGCTCACAGTACCTTCGGTTTCAAATAAGTACTATTTACCGCGGCAGGAAGGGTGAGGAACTATTCATCGTGACCATCCTTTATCCTTAAGCATCACCACCTCCCTGCTTGCGAACTCTCTCCTGCGACATTGTATTCTCGACGTCTCCTAGACGTCTAGACGTTCTCAGAACAGTGTCGATCCATTTAACTGGAGACTGGAACAACTCTAGAACTCAATTTGAGAGGGCAGTGCTGAATTTTCAAACTGTGCAGTACATACATATGAAATCAGGAAGAGTAGCGACCGCGTAGGATAACAAGAACGATGGGAAGACCAGTACAAGGATAATCACCAGAGTTAAAATGAGGCTGAGCCCCAATAGTGAATGTATGAGAAATCTTCCCAAATTTACAAGTAGGCTTCTTCTCCCTACTCGAAACTCGCGATTGTACGCCATGCCGCTTAGAAACGGACAAAACCTGGTCAACAATCTCTCGTAGGAAGGGAATACCGTCTTATAAGGACAACGTAAGGACAAGGCCCACCGTCTCCTTTTGCCATCGTGTTTTGCTCAACTCAAGAGGAACTTTCTTAATCATACTTGTGTAATATGAAATTCATAATACAAAGAAAGATATACACACGTGAACGATTTAACCACCAAATGGCCACCAGTAAATTTCATTAGATAAATCAGATAAGTCTCACTCTAACTGATCAGTCCTTGTTCGAAAGTTGTCTGTTGGGTATATTCTGGCCAATGCGACTCTCATGATCAATCTATCTTACCATCTGAGATAACGGGTGGACCTTGTTCTAGAAATTTTACGTCACATCTGCTGGTGCACAATTAGAAGTTCACGCAACCTGGACAAGTCCACAAGGTGGAATCTCTCGCAACGCATTAAGCACGCCGCGCGACAAGGCCAGAATGTAAGCAGGGGAGAACTAGTTACACGCGTGGATGTATAAAGGTAAATCTTCAATCTTACTTCAGAGACAGTTTGTCGAGTTCTATCAGAGTAATCAGATTCAGACGACTGATGGTTTATCGAAATCTAGAGACAGAGATTTGCTTTCAAATGATTCATGTTAAACTATTCTCCGTTGACCGTTCATCTTCTATATATTGACTTTTGACAACAGTTTCGCTTGAATTTGCTTGAATTGGACTTTAGACAAGCAACTAATTACGCCACCTTCCTGCTTGGAAGATGATTAGTCTTATGAGACTTGTTATGGAAGTTGAACAACATTGATCTTCGCGAGCAGGTGAGATCGCACCTCAGCCAGATCCCTTGAAAGGAGGTTCTTGGGCACTCTTACGTGAATAACTCAACCAAAGTATATATTATTTGGAGGTCCTCGGAGCGGTTCTTCATTTATTGGTTTAATAGATTTAACACTTCTTTGCTAGGGTGAACACTCCTTCCACAAGGGGACTATCCATATCTAGGGACAAGCTCTATCATATTTCAACAAGTAATGACTTAGCCCTAGTAAGCTGTTTTGTAAAATCATCTACTACTATATAGTTATCAACACAATATCTCAACTAGACCTCTCCTTTTTGCATACATCTCCCAATGAAATAATGTTGAATATCTTCATATTTGGTATGATCTTGATTTCTAGTACTCTTGGCAATTGCAATGCACAATTATTTACTTTTATGTATAAGAATTGCACCAGGTTGTTCTACCCGGAACTCCCTCAACACCTTTTGCAACCATAGTGCTTCCTTTGTAGCAAATGTTGCGATAGCATACTCTGATTTTGCCTATGAAAGAGATACTACAAACAGCTTCTTACTAGACCAAATAACTATAGCACTACCCATTGTGAATGGAAAATCACAAGTTGAGCAACATGTTTACTTGCAACTTCTCCAATTTGCATTGGTATAGCATACAATTTGCAAATTTGTATCCTTTCCACCATAATGTGACACCAAATCTTTTACCTTGTACCATTTGCAAAGTACAATAAAGAGCACATATTTTTTTGATAAAGCTTTAATCCATTTTAATCTAATGGTTTGTCATTTTGATGCTCATTGAGATTATCCTTCTCTCTATTGGTGTTGCAATGGATTTTTCATTCTATATCCTAAACTTTTTCAACTTCTGAGAAATATACTTCACTTGGCTTAGTAATATAGTACCAACTTCTTTATGCCATAGGAATTTTATGCCAAGGAAATGGCTAAGTTCACCAAGGCTCTTCATCTTATAAAGGTCCTACAACTCCTCCTTGTGTGCAACAAAAATTTCAAAATTCTTACATCAATAAGCATATAATCAACATAGACAATGAAACAGTATTAGATCATCAATATGTGTAAGGTATAAGCAAAGATCAGATTGTGAATGATCCTCACAAAGATATAAGAGAGAAGAGTCTAAATTCTCATTCCAATTTCAAACCATACAATATCTTCAAAAATCACAATATCTTGCACTTGTACTCAAATGTAATATCTAGACCCTCTAGAATCTTCATGTAGAATCTTCATATTCTCCTCCTTCAACTCATTATTCAAATAGACTGAAACAACATCAAGTTGCAATGCATTCCATTAAAAATAGCAACAATTGCAACAAATAAACAAAATGTTGCAAGATAAGCAATAAGTGAAAAAAATTTATGATAATCAATACCTTTCACCTAGGAGTAACATTTTCCACCAAGCGTGCAAACTGCACCTTAAATCAATCAACCAATCCATCATTAGCAAGCTTTTACAAACAAAGTTCTTTGCAATCAATGCACATTGATCATTGGATAAATCTGCAAATTCCTTAAGTGCAATGTTCCTTAAAGAGTTCAGCTCCTCTTCCATGGAAACCTCTGATTCCTTGCTAAAAAATGAGCCTTTGCAAATAACAAGCTTTGAGCCCAAAGCTTGTCGGATGATCTTTGGATCAAATCCAACATGTGTATGTTGGTCAACAATCATCCACAATCTCAACTTGAATATGAGCTTCTCCTTGCACAACCTTATCATCTTCTTCCCATGTCATATGTTGTCTTCTTCTACCTTTTGTAATGTATGTCAGATCAACACTACTTGTATTGCATCTTTGCAATTGTTGTGCTTCTACTTGCCTTTGATAGATAGGTTCTCATTTTGCATTTGTTGTTATCAAAATTTTATTCATAATGAGTTCTTCCTCCTTGAATCCTATGTGGACCTATTGTTCCAACCTCTGTGTTTGATTCTCCAACCTTGAGTATTGAAGTTAATGTTTTACAACTTCATTTGGTTCACTCTCTATTTTCCATCTCTTGATTGTGAACAAGCAAATGTCACATCCATTTTAAAATCAAGAAAGACCACATCTCTACTAAGAATTACTTTCTTGGTTTCAAGTTCATTTCATACCCCTTTGCAACTTTTGAATATCCAACAAAAATACACAATAATGCTTTTAATGCTTTTGCATCAAGTTTTTTATGCTTTCTCTTTGGTAAGTAATACTAACCTAAACATCCAAAATGACAAGCATAGGAGATTGAAGGTCTTTTTACCATAAAATGCTTCATATGGTGTCATACTACCTTGTTTTGCAAGTAGCATGTTACAAACTTGGCTACAAAAGCCCAATATTGATGATCCAATTTTAGATCATCAAGAAGTGTATGAACTCCTTCCAAAATTGTGCATATCATGTGGTCTGCCATCCCAAAAATCTCATGCATGTAAGTGGTATTCATGTAAGTGTACCATGTGCCAAATGCCCTTAGCCTTGAAATGTATAAAAAGCTTGTGATTCAAAATTTTAAGACTTACAAAGGTATAGGGTATAAGGTAAGCTTTACAATTGATTCAATTGTGTATTAGTACAGAGTATGAGTATGAGAGAATCCCAATACAGAATCCAATAAACATTGGTTCTATCTAAGTTAAACTTGCAACCCTTTATGCACAAGATTGTTGCAAATAAAAGCCTATTACATGCTCCAAGAACCCAATACAAATCCTCGATGATCACAAGAATGCTTTTTCCTTTGAGATTCAAGACTCTCAGATGCATCTCACTTGGATCTCTGAATTTGCTTATGCTTTGATTGTAATCTTGGAGTTTAATTAATGTATTCATGAAATTGTGAATCTTGTTTCTATCACCTTAGATGTATACATTGACATCACAATCAATTACAAATGGACTCCAATATTTGAGCCAATAATGCAACCAAAGCTTTTGATTCAAGCAAAATTTCTTGAGTTCATAATAGAATAGCTGCAACAACACTTGGTTTGTTTCCGTTAACATAGAGCATTCTAGATTGCACTCCTAGTGTCCTTGTTATACATAAGCTTTACAAATGTTTTTGGACTTGTTGATCTTTGATTTTTGCTTCACATATTCCAAAATGATTTTCTCTTTGGTTGCTTCCCATTCGTATGTAAAGCTAGAGCAGAAGTTGGAGAATCAACTCTCTACTTCTTCCATATCTTCTCCTCTAGGAGTATAGATTGCGCCACTCTTCTGTAATCTCATCTCACTTTCTAGATCTAATGATTGTACCAAAGAATCTCATAATTCCGGCAAAACATTTAGCACAAAAAAGCCATACTTTGTTTTTTTATCTCTCTTCCTGCTTTGAAATATTGATCTCTTAGATCAAAAAGTTGTCAAAAGCCTTCTATTTGCTTGTCATCAACATGACAAAGGGTATAGAGCACTTTCTACACAAAAAGTCCAATGTCTCTATCAGCATGTTGTGATGGTTACCTTTCTGAAAAATTTGCAAGTTCTTTTATTCCAATCATTTATATAAGATTAGCAAATTAATTATATGTTTAGTGCAAGAAACTTCCTTTATGAGTATTCTTTCCAGTTCACATCTATGAACTTATTTAAGTACAATGAGATCAAGCTATAAGAAGAGATGGGTACAAAGAATAGAAGTGCAAAGAATTTTTGGAGACAAGGAAAGTTCAAAATCATACAACGACTGTACAATGACTTGAATGGCGCCATCAAAAGGATTACAACTTGCCACTAATAATTGATGCATCACTTTAGAGGATTTGCATATGTGGATAATGAAGGCTCTCACACTAAGAATTGTTAAAAAAGTGTCCTTGACTATAAAATCAATTTTTATTTGATTTTTTTTCACTTTTGATAGTATCTTTTGCATTAAACTTTCCAAAGTACAATTTGATTAGTCTTTCTCTCCATAGTCTTTAATCTCTTCATCACCAAAGAACTCTCATGAGCACTATATCCAAAGCAAAGAAAATGATGAGGAATATTCTTGAGGTAATCCTTTGATCCACAAGAATTGACAAATGTGCAATGAGAGCTAGGAAAGATCTACTATAGAGTAAGCATTTGATGTTTCTACTCTAGAATTGCAAATTGGGTTCACCCGCAATCATCCAACAGATGTAGAGGTGATATGAGAGTGCAAATGTGGATTTAAGAAGAAATCCTTATAGTTGGATAGAGGAGCACTAGAGGATGGTACTTGGGGCATATTCATGTACTCCGAGTGCAATGACACTATACACCAAATTTGGAAAAATGGGGAATGAATTCAATACAACCATCAAGAATTCCTTTGTAGAGAAGAGGTCAAAGAGTAACAGGTAGAAGGTTCATACATACAAGGACTTTCCTTTCCATTTTCCATTTTCCTATTCAGTCTATTATGAGGCTATTTTGCACAAAATGAAATATCAACTTGACTATCAACTATTGTTCTTTGAAGAATTATTTAGAAGAGAACTTGTTAATTGGGCCTATATGTTCCATTATTAAGCCCGTTCCATAATCAAGGAACTTGAGGATTATAGAGGAGCTACTTACTTGGCTGTATTCACAATTCACTTCTACATGGGATGAATTTGTTAAGTGAAGATGAGGTGAGGAAATTTGGCACACACTTTATGTCATAGGAGTATTTCTTGGCCCAACCCAAAGGCCCTTCCATAATCAAGAAAGAGCCAAATCAAGATAATCCATGGAAGTGAGGGAGGTGATAGTGGCAGCTACCTCCAAGAAGAAGAAACAAATGTCTACCAATGAGAATGTAGAGAGAACATTAAAGAGAGCAAGAAGAATTCTTCAAGTGGTGGAGATTACTTTTGATAAGCAAGAAGCAAACAATGAAGAAATTGATGAAGAAATCAAAGAGTTGGAGCAAAAGAAGAGCTTACTCATAAAAAGAATAGAATCAAATTTGGAGTAGATAGGAGACTATCAGGCAAAAGTGAGTCACTTCCTCCAAATGTAGTGCAAACAGAAAGAATGTGGATAGAACATTAAAGAGAGCAAGGAGAATTCTTCAAGTGGTGGAGATTACTTAGATAAGCAAGAAGCAAACAATGAATAAATTGATGAAGAAATCAAAGAGTTGGAGCAAAAGAAGAGCTTACTCAAAAGAAGAATAGAATCAAATTTGGAGTTGGTAGGAGACAATTAGGCAAAAGTGAGTTACTTCCTCCAAATGAAGTGCAAGAAGAAGAACAACAAGGAAAGTTGTAGGCAAAGGTAGTTCTTCATAATAGAGTTGTACAAAGAATCTTTCAAAAAGTGATAATTCTTCACAATTATACATATCTTCTTAATTGTGTAGTCTCTAGAGTAGAAGTCCAAAGAGTACAAAAGGGAGTTTCTTTGGAGAGAACTAAAAACATTCCCCACAACAAGTGTTAGTGATTTAGTAGCATATAATCAATAGATTAGGATAAGATCAAATAGTAAGATCCTAATTTTATATTTGAGATGCAAGGATGGCAATTTTGGTACATCTTTGCACTTCTAAAACCATCAAATTTCCAAGAGTAGGAGTAAGAAGAGCTATTCAAGGCTTATTTTCACTATAAATATTCATTCAGTCCCCGTAAGAGAATAAAGTGAAAGAGCAGAGAGATTTTTGTTGCTTATGCTAAATGCCAGCTATTGGTAGTGATTCTTTGGTGAGTAGTGGTAAGGAAATTCCTAATATGAATCCAGGTAATTGAGTGTGTGATCACTAATACTTGTGGTTGGGTAATGGAGCACAACTCACTTAAGACTTGGGTGGGTCTTAAGTGAGTTGTAATGTTGAAAGTACCATGAAATCAAAAAGTAAAATTTACCACCAATGTGAAGAACATTTGTAGTTTTATCTTCTAGAAAGGGTATAACATATTCTTTGGAGTTGTATTTTTCAAAGTGAAGTAGCGTCTTGGAATGATTGAATCATCACCTTGACTAATTACTTGGAACTTAGCTTAAGTGAAAGTGATTTTTGGATTTTCTTTTTGCTTCAATATGCCATAGTTTGTGACTCTACTCTCCGCTAGGAGTGGTTTCTGCACATAAGGTCAAACATGAGTGAACTATATTAGTGATATTTCTCTTCCAATCTATCCATTTCCAAACCTTATTTCCCATGGGAACGAGCTATTTCTTACCAATTTACTCCAAAGTGTATGAGATTGTGTTGTTACCTTTATCTCACATCTTCTTCATATTAACACATTTTCATATGCAGCTTTGTTATGAATATATGAATGGGTTGGGAGACCTTGTTGGGACATATTCGCATCAAATTTATGTTGAACTTGGCTCAATGAAGCTGCACAATCTTTCATATATTTATACATTTGTCACAAATACAAAATTATCATCAAGGTCTAACTGCTGGAGTTGCCCGAGCGAATCCGGTAGAGCCTGCAGGTTGGTGCAAGACACTATCTCTAGCTTTTCCAATTGCTGGAGTTGTCCAAGCATATCCAGTAGAGCCTGCAGGTTCGGGCACGACATTACCCCGTTTCTCTCCCATCCCTACAGATAACCTATTGTATCTATCAAAGCCTGGGCTTGTGGACAGGCTGTCAAAGCTAGATGGGTCAGCTTGGATAAAACCTACAACCGAGTGTTTAGTCGGTGCGAAGAGAAGCCGAAGCACCAACCGAACCAACCACCAACTAAACAAGCCAACCAACCGAACAGGTTTTTGCTTCGGCTTCTCTCTGCATCCGAGTGTCCTTCCGCTCGTTGTGCCACTCTCGTCCGTTTGCCTTTCACGTTTGCCTTTTGCGCTTTCTGTTCCATTAGTCCTCAAATGTGTCCTCGTTAGTTCACAATCTGCTTCTTTGAACGAGTTGGCCAAGGAACCCCGAACGTGCAAGACGACTAACTTCTTATAGGTGGAAGGTCAAAAAAGGCGACCGCGTAGGAAAAATGAAGGATGGGAAGACCCCATCAAGCCGAACAAGGGAGAGACAAAAAAGGTAACATGGGGCTAAGCCCCAATAGAGTCTGTATGAGAAATCTGCCCTACCGCACCTAAGATATCCGAGCTATGCAAGTCGTACGGTCTACACACAACTGGAGCATCCGAAGAAACATCACCTAATGTGATTGCTCTCCTATGGATTGCACCAGCCACTGCCCTCTGTAGAGCAATGGATACACGCTGTCTAAAGTAAGCTACAAAGTATGAGAGTGAGAGTGGTAACCCCTGCCGCCTAACATGATAAGCCCTCGCGCACTCCCTGACAAATGTGTCAAATGCCGTGTCCATCGCTCCATATAACTCCAAGGCTAGAGGAACAAAGAGGTGACCTCGCTGCATGCCCCTGTACTTGGAGACCTTGCGACCTGCTGCTGCACTCGCCGCCCATCCAGGGGGATGGGTAATCACTCCCTCCAAAACTGTATCTCGCATAGGGTCCGTCACCACGACATCCGCTACTGTCACCTGATCATCTCGGACCAAGTATAAGTCTGCCCTGACACGTGTCGTCTGCAACGCATACGAACGCTCCCTCCAAGCCAAGTATCCACTCTCTCGTGCCATAGCAAACACTATGTCTCTAATGGCATCATGGGTAGCTATCCTCTGTCCTCCAAAAGGACACCGTGTCATGTGGACCGCCGCTGCATCTAGTGTAGAACCACACTCACAAGTGAGTAGTGAAGATGCAGATAGGTGGACCAAACCTAGGCGAAACCTCATCGCTGTAGAGAAAGTAGCCGGTGCGAGTCGGAAAGCCCTAATGCATGGTCGAGCTAGGATCCACGAGCCTGCACCCTTGCCGGAGCAAGAGCGTAGACGTGCTCTAGTAGCCTGAGGAATGGACGAGTCAACTAAGAGAGAATGTAGCGTATGCTCACACTGTCGCTCCATCAAGGAAGACTGTAGACCTCTAGTCCAATCTGACGATAGTGAAGCAAACGGTGGAAAACCCTCTCGTGCTCGTGAAGATAGACTATCTCTCGTCTGCCGCAATAACACCTGGAGAGAAAAGGATCCTCCCTCCACCTCTGTCACATAAGTCTCCAAAACCGGCCTATCAGCAACCACAAAACGAGATGCAAGTAGGGGTGCCGAGAGAGCACAACTACCCAAAAACGCTATAGGTGCCATCTCCTCCATAGAAAGCAAGCCAACCCCACCACATGAGATCGGTAGAGCCGTTTGTCTACGTGCCAAATCCCCTATCACACACTCAAAAGTCCCTGGTCCAATAATATCACCAAAGACTCCCATAATCCTCCTATCAAATGCTCTCAGACGTGTTAGGAAGGACGATGAGGGGGGAACTGTACGGATGAGGTAGGATGGTCGACGAGCAATACTGGAAGAGAGTATACCAAATGCCACCTGCGGATCTCCTAGTAATGGAAGGTCATCCACATGGAGAACATACTCTGCAAGAGCAGCGTCCAAGAAGCGTGTGACAAAATCCTCCGATCCTACTGGCACTCCAAGAACACGAAGTCCCTCTGTGGATGTGATACACCCCTCTGGAAGCTCAAGGTGGGGAGGGATACCTAAAGGGGACCATGCCCTACACTTTGACACCTTGACTCTCAAGCCTACTAGATATAGCTCGGTAGTCAAGTAGTCAAAGGCCTGCCTAATCTGATCTACAAGGCCTACAATGTGTGTATCATCTGCCAAGGATGGAAATACACAACCTGGCATGGCCAAAGTAGTAGACAGGAGAGCTCTAAAGTGAGCCATGGCAAATAAGGGCCCCCCCAAAGGATCTCCCTGACGTGTACCAACAGCTGACTCCAAGACGGTGACTCCCTCCTGTGAACCACCATGCTGGTAGTAAAGGGAAGCAGGAGAGCCATAAAAAGACCGCACAAAAGGAATGAGACGCGCCAAGGATCCACTAGCCTCCCTAAGCTCTCTAAAGATGGATGCACGTGAGACGCTATTAAAAGCGTTCTCAACGTCCACCTGTAGGACGACCCACTCCGGATGGATATCTAGGAGTGCTCTAATGCCTAGAGATATAGCCTCACATCCTCCAGGTGTAGCTACTCCAAACTGATGTGGACTAAGGTGCTGTCGAAAGTGAGACGATGCTGAAGGACAATGGTACGACTGACCAAACGCAAAAAGATCTCTCCAATAGTGATCGGTCTAATGCCTCCCGTGTCCTTCTCGATCGCGAGAAGTCGACTAGTACCTAAGACCCGACTAACAGACATAGGAATATCTCCTCTCGCTACTGCTGCAGCCACCTGAAACAACTCGGTAAAACCACTAGAAGGATCATCTGCCTGGAAGCAATCTCTAAGGTGCTCATAAACCATCCCTGACAAGCCTCCTGAGGAAAGGCGAGGGGCAGTGCACAATGCTTGTGCAAATAGCGACCTATCAAGACATAAAGGCTGCTCATGCTGATAATCTAAGACCTCTAGTGGTAGTCCCTCTACTGCTATAGGATGCAATGAGCGTAGGGAAGAGATGGTCTCATCAGTAGGACTCGCTATAGACAGAGGGTGTAGCGCTCGTGCTGCTCTACTAAACTCTCCCGCCTGACCCAATGTCCTACATCGTCGTAATCGAGTGGAATCTATGGTATCCTGTGGCGATGTCTGTCTCCTAAATCGTGTAGCCCTAACAGACTCCTCCTGAAGGGCTGCCCAATCCCCCGCTCGGAATCGACGAAATCTAGCCGCCACCTCTCTATGCCCCGCACGTCCCCCTCTAGCATAACGAAGACACCATCGAGGGAGTAGGAGGAATAGGAACCACGCTAACTCGTCCAAGGGATCACGTGCCAAACGATCCAGTGGTAGGCGAAAAGCCTGTCTAGCCTCATCATGGAGTGTGCGGGGTAGCCTATGGAATAGACGTGGACATGGAAAATGAGTCTCAAATAACCCCAAAATGCAACCCGCCTGAGAAGCTAACCACTCCCACGACTCGATCGGTATCCCTGGAACGATCAACGAAGGTATAGAAGAAGCGTGCGTAATCCCGAGTGTCACTGCTGTCGATGTGGTCGCTTGTCTCACGTGGGCATCCCAAGTGGTCCAATCATAGTCCTTGTGCATCCTTCCCACATGGGTCTTTACCCCTTGCGAGGTAAAGCGTCGGTGACACACCGGGCATGGTGTATCCCAACCCGCTCTAGGCGACCCCACATGGGAAGGTGTAGCCATGGCTAGCACAAGAATAATGATAGTAACACATGATACTCCTCTCCATATCTCCCCATATCTGCAAAACCACAACCCCTCACATCCCAACTCACATAAGAAAACAATCTCTCTCACAACCCTAAAATCTATAAACTTTCATAACTTTCAATTTCCGTCTCCAAAATTTTCAAATTAAATTCCCATGGAACTTAATCATGAAAACCCAGAGATTAGAAATGAAAATTCACAACCCATCACTCTCAATGTATAATAATCACTCTCAACCCTAAAAAAACTAAAAAACTTCATAACTTTCTACTCCATTCTCCATAATCTTCAATCTAGGTACCAATGGAACCGGAATTGAAAAACGAAGAGAATAGTCTATTCACTCGAAGGCTACATGCTAGAGAGCACTCAGATTTTATCAAAATCGTCTCACGTCTCTCCCTCTCCTCTCTCGTCTCAACACTCTCCCCGCAGCTCCTCCCGCACCTCCTGACATTCCTGAAGGTCCCATACTGTATCCTCCGCCCCCTCCAAATGGAGCATGAGAAAGCTTGTTGGGGCGTGTTCGCATCAATTATGTGCGGAACTTGTGCTCGATGAAGCTGCACGATCTTTGATCCAACCCTAGAAAGTTCATAAAAATGAATATTCTATGATGTTTTAGTCACAATTCTTTTCACAGTAAATTTTGGTATTTACATTTACAGAGTTCATTGCAAGATATTCTGTTCATGGCAGGTTATCTGGTGTTGTGTTTAAGAGGATGCTCAATCTGAACAACAGATTCTTGAGTGCCTTATCCTCGAGGAATTTGATGTATTTGAGTAAAGGGATTACCGTAGTGACTCAAATTTTGAGCTTCCTTAGTGGTTTAGATACCAAGTTTAGAGGTCTTAGATTTTAACTTTGTTGAAACCAAACGATATCTGGTGATCAAATAGAATAAGGTACGCACATTAGGAATAGCATAAAGGAGGGAAGACCTCGTCAAGTGGGACAACGGAAAACAAAACATGTAAGATGGGTCTGATAGAACCGTGATGAGAAATCAGTTTTATTTTAATTTAACTATACAGAGATAAATTTGGAAATAAGTATTCCATTATATAAGTCATCTATCCTAGAGTATCAACAGAAAATTTATGTAGCGTGCTTATTTGTTTATGAAATGCATCCGCCTAGCCCGATGCTCCTTGTGAAGTAAATATATACGTAATTTAGAGTAAATTACATAAGTAAATGCAAAGCAAACGCATTGTCTCTTAGTATGACAAGCTCTCAACTAATCTTAAATTATTTTTTTATCCATTTCCTATTTAAATTAAAAATTTAGAGAAACAAAAAGATGACCGTGTTCCATACCACTATGTTTCAAAATCTTGCTAATTACTGTTCGCTCACCACCTCTCAAGGTCGAATTGAAAATTTGATGAAAAGTTAAATTTAATGATCATGATATTCTTTATAGTCTACTTTAAACTTAATTTTGAACATGTGATTGTTAAAATAAGTCTAGAGGGTATGATTTACTGCTAACTTTTCAATATAATGATACTCCAATTATTAAGCTTAGGTTTGAATTCCAATTATAATTATAAATACAAATAGGTGAACGAGAAAAAGAACTTCAAACTTATACTACAAACTAAGTATCAGGGAGTTGATGTTCAACCAATGTACATAAATATATGTTATATCTGTATACATCCTAAATAAGAAACTAGCTGTTTGTGACTTTGAATTTTTTAACTAATTGTATAATTATATAATGAGTAAGGCAAAATCATTTAGATCATTTGATTTTGAAGAGGATTCATTTTTTCTTATGAATTGTCATATATTCCCCATGGTTATCACCAAATAAATTATAGAACTTAGAAATAAATAGAGTATGGTTATCATCAAATAATTCATGGAACTTAGAAAAAATGGAGTAGATATTCTATGTTCCAACAAGAGAGTATATAGAAGGTTTTGTGGTGCATAAAAATTCTTCATATTATTGGAACATTATTTTCCAATAATTCCTAAAGTAGGCAATGTATATTATCTCTTATTCAACTATAATACAAAAAATAGTCTCTTTTCTAGATCTATATCCACTTAGTTCCTCCTCTTTTTTTATAGTTAGTCCTTGTAAATTAGCAACTAAATTGGAGAGAAAAACTACTATATTACCATCAGTAACACTAGATATCTATGTACCTACTATCATCAGAACAACTAGGGATATTTTAATTTTTATTTCTCCATTTGGACCTAGTTCCGTATGGAACTAATAATAGAAATAACCTTGGTTGTAACAGTAAATAGATCATTTGCCCTCAACAAGCACTATCAAATATAGCTGCCACACGATATGCGAACTCCATAGCTCCTCCATTCTATCCTAGCTACAACAAGCACAACAATGTGATTGTACTACCAACAAAACCCAACATGTAGTCCTCCAACTTAAAGGTTACGTTGATCAGATAGTATATAAAATATCTAGGTTAAATAAATATATATATACATTAGGATGTTATCACCCTATGCCTTAGCTTTTGTGCTCTAGCTAGATTCTACACAACAGACTAAAGGATCTATTGTTTTCTACTCTTTATCTTGAACTAGAGTGAAGTTTCTATAGATTCTGTGCGTTTTTTGTCCAACATATGGATTATCGTGATACACCTACGGTGGTGGTGATCTGAGATCCACTTCAATGTCCCTAAAGACAAAAAATTATTAGAATGTATTAAGAATGAAATTTGAGAAGCTTTTAACAAATAAATGTAAAAATTATTAAAGTCATAGATCATATTATCTCACAATCATATAATATACTCTCATACGTAACCCTTATAACCCCTCAGAAATTATGCTAAACTTTTATTGTAATTGTAATATATAAGAATCTAATAAGTTCATATGATGACGGTCTTAGAGCCGCACACAATATCAGAGAAATCCTCGCAAATATGGCTTAGTATGCTTATGCTTACATTTCTTTAAATTGCATTCAAATCTCCTCTCCGATGGGTTCATCAAAATTCCCTTTATATCTCTCTTTTGCCATACGTACTACAAAGAAATCCTCCTAGACAATAGCTTGGTATGGTTATGCTTACATTACTTTAAATTGCATCCAAACTAGTGTACCGTCTCTTCGATGGGTTCCATCCGAATGCCATTTATATCCCTCTTCTTCAGTACGTCGGTTTTGTCACCCCAAGTAATAAAAGCAACATAAGGGCAAATTATACTCCATCAAGATTTAGCCCAACAAGAACCTCTCTTACCACCCCGTTTTCCTTCTTCCTCTTTGGCTTCCTACTTATAGCTTTGGGTTTTACATCTAAGAGCTTATCTTTTATATCCTTGCCTTTCAATAAATCAAGAGACTATTAAATAAACATTTTTTAAAGATATGAATATAATGAATAGAATTAATATCGATCTAAAGTCTATATTAAGTAAGATATCAATAACTTCTTGAAGGACAATGGTATGAAATGATTGTGCAGCTTCGTCTTGATACAATCAAGAAGATATGTCTTACTATCTCATTCTTATTGCTAATAAGTAATAACTTGTAAGTTTTGCAAGTCATGACCATAAGACCTTGTGCCTTTGACCATTCCCGCATATTTCATCAAGTAATAGGTCCTTAGCCATCTCACGGATAAGCGTACAAAGCATAGTCTACTCAACTACTCCTTGAAGTTCAAGTAGCAACAGTTCAACTCCTCTCTTGCAATGCGATCTAGAAGAGATAACGTTTTCAACTTGTTTTAAGTATTTTAATATCTATTAATGTTTTGTGGAAGTTGTTTCCAAAACCATTTGGATAAACATGATATCCATGAAATAAAAAATTATCCATCCCTTTATTCTTCAAGCCCAACATGATGATGAGATAGAAACTATTCAACGCAATGGTGAACCAAGGAGTATTGATGTTGTTGAGGAGTATGTTTATGGTTTTTAGAAGACAAAACTTTACTTTGGTCTAATTAGAGCTCATACTAGAACCATCATGAGTTCATCAAACTTTAGTTATTGTGTTTGCAACTTCAAGAAATAAGCAAGGGATATGTTTAAATGTTAGGATGTAAATATTTTCCAATTCAGGAGCTATTTTGAATTACTGTACTAAGATAATATCAACTAATGCATAGGTCATGACAAGATAATTCCATAGAGACTTTTGATCAAATGATAGTTTAGATAAGCTTAAGATACTTGGATTGGTAGGTATTTCCCAAAGCTATTCTAAAAGTTAAAAGGAAAATGATGCGAGAGACCAAAAATAAGTTAGATATACCAGAATTGATATTATTGGTGTTTGGTTTTATACTTAGTGTATGCATCTTCTTACAACATCAACTTGCAAAGTCAATCAAAGACAATGTTTTTAATTAAGATAGAGAGGTTGTTAGCTTGATTACTACTCAATACTCAATTCAGTCAAAAGGAGGAATTTCAAGCGATAGTTTTGAATATCCAAAGACTGATGAAGACAAGGTAGTAACTGGTTTCCTAACTGAAGGTTTTTATATACTTTTTCTGTTTACAAGACAACTCTCCTTTATAAAGTGTAAAACCTACTTCAGAAATTCTACAGGTTTACACGCATTTCTACGGTGTAAATTTTCTTTTAATGGATTGTGATATTACTTCTTTGGATTTATGGATTTATGAATGTCTATTTTAATCTTCTTGTTAAACATCTAGTGATAATTATATGTTTTTCCACTGTATTTACATGTGATATATCATATAATTATTTCTAGAATTTCAGATTAAATCATGTTACATTTTTATTTTATTTGATTTATATGATAGATAAACATTTATGAATTGGTGGATTTTATGCACATACTCTCATTTTCTGTTTGTGATATATAATATTATTATTATGTTGTACATTGAAAATTTCTTCCTATATGTTAAATTTCTAATCGTAATTAGAAAAAAATATAATACCACTTCTCTTTTAACCATATTTTGATTTCTTTTCAAACTTTCCTTAAGAATCCGCGAACGGGAGTACCGTTCTTTATTCTGGCAGACTTCAGCACGATTGGCACGGGAGTGTTCTATAGAGGGGAGAACAGGTTTAGAACTTTCCAGCAAAATATAAATTTTCACTAAATTTTGGTACATTTCAATTATACCATAGTCCCCCGATGAGTTCACGGGGCTGGTTCTCGACCCGAGGATTTCACCACTTCCCCCATTGAGCTTGGCGGGAACGAGCAGGCCTTTGAACTCGATGGAGTGCAACACGATAACATTTCCCGTAATGTATCTTGAGCCCATCTTGAACCGTCCGATCTACTTCTCGACGGCTTCCATGCTCTAGGATGAACATCTTTCACGGTAAACCTGTGATAAAACACGATAAAGCTCATGTGCAAGTTAGAGGCTTGCCTAAACTTGCCCTGGTCATATCCATCAATGCTAATTTGACGGACGGTTAGGGACTCCCAGGCAAAGCTTTGTCGGGGCTAGAAGAACTATCACAGGTCCTTAGCGGCTGCTCTGGAAGGCATCCTTTGAAGGTTTTGCTTTCGCCGATGGCCGAGGAATCTCCATTTCCTCCACATCGCCGTAGAGCTACTCCAGACAACCATCTTAGGGTTCTCTCAGAATTTGAGGAGGAGAAACCTGTGAGTTGTTCGGCGTTCTGGCAGCTTTCGCACATTCCCGGAACCTCGGAGGGATCTAAGACTTTGTGGCCGGGAGACTTTGCGGAGAACCTTTATTGTTCTGGGGAGTTCTGGACGTACGAGGCTATCTCTAATTCCCGGAACTACCGGGGTGTTTCAGACTTATTTTGGAATTTTTGGTAGTAAGTTCCAAGTAACCGGTTGCATGCCTTTGATAGATCCCTCCGACATGCCGGGAATGTGCCAAAGCTGCCGGAATACCGAACTACTCACAGGTATTTCTTGGTCATTTCAAATTCGGAAGGAAGCCTAACAATGGTGATCTGGAGCAGGTCAACGGCAAGTTT
Source organism: Lunularia cruciata (assembly GCA_948567375.1). Lineage (NCBI taxonomy): Eukaryota > Viridiplantae > Streptophyta > Marchantiopsida > Lunulariales > Lunulariaceae > Lunularia > Lunularia cruciata. The sequence goes on along the minus strand of OX419756.1, from coordinate 55,298,557 downwards.
CTTCCCGGCTTGTGGAGGAAGTGGAGATTTCTCGGCCATCAAAAGAAGCCAATATTGGAGCACCCGGTAAAGGCAGGTTCTTCCAGTCACGGCAAATATTTCCTGGGAGTTCGTAACTTACGGTCCGATTAGCATTGATGGATATGACTAGGGCAAGTTTAGACAGGCCTCCAACTTGCGTACAAGGTTTCTCCTATTTAGCGTGGTTCTAGGGCAGATTTTACGCAGGGCACCACGTTAAAGATGTTCACCCCGGAGCATCGGAGCCGTCAAATAGACATCAAGTAGTTCTGACAGTTTAAAATGGGCTCAAGATACGTGATGGGAATTGTTATTGTGTCGCGTTTCTGTCGTGTTTAAAACCTGCCCGTTCCTACCACGTTTCATGGGGAAGTGGTGAAAACCCGGGGTAAGAAACCAGCCCCGTGAACTTGTGAACTCACTTGGGAACTATGGCATAACCGAAATGTACAAAAGTTTCCTATTTGACTGGAAACTTCCTTCAATGCACCTATTTTCCTCTCTATAGAACATTCTTGTGCTAGGAGTATCTGAAGTCTTCCGGAGTGAAGGACTATACTTCAGTTTGCGGTTCCCTACTGAAAGTTTAGAAGGGAATCCAAATATGTTGAAAAGAAAAGGGCTACCGCTCAGAAAACACAATGGATGGGAAGACCCTATCAAGCAGTACAAGGGTGAGACAAAAGGTGTAAAATGTAGCTAAGCCCCAATAGAGTCAATATGAGAAATCTGCACCACCGCACCTAAGATATCCAAGTTATGCAAGTAGTACGATCTACAAACAACTAGAGCATCCGAAGAAGCATCACCTAGTGTTATTGCTCTCCTATGGATTGCACCAGCCACTGCCCTATGTAAAGCAATGGACAAATGCTGTCTAAAATATGCTATAAAGTTTGAGAGTGAGAATGGTACCCCTCAACGCCTAACATAATAAACTCGCATTCCTTGACAAATGTGTCAAACGTAGTGTCCATCGCTCCATATAATTCTAAGGCTAGAGGAACAAAGAGGACCTTGCGACCTGTTGCTGCACTCACCACCCATCAAGGGGGATGGGTAATCACTCCCTCCATTTATGTTTAAAAGAGAAAAAGGCCACTACTTGACGGGACTACCCCATCAAGCCACACAAAGGTGAGACAAAAGAGATAAAGTGCAGCTATGCTCCAAGAATGTTGGAATTGGAAATCTGCCCTACTGCACCTAGGATATCCAAGCTATGCAAATAATAAGATCTATAAACTATTGAAACATATGAAAAAGTATCATCTAGTATGGTTGCTTTCCTATGGGTCGCACCAATCAATGCTTTATGTAGAGCAATGGATACATGTTGAAATATGCTACAAAGTATGAGAGTGAGAATGGTACCCCTTGACATCTAATATGATATGCTCTTGTGCACTCCTTGACAAATGTGTCAAATGCCGTATTCATTGCTCCATATAACTCCCAAGGCTAGAGGAACAAAAATATGACCTTGTTGTATATCCCTATACTTGGAGACCTTTCATGCTTCCACTTTGCTTGCTGCCTTTCATGGGGTATGAATAATCACTCCCTCCAAAACTAGGGTCCAATCACACATAAGGTCCGTAACAACATCATCTTATATTCTCACCAGATCAGCTTGGACCAAGTATATGTCTACCTTGACACATGTTGTTTGCAAACCCTACAAACACTTCTCCCAAGCAAGGTATCCACTCTCTTGTGCCATAGCAAACACTATATTCCTAATGCCATCATGGGTAGCTATCCTCTATCCTCCAAAAAGACACTGTTGTCATACTTTACCTTTTTCTCTTTGTGAACACACAAAGTGTCTAGTTGTAGAGCTTACGGATTAGAGATTGTATATAAGTTTTTCACTACTACTCTAAGCACGCATGTTACCCAACCATTGGAACCTTCCACTCTTGTTTATAGTATTCCTTCTATGAGGTAGGGTAGTAATGGCAACCCAACTCGTCTTCATAACACACACTCTTGGTCTGTTGGCCATCACTTTCCACATTACCAAGGAGAATTCATAGCACTTCTATAAGGAAAATCTGAGCGCAATGTCCGTGCACCAATCCAAGCCAATTGGGCATACAAACAAGCATGCAAGCACAGAGAGGATCCAACCACAAGAATTCAAAACCTCTCCATGCTTTTAGTCAAAATCAGCTTCAGAGCCTCTTGCCATGTCCTCAAGCTGATTCAATCTGTCTTCCAAGTTGTTCCCCAACTTCCAAACCAACTTGTATTCCGAGAAATTCTATGCCTTTTTGAATGGGGAAAACTATATGCAACTCAGATGAAAATAAATTTTCTTGTGTTGCTCTGATTCAAATGATCTAGAACTTAATGAAAAGCTTGTAAGATAAGCTTTCTAATGGTATGACACAATCTTAAATCTAACCATTATAGATCCCTTGAAAAACTCTCAAACATGGCCAATTTTTTGTAATTTCCACCCTAATTTTGAAATCTCTAATTGAGTGTTTGCTCCTAGTTCTTGAAAAATTTCCCCAAATTTCTGAATAAGAGGTATAAATAATCATCAAAAACATGCCAAAAACCTAAAATCCTCAATTATAGTCCCAAAAATGGGAAGATTGACATTCAATCATAATTGAAGATAGAAATGCTATATCTAGCTTACAATAATATTTTTAGTAGAACTTGTTGCATCAGCTCTCACTCTCTATAAACTCAAAGCAAACTAAATTTTTCATAGGAGCTTATTGTGCACTCTTCTAAACCCCTAAGAAATTTGATAGCCTAATCCAACCCCAATCTGTAGATATGGATCAATTCTTGAGCTAGACTAATTGGTGAGCTCTACCGTCCTAGGTGTGCTTGATCCAAGAACTTGAATTCTTTATTTGAGTAATTTACATGAAAATTTTGCACAATAATGCAAGACATAATCACTAATAATTCTAAAAACTTTCATAAGCTGATGGTTTACCAAAACTCCAAAGCTAATCATCATATCATCTCCAATACCTTACTTTCCAAAGCTCCAAATTTAATGAACCAAATCTGATTGGAGATTGATCTAAAACTATAATTTCTTGCACTTATCACTATAAAAACTCTTTCCACTCTCCAATCTCACTAATAGATTAAAAAAATGTGCATGAACATTTCCAAATTTTCCAGTTTTTGCACCTAAGTATGGACTCTACTCCCCTTGATTCAATCTACCATATCCCCTTAAGAATCTACTCAAATCACTTGTTTTCTATCTCCAAAGTATAGCCCGCCAGGTCTTCTCTCCAACCATTGTCTCTTCTCTCTGAATGCACTTCCCTAACTCTTTGGATGGTTGAAAAACTCCAGAAATTTCCTCTTTGGACCTAGTCACTTGCATTTTGTCATTTAGTTGGTTCTCCTTTTGCCAAATGGACCCCATAACTCCAACTTGAAGCCATTGAATGAGATGAAATTCTTCTCCATCCATAAGAGCACATAGATTTTCAAGTTCTAGACCAACCTATAAGTAAGCATAGGAAGAACAATTGGATCCATGCTTCCCATCATTGACTCCATGAATGTAACCCAAAATTGCACTACCATCCAACCTTGAAGTTCATCATGGTGTAGAATCTGTAGCCTGATGAGAAAAGGATTTGGGAATGGCAGATTAGGAGCACAATATATCTTCTAATCAAGTGCTTCCTCTAATGCTCTAGCACCTATGCTCTACTACAAATCTCACTTCCCACATCCTCATCTTGCTCAAGACTCTTAAAACTAAAATGTAGTCCTCTATCAACTCTCCACCACCTATGCACATAAGAGCATTCAAAGAGAATACGACCATAATCCATGTGACCAATTGTGTACATGTACATATACATAGATTGCTCACATGGCAAAAGCTCAACCGTGGGATCCATCCTACAATATACTCCAATAATATGGGATAAATCATACTATTTTTTTTTTCACTAGTTATCCAAATCACAACATGATATGGTGTTATATGGACCATTTTTGCATCTAGTGTAGAAACACACTTACAAGGGAGTAATAAAGATTTCAGATAAAGTTTTTAGATAAAATTTTTAGATGGGTGGACCAAACCTAGGCGGAACCTCATCAATATTTAGAAGGTAGCTAGTGCAAGTTAGAATGCCCCAATGCACAATCAAAGTAAGATCCAAGAGCCTACATCCTTGTTGAAGAAGATGTGATTTAGTAGCCCAAGGAATGCACGAGTCAACTAAGAGAGAATGTAGCATATGCCAACATTATTACTCCATCAAAGAAGATTGCAAGCGTTTAGTCCAATCAGTAGGTAAGGAAGTAAGGGATAGAAGGTCATCTTTTGCCCATGGGGAAAGTCCATCTCTTGTCTGTCACAATAACATCTAGAGAGAAAAGGATCCTTCTTCCACCTTGGTCACATATACATCATTATGCACCATACACTATTGTCACATCATACACTATAGAAACACAAGTCATATAGAATCACACATGAACTATAAAGTGCCATAATAATAAGATGTCACAAACTCAAATTGAATCAGAAGTCAATCATACTCAACCCAATATACTACTAACAATGGGACCTTGATTACACTATCAAGCCACATCCACTCTAGCTACAAGACTCCATGTGATGCTTGCCAATCTCTCTCCACCATAACCAAGAGCTCGAGAGCTCAACATCAAAGAAGTGAGCTCTTTGGAGTTGCACTTTGAAGATATACCCCTCTAGACTTGCCCTAGAACTCCAACCTTAATGGTGCTCTTGATGGCTTATTTGATGGTGCAAATTGTAGCTCTAACGGTATGATTAGTAGCCTTTTTACAAAATTTGACTGCCATTGAGTAATCTCTAGGCAACGATCGGTATAACTATAACTACCAAGACTAACACTCCAACATCTAAGCCAACTAGCTTTTCCATTGCAAATATTTTGAATATATATATATATAAAATGTCAATATCATTAGTTACACAGAAGTCACACATGAACTCTAAAGTGCTATAACCCCCCCTAGCTTACGGTTAGATCCCTAATTCTAGATAGCCATCTATTCCAAGTATATGATACCACATGGTGGGCAAAGATCAAGAGGTCTAGTGCTATTGAGCCCCATTGTTAATTGCATGTCTACAATCTATATCACATAAGGAGTGAATTAAATATGGATCAATTATATCAAGGACACAACCATTATCCTTGAGGAGCCACAATGAGTGTAGGAACAAACATACCATATATCATCCTCTCAAATAGCTAATGCACACTAACATAGTAGCAACTCCACCAAAAGAGCCACATAACATACAATCACCAACCTGCATATACATACTGCCATTAATGTTTGGGAGGTGGCATGGTGCACAATGCACATATGATCTGTCCAAACAACACCAGCATATCCTTCCAACATGTAGACTCTAGAAGGCAAAACCTTGCACACTCTCAAGATAGTGTAGCATATAGTTACATCAAGTGTCATTGGTGTAATTTGCTAATAATGTCTCACAATCAACAATAAAGGTATAGCAAAAGTCCAAAGTCTAGCAATAACCCAACCTCATAATAGATAATATGTATAATTATGGCATATGAGGATTAAATGATGTTCTAACATGGTCACAAACCACACATTTTGCAACAAACTATTGTACATTAGTTTACATAATATGCCACCAATAAGGACTCTAGAGTTAGCTATAATTTTGTTGTCATGGAGTTCAATTTCCAACTACAATAAGATCAAAATCTTTACTAAATAGACTTTCCTAAACACTATTGGTTTAAGAAATTTATAAAATAAAGATTTACTCAAACAAGTTTATAGCTACATGAGGTATAATGTCTTTATACTCACTTCTTATCATTCTCCAAAGATTCTTTCTTGACTATTAAGAATTTTTTGCAAGCCTCTTCTTGTCAATCCTCAATCAAAAGGAACTAGCCAGAATATACTAATCATAACCTTCCTCTTTGCCTTGTTGGTAAAACAAAACTCTTAGAAACCTTCCTTTCTTCCTTTGATATCCTAATCCAAACCCTTCCCATCAAAACTCATCCTCAATTCCTTTATTTATTGATTGAAACCCTTCTTGTCAAAGAAGACTTTCATTGATCATCTCATTGAATCAATTTAGAACTTCATGAACCTCAAACCCTCTTTCTGGAAATACTTTTCTCAATCAATCTCTATTTGATCAATTAAGAAAGCTTGAATTCTTAAACCTTTCTCTCTCAATCCTTGTCAACTGATCCATCAAGAGTTCTTGAAAACCCAATCCTTGATAATCCCTCTTCCCTTCCCAATTTCCTCCTTTTGCAATCATGTTATAATCTTCTCAAGCAATAATCCTTAATAATCTCTACAAGAACTCCAAGCCCAAGACAAAGAAATGCCCACAAACCTCCACAAGTGTACATGCAACCTCTTGATAATAGCTCAACATAACAAAAACTACAACTATTTTTGTGTGACACATTGAATGTGCCAAGCCATAAATGTCAACCCAAAATACATGTGCCTTTTGATGGTTCAAAGTTCCCCTACAAAGCTCTAAATACTATGTATTTGATCTTTATGGAAAGCACTTGAGAATACATTTCCAACAAAACTAAGCATGCACTATTTAGACTAATATCTATAGAGATATCAGCCTTAAACTTTTTTCTCTACTCAAATGATGTACTCCACTCCAATGGTCCAACTCCAATAGTTATGTCATGGTGAAGTCCCCAATCCAATGGTGTCTTTAGGTGACTATAACTTTTGCTGTAAAGCTTCAGTTGCTATGATTTTAGTTTCAATGGAAAGACCTTAAGAAGATGCTTCCAAAGAAAAATGCAAGTGATATTTTAATCAATAATCATGAAGATATCAGCCCCAAAGTGTGTGTTCTACTTCAATGGTATCCACCACTCCAATATCTACTCTTGTCCATTGTCATGCTCCACTCCAATGGTTGTGCTATTATGATGAAATCCCCAACCCAATGGTGTCTTCAAGTGATCATAATTTCTAGTATAGAGCTCCAATTGCCACAATTTTAGTCTCTATGAAAATTCCTTTAGAAGACTGTTCCAACAAGATGAAGCGGACTAGTAATGATGGAGATATTAGCCTTGAAGTTTTTGCTCCCTTTGATGGTTTGTTTCTAGTCCAAAAGTATGCTCCAGTCCAATGTTGTGGTGTTGTGGTGAAGTCCGTAGCTTGATTGTGTCTTCAAATGGCTGTAACTTTTGCCACATAAGAAAAACTTAACCTATCAACTCTAAAATGCAATTTCAAGTGAATGATTAGAATTATTTATGTGAGGCTGTTTTTCTCATTGAAAAGCTCCAAATGAAGTCTCTACAAAGAAACTCCTTCAAGAAGAACTCTTCTAGGCCAAAAGCAAAATCTAGCTCATAGATATCACTCTAACACACACAACAAAAGTTTAGAAAAACCATATGGAAACTTAATTAAATTGGTTTTACAATGGGTAAGGGGTTTATCAACACCACTTTACTCAAAAATGCCCTAGCTCCTCATGAGCATGACATACAAACCATGGTCTTTGAGATGGAGGGGGTACTATTTGCATTCAACTATCTTCTCAAACCCAAAGAAGATGTTTGCACTCCAATCTAAACCACTTAGCTCATTGAAGAACATGGTCTCTTTCCTTGGCACCAATTGTGCCATTGACAAAAAAATGCAAATATAATCCATCACTAAGACATCATCATGAATATCTTGCTAACTTGTGCCAATATCTCTACCCTTTGGATTTAAGAGCTCAACAACTTCTCCTATTTTTCTGGAAAGATATACCACTCAAGCCTCAAAAAATATACATAGAAAGGCAAATGCATGCCAACCTTGCACCATCTCCTCATCTATCTTACCATGTCAATTTACTCCTTCTGATCTTGTTGACTAATACATGGGTTTCTACTCAACCCATTTGTACCACAATTAACCTCTGCAAGTCTGTGCATAATTATGAGATCATATTCTTGTAAAAGCAAAGCACATAATGCAAGTTTCTCTAAAAGCTTGTTGGAATTCATCAACCACTTCAATAAGTAATGATCAATGATGAGAATGAAGGGGTTACCAAATATTTAACATCAGAAATATGTTATTGTCCACATTATTGCCAAGCACTATCACTCATATGAACTATACTTTGCCTTTGCTGAACTGTTGGAGCAACTAGCATTATTCATCATAAACTTTTCCACTCATCATCCTATTGAATGAGCATTACTCCAAGCCACAATATACTTCCATCAATATGAACCTAGAATGGGCATCCTCTGATTGGTCTCTTAAGAACAGGTGCAAATGTCCTTGAGCTATCTAAAATCTCTCTCTTGCTCACTCCCCAACACCACTCTTGTGTAAGCTTGGTCAGATTTTCAGGACCTTGGCAACGACACTAAATCCTCTAACATATTGATGATAGAACTTTTCCACCCAAGGAATGCTTGCACTCTACTAACATCCATAGGCCAAGAAATAAATGTAATAGTGTTCACCTTGGTCTACTAAACACCAAGTCCACTAGGGTAGACATTGTGATCCAAATACTCAACCTATTCATGGAAGAATCTACATTTTCCAAGATGTTATTTGAATCCAAGAGATCTTAGTCTCTCAAACACCTCCAACAAATATCTCTCATGCTCTTCCACAATGGTGTTGTAGACCAAAATGTCATCAACATAGCACCAAGTAAAAACCAATCCCATTAGGATCTTATCCATGATTCTCTAAAACTTGGAAGGAGAATGCTTTAATCCAAATTGTAAGAATCACTATAGATACAATATATCCTTACCATGATGATCAATAGCCCAAAGTGTTATCTTGGACTTGTCCTCTTCCCTTATCAACAATTGATCATTATCTTGCTCAAATATCCAAAGAACTTAATACCTTTGTATGCCCAATCATATCAAAGATCTCTTCTTTTGTAGTCATAACATATAAATCAACCCTAGTCTATTGGTTGATAGGATGGTAATCTCTACACATCTACTTATTTGTGTAGTTGTCATACGTATCCTTCTTAGTTGGCATCACTAGAGCTAAAGTATACTCTCCATGTGAAATCTTCTCAAAAAAGGTCTCTTCTCTAGCTTTGAATCAATGCTCTCTCCATATCACTATACCTATAAAGATGTCCAAAATTGGTGTATCACTAATAGCTCAATCTTAATACCAAGTCCTCTCAAAGTACCCAAATCCTTCAGATTGAAGGCAAAACAACTTGTGAAACTCCTCAAGAACCTCCAAACTCTCTATCTTTCCCTTCTTGTAAGCTTGGGTCTAATGTTTGGCTCCAAAGTATCCTTTGTAACTAATGCAGGATTGGAAGACATGCTATTTGGCTATTACATTGGGGCCTTGAGAGCAATATTGTCATGCTCCCAATTGTTAGAATCCACAATCTTAAGCAAAAAACTCCCTCCGCTCTGGTTGCAAGGTCCACATGTCCTCTATTTATGTCCCAAATATACCAAAGGTGTATCCCAAGTAGACCTTTCTCACTAGATGTACCCCAAGTAGACCACTCTCACTTGAAGTCATTGGTTGTGTCCCAAGAATACTATGCTTACTTGATCCATCACCCTTAGCATGTGCTGAATTGTCTTGATGGGCAAAGAGCTCACAAGTGTCCAAAAGATGATGCTTACCAAGTGCATCACATGCTACATTTTTCAACCAATCCAAGGCTTACAATCCAAGTCCAAAAATTTAGATCCATAGCCTAACCTAACACCTAACACTCGGATGTCTTTGATTTTGCTAAAAATTGGTAATACCAATATAGAACCCATCACTTGCTCTCTTTCATCGGCATTAGGCTCCACCAACTACTATAACTATGAGTCCCAAACAAGTCTCTGACCTCCTTCTCAATAAGCATGGGACCTTAGGAAACTCATGAGTGTAGGTAAAACGACTTTGGGTTGCCCAACAAGATTCACCACTACCATATGTGACCTATTGTAGCGTTCCAAGCGCAAGAGAAATCCCAAGAGAAACACAAGAGAAGAAACATAAGAGAAACACAAGACTTCATACTTCAATACTCCTATGCCCCAAGGAGCACCTTGTCTTTATATATAGCACAGTCTTTATTATATAGCACATAGGATCCACTCAAAGGAAGCTACACCCTTGGATCAAATATATGGATTGGTGATATATTAGGGAGATCCATCCTTAAATTAGCTATATGGATTGGTGACATGTTAATCCTTGTCCTCTTTGGTTGGTCAAACAAGTTTGACCAAAAGGAATCTTTTGAGAATCTTCTCATAAGAAGCGCAAATAGCATGGGTGAAGTACCACTGGAAAGGTCTCAATGAGATAAACAAGGGGGTAGAAGGCAAAACATTTTCCTCTAAAGGGGAGTACTCTATTATTTTTCAAGGCCTAATTTGTTTAGACCGCTGAATTTAGCTCTAAATTTTTTAGTGTGTTTTTGGTCTTTGCATAATTAGTGGAAGTATCCTCTTGGTGATACTTTTATCTAATCTACTTAGAACATCATATATAACATCCCTCAAGATATTACCAAGCCAATTTCCACATCTAGATAATATATTTAGCTAATGGTATTAGACCTATCATCCACTACCACTATTTGAGATTGGCATCCAATATCCAAGATGTCATCAACAATAAAATATGATGGTCATTGAATACCATCCTGGGTAGCTGTAGAGCCTTCTTAGCCTCCTTCTTTTATCATCTTTCCACCAAAGATAAAGATGATAAAACCTTAGTCCAACATTGGCTACATTCCACAATACAATAGGTCTTATCCAAGAATGGACGGGATGTGTACTTACCACCACTCATGTGCAAGAATCACCTATCAAAGGGATATTTTCCAAAATGTAGGTTGGAGAAATGACTTTATGAATCTGGAGATGTTTTAGTATGTATAACATATCTCAAAACACACCAAAATGGGAAATCTATAGACCTTGAACTCAATAAGCACAAGTATGTCTTTAACATGGCCATCCAAAAATCACCACATGAATGGATCATGTCTCTTCAAATCTTATGTCCCAAAAAAGGAAGTGTCTATTGGTACAATCTTTTGGTAATCCTTGATTGTTGACATTAATAATAACTCAAGATATTGATAGGCCTACTGTGTCACATAATATATAGAGACTTGCCTGACAATCTCATCTCTTTCCATATATAAGATTTGCTTGCTTGTAGTACCATACCTAGTCCAATGTTGATTCCGCCAAACAACTCCAATAAGCATACTTGCTCTACTAGATACTACCAAGCAATAAGTGAGGTATCCAAAGAGATGAAGGTATTAGACTCCAAAGGTTCATCCTCAAATTAGTCTATTGATAGTACAAAGACTCCACTCTAAGCCTATTTGTGGAACTCACTTTTTTGGTTTTTGTTATATTTTGAAGAAGAAATGTACAGCCAAAGTTGGATTGAACCTGAGTGGCAAGAAAAGAAGAAGAATTGTGTCTTTGGGTTAAACCCAAAGTAATTTACTTCATGTTAGGAAATGAAGAACTCTTATTGGACTTTTCATTGGAGAAACCCAAAGTAAGAAGACTTTGCCTCGGGGTGATCAACCCAATGCAAAGACAACATACCAACTATTCTTTAGGTTTGCCAACCAAGAATGTACAATCAAGAAAATAGCTAATGTGTGAGTGGGATAAAATTGATAGGGACAGGAGGAATGCATGCAAAATGGGTGATTATCAAGTGAAGAGTGATTGAAGAATGACTACGCAGTGAAGAACTAAAAAATTTGAGATGTTGTCAAAGGGCTTTTGAAATGTTACACAAGTAGCCTAAGCCACTGAGTAGTCAACCCACAGTACTACCTATTGCAAAGCCAACCAAGAGTTAAAATTTCACATCCATGAGATGGAAGAATAATCTTCTAGTTACCACAAGTGAGAGATTGCATGATACCAATGAGGGGAGGAAAGAAGAGTCCCTCTTTTGTAGTGAAAAATCCTACAATTTGGAGGTTAGATGCCATAGCAAGGATCAAAGTGTTGAGTAAACTATGGATCACTTTTCTAGCTTGGAATTGAAACTTGAGTTTTCCATGTTTCATGGTAGAAGTAGCAGTGAGTAATTGTGAGGTGGGTACGGAGGCAGAAAGGAAGAGTGGCTTTGTGCATCAAGCTGGACAAAGTCATATTGGTCCTAGGAAGAGAGTCTAGTGAGGAAACCAGAGCTCCATTCATTGGGAAGGAAGAATCTACAAAAGAGACCATAGAAATCTGCAATTCCTTTTGCGCTTTGTGCACAGAGAGTGGGTATAAAGTGGATACCTATCAAGACCTAGTATGGCAAAGTATTGTCAAGGTGATGATGGAAATTTTCAAGCCAGAGCAAACCGCTTATGTAATGAAGCACTAGGCTGTATTCTTTCACCAGATGTTTGCAAGAGAACCGGTGAATTGGGTGAAGTGTTTTCACTAGTGAATGAGGTAGATAATCTGGAATTGGAGAGATCAATCACTGCTTCACTACCTAATGCCATTTTCAGCACACTTTTACCTCAGGCTGAACCTATTGAGTGCAAAAGAGAGGCAGAAGATGGTATCACACTTCCATTTAGACCTCAAAAGAGAAGCGGATGTAGAAGAGCAGTAGTACATTCACCAAATCCAAAGTAGCAATGAGCACTTTGCCAAGACGGGCCAACACAAGAGAGTGGAGGTGAAAATCCCAAAGACAATGAAGTGAAGTTGACCCAAAGAGATGGTATCCCAATATAGCCAAGAAAGACAAGAAGGCTAGTGCCAAGGCATGAGGTCATCTTAAGAGATCAATTATCAAGAGAAGAATGAGAAGACAAAGCCAAGGACAAGTCAAAGGACTCTGTGGGAGAAGAAGAAGCAAAACTCACACTATAGAGTAAGAAGTCAAGCATTGGGAGCGATGGAGAACCCAAGGTGCAGCAGCCATTTGAGGAAGATTAGGAGTTCCTAGGCAATTGATTGCATGGAAGGAGGCAACATGTCATGTCTAGAGTTGCTTGCAAAGGAAATGGACAATCAAAGAGACAAAGAGCCAAGGGTGGCATTTCTCTAAGAGATCAAAACAAAGATGAGTGGGCAATCTGCCTTAGTAGGACCAAGTAATGTACCAAAGGAAGATGCCAGCTTGGAGGAGGTTACTCTAAAGGTAAGAAGATGGAGGCTTTGGAGTAAAGCACCGATTGAAGACACACCAATGCAAGTTGTGAGTGAAGGCAAAGAACTTGTGGAAGATGTAGAAGAAGAAGATTTTTGTAGCATACTTAGCAACAATTGTCTGTTCCTTGCTAAGGATGTTGAAGAAGAAGAGAGATCATCCGGTGTCATATTGTGGTTTGCGTAGCCCATAAAAAAGTAACTTATCATAGTTTATCCCCACATTAGTGGAGTAGGTTGTATGATAGATCCAACAGATGAGATGTTGTCATGTGAGAAATCTATGTACATATATGTGATTGGCCACGTGAGTTATGATCTTATCATATTTGAGGGCTCTTATGAATATAGAGGGGGGCAAATGGAGAGACGGAGGCGTATTTAGTTGAGGAGTCTCAAGAGGAAGGAAGACCTTGGGAGTGAGAGTTGTAGCAGAGCGCAAGTGTTAGAGCATTGGAGGAGGCATTTGAGCATGTGATGTGCCATGCTACCAATCTGCCACTCCCAAATCCTTTTCTCATCAGGCTTTAGAATCTACACCGTGACAACTTATGGGATTGGATGGTGAGACGTTTCAGGATGCTATTCACGGAGTTGATGATAGAAAACCAAGATCCTATCATCCTATCATCCTTCTAATGCTTACTTATGAGCAAGTCCGGGACTTGACAATATATGTGCTCCTATAGTTTGTAAAATGCCTGAATTTTTGCTCATGAGCTTCAAGGTGGAGTTGTGGGTCCACTTGTCAAAAGGTGAGGAGCAAAAAGACAAACTTGCAAGAGATTGGTTTCCAAGAGGAGAAGTCAAGATTTTTTGAAGGATTGAGGAAGTTTAGGGATGAAATTTAATGATACAAGACAATGGTTGGAGAGAATTGCTGACATGCTACAATTTAAAGATAAAATTTGAGAGATTAGAGTAAATTTTGTAGGAGATATGATCAATTGAAGTAAGGGGGGTAGAATTCATACCCAAGAGGACAAGATAGACAATTTGGAGAGCTATGTGAGACATTTTTATGATCTATTAAAAGGATAGGGCAAATGACAAAGGGTTTGTAGTGCCAAGCTTAAGAAATGTTAAAATTTGATCAATCTCAAATTAGATCTGGTCAATTGAAGTTGGAGTTTTGGAAAGTGAGGTGTTGGAAATGAGATGCTAATCAAGTTTGGAATTTTAGGTATTCTTAAAGTTGTGGTTTAAATCACCTTGTGAAAATTTCCAATATTGTTGGTGGTTAGGTTTTGCACCTTTGTGCAAAGATTTCATGTGAATTCTTCAAATAGACAATTCAAGGTCTTGGATCAAGCTAGCCTAGCTCAAGAATTGATCCATATCTGGGTTTGAGGTTGGATTAGAGTATTAAACTTTGTAGAGAGTTAGACAAGAGCACAACCATTCAATTTGAAAATTTTGGTTGACTTTGGGTCCATAGAGAGTGAGAATTGATGCAAGAAACTCTCCTACAAATACAATCATAAGCTCAGTAGAGCAATTTTGATCTTCCATCTTGATTGGATGTCAATTCTCCTACATTGTGACTATAATTGAGGGTTTTTGGTTGCAAGAGTGTTTTTGAGGATCAAGTGTACTTTTGAATCAGAAATCTGGGAAAATTTACCAAGAACTAGGAGAAAACCCTAAAATAGGGAATTCAAAATTATGGTAAAAACCTATGAACAATAGGCCAATTTTGAGAGCTTGTCAAGGGAGCTGTAGTAATCAGATTGAGGCATATTTGATGTCATTATAAAGCTTATCTCACAGGATTTTTATTGAATCCTAGAACACTTGGATCCAAGCCACACAAAGAAAGTTATAACCATCTGAGTTTCATAGGATTTTCTACAACAAAAGAGATAGATATTCTACACTTGGATTAGGCATTGGTTGAAATCTGAAGTGCATAATTGAGGAAGCTTGACTACAGATTGAAATCAACTTGAGGACAAGGCAGGGAGCTGTGAAGCTCATTCCACCAAAATCATGGAGAGTTATTGTTAACTTCTTGTGGTTGGACCCTATCCGTGCTTGCATGCTTGTTTGTACACCCAATTAAATTGGATTGGCGTGCGGGCGTTGCGCTTAGGTTCTTTCCTTCTAAGAGTGCTATATATTTCTTGTTGGTAATTTTGGCAGTGATCACCAATAGACCAAGAGTGTGTGTTATGATGACAAATTAGGTTGCACATTACCACCTTACCCAATAGCAAGAATACCAAAACCTAGAGTGGAAGGTTATACTGGTTGGGTTCTATACATGCTCAAACTAGTAAGGATAGGTTAATCTACAACCTCTGATCTATAGGCTCCACAGCTAGGTATCTTGTGTGTTTCCAAAGAGAGAAAGGCAAAGTATGACACCGGAAGTCAAGGATGAACTTCAGGTGGTGAAGTATTTGAGCAAATTGCTAGTATAGTTAGAGAATAAGTTGCTCAAAGGTGAGAAGCAAGTGGAAGAGCATTATGTTGACAAAGTCTTGAGATAAAAGAGAGTTGTGAACTTGCAAGAGGCTTTCAAGAAGCAAGGAGTTGAGCTTGAAATGTAGATTCAGTGTGGGAGAATTTGAAGAGAGAGTGTGATGAAGCACGCATTTGATGCTATACATTTGAAGGCAATTGCTATTGAGATGGAACAGGAGTTGAAGAGTTTGAAGACGATGGCAGCATAGAAGGATGAAGCTTGGCAGTGGGAGTAAGCAAGAAGAAATAGAGAAGAAGAGCATTTGCAAGGGCTAGTCATTAATATGGAAACCCAACTTGCTTGATACATGGAGGAGAAGGAAGCATTGAAGGCCGAGTTTGAGGATGCAATACAGATGTACTCTAAAGAGTTGCAGGTGAAGAGAGCTCAAGATCATTCATTGGAGCAAGTGGGAGGAGCAGCAAAGAAACTTGGTGCAATGTTGAAAGCCAAAGCAAAAGTAAAGGTAGAAGAAGTAAGACTACATGAGTTAGGGTTGTTGGTGTAGGAGACGAGGAAGAGAAAGATGAAAGATATGGATCTGAACAATCTTTTAATTTGCTTGAGAGATCAAGTAGATAGGAAAATTAGTGAAGTAGGAGACAATGTTTGTCTTATATTAGAATTAGTGAAATCTGAGTTAGAGCAGATTCAGAGTAGTGTGAAGTTAGGAACCCAAGGCAAAGTAAGAGAAGTAGGAGTGCAAGTGACTTCAGATGAGTTTTCTGAGCAATTAGGAGTAAGTGGGTTGGAAGATAAGAAGATAGATAGAATGCCCATGAGTTCAATTGCAGTTTAGATTGAAGAAGTGATAGAAATAGCAGAAGATGTAGAATTTGATAGAGCCAAAGTAGAGGAGATGAAAGAAGTTACATTGAGTTGAGTAGAAGAGGAAGAGGTAGACATCAGATCGGATTCTAACCAATTTCAGATTTGAATCAACAAATATAAAGGGTGGGTTTCAATTTTGGATCTTGAGACTGTTAGGGAACAGTATATTAGTTAGATAACTGTCCAAGTGCTCAGCCTATTTAAAGGAAGCATTCATAGTGTGTTGTTGTTTAGTATTTGTATTTTTGAAGTTGAGTAAAGCAAAGTGTTGTAACTTAGTGCTTGTTATTTTAGCTTAATTCTAAATATCAATCCTATGTGCTTGTTTGTGAGTGTTAGGAGAATTTTGAAGTGCAAGTTAGATTGTTGGATGTTAGATTCCATATTTTTAATTCCATTTTGTGTGTTTGATCCTAAGTGGATAGCAATCAAAGCAATGCCTTGACAGATCCATGAGGAATTGTAGGGTTGTTAGTATTCTGCATTAGTGAGCGCAGTACGGGGTTGATGCAAAGCAATTTTGATCAAGGAAGTTGTGCCTTCAATGGAGGGGTGGAACACAATTCTGAGGTGAAGTCATTTTGTAATGAAGTAACCTACTTTGGAAAAATCTGAATCATCACAATCAAAGTTGGTTTGGAAAGATTTGATGGTATTGTGATTATGGAGTGTTAATTTGTGATGAGACTGCAAGTCAATGTTTGTACCTCTCTTCTACATGTGGTTTCTACTTGAGAGATTAAAGATGCAACCAAGAAGAACTACATTGTGATGTTTTATTTCATATTTGACTTGTATCTCTATGGGAATGAACTTTACTTATTGATTACCGCAAAAGTGATACCTGTCAAGTTGTCACACTATTGCACCAACGTATCCACATCATCCTACAACTCCATAGTGGAACATCCAAGATGGATGAAACAACCCCACTTGTATTCCAAATCAAAATGATCTCCTTTGGCATAGGTATCCTTTACATGGGCATTCCTTTCCAATAACTCACCAAGCCAGGTAACAAAACCTTTGAAAGCAAAGATTGATGCCATGGTCCTTGACCATAATGACCCAAGATGACCACTTCTAAAGTGCATTGGTAGGCAACATACACATCCTGACTTGATTGCCAACCTAGCTGATAGGAAGTTTTCTCCTCCTAATAGTCAATGTAGAGATCCATGGAGTATAACATTACTCTACCATCAAGCACATCATATGTTTCTACTATTGTTACAATGGCCTAATCTCTCACCGTAGAACTATCAATTGGATGATGATTGGGCTAAATATAGACAATGAGCTCCTCACATGTGATGTATTGGGTGCTACCACCTCTTGGAGATGTCTAGATCTTAAATGGATATCTCTCTACATTGGTCTTCCATAGCCCAAGACCAACAATTGTAGCCTTCCTCAACATAAGGAGTTGTGCACCATAGTCTAATAAGATCTCTTTGGTGTAAAGACTGTCCTTAAAGGTCCCACCAAACTAAAAATTATACTTTGATTGTCCAATAAGACAACTCTAGATCTATATTGTGCATGCTCAAATGCAAGTCTAGTAGGTAACTCCACCATTCTAGCAATTGTTGCCTACCACAAGCCATTGGTAGCTAAATGGATCAATCACCTTTGCTCTAGAAGTAGCAACCATACCATCTTTACTCTCACAAAGGGTGGCAACCAATCAAAAAACTAGATTTGGATCTGTGAGCCGGCCTGTCTCTCACTCAAGATGAATCTCTGATGGCTATTATGGTAGCGCACCATGGACTAAGAAGGCAAGGAACCCCAACTCCATCATACTCCTCCAAGGCTAACACTCCAAGACTCAAGACATTGCTCACTAGAGAACTCAATGAGAGAGAGATAGTTGCAAATGAAAGGATGATGAGTACCTCCTCACCCCTTGTTTATATACTTGTGAAATAGTTACGTACCAAAGTTACTAATTACCATAGTAACTCAAGTTACTAGACTAAAAGTCAAGTAAAGTCAAAAAGTAGAAAGGAATATCCATTCACATGGGCATATTCCCCTAAGCATGTGGTCTTATCTTGACCTAACCACTAAATCAAGGATTCCTTCACATGGGCTATCCTTGGACTAAAGAAGAATCCAAAACAAAAAGGCTTGCGGGCCCAAGAGTTCTCAACTCTTTCCTCAAAGCCAAACACCTAGGAATAATACCAAGTCAACACACTAAAATCCAAAATAGTGGTGCTCATCTTTTCTACTTCCTCTTAAGTAAGGTCCCCTCTATCTTAGCTATGACTAACTTTAGCTAACCATGACTAATATAGAACCATCCTTTATCTCTATATGAATAATATCTCTTAAGTACTTGTAATACCAAGCTAAATATCACAATACCACACACATGCACAAATGGGTGTTACAGATCAACTCCCAATAAAAATAGGCCATTAGTTGAGAACAAAGGGGAACACATAATCAATTGACCCACGTCCAACATTGCACTAGATATGATCTACATAGAAGTAGGTGGCTGACTCATATCTAGTCACCCTGCACTCCATCACCACCTACAACACCTACATTAAGATGTTTAGGAGCCATAAATGTTAGCTATAGTACCTTAGAAAGTGTGAAAGATTGTGGAAGTTTTACTTGCCTACTAGCCTCTCCTTTCTATGGGTCCAACTCCACTGATGTTCTTCTAGCTCAAGAGCATGTATTGCACTCCTAATCACTTAAGTGGATACATTTACTTGTTTTGATTTTCACATAAGGTCAAGGACATTTCTATTACTAGCAGATGAGGTGGAATCCTTAGCACTTGAATTTGATCTCCTCCTAGCTATAACCATGCTAGCCAATCTTTGCTTAAATGACTCAATCCAAGTAGCCATGGTTGTATCACAAGCAAAGGTTAGTACTATACCCCTACCAAGTGCAGGTCCTCTACTACCACCTTGTCCAAGACTTGGAGCTCCTCTACCATATGTCATAGCAACTTGTAATACCAATAGCTAGACATATTATCTAGAGGTGAAAATTAGCTTGGTAACATCTAGAAGGATTTTATGTATGATGGGCTAGGTAGATCAGATAGGCATGTCACCAAAAGAAAATTTCTACTAATAGAGCAAGAGCAAAAATAGCATGAAAACTTTAGAGCCAATTTTGGAGGCTTAATGGATAAATTAGGCCTAAAAATGTGTAGATTATTACCCCCCCCCCCCAAAGGTGACAATTGGCTAGCCTTCTCTTCCCTTGTTTGTCTTGTCAAGCACTTTCCAATGGTACCTCATCCATGCAATTTTGAGATTTTTACATGAATATTCTCTAAATGTTCCTTTTGGTGAAAGATTGTTTGACCAACCAAATAAGATCAAAACCAACACGTCATCCACGCATGCAACTAATCTAAGGGTAGAGTTGTTGACATGTCGTCTATCCATGGGAGGAGCTTCCTTTGAGGGAATCCTCTTTGCTATAGAATAAAGTCAAGGTGCTCCTTTGGGGCATCAGAGTATTGAACATGAAACTTTGTGTTTCTTCTCTTGTATTTCTCTTAAGGTTTCATATCCTTGGAAGATCACAATGGTATTATGGTAGTTGTTTCAACCCAAGAGAGTGGATCACCCCTCTTGGAAGAACATGGGCTACTAAGATTGATTAGTTTCGAGGAGAGAAACCGAGGATGGGATGGAGGCTCTAGCGGGACAATATCCAGCACCCTTCTTTTTATTCTTGAATCCATCCCACATCAACATTTAACACATCCAGCATGAGCAAGTGAGAGTATATCTTGTTTTCTATTTTGGAGGAGAGTTCATGGATATAGTGATTAATTCACAAAACTTGATGATTGCCTATGATGATCTACAATAAAGAGTGGGATTTGATGATCTAAATTTTTTTATGATAGATCTAAATATACCAAATCTTTTCCTTTTCAACACTCAAGTAGAAATCTGTTATGTGGTTAGACTGAAAGTAATGTTTAGGGATTCCATAGTATGCAATTTTTGTGAGGAATATTATCAATGAGTGATAACCTCTAAAGTCACAAAGGTAGTCCCAATAGCCAAGGCCCCCTCTCAAGTGATCATATTAATCCTCTATTGAAGTAAGAAATAGTAATCGAGTAGTTGTTTTGTGTAGGAATCATCGATCCGCAATTGCAAGAGTTGGTGCAAGGAATGCAAGGGATGTTGAATGAGTATTTGGAGATCAAGATGACCACGGAGGCATTATGTATGTACCTTAAGGAATGATCAAGCAATGCACAAAGGGGAGTTTTTTTGTGAACCGGCCTGTCTCTCACTCAAGATGAACCTTTGATGGCTATTATAGTAGCACACCATGGACTAAGAAAGCAAAGAACCTCAACTCCATCATACTCCTTTGGCTAACACTCCAAGACTCAAGACATTGCTCATTAGAGAACTCAATGAGAGAGAGATAGTTGCAATGAAAGGATGATGAGTACCTCCTCACCCCTAGTTTTTATACTTGTGAAATAGTTATGCACCAAAGTTACTAATTACTAAAGTGACTCAAGTTACTAGGCTAAAAGTCAGATAAAGTCAAAAAGCTAAAAGAGTATCCACATTCATGGGAAATATTCTCCTAAGCATGTGATCTTATCTTGACCCAACCACTAAGTCAAAACTTCATTCATGTAGGCTATCCTTGGACTATAGAAGAATCCAAAACAAAAAGGCTTGTGGATCCAAGAGTTCTCAACTCTTTTTTCAAAGTCAAACACCTAAAAATAATACCAAGTCAATACACTAGAATCCAAAATAGGGGTGCTCATCTTTTCTACTTACTTTAGAGTAAGATCCACTCTATCTTAGCTATGACTAATTTTAGATAATCATGACTAAGGTAGAACCATACTTTATCTCTATATAAATAATATCTCTCAAGTACTTGTAATACCAAGCTAAATATCACAATACCACACACATGCACAAATGGTGTTACATTTACTCCCAAACTAAGTTTCACTTTGTCTTCAAACTGAAGGTCTCTCTACCTACTATGATATATCTTTAACTTATCATGGTTAATCCTATCAAAGTGTCTTCCTCCCAACTCCTTGAGATCGTACATGTAATTGCCCCACACCTTCTCCACTATGAAAGGTCCAAAGTACTTAGGCAAAATTTTATTTTGCACTCTCTTGAATCAAATAAAATCAAACAACATTATCCAATCACCTTCTTTGAAAGACACCACCTTCTTCTTGCCTTGCCTCTTGTCATAACTCTCCTTTTGTTTCCTTTCTGCTTGCTCCACTTGAACCATAGTAATTTCTCTTGCCTCTTCTAATACTATGAGTTGATCCCTCCTTGACTTCTCTACATCACCTCCTTGTGTTTTCTTCAATTTCTTATGAATGCTTTGGGAGGTAGAAAGATCAAAGTGAATAGGTAAGGTAGACTCAATACCATGTACCAATTCAAATGGAGTATATCCGGTGGAAGTCTTCATGGTTGTCCTATACTCCCAAAAAATTGCATGAATCCTCTTGTCCCAATGATGTTTAGTCCCCTACATGTTTTTATCTTTGGCCAACATCATGCACAAGGTCTGATTGGTTCTCTTTGCCAAGCCATTGGAATTTGGCTTATATGATGTACTTACTCTATGTGTGATAGAGAAATGTTGTAGCATGGCTATAGAAATGCTTCTTGTAAACTCTCCTCCTCTACTAGAAACCAACTCCAAAGGGCACCCAAACTTAGTGATCATGTGTTCATAAAGAGATCTCCCAACTTCATCTTCATTCTTGTCCCTCAATGGTCTAGCCTCAAGCCACTTGGTAAGGTAACCAATAACTATCACAATATACGGATTGATCCTTGGGGTTCTATTGAGAGGACCTACAAAATCAATTCCCTTTGTCTCAAACGGTTCTAGGAGTGGAATTGATCTAAGTGATGGAGTGGAAGTAGACTTTCTATCAAAAGCTTCACAAACATGATAATTTTTGGAATAATCGAGAAAATCATTGGAAATCCCCCTTTGACGGTAATGTCATGTAGAATCTTGAAAGTAGTCACCTTTCCTTCAAAGTGTCTTCCACACACTAAACCTTAATAAACTCCTTTATGAGTAAGATAGACTCTTCCTTAACCACTGCTCTTTGAAGTAGACCATCTGCTCCTTTCTGAAAAAGAATATCCTCCACCATTGTGTAAGGTCTAGATCTTGCTACAAGGGCCTTCCTCTCCCTAGCATGCATCCCTTTTGAATAGATACCTCTTGTAACAGTCTCCGTGTACTCCATTGGAACCTCTTGAGTGATTGAGATTGTCATGAGCTCCTCATCTAGGAAGGAATCATCCACTAGCTCATGTTCATCATGATCATAGGCCCTAGATAACAAATCAGCATTTCATGTTTCTTCCTTAGCCTATCCTCAATGGTGTAGTCATACTCAAACAAGAGTATCATCCACCTTGCTAGCCTCCCTCCCACATAGGCTTGTTGAAGATGTAATTCAAAGCATTGTGATATGTGAAAATGGTAACTTTCCCTCCAATCAAGTATTGTCTAAACTTCTTTAGACCAAAGATCACTATCAACCATTCTCTCTCCGAAATAGAGTAGTTCTTTTTGGTTAAAACCATCTGTCTACTAGCATAAGCTATTGGATGATCATGCCTATCTTGATCTAATTGACTAAGAGTGCATCTTATAGCTACATTGGAAGCATTAGTATAGAGGATGAAAGGCTTACTCCAATCATGTTTAGCAAGTATTGGAGCTACAACAAGAGATTGCTTAAGTTCCTCAAAACCTTTGAGAGTCTCCTTGTCTTCCAAAATCACCATGTATTCTACATCCTTCTTCATATAGGTTGTCAATGCATAAGGCTTGTCGCAAATGAGAAGATGAACCTCTTATGGTACCCAACGATCCCCAAGAATTGGTGTGACTTTGTCAAGCTTGAAGGGAATGGAAGGTCTGAGATTTTCCTCACCTTCTTAGAGTCAACTTCTATTCCATCCTTGGAGATAATGTGCCCCAAAAGTAGACTTTCTTCATAACCAAAAATTTACTTCTTTGGCTTAAGTGATGCATTTGCTTCATCCAAGCATTACAAGACCTTGATCAGGTGCTAAAAGTGCTCCTCCTTGCCCCCATAGACACAAAAGTCATCAATGAAATTTCTCACAAATTTCCCAATGAAAGGTTGGTATACCTTGTTCATGAACCGTTGGAATGTGGCTAGAGCATTACAAAGCCCAAAAAGTATGACCTTGAAGGCATAAGTCCCCTAAGGTGTGGTGAATGTGGTGAGTTTTTGATACTCTTGTGCAATCTTGATTTGGTTATAACCATCTCCAAAATTGTACCTCTCATGACCTGCAACCTACTCTAAGATCTCATCAATGAATAGCATAGGGTAATAGTCCTTTTTAGTAACAACATTGAGCTTCTTGTAATCCACACATACCCAAAGCTTACTATTCTTCAAAATCACAATCACATCACTTTTCTTCACAATCAAAATAAGAGACACCCATTCTGAATTCTCCACCTCAAAGATAAATACGGCCTCCTTGAGATTATCAATCTCCTCCTTCACAATCAAAGATATTGGTTGACTAATGAAATTTTGCTTTTGATGGACTGGTCTTGCATGTGACTCCACCTCAATCTTGTGCTCCTCGCAGGAGGCTTCCTTTAGATTCTTGTAACTTAAAGCAGACACATAGATGAACTTGCAAAAAACTCCTCAAATCTTACTTTCTCCTCCTTGGTAATATTTGGACCATACTTGAGGGTAGATAACATCCTCTCTATCTCCTCAAGTCTCAATGATGATTTATCTAGGCACTTCAAAACCTCTGGCTTAGGTGCAAAATCCATATCACACAAGGGATACACATTTGAATCAAATTTAGATTCACCCTCCTCCATGGAAGTGTCCACACTTGAAGCTCCTTCTTCTAAATCTAATTCCCAAAAATCAGAAGATGGTGTATCTAAATGGGAAGTGTTGGTGGTGTTAGTGACTAGAATTGTGAATCTATGGTTCAATGGCCCAATTCTCAAGAACCCTTTGTGCCATTCAATCAATTGTGCGTGTTGCTCTCATCCATGGCCCCCCAAGAAGCAAATCATAGCTTGAATCCTTCAAGACTTGGAAAGTCATGAGATTTTGAACTCCCATAATTGAAACTACCACTTTGTCATCACCCCTACTAGTCAAACTTGTTACTTGTTTGTCATGCTCATCACAAATGTTGAAGGTCTAGAGGGTATTATACCCAACTTCTTCATCAACATTTCTGACATAGCATTCACTATTGATCCTCCATCAACTAATGCCTCCTTGATGTTGTGACCATTCACTCTCACATCAATCTAGGAGGCATATTCACAAGTCTTCCATGGTGCTGGTTTGGCATCTACCACCCCCATTGATATTGAGCTTTTGCCTTCTTCTCCCTCTTGCTCCTTGGAAAACTCAAACCACCTTTAAGCTCCTTTCTCAAGGTAGGGTTCAAAGCAATCAGTTGACCCACTCTAATGTTAGCCTTATGACTACCAACATCCTCTCCAACACATTGTAGTTTAATTATTGCTTTGAGATCAAGAAGTCCTCCATCCCCAACTTCTTCCTTGGATTCTTTGTTGTTGATAGTGTTGAGATGCAAGTGCTACTAGTAGATATAGGAGTATCCTTGCTAGGAATAAATTCTTGAGAAGAATGTACATCCTTTGCAAAACAAGCTCTCTTCTCCTCTTGTACCAACAACTTCAAATTAAGACCTTGGAGTTTGAGCACTCTCTCTTCTCATACTTGCTTTAACCACATCTATGGATGTTATCCCCTTATCTTTCTTTGGATTAGGAGCCACTTGGGTTTCACTACCTCCTTCTTTCCCTCTATTGGCTCTCTCATAATCCCTTCCTCCATGGTAAATGGAATTTGGGCAATTCTTTTGGATGTGGCCTCTTCTTCCACAACCAAAACAATTTCTATCATTCAAATTATTGGTTGGTTTGTATCATCTATATGGATAGCTTCCTTAACTCCTAGACCTTCTCCTAGCATTTTGATCCACCTCTCTCTTCTCCCCCAGTTGCACCACATTGATCTTGAGATCTACAAGTTGTTTTGTGATGGTTTGAAGTGGATCTTTTGGTAGAAGTGCAAGAACTTGAGCAACTAATAATTGTGGTGTATCAAAAGATCCACCATACTTGTAGCCTTAAGAAGGATGCACAACCTCCTTCATCACCAAATCACTCTCATCTCCTTGCAAACTTTGCTCCATATGAATTGCAATCTTGATAGCTTCAATCTTGTTCTATGTCAATCATAGTAGTCTCCACATCATCTTTAAGCTTCCTCAACACTATGCAAAATTTGGACTCTAACTTCTCCACTCTTTCTACATAGACTCTCACTTTCTTTCCATCTACTTGTTTGAGAAAGGTAACCTCACTCATCAATCTTTCTTACTCTCATAAAGAAGAAAGTTCTCAATGAATGTTGAAGTCAAATTTTCCCAAGACTCTTCTTGCACATCTCTCTTCTCTCTATTTTGCCTTTTTGACTCATACCTTGTAAGTGTTGCATCCTCAAAGAAAAAGTTTCTCAAAGATTGATGAAGGTGGTAGTATTTCTGTAGCTGTACTTAGACTCTCTCCAAGAACCTTCACCAAATTCTCAAAAAGTTCTTTTACTCCACTAAACTCATGTCCTTTGGGAAGTCTTTCCACTCCACAAATCTCACACAACTCCTTGGCCTTAGATCTTCTCCCTCTCAATCTTGGTAAAGAAAGTCCAACATGAAAACCCAAGTCAAGTAAACCTCTCCTTTCACTCAATCTCTTGCTATCAAAGGTCAATGGACATGAACTTGTCTTATGTCCCTTCTCTCCACATAAAAAGCACTTAGACTCACTCTTTCCTCCAAGTGGTGTAGGTTTTTGGATCCTCTCAACACTCTCTTCAAATTCTATTCTAAACTCTCTTTCCCTCAAATCCACCTCTACAATCACCTCAAACCCTTGGGGAACCTTACATAGCCTCAATTTCTATTCTTGGTGACACTCCATGTTCCCAAGATCAGTCTAAACACTCAAACATGTTTTTTTGTTGCTCATACATTCCTCATGAATGAAATCTCAACTCTGTAGATTTGACTCCTCCTTACAATGTCACTCAAATCTCTCAACTGGTATGTCACAATAGTCTGACATTTGTCACAATTGATCACAACCCCAAGATGTCTCTCCCTAAAAAATTCCAGATCTTTTTATGGAGTTGTTTGGCCTAGAAAACTTTCTATTCAACACATATTTCAGATTTGGTCTAAAAACCATCCCTCTCACTTTACAAACTCATAACTTTTTGTGCAAGAATGATATCTCTCTAGCTCTTGTGCCAAAAGGTATAATACTAGGCACTAAATTTTCTCAAAAAGTTTCAGAGAAATCCACAGAAATTGAAGAAATGGTAGACTTTATACAATTTTCCAAAGAGCATGCAATTGCATGAGCAATTTATCTTATCAACTTTCAAACATTCTAGCTTAGTGCATGTATTAGCTCTCACAATAATTTCAAGTGTGCTAATTGAAAATTAACCCAAGCTATCATAAATATAGATTTAAATTCAAGATATAAAACTTGAGATTTTGCCCAAAATCACCATAATCCCCAAAATCTGCAATCCACCTCACACAATCTCTCCAACTCCTCTCATGTAGACAAGATATACAAAATCACCTTAAAGACATCATAATTAACTACAACATATAAAAATGGGTCCAAGTTCTCTAACATAAGTTTAGCACTCTCTTCCCCTAATGTTCTCTCTAAGTGAGCTCTCAAAGTCTCCTTTTTTCTAATATAGAATTGTACGCGGAATATTATTTGGTCGTCTAGAGAGATCCCGGTAATGGACCAAAAAATGTGAGCTGGCCCATCTCTCACTTAGGATGAACCTCTAATGGCTACTAAAGAAGCACACCATGGACTAACAAGGCAAAGAACGTCAACTCCATCATACTCCTCTAAGGCTAACAGTCCAAGAATCAAGACATTGCTCATTAGAGAACTCAATGAGAAAGAGATAGGTGCAAATGATAGGATGATGAATACCTCTCACCCCTAATTTTTATACTTATGAAATAATTACGCACCAAAGTTACTAATTACTAGAGTAACTCAAGCTACTAGGCTAAAAGTCAAATAAAGTCAAAGCTAAAGGAATATCCATAGTCATGGGAAATATTCTCCTAAGCATGAGGTCTTATCTTGACCCAACCACTAAGTCAAAAATTCATTCATATAGGCTACCCTTAGACTACAAAAGAATCCAAAACAAAAAGGTTTGTGGATCCAAGAGTTCTCAACTATTTCCTCAAAGAAAAACACCAAAAAACAATAGCAAGTCAATACACTAGAATCCAAAATAGTAGTGCTCATCTTTTCTACTTCCTCTAAAGTAAGATACTCTATATCTTAGCTATGACTTATTTTAGATAATCATGACTAAGGTATAACCATACTTTATCTTTATATAAATAATATCTCTCAAGTACTTGTAATACCAAACTAAATATCACAATACCACACAAATGTACAAATAGGTGTAATAATTCCAAAACCCAATACCAACAGCCAAAGTACATGGAGAGTCATTCATGCCAATGACACCAACACCGATCAACAATGAGGCCACATTGTTACTATAGATAAAGAAGAAATGCAATATTGACCCTTACAAGGGACAATGTTCCATGGGAGTAGTAGAGAGCTAGATTTCAAGAATGAATCAATAGTTTTGATTGTTCATAACTAAAATCACCAATAATTATGCATGCATGTTTGTATGTGAGTACTTGACCAATAAATCCTTCACATGGTACAATGCTTAAGAATTATCAATGTTGGCAAAAGGAAGACCGGTCACTTGGACTGCCATGTAGGAAGGACTATTGAAGAACTTCCAATCCGCAAATTTTGTGCAAATGGCCAAAACTCAACTATGGAGGTTGAAATAAAAGAACAATGTACAAGAACATGTGGATGCATTCCTTGATCTAAAAGTCACAACAATCAACATGAGTCCAGCAAAAACTTTGGATAATTTCAAATGAGGGTTAAATCCGCCAAGAAGTAATGGTACAAAACCTTGCACAATTTTTGAAGACATTGCTTGTGCTCAGAGAATATTAGGGGAACTTGGAAGAGGTGAAAAGGTAGTCTTGACTCAAAATTATCAGGTGAACCACAACTCTTTGATGGATCAATTCCTATGGAATTGGGTAACATTCTATTTTGAGAACAAGGAGCACAATTGCTCCAAGGAGAACAAAGACAGGTCAAAGAAAGGAGAGATAGGATCCCATAAGGGGAAGGGATTTGAGCATAATAACATTCTTGTGACTATTGTGGCCAAGTTGGGTATCTAGCCATTTATTATCATACTTATTTTCCTAGAGGCCCTCAGCCTCCATATAGGCAATCTTTGAACAACATGGAGAGATGAATTGAAGAGGAGGATATGGAAATCACATTGGAAAATAAAGATTGCCAATAAATGTACCTCATGGCCTTATTGGCTGAATGTAGAAGCAAAAAAGTAGGGGAAGGAAAAGGAAAATTGTGTGAAGATTGAGGAAGAAAAGCTCACATTTGATTGTTGTAAATGGAATCCTAGAAGGCAATTTAGTGAGAGTATTGATAGACCATGAACCAACAAAGAATTTATTGTCTTGCTTTGTTGCAATAAGGGTGGAGACGGATCTAAAGAAGAAATAAAATTACCTAATGGGCACACAGAGAGGATTGAATCATTACCTAGAAAGATAACACTATTAGTAGAGGAGTATCATGAAACAATTGAGTGGCAAATGATACTGTTAGCGTATTATGATGCAATCTTAGGTATGATACAGATGAATCACTACAACTCCATAGTCAATTGGAGGAAAAAAGTAGTGAAATTTTGCAAATGGAAGATCTTTTGGTTTAAAGAGAGAGCATACAAGCAAGAGTTACCTCTCTATGTCATAGTGACAACAACTACATGTAAAATAGATAGATATTTCATGGGCCTAATAAGAGAAGTATAGAGAACACAACTTGATGGATAATTTCATGAGAAATTGAAGGATGTAGTTAATGAGTTTCAAGATGTCTTCTTGGATGACCTACCTTCAAGATTACCACCAAAAAGAATAATAGATCATAAAATTGAGATAATTCTTGGGAAAACATCTCCTTGTAAGGCCCCATATCGTCTCTCATCTCATGAGTTGGAGGATGTAAAGCTCAAATTGAGAATACATTATAGAAAGGGTTTATCCAACCTAGCATATCATCACATGGAGCTCTTGTTTTGTTTATGAAGAAAAAAGATAGTATAATGCATATGTGCCTTGACTATTGGGGCCTAAATCAACAAATGGTGAAGGAAAAAAAACCCCTTGCCCTGCATAGATGACTTGTTTGATCAACTCAACAAAGCAAAACACTTCACTAAATCCACATTGCAGAGAATGACATTTACAAAATTGCCTTTCAAATGAGGTATGATCACTTTGAGTACTTGGTGATGCTATTTGGCCTCACTAACGCATCGATCACTTTCATGAGTTTGATGAATGACATACTTCATCTATAACTGGATAAATTTCTTATCATTTTCCTAGATGACATCCTTGTCTATAATTGGACTGTGAGCCGGCATGTCTCTCACTCAAGATGAACCTCTGATGGCTATTATGGTAGCGCACCATGGACTAAGAAGGCAAAGAACCTCAACGCAATCATACTCCTCCAAGGTTAACTCTCCAAGACTCAAACCATTGTTCATTAGAGAACTCAATGAACGAAAGATAGTTGCAAATGAAAGGATGATGAGTACCTCCTCATCCCTACTTTATCTACTTGTGAAATAGCTACACACCAAACTTACTAATCACTAAAAAAACTCAAGTTACTAGCCTAAAAGTCAAAGAAAGTCAAAAAGCTAAAGGAATATCCATACTCATAGGAATATTCTCCTGAGCATGTGGTCTTGTCTTGACTCAACCACTAAGTCAAGGATTTCTCCACATGGGCTTTACTTGGACTATAGAAGAATCCAAAACAAAAAGGCTTGTGGATCTAAGAGTTCTCAACTCTTTCTCCAAAGCCAAACACCTAGGAATAATACCAAGTCAACACATTAGAATCCAAAATAGTGGTGCTCATCTTTTCCATTTCCTCTAAAGTAAGGTCTCCTCTATCTTAAGTACAACTAACTTTAGATAATCATGACTATGTAGAACCATCTTTTATCTTTACATAAATAATATCTCTCAAGTACTTATAATACCAAACTAAAATCATAATAGTACATACATGCACAAATGGGTGTTACAAGATAATGATGGAACACAAGCAACATCTATGAAAAGTCCTCTAGATTCTACAATACAATCAATTGTACAAAAAAATCTCAAAGTGCAATTTTGGTAAGTCTAAAGTAGACTACTTTGGGCATATATGCAAAAGGTATACAAGTGTTAACATATAAAATAGAAATCATTCAGAAATGGAGTGATGTAGAATATTTGACTCAACTCAAGAGTTTTTTGGGATTGATAGGGTTCTGTGTTGATTTGTCAAGGACTTCTCCAAGGTTGCATAGCCTCTAATGGCACCACTTGGCAAGAGAAAGAAGTGGATGTGAGGAACCATACAAGAATTAGCCTTTTAGGAATTGAAAAATGCATTACTATATGCACCAATCTTGAAATGGTATGACTCCAAATATTCAATCAAGTAGGCTAGAGATCATCAAACATAACAATAGAAGCATTCCTACCACAAGAATGGCATGATGGATGGCATCCAATTGCATATTTCTCTTGAAAGCTATTATTTGTAAAATGAAACTATCACACCACTAAACAAGAAGAGTTGGTCATAGTTCTTGCAACCAAACATTGGAAGCACTATCTTGGTAAAAAGGCATTTGTAGTGGAAACACATTACAAACCTCTAGTCTACCTTGAGACACAAAAAGATCTATCTTGCTGACAAATTCAATGGGCAGAGTGGCAACAAAGGTTCAATATAATGATCACATATGTGGAAGGTAAGAAGCAATTGGTAGATGCATTTACCCAAATGCCTATGGAAAACTATTCGGTGTAGAGGTCAAGATGAACCCTAAATTTTGGGTAAAGAGTCTTGTTGCTACAAAAATTGGCCCACAAATTGTAGGAGCTCAATCATCCAAAAGTGTCACCAGTACCCAAGGTGTAATACCAAGAGCTAGCCATATGATCTAGATGTGAAATTTGGTTTGGTAACATCTAGAATGATATTATAAATGATGGAAAAAATTGATCAGATAGAAGTATCACCAAAAGAGTACTTCTACTAATAGTGTAGAAACCAAAATAGACTTTAAAACCTTAGAACCAATAGCTAGACATATGATTTAAAAGTGAGAATTAGTTTGATAACATCTTGAAGGATGCTACACATGGTGGACTAAATAGATCAGAAAGAGGTATCATCTAAAGAGGACTTCTACTAATAGAGTATGAACCAAAATATACCTAAAATCTTTGAAAGCAATTTTGGAGGCCTAAACGGATGAATTAGGCCTAAAAAATGTGCAAATCCTTCCCCTAATAGAGGAGAAGTTGGCCTTCCTCCCCATGGTTTTTCTTGTTGAGAGTTTTCCAATGGTACCTCACCCACGTGATTCTAAGATTCCTACAAGAAGATTCTCTAAAAGATTCCTCTAGTCAAAGCTTGTTTGACCAACCAAATATGACTAGGACTGACGTGTCACCCATCCAAGTAAGTAATCCAAGGGTGGAGCTTGCTGACATGTCACCTATCTATGTGCCTAATCCTATAGTGGAGCTTCCTTGGAAGAGATCCTCTTTGTCTATATAATAAAGAGAAGGTGCTCCTTTGGGGCATCGGAGTTTGAATGTGAAACTTGTGTTTGTGAGTACGTGTCCCTACTATCCTCGCAACATTACAATGGTATCAGAGTAGGTGTTTTAATCCAAGAGAGTGGATCACTCCTCTTGGAAGAACATGGGCTACTCAGATTGAGTAATTTTGGAGTGCAAATACAAGCAATCTTTGAACAACATGGAGTGATGTATTGAAGAAGAGGAGATGGAAATCACTCTGGAAAACAAAGATCACCAATAAATATACCTTGCAATCTTATTGGCTCAATAAGGAAGCAAAAAATTGAGCAAAGGAAGAAGACAAGCGCACAAAGGTCTAGAAATGTAACTTCACAATTGATTGTTGTGAATGGAGTTCTAGAAGGCCATGAAGTGAGAGTATAAATAGATCCAAGAGCAACAAAGAATTTCTTGTCTTGCTCTGTTGCAATAAGATTGGGAATGGATCTAGAGAGAGATGAGAGCAAAGAAGTAGAGTTATCTAATGGGCAAATAGAGAGGATTGAATCATTACCTAGACAAGTAACACTCTTTATAGGAGAATATCAAGAAATAATTGAGTGGCAAGTGAGACAATTAGCTCGTTATGATGCAATCTTAGGCATACCATTGATGGACCATTATAACCCTATGGTAGATTGGAGGAAGAAAGTAGTGAGAACCCACCAATGGTCAATCATTGGGATTAAAGAAAAATCACACAGGTAAGAATTGCCTCTTTATATCATAGGGATAGCAACTATATATAAGACCGATAGATGTTCCATGGGTCTAATAAGAGAAGTCTAGAGTGCACAACTTGATGGACAAATTCCTAAGAAATTGAAGGATGTGGTAAATGAGTTTCAAGATGTCTTTCCTGATGATCCACTCTTAGGATTACCACCAAAAAGGAGAGTAGATCATAAAATTGGGACACTCTCGGAGAAGACACCTCTTCATAAGGCCCCATATTGCCTATCACCTCAAGATTTGGAGGAGTGTAAGACAAAAATTGAGGATATGCTACAAAAAAGGTTCATCCAACCCATCATATCCCCATATGGGGCTCTTAACTTGTTTCCAAAGAAGAAGGACAATATAATACACATGTGTATTGACTATTGGGGTCTCAATCAACAAATAATGAAGAAAAAATACCCCTTACCTCCCATGGATGACCTATTTGATCAACTCAATGGAGCAAGACACTTCACTAAATTGGACTTGTGAAGCAGTTACAATCAAATCCAAATTGCAGAGGAAGATGTGTACAAAACTACCATTCAAACCAAATATGGCCACTTTGAGTATCATGTGATGCCTTTTGGCATCACCAATGCACCTACTACCTTCATGAGTCTAATGAATGACATATTTCATCCATATTTTGATAAGTCTACTATCTTCTTCTTGGATGACATCTTAGTATATAGTAACATGATGATGAAACACAAACAACATCTACGAGAAGCCCTCTAGATTCTAAGACATAATCAATTGTATGCCAAAATCTCAAATACAAGTTTGGCAAGTCTGAAGTAGACAACTTGGGGCATGAAGTAAGTGTAGAAGGTATTCAAGTATTGATAGATAAAAGAAAGGTCATTAAAAAACGGAGTGCCCTAAAAGATCAGACTCAACTCAAGAGCTTCTTGGGTTGATGGGATTCTATTGTTGATTTGTCAATGACTTCTCTAAGGTTGCACAGCCTTTATGGGCACTACTTGGCAAGGGAAAGAAGTAAATGTGGGGAACCACATCCAAGTGGTCTTTCAAGAATTGAAAGTCACCTTGCTACATGCACCAATCTTGAAGTGGTATGACCCAAAATGTCCAATCAAGTTGGCTATAGATGCCTTAGGTGTAGTAATAGGAGCAGTCCTACAACAAGAGTGGCACAACATATAGCATCCAATTGCATATTTCTCTTGAAAGTTGTTACCAACAGAGTGCAACTATCACACCATAAAACAAAAAGAGTTGGCCATTGTCCTTACAACCAAGCATTGGAAGCACTATCTAGGCGAGAAGGCATTTGTAGTAGAGATAGACCATAAACCTTTGGTCTACCTCAAAATGCAAAAAGATCTATCTCGGCGCTAGATTTGGTGGGCAGAGTGGCAATAACATTTCAACATGACAATCACCTACGTGGAAGGTAACAAGCAACTTGCAGATGCATTCACCCGCATGCCAATGGCAAACAATTTGGTGGCAAAGGTTACGATTAACCCTAAATTTTGGCTACTACAAAAATTGATCCACATATTGTAACATCACAATCATCCAAAGGCATCACTAACACCCAAGGACTCACCTTTCATGATGGCAGATTATGGATCCCAAATGTCCTAGATTTATGCACCACCATTCTAGTGGAATATCATGATTCGGCCATTGCAAGTCATATTGGAGTGGACAAGACCTTGGATGCAGTCCAACGCCATGACTATTTGCCTAAGATGAGCAACAACATGATGGACTATGTGCGTAGCTACCTACTTTATCAACAGAACAAAGCTTCTAATCAAGCTCTTGTAGGGCTCCTTCAACCTCTCCCCACTCTTACACAACGTTGGGAATATGTGAGTATGGATCTCATTTGTGAATTACCCAAGATCACCTTAGGGTGACTCTATCATGGTCTTTATAGACCGGCTAAGCAAAATGATTCATGTATGCCCTACCACCAAGGATGTGATTGCTCCACAACTAGCTCAATTATACTTAGATGCAGTCAACTCTCACCACGGCTTGTCTTGAGTACTCATCACCCATAGAGGCACTCAATTCACTAGTTTGTTTTGGCAATCCCTCTTTGGTTTCTTCAAAACCAAGTTGGCCATGTCTACAACTTACCAAATAGATGGACAAACAAAGCGTGCTAATCACACTATTGAATATATGTTGTGTGGCTTCACCTTAGAAGAGCAAGAGAGGTGGGACACCCTACTCTCATTGGTGGAATTGTTTACAACAATTTAGTGAATACATCCACCCATGTCACTCCGTTCTTCCTCATGTATGGTGAGCATTCCTTCACACCTTCTATCTTGATGAAGATTTGTCCAATGGCTACCAAGGTCAACGTAGTCAACACATTTATTTCTAGAATCCAACAAGGTGTGTAGAGCGCCCAGCACAAATTGTAGATTGCACAAAATTGACAAAAGTAGTATGCTTATGCACACCGTAGGCACATGGAGTCCAATGTTGGGGATCAAGTGTGGTTTTCTACAACCAACCTCACATTAGTCGGCCCTCATAAGCTCAGACCTCGTTTTATTGAGCCTTTTCCTAGTCTTTGTCAAGTCGGTGTTGTGACCTATCACCTTGAGCTACCACCACATATGAAGACCATCCAGTATCCCATGTTTCCCTACTACACAGATATGCTCCCCAATTAGGCCACTATTATTCCACACAAGACATTTGACCTTCTTCGACACTCATTGATGGCACGGCGGAATATGAAGTAGAGCAAATCCTCCAAAACCGTATCCGTGGTACTCACCATCCGTAGGTGGACTATCTGGTTCAATGGAAAGGTTATCCCCTCTATGAGGCAACCTTAGAGCCCGCTGCCAATTTGACACATGCACCAATTTTGGTGCAAGCGTTTGAGCAACAATTGCACAACGAGGACGTTGTGTCTTAAAAGGAGAGAGGTTTGTAATACCAAAAACTAGCTATATGATCCAGATGTGAAATTTGGTTTGGTAACATATGGAATGATGTTATACATGATGGAAAAAATAGATCAGATAGAAGTATCACCAAAAGAGTAATTCTACTAGTAGGGAAAAAACCAAAATAGACTTGAAAACATTAAAACCAATAGCTAGACATATGATTTAAAAGTGAGAAGTTGTTTGGTAACCTCTGCAACAATGTTATACATGATGGACAAAATAGATCAGAAAGAGGTATCACCAAAAGAGGACTTCTACTAATATAGTAGGAACCAAAATATGCCTAAAATCTTTGAAGGCAATTTCAAAGGCCTAAATAGATGAATTGGGCCTCCAAAATGTGCAAATCCCCCCCCCCCCAATGAAGGAAATTCTGACCTTTTCACTCCCCTTGGTATTTTTTTTCAAGAGCTTTCCAATGGTACCTCACCCACATGATTCTGAGATTCCTACAAGAAGATTCCCTAAAAGATTCCCTTTGGTCAAAGCTTATTTGACCAACCAGATAGAACCAAGACCTACATGTCACCCATCCAAGTAATTAATCCAAGGGTGGAGCTTGTTTACATGTCACCTATCTATGTGCATAATCCTATGGTGGAGCTCCCTTGGAGGAGATCCTCTTTGTCTATATAATAAAGAGAAGGTGCTCCTTTGAGGCATCTGAGTTTGAGTGTGAAACTTGTAATTGTGCATTTGTGTTTCCCTACTATCCTCATAACATTATGTGGTGCCCACATTTTTTTTTTCAAAATAAAGAAGAAGAAGTGTATAGAGAAGTCGGATGGCGCCTGTATGTCCGAAGAAGGCAAAGAAAAGAGTATTCGGGATGAAACCCAAAGTAAAGTGACTTCGGGTCATAAGGCAAAGTACTCGGAAATGCCCTATCAGCTTACAACCCAAAGTAAGGAGTCTTTGTATCAGGGGGAGCTCAACCCGAGGTGAAGACAGTCTAACAACCTTTCGTCGGGCCGAGAAATTCAAGAAGGGACCGTTGAAAACCGGCGGCCCATATGCGTGAAGTATGATTGACAGTGACAGGTGCATGCAAGAGGTGTGATTTCTCGGTAGAAACTGAAATTGAAGAGAGATGAAGAAAGCGCAACTCTATAAAAATTGGGCTCACGACAAAGCAATATCGAGCAATTTTCCTTTGCCGTTGAAAAGTTGTCCTATAGGTGATCAAGGGAAGGGAAATAGAGTTGAAGACACGCTAGTGTGTAGGGGAGAAGTCAAGAGAGTGAAACCGAGAGACATTGAGAAAGCAGGAGAGATGGGAGGAGGAAAGAAGAATTCCAAATTTGCAGTGAGAAATCATGCAATTTGGAGACTAGATGTAATCGCAACAATCGAAATCTTGAGCCGACTTTGGATTACGTTCTTGGCATGGAACTGGAATGTCAGTTTTCCAAGGTTCATGACTGAGATTATCGAGAGCAAGTGTCTTGATGGCCCCAAGGAAGAGGGGAAGAGAGGAAATCCGGCTCGCTGGACAAAGTCGGATTGGAGATTAGTGCTCGGGAAAGAAGCAAGCACGGAGCAGGGTACCACCTTCTTGGGTAAGGGAGAAGTAGTAGAAGAAACTCAAGAAGTGAGAGATGCTTTCTCTTCAAAGAGAACAAAGAATGGGTATAAGGTTGAGAGTTACAAGGATCCAATGAAGAGAGAGATCGTGAGTGCTCTCATGGCAATCCTGAAGCCGGAGAGAACGACTTATGTGATGAAACACCAAGCGGTGTTCTTCCATAAGCTGTTTGCAGGAGAACCGATTCATTGGGCGAGGTGCTTCTGTAGAAGGACAAGACAAATGGTGTGGAATTTGCGGGATAAGTCGCCTCCACACTACATCGTGCCATTTGCAGCACATTTTTACCTCGGGTTGAATCTGCTCAACTTGGCGGAGCAAAATCAAATGGTGTCTCACTTCCATCCCGATTTGAGAAGAGAAGTCGATGTGGAAGAGCAACAATACATTCTTCAAATCCGGAGCACGGATGAGTACTACGTGAAGACGGGGAAGAGCGTAGAGATAGAAGTAAGTACTCCAAAGTTGAATAAGCAGAGTTGGCAAGGAGAACCCAAAGACAAGACAAGACCTCAGAAGGGCAAGATAGGAAACCCGAGGAGAGGCATGGTGGTGATCGCGTCAAAAGACAAAGACTTGGGAGGCAAAGCCGAGTGCAAGTCCAAAGACTCGGAATGCAAGGAAGAACCAGAGCTAATGCTGCAAAGTGGAGATACAAGTAGCGATAATGATGAAGGTGGAGAAATGACGTCGATACCAGCAGCTATTGTGGAAGAAGAAGAAGAAGTTCGGGTGGAGCTTGAGCCAAAAGATAATGAGAAGTTGGAAGACGAGATACTTAAGCCTGAGGAGAAGAAGTCTGCGATTAAGAGGGGAGTTTGTTCAAGACGCAAGGTGAAGTCTGAAGTGGGTCCGAGTAAGGCAAGGGAAGAAGTGAACGCTAGCTCAAGAAGTGAGGAGTAGATTCTGATACGAAGACTGCAGAGACAAAGGCGGGTATCGAGAGAACAAGAAGTAAGAAGGGAGATTGCTACACAGGAGGAAGTAGTTGCTAGCAATGGAGTGGAGTACCTGCGGAAGATTGTGTGTCCATTGTTGGTGAAATTGGAGCATAGGAAGAAGGAGATGCAGCCGACTTGTCTAGAGGTAAAGATTGTCTTGCAGGTGTTATCAAGATTAGAAGAAGAGAACTTGGAGTTGAAGAAGATTATAACCCAAGGTGAGGAGGAAAGAGAATTACTGCGAGGGGAGGCAGTAGTGAAGAATCAAGTAATTGAAGACTTGAAGAGAGAAGTGATGTATCGAGAGGATCTTGTTAAGAAGAGTGACATAGCGGGGGAAAGACAAGTAGTAGAGTATGAAATCTTGAAGCAACAGTTTGCTGATTCAAGATTAGAACTTATCCATGCTATGGCAAGGGTAGCAGCAAAGGAACAAGAGCTCGATAGAGTGATGGAGAGCGTAGAAGAGAAGAAGCAACTCTGGCAAAGGGAGTTGGCAATATGATATAGGAAAGAAGAGAGATTACGAGAGTTACTTTGTAAACAAGAAGAGAAGATTGTACAGAAGGAGAAGGAGAAGGAAACTGTGAAAGCCAAATTCAAAGTGGAATTGGCAATGTACAGAGAGGATTGGCTTGCAGATCGGGAGCGTGAAAGGAAGATGAGATTGGAGCCATTGAAGGAGATTGTCCTCAAAATGAACATGATGTTAAGTACAGAGTCCAGCATTCAGATTGAAGAGACGAGGCTGCACGAGTTGAAGTTGTTGGTGCAAGAGACGAGGAGGAGATAGGCGAAGGACATAGATTTGAATGCTTTGTTAATAAGTCTCAGGACTCGTGTAGATAGGAAAATACTAGAGGTAGAAGATAATATTGTGATTAGATTAGACTTAGTGAAGTTGGATATAGATAGACTTCGGAAGGATATAAGTGCAAAACCATAAGTAGATGAAGTAGGAGTGTAGGTGTCTTTGGATTTGACATTTGACACATTAGAGAAGAGTGGGTCAGCAGATAAGGAGTTAGATAGATTACCCACTAGTGAATTGTCAGATCAGGAAAGAGAACTGTTAGATCTGGTAGAAGATGTAGGAGATGTGAAACCCGAGGACAGAGTAGTAAGAGTAAAGTTACTTTGGGTTCGGGTTTGAAAGCCAAGGAAGAAGTAGACATCGGATTGGATTGGTAACTGATTTGAGATTTGAATAGACAGATATGAAGAGGTGCATTATCATTTCAGATCTGCAGGTTTGTAGAGTCATTAGGAAGAGGTGTATTAGGAAGATAATTGTCGTTTGCTTCACTATTTAAGAGTGGCATTCTTAGGGAATTGTTGTTCAGTGCTCATAATTTTGAGAATAGATAAAGCAAAGTGTTGTGAAGTAGTGCTCATCGCTTGAGCTTGATTCCGAGTATCAGCTTTGCAATTGTGTTTGTGAGTGTGTGGAGAATTTCAAAGTGCAAGTCAGAGTGCTTGTTGGATATTGGATTCCACAACCTTGATCTTCATTTTTTGTGTTTGATCCTGAGTGAAGTGCAATCAAAGCAATGCCTTGACAGATCTGAGAGGAATTGTAGTGTTGGTAGTATTCTGCATTTGTGAGTGCAGTGCAAAGTTGATGTGAAGCAATTTTGATTGAGGAAGTTGTGCCTTCAGTGGAGGGGTGGAACACAATTCTAAGGTGAAG
Source organism: Lunularia cruciata (assembly GCA_948567375.1). Classification (NCBI taxonomy): domain Eukaryota; kingdom Viridiplantae; phylum Streptophyta; class Marchantiopsida; order Lunulariales; family Lunulariaceae; genus Lunularia; species Lunularia cruciata. Next base: position 55,258,217 of record OX419756.1, on the reverse strand, counting down.
TCGTTTTGCAATGAAGTGCCATTTTCAAGAGAGCCTGAATCATCACAATCAAGATTGTTTGGAAAGAATTGAAGGAGTTGTGATTAAGGAGTGCTAATTCGTGATAAGACTAAGAATCAATGCTTGTTACTCTCTTCTAGGTGTGGTTTCTACCTGAGAGGTTAAAGAAGAACTCAAGAAGAACTAAATTGTTACTTTGACTTTGTATTTGGACATTTCTGACTTGTATCTCTGCGGGAACAAACTTTACTTACCCGATTACCGCAAAAGTGATATTTTCCGGGTTATCACACATTACACAAGGGCTCACCTTTTTTAATGGCAAGTGTGGATCCCAGATGACATGGACACAAGAACCACCATCCTTGCAAAATTTCATGATTCTGCCATTGTAAGCCATGTTGGAGAAGACAAGATTTTAAATGCAGCCAAATGTCATTACTATTGGTCCAAGATTAGCATGATGTGATAGAGTATATTCAAAGTTGCTTATGCTATCAAAAAATAACAGGCTATAATCAAGCTCATGCATGACTCCTTCAATCCCTTCCTACTCCTACACAATGTTGGGAACAAATAAGCATGGATCTGGTTTGCAAATTGCCCAAGACCATCTTAAGGTTTGACTCGATTGTTGTAATACCAATAGTTAGACACATGAACTAGAAACTTCGTTTGGTAACATCTAGGAGGATGTTATACATGATGGACTAAACAGATCAGACATAGGTATCATTGAAAGAGTACTTCCACTAGTACACCAAAAATTGAAACATGCTTGAAGACTTAAGAATCAATAGCTAGACATATGATCTAGAGGTGAAACTTAGAGTGGTGACATTTGGAAGGATGTTACACATAATGGAGAATGTAGATCAGATATAGGTTTCCCAAAATAGCACTTGTACTAATAGGGCAGAAGTTGAAAATAGCTTGAAAACTTTTAAAGCAATTTTTGGAGGCCTAGATGGATGAATTAGACCTACAAAGTAGAAAGAATCAATCTCTCAAGGGAAAAGGCCTTGCTTTCTCCCCCCCCCCCCCCCAACCCCACCATGATTTGTCTAATTGAGAGCTTTCCAATGGTACCTTACTTATCAATGTTGAACTTCCTACAAGAAGATTGCCTAGAGATTCCCTTTGGTCAAACCCATTTGACCAGCAAGATAGGACAAGGACTGACATGCCACCCATCCAAAAAACTAATCCAAGGATGGAACTTGCTGATAGGTCACCAATCCACGTATTTGATCCAAGGGTGGAGCTTCCTTCGAGGGGATCCTCTTTGCTATATAATAAAGAGAAGGTGCTTCTTTGGGGCATGGAAGGATTGAGTGTGAAATTTGTGTTTTCTCTCTTGAAGAGTTATCTTGTCCTTGGAGTATTACAATTATATTCTTTTTTGATCAACTCAACAAAATGATTCTTGTGCATCCTACCACCAAGGACGTGACTACTCCACAATTAGCTCAATTGTACTTAGATGCAATCTTTTCTCACCATGGCTTGTCTTGAGTGTTTACCAATAATAAAGGCATTCAATTCATCAATTTTTTTGAGAAAGATCTTTGGTTTCTTCAAAACCAAATTGGCCATGTCCATGGCTTACCATTCACAAACCAATAGACAAAAAAAACTAAGTTGATTGTAGTTATGAAGACATATTTTGAGACATGACTCTAGAGGAGCAGGAACGATGGGACACCTTACTCCCATTGGTGGAATTTTCATACAATAATTTAGTGAATGTTGTGGCCATATAGACCATATCATTCTTCCTCATTTATGAGAGCATCTTTTCACACCTTTGAGCTTGATGACAATCCTCTCGGTGGATACCAAGGTAAATGTTGTCAACACTTTTGTTTCCAAAATCCAACAAGGAGTAAAGAATGCTAAACACAAGTTATAGATCAACCACAATCAATAGAAATAGTATACAAATGTACATTCCCAACACATGGAGTTCAATGTTGGGGATCAAGTCTTATTTTCAACAACCAACTTCGTGTTAATTAGCCCTTGCAAGCTCAAACCTCATTTTATTAGGCCTTTCACATCCCTTGTCAAATTGGCACCATGGCCTATCACCTCAAGCTATTGCTACACATGAGGATTCATCCAATATTCCATGTTTCCCTACTATATAGATATGCATCTCAACCACCCCACTTCTCTTCCATACAAGAAATTTGACCTTGTCCAACCTTCATTGTTGACACAAAGGAATATGACATCAAATGCATTCTCCAAAAATGCATCTTTGGTACTCGCCATCCATGTATGGAATATCTTGTACATTGGAAAAGGTACCCACTATATGAGGAAACATGGGAACCAATAGCCAACTTGACCAATGCACAGGTGTTAGTGAAATCATTTGAGCAACAACTTCACAACAAGGATGTTACATTTTAAAAGGGAGGAGGTCTGTAATATCAATAGCTAGAGGTGAAAATTGGCTTTATAACATATGGAAGGATTTTATGTATGATGGGCTAGATAGATCAGATAGAGGTGTCACCAAAGGAGTACTTCTACTAATATGGCAAGAGCCAAAAATAGCCTTAAAACTTAAGAGCCTATTTTGGAGGCCTAAATGGATCAATTAAGCCTCAAAAATGTGCAGACTCCCCCCAACCCTCTCCCCAAGGCTGAGATAAGTTTTGCTTTCTCTCCCTCCCTCCCCCCCCCTTATTTTTCTTGTCAAGAGCTTTCCAACAATACCTCACCCATGCGATTCCAAGATTCCTACAAGGAGATTCCCTAAAGATTCCCTTTGGTGAAAGATTGTTTGACCAACCAGATAGTATCAAAACCAACTTGTCACCCATGCATACAATTAATCTAAGGGTAGAGCCATTGACATGTCACCTATCCATGTATCTGATCCAAGGGTGGAGCTTCCTTAGAGTGGATTCTCTTTGCTATATAATAAAGTCAAGGTGCTCCTTTGGGGCATCAGAGTATTGAGTGTGAAGCTTTGGGTTTCTTCTCTTGTGTTTCTTTGAAGTTTTACTATCTTTGGAAGATTACGCAACCCTACCATTCCATAACTTTGGATGGAGGTCAAAGCATCAATCACTAGTATGACCATATTCATGCAATGGTTACATAATCTTTGGGCAGGCTATGGCACTCCAAAGGTATCATGCACAAAACCTTAGGTGCACTCTCTCTTGTGGTGAGGTCCACCACAAATCTAATAAGCAACTCCACCATTTATTGGTTTTTGTTGACTAAAAAATGAAGGTAAGGATCTGGGTGCACTAGCTCCTCTACTTAGTCCATAAGACTCGAGCTATCCTCTCTATCCTCAAAAGCCAACACAATATGGTGCACTTCATTGCACTCTATAAAAAATAACAATGGTGGATGACGTCTCCTTACCAAATCCAAATGTCATCACTTTCTATTCCACCATGTTAAGCTCAATCCACTATACCAAACAAGGACCACTGCCAAAGTTAATGAGGTAACCTGCAACAACAGAGCATCATGTACTCTATGTTGCAACTCCTTGTCCAATATCCAATACCAAAATTTGGATTGTTTGGGCCTCAATATCTCCTTGAATGAAAACTAATCGACCATCTCATGAGTGTGTATACCATTCATATGCTCTCTCTAGCATTTTTGGTAGAACTCTTGCAAGCTCTTTAGCTTGTCAATCCACACTCCTTAGTAGATTTGCCTCAAGCATTAAAAGAACTAAACCATGGCATTAAACCTTGGTACTATACCACCCTAAGTGCTAAAACAACACTTTAGGTGCCATGAATGGTGTGAACAAAGTCGAGTTCCACATATTTTACAAATCACATCAACTATCAAACTCTTGGATGAAATCATCTAATTAAATAATACTCACCGTACCAAAGTAGCACTTGGATCTTTAGAAGCCCCATAAATCTTGTCCATGTCTCACAATAACAATGTGGACATAATGTGTACTCTTAATTCAATCAGCTCTCATGTCAAACTCCAAATCAGAATCAATCTCCTCCCTCATTGAGACCTAAGATATGGTCTAATATCTAGCACCATTCCTTGTAAATGCATTGAATACTATAACAAAATCTCCTCTAGAATCCTCAAAGAACTCTGTTGTGACAATGTACTCCAAACCTCAACAGTACCACTACCAAGTACCACCACCAAATTTCACTAACCACCAAACACCACCCACTAATGTTATTGTAACCATGATAACTACATTAGGTGAAAGTGCAACTTGTGACCTATCATCACAACACACACTCACGGTTTATAAGTCATCGTGTCCTATCTCATCAGAGAGAACCATAGGTAGTTTGATTGGTCATCATTCTAGCCCAACTACCAAGAGCAAACTAGAACATCAGCACTCTAAATATCAAGGCACCTCACACAAACATGGTACACAAACAAGAAGTAGAGAATATAAGAGGTCAAATCATAAGAAATCTAGACAATAACAATCTCACAAATCTAAACCAAATTGATTCTACAAGCATTTGGCATTTGATATAATAGGATCGTCTATTTACTCCAACACTACCATGGTCACAAAGGATAGGATCAATTACGCTCTCCTAGCCAAAGTTACATACATATAGATATGACTCCACTAGTCTCTAAGATAACAAGTGAGGGTAGATCAATTGGCTGAGGCACTATTCTAGGAAACCAAAGGTCCAAAGTTCAAACTTTATTGTGCATAATCTTGAAGGGTGTGCTGATTTTGCCAAAAGATTACGAGAAAATCATCTAAATTATTTAGCCTCAAGCTACATTGCCCACCCCTCTAGGCCTTTGTAGATTCTCTAGCCCACACCCTATGCCTCAAGCCTCTAAACACCAAGGCCTTTCTTCTTGCCAAATTGAACTCTCTCCAAATAGACTAATCATGACTAGCTTGATCGCTAACTCATTTCAAACCTCCAAATGCCTCTCCAACTCTAGCCAACCTCCAATACTTGCTCTACATTGGAATTGGCTTCAAACTTCCACCAACTCTAATAGACCTCTACTATAGTTGGTTGACCTCCAAACTCTCTTCCAAATGCCAAATTCAGTCAAATTGAGGGGATGAAGACCTCCAAATTTCTAATTTGAAGGAATAAGTTCTCAAATCCACTTCTAATTTTGCACCTTAGGATCAATTTCACATCACTCAATCTCAATTTTACTTCCTTGTGGTCAAATCAAACCCAACTTCAATGCAATTGAACACACACAAACCTAATTTTCTCAATAACAACAACATTGTTACACCATGTCCAAAAAATCTATCATAATCTTCACACAAATTTGATAGAGCTTTGCATGCATCTAGTCTAAAATGAATTGAGCAATGGTCAAATGTACCAACAATCTTTCTGACCTAGAAATACCACCAATGCCCACTCTTCTTGCACCCAATTACCCCTTAGCTCACTTCTCTGATGTAATCAAATGGTCACAAACTCAACTTGAACTAGAAATCAACCAACTTTACTCAATATAGTTCCAACAAAGGCCTTTGATAACATTATCAAGCCATACCCACTCTAGGTAATAGACTCCAAGTGATGCTCATTGGTCTTTATCTACCATAATTAGGAGCTCAAATGCTAAACATCAAAGAAATGAAATATTTGGAGTTGAACTTTGAAGCTATATCCTTCTGAACTTGACCTAAAACTCCAACCCTAATGGTGCCACTAATGACCTATTTGACAATGAAAATGGTAGCTTTAATGGTGTGATCAATTGTCCTAACATGAAATATGGTCATCATTAAGTAGTCTTTGAGCAATTATTGGTATCACTATCACTACCAAGACAAACATTCTAACATCCAAGCCAATTAGCTTTAGCATTGCAAATGTCATGAAAATTGGCTTATGAACACTACAAAATGGAGAAAATTAGGGGTGCCAAGAGAGCCTAACTAACCAAAAATGTTATAGTTGTTATCTCCTCCATAGATAGTAGACCGACCCTTCTATACAAGATTGGGTAGAGATGTTTGTCTATATACCAAATCCTCTTATCACACACTCAGATTTCCCTATTCCAATGATGTCACTATGACTTTCATAATCCTCTTATCAAAAGCTCTTAGACTTGATAGGAAAGTCAAGGAAGGAAGAACAATGCAAAGAAGGTATATTGGTTGATGAGCAATACTAGAGGAAAGTATACCACCTATAGATCTCCTAGTAGAAGAAGGTCATCTATATAGATAATATCCTCTACAAGAGCTACATCTAAGAAGCATATGATAAAGTCTTTATATCATATTGGCACTCAAAGAATACATAGTCCATCTATAGATGTGATACACCTCTCTAGAAGCTCAAGGTGAGGAGGGATATCTGAAACGAGCCATGCTCTGTACTTTAACACCTTGATTCTCAAGCCTACAAGATGAAGTTTGGTAATCAAGTGGTCAAAGGTCTGCCTAATATGATCTATAGGGCACATGATGTATGTATCTTCTCTAACAAGGAAGGAAATACATAACCTAGCATGCTCAAAGTAGCATATAAGAGAGCTCTAAATTGAGCTATGGAAAATAAAGGTCTCCCTAAAGGATCTCCCTATTGTGTACCAACAATTGACCCCAAGGTTGTGACTACTTCCTATGAAAAATTATGTTGGTAGTAAAGAGAAGCAAGAGAACCATATTAAGATCACACAAAAGGAATAAGACTTGCCAAGGATCCACTAGCCTCCTTGAGCTCTCTAAAGATAGATGCAAATGAGACACTACCAAAAGTATTCTCAACATCCACATGTAGGATATCCTACTCCATATGGATACCTAGGAGTGCCCTAATGCCCTGGTGTCTTAAAAGAATGCATGTGAGAAAAAAAAGGAGAAGTACATCCCATCAACCCAAAGAAGGAAAATACAAAGGGATTAAGCCCCAATAGTATCAATATGAGGAATCTAACTTATCATTTCTAAGATATTTGAGCTATGAAAGGCAACCGGTCAAGGAAATACAAGGGAGGTAAAATAGGGTTAAGTCCTAATAGTATTGTTAAGAGGAATGGTTTAAATTTGGGACTAAGCACTATTTTACCTCCTATGCTTTTCCTTGTAGTGTTTGATAAGGTCTTCCGATCCTTCTTTTTTCACATGGGATTGCTTTTTTGATTTGGCTTATAACACCTAACATATCTAAGCTATGCAAATAATATGGTCTACAAATAATAGGAATATCCAACAAAAGAAAGTGATATTACACATATAAAACATTATAGTTCTCAATAAACTTTGTGGTACACACATTTTTTGTTTTGATGAGTTTTGAAGAAGAAGTGTATTGAGAAAACCAAATTGCGGTCAAAGGAAGAAGAAAAGAATGGACTTATGTGTCTTGGGGATAAAGCTGAAGAAGTAGACTTTGTGTCAGGAAAAATACTTGGACGGGGCTTACAAAGAGACAAACCTGAAGAACAGCATCTTCAAAACAAGAAGTTGAGGCCGATACAAAGAAGCTGTAACAACCTTTCTGTGGGTCAGGCCAGCCAAGAAAGTACAGTTAAAGAAACAATGGAGGCAAGAGAAGAATGCTTTGAGAGTGACAGGAAACAAACACGTAGAAGAAGTGGAAGTCAATTTCAAAGTTGATTGAAGAATGACTGCACTTGAAGTGCTATAAAATTGGAACTGCACAAGGGAAATCAAACATGTCAAGAAGATACCATGTCCTTCTAAGTAGTCATCCTAAAGGAATGCAAGTCAAGAAGCCAATTGAGAGTGAAATTTCCAAAAGACCAAAAGAGGTTAGAGTGTCGGCATCCAAGAGAGGGGATAATCTTCCAACACCAAAGATCTCATGAGAAGATCATGGTGGAGAAGAGTAAGAATGCACTTGCAGTGAGGATTTTTGCAATTTTGTGATTATATGTAGTAGCTAGAATCAAAGTCCTAAGCAAAATTTGTAATTTGGCTTAGAATTTGAATGTTAGTTTTCTAGGTTTCATTGTAGAGATAATTGCTAGTATTTGTGAGGAAGGCCCCAAAGTAAAGGAGAAGAGAGAAAATCCGGCTCAATAGATTGAGTCAGATTGGAAGTAAGTGTTGGGGAAAGAAGCAAGAGATGCAAACAAAGTCACCTTCTATCAGAAGTGTGAAGTTGCGGAAGAGATTGCAGAAATCAGGGAATTTGTTCTTTGCCCCACAAACCAACAATCGCTACAAAGTGGAGTCCTATCAAGACCCAATTAAAAAAAGCATTTTGGGGGTGTTAATGGCAATGTTCAAGCCAAAACAAACAACATATGTGAACATGCAGTATGCGGTCTTTTTCCACCAAATGTTTGCAAGAGAGAAGGTGAATTGGGCAAAGTGTTTCCACCAGAGAACAAGGAAAATGATTGTCATTTGGAGGACAAATTTTCCACCACACTACTTTGTACCATTTGCAACACATTTCTACCTAGGGTTAAATCTGTTGACAATGGAGGAGAAGCTTCAAATGGTTTTGCATTTCCATCCCAATCTTTGACGTGAATAGAGGAAGAGGAGAAATGATACATTTTGCAATTGTGATCTAGTGCTAATCATTTCATCAAGATGGGATAGAAGAAGATGGTGGAAGAAAGAAGTATAGAGACAAGGAAGCAAAATAAACCCAAAGGAGTAGCATTACCCCTGCCACAACAAAAGACCCAAAGACTAAACCCACAAGGTAAGGAGGCGGTGAAGGGCAAGGCTTTGAGAACAAAGTCTGAAGGAGAGACGGAGAGAGAAGAATCCAAAGAAGATGAACTCACATTGCAGAGTGAGGAGTTTGGCATTGAGAGCAATGGTGAAGATAAAGTCTAGCAGTCAATCAATGCAAGGATAATAGAAGGCAATGAGGAGTTCCATGTGACAATTGATCATATGGAAGGAGGAGATGGCCCTTTTTTGGAGATACCTATAGAGGAGATGGAAGAAGAACCAAAGAAGGTATTCCAAAAGGGAGTAAGATTGAAGAGATTATTGTATATTGCACCTACGAGTCTGAGCCAAGTGAAAGAAGAAGAAGCAAGCTTGAAAGAAAGAACATTAAACGTACAAGGATCAAGACTTTGAGGTAAGGCTCCGGCTGAAGAAGAGTCAATAGAGGCAAAGTACAAATACCAAAAAGAAGAAGAAATACCGTTGTTGCACTATTGAAGAAGGAGGAGGAGGAGGAGGTATAGAATGATCATTTGGAGGTGAAGAATGAGTTGCAAGCAATGAAGTATCTGATTGAAGAAGTAAGAGAATTGAAGGAGTGTAACCCAAAGGGAGGAAGAAGCTCAAGAACTTTGGGTGGATGTAGTCTTAAGGAAGAAGACTATAGAGAGTTTGCAAGAGAGTTTTGATAGGCGTGAAAGAGAGATGGATGGTCAAACCAAAGAGTTGAAGGAGAAAAAGGCATTGATCAAGAAGATGAAACGTGAAGTAAGTGAAGCTCGTATTGAAGGCATACATGTGAAGGTAACTATGGATGTCATTGAGCATGAGTTAGAGAGCCTGAAGAAGAGTGCGGTAGAGAAAGACCAAGCATGGCAGAGGGAGTTAACAAGACTAAGAAGTTTGGTAAAAAGTGTTGAGAGTCAAATTGCCCAATATGTAGAAGAGAAGAAGATGTTGGCAACGAGTATGAAGATGAGTTAAAGATGTATAGACAAGAGTTGAAGGTAGAGCAATCTCAGTGGTAAACATCAGAGTTGGTAGGAGAAAGTTTTGGGAGAATGAGAGCAATAATGAGTATAGAAGCTGAAGGGAAGCTAGAGGAAGCAAGACTACACGAATTGAAGTTACTTGTGTAGGAAACTTGGAAGAAGAGGGTGAAGGGTGTAGATATGAACAGTTTGTTGATTTGCTTAAGAGATCAAGTAGATAGGAAGATGATTGAACTAGGAGATAATGTGAGTGTTAGATTAGATTTAGTGAACTCTAAGCTATAGAACCTTAGGAGTAGTGTGAAGGAGGAGAAGAAGTCAGAAGTTGTAAAAGTAGGAATGCAAGTGTCTTTGGATCAATTACTTGAGACATGAGAGAAGAGTGGGTTGAAAGACAAGGAGATAGATAAAATACCCATGAGTGCAAGTCTAGTTCAGAGTGAAGAAGTAGTAGAAATTGTGAAGGCATTGGTAGAAGAAGAGAGACCCAAAGAGGAGGAAGTGAAGGAGTTTTGGATTTGGAAACCAAAGTCAAGGTTGACATCGGATCGGAGTAGAAATAGTTTTGAGATATGAAAAGGCAAATATGAAGAGGTGCATTGTCATTTTGGATCTGTAGGTTAGTAGAGTTATTATAAAACGGTATTTTTGTTAGTTAATTGTCAAAGTGCTCTACCTATTTAAAGGAGACATTTGCAGTATGTTTTTGTTTAGTATTCATAATTTCTGAAGATAAATCAAGCAAAGTGTTGAATCTCAATACTCTTCATTTGAGCTTAATTCCAAGTATCAAGTTTGTGTTTGTGTTTGTGAGTGTGTGGAGAATTTCAAAGTGCAAGTCAGTGAACTTGTTGGATATTAGATTCCACAACATTGAATCTTCATTTTGTGTGTTTAATCTTGAGTCAAGTGAAATTGAAGCAATGTCTTGATAGATCTAAGAAGAATTGTAGTGTTGGTAGTATTTGGTATTTATAAGTGCAATGCAAGGTTGATGTGAAGCAATTTTGATTGAGGAAGTTGTGCTTTCAATGGAGGGGTGGAACACAATTCTGAGGTGAAGTTGTTTTATAGTGAAGTAGTTGTTTTTAGGAGAATTTGAATCATCACAATCAAGATTGTTTGGAAAGATTTGATGGAGTTGTGATCATAGGAGTATATTTTGTGACAAGATTGTGAGTCAGTGCTTGTTACTCTCTTCTAGGTGTGGTTTCTACATGAGAGAATAAAGAAGAACTCAATAAGAACTACATCGTTCTATTCTACTTTGTATTTCACCATTTTTTACTTGTATCTCTGTGGGAACAAAATTTACTTGCTGATTACCGCAAAAGTGATACTTGCCGAGTTGTCATAGACTTGTATCATCTAAGAAGAAAACTTTCAATCTAAAATGTAATTATATTAGATATCATAAATAATAGAAAATGAAAGTATATACATGAAACTCTACCTAATTTACCAATGTATATTTATCATTTAACCAAATATTAATTAATCTAGACATACTAAAAATAATTATATAAAATATTAGATATCACAAAGAGAAATTTTAAATATAAAAAAAGATTATGATTCATTACTAGAGATTTAACCAAAGATAGAAGTTGGGAAAACCATTTACTATCTTGTCTTCAAAAGCCTATGGATATTCAGACCTATCACTTAAAGGAATGCATTCTCTTGATTGTATTGATAATCAATAGTAGTCAAGCTTTCAATTCCTCTATCTTAATTAAAGAAATCTTAGGGCTGGATGAAAAGGCTAAAAGGAAATGTCGCCCCATGAATCAATGGTAGAACTAAAGCGGACATGATTGACAAGGACCTTGAAAAACTATTTTCTTGGCTTGCTTCTTGTCATGACCTTTATTGCTTATAATAATTGGGAAGTGAAAGGCCTTCTCTATAGAGCTTTGGGGTTCCATAAGCCCTTTCTATACATTTTATTATTTTTTTTATCAAATTCTTATCAAATTTTCCCTACTCGTATTCCTAGAAAGCTTTTGAGCAAAGGGCTCATCTTCAAAATGGAACACAATCTTTACATCAAGATACCAACCCCAATTAGATGCTTATTATTGCTAAGCATGTTTCACTTGCAATAATTCCAAGGCGCATGCCCCAAAGGGCATGAGACTAGAAGGAGAGCTACATAACACTTGAGTAGATGAAGTGTGTTTTATGATTGAAGCAAAAACAACATAAAGTAATAATATATGTCCTAAGAATACCATGCCTATCATGCCTCTATTCATTACCCTCAGAATATGCTTGAATCATATTGATATACAAAGAGCTCACAAGTGTTGAAGTGGTGATGCCTATCAAGTGCATCCCACGTTGCATTGCTCAGCCAATCCAAGGCTCACAATCCAAGTCAAGCAATTCAGGTCCATAGCCTAACCTAACATTGGATGCTTGGATGCCTTTGACATTTCTAAAATAGTAGTAATACTAGTATGGAAACCCACCACTCACTCTCTCTCATTGGGCTCCGCTAATTGTTATAACTATGAATCCCAAACAAGTTTAAAACCTTCTTCTCAAACAGCAAGGGAGCTTGGGAGACTCATGAGTATGGGTAAAGTGGCTTTGGGTTGCCCAACAAGGTTCACTACTACCATAAGTGACCAATCAACCACTACCACTATTTGAGATTGGCATCTAACATCCAAGATGTCATCAACAATCAAATATGATGGTCATTCAATACAATCCTATGTATGTTGTAGAACCTCTACATAAAAGGTTTGTCCACCAAAGACAAAGATGATGAGATTGCAATCCAATATTGGCTACATCTAACAACAAAGCAGGTCCCATCCAAGAATGGACCTGATGTGTAATCACCATCAACCATGTGCAAGAATCACCCTTCAAAGGAACTTTCTCCAAAATGTAGGTTGGAGAAACAACCTAATGAACCTATAGATATTACAATATATGTAATATCTCCCAAAAACACACCAAAATAGAGATCTTTTAAACCTTGACCTTGGTCAAAATGGGTATGTCCCTAACATGGCCATCTAGAAATCACCAGATAAATGGGACTATGTCTTTCTAAATCTTGCATCCTCCAACAAGGAAATGTCTATTGGTAAGATCTTTTGGTAACTCTTGAGTATTGACATTGATAATAACTCAAGGTATTGATAGGCCAAGTTTTCCATATGATGTAGAGACTTGCCTAACAATCACATTTGTCTCCACATACAAGTACCTCTAAACTTGTATGCTTGCCTATAGTACCATAGCTAGTCCACTGTTGATCTCACCAAGAAACTCCAATAGGCATACTCACTCTTTTGGGTACTACTAAGCAATAAATGGGGTAAAAAAAAGGTCAAGCGTAATAGACTATGGAAGATCATCCTTAAACTGGTCTATTGGTGGTACAAAGGTTCCATTCCAAGCCTATTGCACCAACCTATCAACATGATACTACAACTTTTCATCTAATCTCCATAATGGACTATCCAAGGTGGATAGAACAACCCCACTTGTACTCCAAATCCAAATGATCTCCTTTAGTACTAGGGTATCCTCCGCATGGGCATTCCCCTTGAATAACTCACCAAGCCAAGTAATGGAACTATTGAAGCAAAGATTGATGCCATGGTCCTTGACTATAGTGAACCAAGACTACCAATACTAAAATTCATTGGTAGGCAACATACACATCCCTCACTTGACTACCAACTTGGCCTAGGAAATTGTTTCAACCAATAATCAATGTTGAAACACATAGGTAAAACAACATTGCTCTACCAACTAGCACATCATTTGACACTCACCACAAAATTGTCAATTGGATGATTGGGCTGAATCTAGACAACGAGCTCTCCATATGTGATGTATTTGGTGGAACCACACCTAGAGATATTTAACTCTAAAATAGACATCTCTTCACATTGGTTTTCCATAGCCCAAGACCAAGAATTGCAGCTTTTCCTAACATAAGAGGTTGTACACTAGAGTCTAATAAGACCCTATGTGGAATATAGACCTTCCTTAAAGGTCCCACCAAACTAAAAATCTCACTCTTGTTATCTAATAAGACAAATCTATGTGTAAACCAAGTGTAACAATATGGAGTTTAGCGACGTAGTTAGTAAGGCTAATGAAGTAGAGAATAAGCCAAATTAGCCCAAAATATTCTAGAAGCCTCTTGGGAAGTTTCTTGACTAGCTTAACTTGCACTCCATGCATGTAGCTTCTAGAAGGAAGCTTCTAGAAGCTTTCAACTAGATTAGCTTGCATGCCAAACCTTCTAGAAGGAAGCTTCTTGAGAAGCTTCTTGGTTAACTTGGCTTGCACTCTAAGAAAGCAGCTCAAGGAAACTTTTTGAGAAGCTTCTCAAGGGCCTTGTATGCTACCTTTAAATACCAAAGCCAATGCTCATGCTAGGCACTCATAGTTTTCCCACATTCAAGTGTCCCAATGTGAGTTTCCATTCTCCTATTTCTCTCCTCGGGCTCAATCTTTTACATTGGTATCAGAGAAGGAATGGGATGGATGGAATTTATGGACCACCAAATCCACTTCCACCAAACCATTTGGATTTTTGTGTCCAAGTGCTACCCAAGCATTGTTTCACACAATTCATCACCTCACACTTTAGACAAAATGTTCTGCATATGATCACCATATCTAAGGAACCCTTGGTGCTTCTATTTGTAACTTATGAAGAACGGTGGATGTATTGCTTCTATGTGTTAATAAATTAGATAGATTAGGGGTGATAAAGTAGCAACCATGGCGGCAATGCCCAATGTTATCCTTGCTATGTAGTGACAAATCAAGCACCTTACTCAATTTTTAGATAAACGAGATCTTCAACAACAAGAGCACACAGAGAGAGTACCAATTCAAGAAGGAGAAGATTGAATCTAATTCCCTAAACCCAAGGTATTTGAAGGAAAGAATCTCCCGAGTGCAATGGAGAATTTTGTGTTTGATTGTGAAAGTTATTTTCAAGCTACCTATTTGCAAGACAAGCAAAAATAGATTCTCTTGGCTTCTAGCCAATTGGATGGAGTTGCAAAGCTATGGTGGAGACTCTGAGTGGAGCAAGTTGAACAAAAAATTAGTGCACTAATTTGGCAGAATTCAAGAGTGCAATAATTTGTCAATTCAAAGCTGTAAATGTCACACGAGCTGCACTGGATAGGTTGGTAGAGTTCAGACAGATTGGCTCTGTAAGAAGTTACATCATGCAATTCTAGAACACCATCATGCAAATTCCAGATATACTAGAAGGTGAAGCTCTGGATATATTTATGAGGGCTTGAAGTCAAGAACCAAATTAGAGATAACCATGCAAGAGCCACAACACTTGGAGCAAGCCATGCGGTTTGCCAAACGTTTTGATTCCTTGGTTGTGATAACTTGGTCTCAACCCCGACCTCCACAAAACATATTGATACACTACACATGGGTGGAGGAGCCAGCACCAATGGAGATTGATGCCATTCAACAAAGACTACTTGGTTTTATAGATAGAGAGAAACTACAACAAAATGGTGGTTTTTTTTATTGTTACCACTAAATGTCCACTCAAGAATGGGTGACCTTGACAAGTTGCCCAGATAGAGTTTGTGGAGCGGAATGATCAAGGAAATGAGGAAACCTAATAGGAGATTTTGAGCCGCCTACTGGGAGCTTGATTAGTTCTAATGAGATTGAAGGCTCGACCTATGCAAGTTTGCTTCACTTGCAAGGTACGATATCTAATCATGGTTGTAGGATTTTGGTTGATTCTGAAAGTTCAGAGAATTGCATGTTTATGCAAGTAGCAAAGGAACTGGGTATTCCTATCAAGCCAATAATTGGAAGTAGATTGATGATGGTGGATGGTAGAAAGAGTTCTACATTTCATACCTTGCATCCTATTACCTTCAAGATTGGGAAGGAGTATTTGGAGTGTGTGAGGTTTGTAGTGGCACCTCTACACTATGATGTCATTCTCGTACTACCTTGGCTTGAATGTCATAAGGTTCAATTTGATTGGACACAACAAGAAATTCAAGTACAACACCAAGGTAGGAATTTCAGATTAGGTTGTTTGGCACCTCTAAGTAAGACACCTAAAAATAGTCAGTCCCAAGATGGGAAGTTTGTTGAGAAGGTAGCCATAGAGCAAGCATTGAAGCGAGATGAGTCCCAAGATGGGAAGTTTACTAGGAAAGCAACCATGGAGCAAGCTTTGAAGAAAGATGAGTCCCTAAATGGGAAGTTTGTTAGTGAAGCAGCCATAGAGCAAGCTTTGGAGGAAGATAAGTTTGTTTTTGAGGTGTGAATCAAGCCGATTGCACAAGGATAATTTGAGAAGGGCCAAGAGCGTCATCATGCAATGGTTGATCAAATAGTTCAGGAGTTTCTAGACGTGTTTCCGGATGATCTGTCAAAGGGATTACCCTCCGATTGTGGTTTGCACTTCAAGATTGAGTTATTGCCAAGGAGTACTCTAGTGAGTAGAGCAATCTACCGGCTCTCACCAAAGGAGTTGGAGGAGTTGCAAATAACACTTATAAAGTTGTTGGAGAAGGATTTCATATGACATAGTGCCTCTCCTTGGGGAGCACTGGTACTATTTCTTCCAAAGAAGGATGGAGGACTTCATTTTTGTATTGACTACAATGGGCTCAATAAGCAAACAATGAAGAATGCATATCCCTTACCTTAGATTGATGGCTTGCTTGATCAATTGAGTGGAGCACGATACTTTTCCAAGTTGGATCTTTGTAGTGGCTATTGGCAAATCTCCATTGATAGGGAGGGTGTGCAAAAGATTACCTTTTGCACAAGGTATGGGCATTTTGAGTGGAGAGTTCTACCTTTTGGGCTCACTAATGTTCCAGCAATCTTCATGGATCAGATGCATTGGGTGTTGGATGGACTATTGGATTGATACTTGGTGGTGTTCTTGGATGATATCTTAATCTATAGCAAGACAAAGGAGAAACACATAAATCATGTGCAAGAAGTCCGAAGACAACTACAACAATGGAAATTTTATTGCAAGAAGTCAAAGTGTGCCTTTTGGCAGAAGTAAGCCACCTTCTTGGGTCACAAGATCTCATCGAAGGGATCAAGATAGAAGAGGAGAAAATCAAGGCCATTACTGATTGGCCTACTCTAAAGGATATTATAGAAGTATGAGCATTTAATGGATTGGCAAATTTTTACTGACGGTTCATCTATTATTATGCTCATATGGCTGCATGTGGCTGCACCATTGATTGACATGTTGGGAAAGAACTTGAGCTTCCAATGGACCACCAAGCATGAAGAGGCATTCCAGAAGCTAAAACATATGGTGTCTTCAAGACCCATCCTTCAACCATATGATCCTCAACTACCTTGTGTGGTTGATTTTGATACTTCTAACTTTGCAATTGGAGCAATGTTGTAAAAAGTATTCCCAGATGGACTACATCCCATTGCCTTTGTGTCTTGCCAACTAAATATAGCTAACAGAAATTACTCTGCTTGAGATCAGGAACAACTTGCAATGGTATATGCCACCAAGGTATGGAGGCATTATCTCTTGGGAAAACAAGTGATCATGCAAATTGATCACAAACCATTGTTGCAGACCTTACACTTAAAACACATGAAGAGTCGACATCATCCATGGGAGGAGCAACTCCAATTGTTTGACATCAAACTTGAGTACAAACTAGTTTGGTTCCATATCATCATTAATGCTCTATCACGACAACCTGATTTGACGTCTCTTCCTCTCATCACAGTGGCAATTACAACGGTGGCAATTGACTCCAAGGTCCAAAATGAGTTTTGTTCAGCTCTACAACAAGATCCCTTCTTCCAAATGGGTACATGGTCATCTTATAGCATGTGACAAGGAGTACAACACCTTCTCCTTCAAGGAAGGTCTCCTATTCTATGAGGACCGGATCTATATTCCAGCCAAAGGTGATCTCTGACTTGTGCATCTTCAAGAAGCCCATGATTTAACAATAGTTGGTCATGGGTGTGGACAAGACCTTGGGTACCCTCCAACGCCAATGGTGGTGGCCCAACATGACAAAAGATGTTTGAGAGTTTGTCTGATTCTGTGAAAGCTGCCAATGCAACAAGACCAGCAACCAAAAGCCGAGTGGATTCCTTCAACCACTCCCCATTCCATCCGCTTGATGGGAACATATGAGTTTGGATCTCATCACATCCTTGCCCACGACAAAGCAAGGACACATAGCAAATTGTGGTGTTTGTGGATAAGCTTAGTAAGCAAATCCACTTGGCACCAACCTTTGATACCGTCGATGCTCCAACCTTAGTGAAAATCTACTTTGACAATGTCTTCAAGTATCATGGTATGCCAAGTGTACTCATCTCTGACCGTGATCCTTGATTCATTGAGAAGTTTTGGCAAGCACTCTTCCAAATACTTGGCACCAAGCTTGCTTTGTCCATGGACTATCATCTTCAAACTGATGGAAAAACCAAACTTGAAAAGTGTACCTTGGAAGATATGTTGCATGCCTTTGTCAATATCCAACATACCAATTGGGATGAATGTCTTGCAGTTGTAGAATTTGCCTACAACAATTCCAAACAGGCAAGCACCGGATTTTCTCTTTTCTTTCTCAATTTTGGCCAAGATCCGCTTGTTCTAGATTCCCTTCTTGCTCCTCCCTCATCTCAGGTCCCTCATACTTCAATCTTCTTGACCACCACCTCCCAATCTCTACAACAAGCCAAATCTCACCTCCTTGTTGCCCAGCATTGTCAAAAACAATATGCAAACCACCATCGTCATGATCTCACCTTTGAATTTGGTGATAAATTCATGTTATCCTCTAGTAACCTACCCCTCCCACTTGATACCCAAGTTTGTAAACTTGCTCCTAATTGGATAGGACCCTTTGATGTCACCCAAATCATCTCTCTTGTTGCTTATTGACTTGCCTTACTTTGTCATATGCGCATCCACCATCTTTCATATTTCCAAGTTAAAACCCTTTTTTCCTAACCCATCTTCCTTTTCTTCTCATGTCCAACC
Organism: Lunularia cruciata; assembly: GCA_948567375.1. NCBI lineage: Eukaryota > Viridiplantae > Streptophyta > Marchantiopsida > Lunulariales > Lunulariaceae > Lunularia > Lunularia cruciata. The sequence continues at coordinate 55,239,547 of OX419756.1, read as the reverse complement.
TCCTCTTCCTCCTCTCATCCCTATCAATGATCATGAGGAGTACAAATTTGATTGTATCCTTGCACTTTGCCACATTCAACAAGGATGCTGACAACATACGGAGTACAAGGTCTTTTGGAAAGGGTATCCCTTTCATGATGCCACATAGGAACCTCTTTCTCACCTCCAAAATGCACAAATGGCCATCCAGGAGTTTGAAGCTTCAATGGCGACAAAGACGTCACCAACTAGTAGTGGAGGAATATGTAACAATATGGAGTTTAGCGACGTAGTTAGTAGGGCTAATGAAGTAGAGAATAAGCCAAATTAGCCTAGAATATTCTAGAAGCATCTAGGAAGCTTCTTGGGAAGCTTCCCAATTAGCTTAACTTGCACCCCAAGCAGGTAGCTTCTAGAAGCTTCCAACTAGCTTAGCTTGCATGCCAAGTAGGCGGTTTCTAGAAGGAAGTTTCTTGAGAAGCTTCCTAGTTAACTTGGCTTGCACTCTAAGAAAGAAATTCAAAGAAACTTGTTGAGAAGCTTCTCAAGGGCCTTGTATGCTACCTATAAATACCAAAGCCAAAGCTCATGCTAGGCATTTAGAGTTTTCCCACATTCAAGTGTCCCAATGTAAGTTTCCATTCTCCTATTTCTCTCCTTGGGCTTGGTCTTTTACACCAAGCTTGCTCAAATGCAAGTCTACTAGGTAACCTCCAATCTAGTAGTTGTTGCATATCACAAGCCATTGGTAGCCAAACGGATCCCATGCTCCTCAACAAAGTTGGCTTCACCATCAACCATCTCTAATCTAGAAGTAGGAACCATACTATCCTCACTCTGATAGAGTGTGCCAACCAATCAAAAAATTGGAGTGGGTTCAACCCCCAATATAAATACTCATTGGTTGAGAACAAAGGAGAGTGCATAATCAAATGACCGCCACCAACTTTGTACTAGATATAGTTTATATAGAAGTAGATGGTTGACTAATATCTAGTCCATCCTACACTTCATCACCACCAACCACTCTTGTACTAGGATGTTTAGGAATCATGGATGTTGTCTGTAGTGCCTTAAAAAGTGTGAAAGATTAGGTAGTCTAACTTGTCTACCATCCTCTCCCCTTTATGAGTCCAACTCCATTGATGCTCCTCTAGGCTCAAGAGCACATTGCTAGTTGCTATGGTGGATGCATCTACTTGTGTTGATCCACACATGAAGTCAAGGACATCTCTATCACCAACATATGAATTGGAAGCCTTAGCACTTGAATCTGATCTCGTTTGAACTATAACCATACTAGCCAATCTCTGCTCTAATTGCTCAATTCCAAGTAGCAATGGCTATATCAACAATAAGTGTAAGTATTATGCCTCTACTAGGTGTGTGTCCCTTACCATGGTAGCACTAGCACTTTGTAACTCTAAGTGGAGATCAAAGCATCAATCATTGGTATGATCACGTCTATGGCAAATCACACCAACTATCAAATACTTGGATGAAATCATCCAACTCAATGGTACCTACCATACCAAAGTAGCACTTAGAGTCTTTGGAGGCTATATAAATCTTTTCTATGTCCTACAACAATGATATGGACACCTAACATGCACTCTCAATTGAATCAACTCCTATATTAGACTCCAAATCGGAATCAATCTCCTTCTTCTTTGGAACTTGACATATGGGTTGATATCAAGTGCCACTCCATGTAAACCCATTGTGTATAATAGCAAAATCTCCTCTAGAATCCTCAAAGAAATTCATTGTGACAATGAACTCCAAACCTCAATCATAACCACCAAGTACCACCATCAAGTGCCACCAACTACCAAACACCACCCACTAATATAACTTTAACCATGACAACCACATTAAGAGAAAGGCAACTTGTATCCTTCCATCACAACACACACTCTCACAATTTGTAGATCATCACTTACTACCTTACCAAAGAGAAACATAGGTAGACTGATTGGTCATCACTTCATCTTCACTACCAAGAGTACACCAAAGAACCATTGCTTTATATATCAAGGCCTCTCACAAAAACATGATGCACACATAGGAAATAGAGAATAGATGAGGTCCAATCATAAAATTTAAATGAAAACCCTCAATTTCACAAATCCAAACTAGATTTTTTCTACCACCATTTGGCATTTGAAGTAATAAGAGCACCTATTTACTCTTGCACTACCAAGATCACCACGTATGTGATCAATTACACTCTCCTAGCCAAAGCTACCCATATATAGATATGATTCCACTTGTTTCTAAGACAACAAGTGAAGATTGATCAATTGTCTACGGCACCAATCCAAGAACCAAAGATCCAAGGATCAAACCATATTGTGCATAATCTTGAAAGGAGGCTGATTTTCCCAAAAATTATTAGAAAATCGTCTAAACTAGCTAGCCTCAACTTATTAGCTCTTCTCGGTGCATTATAGCCTCTCTAGCCTATATACTATACCTTGAAGCCTCTAAATGCCAAGACCTTTCTTCTTGCTTAATTGAACCTTCTCCAAATAAGCTTATTGTGACTAAATCACTTCAAAACCTCCAGATGCCTCTCCAACTCTAGTTGACTTCCAATACTTGCTCTACCTCAAGATTGACCTCCAAATCAGACTTCCACCAACCCTTGTAGACCTCAACCAAATGAGGCCTTTCTTCTTGCCAAATCAAACTCTCTCTAAATAGGCTAACCATGACTAATTGGGCCACTAACTCACTTTGAGACCTCTAGATACCTCTCTAACTTTAGGAGACCTCCAATACTTGCTCTACCTTAGGATTGGCCTCCAAATCAAAATTCAACCAACTTTGGTAGACCCTTACCACAGTTGGTTGATCCCAAATCCTCTATCAAATGCCAAATAGAGTCAAATGCACCTTGGGCTTGATTTTGCATCACTTAACCTTGAATTCACTTCCTTGTGCTCAAATGAAATCCAATTTTAGTGCAATTGAACACCCACAAACTTGATTTTGACAATATCAACAACACTTTTGCACCAAGTCCAAAAATTTCTCAAAATCTTCACACAAATTTGACAAAGCTTTCATATACAATCAATCTCAAAGAAATCAATTAATGATTGAAGGTACCAAAAATCTCCCACGCCTACAAATACCAACAATGCACACTCTTCCCGCACTTGATTTTCTTGTGACTCACTTCTGTGAGTTTATTAGATGGTCACAAACTTAACTCAAATCAAAAATCAATTACACTCAACTAAATACATTGCAAACAACGCGTTATAATAACACTTTTAAGCCACATTCACTCTAGCTAAGAGACTCCAAGTGATGCTTGTTGGTCTTTGTCCACTATAACTAAGAGCTTGGAGGATCAACATCAAAGAAATGAGCTCTCTAGAGCTTCACTTTGAAGTTATACCCCTCTAAACTCAACCTAGAACTCCACCCTAATGGTGCCATTGACGACCTATCTCACAATGCAAATGGTAGCTCTAACCGTGTGGTCAATAGCCGTGACATGAAATATGGCCATCACTAAGTAGTCTTTGAGTAACTACTAGTATAGTTATGATTGTCAAGACTAACACTCCAGCATTCAAGCCAACTAGCTTTGGCACTACAAATGTAATGACAATTGTTATATATACAACCACAAACTAGAACAAAAATAAGGGTGTTAAGAGAGCCCAACTACCAAAAATGTTATAGGTGTTGTCTCCTCTATAAATAGTAGACCTACCCCTTTGCATGAGATTGATAGAGATGTTTATGTATCTACCAAATCCTCTACCACACACTCAAATGTCTTTGGTCCAATGATATCACCAAAGACTCCCATAATCCTCCTATCAAAAGCTCCCAAGCTTGATAAGAAGGTCAAGGAAGGGATGAAGGATTGTACAAAGAAGATAAATTGGTTGATGGGCAATACTAGAGGAGAGTATACCAAATACCACCTTTGGATCACCTACAGATTATCTAGTAGAAGAAGGTCATCCACATGGAGAATATCCTTTGCAAAGGTTGTGTCTTAGAAACATGTGACAAAGTCCTTGGATCCTATTGGCACTCCAAAAATACAGAGTACATTTGTAGATGTGATACACCCTAGAAGTTAAAAGCTAGAAGCTAAAAGTGGGGAGGGATACCTAAAGGGGACCATGCTCTACACTTTGACACCTTGACTCTTAAGCCTTCAAGATGAGCAATAATCAAGAAGTCAAAGGCCTACTTAATATGATCTATGGGGCCCACAATGTGTGTATCTTCTGCCAAGGAGTAAATACACAACCTGGCATGGCCAAAGTAGTAGATAAGAGAGCTCTAAAGTGAGCTATGGCAAATAAAGGTCTCCTAAAGAATCTCCCTATCATGTACCAATAATTGACTCCAAGACGGTGACTCTTGCTTCTGAAAATTTTCATTGGTAGTAAAGGGAAGCAAGATAGTCATAGCAAGATTGCACAAAAGGAATAAGACTTGCCAAGGATCCACTGGCTTCCCTAAGCTCTCTAAAGATTGATGCATGTGAGACATTATTAAAAGCATTCTCAACATCCACGCGTAAGACCACCCATTCCAAATGGATACCTAGGAGTGCACTAATGCCTAGAGATATAACTTCACAACCCCAAAGTGTAGCTATTCCAAAATGATATGGATTGAGGTGTTTTTGGAATTGAGAAGAATGCTGAAGGAAAATGGTACGGCTAACCAAAAACAAAAAGATCTCCCCAATAGCAACCTATCTAATGCCCCTTGTGTCCTTCTCCATCACAAGAATTTGACTAGCACCTATCACCCAACTAATTGACGTAGGAATATTTCCCCTTGCTATTGCTCTAGCCACCTAAAACAACTGGGTGAAACCACTAGAGTGTTCATCTTAAAAGAAGGCACGTGAAAACAAAAAGGAAAAGTAGATCCATCAACCAGGACAAGGAAAGACAAACAACCAGGACAAGGAAAGGCAAAGGGGGTAAAATGGAATTAAGTCCCAATAGTATTGGTAAGAGGAATTTGCCTTACAATTGCATCTTAGCCCCATTTTGCACCTTATATCTTTTTCCTTGTAGTGCTTGATGAGGTCTTACCATCCTTCTTGTTTCACCTGCACTCTCTTTTTTAGATTTGCCTTATAACACCTACGATATCTCAGCTATGCAAGCAGTAACAAGAATCTCCAAAGAAAAAAAGTGATATTGTACATATAAAACATTTAATTACCAGTCTATTTGTATTGTATAAGAAGAAAATTTTCAATCTGAAACATAATTATATTAGATATCACAAATAATAAAAAAATGAGAGTATGTGCATAAAACCCTACCTAATTTACCAATGTATATTTATCATATAACCAAATATTATTTAATCTAGAAATCCTCAAATTAATTATATAAACTATTAGATGTCACAAAGAGAGAGAAAATATATCAAAAAAATTTCTAATTCATCACTAGAGATTTAATCAGGAGATAGAAATAGACATCTATAAATCCATAAATCCATACAAGAAATAGTACGATCCATAAATAAAAATACACCTTGTGCATGCATGTAAAACCTCTAGAATTTCTGAAGTAGATTTATAATTTATAAATGAGAATTCTCATACATACTTTATAAGGGAGAATTCTCTTATAAACAGAACACGTGTATAAAACCTTCAACTTCCATTTGGAAACCATTTACTATCTTGTCTTCAGAAGTTTATGGATGTTCAGAACTATCACTTGAAGAAACTCATTCTCTTGACTGATTCGGTAGTAGTCAAGCGTGCAATTCCTCTATCTTAATCTCAACCTTTCTCCGCTTGCGAATGAAGGGAAAGGCCCCCTCCCATAAAGGTTTGGGGTTCCAAAAGCCATTTTCTTAAAGGTGTTTTTTTTTTTTTTTCCCAGTTTCTTGTCAGTTTTATCCTGTTCCTGTTCCCAGAAAGCTTTTGAGCAAATGGCTCATCTTCACAACGGAACACAATCTTTACGTTGGGATACCGGCCCCAACTAGTAGCTTACTAGTGAGTGCCAAGCATCTTTCACCTTCGGTCTCAAACCTTCAATCCTGGACAAAAGGACATGAGACGAGAGGGAGAGGTCCACAGCACTCGAGCAGAGGAAGGGCGTTAGCCGGGGAAAGTGATTATAGTTTCCGGCCGCAGGCTCTCTTTGTCGGACCAAAGAAGTACCCTTTCGGGGCCTAAGTTGTGCAAGTCCAAGGCGTAGCGCAGCACTCTAACGCACCGCTTCCGCTTGAATACGGTTTCCCGATCGGAGACCCATGGATCACTGACGAAAGTGTTTTGCTCACGCCACTCTTGTTGTTTTTCATGTCTTTAATTTAATTTGGTTCAAAAGGTATGAGAAATGGCTAAGTAACATAAGGGTAACGTATTGGATCGAAAATCCTGTAAAGATGGTTCGAATCCGTCCTTAGCCTACTATTTCACGATTCTATTGTTTCTAGAAATAGCCTATTATCTAGTAAGTACAAAGTTCTTGACCACTCTTTAGACTTTAGACCTACCCACCAGGTGCGACGTAGACGGTGCGGTCTGAGTCCTAAGGAGACTTCTTCGGTTTTCACAGGGTCAATAGTTTAGGAAAGCCGTTAGGGTTATTCGGAAATAGCTTGACGATTTCAGCACACGAAGTTCCGACGGTTTCAAAGGCACAAGACCTAAACTTGCCGGTCGAAGTCCAGAAATGGCTTGACGATTTTCCTTACTTGGCTTTAGGAAAGAAGGGGTTTTACATGCCAAATAAGCCTGGAGAAGTAAGCAAAAACATATCACGTTTTCTGCACTCTGCCCTCTCCCCCGTTAAGGTAGACAGACAAAGCTCTTTAGGTTCCGCGAGCTGAAGTCCAAGAACAATCTTTTATAATTCCTTCGGGGCTCTACTGTCTAAGCGGATGCCAAAGCGAGACACTCGAGCAAAGGTAGAGGGAAATAATTTGAAATCATTCACTATGAGGAATTAGAAATAAGTAACCATCTGCAAAATAAGACATAAATTCAGCTATTCAGGTTGGATCCTCATCTAGGTAGTGAATATCTCGGTATAACAGAGATATTCATTACAGAGATTATCTTTGATTACCATGCAAGTTGAAGTTGTAAGAAGTTGTCACCCACTAAGAATAAAATCAAACACCAATAATGTCAATGCTGATTTATCTAATTTATTTTTGAATCTCTCACAACACTTCCTTTTTTCTAAGTATTAGAATAGCTTTAGAAAATATATATTTGATTTATCTAACTTATTTTTGAATCTCTTGTGTCACTTCCTTCTTAACTATTGGAATAGATTTGGAAAATACGTACCAACTCAAGTATCTTAAACTTATCTTATATACCACTTAAACAAAACTCTCTATGGGATTATCTTGTGATGATCTATCAATCACTTGATATATTATCTTAGGAATTCAAAGTAGCTTCTCTATTGAAAAAAAAAATTCATCCATACATTTAAACATATCTCTTGATGGTTTCTTGAAGTTTCCAACATAATAACTAAATCTTGATGATCGATGATGGTTTTATATGAGCTCTAATTGGAACAAAGCAAAGTTTAGCCTTTTCAAAACCATAACTATACTCTTCAACAACATCAATACTCCTTTGTTCACCATCAGGCCGAGGAGTTTCCATGTCCTCATCATGTTGAGCTAGAAGAACAAAGGGATGTATAATTGTATGCATTTTTTGGTGGAGATAAATTTACCTAAATATTTTTGAAGAAAAAGAACAACTTCCACAAAGATATTGATAGATATTCAAATACTTGAAACAAGTTGAAAACATACTCTCTTCTAGATCCGTGGAGATGAACTGTTCTTATTGGAACTTCAAGGAATAGTTTAGTAGACTATGCTTTGTATGCTTATCCGTGAGGTGACTAAGGACCTATTACTTGATAAAATATGCAAGGATTGTAAAAAACACAAGGTCCTTAATATCATGACTTGCCAAATTTACAACTTGTTACTTATTAGCAATTTGGATGAGATAGTGAAGATATATCTTCTTTATTGGTTCGAGAAGCTGTACAAACATTACATACTACATAAATGTTTATTGGATGGTCTTATGATTTATCAGAAAGACAAGGATATAAAACATAAGCTCTTAGATGTAAAACGCACAGCCATAGGTAGGAAGTCAGAGTGCTAGAAGGAAGAGAAGGCGGTTAGAAAGGTTCTTCTTGTGCCAAATCTTGATGGAGTATCATTTTCTCTTACAAGTGCATTTAATCTTTGGGGTGAAAAAACCTAGGTATAGAAGAAGAGGGATATATAAATATAATTTGGATGAACCCATCCACGAGGAGATACACTGGTTTGGATGCAATTTAAAGGAATGTAAGCATAATCTCACCGAGTTAATTTTGTACGGATTTGACATTATGTACAGCTAAGAGAATCATCATATGAACTTATTAGATTCTTGTGATGTTCCACAAACAACAAAATTTGGGCATAATTAATAAGGTGTTACAAGAGTTGTGTATGAGAGTATATTTCACGATTGGTGAGTTACATTATCTATGGATTTTATATTTTTTATATTTTTTCATTAAAAGCTTCTCAAATTTCATCCTTAATACATTCAAATTAATTTTTGTGTAAAGGACATTCAAGTGGATCTCAAACCACCACCACCATAAGTAAATCATGATCAAGTGTTGGACTAAGGAAGGCATACAATCTATAAAAAGAAATTCACCCTAGTTCCAAGATAAAAATAGAAAATGATAGATCTTAATTTGTTATGTGGTATCTAGCTAGAGCAAAAAAGCTAAAGCATCAGGTGTGATATATTATTAAAATATATAAAAAAAAACGTAAATATTATGTATTATTTGATGTCATAAACTCTAAGTTGGAAGGAGTAGATGTTAGATCTTTATATTGGGTAGAAGAATCACAATGTTGTGTCTGGTGTAGCTAGGATGGAATGGAGTAGCTGTGGAGTTGAACATACCTTGTAGTAGCTGTATTCGATAGTGCTTGTTGATAGAAAAGGACTATTTCCTGTTAAAATCAAGGTTATTTCTATTATTAGGTTCCATAAGGAACCAGGTCTAGATGGAAAAGTCCAAAAATTAAAAATATCTCTAGTGGTTCTAATGGTAGTAGGTACATAGATATCTAGCGTTCTTGATGCTAAGCTTGTAGTTTCCTGTCCATTTGAGTTGGCAATTTACAATCACTAAATATAGAAGTAGAGGATGAACCAAGGGTAGAGATCTAGAAGACAGACCATTTCTATGCATTATAGTTGAGTAAGAGATAGTCTAAACAGCTTATGTTAGGAATTATTGAAAAAATAATTCCAACAATATGAAGAAATCTTATGCAAACAAAACCTTTTATACTCTCTTGTTAGAATATAAAACATCTACTCCATTTATTTCTAAGTTCTATAATTTATTTGATGATAACCATGGAGAATACATGACAATACTTAAGTATAAAATGAATCCTCTTTAAAATTAAATGATCTAAATACTTTTGCCTTCATACTTATAATATAACTAAGCATTTGATTTGAATAAAAAAATTTATCAAAGGATGTATACAAATACAGCACATGTTTATGTACATTGGTTGAGCAGGAACTCTCCTAATACCCAGTTTGAACGATAGGTTTTAAATTCTTTTACTGGTTTCATCTATTTTTATTTATTAGTGTATAATTGGAATTTAAACGTAAGCTTTATAATTAGATTTCGATTATATTATTGGAATTTTAGCAGTAGATTATACCTTCTGGGTTTATTTTAACAGTCACATATTCAAGATTATGTTTAGAGTAGATTATAAAGAATATCATGATCAATAAATTTAACTTTTTAGTTTGACCTTGAGAGGTGGTGAGGGGAATATCAGTTACCAGGATTTTGAAACACATTAGCATGGAACACGGTAACTTTTTTGTTTCTCTAATATTTAAACTAAATAGATAATAGAGAAAGAAAGGAAATTTGAGATTGGGTGAGAGTTTATCAAACTAACTGACAAGGGGTACTTTATATTTACGTCTATGATAGTCTGTAAACATTTACTTCATAAAGAGCATCGGCTAGGCTAATGCATTTCATAGAAAAATAAGCACACTAGATAAACCTTCTTCCAATACTCAATGGTAGATGAGGCATATATCTAATGGAATACCCTATATACAAAATGATTTTTATATAGTTAAAACTAATTAGAAACAAATTTCTCATTACGATTTTATCTAAATTCTACCGCAAAGAGCTGCCGCCTGTGAAAACAAGAAGGATAGGTAAACCCCTGCAAGGAAAAGACATACGGAGCTCAGCTCCAATAGTAATCTGCCCTAGAGCGCCTACCCACCTTACACATTTTGTTTCTGTTTTCTGTTGTCCCACTTGACGGGGTGTTCCATCCTTTCTGCGATTTTCAATGTGCGCGGCTTATACTATTTAGCTACAGGTATTTTTCCGTTTCAACAAAGGTGAAATCTAAGACCTCTAAAGTCGCTTTCTAAAACCGCAAAGGAAGCTAAAAACTTGAGTCGCTGCGGTAATCACTTTACGCCATATACATTCTTAAGTGCTTTATCCTCGAGGATAAAGCACTAAGAATCTCTTGTTCAGATTGAGCACCTTCTTAAATACAACACCGGATATCTTGCAATGAACTCTAGCGGCAATCCAATGTAAATATCAAAATTTACCCAGCCAAAAGATTTGTGATCAAACATCATCAGAAAACTTGATTTGCATGACCTTTCTAGGTCGGATCAAAGATCGCGCAGCTTCATCGAGCACGAATTCAGCGCAAAATTTCTGAGAACACTCCCCAACGAGCTCTCCCAACCATTTGATCACAGAAACGTAAACACGGAAATGACACACTTAGATCCAAAATTGCATGCTATGGCGTTGCGGCTAGGAAGGTTGAGCTTACGCATATATACGAGTGCAATCGGGAAAACCTCCTCGTTTTATTGATATAGATCAGCATGTTTTACCGACTGCAGACATATGCGCTCGTATTTCTCTGCGGTCGGTAAAACTGTCCTCTTGCGCATTTTACGCTTATAATCGTGTTCCAAGAATTTTATTCGAATAGATTGAAGGTGGTCTGATATATAGAGCCTCCAATCCATGCTTGTCCGTTACAATATAGCCAGCGGACCAGAAGGTGCCGATCTTCTAAGACATATATAGAGGAATGTTCGTTGCTGGAACCAAGATTGGTACCAAACTTCTTATCGCTTAATGATGAAGGTATGTGCAATAATTCTGTCAAATTCATCACTGCGTATGGGAGGCCGTTAGGAGGGAACTCGGTATATTTGTCCGGTTTCTCCACGTCTCTCGCGTCTCCTGAAGCCAATCGTCATTTTTTTGCCTAATCCGCAAGATGTAAAGAGAAGGACATCGAGCGGAGAAATTCCAGCTGTGCACAGACGTGATTGTGACATCCATTTCTAGAGCTGCGCATGCCTTGTGATCTTCAGCCTGCTGCCGTGTGTAAGAACCACCAAGATCTTCAAGTTAAAGTAAATACCCGTACGTTCTTTGTGTGTCATGATGTTTGCGCATTGCAGAGTTATTTAGTTCGAGTTTTTAAGCTCCCTGCCGACCTAAAAATAAATTTCGTTACAGAGCGACCGTAGCCAATATGATCATGGGGCACAAAAACTAGAACACGAGAACGGATCGGAGGTACATCTAGTCTGAGCTAGCGTCATAAAGCAATCTTCATAAGACTGATCATCTTTGGAGTAGAGTAAGGTGCTATTAGCTGCTTGTCTAAAGTCCAATTCAAGCAATTCAATTTAGGCGGCAGGGGGTACCACTCTCACTCTCATACTTTGTAGCTTACTTTAGACAGCGTGTATCCATTGCTCTACAGAGGGCAGTGGCTGGTGCAATCCATAGGAGAGCAATCACATTAGGTGATGTTTCTTCGGATGCTCCAGTTGTGTGTAGACCGTACGACTTGCATAGCTCGGATATCTTAGGTGCGGTAGGGCAGATTTCTCATACAGACTCTATTGGGGCTTAGCCCCATGTTACCTTTTTGGTCTCTCCCTTGTACGGCTTGATGGGGTCTTCCCATCCTTCATTTTTCCTACGCGGTCGCCTTTTTTCTTTTTATTCAAGCTAAACTATCTTCAAAAGGCAATATATGGAAGATCGACGATCAATGGAGAATAGTCAACATGAATCATTTGAAAGTAAATCTATGTCTCTAGATTTCGATAAACCATTCAGTCGTCTGAACCTGATTACTCTGATAGAAGTTGACAAACTCTGTGAAGTACGATTGAAGCTTTACCTTTACACATTCACGAATATAAGTAATTATTCACAGCTCACATTCTGGCCTTGTCGCGGCGACGGGAAAGGGATTCAATGCGTTGCGTGAGTTTTCAACTTGTGGACTCGTCCAGGTTGCGTGAACTTTTACTAATGCGCAGCCCGATGTGACGTAATATTTCTAAACAAGGTCCACCTGTGATCTCGGATTGGTAAGATCGATCATGAGAGTCGCATTGGCCAGGACATACGCAACAGACACCTTTCAAACAAGGACTGACCAGTTCGAACGAAATTTGTCTAGTTTATCTAAACAAATTTACTGCTGGCCGTTGGTGGTTAAGTCATCAACGTGCGTATCAATCTTTCATTGTTTTATGAATTTCATATTAAACAAGTATGGGTTCCGAAGATTCCCTTTGAATTGAGCAAAACACAACGGCAAAGTGAGACGGTGTGCCTTGTCCTTACCTTATCCTTGCAAGACGGTATTCCCTTCCTACATGCACGGCCATGAGAGTGTGGCTCTGCGGTGTCCCTTTGTAAGCGACATGACGTTAAATAGCTTTGTCCCTTTCTAAGCGATCGGCGTCCAATACCGGGACATGGCGTATCGTTTGCAGTTCCGACTACCGAGAAAAAACACACTTGTAACTTCGAAAGTTGCCCTTACCGTTATTATCAGACAATTTCTCTAACGTTATTATGCAATCTTCTTGGATGGAGATATTATGTTAGCGGATGTTACTTTCTCTTTGAAAAAAGGAAAAATGAAGGATGGGAAGACCCTATCAAGCCTTACAAGGGAGAGACAAAAAATGTAACTCGGGGCTAAGCCCCAATAGAGTCCGGATGAGAAATCTACCCTACCGCACCTAAGATATCCGAGCTATGCAAATCATACGGTCTACACACAACTGGAGCATCCGAAGAAACATCACCTAATGTGATTGCTCTCCTATGGATTGCACCAGCCACTGCCCTCTATAGAGCAATGGACACACGCTGTCTAAAGTAAGCTACAAAGTATGAGAGTGAGAGTGATACCCCCTGATGCCTAACATGATAAGCTCTCGCGCACTCCTTGACAAATGTGTCAAATGCCGTGTCCATCGCTCCATATAACTCCAAGGCTAGAGGAACAAAGAGGTGACCTCGCTGCATGCCCCTATACTTGGAGACCTTACGACCTGCTGCTGCACTCGCCGCCCATCCAGGGGGATGGGTAATCACTCCCTCTGAAATTGTATCCCGCGTAGGGTCCGTGACCACAACATCGGCTACTATCACCTGATCATCTCAGACCAAGTATAAGTCTGCCCTGACATGTGTCATCTGCAAAGCATATGAACGCTCCCTCCAAGCTAAGTATCCACTCTCTCGTGCCATAGCAAACACTATGTCTCTAATGGCATCATGTGTAGTTATCTTTTGTCCTCCAAAAGGACACCATGTCATGTGGACCGCTGCTGCATCTAGTGTAGAACCACACTCACAAGTGAGTAGTGAAGATGCAGATGGGTGGACCAAACCTAGGCGAAACCTCATTGCTATAGAGAAAGTCGCCGGTGTGAGTCGGAAAGCCCTAATGCATGGTCAAGCTAGGATCCACGAGCCTGCACCCTTGCCGGAGCAAGAGCGTAGACGTGCTCTAGTAGCCTGAGGAATGGACGAGTCAACTAAGAGAGAATGTAGCGTATGCTCACATTGTCGCTCCATCAAGGAAGACTGTAGACCTCTAGTCCAATCTGACGATAGTGAAGCAAACAATGGAAAACCCTCTCGTGCTCGTGGGGATAGACTATCTCTCGTCTGCCGCAATAACACCTGGAGAGAAAAGGATCCTCCCTCCACCTCTGTCACATAAGTCTCCAAAACCGGCCTATCAGCAACCACAAAACGAGAGGCAAATAGGGGTGCCGAGAGAGCCCAACTACCCAAAAACACTATAGGTGCCATCTCCTCCATAGAAAGCAAGCCAACCACACCACATGAGATTGGTAGAGCCGTCTGTCTACGTGCCAAATCCCTTGTCACACACTCAAAAGTCCCTAGTCCAATAATATCACCAAAGACTCCCATAATCCTCCTATCAAATGCTCTCAGACGTGATAGGAAGGCCGGTGAGGGGGGAACTATACGGATGAGGTAGGATGGTCTACGAGCAATACTGGAAGAGAGTATACCAAATGCCACCTGCGGATCTCCTAGTAATGGAAGGTCATCCACATGGAGAACATCCTCTGCAAGGGCAGCGTCCAAGAAGAGTGTGACAAATCCCTCCGATCCTACTGGCACTCCAAGAACACAAAGTCCATCTGTAGATGTGATACACCCCTCTGGAAGCTCAAGGTGGGGAGGGATACCTAAAGGGGACCATGCCCTACACTTTGACACCTTCACTCTCAAGCCTACTAGATGTAGCTCGGTAGTCAAGTAGTCAAAGGCCTGCCTAATCTGATCTACATGGCCTATGATGTGTGTATCATCTGCCAAGGAGGGAAATACACAACCTGGTATGGCCAAAGTAGTAGATAGGAGAGCTCTAAAGTGAGCCATGGCAAATAAGGGCCCCCCCCAAAGGATCTCCCTGTCGTGTACCAACAGCTGACTCCAAGACGGTGACTCCCTCCTGTGAACCACCATGCTGGTAGTAAAGGGAAGCAGGAGAGCCATAAAAAGACCGCACAAAAGGAATGAGACTTGCCAAGGATCCACTAGCCTCCCTAAGCTCTCTAAAGATGGATGCACGTGAGACGCTATTAAAAGCGTTCTCAACATCCACCTGTAGGACGACCCACTCCGGATGGATATCTAGGAGTGCTCTAATGCCTAGAGATATAGCCTCACATCCTCCAAGTGTAGCTACTCCAAACTGATGTGGACTAAGGTGCTCTCGAAAGTGAGAACGATGCTAAAGGACGATGGTACGACTGACCAAACGCAAAAAGATCTCTCTAATAGCAATCGGTCTAATGCCTCCCATGTCCTTCTCAATTGCGAGAAGTCAACTAGCACCTAAGACCCGACTAACAAACATAGGAATGTCTACTCTCGCTACTGCTGCAGCCACCTGAAACAACTTGGTAAAACCACTAGAAGGATCATCTGCCTGAAAGCAATCTCTAAGGTGCTCATAAACCATCCCTGACAAGCCTCTTGAGGAAAGGCGAGGGGCAGTGCACAATGTTTGTGCAAATAGCGACCTATCAAGACATAAAGGCTGCTCAGGTTGATAATCTAAGACCTCTAGTGGTAGTCCCTCTACTGCTATAGGATGCAATGAGCGTAGGGGAGAGATGGTCTCATCAGTAGGACTCGCTATAGACAAAGGGTGTAGCGCTCATGCTGCTCTACTAAACTCTCCCGCTTGACCCAATGTCCTACATCGTCGTAATCGAGTGAAATTTGTGGTATCCTGTGGTGATGCCTGTCTCCTAAATCGTGTAGCCCTAACAGACTCCTCCTGAAGTGCTGCCCAATCCCCCGCTCGGAATCGACAAAATCTAGCCGCCACCTCTCTATGCCCCATGCGTCCACCTCTAGCATAACGAAGACACCATCAAGGGAGTAGGAGGAATAGGAACCACGCTAACTCGTCCAAGGGATCACGTGCCAAACGATCCAATGGTAGGTGAAAAGCCTGTCTAGCCTCATCATGGAGTGTGCAGGGTAGCCTATGGAATAGACGTGGACATAGAAAACTAGTCTCAAATACCCCCAGAATGCAACCCGCCTGAGAAGCTAACCACTCCCACGACTCGATTGGTATCCCTAGAATGATCAACAAAGGTACAAAAGAAGCGTGCGTAATCTCGAGTGTCACTGTTGTCAATGCGGTCGCTTGTCTCACATGGGCATCCCAAGTGGTCCAATCATAGTCCTTTTGCACCCTTCACCACATGGGTCTTTACCCCTTGCAAAGTAAAGCGCCGGTGACACACCGGGCATGGTGTATCCTGACCCTCTCTAGGCGACCCCACATGGAAGGTGTAGCTATGGCTAGCACAAGAATAGTGATAGTAACACATGATATTCCTCTCCATATCTCCCCATATCTACAAAACCACAACCCCTGACATCCCAACTCACATAAGAAAACAATCTCTCTAAACCCTAAAATCTATAAACTCTCATAACTTTCAATTTCCATCTCCAAAATTTTCAAATTAAATTCCCATGGAACTTAATCATGAAAACCAAGAGATTAGAAATGAAAATTCCCAACCCATCACTCTCAATGTATAATGATCACTCTCAATGCTAAAAAAGCTAAAAATCTTCATGACTTTCTACTCCATTCTCCATAGTCTTCAATCTAGGTACCAATGGAACCAAAATTGAAAGACAAAGAGAATTGGCTATTCACTCAAATACTACATGCTAGAGAGCACTCAGAAATTATCAAAATTGTCTCACGTCTCTCCCTCTCCTCTCCCGTCTCCACACTCTCCCGCATATATTTTGGCGGGTGACCATCCATTCTTTGGGTCACTAGATTTCTCTCTTGGGTGATAGTCCATTCTTTGGGTCACTAGAGTACAGTTTCGCTCTTGCTCCTACAAAAGTGTAAACTCTTGGATCCTAGCTTGTCTATATATATTAGAGCATGTAGATTCAGACCAGCCACTTTCTTTACATGGATGAGGTTTTGCCTAAGTTTGATCTACTTGTCTCCATCTTGGTTATTCACTTGCAAGTTTGGTTGTACATCAAATGTAAGGGCAATCCATATGACAACGTGTCCTTATGGAGGATAGAGGATAGCTACCCATGATGCAATCAAAGATATAGTGATTGCTATGGCACAAGAGAGTGGATACCTTGGTTGTATGGAGATTTCATATTCTTTGCGTATGACACATGTAAGAGCATACTTATACTTGGTCCTAGATGATTAGGTGACAATGGCGTATGTTGTAGTTATAGACCCTACGCATGATGCAATTTTGGAGGGAATGATTACTCATCATCTTGGATGGGCGGCAAGCGGTGCAATAGCACACAAGGTCTCCAAGTAGAGAGGTATGCAACGAAGGCACCCCTTTGTTCCTCTAGCCTTGGAGTTATATGGAGCAATGTACATGGCAATAAACACATTTGTCAAAGAGTGTGCAAGAGTTTATCATATTAAACGCCATAGGTACCATTCTCACTCTCATACTTTGTAACATACTTTAGACTATGTGTCCATTGCTCTACATATGTGTGATCCAATTTATTTATCCAACAATAGATCCACGTTTCAAAAATCTTTGTTCACCATATAAATTGACTCGTACTCATCTTCACATATAAATAAAATTGATCCGCGTTTCAGAAATCCTTGTTGACCATGTAAGTTCGACCACGATATAAATCAGAGGGGTTTTGGTAATAAATAGCTGACCATGTAAAATTAGAGGGGTTTAGTAATGGAGACCTTGAGTAACGATTTGGGTTTGGTTCCAAAGTTACAAAATATAAATAATAAATTCTATCTACCGTGGGTTTTTCAAACAACTTTAGGTTTAACCCCGTGAAAAAATTTGAATCTAAATATATATAATTATTATTATAGAATTTTATTTATATATATACTGACAAACATACGACGACGTCTTCAACGCTGAACACATCATAAGAGATGTGAAAGGAAGCTAGTTACCCCGGCCTATGCATGCTAAAGGAGCCAATATGGTTTTTTTTTATTCATTTTCTTGTTCCTTATATTGTGGAAATCATGCAAATTATTTTGGTGTCTTGGATTGGTAATTTTTGTGTGCCTTGGGAGTCTTGTTCAAAGATGCAAAGGTTGAAAAGGAGAAAGAGGCGACCGCGTAGGAAAAACAAAGGATGGGAAGACCCCATCAAGCCGCACAAGGGAGAGACAAAAAAAATAACATGGGGCTAAGCCCCAATAGAGTCTACATGAGAAATCTGCCCTACCGCACCTAAGATATCCAAGCTATGCAAGTCGTACGGTCTACACACAACTAGAGCATCCAAAGAAACATCAACTAATGTGATTGCTCTCCTATGGATTGCACCAGCCACTGCACTCTGTAGAGCAATGGACACATGCTATCTAAAATATGCTACAAAGTATGAAAGTGAGAGTGGTACCCCCTGAAGCCTAACATGATAAGCTCTTGTGCACTCCTTGACAAATGTGCCGTGTCCATTGCTCCATATAACTCCAAGGCTAGAGGAACAAAGAGGTGACCTCGCTGCATGCCCCTATACTTGGAGACCTTGCGACCTGCTGCTGCACTCGCCGCCCATCCAGGGGGATGGGTAATCACTCCCTCCAAAACTGTATCCCTTGTACGGTCCCTCACCATGACATCCGCTACTATCACCTGATCATCTCGGACCAAGTGTAAGTCTGCCCTGACATGTGTCATCTGCAAAGCATATGAACTCTCCATCCAAGCCAAGTATCCACTCTCTTGTGCCATAGCAAACACTATGTCCCTAATGGCATCATAGGTAGCTATCCTCTGTCCTCCAAAAGGACACCGTGTCATGTGGACCGCTGTTGCATCTAGTGTAGAACAACACTCACAAGTGAGTAATGAAGATGCAAATGGGTGGACCAAACCTAGGCAAAACCTCATCACTATAAAGAAAGTAGTTGGTTCGAGTCGGAATGCCCTAATGCACGGTCAAGCTAGGCTCCAAGAGCCTGCACCCTTGCCGGAGCAAGAGCAAAGACGTGCTCTAGTAGCCTGAGGAATGGATAAGTCGACTAAGAGAGAATGTAACGTATGCTCACAATGTCGCTCCATCAAGGAAGATTGTAAACCTCTAGTCCAATCTAATGATAGTGAAGCAAAAGGTGGAAAATTCTCTCATGCTTGAGGGAATAGACTATCTCTCGTCTGATGCAATAACACCTGGAGAGAATAGGATCCTCTCTCCCTATCACATAAGTCTCTAAAACTGGCCTATCAACAACCACAAAACGGGAGGAAAGTAGGGGTGCCGAGAGAGCCCAACTACCCAAAATTGCTATAGGTGCCATCTCCTCCATAGAAAGCAAGCCAACCCCACCACATGAGATTGGCAGAGCCGTCTATCTATGTGCCAAATCTCCTATCACACACTCAAAAGTCCCTGGTCCAATAATATCACCAAAGACTCCCATAATCCTCCTATCAAATGCTCCCAAATGTTATAGGAAGGACAGTGAGGGAGGAATTGTACGGATGAGGTAGGATGCTCGACGAGCAATACTGGACTAGAGTATACCAAATGCCACCTGCGGATCTCCTAATAATGGAAGGTCATCCACATGGAGAACATCCTCTACAAGGGCAGCGTCTAGGAACCATGTGACAAAATCCTCCAATCCTATTGGCACTCCAAGAACACAAAGTCCATCTATGGATGTGATACACCCTTCTGGAAGCTCAAGGTGGAGAGGGATACCTAAAGGGGACCATGTCCTACACTTTGACACCTTCACTCTCAAGCCTACTAGATGTAGCTTGGTAGTCAAGTAGTCAAAGGCTTGTCTAATCTAATCTACATGGCCTATGATGTGTGTATCATCTGCCAAGGAGGGAAATACACAACCTGGCATGGCCAAAGTAGTAGATAGGAGAGCTCTAAAGTGAGCCATGGCAAATAAGCCCCCTCCCCCCCCCCCCCCCCCCCCCAAAGGATCTCCTTGACGTGTACCAACAGCTGACTCCAAGACGGTCACTCCCTCCTGTGAACTACCATGCTGGTAGTAAAGGGAAGCAGGAGAGCCGTAAAAAGACCGCACAAAATGAATGAGACTTGCCAAGGATCCACCAATCTCCCTAAGCTCTCTAAGATAAATGCTCGTGAGACGCTATTAAAAGTGTTCTCAACATCCACCTATAGGACGACCCACTCCGGATGGATATCTAGGAGTGCTCTAATGCCTAGAGATATAGCTTCACATCCACCAAGTGTAGCTACTCTAAACTGATGTGGACTAAGGTGTTGTTGAAAATGAGAATGATGCCGAAGAACAATGGTACGACTGACCAAACGCAAAAAGATCTCTCTAATAGCAATTGGTCTAATGCCTCCCATGTCCTTCTCCATCGCGAGAAGTCGACTAGCACCTAACACCTGACTAACAGACATAGGAATGTCTCCTCTTGCTACTACTACAGCCACTTGAAACAACTTGGTAAAACCACTAGAAGGATCATCTACTTGGAAGCAATCTCTAAGGTGCTCATAAACCATCTCTGACAAGCCTCTTGAGGAAAGGCGAGTGGCAGTGCACAATGCTTGTGCAAATAGCGACCTATCAAGACATAAAGGCTGCTCAGGTTGATAATCTAAGATCTCTAGTGGTAGTCCCTCTACTGCTATAGGATGTAGTGAGCGTAGGGAAGAGATAGTCTCATTAGTAGGACTCACTATAGACAAAGGGTGTAGCGCTTGTGCTGCTCTACTAAAATCTCCCGCCTGACCCAATGTCCTACATCGTCGTAATCAAGTGGACTTTGTAGTATCTTTTGGCGATGTTTGTCTCCTAAATCGTGTAGCCCTAAGAGACTCCTCCTGAAGGGCTGCCCAATCCCCCCGCTTGGAATCGACAAAATCTAGCAGCCACCTCTCTATGCCCCACACGTCCCCCTCTAGCATAACAAAGACACCATCGAGGGAGTAAGAGAAATAGGAACCATGCTAACTTGTCTAAGGGATCATGTGCCAAACGATCAAGTAGTAGGTGAAAAGCATGTCTAGCCTCATCATGGAGTGTGCGGGGTAGCCTATGGAATAGACGTGGACATGGAAAACTAGTCTCAAATAACCCCAAAATGCAACACGCCTGAGAAGCTAACCACTCCCACGACTCGATCAGTATCCCTGGAATGATCAAGGAAGGGATAGAAGAAGCGTGTGTAATCCCGAGTGTCATTGTTGTCGATGTGATCGCTCGTCTCATGTGGACATCCCAAGTGGTCCAATCATAATCCTTGTGCATCATTCTCACATGAGTCTTTACCCCTTGCGAGGTAAAACGTCGGTGACACACCAGGCATAGTGTATCCCGACCCACTCTAAGTGACCTCACATGGAAAAGTGAAGCCATGATTAATACAAGAATAATGAGAATAATACATGTTGCTCTTCTCCATATTTCCCTATAGCTGCAAAACCATAATCTTTTATATTTCAATTCACGAAAGCAAATAATTTCTCCAACATTAAAATCTATAACTCTCATACCTTTCAATTAACGTTTCCAAAACAAAGAGATTTGAAATGAAAATTCGCGATTGAAAAAAATCGGCCGGACAAGACTCTTCACGTAACTCGGGACCAGACTGCATGGAACTCAAACATGAGACTTATCCGTTATTTCCTTTGCCGCGACTCTAAGAGATTTGTGCTTCCGTACGCAGGGTCAAGCCACACCCCCGCGCGAACACCCGCCGGTGGTAACTGTACCTAATAGTAAATGTCGTAAACGGTCGCGAGCACGAACAAACGTGAAACCTAAGGATCACCCAAAAGGACTCTACAAGGATCTTGATTAAAGAGAAGCGGTACCAGTATAAAGAGCACAAAGCTTTGGCCAAAAATTGTATGGGTGAAGATCAGCCATAAATATACTCCATGCTCGACATCGAATGTCGAGCATACGACGAAGGTCCCCCACGAGCGAAATGCTCGGAGGAAAGGGCGGCAGATGATAAAATGTTATGCCGGAACCACGCGGAAGGGGTCTCTGCAAGTTATAGTAACTGCCCCCTTCTAGGTATTTTGATTCCTTCTACATAGTGAGGGGTGAACGCTCGCCGCGGCTGGAACGCACAGCGAAATCAGAGAAAGCGAAGTAAGAGTAGAGGCGGGTTTATTGGCAATTTCGGTCGAGTTTCGTGTGAGACAAACTAATAGCAAACCTCGAGGTTGGCTTACGTTTGAGTCGAGGATTTGACAATGTATCCTAGACACTCAAAGGGCAAGAAACAAAGGTATCTTATGAGGTAAGGAAAAAAGAAGGACGACTGCGTAGAAAAAATGAAGGAGAGAAGACCCACGTCAAACCGCACAAGGGAGAGATGAAAAAGGTAAAATGCGCCTAAGCCCCATGTTTGTAAGTAGGGAAATACAAAAAGATATCCGTAAATTTTTCCCTACGATAGCTACAATCCTAGATGGCGGTCACTCTGCTGCTGTCTGAAAAGGTTACTCTGGTGCAGGTTACTCTGGTGCAGTCCGGAAAGGACTTCCAAGAGACGTGCCATTGAAATCCGGTTTCCTACGCGTATGCCCTGGACATGGTTAATAGCTCCAGAATCCAAGAGAACAGCCTCCTGACTGGTCATCTGGGCATCTCGGGCTACCCGAACACGACGATTGGAGGAGCCAAAAGTCCCATCGTAGCAAACGTGATGGTCTAGCCTAGAGGCTTACGGCCTGTCCCTTAAAAATTCCAATCTGTCCACGCTGCATGTCAATTTTGGAGCTTCCCAATGATGCTTACTAAGTGTAAAAGGTCTAACCCTTGATGAAAGATTAATGCAACAGCTGGTAACCCGTTAAGCGCCTTTTCCCCTTCATCCATATCTATAATAAATTTTGTTTCCTTGTTCGTCCTTAGCCGTACACGAAATCCAGAATCGGAAATTTGTTGCGATAACGCAACAAATTGCCCTCCTGTGCGGGAACTAGAACGTTGTCTCCAAGTGCCATAACAGACTTTGGTGGAATAACGTAAACAAACTTTGGTCGGATAACGTAAACAGGCAAATTGGATGAAACCCAATTGCCATAATAGACCTTGTTGGGATGATATAAGCGAGTAAGTTGGATGAAGCCCAGCTCTTAGGGCTGGGCTTCAAAATTTTCTATTTTCTTTTGAGTTTTGGTGTTTGGCAGACATGTAATAGATCAATTTAAAACATTTTTTTATTTATTTATTTTGCATCCGATGTTTATTGTGTTTCGAGACATGCAATAGATTAATTTATAATTTATATATATAGTCGAAGGGAGAGAAAGGGAAAATAGTACGATGCACAACCAAGTGCGAACGGGAAAAGAATACGAAACCCAATAGCCTAAAGCGATCGAGGAGAAAAAGAAACGCTGCCCAAAGGCCCAATCCGGGGAAAAGACCACTACCACTGTACCCCGATTCAGGATCTGAAATTACTGAAGAACTATTCGTTTAAGGTAGCTAGAGCTTTATTGGGAGTATATGAGACGCGAAGAAGGTTATTACCTTCTTCTGGCCCGCTTATGGAATAAAGGATATCGCGCATTAGTACATAATGTTAGATTCTTTGACATATGTTACTCAGTCAAGAGACATCATTGAGATTTCACAGTATGAAGTTATAAAGAGCTATATATAGCATTTTTGGTTAATTGTGCTCTTTTCCAACTTTCCTCATTTTGTGGTTGTTGATAAACCGGTCTTGGAGACTTATGTGACAGAGGTGGAAGGGAGATACTTTTCTCTCCAAATATTATTGTGGCAGATGAGAAATAATCTACCCCCATAGGCAAGAGAGTACTTTCCATCTTTTGCTTCATTATTGTCAAATTGTACTAGAGGTTTACCTTCTTCTTTGATAGAGTGAAAGTGTGAGCATATGGTATATTTTCTCCTAGTTGACTCGTCCATTCCTCAGTCTACTAGAGCACATCTTTGCTATTGTTCCACCAAGGGTGCAGGCTCTTGGATCCTAGCTCGATCGTGCATTAGGGCATTTTGACTCACAACAACTACTTTCTTTATAGCAATGAGGTTTCACCTAGGTTTGGTCCACCCATCTGCATCTTCATTACTCACTTATGAGTGTGGTTCTACACTAGATGCAGCAGCAGTCCATATGACACAGTGTCCTTTTGGAGGACAAAGGATAACTACCCATGTTTGCTATGACACGAGAGAGTGGATACTTGGCTTGAAGGGAGTGTTTGTATGCTTTGCAAATGACACATGTCAGGGTCAATTTATACTTGGTCCAAGATGATCAGGTGATAGTAGGGGATGTCGTGGTTATAGACCTTACGCAAGATATCGTTTTGGAGGGAGTGATTACCCATCCTCCCTAGATGGGCGGCAAGCGCAACAACAGGTCCAAGGTCTCTAAGTATAGGGGCATGCAACGAGGTCACCTCTTTGTTCCTCTAGCCTTGGAGGTATATGGAGTGGTAGACACAGCGTTGGACACATTTGTTAGGGAGTGTGCAATAGCTTATCATATTAGGCGCTAGGGGTACCACTCTCACTCTCATACTTTGTAACATATTTTAGACAGTGGGTGTTCATTGCTCTACAAAGTGCAATAGCTGATGCAATCCATAGGAGAGCAACCACACTAGGTGATGCTTCTTCGGGTGCTCCAATTGTTTGTAGATCACACGACTTGCATAACTCGGATAGCTTAGATGCAATGGGGCAGATTTCTCATAAAGACTCTATTGGGGATTAGCCCCATTTTACTTTTTTCATTTCTCCCTTGTATTTTACCTTTTTCATTTCTCCCTTGTATGGCTTGATGGGGTGTTCCCATCCTTCATTTTTTCACGAGCGGTCGTCCTTATTCTTCATATATAATAAAGATAAAGATATAGAGATAAAAGAATATAAATTGATTCAGAACTTTTATTTCTGCTTTGCAGAGGAATCTAAATGTATAATCATACCATTACCTTCTTACCATACCTCTGCCCTAAAATCTTTTGACAAGCTGTACTATTTTTTCTGTCCTTAAGTAATGTCTCCTTCACCTGCTTTCTCCATCTGCCATTCATTTTTTATATTATCGACCTTGTGGTTGGATACTCTCCGTAATGAAAGTACTTCAAATGAACTCATGCAATTCACGTTACTTCCCTGGATATGTATCACTTAAATGAAAGCTCACATTGTTGTTGGTCCTGATTGGTTCTTCCCTTGCAATTGTTGAACGTGTTGAATTGACCACTCATCAGCTTTTTGTGGTTTCCCCTACGTCTCAAATGAAACATAATCATCACCAGACATTACCTGGGTAACTCCGGGGGCTCCTCTATGTCCTCAGATTTCACATGTCTTGGTGCCTTCAGTCCTCCATTTGAATGACCTCCTTTAAGTTCCCCCAATAAATTCCGTACCCAACCTGAAAATCTGGTTTTGAATCTCTCGTCTAAATACTGGTACTCACCCACTATCCCACATCCCACCTGCCACTTTCCGACTTGACTATATTCAGACGGGGAGATTTGCCCGGCTTGCGGAGAAACGGATGTTCCAGTCGGTCTAATTTGACCTCTAATATCTTGTCAATTTTGTGTGGTAGTAGGAGCTTTCGCTAGACAAAAACATCGGGCACTAATATGCACATACCCATAATACTCCTTAAGAAGTTGTGTAAATAACCATCAGTATAACTGAGGTGTCCTAAGCGCATGGAAGTTGTTACACATCTGCAATTCATTCACTACCTCCAGGTAAGGTTAGCCCAATCATGACAGGTGTGTTCTATGTTCCTATTACTCAGTTATCGTAGATACTCAGTTATCGTAGATGGTACTCAACGTGAGAACCTCCACCATGAGTCCAGAGTAACTCAAACCACCAAGGAAATAGACTGCATCATGTTACAGGACGACACGTTCAAGCATAGACTGCTGCAAAAAATGCAACTCAGATGAAGGAGCCACCAAAGGAGAACTCGTAATTTGCACCCAGATTGGAGTTCTGGTGCTAAGGTTAAACTGACAATCAACCTCAGACTACACTATCTACGCATCACTGCTGTGCAGAGCAGAGGTTAGAAAGTTATTTCCGGTAGGAAAAGGAAAACACTCAACTGAAACTAGAGTAAATTAAGAGGTTAACTCGTCAAAACTTTAAAGAAGAGCAGCTTCAGTAATAAAGCTTAAGGTGCACATTCTTGGAATAAACAATGCCGTACCAACGTCAAAATTTTAGAATATAGCAAAAGCTAATTGTCATCCCTCTTCCCTTGTCCTTGCCCTTGGCATATAATGAAAGGAGGCCCAGGGCTGAGACATAATGCAAGAGGGGAATAGAATGACATGTGAAAATGTACAAATTGCTTGTTACCCTAACGTTTAGACGTTCCTTTGCAACTGACTAATCAGGTTGCTGGACAGCATATTCAACAGTTATTTGCCGGCCTGCAAGAATAGATCTGCATACCAACCAGAAGCAGTCTCAGAGACGAAACACATGATGAGCTTGATACACGACGGTATGTCTCTTTCCTGTTATAGTGTAAAGGTACTCACGAATTGCAACCTCTCACAAGGTTTTGATGACCTCCGTGGAACTGTATTGACCGATGATTGACATTGATTGGCTTGGAGGTTGCAAATTAAGAACTTGACCAAGAAAACCTTCGAAACTGAGTGGGCGCTAGAGAACAAAGTGACAAAAATAAAACCTAGAAGAGAGAGAGGAAGTAGCAAATTAAGCCCCGGACAGATGAGTGAAGATACTGCAAAGAAAGAAAAAATTTCAATCCGTATTTTGAACTACAAATCTCAACTAAGCACTGTTTTCACAAACTAATCAAGACGATAACCCACCTATGCAAATGACGTTGAGCAGAAATAGCTTCAGGTACACTTGCGAAGGTTATGGTAAAAGCATCTCCTCGATCCTCCTTCCTAAAGTCCTGCAGCGCCAACCAACATAACTTCATTTGAAAATCGCTTTTTTACCTACTTTGTAAGGTATAAAAGCAGACCCAAGCAAAGAACGAAAACAAACAAACTCGACATCAAGATTGAATTCTGAAGAAGGCCAGACCCTAAAAGCACCAAAAGGTTGACAGAAACAGCTGTACAAGAGGAGAAAAGGCTACATTATTTTCCGCAAATAACGGTAGCATAACAACAGGGACAAGTATTCCTGCCGGATAATAGGAGAACCGCGTGACTTATCCACCTATTGATCCAAAAATAGATGGAGCTTAGTAACTACTTTACTTCGTAAAACCTCGACCTTCGTTCTACTTCTTCCCCACATCTTCCTGACACTTCGGTAATCAGACTTCGACGTCAAAGAGATAGAAATGTTTCAACCTACCGTGACTTTTCCTTGCTTCTCAAAAGCTTCCACAACGATTAGCATCGATGTGTTCTCTGGCAAGCCACTCACTGTCAGCACCCTGTAAGATCATTACAAGTTTCAGAACTGCTGAGCGAAAGAAACAAATCCGGCAAATTCTCAAGTATACAAGTAGTAATTAAACAAGCCATGCATCGAAGAACCACGTCATTAGTAAAATCCAGAACCTTAAAATGTACCTTTTGGTGACAAGATGTTCGATATAGTAAAAGAAACCGCAGGAAAGCACTGCTTGTTTTCTACTAGTACTGTTCAGTAAACGTTAAAATTCGGTTTACTGAAGCATGAGGTCACCAAATGTGAACTAACCTGCTCTTTTGAACAGGACCACCAAGTTGAATTAGATTGCTAGAAGCCGCTGATCCGTTAGTGACACCATGTCCTCGAGTTGTTGGAACGGACTTTGAGGGATTGCTCAGAAGAGAGCTTGAATCTTTGTCACGTCCCTTATCCCTGTTTCCAACATCTCTGTCTCGAACATTCCCTGACCCACTGGTATTTGATGGCAGGTTCCTGACATCCTTTTCCTTTCTGGAAGAAGCACCATTCCTTGCACTCCTTTCTTCATCAAGTCGCCATGTCCCATCAGGTTCCAGTTTTCCAGGTGGCTCACCTCTCCTTGAAGGTCTCTGACCTTGACTTCCATGTCCAATGCTTTGAGACCCCTGCCTCGCTTTGGCAGGTCCAGTCCCCACAGTTTCAGAACCCCTAACCTGCCCCATATTTACACTCTGACCAACCCCTAAACCTTGACCTGAACCTGCTTGAGCTGCAGCAGCTTGTGCCAAGGCCATTCCCTGTGGATCAGCCCAGAGAGGAGCTGCCACCTGCCCTCGTCCTTGGCCCCTCCCTCCTCCTCCAGCTTGTACATCAGCACTCTGGACAGAACCAGCAGGCCAAGAATTTTGCCTTCCCATACCACTTCTTGGAGATGATCCAAACATTCCCCCGGCTCCCCTGCCACCATATCCGGCCCGTGGACTTCGTACATGTGCATCTACAGGGCCCACGAAGTTCATCTGAGAAGCCAAATCTGGGGGTTGGAGGTGCATTAATCCTTGAGGAAACGGTCCCCCAAATTCAAGCCCAACCATAGGCCTCATACCAGGCATTCCCACCGGTCCAGCCATGGGATGCCTTCCACGTCCAACAGCATTGGCATGCGCCAGTTGCTGCATTATATGATGTGAGCGTAACATATGCTCCTGTACTGCCATTGCTTCCTGCAACTGCATCTGTGATTGACAAGACAGAAGATTTGTCATTCTCGTAGACTCGCGACATGGTCTCTTCAAGTCCAGAGATCACTTGCATAGACTGAAAGTATATATACATCAAACTTACGTTTTGCCTGCTAGCCATTTGCATACCCAGAGGTCCCATGAAACCACGAGGGATGGGTCGTAAGGGTAAAGATCCGAGATCAAGTGGTACAAGTGGTCCTCCAGGCCCCATTATCCCTGGAGCCATATTTGCAGCATGGCTGAATCCACCTACTTGCATCACTCCTCGGACAGCTGCAACATTGACCTCGACTTTCAGAATGATGCTCATATAGTTAATATAAGGCTAGAACGCGATCACATTCAGATCCCCGGATAGCCTGGACTAGTCGACAGTGTTGCAGATTCATGCACGTATAGAAAGAGAACTCGGGGATGGACTCTGCCTTTCAACAGAAGAGTACAAAACGGACTTTAAAACGAGAGCATTGTCCTAGTCGATACAACATAGAACTGCTGAGGCGGACACATCTACTGCTTTCCCTCATGGTATATAAAAGATACAGCAGTAGTGAACAGAAAGTTACCAGCATTACCGGCCTTGATAAAACCTCCTGAACGTTCACCTAGCCTCTCGCTGCTGAAAAGAAAACGAAAAAGGTCAATTACAGAGCTTGAAGCTGGAGAATCACGGATAGAAACTAATTCTTCTGAAATACACGAAGGTACGCCAAAAGCGAAGGCAGCTTTCTTGTTCTTTGGCTGATACTAAAGTGCGAAAGCTGGAACACAGTATACGCTTCTAAGGAAGTTGGACAGAAGTCATTCTTCCCACATAGCATGTAACGGGAGATCATGTGGTCCCCGGGGACAAGTGTCAAGTACAATATCTGCCAAAGCTTCCAAAACATCTCTCAGGTAAGTACCTTCCCCGACTTCGATGTTGTCGAGCAGCCGCCACTAAAGAAGTTGAGTCTCTCTCCTTCCGCTCCGCGTCCTCTGAATGTCTCTCGGCCGCAAATCTATCTTTTCTCCTCTTTCTCTCTCGTCGATCATTTTCATCCTCGTCGTCATCATCCGCATTCCCTTCTGCTTCATGATCAGAACCCTCAGGCTGTTTCCCGCATTACCAAAGTCCACATATGAGTGCTACAACTCGGCAATTAGCTATTTCTAGCCTTTTTCTTTGAAGTGTGCCGCACATCCTGCAACACAAAATTTTAACCCTCCCCTTCTTGGGCCATCCTAGATACTCAACTCCTTACCCCAAGTAAAAATGTTCCCCGCAAAAACTCTTCTATTTCAGAAGAAAAAGAAATGGAATGATCTACATCCTTCGTACTGTAAAGAGATCCAGCTAGAGAGCAAAGTCCATACACCCAAAATAGATTCCTGACGGGTTCTGTATTCTTCAATTTGCATACAAGAGGGAATGAGAAGGAGCGCAAGAAAAGGCCTGAAGACTCTCAACTACTCTATTCTCAGATGATGAGATCCACCCCGACACACTTACAACTCATCCAGATCTCTTGCACCAGTGATGACTGGTAGTTTCCACCATATCCAGCAGGTACCTTGGGGAAACCAAAAAAGTAACTGGACATGCTGGAAAATTTCTTGGGTATTTCTTGGAGAAGTTTATGTGGTACTAATCTTCAGAAACTAAGGACGAGACATTGCAGGTAACGATGTACGATAAGGCTTCAAGAAGGGATCAGCTTGTAAGCCGTAACTTGAGCTATTGGGTGCCAAAGACGGAATATAAAGCGTGGATAAATGAGGCGGGATCAGCTAAAGGCTTGCCAGGTTGAAGAGGGTATCCAAGATGGATGGAAGTCACACTGATATGATTCACTGATGTCCACCACTCCAAAAGCTCCGACATTCCCTCCGAGCGCCTGGCGGGCATTGATGCTGCACTTATCCTTTGCAGCTGCTGTGCCTATGCAAACTGTGCTAGTCTTCGACATCAATTCCAGTTTCCCTGCTGGTAAAGTCTCAGGGTAAAACGATCCTTCCACGCCTCACTCGTGATAGAATGCTCTTACAAACCTCAACTCGCACGCAACACGATTGGCCCCTCAATCTTGTGTTCCTCCCAGACTCTCATTGATATTCTGTGTACGACTTACGTTTTCTACAGATCTCTCTTCCATGATACCTCAAAGATTGAAAACTAGACAGGACATTGTGATAACATGGACATGGAAAAAATGTGTAATTCATGGATATCACTCGGGAAGATATAAAGCTAGGCTGTCGCTTCCTGAGTGCTCGGGAGTAATAGACTTGCAGAGAGAAGGTGCCCCGCTTTGTGATGGATCTTCCACACATCGAAGTTGACATGTCTTAAGAACGAATGACGGGTGCCACAAAGGCATATCATTGTTGAGGACTATCGTGCCTGCAGGTGCTATGTAACACATAATGGTGACCCTTCTATAAACGGTACGAGGAAGTACGGTGCAATGTGCAGGGGGTGTCACCACAGAAAGTAGTTGAAGATTTACACAACAGATTGGAGTGGTGGGCATTATGAGAGAAGACATGCCTAAAAGTTTTCTACAACACTGGTGCCTATCACGGTTGTCTTATAAAATCGACGGTCTCTCAGATTCCTCACGAAACTAGCCAATTGAACTTATAAGGCAAGACAGGAATGTACAGCCGTGCGGCTCGGGAGGAAGGACGTCAAGCTCAGTGTGATAGCCGGGGGATTTGAACGTAGGAAAAGAATGATGAAAGATAATAGTTGGCACAGCAGGAGGAGCAAGATAAAGAACAAAAAGAAAGAGAATTGGGATCACCATGGCAGCGTCGTCAAGCTCGCCATCCTCCAAGTCAGCTTTACGGTGCTTTCTTCTAGACTCTCCTACCCTCCCCTCATAAGAATGATTGTTGCTTGCTACCACAGGTCTCGGTATGGGCTGCACCACCACTCCATCCTCTTTCTCATCCTTCTCGTCCTCAATTTCCCCGCTCTCAGCTCCCTCCTTTCTCTCAAGAATAGCTTCATTTTCATTTGGCTGCAGCGCCTCTTTTCCCCCTCCGCCTGCTATCGGCACTGCTATATCCTTGTCCTCCTCTTCTCCCAAAGGATTTGCCTGCGCCACGTCCTCATCAATCTCCAGCTCTTCATCGGATCCAAACCCGTAATCCGATCCCTCAAAGTCCACCAACTCCTCGTCCTTCACCTCGTGTTCCCCATTATAAACTTCAGCCATCACGAACCTCTTCTAAACGAGAACCCCAAAAATCAGGAAACCCCCAAAGAAATCCCAGAAGTAAAATGGATGCTCACGGGTATACTTTGTCTCGAGAGGAGGATCATCAGGTTGATCTCTTTGAGGTGAACATAACAAGATATTGTAGGCCTGGAGCTGCTCAAGGAGCAGACCCGTAATTTACGTTGCTTATGATCTCCACGATGAGTATTACACAACCCTAGAGGGAAACAACAATGGTCAAAATGCGTCGGGAGAAATCAAATACAACAAAGTACGAACAGCCGACGTAGACAATGAACCGGCTGGCCAAATGTCTAAACAGGGAAGAAGGGAGGGTGAAAAACCATGAAATCGAGCAACTCCGAGACCTAGATTGTGTTTCTCGTCTCTCTAGAAACACGTCAATCGATAATGGGACTGGAAAGTCAAATGTTTCCAGGACAACAACAGTGTCTGGAGGGGCGGAACATTGAGAAGCCTGGAGTTAAAAATGCGGAATTTGGTCGATACTCGAGGGGGATGCCTGATCAGAGGAGGGAGGAGGAGAAAAACAGCTAATCCTCCACCATCCCAAAAAAAATCTAAACAAGGACACCAAGTACGCGTTTTCCCATGCTAACACGCCTCTCGATTTCCCACGAGGGTTGATAGTCCTGAGCCCAGGTAATCAACGACCACCTCAACATCCTTCGAAAGGCAGCTGTCACTCTATGTCAGTCCTTTCGACTCCCTCATTGTCTCCACGACGAGCATGAAAACACAACACCCTTTCTCCCATCGTTCCTCTCCCTCATTCCCGCAGTTTCCCCGAGCTCTTCCTCACTCGATCAGCTCTTCGGCTATTCCGTCCTCTGCCTTCTTCGCTTGAGCCATACACAAAACCTCGGCACTCCGACTCGCAATGAATTGTCCGGTCCAAATTTAAAATACACTGCAGCGCAGTGCAATCGCATCGCGTAGCCCCCTTCCCTTCCTCCATAGATCTTTCATCCAACTGAACTGACCCACCAGGACCCTTTCGGGAAGGAAACCTTGTTGTCAAAGAAAGACTGGCGCTCCACTTTCCCGTACACTGCTCCTCAAGACTTGTTCCACCATCCAACCACTCTGAACCAGATGGCACAAACATTACAGCTCCTTCAAACTTTGGGAGGCTTCCTCGGAGTCCTTCCGGAGGGAAGGCATTTCAGTCCACGAAATGCGTTCCAAAACACTCATTGAAACGAATGAAGACTTTGAAGGCCGGCTTGGTGGATCAAATCAAACCGTGGAGAAAGTTTGGTTTGGTATCAAAATCATAATATCTCAAAAGCGATCTCGAACTTTGTTTAACGTTGTACTAATTAGCTCATATTACATACTGCATTGATAAGGAGAAAAAAGGCGACCGCGTATGAAAAATGAAGGATGGGAAGACCCCATCAAGCCGTACAAGGGAGAGACAAAAAAGGTAACACGGGGCTAAGCCCCAATAGAGTCTGTATGAGAAATCTGCCCTACCGCACCTAAGATATCCGAGCTATGCAAGTCGTACGGTCTACACACAACTGGAGCATCCGAAAAAACATCACCTAATGTGATTGCTCTCCTATGGATTGCACCAGCCACTGCTCTCTGTAGAGCAATGGATACACGCTGTCTAAAGTAAACTACAAAGTATGAGAGTGAGAGTGGTACCCCCTGCCGCCTAACATGATAAGCTCTCGCGCACTCCCTGACAAATGTGTCAAATGCCGTGTCCATCGCTCCATATAACTCCAAGGCTAGAGGAACAAAGAGGTGACCTCGTTGCATGCCCCTATACTTGGAGACCTTGCGACCTGCTGCTGCACTCGCCGCCCATCCAGGGGGATGGGTAATCACTCCCTCCGAAATTGTATCTCGCGTAGGGTCCGTCACCATGACATCTGCTACTGTCACTTGATCATCTCGGACCAAATATAAGTCTGCCCTGACACGTGTCGTCTGCAACACATACGAACGCTCCCTCCAAGCCAAGTATCCACTCTCTCGTGCCATAGCAAACACTATGTCTCTAATGGCATCATGGGTAGCTATCCTCTGTCCTCCAAAAGGACACCGTGTCATGTGGACCGCCGCTGCATCTAGTGTAGAACCACACTCACAAGTGAGTAGTGAAGATGCAGATGGGTGGACCAAACCTAGGCGAAACCTCATCGCTGTAGAGAAAGTAGCCGGTGCGAGTCGGAAAGCCCTAATGCATGGTCGAGCTAGGATCCACGAGCCTGCACCCTTGCCGGAGCAAGAGCGTAGACGTGCTCTAGTAGCCTGAGGAATGGACGAGTCAACTAAGAGAGAATGTAGCGTATGCTCACACTGTCGCTCCATCAAGGAAGATTGTAGACCTCTAGTCCAATCTGACGATAGTGAAGCAAACGGTGGAAAACACTCTCGTGCTCGTGGAGATAGACTATAAGGTGATCAGGTATATGCCTGATCACTTTATCAATCCATATTCTAAATGTGAATCTCACAACTAGATCAATGTCTTGACCCGTCTAAAATATATAAGATAGTGTATTCTTTCTCATTCATTGTATTTTTCTACTTCTATCAATTTTTCTCTACTCAACTTTATTAAACCACAGACGCTTTTGTGCAATAGTATACACTATTCAACGACTGTTTCTTTCCGGTCTAGTTCCAACAAATGGTACGCTACAATATAAAATGTAGTATCGCTCTACAATAATCATTTTTTAGACTTTACAAAACATATTCAACTGAATAGGAGGCCCCACATATTATAGTGAGTTCGCATAATGCAAGAGTAGCAGAATCATATGAGAGACAATTCATAGGTAAAGTCTTAATTCTTTGAATAATTGGAATATCTGAAGGTTGTGATTTTACCATTGACATGCTTAGTCAAGGTATGAGTTCCCACGGAGCAATAATATATCCACCGGCAGTGTACGCAATGACAGTTTTGAATGAGGTTCAAACTTTTGTCAAACTGAATTTCTTGTAATTTGTCCAGGGGAATGTGTAGGTCGGGGTGAATGTATATTTGATTGTTGTGAGGTCAACAGCGGCAACATAGTTACTAACGTCGTCCATGTGAGCTGCTATTAATTACTAAGCAATAATGAAAGATAGCCTGGCATAATAAATTTTGAAGTAAAAGAACTGTCTGACTCATACATCAGCAGCCATGTTGACCTTGCTTCAACAGCTACTTCACAATACAATTTAAGCAAGACAATAATTCCAACCAGGAAGAATTTGAAAGAATAAAGAGGAAATAGGAAAGCCAATTGGCAGAGATCACTTCCATTATTCACTCACGTACTATCCAATACGAGGAATAAATCTTAATTACGCAACATTGTGTGTACCCTGTAAATTGGCAGTGTACGAGAACTTATCGGGAAAAAAGCGCGATGAGTTCCTATATCTTGACCCTGGCAAAAGTGAATGATATTTCATAGTCAGATACAGCCTTTTGCAAACTTATAGAAAGTCGTATTGAATCTCAACCATACTAAGATACGGTCATTGTCAAAGGATATGATTGCATCACTTGCGGAAATTGATGTAGACCGCAACTGTGAAGGTGCTGTGGAGTAACACCACAGGCTCCTCAACTGGAAAGAAAGGGATGTCGTGGTGGGTGTGGACTGATCTTTAGGCGTGACTCGCAAGGCCGTTTGACAACTCAAACGTAATGTGAAGTCAAGAATGACTCTTTTGGATGGTCATGGAACTCAAGTCTGTCTAGACGTTCCATAAAGTACTCGATAGTAAGAGCAGCTCATGCGGGACAACTTGTAACTTTTCGTGCACCTCATGGTAGACTTGAGCCCAATTCAGAATCTTTGAAGTACGATGGTTGTTACGATGATATGTAACTCGAGATAATCCTCGGCTGATGGATATTCAATATTTATATTCTATCTACAGTATAGTATTCCGAAACAACTGCGACTATTTACAAACTAAGTTGAATGGCCTTTAAGTAGTTGTGGCATTAAAGTTTCCTTGCTACCTGAAACTAGAAGTGAAGAGAAAAAGATTATCAACTGCCTCAAAACTACATCCAGTCTCCCATACCTTCACATCCTTAGAAAGGACCGTTATTCTTTGCGGAAAAAGAATAATGTTCTGTAAAGAGAAGCTCTGGGGATGTTCTTCCAGCTCAAGTGTCTTCTTTCATAACAGCTCTACGAAAGAAGAGACGAGGTCAGCTACGCGTCCGTGGTTGCTGGGGTGCAGAGCTAAGGAAGAATATGGCTGTTTCGTTCTCCCTGTAGCTAGTCAGCTCCGCATGACAACAAGACTTGCATAACACGGCGTCAGTACTGGAAGTAGAACGACGATAACCACATGAGCCTACCCACGTTTTGTAAAATTCGATCAAGAGTTGATAACTGCGGGCCGTAGTGCATACCCGACTGCTCTCGGATTTTATTCAAATCGGCCAAGACTGTTCATAGTGGAACCATGTACTTCAACGACCCTCGAAATGACTATTGACGAACCTCAATGACCTACATGGCTTCAATTCACAAATTACTCAGAGATAAGTAAATTCACTTCCTGAACTTCTGTGTTCAGTATCTGAACTACCTTTATGTATCCGGTGCAAGGTGCGATGTCAACCCAGGAGTGAATAAACTAATGACTAATATGATACATGAAGAGTAATCATCACGATCCTCTCTTCCGTTTCTCCTAAATCTAAGTATCAGCAGGACAAACCTAATCCAAGGGCTTCTTCAGCGACCCTCTTGGTTTTAGTACCTCCCATCTTCTCATAAGACTCTAATAATTCGAGTTTCCCTTCCCTATCAAAGTGACTTTGAAGTCCTCTAGCAACGAGCTCCATCTCAGGCTGCCAAGCCAACAAAGGCAATGCCATTAAAACATGACGTGAAATTTAAGCCCGCAAGCTAATTAGTCAACTATTATTACGTTACAGACTCTTAATCCAGGATCGTCCTGGCGGTGACCAACTAAGACATGGAGAAACAAAAGGGTTGCATATATGCATTGCTAGATTACTAGTAAACCTAGTGCTAGAATATTCGACGTGCTAGATGTTCGGGAAAGCATATAAGTGAGGGAAAGTCCCTATATAGCTCAAATAAGCCAAGCACTACGAAGGTAAATACAGCTCCAACATCAGCAAACAGGAGAGCGAAGAGATCCAACCGAATCGGCGTCAGGCTGGAAATATGAGTGCATGCGTATGACTTTCATAAGCTCCTCCTCGGACTCGTTAAATTTCCCTTGTAGTTGAAGTGCCTGCCAGACATCAATGAACTCAAGTAAACCAAGTCAGCCATGAAGGTACAATACAACCCTTGCGACGACGGGAAGAAAAAAATTCCGCCATTGCCCATGGGTAGGTGGAGCATTCAGGTAAATAGCAAACGGTAAATTGGGAGGTGACCATAAGGTAGGTGACGGTAGCCTAATCTCTCCTTGCAGAAGTTCTTGAACCACCAGAGCTTCCCATCAAAACATAACCTCAATAATCTACGGCATCAAATTCAAAAAGCTGGTTCAACCATCACATTCAAGTGAAGGGGTCGACATAATTGCCTTCAGGAGCCCCAGGTGTGGTCTGTAGTGGCACTGGGTCTAAGCAGCCAGTAGAGATATCAAATGTTTGTAGACGACTATGAGAAAGGCAGACGGCCTAACAGGATTGAGTTATGATAATGCGGTAATCTAACTACAGACCAGATATTCGTATGATGTCCTAGATGAGTGTGTTAGGACAAAGATGCGAGGAGGCGGCCGACATGTCTTCCAAAAATCTTCTTAATGTAATACGCAGCTCTTGCAGAAGAAACACGGCCAATGTAGAGTAGCACAAGCACTTTGCCAGAAAAATCGAAAGGACGCAAAAGAAGTCCTTGTCTCACCCGAACTTGAAGAAAACCAGCTCGAGTGCGTGCTGCTACGGCTGCATTCACCATCGTTGCAGCGCGATCCTCCTCCAAACCGATGTTAGAAGCCAAACCGGCGATGAAACTCACTCCATCTTCGCTGCCAAAGTCTCCGATTGATCGTTCACCTGCACTACTGGAAGACAAACAATTCTAGTCAATATTTCCATGGTGTTTCTACATACGAAGATACCAGTAATTGCAAGACAAACTGCTTTAGAAATCAGGGAAATGACCGTTCTAGCTCAGATATTTGTAGTTGTCCTAGATACGTGCCCAACAGAAACCACACCTCCCGACCTGAGAAGGGTTATAACAGAATACTTCAATACTCCTGAGAAAAATCCTAACCCAACCACAAAAGCAGAAATTCACGGAAGTGTGCCCACCTACTGCAAGCCGTCAATACATGATTGATTGCAGCCCGATAGAAAGTGTCTCGAGTGTTTGGTGTGTCAAACTTAACCTTTATTCCAGCTGTCTTACATAGTTGTCTAAGCTGCTCAATCCACAAAAAGGACTTGAGTAAGGTACTTATCTGAATGGGAGAAATATAGCCATCCCAAAATTGATATAATCTACTATTTTCAAAAATTTCTTGAGCCATAGATCATCACCAGTCCAAGCGATATATAGCATCCGCAAGATGTAGGAGAGGTACTTCTAAAGAAAAGAAACTAATAACGAAAGAACCTCATCTGCATCTGGAAAACACCGTTATGCACATCTAGCATAAAGTAGGCGATAACAACCTCAATCATGTCTCCAAACGCAAAATCGTAACCAATCAAACGTTTCTGCATTATGCCTGACACATTTCAAGCAGCCAGCAGCTTATCAGATTTTGTCATGAGATTAGTTTGCGCCACTGATTCACTAGTATCCGCTCCCAAAAAAGGAGTTCCAACTCACCTTGCACAAGCTTGTGCGCTTCTTCTTCAGCTTTCTGGCGGGTAATTATGGAGGCAGACGGTGGCATAGCATCCCTAGGCCACCAGCCAGGAAGCCGATGAACCTTGTTCGATACACCAACTCCTACACCTCGGTCCCTTTTGCTCCTGAGGACTTTCTCTGAACGTGATGTCTCTACACCGTCTAAAGGATTGAAAGTTCCCTGTGTGGGGCTATAAGCCCTTTTAGCCGGGCCCCCTTCCCAGAGCTTAACCCCTTTGCTGCCAAGCATCACCTCCCTTCCTCCTAAACTCCTATCTCGTACCGCCCTTCTGGGCCCAGAAAAATCGTCCCAGCCCCATCTGTACTCCCTTACCAGATGCATAAATACCTTAACAAACAATGTCCCTAAGACAGACCATAGAAGTACTTTACCAGCAAAATTAATCGTCGAGCGTTTGAGGGCAATCACAACACGCTTGTCTCTCTGGACCACGATGCTACTTCGCAACTCCCTCCATGCCTCAGCACTTTCATCAGCTAAATCTTGACCTACCATCACTATCCTATCCATAGATCGTTGAGCGGCTCTCTTAGCTACTATGACCACATCTCCTGCCCGTTGCTTCCATTCGTCCGGGTCTAATGTAATGACCACTTTATCTGACCCTCTGCTATTCCTGCTGTAGCTCACTCTCTCCACATTCTCCTTGTCCTTCGTCTTCACCTGTGGTACTCCGAAGTCCGAGTCCCGCCTCCGATGATGTCGCCTCCCAGCTTGACAGAAAATCCTTGACCTGGCAGGCATTCTATTGCCACTACTTTGAAACCGGGACGGCAGAGCAACGCAATTTCTTTGGACAAAACCCTGGTGGTTCCTGTAACTCCCTAACCCTTCAGCACTCTGACTCCTCCAAGAGCTGAGGATCCCACTCATAGCACTGTATGCCGAATTCACTTTAATGTTGCCGGTAAAAGCCATAATTGGGCCAGCAGTAGGGATTTTTCCCCGGTGGAGTCGGCCAGACCGTTCACCCTCCGATAAGCTTGAGAATTGCCTTGGTAGATAGCATTTCTTAATAGTGAGACAACAGGAGTTTCTTAACTTCACATTTTTCGATAAACGCTGCTGCAATAACACAGGGGAGGAAAAAAATTCAACTTTCAATTCACCTACCGTCGCCTTCACGACATTTAACACGCATTGGCGCAAAAAATTCCAGGTTACCATCAACCAGACCGGACTTCACGAATCAGAAATTTCCACCCAAAATCCCATCTCTAACTCCAGTCAACAATCCAACAGAAAATATCCCCAATTTTACTCTCTATCACACAATTCGCCTACTTACTTCCCGAATTCAAAAATTTCGACGGTCAAAACCCGAGGGCATCCTCCGCGACTACCGAAGCAACTCCCAGTACTCCTCAGCGAACTCCTCGCAACCTGTGGATAGCCATTGAAGCTTCAGACAGAGGACTGCACAGATGCTTGAACTCGCAGTGGACAGCACCTCTTGAGTTGATCCCCTCGCAAGGAGCAGACTGTCAAGAAGTGGAGGCATCCACTCCACCAGCCTCATAAAATTCACAGGGAATCCACCATAGTCAGCGCCAAGGCGTGTTATTTGAAGTGGTGGTTTGTTTCCCCTACGGCTCTCGTTCCTGGCCACTTCTCGACCTCCTCGACCTCCTCGTCTCCTGTCCTTGCTTCTCTCCTCATTGTGTTTTCGTGGCTATCCATTGGTTCCGAACTGAAGGA
Source organism: Lunularia cruciata (assembly GCA_948567375.1). Taxonomy (NCBI): domain Eukaryota; kingdom Viridiplantae; phylum Streptophyta; class Marchantiopsida; order Lunulariales; family Lunulariaceae; genus Lunularia; species Lunularia cruciata. The sequence goes on along the minus strand of OX419756.1, from coordinate 55,199,181 downwards.
AAGTAGATTCATACGGCACTGGCTGCTAACTCGTCTTTCATCACATCAAGAGGGCAGCGGTCGGAGATTTCTTTCGGACCGGATACCGGTTAAAAACTGATGGAGAACTTCCGGTACCATTTTCATCAACGAGAATCATTGAAGTGCTCATTTGTTGGGTTCCAAAGCATTGCCCAGGCCTTAGTTGTATACATCCCTATACTTATGTGTCCAAGGATGTAAGTTTTCTAAGTTATTTAGGTTCGGATAGGATTTGAATTTGTTTCTACGGAAATCATGAATATTGAGATCTTCAGCAATTTTGGTGCTGATTGGTATGTCATATAGGAATTACATGTATTACTTTCTAGGACCGGAACTAAGGAAACATATGGAGATCTATCTAAGAGTTCTCAAAAGACACATTTTATAATAAATATTGTTTCTCAATCTCATAATATGTCTTTCATGAACGAGTTATTATATGTCATACATCAAGTCAAATATTAACTCAAGAAGGTTTATAAGAAGTGTAGTGTAGTGGATAGCCGGTACTCCCTAATGTACAACACCTCCTATACATTAATCAACCAAATGCTTTGAATTCTTCCAATTTTAGTTTACCAATCCAGGTCTATGAAGTTATCTCTGAAACGGAGATATGTTAGTACCAAGTGAAATGCTTGGAAGTACATTCTCTAAGAAACTAAAAGAACCCCACATTGAGTTAGCATTATTCTTTAGCGTAATACTCTAAAAGAATGTGGCAATATATCTTAGTCCAATACAGCAATATCTTTCAAATGTGTAGTTTTAGCTGATATATAACACCTTACGTTTGTTTTAATTGACAAAAGATGTAACACAGCAAAACATATCTAAGATAGATAAATATATACCCAGTTGAAGAATTTTAATAATGATACTATAATTTCTACAGCGGCTATGTTTCATCTGTTTCTATTTTCCATCCTAGTAGAAATTTACCTCCACGTTGATAATCCACTATATCATTCTTGAGTCCTACAACAAGTTGTAGTTATTGAATCTACTATTCCTAGCCCTCCAAGTTATCTCTCTTGTATCAATATCAAGTGGGTTGTTGTAGTTTTATCTATTGTATCAAGGTGCTTATGAAAATTGCAATCAAAGCCTTCAAAGTATTTCAATTAAGTTCATCGTTCACCCTCTAATGGAAATTAGGTAAAGGCTTTAATCCTAAAGATAATACGATTTGCAATAAATAAGTCAACCCATACTATAGTTAAGAATATAGCCCAACAATATAGTTCACTAGATAAAATTATTAAATAATAACATTTCGATAGACATTTTCACAACGAGGATCAAATTAGTAGAGTCCAAATGTTCCAGTCCATAACCGCATACCTTCAATCTGCACGCTTTTGTCCAATGTCATAACCTCTACAGGAATATTTATTTATTTATTTATTTATATTACGGCATGGTCTTTAGTCAAGAAGAAGGCACCCGCTTAGAACAAACGAAGGATGGGAAGACCCCATCAAGCCGGAGAAAGGAGAGAAAAAAAAAAAGGGTAAAATGGAGCTAAGCCCCACTAGAGTGTATACGAGAAATCTACCCCACTGCATCAAAGATACAAGAGCTACATAAGTCGCATAGTATACACACAACTGGAACAAGAAACATCACCTAATGTGACTGCGCTCCTATGGATGGTCTTTAGTAGGGTTTGAATATGGTCCATAGAGGTGGCAGAATGTGATGTTGATGCCCACAAACATACTAGCATTTGATAGTGGAGAGACTTTGACAATAATGTTTTCTGCAGTTGACCGAATCCTACAATTTGATGGGGATTTGTTTTCGAGAGAGGGGTAGGAGTGCATTCAAGTATTGCTGCAATGCTACTGCACTTTTGATGTCATTCACTTAAGCTTAAACTCAAGCTTCATATGTTCCACTCATTTTGTTTGGAGGACACAAAATAGACTAGGTCTTAGAGGCTCCAAAATATAGTCCTTAGAGGCATCAAAATATGGTTTTGGGTGGTAGTTGGATCCTTGTGTTGCTGCAGTAGTAGACAGATAGACATGCGTAGTGTGTTTGGCAGCGAAGAGACACGATGGAGAGTTTGAAAATAGACAAAATGTTTGTGCAGACGGGCACTTATTGTGTATGGAGGGCATTGGTGCAAACTAGTCTACATAATAATAGTATATCAAAAGTGAATCTCTTATTGTGTACCATGTACAACACAAGTAAGATGATCAAACATTTCCTTATTTGTTTTGATCCAGCTACTTTTGATCAAGATCTTAATCCCATCCCATTTCACACTATATTTCTTACAAATTACGATCATCTCTTCAAAAATTCTTTAAGTTTATCGGGTAGAGTATGGATAATGTAAAGAGAATTTCTTTTCATTTCTAGTATGATAAAGCATTATTCTTGAATCTAAAATAAATACACATGCCTCTATTACTCCAAACCGTAATATTGCAACCCACTTGTAATAGAGGAAATATAAAACTAGTGTATTGGATGAAGTAAACTAGTTACTACATTCAAGTATATTTCATGCTTGATCACTCGACATGTTGATTTAGGAAATTATAACTCTTGTTTGTTTGTTTGTTTGTTTGTTTATATGGAGATCTTCAATTTTGGTTTAAGTTCCCAATAAGATTGTAAATATTTAATAATGATAGTTTTTTCTATATAAAATTCTATAAGTTTGAAATTTCCAATAACCTTTGTGGTGCTCAAAATTTTTGAATTTTCCAAATTTTTTTCTTTTATTGTGTTTTGTACAAAAAGGATGTGAGTTCCTCCTATGTAAAAAGGAAATAACCTCACTTGCTAAAATATTTGGAGGAAGAAAGGGGGAAGGAAATATTCCAAGTATTGGAGGGAGGTCCTTCTTCCAAAGAGAAAAAAGAGTAACCTTCACTCATGGCAAACACCAAAACAAAGGATGGCACACTTTTTATTACAAAGACTACCATGGCCTATGATTTTAGGTCCCTTGATGAAACTATTTAGACCCCAAAGGACTACCTACCTCTTTGAAACCAATCAGTTTACTTTGAACACATGTTTTTGGGGAGTTGTATAGATTGGAGGCAAATTTTCCATTTGCATGTCCAGCAAATGTATAATGTTTTTGAAGAGTAAGAACTAAATTACCTTGTACACTTTGTTATTCATTTTTATTCTAGTATGAATCTGCTTACAAAGGAGTAGAATCTGTACTTCCCATGCCATGAATCTCAATGTCTTATTTTTTATCCAACCCAAATGAGATGATTCAAATGGAAGAGAAAGAGGAATTAGATGTGCAGTTTTTGAATATACAAAAATTTGTACCTTTGGTGAAAAAGGACAAGAAGAAGCAAAATTATGGGACACATCTAAAACCAAAGACAACTACTTTGCAAAAGCAAATAAAGCAAGAGGTAAAATCTTTGAAAGATGAAGGCAAAGTAAACCAAGCCAAAGCAATGGAAGAGGATGAGATGGAGATTGAAGACAAAGATAAAGAGGATAATGCTCCTTCCAAAGAAGATGAAGTTGACAAAGGTCAAACAAAAGAATTTTTGGAATATGTGGAATTGGAGAATACTTATATACTTGAGGTGACTACACCCAAAAACTTGATGAGCTACTCATTCAAAACTTTGGACAAGAGTGTGCAAAAGATGAGGAAGCATGCACTTTTTTACCACCACCACCACCATTATTCACCAAGTTTGACCAAGATGGCCAGAAGGAGAGATTTGTGTATTCAATGCAAATAAGATGATCAACATCACGCCAATGATGAAGTATATGCACTACATTGTGATACTTTTGTTGAATTTGGTGGTGCATCATGTAATACCAATAGCTAGATAAATGATCTAGAGGTGAAATTTGGGTTGGTAATATCTAGAAGGATGTTATACATGATGGACTAAGCAGATCAGATAGTGGTATCACCAAAAGAGTTCTTCTACGAATAGGCCAAAAATTGAAACATGCTTGGAAACTTTAGAATCAATAGCTATGCATATGATCTAAAGGTGAAACTTGGGGTGGTGACATCTGGAAGGATGTTACACATGATGGAGAATGTAGATCAGATAGAAGTATCACCAAAAGAGCAATTTTACTAATAGGGAAGAAGCCAAAATAGGCTTGAAAACTTTGGAGGCAATTTCAAAGGCCTAAACGGATGAATTAGGCCTCAATTGTGTAGATTTGCTCCAAATAGAGGATAGGCTAGCCTTCCCTCTCCCTTGGTTTGCCTCACCAAGAGCTTTCCAATGGTACCTCACCCACATGATTTTGATATTCCTACAAGAAGATTCCCTCAAAGATTCTCTCTAATCAAAGCCTGTTTGACCAACCAGATGGGACTTGGACCGACATGCCACCCATCCAAGCAAGTAATCTGAGGGTGGAGCTTGATGGCAGTTCACCTATCCATGTACCTAATCCTATGGTGGAGCTTTTTTGGAGGAGATCCTCTTTGGCTATATAAAAAATAGAAGGTGCTCCTTTGGGGCATTGGAGGATTGAGTGTGAAATCTATGTTTTCTCTCATGTATCTCTTGAAGAGTTCTCTTGTCCTCAGAGTATTACAATGGTATCAAAGCAGATGTTTTAATCCAAGAGAGCAGAGTACCCCTCTTGGAAGAGTACGAGCGATTGAAACTAAGTAATTTGAGGTGGAGAACATAGTGCAATTACTAGACTTGGGAAGGGCTTTAGAAGAACGAATGGGATTGATGCACCAAGAAGACAATTTCTTGCACCTAGCTTCCCATTCTTGAATCCATTCCACATCAAGATTATATACATCCAACATGAGCAAATGAGAGTATTGCTAATTTATCACTTTGGAGTAGAATTCATGGACAGAGTGATGAGTTCACCAAACCCAATGATTCTACCTATGGTGGTATACAATAGAGAGTGGGATATGAAAATCTACATTCTATTATAATGTTATGGATCTGAATGTACCGAATCCTCACCCTTTCAACATGCAAGTAGAAATCCATTATGTAGTTAGACCAAAAGTGATGTTTAGGGATTTTGTAGTCCACAATTTTGGTGAGGAATATTATCAATGATTGATAGCCTTTGAGGTCCCAATGGTAGTCCCCATAGTTCATGCATCCTCTTTAGTGCTCATTCTAACCCTATGTAGAAGTAGGAAGTAGCAAGTGAACATTAGTCATGTGTATGAATCATGGATCCGCAATTGCAGGAGTTGATGCAAGGGATGTTGAACAAGTTTTGAGGAATCAAGATGGCCATGGAAGAATTGTAAAATCAAGTATGTGTTGTCAAGAAGGATCAAGTAATGCAAGAAGGGAAGCCGTCTCAACAACCAACACCAGTAATTGAAGTACTTGGAGAGTTATGCATACCGATGATACCAATTCCAATCAACAACCAAGCCACATTGTTACTACAAATGAAAAAGACATGCAACATTGAGCCTTACAAGGAACAACATTCCATGGGAATAGTGGAAAATTGGATTTCAAGAATGAATCTATACCTTCAATTGTTCAAAACGGAGATCATTGATCATTCTACAAGGGTGTTTACGTGTGAGTACTTGACCAATATGGCCCTCACATGGTATGACGCTTGGGAATGATCATTGTTGGTAGAAGGAAGAGAGTTCACTTGGACAACCAAGCAAGAAGGATTGCTCGAGAATTTCCAATTTCTTGATTCTGTGCAAATGGCCTGAACCAAACTCTAGGGGTTGAAGTAGAAGAATAACATACAAGAGTACATGGAGATACTTCTAGATCTACAAGTTGCAATAATCAATATGAGTCCAGCAAAAGCTCTTGCAAATTTCAAGAGAGGATTAAAATAGCAGATTTGCCAAGAGGTAATGGTGCAAAATCCTTGTATTTTTTTTGAAGCCATCGCTTGTACCCAAAGAATAGCAAGGGCGCTTGGAGGAGGTGAAGCAATAACACCAATGCAAAACTATTGGGCTGAGACACACCATTTTGGTGGACCAATACCTATAAAATTGGGCAACATTTGATTCTAAGATAGAAGAGCAAGACCTCTCTAAGGAGAATAGGGACGGGTCAAAGAAAGGAGAGAAGGAGTTCTAGGAGGAGAAGGGGCTCAAGCAAAACAACTATGATGTTACAATTGTAGCCGAATTAGGCACATAGCTATCAATTTTTGTGCTTGTCATCTTAGAGGCCTTCAACTTCCATACAAGGGACCTTTGAACCACATGGAGCAACAAATTGAAGAGGAAGATATGGAAACCTCATTGGAAAACAAAATTTGCTAGTAAATATACCTTGCAGCCTTACTAGCTCAATGAAGAAGAGTAAAAGTGGGGAGAGGAATAAGATGAGTGTGCAAAGAAGGAGGAAGATAAACACACAATTAATTGTTGTAAATGGAGTGCTAGAAGGCAATCCGGTGAGAGTGTTGATAGACCTTGGGACAATAGAGAATTCCTTGTCTCACTCTGGTACAATAAGGTTGAGAATAGAACTAGAGAAGGGTGAGAACGATGAAGTAGAGTTACCCAATGGTTAGACAAAGAGGATTGAGTTGTTACCTAGAAAGGCAATACTCTTTGTAGGAGGGTATCAAGAAGCAATCAAGTGGCAAGTTATACAACTAGCTCATTATGATGCAATCTTAGGTATGTCATGGATGGAGCACTACAACCCCACGGAGGATTGGAGAAAGAAAATAGTGAAAACTAGTCAATGGAAGATCTTTGGGATTAAAGGAAGATCACAAAGGTAAGACTTGCCTTTGTGTGTCATAAAGACCACATCTATTGGTAAGATAGATAGATGTTTCATGGGTTTAATAAGAGAAGTCCAAAGTGCACAACACAATGGACAAACTCCTAAGAAATTGAAAGATGTGGTCAATGAGTTCCAAGATGTCTTTCTAGATGAATTACACGTAGGTTTACCACCAAAAGAGAGAGTAGATAATAAAATTGAGATACATCTTGGCAAGATACCTCCTTGTAAGGCCCCATATTGACTATCACCTCATGAGTTGGAGGAGTGTAAGGCTTGAATTGAGGATATGTTGCATAAGGGGTTTATCCAACCCAACGTATCACCATATGGAGCTCTTGTTTTATTTGTGAAGACAAAGGACAGAACAATGCACATGTGCATTGACTATCGAGGATTGAATCAACAAATGGTGAAGAAAAAATATCCATTACCTCTTATAGATGACTTGTTTGATCAACTCAATGAGGCAAAGCACTTCACCAAACTTGATTTGCGGAGCGGCTACAACCAAATCAGGATTGCAATAGAAGACATACACAAAATAGCTTTTTGAACAAGGTATGGGCACTTTGAGTACTTAGTAATTCAGTTTGGCCTCACCAATGCTCCAACCACTTTCATGAGTTTGATGAATGACATATTTTTTCCGTACTTGGATAAATCTATTATCATTTTTCTTGATAACATCTTAGTCTATAGTAGGACGCTGACAGAGCACAAGCAACATCTGTGCAAAGTCCTCCAAATTTTGTGAAAAAATCAATTGTATACCAAAATCTCAAAGTGCAAGTTTGGCAAATCTAAAGTAGACTACTTAGGGCATAGAGTAAGTGCAGAGGGTATCCAAGTATTAATAGATAAAATAGAGGTCATTAAAAAAAAAAGTGCTCCAAAAGATCAGACTCAACTCAAGAGTTTCTTGGGATTGATGAGGTTTTATCTTTTATTTGTCAAGAACTTCTCCAAGATTACACAAACTCTAACAACACTATTGGGCAAGGAAAAGAAGTGGATATGGAGAACCGCACAAGAATTAGCCTTTTGAGAGTTCAAAGATGCATTACTAAATGCACCAATCTTGAAATGGTATACGTCCAATCAAGATGGCCACATATGCATTAGGTGGAGCAATCCTACAACAAGAAGAGCATGATGGATGGCACCCAATTGTGTATTTCTCTCGTAAGTAGTTACCAATAGAATGCAACTATCACACCATTGAATGAGAAGAGTTGGCCATTGTCCTTGCAACCAAGCATTGGAAGTACTATCTGGCTGAGAAGGCATTTATGGTAGAGACGGACCACAAAATTCTAGTCTACCATGAGATACAAAAGGATCTTTCTTGTCAATAGATTTGGTGGGTAGAATGGAGACAAAAATTTAACATAACAATCAAATATGTGGAAGGCAAGAAGCAACTTGTAGATGCATTCACCCAAATACCAATGGCAAACAATTTGGTGGTGGAAATCAAGATGAACACTAAATTTTGGCCTATGATTCTTGCTACTAAAAAAACTAATCCATATATTGTAGGTGCTCAATTTTCCAAAGGCATTACTAGCACCCAAGGACTCACCTTCTATGATGGCAGGTTGTGGATCCCAAATGGTACGGATCTAAGAATCACATCCTAGCAAAATATCATGATTTTGCCATTGCAAGTCACGTTGGAATTGAAAAGACATTGGATGCAATCAAATGTCATAACTATTGGCCCAAGATGAGCAACAATGTGATGGAATATGTTTGGATTTGCCTACTTTTCCAACAAAATAAGGCTTCTAATCAAGCTCCTACAAGACTTCTCCAACCTCTCCCTACTCCTACACAATGTTGGGGACAAGTAAGCATGGATTTGGTTTTTGAATTACCCAAGACCACCTTTGGGTTTGGTTCCATTGTAGTCTTTGTTGACAAACTCAACAAAATGATTCATGTATGTCCTACCACCAAAGATGTGACTGCACTGCAACTAGCTGAATTGTACTAAGATGCAGTCTTTTTCTATCATGGCTTGTCTCAAGTGCTCATCATAGATAGAGGCAATCAATTCACTAGTTTGTTTTGGAGAACATTCTTTGGGTTCTTCAAACCAAATTGGCTATGTCCACAGCTTACCATCCATAGACCAATGGACAAATATAGAGGGAAAATTGCACTATTGAGGACATGCTTTGGGGCTTTACTTTGGAATAACAAGAGAGTTGGTACACCTTACTCCCATTGGTGGAATTTTCTTACATCAATTTAGTGAATGCCTCCACACAAGTCACACCATTCTTCTTCATGTATGGAGAGCATCTTTTTACACCTTCAAGCTTGATGAGGGTCCATCCGGTGGCTACCAGGGTTGACGTTGTCAACACTTTTATTTCTAGAACCCAATAAGGGTGGAGCACGCCAAGCACAAGTTCTAGATTGCCCAAAATTGGTAAAATTAGTATGTAGATGCACACCACCAACACATGGAGTTCAATGTGGGAGATCAAGTCTGGCTATCAACTACCAATCTCATGTTAGTTGATCCTCATAAGCTTAGACCTCATTTGATTGGACCTTTCTCTATCCTTTGTTGCATCAATGTTGTGGCCTATTACCTCAAGCTACCATCACATATGAAGATCCACCCAATGTTTCATGTTTCCTTATTATGTGGATATGCCTACCGGATGCACCACTTCTCTTCCATCCAAGAAGTTGACCTTGTCCTATAACGCCCATTTGTGCATGTGTGTGGTATTGTGATATTTAGCTTGGTATTACAAGTACTTGAGAGGTATTATTTATATAGAGATAAAGGATAGTTCTACATTAGTCATGATTAGCTAAAGTTAGTCATAGCTAAGATAGAGTGGACCTTACTTTAGAGGAAGTGGAAAAGATGAGCACCACTATTTTGGATTCTAATGTGTTGACTTGATATTATTCCTATGTGTTTGGCTTTGAGGAAAGAGTTGAGAACTCTTGGGCCCACAAGCCTTTTTGTTTTGGATTCTTCTATAGTCCAAGGATAGCACATGTGAAGGAATCCTTGACTTAGTGGTTGGGTCAAGATAAGATCACATGCTTAGGGGAATATGCCCATGTGAATGGATATTCCTTTCTACTTTTTGACTTTACTTGACTTTTAGCCTAGTAACTTGAGTTACTCCAATGATTAGTAACTTTGGTACGTAACTATTTCACAAGTATATAAACAAGGGGTGAGGAGGTACTCATCATCCTTTCATTTGCAACTATCTCTCTCTCATTGAGTTCTCTAGTGAGCAATGTCTTGAGTCTTGGAGTGTTAGCCTTGGAGGAGTATGATGGAGTTGTGGTTCCTTGCCTTCTAAGTCCATGGTGCGCTACCATAAAAGCCATCAGAGGTTCATCTTTAGTGAGAGACAGTCCGGCTCACATTTTTGGTTTCGCTACCGGGACCTCTTTAGAAGGCAAGATAATGTTCCGTGTTCAATTCTACATTAGGCAGAAGGAGGCTATGAGAGCTCACTTGGAGAGAACATTAGGAGAGGAGAGTGCTTAACTTATGTTAGAGAACCAAGATACATTTGTATACCCTATAGTTCATTATGATGTCTTTGAAATGATTTTGTACATCTTGTACACATGAGAGGATTTCGAGAGATTTGGTGAGGTGAATTGTAGATTTTGGGGATTAAGGTGATTTTGGGCAAGATCTCAAGTTTGAGATTTGAACTTGAAATTTCTACACATGATAGCGTGGGTTATCTTTCAGTTAGCACTCTTAGAATTATTGTGAGAGCTACTATGCGTATTGGACTAAAAAAATTTTAAGTTGATAGGGTAAACTGTTCCCGCAATTGCATGTTCTCTGGAAAATTGTATAGAGTCTGCCATTTCTTTAATTTTCAATGGATTAATGTGAAACTTTCCAAGAAAATTCACTCTATTATATCCTACCTACTGACACAAAAATTAAAGAAATATCATTCTTGAGCAGTGAGTAATGAGTTTTTGAAGTGAAGGGGGTGGTTTTCATATCAAATCTGAAATATGTGTGCTGAATAGAAAGGTGTCGAGGCCAATTGGCTTGATTAAAAGATCTGAAATTTTTCAAGGAGGGACACCCTGGAATTGTGATCAAGTGTGAAAATTTTCAGAGGACTGGGACATATTGGTTGAGAGATTTGAGTGAAATTGTGAGGAAAGGTCAATTTTGCAGAGTTGAGATCTCATGCATGAGGAGTTTGAGAGCAACAAAAAGCATGTTTGAGTGTTTAGATTCATCTTGGGAACATGGAGGGTCATCAAGAGTGGAAATTGAGACTATACAAGGTTCCCAAAGGGTTTGAGGTAATTTTTGGGGTGGATTTGATGAAAAGAGAGTTTACAATAGAATTTGAAGAGAGTGTTGAGAGGATCCAAAAACCTACGCTACTTGGAGGAAAGAGTGAGTTTAAGTGCTTTTTATGTGGAGAGAAGGGACATAAGGCAAGTTCGTGTCTATTGAGCTTTGAGAGCAAGAGATTGAGAGAAAAGAGAGGCTTACTTGACTTTGGTTTGCTTGTTGGATCTTCTTCACCAAGATTGGGAGGGAGAAGATCTAAGACCAAGGAGTTGTGTGAGGTTTGTGGAGTTGAGGGACTTCCAAAAGGACATGAGTGTAGTGGAGTAAAATCACTTTTGGAGGCTTTGGTGAAGGATCTTGGAGAGAGTCTTAGTACAACTACAGAAATACTACCACCTTCATCAGCTAGTTCTCAAGATTAGTGATGGAGATAATCTTTCAACTTATGGATAAACTATCCATGAGGGTTAGATTAATATGCACTCTAGGATTTGATGTTGTTATAGAAATCTTGGATCAACCTGAGCCTTTTGTGTTCCCTAGGGTGGATTACTCTCAAATGGTGTTAGTCATGTACATACTCTATTAGTTATAGAGTGAGAGAAAAGAAAAATAAAGAAAAAATTGAGAGAAAGAAAGATAGTGAGAGGTTAAGATAGGAAAACTTCCGGTTTTCTTTGGCAAGGATGGAGAAGATGTGGAGGCCTTTGTGAGAGACTTCAAGCAAGCTTGCATAGGAAACAATGAGAGAAGGAAGAATGAGTGGGCCTCATTATTACCAGATTTCTTTGAGGATGCAACACTTACATGGTATGAGTTAGAATACCACCAGAGAGAGAGTAGAGATGGGGAAGAAGAGTCTTGGAAGAGTTTGACTTCAGCACTCATTGAGAACTTTCTCCTAGAGGAGAGTTATGAGAGATTGATGAGTGAGGTTACCTTTCTCAAACAAGGAGATGGAGAGAAAGTGAGAGTCTATGTTGAAAGAGTGCAAAAGTTAGAGTCCAAATTTTGCATAGTGTTGAGGAAGGGTGGAGATGATGTGGAGACTACTATGATTGGCATAGAGGCCATGCTCACCAAGAATTTTATGGGAAGGTTGAGACCACAAATTAGAAGCAAGGTGAGATATGAGAAACCTTCTTCCAAGGTTGAAGCTATCAAAATTGCAATTCGTATGGAGGAGAGTTTCGAAGGAGATGAGAGTGATTTGGTGGTGAAAGAGGTTGTGCATCCTCCTTAAGGTTACAAGTATGGTTGAACTTCTGATACTTTGGTGGAAAGGGTTGCACTACAAGTAGTAGTTGCTCAAATTCTTGCACCTCCACCAAAGGATCCACTTCAAACCATCACAGAACAACTTGCGGATCTCAAAATCAATGTGGTGAAACTATGGGAGAAGAGAGAGGTGGATCAGAATTTAGGGAGAGGGCCTAGGAGTTATGGAAATTATCCATACAGAGGAGGCCAACCAGCCAATAATTTCAATGATAGAAATTGTTTTGGTTGTGGAGGAAGAGGCCATATCCAAAGGAATTGCCCAAATTTCATGTACCATGGAGGAAGGGGTTATGAGGGAGCCAATAGAGGGAAAGAAGGAGGTAGTGAAACCCAAGTGGCTCCTAATCCAAACAAAGGTAAGGGGATAACATCTATAGATGTGGTTGAGAGCAAGTATGAGAAAGGAGAGTGCTCAAACTCCAAGAGTCTTAATTTGGAGCTTTTGGCACAAGAGAAGAAGAGAGCTCGTTTTGTAGAGGATGTTAACTCTTCTCAAGGATTTACTCCAAGCAAGGATACTCCTATGTATACTAGGAGCACTCGCACCTCAACACCATCAACAACAAAGACTCCAAGGAAGAAGTTGGGGATGGAGGACATCTTGATCTCAAAGCAACAATGGAACTACAATGTGTTGGAGGATGTTGGTAGTCACAAGGCTAACATCACAGTGGGCCAATTGATTGCTTTGAACCCTACCTTGAGAAAGGAGCTTAGAGGTGGTTTGAGTTCTACAAGGAGCAAGAGGAAGAAGAAGGCAAAAGCTTCAATATTAATGGGGGTGGTGGATGCCAAGCTAGCACTATGGGAGGCTTGTGAATATGCCTCCAAGATTGATGTGAGAGTGAATGGTCACAACATCAAGGATGCATTGGTTGATGGAGGATCAGCAGTAAATGCCATGTCAAAAAGGTTGATGAAGAAGTTGGGTATGATACCTTCAAGACCTTCAACATTTGTGGTGAGCATGGCAAACAAGCAACAAGTTCGACCAATAGGGCTGATGGATAAAGTGGTAGTTTCAGTTATGGGAGTTCAAAATCTCATGACTTTCCAAGTCTTGAAGGATTCAAGCTATGAATTACTTCTTGGGAGGCCATGGTTGAAGGCAACACGCACAACTGATTGATGGCACAAAGGGTGTTTGAGGATTGGGCCATCAAACCATAGAGTCACAGTTCTTGTGACTAACACCACCAACACTTCACATTCAAATACACCATCTTTTGATTATGGGGAATCAGATTCTAAAGAAGGAGCTTCATGTGTGGACACCAGCATGGAAAAGGAGACTTCCACGGAGGAAGATGAATATGAATTTGATTCAAATGTGTATCTTTTGTGTGCTATGGATTTTGCACCTAAGTCTAAGGTTTTGAAGGACCCAGATAAATCACCATTGACACTTGAGGAGGTAGAGAGAAGGTTATCTACACTCAAGTATGGTCCAAATGCTACCAAGGAAGAGAAGGTGAGATTTGAGGAGATTTTCCACAAGTTCATCCATGTCTTTGCTTTGAGTTACAAGGATTTGAAGGAAGTCACCTTGGAGGAGCACAAGATAGAGGTGGAGTCACATGCAAGAACAATCCGCCAAAAATAATGTTGCATTTGCCCACCAATATCTTTGGTTGTGAAGGAGGAGATTGATAAGCTCAAGGAGGCTAGATTTATCTTTGAGGTGGAGAATTTAGAATGGGTGTCTCCAATTGTGATTGTGAAGAAAAAGAATGTAAGCTTTGAGTATGTGTGGATTACAAGAAGCTCAATGTTGTTACCAAGAAGGACTATTACCCATTACCATTCATTGATGAGATCTTGGAGGAGGTTGCAAGTCATGAGAGGTACACTTTTGGAGATGGTTATAGTGGATATAACCAAATCAAGATTGCACCAGAGCATCAACAACTCACCACAGTCATCATACCTTGGGGAACTTACGCTTTCAAGGTCATGCCTCTTGGGCTTTGCAATGCTTTAGCCACATTCCAATGGTTCATGAACAAAGTATTTGAACCTTTCGTTGAGAAATTTGTGAGAGACTTCATTGATGACTTTTGTGTCTATGGGAGCAAAGAGGAGCACTTTGAGCACATAATCAAGGTCTTGCAATGCTTGGATGAGGCAAATGCATCACTCAACCCAAAGAAGTGCATTTTTGGATGTGAAGAAGGTCTACTTTTGGGGCACATCATCTCCAAGGATGGAATAGCAGTTGATCCTAAGAAGGTGAGGAAAATCTCAGACCTTCCATTCCCTTCAAGCTTGAAAAATTAATGCTAATTCTTGGGGATGGTTGGATACTATAGGAGGTTCATCTTCTCATTTTCCAACAAGGCTTATGCATTGACCATCTACATGAAGAATGGTGTAGATTACATGGTGATTTTGGAGGAGAAGGAGGCTCTCAAAGCTTTTGAGGAGCTCAAGCAATCCCTTGTTGTAGCTCCAATCTTGCTAAACCTGATTGGAGTTAGCCTTTCATCCTCTACACTGATGCTTCTAATGTAGCTATAGGATGAACTCTTAGTCACTTAGACCAAGATGGGCATGATCATCCAATAGCTTATGCTAGTAGGCATATGGTTTCAGCAAAAAAGAACTACTCTGTCATAGAGAGAGAAGGGTTGGCAGTGATCTTTGGTCTCAAGAAGTTTAGACACTACTTGATTGGAGGGAAAGCCACCATTGTCACGGATCACAAGGCTTTGAAGTACATCTTCAACAAGCCTAATGTTGAAGGAAGACTAGCAAGGTGGATGATACTCTTGTCTGAGTATGACTACACCATTGAAGATAAGCCAGGAAAAAAACATGCAAATGTTGATTTGTTATCTAGGGCTTATGATCATGATGGAGATGAGCCAATGGATGATTCCTTTTCAGATGAGGCGCTCATGACAATCTCATTCACTCAAGAGATTCCAATGGAATACAAGGAGATTGTGGATTTTGTGACAAGAGGTAACTATCCAGAAGGGATGCATGCTAGGGAGAGGAAGGCCCTTGCAACAAGATCTAAACCTTACACAATGGTGGAGGATATGCTTTTCCACCAAGGAGCAGATGGTCTACTTCAAAGAGCAATGGTAAGGAAGAGTCTATCCTACTCATAAAGGAGTTTCATGAAGGTTTAGTGTGTGGAGGACACTTTGCAGGAAAGGTGATTGCTTTCAAGATTCTAGATGCAGGTTACTATTGGAGAAGGATTTTCAAGGATTGTCTTGATTATTGAAAAACTTGTCATGTTTGTCAAGCTTTTGCTAGAAAGTCTACATCCCTTCCACCACTTAGATCAATTCCATTGCTAGGACCTTTTGAGAAGTGGGGAATTGATTTTGTAGGTCCTCTCAATAGAACACCAAGGAACAATCGGTATATTGTGGTAGTTATTGATTATCTTACCCAGTGGGGCTAGGCCATTGAGGGACAAGAATGAAGATGAAGTTGGTAGATTTCTTTATGAATGCACTATCATTAGATTTGGATGCCCTTTGGAGTTGGTTTCTGATAGAGGAGGAGAGTTTACAGGAAGCATAACTACAGCCATGCTATGACATTTCTCTATCACACATAGTGTAACAATATGGAGTTTAACGACGAAGTTAGTCGGGCTTACAAAATAGCACATAAGACAAAGTAGCCTAGAATATTCTGGAAGTATCTAGGAAGCTTCTTGGGAAGCTTCCCGGTTATTTTAGCTTGCACCTTAAGTAAGTAGCTTCTAGAAAGAAGCTTCTAGAAGCTTCCAACTAGCTTAGCTTACACGCCAAGTAGGCGGCTTCTAGAAGGAAGCTTCTTGAGAAGCTTCCTAGTTAACTTGGCTTGCACTCTAAGAAAGCGGCTTGAGGAAGCTTCTTGAGAAGCTTCTCAAGGACCTTGTATGCTACCTATAAATACCAAAGCCAAAGCTCATGCTAGGCATTTGGAGTTTTCACTCATTCAAGTGTCCCAATGTGAGTTTCCATTCTCCTATTTCTCTCCTTGGTTTCGGTCTTTTATATTGGTATCAGAGTAGGAATGGGATGAATGGAATTTATGGACCACCAAATCCACTTCCGCCAAACCATTAGGACTTTCATGTCTAGATATTGCCAAAGCATCGTTTCACACAATTCATCACCTCATGCTTTGGGCAAGATTTTCTACATATGATCATCGTGTCGGAGGAACCCTTGATACTTCCAGTTGTAACTTATGGAGAATGGTTGACGTGTTGTATCTATGTGTTAATCAACTAGATAAATTGAGGGTAGGAGAATAGAGTAGTAGTAATGGCGGCAATATCGGATGTTATCCTTGCAATGCAACAACAAATCGAGCATCTTACTCGATTGTTGGATGAACGAGACCAGCAACGACAAGAATAGATAGACAAAGCGCCAGTTCAAGATGGAGAAGATCACATTTGATTTTCAAAACCCAAGGTGTTTGAAGGCAAGAATCTTCCAGGCACAGTGGAGAATTTTGTGTTTGATTGTGAACGTTACTTTGAAGCCACCAATCTTCAAGACAAGCAGAAAAAAATTCTCTTGGCTTCTAGCCAATTGGATGGCGTGGCAAAACTTTGGTGGCGATTCCGAGTAGAAATAGCTGAACAACAAATTGTTACACCAATTTTGACAAGGGCAGAATTCAAGGATGCAATACTTGGTCGATTTCAGACTACAAATGCTACCCAAGCTGCACGAGATAAATTGGCAGAGTTAAGGCAGATTGGCTCGGTGAGAAGCTACATCACACAATTTCAGAATATCATCATGCAAATTCTAGATATCCAAGAAGGTGAAGTTCTGGATCGATTTGTGCAAGGATTGAAGTCACAAACCAGATTGGAGGTGACCATGCGAGAGCCACAGAACATAGAAGAAGCCATGCAATTGGCTAAGCGTTTTGATTCCTTAGTTGCGACAACTTGGTCTTGACCTTGACCTACACAAAACCTACCAGTACCACAAGTGGAAGAACCGGTACCAATGGAGATTGATGCTATCCAACAAAGACCACTTGGCATAGCAAATAGAGAAAGATTATGACAAAATGGAGGTTGCTTTTATTGTCGCTAAGTTGGACATCGTATTGCTGAATGTCCACTTAGGAATGGGCGACCTCGACAAGTTGCCCAGATGGAGTTTGTAGAACAGAATGATCAGGGAAACAAAGAATCCCAGTAGGAGATTTCAAGCTACCTACTGGGAGCTTGATTAGTTCCAATGGGACTGAAGGCTCAACCTATGAAAGTTTGCTTCACTTGCAAGGTATGATATCTAATTGGGGTTGTAGGATTTTGGTTGATTCTAGAAGTTCAAAGAATTGCATATCTATGCAAGTAGCAAAGGAATTGGGTATTCATATCAAGCCAGTGATTGGAAGTAGTTTGATGATGGCGGATGGTAGAAAAGGTTCTGCATTCCACACCTCGCATCCTGTTACCTTCAAGATTGGGAAGGAGTATTTGGAGTGTATGAGGTTTGTAGTGGCACCTCTACACTATGATATCATTCTGGGTCTACCTTGGCTTGAACGTCATAAAGTTCAATTCGATTGGACCCAACGTCAAATTCAAGTACAACACCAAGGTAGGAATTTCCGATTAGGTTGTCTGGCACCTCTGAATAAGACACCTAAGAATAGTCGGTCCCAAGATGGGAAGTTTGTTGAGAAGGTAGACATAGAGCAAATCTGGAAGGGAGATGAGTCCCAAGATGGGAAGTTTGCCAAGAAGGCAACCATGGAGCAAGCTTGGAAGAGAGATGAGTCTCTAGAAGTGAAGTTTGTTAATGAAGCAGCCATAGAGCAAGCTTTGGAGGAAGATAAGTTTGTATTCATGGTGTGGATCAAGCCAATTGCACAAGAAAAATCTAAGGAGGGCCAGGTGCCGCATCAAGCAACGGTTGATCGGATAGTTCAGGAGTTTGCAGATGTGTTTCCGGATGATCTGCCAAAGGGATTACCCTCTGATCAAGGTATGCCCTTCAAGATCGAGTTATTGCCAGTGAGTACTCCAGTGAGTAGACCAATCTATCGGCTCTCACCAAACAAGTTGGAGGAGTTGCAAACAACACTTACAGAGTTGTTGGAGAAGGATTTCATACGACATAGTACCTCTCCGTGGGAAGCACTGGTACTATTTGTTCCAAAGAAGGATGGAGGACTTTGTTTTTGTATTGATTACCGTGGGCTCAATAAGAAAACTGTGAAGAATGCATATCCCTTGCCTTGGATCGATGACCTGCTTGATCAATTAAGTGGAGCACACTACTTTTCCAAGCTAGATCTTTGTAACGGCTATTGGCAAATTCCTATTGAAGGAGAGGACATGCAAAAGACTACCTTTCGCACAAGGTATGGACATTTTGAGTGTAGAGTTCTACCTTTCGGACTCACTAATGCTCCAGCAGTCTTCATAGATCAGATGCATCGGGTGTTGGATGGACTATTGGATTGGTCAGTGGTGGTGTTCTTGGATGATATCTTAATCTATAGCAAGACAGAGGTAGAACACATGAATCATGTGCGAGAAGTCCTAAGATGACTACGACAATGGAAATTTTACTGTAAGAAGTCAAAGTGTGCTTTTTGGCAGAAGGAGGTTACCTTCTTGGGTCATAAGATCTCATCAGAGGGGATCAAGATGGAGGAAGAGAAGATCAAGGCCATAACTGATTGGCCTACCCCAAAGGATGCTACAGAAGTATGGGCATTCAATGGATTGGCCAGTTTTTACCGGCGGTTCATCCACTATTATGCTCATGTGGCTGCACCATTGACTGACCTCTTGGGAAAGAACTTGAGCTTCCAATGGAACACCAAACATGAAGAAGCATTCCAGAAGTTGAAACATATGGTATCTTCAAGACCCATTCTTCAACCATATGATCCTCAACTACCTTATGTGGTTGATTTTGATGCTTCTAACTTTGCAATTGGAGTTGTGTTGCAACAAGAATTTCCAAATGGACTACATCCCATTGCCTTTGTGTCTCGCCGACTAAATACAGCTGAAAGAAATTACTTTGCTTGAGATCAAGAACAACTTGCAATGGTGTATGCCACCAAGGTATGGAGACATTATCTCTTGGAGAAACAAGTGATCATGCGAACTGATTACAAGCCATTGTTGCAGACCTTACACCTGGAGCACATGAAAAGTCGACATCATCGATGGGAAGAGCAACTTCAATTGTCGACATCAAACTTGAGTACAAACCAGGTTGGTTCCATGTCATCCTGATGATCTATCACGACGACCTGATTTGAAGTCTCTTCTTTTCATTGCGGTAGCAATTACGACGGTGTCAATTGACCCCAAGATCCATAACGAGTTTCGGTTAGCTCTACAACAAGATCCCTTCTTCCAAATGGTACATGGTCGTCTAACAATAGGTGACAAGGAGTAAAACACCTTCTCCTTCAAGAAGGCCTTCTATTCCATGCGGATTGGATCTATGTTCCAGCCAAAGGTGATCTTCGACTTGTGCACCTGCAAGAAGCCCATGATTTACCCATTGCTGGTCACATGGGTGTGGACAAGACCTTGAGTACCCTCCAACGTCAATGGTGGTGGCCCAACATGACAAAAGATGTTTGAGAATTTGTCCAATCATGTGAGAGTTGCCAACGTAACAAGGCCAGTAACCAGAAGCCGAGTGGACTCCTTCAACCACTCACCATTCCATCCGCTTGCTGGGAGCATGTGAGCTTGGATCTAATCACATCCTTGCCAAAGACAAAACAAGGACACACTGCAATCGTGGTGTTTGTGGATAAGCTCAATAAGCAAATCTACTTGGCACCAACCTATGATATCGTGGATGCTCCAACCTTAGCGCAAATCTACTTTGACAATGTCTTCAAGCATCATGGAATGCCATGTGTACTCATCTCTGACCGTGATCCTCGATTTACCGGGAAGTTTTGGCAAGCACTCTTCCAGATACTCGGCACCAAGCTTGCTTTGTCCACGGCCTATCATCCTCAAACTGATGGACAAACCGAATGTGCAAATCGTACATTGGAAGATATGTTGTGGGCCTTTGTCAATGTCCACCATACCAATTGGGATGAAAGTCTTGTAGTAGCACAATTTGCCTACAACAATTCCAAACAGGCAAGCACCAGATTTTCTCCCTTCTTTCTCAATTTTGGCCAAGATCCGCTTGTTCCAGATTCTCTTCTTGCTCCTCCTCCATCTCAGGTTCCTCATACTTCCACATTCTTGACCACTATATCCCAATCGCTCCAACAAGCCAAGTCTCACCTTCTTGTTGCTCAAAATCGCCAAAAACAATATGCAGACCATCATCGTCGTGATCTCACCTTTGAAGTTGGTGATAAAGTCATGCTATCCTCCAGTAACCTCCCTCTCCCACTTGATACCCTAGTTTGTAAAATTGCCCCAAACTGGATAGGACTCTTTGATATCACCTAAATTGTCTCTCATGTTGCTTATGGACTTGCCTTACCTTGTCACATGCGTATCCATCATGTCTTTCATGTTTCCAAGTTGAAACCCTTTGTTCCTAACCCCTCTTCCTTTTCCTCTTGAGTCCAACCTCTCCTTCTTCCTGTCCCTATCAATGATCATGAGGAGTACAAAGTTGATTGTATCCTTGCGCGTCGCCATATCCAATAAGGCCGTCGCCAACATACGGAGTACAAGGTCCTTTGGAAAGGGTATCCCCTTCATGATGCCACCTGGGAGCCTCTTTCTCACCTCTAGAATGCACAAACGGCCATCTAGGAATTTGAAGCTTCACTGGCAACGAGGACGTCACCAACTAGCGGCGGGGGAATTTGTAACAATATGGAGTTTAACAGCAAAGTTAGTTGGGCTTACGAAATAGCACATAAGACAAAGTAGCCTAGAATATTCTGGAAGTATCTAGGAAGCTTCTTGGGAAGCTTCCCGGTTAGCTTAGCTTGCACCTTAAGTAAGTGGCTTCTAGAAGGAAGCTTCTAGAAGCTTCCAACTAGCTTAGCTTGCACGCCAAGTAGGCGGCTTCTAGAAGGAAGCTTCTTGAGAAGCTTCCTAGTTTACTTGGCTTGCACTCTAAGAAAGCGGCTTGAGGAAGCTTCTCAAGGACCTTGTATGCTACCTATAAATACCAAAGCCAAAGCTCATGCTAGGCATTTGGAGTTTTCCCTCATTCAAGTGTCCCAATGTGAGTTTCCATTCTCCTATTTCTCTCCTTGGTTTCGGTCTTTTACACATAGAGTAACTACATCCTATAAGCCAAATTCCAATGGCTTGGCAGAGACAACCAATCAGACCTTGTACATGATGTTGGCCAAAGATGCACAATGGAGGGGACTAAACATCATTGGGACAAGAGGATTCATGCAGTTTTGTGGGAGTATAAGACAACCATGAAGACTTCCACCGGATATTCTACATTTCAATTGGTATACGGTTTGAGTCTACCCTACCTATTCACTTTGATCTTCTTACCTGCCAAAGCATTCATAGGAGATTGAAGAAAGCACAAGGAGGTGACCAAGAGAAGTCAAAGAAGGAACAACTGATGGAGTTGGAAGAGGCAAGAGCAGTTGCTATGGTTTGAGTGGAGCAAGCCCAAAGGAAACAAAAGGAGAGTTATGACAAGAGGCAAGGCAAGAAGAAGGTGGAGCCTTTCAAAGAAGGTGATTGGGTAATGTTGTTTGATTCTATTCGATTCAAGAGAGTGCAAAAGAAGTTTTTGCCTAAATACTTGGGACCTTTCATAGTGGAGAAGATGTGGGGCAATAACACCTATGATCTCAAGGAGTTGGGAAGAAGACACTTTGATATGATTAACCATGATAATTTGGAGATATATTATAGAAGGTAGAGAGACCTTCAATTTGAGGAAAAAATGAAAACCTAGTCTAGGGGTAAATGTAACACCCATTTGTGCATGTGTGTGGTATTGTGATATTTAGCTTGGTATTACAAGTACTTGAGAGGTATTCTTTATATAGAGATAAAGGATGCTTCTACATTAGTCATGATTAGCTAAATTTAATCATAGCTAAGATAGAGGGGACCTTACTTTAGAGGAAGTGGAAAATATGAGCACCACTATTTTGGATTCTAGTGTGTTGACTTGGTATTATTCCTAGGTGTTTAGCTTTGAGGAAAGAGTTGAGAACTCTTGGGCCCGCAAGCCTTTTTGTTTTGGATTCTTTTATAGTCCAAGGATAACCCATATGAAGGAATCCTTGACTTAGTGGTTGGGTCAAGATAAGATCACATGCTTGTGGAATATGTCCATGTGAATAGATATTCCTTTATAATTTTTGACTTTACTTGACTTTTAGTCTAGTAACTTGAGTTACTGCGGTAATTAGTAACTTTGGTACATTACTATTCCACAAGTATATAAACAAGGGGTGAAGAGGTACTCATCATCCTTTCATTTGCAACTATCTCTCTCATTGAGTTCTCTAGTGAGTAATGTCTTGAGTCTTGGAGTGTTAGCCTTGGAAGAGTATGATGGAGTTGTGGTTCCTTGCCTTCTTTGTCCATGGTGCGCAACCATAATAGCCATCAGAGGTTCATCTTGAGTGAGAGATAGGCCGGCTCACAGAACAAAGTTGGGTCTTGCATTTACTCTAGATCACGCCAATTATCACACTCTTGGATGAAATCATCCAACTCAATACTACCCACTATACCAAAGAAATCCTTAGGACTTTAGACGCCTTAAAAAACCTTTCTATGTATCATAAAAATGGTGTGGATACACAATGAGCCCTCTCAAATTGATCAACTCAAGTGTCAAACTCCAAACTAAAGTCAATCTTCTTCCTCACTAGCATTGAGATACTAGTTGATATTGAGTGCCACTCTACCTAAACCCTTTACATATTGCAAAGAAATCCCCTCTCAAATCCTTGAAGTACTTTATTGTGATAATGCACCTCAAATTGCAACCAACAACCACTAACAACCAAAACCACCATTAATGCTATACAAGTATCTCTAACTATGACAACTATACTAGAAGAAAAGGAAACCTATAACTTGATCACAATATACATTTTGATGGTTTTTTGATCATCACTTCTTGCCTCACCAAAGAAAAACATAGATAGTCTAATTGGTCATCATTAAAACTTCACTATTGAGAAGACATTGATGCTCTAAATATCAATGCACCTCACATAAACATGTTGTATAAACAAGAAGTAGAAATTGGATGAGGTCTAAATACAAGAGGTCCAAACAATAACCTTTCACCTCAAAATTCCAATTAGATTGGCATTTGATATAATAAGAGTGTTTTTTTAGCTCTTTGTAATCTTAAAATGCCCAATTAAGGCCATCAATAGCTTATCTAGTTGTGTAGCCTTGAAATGCCCAATTAAGGCCATATTTGTTACACTTTGTGCCTCAAAGCCTCAAAACTCCAAATTAAGACAATTGGGTCCTTCTTTTTTGCAGCTTTGAGACCTCTAAAACCTTCTCCAACTCAAGCCTTACTCATGTCAATACCTTTAGAAGCATATATAACTAAAGTTAACCACAAAAAATCTCCTTACTTCAAGAATTAAAAAGAGTAGTGCACCCAAATCTAACCAAATGGACTTCTTTCATTGGTAAAACTCTACTACCAATGGCCTATAAGCCTGCCTATTTCTCACTCAAGATGAACCTTTGACTGCTATTAAGGTAGCACACTATGGACTAAGGAGGCAAAAAACCAAACTATATGATATTCTTACAAGGCTAAAACTCCAAGGCACCTCCAAGATTCAAGTCATTATTCAATAGAGAAGTCAATGAGAGAAAGATAAATGCAAATGAAAGAATGATGAATATCTCTTCACACCTAGTTTATATACTTGTGAAATAATTACACACCAAAGTTACTAATTACCAAAGTAGCTCAAGTTATTAAGCAAAAAGTCAAATAGAGTTCAAAGTTTAAGGGAATATCTATATTCATAGAAATAAAACCTAAGCATATGGTTTATCTTGACCCAACAACTAAGTCAAGGATTCTTTCACAAGACTATAAAAAAATTTGGACCAAAAAAATTTGTGGATCCAAGAGTTCTCAACTCTTTCCTTAAAGCTCAACACCTAAGCGTAATATAAATTCAATACACTATAACCCAAAATAATGATTCTTATTCTTCCTACTTCCTCTAAATAGATTCATCTCAATCTTGGCTATGAATAGCTCTAGCTAATCCTAATTAGTATAAAAGCTTGGTTAAACTCCATATAAACAACAACTACTTACAATACCAAACTAAATCTCCTAATAGAGCATGATTGCACCAATGGGCATTTAGGGCTGACCTCTAAGTCCTCTACCAATGACACCATTTCCTCCAATTGAATAGATGGATGTGTACCTCCAAATCTCCTATTTGAGAATACAGATCCTTATATCCAACCCTTGTTTTGCACTTGAGCCCAATTTGTAACACCAACCTTCAATTTCACTTTTTTTCACTCAAGTTGACCCTTATATTGATGTAATTGAACACCCACTTTCACAATTGTGGGCTAGAAGCACTTTCGTATAAGGCTCAATAAATTGTCAAATTCTCATGCAAACTTGGGAGGGCTTCCATGCATGATTGCTCAAACTATCAAAAAATCTGCAAAATCAAGTAGCATTCAATCTGAAGCACAATCAATTGCATTAAGCTTGGAGATACCATCAACACCCACTATCCTACACTTGATTTCCCCCTTCACTTCTTCTATGTAATCAATCTAAAGTTCAAGTTGGTACTACAGTCTTAGTTTTAAACACTCAATATAACTACCAACAGGCCTTGGTCATATTTTGAAGTTGCACTCATTCTAGCTAAAAGGATCCATGAGATGTTTGCTAGCCTCTGTCCACAATAGCCATTAGCTTAAAGACTCAACATAGAAGAAGTTAGAACTTCAAAGCTACACTTCAAGGTATACCTCATCTAGAGCAGCTAGGAATCTAGCCATAGTAGTGCATCTTATGGCTCATCTAACGGTGCAATTGGTAGCTCAAAAGTGTGATTAGTTGACCTGATACCATATGTAGCCACCAATAAGTAATCCTTGAGTGGCTATTGATAATATAGTGATCACCAAAACTATCAATCCAACATCTTAGCAAACTAGCTTCAATATTACAAATGTCATGACATCCTTGATACATGTAAGATGCCTAATTAACCTACATTTGAGTAGGATACAATAAGTTGATAGATATGATTAGCAATGTTTAATGAGGATTAGCCAAAGAGATCTTTTGACTTCCTCAACCATCATATCTATTCAACTTAGAGTAGGATGTGCTATCCAAGGCATTGGCCTAATTGAAAATAATTCATTCAGTCTTTTGAACATGAATAAAGCAAAAAGGCTCATATCCCTTCATCATCTTCTACTTAAATTCCAATTATTACATAGTATATAATACATACGTCTTATTCTTATATGATGAAAAGTAATCATTATTAAAATACATATAAGATAAAATTTAAATTTTGTTGATTAAAAATAATATTAAGACATAGTAGATTTAGTATATTGGAAAAATAACCACTATTAGGATGTACCATTGGATCCAAACACATTAGGTATCCAATGGCTTTTGCACTAGTCTAAAGGCAATGCAAGAAAAACTAGATAAGTAAAGCATATATGCATTCATAATCTATACTATACCTAGTTGAGTGCATTCTTATGAACTCTATTCATTATCTAGTACTAGAAAAACCTAAATTTAGCCTAAAAAGCCTTATGAAACAAATCAAGCCTTAGAATGCTAGATAAGAGTATCAAAAATTCAACTAGCCTTCTAGACGTTATCTTAACTAAGCTCATAAAGATGGGAGTTACTAGATTCTCACCCACATTAAATAAATTTTTATTCCTTATATAATTGTGGATGTTTAGTTGTTGGAAGTATACTCAACTATCCCAAAAAAATGCTTAAAGTAGGATACAAATACATCCCAAGGTTGTTCATTTCACAATTTTAATTTTGAGGCTCAACTATTTGATGAAATATAGGCATGTGAATGTACACATTGTTGAAATAAATATCCTCTCTCACACACTAAGTGTTCCTACTCAAGCAAAGGATCCTATTGGCTACTACTCAACTCCAATTCCAATTCAAACTAGAACACGCCTTCCCAAGTGATGGACTTATTGGAAGGTTCTTTAAACAACAAGGAGATTTTTATTAACCTTTGTTATGCTTATAGTGGGTTAGAAAAAGCTTTACGTGGTCTAAGACCATCATACTTATATCCAAAACTCTAAACACAAACACACACTCTAAACCAAGTGAAGATATACAAGTACCAAACCTAATACCCCTCCAAACTTTAGCATAGGTGTCACAAGAACTTCCCCTTAACACCCTTCCCAAAGGTTTTTGCTACAATAATACTACCACATCACACATACACACAAAAAAATATTACATATGGAGATTTGACTATAATACAAAAAAGGTGATCATATAGATAAATAATAGATCTAGGAGTTAGTTGATCCAACAATATGGCTTTGAGAGCCCAACTCACCTTGGGTTTAATGGAGTTGGTCACTCTAGTCAAATTATCTCCATCCTTATGAAAGTGAAATGATCCATTCATAGCCCAAAACCCAAAGCTAGCTTTCAATGACTATACGTGTGAGGTCCTCTTGCACTCCACCCACCTAGCTAGTTGGCAACCAATTTCTACTCCTTGAACTAAATCTAGGAATCTATCTCTACTTTGGTCCTCTTGCCTTTATACTCTCAACCTCCACTAATGAGCTTAGATCATCTAAATAGACATGGGTTCAAAGATATCTCATACTAGGGCATCAAGCATAAGCTCTCACTCCAATTTTATGTCAAACTCATTATCCTATCCACACAATACACATTACACTTGGAGACCTTAACCCAAAACATAGACCAAATTGCTACCTACAACCTCTTATTCTTAGTTTTGGGATTATGATCATGGGTTGTGCATTGGATTTGGTCTCTAAACCCAAAGCACACTATCATTGCCATGTACTTGTGGTGCCTCCTTGAACAAGGTCCCAAATTCTACACAACAAAATTTTGAGGATCTTGCCTTCCACTCTTTCTTTGTGTCTTTCTTCCATTTGGCCTTGTTCAACACTAGAAAACCAAGGCTAGATTCAACCCACTCCATTCTCCTCCTTCCTTCTATAGTCTCTTCTTAGTGCTAATTTCTTCTCTCTTGACTATTATGGAGGAGTCTTAGTCCTCATTCATACAATCTCCTAGAGTGTGAGGCTTTTTATGCTTTGGACAAAGAATGGAGGAATAAACAAGGTATTATTGGGTGAGGAGGTGGACCTTTGGATAGCCAAGTACCCAACAAAAGATTGCTTTGGGATGGTTATCTCATCTGGCAAATCTATGAGTCTTGGAAGAAGTCCTTTCTTGTCTTGGAGTGGAATCAATCTAATTGGCAATAGAGTGCTAAAGGCAAACCAGATGTACTTTGACATTGAATGGTTTCTATAAGCATTATGAGATTTTTGGTTCCCTAAACAGCTGCAACCAAAGTTCCCACAAAGTGTTAGTTATTCAAATGACCAAACCCCAAAAAGATGCAGTATTTGGTCATGTCAACCTCAACCATACAACCAAATACAAGTTGAAGCAATTAGCACATTGCCAAGAAGATTATTCATAGACCCCAATAGCAGCTCAAAAAGGAGAACCAACAACAGTGAATGCACTATGAAAAATATTATATAATACTCCAAAAGGGTGTTTCCACAAACCCAAATGCCATCCAGTCCTAACCTTGATCAAGGTCAACTTCTGCTTACACATTGCTAACTCCTTGTCTCTCTACACAATCCTAAACAACTCAAGGAGTTGAGTAAGCCTCTACACCATTACTAATCAACCGCATACTAACCAAATAGCATTGGGGCTACTCCCCATCTTAAGTACTATATGGACACTACCCGAATTCAATTCTTACTCATTGACATGTTGACTTGGCTACCAAGTGGGCTTGCCTGTGCCACTTGAATAAGGGAGGTCCAATCAAATGCTCAAGATCAAAACTTGACATGTCAAAATTCTCAAATCATTAGAAGGAAAATTTTGATTGAGATGGGACCTGATAGGATAAACCACTACCTATTATTATAATACTACTTTTGTGTAACTAATTTATATAAGGGTAGCACACCATTCCCATAATTCACTTTTTGGATTTAAACTATATGATTAAGTTACAGATTAATTACCCAAGGTGTTGGCACCTATCTTTATTTTTGCCTGATTGCATCTTGGCCCTTTATTTGACCTCAAATAATGATAGTCGAATAATATATCTACATATTACAAGTCAAAAGCTCATATGTATATGAGATGGCATCTAGTTAAGCTTTGTTTGCTAACTACTTCCTAGTGAGGACACTCAACTACTTGATTATGGGTCCTTAATATTCATAGTAAGTTCTTCATCTACAACATCCTGATCTTGTTGAGACTCCTTCCTCTTGTTATAACCTATCCCCACATTCTCCTTTTCTTCCTTTGGAATTGGCAAAGGCACCTCATTTTGAGTACTTGCATGGGTAGACTACATTTATTCTACCTTCCCTTACTCATAGATTCTTATCCACAAAGGTTGCACTTGACCCTCATTTGTGTGTGCTCTCTCTCCAATGTTTATAAACTCCTCTTCTACTTCTACTTGTAGTCCCTTTTTCAATGGTCCTCAAATTGATGAATCATACCAACACTTCTTTAATTTCCTCATTATTGGCGTGTAAAAAGCTTCCTCCAGGTGATTCAGGTACTTGGTTTTTTAATGAGTTTGGAAGGTGAATCAATCTCCTCCATTGCTTCACATTGAGGGTCCAAATCACAATTTGTGTTTTAGCAAGGATCTTGCTTGGTACTCTTTTAATGGCCCTCATCTTCTTTACCTAAATTGATTTGTAGACCCTCTACTTCTACATTGCTCTTAATTGCCTTCTCTCTTGCATCTCCTCTCAATGCTAATCTTTAATGACCACCTCTAGAAATTCCCTCATCACCTTGTATATTAGGGTGATATGCTCCTCCCTATCTTGTAGCCTCCTTAATTTAGATTAATGCACTCTTTGTCCACTTTTGCCTCAACAAACTCCTTTTCTAAGACTTGCTTTTGCACCACAACCTTTTTTTTAGTGAATGAATTTTGCTAGTGACTTATAATTCTCAAGTTTCTCTCTTGCTAACAAGGCAATTATCTTGATGGTTGTTGCAAAATTTGTATAGTGTGTTTGTAGTTGATTGAGAGCTTGATGTTTACTTTGTGACAATGGTTATAGAAAGAGGCTCTCTCCATGGTCTACGTCATGGTTTGGGGATTGGTTGACAAAGGAATGGTAATCTCTTGATCCACAATGTAAGGTATTGTTTGGTTCTACCACTTTCCTTATGTCCAAAATGTTTAAATTAATCTCCTCTACTACAAGAATCACAAGAGATCTTACCTTCCAAAATTTATCCTATCTAATGCAATCTTACCTCTCTTTGGTCATCATTAGATTGAGGTGAAAGTAGACTTGCAAAAGAAAGAGACAAATTAAATCATAATAATTCGACTGGGTATTGCTTGGGGCAAGTTTTTAAATTCCCTTGTGGAGTAACTTACCTAATTCACAACCTAATGTGCTTACTATCATGGTTGCTCAAACCTTTTTAATTCTACCAGGGTGGTCTATTGAATTATAGGTAAAAGAAACTCAAACACCCTTCATACTCTAGGATTCACAAACTAATTGAACATATTTCACTCCTTGGCATTGTATTTGTTGTTTCCAAAGGTTTCCTTTGCCACCTCAGCCAAAGCTTCTCCCTTGGGTGGAATACCTTTCCCTGCACTTCTCAACCAATAATAAATGAGGACCACTTGAATATCCCAACCTCAAGTGTTCCTCCAAATTGCAAGGTCTATTCCTTTTTTGAGTATACATCCTATCATTCTATCATAGTTGATTTAGTCTAAATCCCTAAGGAAGATCAAGGATCATTTTTCATCCTATATGCCTTGAGTCCATTCTCAATCTCAACTCCTTGTACACCATTGCAAAAGAGAGCATGATAGAGTTAACTTCTTCATAGTAAATCTTGGGTTGGCCCAAAGTATGGCTTGTAACACCCATTTGTGCATGTGTGTGCTATTATGATATTTAGCTTGGTATTACAAGTACTTGAGAGGTATTCTTTATATAGAGATAAAGGATGGTTCTACATTAGTCATGATTAGCTAAAGTTAGTCATAGCTAAGATAGAGGGGACCTTACTTTAGAGGAAGTGGAAAAGATGAGCACCACTATTTTGGATTCTAATGTGTTGACTTTATATTATTCCTATGTGTTTGGCTTTGAGGAAAGAGTTGAGAACTCTTGGGCCCGCAAGCCTTTTTGTTTTGGATTCTCTATAGTCCAAGGATAACCCATATGAAGGAATCCTTGACTTAGTGGTTGGGTCAAGATAAGATCACATGCTTAGTGGAATATGCCCATGTGGATGGATATTCCTTTATATTTTTTGACTTTACTTGACTTTTAGCCTAATAAGTTGAGTTACTCTAGTAAATAGTAATTTTGGTGCGTAATTATTTCACAAGTATATAAACAAGGGGTGAAGAGGTACTCATCATCCTTTCATTTGCAATTATCTCTCTTTCATTGAGTTCTCTAGTGAGCAATGGCTTGAGTCTTAGAGTGTTAGTGTTGGAGGAGTATGATGGAGTTAGGGTTCCTTGCCATCTAAGTCCATGGTGCACTACCATAATAGCCATCAGAGGTTCATCCCAAGTGAGAGACAAGCCGGCTCATTGGCCATGGTTTAAGTAGGGTTTTGGTACTATCAATTCCTCATAAAAAAACCTATTCTTTCTTTATTTTAATGCACTCTATTTTTTTATGCCCCACATCCTTCTCAACTTGCACACTTCCTTTAATATAGATTCTCTCCCCAATATCACTCTACACTAATCCCTTACTTGCTTGGTCTTACAATGGTTATTACAAATTGGAAAAATTCTCTCAATGGAAGCAATTTGCCTTGTTAGTCTTTCCACCTTCAATTTGCGCATCTTGCTCTAATTTCCTTTGCCAATCCTTTCAAGAACTTTATAAACCTCTTCAATACATAACACAAGTTATTACCTCCTTAAAGGACAAATATCAAAGAATGTATTCAAAATTTAGCTTCTTAACAATTCTTCACACTTCAATACTCTCTATAAAATCACTATGCTTGCTATCCCTTCATTGAAGAGTCTTAGTGCACTTATGATACCACCTACTCCTTGAATTTCATTTAGATCTTCTGCTCTCAACTCATTCAACCTATTCACTTCCTTCAAAACTTCAAAGTGCCTTGATCAATGCTTGGTATCCTTCCTCACTTTGCTCCTTTCTTTCAATATAAATTCTACTTCCATTTGAAAGTGTTGCTATAGAGTAGAGACAATACTCTCCACTCAACCTATTTCTTTTCTCCTTCAAAAAGGCAGTCAAGCTTCATTTGCAATTTAAGGATGTGACTGTTTTAACCCCGCCTTCTAATCTCATTTGAAGGCATTGTGTCCAATGTTAGTGGTTTTTTTGTCTTGCCCAAAAGGATTTGAACTACATAATACTAGTAATGTTTACAAATGCTTACAAATGTGAGCAAAAGATCAATGAATAACTATTTTTCAACTTTGGATTTCACTTTTGACCTTCACCTAATATCCATAGTCTCACTCCTCCATACTCTCTACAATTCCATTCAAACTCACTTTGGTCCTGGTAATCTCTTTAGCTATGTTAGCAAGGGTATGCCTTCTTCCATAACATTTGCCCTACTAGACTCGATACATTTAGCCTCTCTTATGAGTTTCTCTTTGAATAATTTGAGCTCAATTTTGTTTTATCTTGTCAAGAAAATGAAATCTTTCTCCCTCCCTTACCCAATGTCTAATTCCCTTACCTCGTGTGCCTCTTTACTTGCTGAAGGTTGCCTTTGAATTCCTTTGCAAAACTAGCAAGAACTTTCTCGCATACTCAAAGTGTGTGAGGTTGGTATTTTTTCCTCGATGGTCCATTGGACTTCCATCTCCCAATCATATGAGATTGTTAGATGACTCCCATTCCATCAAGGACTTAACTTCGTCCCTCTAGCTTTTGTAAAACCACTCAAGCTTTCTATCCTTCCTTGGAGCCCAAAATAGCTCCATTTGTACAAGTTGACATTGATTTGTATCTACCACATCTAGACAAAGTCATGCAATCTGGTGTAGTACTTCCTTATGGTATGCATCTTTGGAAATGGATCATGTCAGGCTAGGGTCTAATACCACCCAGATTCCCCATGTGCAACTAGATACTACTTCCAAAATGACAACTAAATAATACTCTAGATTTAGCTTGCTCAAGGTTAAGGTTTAGTTAAGGAATGAAGTGAGTGTGTTTCTATGGTGGCACTAACGAAATATCATTAGAGTATTTTAACATTCAAAATGCAAAAAATTCCTTTTGTATGCTCTCAAAGATTAAATTTTTTGTTGCCCAAATTAGGCTTACAACACATATATACTATGTAAACTCATGTGCTTTCTTTGATTAGCTACAAAATTTCAATCCCATATTCATAGTGGATAAAAACCTCTACTTATATTATGAGATATTAGTGTAGCTTGGGATAGATAATGGGTGAAACAAAGTGCTAATAAATATACTAAGTGCAAAGCAACATGAATGGAGCAATTTGATAATGCATATACTACTTTTCATAATTAAAAGTCTTACTCAACTCCCAATATATATTTTAATTTTTGTTTATTTATAAAATTATAGCTCTCTGTATTACTTCTCAATAATATATTATCTCCTATTTGAAATTATCTGGCCTTTCTAACTTTAACCAATATGACTATGTTGGTTAAAGTTAGCAAGGCCAAGTAATTTGACTTAAATTTTACTTAAATTAGAGGAAAAAGTGTACAAATTATTATTATTTTACTACAAATATCATATTTAAATACAAATATCATGAAGATATATATTCTGCTACTAGTGTATGTGCATAAATTGCAATATTCAAAATTATATATGGATAGCTAATAGGTTGGTTTTAATACAATAAAAAAAACTATAATATCATTGTCTATTACAGTAAAATCATGAGAAAGAGTAGATAATAGCTCTAAAATCATGTATTTCTTAGTTCTCTTTTAACTAAGTTGTAAGTATTGACTAATATTGACAAAGAAGAAAGAAGAAGAAAGAAGAAGAAGAAGGAATGTACCTTCTACTTACATTAATATTCTCCTATCTCTTGCATGATTATTTGCATTTTGGATAATATATTCACACATGTATAATTTGCTACAGTGAACTTCTTATATTCTTTAACATCAAATTTATACTTATTGACTTTAAAAGTTGTAGAGTGTCTATATATATTATTTACGTTTGTTTTTATTAATTTTTACAAACTCTATAAATACATACTACAATTATCATGGTTATATCATACCATAAGATTATGTTTAAAAGAATGAGATATAGATATAACTACAAATTGTGTAGATGAATATATTATTTATAAATTATATATATATAATATAAAACTTAATTAATTTTGTACATCTATATTTTTTTATTTAAATAATTCTTACATCATTATATATATACATTTATATGTATATATATATAATGATGTAAGACTGGCATTTAAAAAAAATAGTATTTATACAACTATGTACTTAATTTCTATCCTTATGGACAATTCCAATGCATATTATATTGATATGAATATGTAAAGATGTTTAATAGTACAACAAAATTAAACTAAACTGGTAATAAAGCATAACCTAATGTTTAATTAGCAATGAGGAGGTTAAGTTCTAAAATAGACCATAGTTTCTTGAGCTTATAAAGATTGGACTCCAAGTAAGAGAGATGCTTTATATTAGTCATACATCAATCTTTAACTCTCCTTGTTTATAGTTTAATTGAAAACTAATTAAGTACTTTTGAAAATACTATTTACAGTATACAGTACTATATACTATAAAAAATACTGATATGTGAACAGAAACTATAATTAAATTTCAATAGATACACCATGTATTTATTAATGATTAATTTGGTGTCATTTTATTAATTCTCATATATTATATTATTAAATTTGTGTTATTTTACTATGAAGAATTATTGTAAAATAATTAAAAAAGGTCATATCTTATCTTATAAAGTGAGTATGGGATAAGTATAGAATGCTCACTTATCCATATTATTACATTTTGAAGCAAAGATTCCTAGATTGGAAATGGTATTTGTTATCTATTAGCCCTCTTACTATATATTATTAAAAAATATCTTTGAATTAACTGACACATCTTACATTACCTTTCCATTTTTCTATGTGAAACAAATTATAGTCTGATTCAAATATTACACTTATAAATGTTAGATGAAATGAACTTGTCAAGTGTTTAGAAATTCAAACTTTGACTAGCATACTAAAATAAACCAGTCATCTTCAATGTCATTTCTTGATTTGTTAATTATATAATAACTATACTAGTTTGGTGAATATATATATATATATATATATATATATATATATATATATATATATTATATTATATTTTGTTTCTGTTTCTAAATATTTGATTGATTTATGCATCACTGCATAAAGATATATAGTTAATCGTATTTCCAAGTTTATTTATAATTTTATTCATTATTTTAAATACGTTTGAATTGCACTACTCTTGATTGATCATAACTAGTGAGTACTTTACATGGAATACACATTATGTGTAATTTTATGTAGACTTGAAAAATAAGAAAAATCAAAGCAGATTAGATGGATACAATCTTATAGTATAAATAATAGTTAGATCACTATATTAATTATTAAAATTTGAATGTATTTTTAATCATACGTATCCCTCGTTCTGATCATATCAAAGCATACTTCTTATGAATATCATATATATGAATATAAAATTACAACTTGTATGAAAAAATATATAGTTCCAATGAGAGATCCTTTTAAAATATGAAGGTATGTTTTCCCCTCTATATATTTTCAAATTGACTGTGTTGACTATTGAATTTAATTTTAAGTGTAATTCTTGAATGTAATTATGAAATTTTCATTATAAAAAAATGCTTATATTTTAAAATTGCTTGTTTCTCAAGTATAATATGTCGATTTCCTTACAACAAGTTAATCTAGAGGATACAAATCATCAAATGTTTTAATGTCAGATTTTGTTGTATTCTAATTTATTAGCAGATAAGAATAAGAATAGATGATGTAACAAATAACTTTCACAATCCTTGCCATGGACAAATAAGAAATATAAATTATGAGAAATTATTCTTAGCTTAGAGAAAATAAGAAATATAAATTATGAGAAATTATTCTTAGCTTAGAGAAATATTTAAAATTTGAATGCCGAAGGAAGAAGACAATAATAATTTTAAAAAAATACAAGAGAACACTATATATGTGGAAGTACTATTTCCACCATACATGTTGCTATTTCCAACATGTTCTATCTCCATACCATGCATTGAGCTTTGTTTAGGGTGGATTCATTTACTATGTTGTGGTGGAAATAGCATGTACCTGTATTTATAAAACTTTCTCTCCCTCTATAGCATATTATATAATATTTTAATATAGGAAGTAAAATATATGAAAATTTAATATATGCCAATAGAATTTTATAAAAATGGTAGATTTATTCATATTTTGTAAACCAATTCTTTGGATCTAGTTTTTCTTAAGAATAGTAATTTCTCATGCATGGAATGAAAATGAAAGAAAGTGTGCAAGAGTACAATTAACTTAAAAAAACCTCAAGCTTCATGGCAAGATGATAGATAAAGGTATAGTCACATAGCAAAGGTGAGTGAAATATATGTAAGGAATTATATAATTTTACTATAATCCTCAAGTAATAAATTTCATAAAATTAGGTGCAAGTGATATAATAGTGAAGAATGAATATTCTGATTGTAGCTAAGTCACCAAGTACAGCAAAAACTCTAGTAACTACCATAGCTTTTGTTAGTTAAATTCCTATATTCATTCTAACAGTACAACACTTATATAGGATAGTAGACCAAATTATTTTCCTACCCAATAGTTTAATTAACCTATTCAATATAGTAAAGTTTACTAGTCCTCTGTCATCATAATAAGTAGTTATAAGAGAAGTAGACCAATGTTCCATCAATATAATAATATAAGTATTAAAATTTTTAATAAAAAATAACTTTATTTATTTCCACAAAAGTAACAGTTTAATTCATGAAAAAAATATAAAAAGATATATCATATTAATTGTACAAGGAAAGACATGGCGTGATGTGGAGCAAAGAAACATATGCTATTCATTTGCAATATTTATTGTATTTTGAATGTTATAATTACATATGTTCCTAGTTGATTTCCTTATAGAAATCTATATGTAGCTATATTTATGTATGAACTCAAGATATCATATTATTGTACCCTTTTAATCAATCAACTATACTAGTATTACAGGGGAAGGATAAAATGTGAATCTCTGACCAAGCAATCTATACTCATATTTCAGAAGAAGGAAGCAATAAAAAGACATGATACAAGTATAATTGAGGTTAGCTTTATATTTGTAAATATTTATACAAAACCATATATTTTGTTGAAAATGTTCAATTCCAACTCTTTAATCTATATCTATACATGTATATTATATATTTTCCTAAATCTCTACATTGAACCATTTATTCTACTTAATCTCTATTTCTACATAGAATCAAATATTTTCCATGAAGATGTTCAATTCACATCTTTGATCTCTATATGGTTGATATATCATATTGATATACTTTAGTTTCTAAATCACAAATATGACATAGAAATAATGCATGCTTAATTTAAGTGTATGATTGG
The DNA here is from genome assembly GCA_948567375.1 of Lunularia cruciata. Taxonomy (NCBI): domain Eukaryota; kingdom Viridiplantae; phylum Streptophyta; class Marchantiopsida; order Lunulariales; family Lunulariaceae; genus Lunularia; species Lunularia cruciata. The sequence continues at coordinate 55,161,892 of OX419756.1, read as the reverse complement.
TTAAAATCTGATAATTAATGATAATTAAACATAAAGTTATATAGCACTTGGTAGATCCATCACCAATAATAGACTATCTAAGTTGTTGGATCTAGAAAAAGCAAGAAAACAAAACTAATACATTGAACTTGACTAGACCCTAGTGGTGAAGCGCTAGCAAGTCTAGTCATCCCATTAAGTCAGAGGAATGAGAGTCAAGCCAATGATTGAGAAATGCACAAGCTAGAGTAGTTAACAAGTAATTCTAAAATATAGATTCTTCAAATATACAATTTTTTTAATTTTCAGAATGGATGTTTACTTACATATTCAAGGTTTTTTCATGTTCACCTTTAAACCCATATTATAAATTTTCTTGCCCTAAATGAAAAGGTTGAAATAATTCTTGCAATATCACACAAAGAGTTTGCTTTGCGATATCACGCTGCCATGACCCAAACTCTCTGGTGGACAATTCAATTTGACGGAGCAATAGGTGGTATGTACACAGAGTATGTATTTAGTCAATGTAAGATCATATATCTTTGTCATGACTACTTAAATCTTTGACCCTAGATTATAAACTTATTGTGATCGATATAGCACATATGTAGTCCAAAACATATAAGGATATCACAAACCTATTGTTGCGTTCAACTTTTAGCTGTTAGATGTTTGATAATCCCTCTAAGAAGTTGTACACAATACAAGTTCTTGCAGAACTAGTTAGCAAGTAGAGTCTAATAACATAACAAAATTTACCACACAAATCACTCCAACAACAAAGAACAGCTAGCAGTCATCATATATCACCATCTTTCAATTTACAGAAAGAGCTTTTAATTTATCAATCTGTACTGTATTTGCATTTTATAATTTTCCTCTGTTGAGTCAAATTAAGCAACAAGTTCCACTCTTGATGATGTGCTTTCATAGTTTATACGAGTTCACATAAAACTCACATTCTTAGTGTAAGTTTTAGCCTTGCAATCATACTCCTCGAGAACCCAAAAACTTTGATTTGTCAAGAGTTGCCAATGTAGCCATAAAATCAACAATTGCCAATCTGTATTTTGCATTTTTTATTGTGGAGAGTAGGATGGTATATTGTCTTCAAGCCCTCAACTCTTTTTTCTTGATTAATTAAAAGTCATTTGGAAATGGTTTCATACAAGTTTCCCTTTTATGAATTCAAGAATTTCACCTATTACGATGAAATACAAATGCCTCCCTTATTAATCACTACTCTGGTCCAAAAGACAAACACTATAAGAATAGAGTCATGTTATATTAGTCTTTGTTAATATATTAAAAGTATAGGTTTGCTTTAAGCACTCTAATATTTTGAAATTAACATTGGTTACTCTATATCCCAACCAAGTTAGTCTAGAAGTGCATCTCTTGGCCAAAAGAGAAAGGTAACTAATGCACATCAAAAGTGGCAAGTTCACCCTCCCCAAAATCCAACTAAGAGCTTTTAGTTACAACAACTTAGATATATATTACTAGAGAAAATTTTATCATAACTACTTAATTCAAGCTTGCACTCCAACAATATTAGTTAGACTAGTTGTACTTATTTTAATTACAAGACTTGTAAAATTCTAATAATCTAAAGAAAATTATTATTAATTATTAATTTGATGAAGAATAATGGAATTTGGTAGTATCCATATAACATTAATGACTTTTTTAAGCTAGTTCTCACCTTAGTTGAGAAGCTTAGCAATAATCATTTGAGTGGGTATAACTTGCTGAACTGACTAAAATGTGGGTAGATATAACTTGATGAGCTGGTCAACTAAGTTGAATATCTACTTAGTTGATATTATTACTATTTGATGGTAGATTACTCGCCCTTGATGTTACCTTCAGTTGAAGTAATTCCTTCAGCTCTATCATCTGACCTCTTCTATGAGAAGATCTGCATGTAAAAGATCTACAACTACACAACTCGTAAAAGTATATACAAAGAGAAGAACGAGATTGCATAAAATCATATATATCATTTAACACAAGTAGGTTGTTTATTGAGGAATGAGACATGTTTCCTGTCCTAACGATTACATATGCTACATATAATTTACGATTATAGGTATATATAATGTAATTTCATGTACGAAACATCACACTAGTGATTGTTAAATTTGTCAAATCGGATCATCAATTTGTTCACATATGCTTTAGTCTATAATCTGCTTACTGGCGAGAGGCACTCTTGGTCATCGGACGTAGATCCGATGTTGGTTAGTTTAGCGGACGCATAGAATGAAAGTTTAACATAGCTAGTTTAGAGTAGATATTATATGTATATTTAAGTATGAGTTGGAATAGCACAAGATCAAAAGGGTCTGTTGTTTAAGATATTATTTGATAATGTTACCTTCCTACTTGTGACTTTGCTTACTCTTACAACGTTGTATATTATATATTCTTCAGAGTAGTCCGCTATTTGTGCTAATGTATGAAATCATAGGTTGCGCAAGCAATGTGTCTTCCAACATGATTACTTTTAGTATTATTTTCAAATCGGAAATAAGCAACACGCTACGATGAACTATGAGGTCCCTGGCCTTCATACATCCTCTCATTCAATAAACAAGGAATAGAGGTTAGACTAGGGTAGACCTCGTGTATCATGCACGGGGTAGAAAGAAACCATGAAAGCATACATCGTCCCGTCCTTCCGAGAAGCAGTTCGGGGACGCAGATTACACTGCTATTATAGATATATACCTTACTCTAGCTAGTGACAATTGTCTTAAAAGTAAGTAAGATATTTAGGATCATAAAATCTTGCCAATATACGATTAAAAATCTACTAACGAATATGTAGCAAAATCTACTTACTAATCAACGACAATAGAGAAGTGTACAAGGAGAAGTTGATAAACTGACTATAAGACTACCTCAAAGACTATAATTATTTCTTCTCTGTCTTTGAGATGAACACCTAACCTTTTCTTGAGGATTTTAACTTAACATGAGAAATTTGATTCCACTACAAGTGAACTTCACTTATAAAATCTGTAGGTCACAATCAGGAACTCCATGATAACAGAAATAGACATAAACTAATACAAATGAACTTCACATTGTCCTTCCGCTTTCCCTGGATGCTTGATAGCCTAGACGAAAGCTTTGGCACCTTAAATCCTATTGAAAATTATAGAAATTCAAATTCATTTTTCTATCACATGGCTGGAGAACAGAATCTTGCATTCTCGTTCTTCTGTTCATCAAACATGTGAAGAATCTATTGCTGTTGTCGTGCTTTGGAGAATTCCGGTGAGATAACCCCAGGCTCTGATTACTGCAGCCGGCGTTGGCATACTAATCTGGTGATAATGACTCAGGAACAGAATTGTCAGCGTGCGAATTACAGACCAGGACCGAGAAAAAAAGCCGTGAGACAATCGCGATTGTCGCTGGCTCATAACGCAAACGCTCGCAATTCTCGCACTTTAAACAGAAGGTGTCAGCAGTAGTGTGTGTGTGTACAGTACTGTTCTGTAGCGCGGGGCCGTGATCAAATTCAAACTTGCTTCAAAAAAGCGAGCAAGGTGGGGGCAGGAACCTGCAAATGGGCGGCCAGAGGGAAAGTAAAGATACAAGGCCGTCAGATTCTAATCCAGGGGCCATAGAGCCTCCGAACAGGGAGGTCGAGAGGTGCGGATCGATGATGTGGAGCCTGACCTGGCAAGCTGAAGTGGCATCCACCTACTTAGGGTTGAGATGCTTTCCGGTTGGGTATATATATTTTCCTGTGCTGGCAGCAAGATCTCAGATGCTAGCTCTCATCGTCTATGGAATACACTACTCCGGTGTTATTTCCCCATTCGATTTCAATTCCCAATTTTCACTGACTTGTTTGGTATCAGTTACTTCCGTAGTGTCTGGTTACTTGGAGGGTTTGTGTCGGAGAAGTGAGCGATTGCCTTGATTTTTCTCGTTTTGTGTTGATCTTTCGGAGCATTTCGACTTGCCAAAATGTCGGGACGAGGTCACTCCGCAAAGGCCAAGAGGAAGGCTATTTCCAAGTCGCAGAGAGCTGGCCTTCAGTTCCCTGTGGGAAGGTTGTCAAGATACCTCAAAAACGGGCGATATGCCAAGCGTGTTGGTGCCGGAGCTCCAGTTTATTTGGCTGCGGTGTTGGAGTATCTCGCTGCAGAGGTAGGAGAGTGCTTCGTTATTTCGTCTAAACGGGCTGCGGTAGCGCGTTAAATCATTAAGACTCTAATTTTTGGGTTGGGGATATCGTGCTTGTAGTCACAACGGGCAGATTAGTGTCTCTACTCGAGCTGGTTATGCATTACACAAGCCACATCCGATTTTTGAGATTTCTGTTGCGGACGCGTGCTCATATATTTGTTCATTCATTTCCTTCATACATATTCATTCATTCATTTCATTCCGCCAGTCGAGTTGCTGCCGAAGGACATCACTTTACCGTTCCCTGGATAAAGTCGAAAGAATTGTCATGGTTGGTGCATGTATTCTGCCCCAGTAGATTTTAGGTCTTACATTGCAATGAGAGACACGCACGAGCTACTCCCTGTTGGTCTTCAGAGACAAAGAGTGCACATACCCGTCATTGGGAAATCAAGCGTGCAATATTCTGTGAAGTCGCAGGTCCAAAATGGTCTACATTTTTAACCTTTTGAACCTCATGATTGCAGGTGCTCGAGCTGGCCGGAAACGCTTGCAGGGATAATAACAAAACTAGGATCATCCCCAGACACATCCAGCTCGCCATTAGGAACGATGAAGAGCTCGGGAAACTTCTAGCCAGCGTGACTATAGCACATGGTGGTGTCCTCCCCAATATCCATCAGTTGCTCCTGCCCAAGAAGACTGCGGCAAAGCTTGAGAAAGAAGCGTCAAGCAAGGCGGAGAAGTCATCGAAATCTGACTCAAAGTCTGATGCTAAGTAAAGTCAGTGTTCGCATTTCTCCTGATCGGAGGAAGGTGTCATCTCGTCACCAAATTTGAAATGTCTCCAAAGGGTTGCGCGCAACGGGAACCAAAGCAGACACAGGGTTCAAAGCCCACTACGAAATCAATTGATCTGCTGTTCTCAACTATCTCATGACCTTGAGCAACGATCAGTCCGTAGTGTTCAGTTGCAATTTGGAGTTAGTATAGGGAGAAGGATCATGTAACTGCATCGTGTAACGTCAATTTTTGGCATCTGTAGATTTAAGCACGCAGAATACATGTCACCGCAAGATTCTATTACCTCTTAGATAACACTCGAAAGATGGATTTTCTTATAAAATATTTACTTCCCAAACACCTTGCACGGCAATTGATCTATGTTTTGTCTTTCATGTTTTCAAGCATTCGTATTTGATGTGATCGTTGACTGATCCACACAAACCGATCCACACAAACACTTAAGCTCATTCTTCATATACCATGAAGGTTGGCATGTTTAACATTCTCTTTGTTCCCATCTTCATGGTATATGTTTGAAATTGTGACACTATCGTTGAAATGCGGGTAATAGAATGGGAAAAACTACATTTCTGCTCTATTGTTCAGTGGGGGAAGAATGCAGATATTAGAAGGATAGAAGGTGAACATATGTGGCTACGGACCAATGTGCAAATTTCCACAATTACAAATTTGGATAACTAAGCCCTCTCCAGCAACACTCTCTCATAATAATCATTTGGCGATAGTGCCAATGACACTAGCACTCTTAACTCCACCAGCTGTTTATAATCTAAAATCTGAATTACGATTACTGTCACTATTACCACTACCGCTCAAGTGCTAACAGTATTACCAGTACAATCTACAGCTGAAAATCTTGGACATGTCATCATAACAGAGTTCAAACCAATACACTCTGCATCGTTCGAAATTGCAATTTTACTTGATCAAAGCAAAATAAATTCCATCATTACTAATGTGTGCTTATGATGCCTATCTAGTCTTAGAATATCATTAAACCATGTGAAGCGTACATGTTTGACTACTTCAATGGAGAGCAAGGTGAATGTCTTTTTATGGTTTGGCGTCATGCCTGGAACATTAGTCCTTCCCTACCTCAGAAGCAGCGTCACTAAGTTAAGTTTATTTCCCGACATCAAAATCTTATCGCTTTCCACAGCAAGTAATGGTGTTATCAGTTTCCACAATGCTCAGCTGATGTTATGCAGGACGAAACAGAATGAGCTTAAGTGTTTTACCAAGTATTCCACTTGGAGTGAATGATCTATTTTCTATTGCGTGGATACGACTGTGCCAACAGCTGAAGAGACCAGGAAATACTGTGAAGAGTTAGTAAATAAAAACTCTAGCGGAAGATACCATACAACCCTTCCGAATGCTAAGAGATCAACTCATCTTGTCTCGCTATCAGATAAAATTGCAATTCTGGAACGCAAAGAGGAGGTAACTGACAGCAATATCAAAGTTATATGTTGAAATCAGGAGAGAACATGAAATTGCGCTAGAAATTTTACATATCAAAGGCATATGCTGAACATATCATTTCCGGAGTCAAACTGGTCAAAAGTGGAGAAGGCAGTTTCTTCATGAGGGTCTGAAATCCAAACTCAAATCTACCAAGTGATAATAAAACCGGGAAGGAAAGCTATCTTCTCCCCTGTCTCACGATAACAGTGCTTCCTAGAATGATGCATCGAATGTCTGCCAGAAGTAGGTACCTTACCCATTCAATAAACGTGGACCGTAGCAATCACTCAGGATCACATCTAATGACAGGACTCCGGAGAGATTACAGTAAGTTCTCCATAAGATGCAAGTGATCAATACATTTAAGTTGCTTCTACGAGCGGAAAATTACGAGATGGAAGAGTTTATTCCAGTAAAAGACACTATTTGGGTTTGTGGATACAATTGTCTCTTTTAGAATGGGCTTTCATTCAAGAAGAGGAGGTGTTTAGTTTAGAGGATCTTTACCCGAATGTGTAACGCCTCCCATGAGGAATAAGAATCCACGTTTGACAGTTGAATCTTGATTGGCAAGAAGAATTACAAGTTTCCTGTTCATCGTGATAAATTCACTATTTATACCAACGTGACTTTAACTCCATTCTGTACCACCAGAATCTTCCAAACAGAATCATCCTGAATCGCCAAAAAACGAAATTGATCTCAAGAAAAAGTCGATGGGAAAATCACAATTGCGTAAGCCTTTGTCCATTATCCGCGATGAGGACGAGGTGGCTTCTGTTATATTACGTAACATCATCTTACTCTTCCTACTATGTATGTCTCTTGTTTTGCAAATATTTAACCCGATAGGTCTTCCAAATCAATAAATATTTTTCTTCCTCTCCATGGTTGTTTCCCAAAGAATCCAGAATCCAGATTGAGCTCTTTTGGAAGGAGTTTTTTTACTTGAGTTCAAAGTATTAGTTCTCCTTTTCAATAATTCTGTATTCTTTGGTACTTTACATAATGCATTCCTTCTTTCTTGAAATAGTAGTTTTGTTGATCTCTCCTAGTCTTTCTTGAGTAGTCTATTTTAAATTAAAATTTCCTTTATGCTACATATCCATGAAACTAAATATAAGACGAGGATTATATAAAATAAACTTTGATTTTTCATAGTAATTATAGGTATGTATTCATGTATACAGAATATATGCATCAAATATAGGATTCATGTTTGGGATACAAGATATTAAGAGGCAAATTTTTTTTGACAGTCCATACTCTTCTCTAGTTTTATTTGAAAATGGAAAGTATAAAGAAAATCAAATATCCCATACTTCTCTTATTTTTAAATTTTTTTTTGTAATAAAGAAGATATTAATCTCCCCAACTCACTCACCTCTTCATTCACATATAAGATGTAGAAATCTCCTCAACATACACTTTCTCGATTTAAAAAAGATCAAAGTGTAATCCATTTCCTCTAGTTATATTTTGAAACCTAGAATTTTATTATATAATATTAATTTATTATGTTAATTAAAATTTCTCTAATTTAAATTAGAGATAAAAAGAATGGAAGAAACTATTAATCTAGATTCTCTTTGTTTTGTTCTTCTCATAGTTTACAATTTTATTCCTTTCCAAAGCTAACCTTCATAGAGAGCAAATTAGATTTTCCTCTTGATTTTATAATTTATATATTTAAAATAAAATATATAGATAAAATCTAGTCTTTTTATGCATAAGATTTTTCATTTTCAAGAACCTAAACCCTAAAATCCATTATGAAAAGTACATCAATGAGAAACCTGAAGCAAAAACAAGTGTATATAAGTATATAAAACTTTGTCATTAGTTTAGCATAACTTTTGATTTTCCCATACATCAAATAGTTCTTGCTTGTGATTGAAAATAGAAACACCAAAAATATGAAGTCTCCCTTATAATTCTTCTCAAAATTCTCAAAGAAGAAGTTCTGTACATACAAGTTGCTTTGCCTTGTTATATCTTATTTATGAATGTTCTCATCTATGGTATGTATCATAAATACATCAAATTTTACTTTTGTGTTAGATACATCTTATCCATAACTACTCCCTTATATTTATAACTATTTAAACAGAAATTTCCACGATTTTCAATAAATGTAAACCTTTCCTCCATCCACTTCTTATGAAATGTAAATCTTTCCTCCATCCACTTCTTATGTATATAACAAGTTTCTTGTTTGCAACTTATGTAGTCTTATATGATATATAAGATGATTAATATCTAATATATAGATATTATATAGATATTATATTAATATATAATTTATAATATTATTAAAATTAAATCATTCATAAGCATATAAGAATATGATTTGGTCTTTATTTGATTAAAATACCACAATATCTTGTCAAAAACATGTTATAAATACATATTTTAAACTCAAATCCCACATAAAGAACCATCTATATGAAAAATATAATCTAAAAGGAAAATAGTTGATTTCATTTAATAATAATATTAGAGTTAAGACCAATTATCCATAGCTTAGGCATATATGGTCTATACAAAGACTTTCTAAATAAAGCACAATAATAAGATGATTTTAAGTGTATTTTCACCTCTTTATTTTGATAAAATAATCAAAATGATATAAATTAATATTAAATGTAACAAATTAAAGAGAGAAATAGTAAAATGAAAGATCATACTAAGAATTCTCAATTACGAGAAACTTTGAATGCTTGAGCTGAGCTCAAGCTTTGGTATTTCTAGTTAAATTTAGTACAAGACTCCAAGGAAAGCTTCCAAAGAAGTTTCTTTTCTTGGCATACAAGCCAAGCTAGCAATTTAGTCACCTTTCTTGGAGCGCAAGCTAAGCTAGTCATTTAGTCACCTTTCTTTGAAGACAAGCTAAGCTAGTCATTTAGTCACCTTTCTTGGAAGACAAGCTAAGCTAGCCATTAACTTGGCATACATGCTACTTAATCCTTTGGAAGTTTCTAGGAACTTCTCACCAAGAAGCTTCATGCATACTTCTAGAAAATTCTTAAAATTTCTAAATATATATTAGTTCTGAACTCTTTTTTGCTATAATATGCATCTTTATTACTCACTTGTGAGTAAGGTTCTACACTAGATACAATAGCAATCCATGACATAGTGTCATTTTGGAGGAAAAAGGATAACTACCCATGATGCCATTAGGGATATAGTGTTTTCTATGGCACAAGAGAGTGGATAACTTGATTGGAGAGAGCATTCATATAATTTGAAAATGACAAGTGTCAATGTAGACTTATACTTAGTCCAAGATGATCAAGTGACAATATTGGATGTTGTGGTTACAGACCCTATGCATGATGCAATTTTGGTGGGAGTGAAATCATTTTCCCCCTGGATGAGTGGTGAGTGGAGTAGTGTTGTACTTTGCTTTCCACTCTCTAGAAACACATTGGATGCCTAGCTATGGAGCTTGTGGATAGGAGGTTGCATATAGACTTGTCACCAATAGTATGAACCCACTATTTTTTGCAACTACTAGAACCTTCTAGCCATATCTCCAATCTTCTTTCTACCAAATAGCAGAAAAATGGGCAATTTAACCTATCATCACAACATGCACTATTGGTTTCTTGGTACTCACTTCTAGTGCTAACAAGAAGAAATAAATAACACACCTAGAAGGAAGGAACACAAGGACAATGCCCACATACCAATCCAAACCAATTGGGCATACAATTAGACATGCAAAACATGGAAAGGACCAAAACACAAGAAAACTAGCAACTTTCCATGATTATTATAAGAATGTGCTTCAAAGAGCAATTGCTTTGTCCAAGATCTATTTTCTATCTTTACTCCAAGAGTTGCTTCAAAGAGTTGGATAATTTATACCTTATGATAAAGATATCTTTAGGAGACTTAGATGGAGATGAAATTTTCCTTATAGCTCCAATTTAGATGTTCTAAAGACTCAATGGATAATGTATGACATAAGTTGTCTAATGACATAAAGCAAGTCTTAATTTGAAAAATATAGATATTTTAGCAAGGTCTTGAACTTGGACTTATTTTTGTAGTTTAAACCCTAATTTTGAAACCTTAAGGTTCAAGTCTTGATTCCTGCACACATTTTGGCCATATTATAGCCAAGGGACTCATGTAAAAGGTAGAAAACACTTAAAAAATTCTACAATACTTTTGCTTATAACTTCAAATTAGAGATTTGACATCCAATGGTAGTTGGAGATAGAATTGCTCCATTCAGCCTATGATAATATTTCCAACATAGTTTATTGCACCACATCTCATTGTTTATAAGCATTGAGCCATCCAAATTTTATACACTTGTAGATTTTTCACTTGGCTAAACCTCTATAAAGTTTGAAGGTTGAATCCAAACCAATCTCTATATATGGATCATGCCATTTGTATTGCACCTGAATTGCTTGGACTTTGGAGTAGTAGTGTTGGTAGTCAAGAGTATTTTGGTAGTTACTCATAGACTACTTATTGACAGATAGATTTTGTGTTTGGGGTACTAACTACATGGTAGGGCCCATTGTCACTTGCACCGTTTGGACCGTCGGGTGTGCCATCAATGGGACCATTAGGGTTTGAGATCTAGCTCAAGTCCGATTTTGACTTTGACAAGGGGTATAGTTTTGAAGTGCAGCTTTAGAGAGCTTACTTGTAACAATATAGAGTTTAGCAACTTAGTTAGTGAGGCTAACAAAGTAGAGAATAAGCCAAATTAGCCTAGAATATTCCAAAAGCATATAGGAAGCTTCATGGGAAGCTTCCCACTAGTTAACTTGCACTCCAAGCGGGTAGCTTCTAGAAGCTTCTAACTAGCTTAGCTTGCATGCCAAGTAGGCGGCTTCTAGAAGGAAACTTCTTGAGAAACTTTCTAGTTAACTTGGCTTGCACTCTAAGAAAGCGGCTCAAGGAAGCTTCTTGAGAAGCTTCTCAAGGGCCTTGTATGTTACCTATAAATACCAAAGCCGAAGCTCATGCTAGGCATGTGGAGTTTTCCCTCATTCAAGTGTCCCAATGTGAGTTTTCATTCTCCTATTTCTCTCCTCGGTCTTGGTCTTTTACATTGGTATTAGAGCAGGAATGGGATGGATGGAATTTATGGACCACCAAATCCACTTCCGCCAAACTATTGGGATTTTCATGTCCAAATATTACCCAAGTATTGTTTCACACAATTCATCACCTTGCGCTTTTGGCAAAATTTTCTACATATGATCATTGTGTCTGAGGAACCCTTGATACTTCTAGTTGTAACTTATGGAGAATGGTAGACGTGTTGCATCTATGTGTTAATCAATTAGATAAAGTGGGAGTAGTGGGATAGAGTAGTAGCTATGGCGGCAATACCAAACATCATCCTTGTGATGCAACAACAAATTGAGCACCTGACTTGATTGCTGGATGAATGAGATCAGCAATGACAAGAACATATAGAGAGAGCGCCAATTCAAGATAGAGAAGATTGCATTCGATTTCCAAAACCCAAGGTGTTTGAAGGCAAGAATCTTTTGGGCACAATCGAGAATTTTGTGTTTGACTATAAATGTTACTTTGAAGCCACCAATCTTCAAGATGAATGGAAATAGATTCTCTTGGCCTCTAGCCAATTAGATGGTGTGGCAAAACTTTGGTGGCAATTTCAAGTGAAGCGAGTTGAACGACAGATTGTTGCACCAATTTTTGACATGGGCAGAGTTCAAGGATGCAAGATTGGGTCGCTTTCAAACTATAAATGCCACCCGTGCCACACAAGATAAATTAGTGGAGTTGAAGCAAGTTGGCTCAGTAAGGAGCTATATCACACAATTTTAGAACATCATCATGCAAATTCTAGATCTACAAGAAGGTGAAGTTTCGGATCAATTTGTGCGGGGATTGAAGTCATAAACTAAATTGGAGGTGACCTGTGAGCCGGCCTATCTCTCACTCAGGATGAACCTCTGATGGCTATTATGGTAGTGCACCATGGACTAAGAAGGCAAGGAACTCCAACTCCATCATACTCCTCCAAGGCTAACACTCCAAGACTCAAGACATTGCTCACTAGAGAACTCAATGAGAGAGAGATAGTTGCAAATGAAAGGATGATGAGTACCTCCTCACCCCTTGTTTATATACTTGTGAAATAGTTACGTACCAAAGTTACTTATTACCATAGTAACTCAAGTTAATAGGCTAGAAGTCAAGTAAAGTCAAAAAGTAGAAAGGAATATCCATTCACATGAGCATATTCCCGTAAGCATGTGGTCTTATCTTGACCCAACCACTAAGTCAAGGATTCTTGACATGGGCTATCTTTGTACTAAAGAAGAATCCAAAACAAAAAGGCTTGCGGGCCCAGGAGTTCTCAACTCTTTCCTCAAAGCCAAACACTTAGGAATAATACCAAGTCAACACACTTGTTCTCTCTGCCAAACCATTGGAATTTGGCTTATAGGATGTAGTTACTCTATGTGTGATAGAGAAATGTCGTAGCATGGCTGTAGTAATGCTTCCCACTGCTCTTCAAAGTAGACCATCTGCTCCTTGGTGAAAAAGAATATTCTCCACCATTGTATAAGGTCTAGATCTTGCTGCAAGGGCCTTCCTCTCCCTAGCATGCATCCCTTTTGGATAGTTACCTCTTGTCACAAAATCCACAATCTCCTTGTACTCTATTGGAACCCCTTGAGTGATTGAGATTTTCATGAGCTCCTCATCCGGGAAGGAATCATCCATTGGCTCATCTCCATCATGATCATAGGCCCTAGATAACAAATCAGCATTTGCATGTTTCTTTCCTGGCCTATCCTCAATGGTGTAGTCATACTCAAACAAGAGTATCATCCACCTTGCTAGTCTCCCTTCAACATTAGGCTTGTTGAAGATGTACTTCAAAGCCGTGTGATCCGTGACAATGGTGGCTTTCACTCCAATCAAGTAGTGTCTAAACTTCTTGAGACCAAAGATCACTACCAACCCTTCTCTCTCCGTGACAGAGTAGTTCTTCTCTGCTGAAACCATCTGCCTACTAGCATAAGCTATTGGATGATCATGCCCATCTTGGTCTAATTGACTAAGAGTGCATCCTATGGCTACATTAGAAGCACCAATGTAGAGGATGAAAGGCTTACTCCAATCAGGATTAGCAAGAATTGGAGCTACAACAAGGGATTGCTTGAGCTCCTCAAAAGCTTTGAGAGTCTCCTTGTCTTCCAAAATCACCATTTAATCTACACCCTTCTTCATGTAGATGGTCAATGTATAAGCCTTGTTGGAAAATGAGAAGATGAACCTCCTATAGTATTCAACCATCCCCAAGAATTGGCATAACTTTGTCAAGCTTGAAGGGAATGGAAGGTCTGAGATTTTCCTCACCTTCTCAAGATCAACTACTATTCCATCCTTGGAGATGATGTGCCCCAAAAGTAGACCTTCTTCACATCCAAAAATGCACTTCTTTGGGTTGAGTGATGCATTTGCCTCATCCAAGCATTGCAAGACCTTGATTAGGTGCTCAAAGTGCTCTTCCTTGCTCCCATAGACACAAAAGTCATCAATGAAGTCTCTCACAAATTTCCCAATGAAAGGTTCAAATACCTTGTTCATGAACCCTTGGAATGTGGCTGGAGCATTGCAAAGCCCAAAAGGCATGACCTTGAAAGCGTAAGTTCCCCAAGGTGTGGTGAATGTGGTGAGTTGTTGATGCTCTGGTGCAATCTTGATTTGGTTATATCCACTATAACCATCTCCAAAATTGTACCTCTCATGACTTGCAACCTCCTCCAAGATCTCATCAATGAATGGCAATGGGTAGTAGTCCTTCTTAGTAACAACATTGAGCTTCTTGTAATCCACACATACCAAAAGCTTGCCATTCTTTTTCTTCACAATGAAAATTGGAGACACCCATTCTGAATTCTCTACCTCAAAGATAAATCCAGCCTCCTTGAGCTTATCAATCTCTTTCTTCACAACCAAAGATATTGGTGGGCTAATGCAACATTGCTTTTTGCGGATTGGTCTTGCATGTGACTCCACCTCTATCTTGTGCTCCTCCAAGGTGACTTCCTTCAAATCCTTGTAACTAAAAGCAAACACATGGAACTTGCGGAAAATCTCCTAAAATCTCACCTTCTCCTCCTTGGTAACATTTGGACCATACTTGAGGGTAGCTAACCTTCTCTCTACCTCCTCAAGTGTCAATGGTGATTTATCTGGGTCCTTCAAAATGGTAATGGGTAATAGTCCTTCTTGGTAACAACATTGAGCTTCTTGTAATCCACACATACTCAAAGCTTACATTCTTTTTCTTCACAATCACAATTGGAGACACCCATTCTAAATTCTCCACCTCAAAGATAAATCTGGCCTCCTTGAGCTTATCAATCTCCTCCTTCACAACCAAAGATATTGGTGGGCAAATGCAACATTATTTTTGGCGGATTGTTCTTGCATGTGACTCCACCTCTCTCTTGTGCTCCTCCAAGGTGACTTCCTTCAAATCCTTGTAACTCAAAGCAAAGACATGGATGAACTTGTGGAAAATCTCCTCAAATCTCACCTTCTCTTCCTTGGTAGCATTTGGACCATACTTGAGTGTAGATAACCTTCTCTCTACCTCCTCAAGTGTCAATGGTGATTTATCTGGGTCCTTCAAAACCTTAGACTTAGGTGCAAAATCCATAGCACACAAAAGATACACATTTGAATCAAATTCATATTCATCTTCCTCCGTGGAAGTCTCCTTTTCCATGCTTGTGTCCACACATGAAGCTCCTTCTTTAGAATCTGATTCCCAATAATCAGAAGATGGTGTATCTGAATGTGAAGTGTTGGTGGTGTTAGTCATAGGAACTGTGACCCTATGGTTTGATGGCCCAATCCTCAAGTACCCTTTTTGCCATCTATCAGTTGTGCATGCTGCTCTCAACCAAGAAGTAAGTCATAGCTTGAATCCTTCAAGACTTGGAAAGTCATGAAATTTTGAATTCCCATAATTGAAACTACCACTTTATCCATCACCCTTACTAATTAAACTTGTTGCTTGTTTTCCATGCTCACCACAAATGTTGAAGGTCTTGAGGGTATCATACCCATTTTTTTCATCAACCTTTCTGACATGGCATTCACTGCTGATCCTCCATCAACCAATGCATCCTTGATGTTGTGACCATTCACTCTCACATCAATCTTGGAGGCATATTCACAAGCCTCCCATGGTGCTGGCTTGGCATCCACCACCCCCATTGATACGGGAGCTTTTGCCTTCTTCTTCTTCTTGCTCCTTGTAGAACTCAAACCACCTCTAAGCTCCTTTCTCAAGGTAGGATTCAAAGCAATCAATTGACCCACTATGATGTTAGCCTTGTGACTACCAACATCCTCCAACACATTGTAGTTCCATTGTTGCTTTGAAATCAAGAACTCATCCATCCCTAATTGCTTCCTTGGAGTCTTTGTTGTTGATGATGTTGAGGTGCGAGTGCTCCTAATAGACATAGGAGTTTCCTTGCTTGGAGTAAATCCTTTAGAAGAGTGAACATCCTCTGCAAAATGAGCTCTCTTCTTCTCTTGTGCCAAAAGCTCCAAATTAAGACTCTTGGAGTTTGAGCACTTTCCCTTCTCATACTTGCTCTCCACCACATCTATGGATGCTATCCCCTTACCTTTGTTTGGATTAGGAGCCACTTGGGTTTCACTACCACCACTCTTTCCCTCTATTGGCTCACTCATAACTCCTTCCTCCATGGTAAGTGGAATTTGGGCAATTCCTTTGGATATGGCCTCTTCCTCCACAACCAAAACAATTTCTATCAATGAAATTGTTGGCTGGTTGACCTCTTCTATATGGATAGTTTCCATAACTCCTAGGCTCTCTCCCTTCATTTTGATCTACCTCTCTCTTCTCCCATAGTTGCACCACATTGATCTTGAGATCCGCAAGTTGTTCTGTGATGGTATGAAGTAGATCCTTTGGTGGAGGTGCAAGAATTTGAGCAACTTCTACTTGTGGTGTAACCCTTGTCACCAAAAATTATCAGAAATTACACCATAATTTTAGCCTTGAGGAGGATGCACAACCTCCTTCACCACCAAATCACTCTCATCCCCTTCCAAACTCTCCTCCATACGAATTGCGATCTTGATAGCTTCAACCTTGGAAGAAGGTTTCTCATATCTCACCTTGCTTCTAATTTGTGGTCTCAACCCTCCCACAAAATTCTTGGTGAGCATGGCTCCTATGCCAATCATTGTAGTCTCCACATCATCCCCACCCTTCCTCAACACTATGCGAAATCAGGACTCTAACTTTTGCACTCTTTCCACATAGACTCTCACTTTCTCTCCATCTCCTTGTTTGAGAAAGGTAACCTCACTCATCAATCTCTCATAAATCTCATCAGGAAGAAAGTTATCAATGAGTGTTGAAGTTAAAGTCTCCCAAGACTCCTCTTCCCCATCTCTCCTCTCTCTCTTTTGGTATTTTGACTCATACCATGTAAGTGTTGCATCCTCAAAGAAATCTGGTAATAATGAGGCCCACTCATTCTTCCTCCTCTCATTTTTTTCCATGCAAGCTCTCTTGAAGTCTCTCACAAAGGTCTCCACATCTTCTCCATCCTTGCCAAAGAAAACTGGAAGTTTCCCCATCTTAACCTCTCACTATCTTTCTTTTCTCTCAATTTTTTTTCTCTCACTCTATTACTAATAGAGTATATACATGAATAATACCACCTGAGAATAATCCACTCTAGAGAACACAAAAAGTTCAGGTTACTCCAAGATTTCTATAGCAACATCAAATCCTAGAGTGCATATTAATCTACTCTCATGGATAGTTTATCCATAAGTTGAAAGATTATCTCCGTCATTAATCTTGAGAACTAGCTGATGAAGGTGGTAGTATTTCTATAGCTGTACTAAGACTCTCCCCAAGATATTTCACCAAAGTCCCCAAAAGTGCTTTTATTCACTACACTCATGTCCTTTTGGAAATCCTTCCACTCGACAAACCTCACACAACTCCTTGGTCTTAGATCTTCTCCCTCCTAATCTTGGTGAAGAAGGTCCAACATGCAAACCGAAGTCAAGTAAGCCTCTCCTTTCCCTCAATCTCTTGCTCTCAAAGGTCAATGGACATGAACTTGCCTTATGTCCCTTCTCTCCCCATAGAAAGCATTTAGACTCACTCTTTCCTCCAAGTGGTGTAGGTTTTTGGATCCTCTCAACACTCTCTTCAAATTCTAGTGTAAACTCTCTTTTCCTCAAATCCACCCCTAAAATCACCTCAAACCCTTGGGGAACCTTGCATAATCTCAGTTTCTACTTTTGATGACACTCCATGTTCCCAAGATGAATCTAAACACTCAAACATGCTTTGTGTTGCTCTCAAACTCCTCATGCATGAGATCTCCACTCTGCAAAATTGACCTTTCCTCACAATGTTACTCAAATCTCCCAACCAGTATGTGATAATCCTCTCAAAATTTTCACACTTGATCACAACTCTAGGGAGTATCTCTTTGCAAAATTTCAGATCTTTTCATTGAGCCATTTGGCCTAGACACACATATTTCAGATTTGGTCTGAAAAACACCCTTCACTTCAAAAACTCATAACTCCTTGTGAAAGAAAGATCTCTCTCTAATTTTTGTGGCAGCAAGTAGGATACAATGCACTGAATTTTCTTGGAAATTTTCAGGACAATTCACTTAAAATTAAAGAAATGGCAGACTCTGTACAATTTTCCAAAGAGTATGCAGTTGCGAGAGCACTTTACACTATCAACTTTCAAAATTTCTAGCACAGTGCACATAGTAGCTCTCACAAATATTTCAAGTGTGGTAACTGAAATATAAACCAAGCTATCATGTTTAGAAATTTCAAGTCCAGATCTCAAACTTGAGATTTTGCCCAAAATCACCTTAATCCCCAAAATCTGCAATCTACCTCACACAATCTCTCCAATTCCTCTCATGTGTACAAGATGTACAAAACCACCTCAAAGACATCATAATGAACTACAGGGTATACAAATAGATATTGGTTCTCTAACATAAGTTCAGCAGTCTCCTCTCCTAATGTTCTCTCCGAGTGAGCTCTCATAGCCTCCTTTTGCCTAATGTAGAATTGAACACGGAACATTATCTTGCCTTCTAGAGAGGTCCCGACAACGGAACCAAAAATGTGAGCCGGCATGTCTCTCACTCAAGACAAACCTTTGATGGCTATTATGGTAGCGCACCATGGACTAAGAAGGCAAGGAATTCCAACTCCATCATACTCCTCAAAGGCTAACACTCCAAGACTCAAGACATTGCTCACTAGAGAACTCAATGAGAGAGATAGTTGCAAATGAAAGGATGATGAGTAACTCCTCACCCCTTGTTTATATACTTGTGAAATAGTTACGCACCAAAGTTACTAATTACTGGAGTAACTCAAGTTATTATGCTAAAAGTCAAGTAAAGTCAAAAAGTAGAAAGGAATATCCATTCACATAGGCATATTCACGTAAGCATGTGGTTTTATCTTGACCCAACCACTAAGTCAAGGATTCCTTCACATGGGCTATCCTTGGACTAAAGAAGAATCCAAAACAAAAAAGCTTGCGGGCCCAAGAGTTCTCAACTCTTTCCTCAAAGACAAACACCTAGGAATAATACCAAGTCAACACACTAAAATCCAAAATAGTGGTGCTCATCTTTTCTACTTCCTCTAAAGTAAGGTCCCCTCTATCTTAGCTATGACTAACTTTAGCTAACCATGACTAATATAGAACCATCCTTTATCTCTATATAAATAATATCTCTCAAGTACTTGTAATACTAAGCTAAATATCACAATACCACACACATGCATAAATGGGTGTTACAACTCTCCCAACTAGCACATCATATGACTCAATTATTGTTGCAATAGCCTGAGCTCTCACCATCGAGCTATCAATCGGATGACTAGGCTGAACTTGGACACAAGTTCCCCATGTGTGATGTATTATGTCGAACCCCCACCTAGAGATGTTTGGATCTGAAATGGACACCTCTCCACATCGGTCTTCTATAACTCCAGACCGACAACTGCAACCTTCCCCAACATAAGGGGCTGTACACCAGAGTCTAACAAGACTCTCTATGGTGTATAGACCTTCCTTGAAGGTCCCTCTAGACGGGAAATCCCCCTCTAGTTATCCAATAGGACAACACCAGGTGTGAACCGTGCTCTCTCAAAGGCCAATCTAGCTGGCAACTCCTCCAATCTAGCCGCTGTTCCTTGCCACAAACCACTGGTTGCTGAATGGATCCCATGCTCCTCAACCAAGTCAACTCCACTACCAACCACCTCTGCTTTGGTAGTAGGAACCGCATCATTCCTACTCTCACACAATGTGGCAACCAACCAGAATACTGGGGTTGGGTCAAATCCAATTGTAAACATGTCACTGGCCAAAAACAAAGGACGCCGCATAATCAGCTGAGCTGCCCCCAACATCATGCTAGACTTAGTCTGCATAGTAGCAGGTGGCTGACTAGCAGGGAATCCATCATGCATTCCATCACCACCTACCACACCTGCATTGGGATGTCTAGGAACCATGGATGTCATCTACAATACCTCAGATAGCGTGAAAGACTGGGGACTGTAAGCCGGCATGTCTCTCACTCAGGATGAACCTCTGATGGCTATTATGGTAGCGCACCATGGACTAAGAAGGCAAGGAACTCAAACTCCATCATGCTCCTCCAAGGCTAACACTCCAAGACTCAAGACATTGCTCACTAGAGAACTCAATGAGAGAGAGCTAGTTGCAAATGAAAGGATGATGAGTACCTCCTCACCCCTTGTTCATATACTTGTGAAATAGTTACGTACCAAAGTTACTTATTACTGTAGTAACTCAAGTTACTTGACTAAAAGTCAAGTAAAGTCAAAAAGTAGAAAGGAATATCCATTCACATGGGCATATTCCCCTAAGCATGTGGTCTTATCTTGACCCAACCACTAGGTCAAGGATTCCTTCACATGGGCTATCCTTGGACTAAAGAAGAATCCAAAACAAAAAGGCTTGCGGGCCTAGGAGTTCTCAACTCTTTCCTCAAAGCCAAACACCTAGGAATAATACCAAGTCAACACACTAAAATCCAAAATAGTGGTGCTCATCTTTTCTACTTCCTCTAAAGTAAGGTCCCTTCTATCTTAGCTATGACTAACTTTAGCTAACCATGACTAATATAGAACCATCCTTTATCTCTATATAAATAATATCTCTTAAGTACTTGTAATACCAAGCTAAATATCACAATACCACACACATGCACAAATGGGTGTTACATTTACCCCCGGACTAAGTTTTCACTTTGTCCTCAAAGTGAAGGCCTCTCTACCTTCTATGGTACATTTTCAACTTATCATGGTTAATCCTATCAAAGTCTCTTCCTCCCAATTCCTTGAGATCATAGGTGTAATTGCCCCACACCTTCTCTACTATGAAAGGTCCAAAGTACTTAGGCAAAAACTTATTTTGCACTCTCTTGAATCGAATGGAATCAAACAACATTACCCAATCACCTTCTTTGAAAGTCTCCACCTTCTTCTTGCCTTGCCTCTTGTCATAGCTCTCCTTTTGTTTCCTTTGGGCTTGCTCCACTCTAACCATAGCAACTGCTCTTGCCTCTTCCAACTCCATGAGTTGATCCTTCCTTGACTTCTTTGCATCACCTCCTTGTGCTTTCCTCAATCTCCCATGAATGCTTTGGAAGGTAGGAAGATCAAAGTGAATAGGTAAGGTAGACTCAATACCATATACCAATTGAAATGGAGAATATCCGGTGGAAGTCTTCATGGTTGTCCTATACTCCCATAAAACATCATGAATCCTCTTGTCCCAATGATGTTTAGCCCCCTCCATTTCTGCATCTTTGGCCAACATCATGCACAAGGTCTGATTGGTTCTCTCTGCCAAGCCATTGGAATTTGGCTATAGGATGTAGTTACTCTATGTGTGATAGAGAAATGTCGTAGCATGGCTGTAGTAATGCTTCTTGTAAACTCTCCTCCTCTATCAAAAACCAACTCCAAAGGGCATCCAAACCTAGTGATAATGCGTTCATAAAGAAATCTACCCACTTCATCTTCATTCTTGTCCCTCAATGGTCTAGCCTCAACCCACTTGGTAAGGTAATCAGTAACTACCACAATGTACCGATTGTTCCTTGGGGTTCTATTGAGAGGTCCTACAAAATCAATTCACCACTTCTCAAAAGGTCCTAGCAATGGAATTGATCTAAGTGGTGGAGTGGATGTAGACTTTCTAGCAAAAGCTTGACAAACATGACAAGTTTTGCAATAATCAAGACAATCCTTGAAAATCCCTCTCCAATGGTAACATGCATCTAGAATCTTGAAAGTAGTCACCTTTCCTGCAAAGTGTCCTCCACATACTAAACCTTCATGAAACTCCTTTATGAGTAGGATAGACTCTTCCTTACCCACTGCTCTTCAAAGTAGACCATCTGCTCCTTGGTGAAAAAGAATATCCTCCACCATTGTGTAAGGTCTAGATCTTGCTGCAAGGGCCTTCCTCTCCCTAGCATGCATCCCTTCTGGATAGTTACCTCTTGTCACAAAATCCACAATCTCCTTGTACTCCATTGGAATCTCTTGAGTGATTGAGATTGTCATGAGCTCCTCATCCGGGAAGGAATCATCTACTGGCTCATCTCCATCATGATCATAGGCTCTAGATAACAAATCAACATTTGCATGTTTCTTTCTTGGCCTATCCTCAATTGTGTAGTCATACTCAGACAAGAGTATCATCCACCTTGCTAGTCTCCCTTCAACATTAGGCTTGTTGAAGATGTACTTCAAAGCCCTATGATCCGTGACAATTGTGGCTTTCCCTCCAATCAAGTAGTGTCTAAACTTCTTGAGACCAAAGATCACTACCAACCCTTCTCTCTCCGTGACAGAGTAGTTCTTCTCTGCTGAAACCATCTGCCTACTAGCATAAGCTATTGGATGATCATGCCCATCTTGGTCTAATTGACTAAGAGTGCATCCTATGGCTTCATTAGAAGCATCAGTGTAGAGGATGAAAGGCTTACTCCAATCAGGTTTAGCAAGAATTGGAGCTACAACAAGGGATTGCTTGAGCTCCTCAAAAGCTTTGAGAGCCTCCTTGTCTTCCAAAATCACCATGTAATCTACACCCTTCTTCATGTAGATGGTCAATGCATAAGCCTTGTTGGAAAATGAGAAGATGAACCTCCTATAGTACCCAACCATTCCCAAGAATTGGTGTAACTTTGTCAAGCTTGAAGGGAATGGAAGGTCTGAGATTTTCCTCACCTTCTCAAGATCAACTGCTATTCCATCCTTGGAGATGATGTGCCCCAAAAGTAGACCTTCTTCACATCCAAAAATGCACTTCTCTGGGTTGAGTGATGCATTTGCCTCATCCAAGCGTTCCAAGACTTTGATTAGGTGCTCAAAGTGCTCCTCCTTGCTCCCGTAGACACAAAAGTCATCAATGAAGTCTCTCACAAATTTCCCAATGAAAGGTTCAAATACCTTGTTCATGAACCCTTGGAATGTGGCTGGAGCATTGCAAAGCCCAAAAGGCATGACCTTGAAAGCGTAAGTTCCCCAAGGTGTGGTGAATGTGGTGAGTTGTTGATGCTCTGGTGCAATCTTGATTTGGTTATATCCACTATAACCATCTCCAAAACTGTACCTCTCATGACCTGCAACCTCCTCCAAGATCTCATCAATGAATGGCAATGGGTAGTAGTCCTTCTTAGTAACAACATTGAGCTTCTTGTAATCCACACATACCCGAAGCTTGCCATTCTTTTTCTTCACAATGACAATTGGAGACACCCATTCTGAATTCTCCACCTCAAAGATAAATCCAACCTCCTTGAGCTTATCAATCTCCTCCTTCACAACCAAAGATATTGGTGGGCTAATGCGACGTTGCTTTTGGGGGATTGGTCTTGCATGTGACTCCACCTCTATCTTGTGCTCCTCCAAGGTAACTTCCTTCAAATCCTTGTAACTAAAAGCAAACACATGGATGAACTTGCGGAAAATCTCCCCAAATCTCACCTTCTCCTCCTTGGTAACATTTGGGCCATACTTGAGGGTAGCTAACCTTCTCTCTACCTCCTCAAGTGTCAATGGTGATTTGTCTGGGTCCTTCAAAACCTCTGGCTTAGGTGCAAAATCCATAGCACACAAGGGATACACATCTGAATCAGATTCAGATTCATCCTCCTCCATGGAAGTCTCTTCCTCCATGCTTGTATCCACACTTGAAGCTCCTTCTTCAGAATCTGATTCCCAATAATCAAAAGATGGTGTATCTGAATGTGAAGTGTTGGTGGTGTTAGTCACAAGAACTGTGACTCTATGGTTTGATGGTCCAATCCTCAAGTACCCTTTGTGCCATCAATCAGTTGTGCGTGTTGCTCTCAACCATGGCCTCCCAAGAAGTAAGTCATAGCTTGAATCCTTCAAGACTTGGAAAGTCATGAGGTTTTGAACTCCCATAACTGAAACTACCACTTTATCCATCACCCTTACTGGTTAAACTTGTTGCTTGTTTGCCATGCTCACCACAAATGTTGAATTTCTTGAGGGTATCATACCCATTTTTTTCATCAACCTTTCTGACATGGCATTCACTGCTGATCCTCCATCAACCAATGCATCCTTGATGTTGTGACCATTCACTCTCATATCAATCTTGGAGGCATATTCACAACCCTCCCATGGTGCTGGCTTGGCATCCACTACCCCCATTGATACTGGAGCTTTTGCCTTCTTCTTCTTCTTGCTCCTTGTAGAACTCAAACCACCTCTAAGCTCCTTTCTCAAGGTAGGGTTCAAAGCAATCAATTGACCCACTATGATGTTAGCCTTGTGACTACCAACATCCTCCAACACATTGTAGTTCCATTGTTGCTTTGAAATCAAGAACTCATCCATCCCCAATTGCTTCCTTGGAGTCTTTGTTGTTGATGATGTTGAGGTGCGAGTGCTCCTAATAGACATAGGAGTTTCCTTGCTTGGAGTAAATCCTTTAGAAGAGTGAACATCCTCTGCAAAACGAGCTCTCTTCTTCTCTTGTGCCAAAAGCTCCAAATTAAGACTCTTGGAGTTTGAGCACTTTCCCTTCTCATACTTGCTCTCCACCACATCCATGGATGCTATCCCCTTACCTTGGATTAGGAGTCACTTGGGTTTCACTACCACCCTCTTTCCCTCTATTGGCTCCCTCATAACTCCTTCCTCCATGGTAAGTGGAATTTGGGCAATTCCTTTGGATATGGCCTCTTCCTCCACAACCAAAACAATTTCTATCAATGAAATTGTTGGCTGGTTGACCTCCTATATATGGATTGTTTCCATAACTCCTAGGCCCTCTCCCTTCATTCTGATCCACCTCTCTCTTCTCCCATAGTTGCACCACATTGATCTTGAGATCCGCAAGTTGTTCTGTGATGGTTTGAAATGGATCTTTTGGTGGAGGTGCAAGAACTGGAGCAACCACTACTTGTGGTGCAACCCTTGCCACCAAAGTATCAGAAGTTCCACCATACTTGTAGCCTTGAGGAGGATGCACAACCTCCTTCACCACCAAATCACTCTCATCTCCTTCCAAACTCTCCTCCATACGAATTGCGATCTTGATAGCTTCAACCTTGGAAGAAGGTTTCTCATATCTCACCTTGCTTCTAATTTGTGGTCTCAACCCTCCCACAAAATTCTTGGTGAGCATGGCTCCTATGCCAATCATTGTAGTCTCCACATCATCCCAACCTTCCTCAACACTATGCAAAATCTGGACTCCAACTTTTCCACTCTTTCCACATAGACTCTCACTTTCTCTCCATCTCCTTGCTTGAGAAATGTAACCTCACTCATCAATCTCTCATAACTCTCATCAGGAAGAAAGTTATCAATGAGTGCTGAAGTTAAAGTCTCCCAAGACTCCTCTTCCCTATCTCTCCTCTCTCTCTTTTGGTATTCTGACTCATACCATGTAAGTGCTGCATCCTCAAAGAAATCTGGTAATAATGAGGCCCACTCATTCTTCCTCCTCTCATTGTTTTCTTTGCAAGCTCTCTTGAAGTCTCTCACAAAGGTCTCCACATCTTCTCCATCCTTGCCAAAGAAAACCGGAAGTTTCCCCATCTTAACCTCTCACTATCTTTCTTTCTCTCAATTTTTTTTTCGTCTTTTCTTTTCTCTCACTCTATTACTAATAGAGTATATACATGACTAACACCGTCTGAGAATAATCCACTCTAGGGAACACAAAAGGTTCAGGTTGCTCCAATATTTCTATAGCAACAGCAAATCCTAGAGTGCATATTAATCTAACTCTCATGGATAGTTTATCCATAAGTTGAAAGATTATCTCCATCATTAATCTTGAGAACTAGCTGATGAAGGTGGTAGTATTTCTGTAGCTGTACTAAGGCTCTCTCCAAGATCCTTCACCAAAGTCTCCAAAAGTGCTTTTACTCCACTACACTCATGTTCTTTTGGAAGTCCTTCCACTCCACAAACCTCACATAACTCCTTGGTCTTAGATCTTCTCCCTCCTAATCTTGGTGAAGAAGGTCCAACATGCAAACCCAAGTCAAGTAAGCCTCTCCTTTCCCTCAATCTCTTGCTCTCAAAGGTCAATGGACATGAACTTGCCTTATGTCCCTTCTCTCCCCATAGAAAGCACTTAGACTCACTCTTTCCTCCAAGTGGTGTAGGTTTTTGAATCCTCTCAACACTCTCTTCAAATTCTATTGTAAACTCTCTTTTCCTCAAATCCACCCCTAAAATCACCTCAAACCCTTGGGGAACCTTGCATAATCTCAATTTCCACTCTTGATGACCCTCTATGTTCCCAAGATGAATCTAAACACTCAAACATGCTTTTTGTTGATCTCAAAGTCCTCATGCATGAGATCTCCACTCTGCAAAATTGACCCTTCCTCACAATGTCACTGAAATCTCCCAACCAGTATGTCACAGTCCCTTGAAAGTTTTCACACTTGATCACAACTCTAGGATATTCCTCCCTTCAAAATTTCAGATCTTTTCATCGAGCCCAACTTGTTGGTGCAAACACTTTGTCCAATACACCGCCTCTCATGCAAACATTTGATGGAAAAACACTACCTGTTGCACCCATTACATAGGTGGTTCACTCTAGCTTGAACATAATCATCATTGTGCTCATGATCTCTCTTTGCACTGGATCCTTGTAGCTATCCACCTTGTATCCATTCTTGGTGCAAGATCTACTGAAAGAATTCCTCACCTCGGCAGTTTCTTCCAAATCATCACACTTTTGATAGAAGATGAAACCTCCTACCTCTCTTGCTTTTCTTCCCAAAACTAATCTCCAATCTGACTCACTCCATCAAGCCGGATTTCCTCTCTTCCCTTCATGCTTAGGCCCGTCCTTGCAATTGCTAGTGGTAATTTTTGCCCTGAACCTTGGAAAACTCAAATTCCAATTCTAGGCCAAAAATGTGATGCAAAGTCTTGACAAGACTTTGATATGTAACACCCATTTGTGCATGTGTGTGGTATTGTGATATTTAGCTTGGTATTACAAGTACTTAAGAGATATTATTTATATAGAGATAAAGGATGGTTCTATATTAGTCATGGTTAGCTAAAGTTAGTCATAGCTAAGATAGATAGAGGGGACCTTACTTTAGAGGAAGTAGAAAATATGAGCACTACTGTTTTGGATTTTAGTGTGTTGACTTGGTATTATTCCTAGGTGTTTGGCTTTGAGGAAAGAGTTGAGAATTCTTGGGCCTACAAGCCTTTTTGTTTTGGATTCTTCTTTAGTCCAAGTATAGCCCATGTGAAGGAATCCTTGACCTAGTGGTTGGGTCAAGATAAGACCACATGCTTAGGGGAATATGCCCATGTAAAAGGATATTCCTTTCTACTTTTTGACTTTACTTGACTTTTAGTCTAGTAACTTGAGTTACTGTGGTAATTAGTAACTTTGGTATGTAACTATTTCACAAGTATATAAACAAGGGGTGAGGAGGTACTCATCATCCTTTCATTTGCAACTATCTCTCTCTCATTGAGTTCTCTAGCGAACATTGTCTTGAGTCTTGGAATGTTAGCCTTGGAGGAGTAAGATGGAGTTGGGGTTCCTTGCCTTCTTAGTCCATGGTGCACTACCATAATAACCATGAGAGGTTCATCTGAGTGAGAGACAAGCCGGCTCATAGATCCTTGCCACTACACCTAATTGATGAACTGCAAGACCTCTCACTGAACTTTGCTTATTTACTTTTGGGGCCATCATGTGCTTCCTCACTCTCTGGTTATGAAAGATCAAACCCAAGACTCTAACCCACTTCTCATGCGTACTCATAGGTTTCATTACTTCAAGTTGACTTTGAATAGGAACATGATAGCATCTAGCCATTACAATGCTTCCTCTTCAAATTCTCAATTTTATAGTCACTTTGCTGATCAGTCATTCTTTAGTTGTTAACTTGTGTTACTCACCAATTTTGTGAGTTTGTTTCTTGTCACTTTCTTCTCATGTACTTTCTTGATTGGCTGAACCTGAGGAAAGGTTCTTCGGATCAGGTGACGCCACCCAATACTAAGTCCTCTATCCTTGTCTTCATATTTCTATCTGTCTAACTCGAGTCCTTTTGAATTTGACCTAAGGTCAACTTTGGGTTTATGCCAAATACACGATTACTCATGTTTCTTCCATGTTTAGCTCTCCTTCGGCTTTACCAATGCATTTCTTCTTTAAAACTAAAAAAAATGAACAAATGTGGATACCACAACTACTTATATTTCTCTTTGGTGAGGCATGAAGTGATGACCTATAGACTGTGAGAGTGCATGTTATGATGGCAAGTTATAGGTTGCCCTTTCCCCTAGTGTAGCTATTGTAGTTAGAGCTACAATAGGCGGTGATGTTTAGTTGGAGGTGTTGGCACTTTGAGGTGTTGGCACTTGGAGGTGCTGGCATTTGGAGGTGTTGGCATTGGTGGTACTTATGGAGGTTACAATTGCGGGTTGTAGTTTTTGGTTACTTTGTCACGGTAGAGTTCTTTGGGGATTTTGGAAGAGATAGCATTGCAATACATAGTGGGTCTACTCGGAATGGTGCTTGGTATCAACATGTATCTTAGGTCCCAATGAGGGAGGAGATGACTCTAAGTCGGAGTTTGACACATGAGTTGACTCAATTGAGAGTGCACTTGATGTGTCCACACTGTTGTTGTGGGACATGGATGAGATTTATGGGACCTCCAAGGGTCCCAAGTGTTACTTTGGTATGGTGGGTACCATTGAGTTGGATGACTTCATCCAAGAGTTTGATAGTTGGTGTGATTTGCAATAGATGTGGAACTTGCCTTTGTTCACACCCTTCATGGCATGGAAGGAGTTCTTTCAGCACTTGGAGGGTCCGCCAATGGATGACTACCATGAGTTCAAGAGAGCTCACTTAAAGGAGATTGAGATGTGGAGACAGTATTTGTCTCCAAACTATATCTCCATCACTTCAAGCATAGTTTTTAGAGGTAGATCAGCAATACCTACAAGTTCTAGCTCCAATAGTGTGATGGATCTCTTGGAGACGGTGCTACTACAAGTGGAGGTACTACTACAAGAAGTGGTGTAGTACCAAGGTTTAAACCCATGGTGGAGTTCTTCTAGTGTTTGAGGTAGAACTACTAGGGAGTGCAGACTGTAACACCCATTTGTGCATGTGTGTGATATTGTGATATTGTGTCCCAATCCAATAATATGAATGACAAATATAGACTCTACAAGAGTTCACTCTAAACATACATATCTCACTTGTCCATTGTTGGTAGCAAAGGATCACAACATGGGTCCAATGAATCCTTCTTGCTCTCACCATTTTCTCTTCTCACAAAGATCACTTACCAAAGACTCTTAACTACTCTACACTTCTTCACTCTTTGCTCTATGAATAACTTGTATGTACTTTTGATAGAAACTAGAATTACATGACTCCATGTAGATTTATAAAAAAAGGACATTTGGCTAATAGTCTTCAATGGGTACATAATTGATATCCACATGTAAGAAGTCTTTTGCAACACCAATGGTCCTTGGAGGCTGTTCTTTGCTTAGGTAATGGGAGATTTTGAATTTTTGTATAGTCTTTGGTTCTAAATTATTTGGGTGAAGAATCTTTGTACCCTTCTTCTCTCGTTCCAAACATTCTTTGTACTTGGGTTCCTTATTCCTCTTCTTTGGATCCGCTTCTTCATACTTCCAAACTCTTTGCAGTTTGGTTCTTCCTACCTCAAAATATACAAAGATAGGTCCAAATAATGTAGAAAAAAGAGGTTTCTTCCCCTAAACATGAGAACTCACACCCGTAATTCTACAAAAATAAAGAAAAAAAAACAAAATATATGCACAACAATCACCTTAAAAAAGGGTGTACCTCAAGTTGGAGCTTTAAAGAACCCACTTCTTATTTCTTGATTCTCTTGACCTATTGGTCATGGTGGAGAGGGTTGGCAAGTGTAACTTGGATTCTTTAGTGCTAAGTGGGTTTTGCTAGATTGAGTGTAATCATAGTTGCTTATTGGTAGAAAATATATGTAATTCTAGTTCTCAACTATTATAGTACTTTAGAGGTTTTGTATGAATTGCCATATGAGTTATGCTTCTATAATGTATGATATTGAGGATATATAAATTTCTAAATAAACAAGTATATTTTAATTATGAATATCATAAACTATAGAAATGAAACTTATTTGAGAAGTCATATAGAAACTCTAAAATACCATAAGAATTGGTAACCAAAATCACATATATACTTTACCCACTATAGCACCAAAGAATTTAGTTATACTTACCAACTCTCTTCACCATAGCATGGAGCTAAAGAGACTCAACATATTAGAAGTATGCTCTCTAGAGCTTCAACATAAGGTATACTCCTCCTTGTGGAGACTATAAATCCTATAAATAGAAATTGTTCTAGGCTTGTCTCTCACCTAAAAGATACATTTAGTGATATTTTTTGTATACACCATATGCTAGAATGAAGGAAAAGTTAGTATCAAGCACAATCAAAGTAACAATTCAAGATCAATTCTCTTATTCACTCCCCAAATCTCTCATTTCTTACTTAATTCATTCATTCTTTAATTTTATACAAAAACTCCTCCAAAGTAACCAAAAAGAAAGACTTCACCAATTTTATTGTAGAAGGTCCTTCCTTCTACTCACAAAAGGGTCCTCTAGAGGTTCTTCTAAGATCAACACTAAAGTAGTTGCACTCTCAAGTAGAAAATACCAATCTTTACTTAGCAAATATAGGTAATAATAAAAAAGCCTCATTCATCTCACACATCTTATGCTCCAAGCTCACTAAGAAGTAGATGTATTTTGCTTCATAAGTACTTCATTATACACTTATCAATATTACTATGGTAAGAGTCTTGGTAATTTAGTGCAATCTATACTTTATGTGAATTATCCTAGGGAAGGAATCTTAGTTTGATATAACTTTAAATGAGTTTTAGGTCCCATATGCCTCTTTGGAAGCTTTTAATCACATTCTCTACAAAATTTAGAACCTTCTCCTAATTAAAAATCATAATATGCCTCAAAATCAAGTCAAATATACTCAACTTGGAAAAGCTCCACTACCAAAGATAATGTAAGTTGGTCAAGCCAATATGGTTTTGACATCTTCTATATATTAAATCATTTGACAATGTAGAATCAAAGATGGAAATCTCACTTTAATACAAAATTATCTTGAGAAGTCACACTCCAATATAATCTAATTTAAAACTCACAAATTATTTTAATGAATATCCAATAATTATATATGAAATATTTATCCTCATTTAGTCATACTAACTTAGATAGAGGTACCTTTAACTTAGTCATTACTAAATTAAGCTAGCTACAACTAACTTAAAAACCACCCAAATATTACTAGTAACTAATGTGCACCTTAAGGTGTTAAAGCTCTACCCTAATGGTACAAAAATTTCCCTATAATAGTGGTTGTAATTGTGCTTAAGAAAACCTTAATGGTGTAGCTTATAACTACTAAGTAGCTTACTAGCCGTTGCTAACATAATTACTATCCTCATTTATATTGTGTAGCTATGTAAATAACACAATAAGATTTTAAGAGATCTTCCCTCTTATATATAGCTCTTGATATTCTTTTCTTATACCAAATGCTACTCTCATGAAAATATTCAAACCTAAGGTTCAATGCTTTTCACCCATACATATAAATCAACTTTGGTCTTCTTGGAAAGCCATTATTAATGGCTTTCTAATTATATTAAGAGTGATTAATATTGACACCAAGTACTCTAGTATGATCCTAAACATGATTGTGTCACATTTTGGACTCTTTAAAGCTCAAGTTTTAGCATTGAGACACCAAGACTTTGTTTGGATACCAACTCTTATAACTCCTAAAATATTTGAGTGCTTGCAATAATCTTAGAAGCATCTTGATCAAAAATTTCCAATGATATTAATATTAGGCCAAGTGCAAACTTAAATTAAGAGATATATCATTAAAGATGTTGCTTACATCCTGGCTTAAAGAGTTTCTCCTTTGGCTATCTAGCAATAATTTCTACAACTTCTTGGTTACTCAAGTGTTTGTATTTCTCTTGATTTTGTTGGAACCAACTTGATAAGGATTTTCAACAAAGTCAAGATCACAGAAAATGCTACTTTAGTAGTTATGTCCCAATCATCTTTAATGTTTCATGTCCTACTAGAGACATGTTGTTTGATTTGAGGCTTGACATTCTAGCCCTTAACTTCCCCTATAAGATCTAGTTATAAAGATTTCAAAGGGATGGCCTCTTTGGGCATAAGTAAGAATGTCAACATCTATCTTTAAAAGTATCTTAAAGGTAATTAAGATTCCTATGTTTGACTTCTATGGATAGAAAAGTCAAATATATTGAAAACTTAAAATAGGATGGAGTGATAAATGCTAAACTCCAAAGACACAAGACTCCAAGTCCATAAAAAACTCTAAAATAGGATATAGTAGTAAAGGTTAAACCAAGTTTATAAAGCAGAGTACTAGGAAAGGAATTTGAAATATTTAACACCTATATGATCCATATCAATCAAAATATAAATTATAAACTTCAAAAACTCATAATCCATATCAATTGAAACTTTATTGAAGATGAAAGTGTATTGTTCAACCTATGGAATTTAAATTAAAATCACTAGGAATTTTTTGGATTGAAATGCTAATTAGACTCTTCCACAAGGAGCTTCCATGTGAAGTATAGGATGGATGGTCAAGAAAGAGGCCATGTCTTGTGGAAACATAGGGGACAATAAGGGGTTTCAGAAATAGTTTTGTTGGATGTCTATTAGATAAATGACAAACTTTGTAACTATTTTTAGTGAACTTTGTAAGGAGATGAAGTGCAAATAAACAAGCATGCTGTAAAACTATTTATGGGATATTTGTTGCATTCATCTATAAAAATCAAGTGTCATACTATGGATATTTAGGATTTCCATATCAAAATAAATGATTATTAGAAGAGTGGATGTGGCTTCTTGAAATATTTACCATGTTTTTTGGTGGGTGATTCTTAGAAGATGATTTATGAAATATTTTGGCGCATCTAAAATGCTGCTCTCAATTATTCAAATTCAAGTTCATCATTGGTAAGCTAATGCTCTTGTTAGTAAAATAAGCGATAGGTTTAGTAGTTTTGCATGGGTGTGGTGGTTCATTTCCATATATTAGTGCAACAAGAGAGATAGCACAAGTTATGGAAAATGATCCATGCCGCCCTATGGCAACCAAGAAATTGATTGAGGGTCAAGGAATTTTACTCCAAAAGAGTAGGTACTTCAATCTAGAATGTCAATTACTGCCATGCACACCACCAAAAATAAAGGAGTTGATTTTCTAGAACCAGAATTGGTGATGGAGGTGCGTCCACGAGGGGTAAAGGAAGAAACTTCTTGGACCATGGTTCATGACAACCATTGAGAGAGGTTGTATGGCAGATTTTTTGCTGAGCTAGAATACTAGTGCTTTCAAGCTTATTTTTGTCATAGGTATTCCTAACGGTAGACGTTGTCATGGGGATTGTTTGGTCTCAAGAGAGCACCAAGCACCTAGCTGCTTGTGCTTAGATTGCTCTTGTTGTTGATGACTTGAGACTTCTCATTGTACAACACACACACACACACACACACACACACACACACACACACACACTCTCTCTCTCTCTCTCTCTCTCTCTCTCTCTCTCTCTCTCTCTCTCTCACTCCAGTATGGTTGGCAATCTCATCCCTTATAGAGCAGGTTGCTATAATTGCTCCTAGGGGTAGGCTTCTCCTGGGGTTTGTATGTTGGATCTTGCAGATTAATGCTGATATTCACAGAACTGTTGTGTTCAATTTTGCTTGGCCTTGTGGCTCTACTCCTATATAGTCTCATTTCCAATTCTCTTTATGCTCAAGTTTGTGGTCTTGGATCAGACTGATTCCTAGGACAGGTTCTGATGAGACTTATGGAATAGTCACAAGCAAACTAACCATGATCAAACTTGGGCGTCCAGCTCACTGAATTGTGTCAATCACATAGATTGGACCAAGAGCTCCTAAAATGGAGTCCTTCCCTTGACAATATTCATAATTTAGAGTGCACACATTTGTTCACAAATCACCATTTTAACCAGTCATACAGTTATAACTTAGACAAAGGCAAAAAACTCTTTCCTATGCAATGACCACGCCTTACTTATCAGCTCTCCAATCAACTTATTCCAAAAAATCTTTCCATCCTTGTCTAATCACAGACAACCAACCTTCTCAACCTCTTGTCTTTTATGCCCTATCACAATCAAGACAAGATCACTCTAGAAAATTCATTGGTCTTCTTTCTGGCACAACCAAGCATTTCTCTCTTCCTTCTGCCCAGACTTTCTCCTTGAAGGTCCCTTGTATGGATCTCACTTTTGCATTTGATGCATCATCTCTCTTCCTTCTCTCTGCTCATACAAGCAATATCTCTCACCTTCTAAGTTCTCCACCATAACTCTTCAGCTTGGCAGGAAAACAAGGAATTTTTCTCTCCTTTTGCTTCTGCACAGCCAATTGGCCTCCCTTCCAAGATTTCTCTCCTCTTTAACCTTTGTCAAAATCTTCACCTTCTTTCCTTAAATCCTCTCTGGCCTTGTTTCAGCCAAGGACCTCCTTCTTGACCAATTGAAGCTTCTCCCAAACCCTTTTGTCGCATTTCACTATCAAGACTTCTCTCTCTAAACTCTTGAAGCATCCTTCAAAGCCTAAGTGTCATGTCCATTTGCCAAAGAAGAGTCCTTCATCATGTTCATTCCAAGCATCTCCATTCACTATCAAGACTTCTCTCTATTCACCCTTTAGTCTCCACTCACTATCAAAGCTCCTCTCTGATATCTTGAAGCATTCCTCAAAGCATTCCTACTTCTCTGTCATCTCCTCTCCAGCAAGATTTCTCTCTCAAAGCATTTTCTCTTGAAGTCCTTCCTGTCTGCTCCTCTCTAGCAAGATTTCTCTCTCAAAGCATTTTCTCTCAAAGCATTTTCTCTCAAAATCCTTCTTGTCAAAATTTCATTATCGATCCAAGTCCCTAGCTCCTGCACATTTGGACTGTCCTTCAAGAAAATTCTCTCTCTCCTATTCTCTGTCCAGTCCTTACATTCACCTTCATGAAAAAGCCCTCTCTCCTCCTTGCATTTTCCTCTCAAGCCTTCATTTGAAATTCATTCTCTGTCCAAGCTCCAAGCTCCTGCACAATTGCACTGTGCTTTGAGAAAACTCTTCCTCCTCTGTGCCCTGCACTCTCAAGCCTTACCTTCCTGCCAAAAATTTTCCTTCTTGCTATCCTCACAAAACCTCTCACATTCCTGCAAAAATTTGCCTTCTTGTTGTCCTCACAAAACCCCTCACATTCCTGCAAAAATTTGCCTTCCTGCTGTCTTCACAAAACCCCTCACATTCCTGAAAAATTGCCTTCCTGCACCCTCACCAAACCACTTCACATTCCTGTAAAAATTGTCTTCCTGCAGCCCTCACAAACCCTTCACAGTCCTGCAAAAATTTGCCTTCTTGCTGTCCTCACGAAATCCCTCACATTCCTACGAAAATTGCCTTCATGCACCCTCACCAAACCACTGCACATTCCTGCAAAAATTGTCTTCCTGCAGCCCTTGTGAAAATTTGCCTTCTTGCTGTCCTCACAAAACCCATCACATTCTTGCAAAAGTTCCCTTCTTGCACTCTCACTAAACCACTTCACATTCCTGCAAAAATTGTCTTCCTTGTCGTGCGTATATACATCGCTACACAACATACATCGCTGTCAACATCATACACTATAAAAGCACAACTCACACATAAGTCATACATAGACTTTAAAGTGCCACAATAATCAGATTGCTTAACATTCTCAACTCAACTCAACTCAACTCAGATCAGTACTTGATCTGTCACTCTATAAACTGCCAACAACTGGGCACTGATTACAGTCAAGCCACACCCGCTCAAGCATAGAGAATCCAGGTGACGCTCGCCGGCCTCTGTCCACCATAGCCAGGAACTCGAAGGCTCAACATCAGAGAAGTGAGCTCTCTGGAGCTCACCTTTGAAACTATACCCTTGGACTTGAGCTAGCCCTGAAACCCTAACGGTCCCGCTGACGGCACACTCGACGGTGCAAATGGTGCAAAGTGACGGTGGGCCCCACCGTGAAGTTAGTACCCCGAACACGAAATCTAACCATCGGAAAGTAGTCCCTGAGAAACTGCTAGAATAACTCTAACTACCATCATTGGAACTCCAGTGTCCGAGCATCTAGATGCGGAACTACAAATGGCGTGACAGCTGTCGTGCATATGTACATCGCTACACAACATACATCGCTGTCAACATCATACACTATAAAAGCACAACTCACACATAAGTCATACATAGACTTTAAAGTGCCACAATCGCCCCCCTAGCTGGCGGTTAGGTCCCTCTAACTCCAGATAGCCATCTACTCTAAGTATATGGTATACCCTCTAATGGGCAAAGATCAGGAGGCCGGGTGCTATGGAGCCCCATCGTTAGTCGCCTGTCTGCAATCTATACCATATAAAGAATGAACTAGCTATAGGTCAAGTACATCTAGGACATAACCACTGTCCCTGAGGAACCACCATGAGGGGAGGAGTCATACATGCCATATGCCATCCTCTCGAACAGCTATCACACACCAACATAGTAGCAGCTCCACCAGAAGAGCCACATAACATACACCTCAAGCATGCACGTACAAGTGCCAAGCTTGGGTCCATAGTACCATCAATGTTTGGAAGGTGGCATGGCGCACAATTGCGCACATGATCCTTCCAAACAACACCATCACGTCCTTCTAACACAAGGACTCCAGATGGCAAAACCTCACGCACTCTCAAGATAGTGCGGCCTGTAGAAACATCAAGTGTCGTTGGTGTTGTCTACTGTAGATATACATAGTCACCTGGATGAAATTGACGGATCGAGGGTCTATAACCTCCTCCTCGAATGGTAGCATAGCGTAAAGTATCTCTATGCTGAGCAATCGCCAAGTTCTCAAAGGCCATCGGCATCACTCTTCGAAAGATCTCTGCCCGCTGAGAACATGCGCTCATCCATACATCGGGGTCATCCAAGTCCAAAACTACAGTAGCATCTCGACGAATGGCTGCAGGTAAATCTAGATCTCGTCCATAGAGTAGAAAGTATGGAGAGAAGGATGCTAAGGAGGCTTGCCGGCTGAACCGATAGCCCATGGCCAACCAAGGTAACTGGAGATCCCAATCTCCCAAGTGGCCTCTTTGCAAACCATACTTTTGCAATCCTCTCTTCACCGTCTGAACCACTCTCTCTGCTAAGCCATCTGCCTCAGGGTGATCTCGGGATGTAGTACGATGATCAATCAAAGCCTTGTCACACAAGACCTGAAACTCTCCCAAGAACTCTGTACCCTGATCAGTCAAAACCTCAGCTGGTGCACCAAAATGACTAAGAACTCGATCTAGGAACGAGTAAGCTGTCCCTTCACTAGACTTGTCAGGAAGTGCCACCAACTCAATCCACTTGGAGAAGTGCTCCACCATCACCAAAACATACCGATGATGTCTCACAGTCAAGGGTAAAGGTCCGGTGAAGTCCAAACTCCAACGGTAACCCAATCCCATGATAGGTAATGGGTGTAACTGTGGCGTAGGAGCATTGAATGATGCTCTAACTCGGTCACAAACCACACATCTGGCAACAAACTGCTGTACCTTGGTCTGCATACCGCGCCACCAATAATGACTCTGAAGTAAGCTATACATACGCTTTACTCCAAAATGTCCTAGCTCCTCATGAGCATGACGGACCAACTGTGGTCTCTGTGATGGAAGTGGTACTACTCACACTCTACCATCCTCCCATACACGCAAAAGGTATCTACCCTCCAATCTGAACCGTCTGGCTTGCTGAAGAACACGGTCTCTCTCCTTGGCCCCAACTGTACCACCCACAACACCAGTGCGAAGATAGTCCATCACTAAGACATCATCATGAATGTCTCGCTGAACTGTACCAATATCTTCACTCTCTGGATCTATGACCTCAATAACTCCTCCTGTATGCGCTGAGAGAGATACCACCAAAGTCTCTGCAAATATACACAGAAAGGTCGATGCATGCCAACCTGGCACCATCTCCTCATCTGTCTCACCATGCCAACGTGCTCCGGTCTGATCCTGCTGGCTGGGACATGGGTTTCTACTCAACCCATCTGCATCACGGTTCACCACTCCAAGTTTGTGAACAACCGTGA
This sequence comes from Lunularia cruciata, assembly GCA_948567375.1. NCBI lineage: Eukaryota > Viridiplantae > Streptophyta > Marchantiopsida > Lunulariales > Lunulariaceae > Lunularia > Lunularia cruciata. Next base: position 55,123,572 of record OX419756.1, on the reverse strand, counting down.
AATCATACTCCTATAAAATCAGAGCCCATCGTGCAAGCTTCCCTAAAAGCTTTTCGGACTCCATCAATCACTTCAGCGGCTGATGATTAGTGATGAGAGTGAAGGGGTTACCAAACAGGTAACATCGGAAATGTGCTACTGCCCAAACTGCTGCCAAGCATTCTCCCTCATATGAACTAGACTTCGCCTCCGCTGAATTGTTGGAGCGACTAGCATAGGCCACCACAAACTCCTTCTCCTCATCATCATGTTGGGTGAGCATTGCTCCAAGCCCCAACATACTCCAATCAGTGTGAACCTGAAATGGTCATCCCCTGATCGGTCTCCTCAAAATAGGAGCAGATGTCAACCTCTCCTTGAGCTCTACAAAAGCTCTCTCCTGCTCATCTCCCCAACACCACTCCTGTGTAAGCTTGGTCAGCTTCGTCAAGGCCTTGGCAATGGCACTAAATCCTCTAACATAGCGGCGATAGAAGTTCGCCAACCCAAGGAATGCTCGCACTCTGCTCACATCTGTAGGCCGAGGAATACGTGCAATAGCCTCCACCTTGGTCTGCTGAACACCAAGTCCTCCGGGGTAGATAGTGTGACCCAAATACTCAACATGCTCATGGAAGAACCTACACTTCCCAGGATGTAATTTGAGTCCATGAGATCTCAACCTCTCAAACACCTCCAACAACTGTCTCTCATGCTCCTCCACAGTAGTGCTATAAACCAAAATGTCATCAATATAGCACCGAGCAAAATCCAATCCAGCTAGGATCCTATCCATGACCCTCTGGAACTCAGCGGGAGCATTCTTCAACCCAAATGGTAAGAACCTCCACTGATATAACACATCCTTGCCATGAGGATCAATAGCCCAAAATGCTATCTTGGACTTATCTTCCTCCCTCCCTGATCGGCAACTGATGATATCCCGCTCGAAGATCCAAAGTACTGAAGACCTTTGCATGCCCAATCGCATCAAAAATCTCCTCCGGTGTAGGCATGGCATACCGATCAGCCCTGGTCTATCGGTTGATAGGACGGTAATCTCCACACATCCGCCTATCTGTATAGTTGCCATGCATATCCTTCTTGGCTGGCATCACTATCGCTGATGCATACTCTCCATGTGAAATCTCCACCAAACCAGCCTCAAAAAGGTCACTACTCCGGCTCTGAATCAATGTCCTCTCCATATCACTATATCGATAAGGACGTCGGAAAAGTGGTGTGTCGCTAGTCAGCTCAATCCGTATTCCAGGTCCCTTCAGAGCACCCAAATCCTTCATACTAAAGGCAAAACAACTCGTGTGACTCCTCAAGAACCTCCAAACCCTCCGTCTTTCCTCTCCAGTAAGCTTGGGTCCAAGATCTGGCTCCCAAGTATCCTTTGTAACTGTAGTAGGAGTGGAAGACGTACTGACTGGCTGCTACACTGGGCCCTTGGGAGCAATAGTGTCATGCTCCCGACCACTAGAGGTTCCAACCTCTGTGTGAAAAACTCCCTCCACTCTGGCTGCAAGCTCCACACGTCCTCTGGCTGCATCCCATGTGGACCAAGGGTGTAATCCAAGTAGCCCATGCTCACCTGGATGGACTCCAAGTAGACCACTCTCCCTAGTAGCTACTAGATGTGTCCCAAGAATACCATGTCCACTCGGTCCATCGCCCCCAGCATGTGCTGGAATTGTCTCAATAGGCACAGGGCTCACAAGTGTCCGAGTGGTGATGCCTATCAAGCGCATCCTACGCTGCTCTGCCAAACCAAGGCTCACAATCCAGGTCAAACAGTTCAAGTCCATAGCCTGACCTAACACCTGACGCCTGGATGCCTCTGACATTGCTGGAATAGCGGTAATACCGGTGCAAAAACCCATCGCCCGCTCTCTCTCATCAGCATTGGGCTCCACCAACTGCTGTAACTGTGAGTCCCAAACAAGTCCAAGTCCTCCCTCTCAAAAAGCATGAGAGCATGGGAAACTCATGAGTGTAGGAAATGCAGCTCTAGGCTATCCAACTAGGTTCACCACTGCCATAGGTGACCTATCAGCCACTACCACTGTCTGAGACTGACACCCAACATCCAAGATATCATCAACAAGAATGTGGTCTAGTCGTTGAATCCCATCATAATTACGCTGTAGAACCTCTCTGGGTAAAAGGTTTGTCCACCAAAGACGAAGACGATGAGCCCGTGATCCCACTCTGGCTGCATCTAACAATACAGCAGGTCCCATCCAAGAATGGACCTGATGTGTACTCGCCACCACTCTAGTGCGAGAATCACCTAACAAAGGAACGTTCTCCAAAAGGTAAGCTGGAGAAATAGACTGATGAACCTTGAGATGTTGTAATATCCGTAACATCTCCCAAAACACACCAGAATGAGGATCCTGAAGACCCAAACTGCGGCCCGCACGTGTATGTCCCTGACATGGCCATCCAGAAATCACCAAGTGGATAGGCCCATGTCTCTCTAGGTCATGCGCCCCTAGTAAGGAAATGTCTCCTGGTAAGGCCTTCTGGTAACCTCTAACTGCTGTCATCGGTAATAACTCTGGATATCAATAGGCCAAGTGTGCCACATGATGTAGAGAGACTCGCCTAGCAGTCTCATCTCTCTCTACATACAAGTACCTCTGTACTCGGATACCCGCCTGTAACACCGCAGCTAGTCCGGTGCTGATCCCACCAAACAACTCCAATAGGCATATCCCCTCTACTGGGTACTACCAAGCAATGAGTGTGGTATCCAGAGATGTCAAAGCAATCGCCTCTGGAGGCTCATCCTCACACTCATCCCCTGATGGTACGAAGGCTCCACTCCAAGCCTGCTGCACCAACTGATCTGCATGCTGCTGCAATGCCTCCTCTGAACTCCACAATGGAACATCCAAGGTGGATGGAACAATCCCACTTGTACTCCATAGCCGAGTGATCTCCTCTGGTACTGGAGTATCCTCTACATGGGCGTTCCCTTCCAACAAGTCACCAGGCCAAGTAATTGCACCGCTGAAAGCTAAAATTGATGCTGCCATGGTCCCGGACTGTAGTGAGCCAAGACTGCCACTATTGAAGCGTACTGGTAGGCGACATACCCGTCCCTCACCAGACTGCCAACCAGGTCTATAAGAGGCTGTCTCCTCCCAATAGTCAATGCTGAAACCCATAGGGTATAACACTGCTCCCCCAACTAGCACATCATATGACTCAGCTATCATCGCAATAGCCTGAGCTCTCACCACCGAGCTATCAGTCGGATGACTAGGCTGAACCTGGACAACAAGCTCTCCACGTGTGATATACTGTGTCGAACCACCACCAAGAGATGTCTGGATCTGAAATGGACACCTCTCCACATCGGTCTTCCGTAACTCCAGACCAACAACTGCAGCCTTCCCCAACATAAGGGGTTGTGCACCAGAGTCTAACAAGACTCTCTATGGTGTATAGACCTTCCCTGAAGGTCCCACTAAACAAAAGATCCCCCTTTGGTTATCCAATAGGACAACACCAGGTGTAAACCGTGCTCTCTCAAAGGCCGGTCTAGCTAGCAACTCCTCCAGTCTAGCCGCTGCTGCTTGCCTACACCACTGGTCGCTGAACGGATCCCATGCTCCTCAACCAAGTCAGCTCCACTACCAACCACCTATGCTCTAGCAGTAGGAATTGCACCATCCCTACTCTCACACAACGTGGCAACCAACCGGAATACTGGGGCTGGGTCAACTCCCAATGTAAACATGTCGCTGGCTAAAAATAAAGGATGCCGCATAATCAGCTGAGCCGCCCCCAACATCATGCTAGACTCAGTCTGTGTAGTAGCAGGTGGCTGACTAGCGGGTACTCCATCATGTACTCCATCACCACCTACCACACCTGCACTGGGACGTCTAGGAACCATGGATGTCGTCTGCAATGCCTCAGATAGCGTGAAAGGCTGGGGAAGTCTGACCTGTCTCCCAACCTCTCCTCTCTGTGGGTCCAACTCCACTGATGCTCCTCTAGGCTTTGGAGCACGTGCTGCACTCCTAGTCACTGCTGCAAATGCATCCACCTGTGCTGCTCCGCACATGAAGTCCAAAGCATCTCTATCACCAACATATGAGGTGGAAGCCTCAACACCCGAATCTGATCTCCTCTGAGCAATAGCCATACTAGCCAATCTCTGCTCCAACTGCTCAATCCGAGTAGCCATAGCTGTGTCAGAAGTAAGGGCAGGTACTGCACCTCTACTAGGTGTAGATCCTCTACCACCACCTCTACCACCTCGTCCTCCATGAACTGGAGCTCCTCTACTACCTGCCATAGCAGCCCTACCACTCCGTAACTCCGGGTGTAGGTCAAAACACCGGTCACTAGTGTGACCAAATCTGTGGCAATGCTCACACTGTCTCTGTGCTGGCTGTGATGCACCAGAGGTATCAGGTCTGCTGCCCTAAGTACACTCTCTCCTATGGTGAGGTCCACCACAAGTCCAACAAGCAACACCACCACTCACTGGCTGCTGCTGACCTGAAAATGAGGGTAAGGGTCTAACTCCACTAGGCCCTCCACTCGCTCCATAGGATCTGGGCTGTCCACCCTGTCCTCAAAAACCAACTAGGCGTGGTGCACTCTACTGCACTCTAGCAGAAGTCACAGCTGTGGATGAGGTCTCCCTACTAAATCCAGATGTCACCACTCTCTCCTCCACCATGTTGAGCTCAATACGCTCAGCCAAACCAAAGACTACTGCCAAAGTGGGTGAAGTAGCCTGCAACAACGTAGCATCATGAACTCTACGTCGCAACTCCCTGTCCAGTATCCCATACCAAAACTGGACTGCCTGGCCCTCAGTAACTCCCTGAGTGAAACTGATCAGCCGCCTCATGCGAGTGTATGCCTCGCGTAGGCTCTCTCCAGCCTTCCGCTGGAACTCCTGTAAGCTCCTCAGCTTGTCAGTCCGCACTCCCTGGTAGTTCTGCCTCAAACATAGGAAGAACTCCACCATGGGGTTAAACCCCGGTACCACACCACCTCCTGCAGCGGTACCTCCACTCGTAGTAGCACTATCTCCAGCTAGTGCACCTCCACTAGCTCCACCAACACTACTCAAGCTAGAACTCGTAGGTACAGCTGACCTACTCCCGGCCACTGAACCTGAAGTGATGGAGACCAATACTATCTCCATAACTCAATCTCCTCCAAATGAGCTCTCCTAAACTCATGGTAATCATCCATCGGTGGACCCTCCAAGTGCTGAAACAACCCCTTCCATGCCATGAAGGGTGTGAACAAAGTCGGGTTCCGCATCTGCTACAGATCACACCAACTATCGAACTCCTGGATGAAGTCATCCAACTCAATGGTACCCACTATACCAGAGTAACGCCTAGGGCCTTTGGAGGCCCCATAAATCTCGTCCATGTCCCACAACAATGGTGCGGACACACCAAGTGCACTCTCAACTGAATCAGCTCCTATGTCGAACTCCAACTCAGAGTCAATCTCCTCCCTCACTGGGACCTCAGATACAGGCTGATACCGAGCACCACTCCGAGTAAACCCACTGCATACTACAGGGCTAACTCCTCTGGAATCTCCAAAGAACTCCGTCGTGACCACGTAACTGCAACAGCAAACCCGAACCACCAACTGCAACCGCAAGTCGCAACCGCAAGCACCCCACCAAGTGCCAACACCAACTCAACACCACCCACTAATGTAACTCTACCGAGATAACTACACTAGGGGAAGGGCAACCTGTAACCTGCCATCATAACACGCACTCTCACGGTCTGCAGGTCATCACTTCCTGCCTCACCGGAGAGAAACAAAGGTAGTCTGACTGGTCATCACTCCAGCCTCACCACCAAGAGCACACCAGAGCACCAACGCTCAAAAGTCAGGGCACCTCACACAAACGTGGTGCACAAACAAGAAGTAGAGAATGGAGGGGATCCAATCACAAGAAATCTAAACAAAAACCCTCCACCTCATAACACAACACGGGATTGACTCTGCCACCATTTGGCATTTGACATAAGAGCAGTTCGTATCTAAGTCCTAAGCTACCAGGATCACCAAGAGTGGGATCAAACTGCCTCTCCTAGCCAAAGCTACATGTGTATAGAAAACAATGGCACAGTCACTATGACAACAAGTGAGGGTGGACCAGTTGGCTAGGGCACCAGTCTAGGAACAAGAGATCTAGGGGTCAAACCCTGTTGTGCACAATCTAGCAAGAAAGGCAGATTTTGCCAACCAATGACCAAGATCTACACTAAACTAGCTAGCCTCACGCCAGCAAGCTGGCCCTTCTAGGCCTTCGTAGCCTCTCATAGCCCACAGCCCTATGCCTCGAAGCCTCGAAACGCCAAAATTCAGCCAAATGAGGCCTTTCTTGTTGCCACTTTGAACCTCCTCCAAAATTGGCGAAACTTCTCCAAATCTGCGAAACTCCTCCAAACTAGCGAAACTTCTCCAAATCTGGCCAAACAGCAAAACTCCTCCAATTCTGGCCCAAAATCTGACATAAAATCTTACGTAAACCCTAAAGATGGATGTCCGCCAAATTCCCCGCTAACTTTCCACTCGAGCCAAATTGACAAAACGGGTTTTTCCAAATCACAATTTCATGAGAAGAGCTTTCCAACTCCACCTTCAATTTCACTTTCTGAGCACAACTCGTAGCAAATTGGTCCTGCCTTCACCTCTTGAGCTCAAAATCACAACACTGCTCGAAAATTGCTCCTTCTTTGCTCAAAATTTGGCCAGCGCTTCCGCACACCGTCCGCCTAACTGCCAAATTTGCATCAACTACATGAGCTTCTGTACACTAGGGAAACACAGAACCTGAATCGAGCTACCACGATCCACCGAGCTTGGAGATACCACCAACACCCAACGTTCCTGCACCCGATTTCCCCCTGACTTCACTTCTCTGATGTAATCAGATTACTTAACATTCTCAACTCAACTCAACTCAGATCAGTACTTGATCTGTCACTCTATAAACTGCCAACAACTGGGCACTGATTACAGTCAAGCCACACCCGCTCAAGCATAGAGAATCCAGGTGACGCTCGCCGGCCTCTGTCCACCATAGCCAGGAACTCAAAGGCTCAACATCAGAGAAGTGAGCTCTCTGGAGCTCACCTTCAAAACTATACCCCTGGACTTGAGCTAGCCCTGAAACCCTAACGGTCCCGCTGACGGCACACTCGATGGTGCAAACGGTGCAAAGTGACGGTGGGCCCCATCGTGAAGTCAGTACCCCGAACATGAAATCTAACCGTCGGAAAGTAGTCCCTGAGAAACTGCTAGAATAACTCTAACTACTATCACTGGAACTCCAGTGTCCAAGCATCTAGATGCGGAACTACAAATGGCGTGACATCCTGCAGCCCTCACAAACCCTTCACGGTCCTGCAAAAATTTTCCTTCCTATTGTCCTCACAAAATCCCTCACTTTCTTGCAAAAATTGCCTTCATGCACCCTCACCAAACCACTTCACATTCTTGCAAAAATTGTCTTCCTCCAGCCATCACAAACCCTTCACAGTCCTGCAAAAATTGCCTTCCTGCACCCTCACCAAACCACTTCACATTCCTGCAAAAATTGTCTTCCTACAGCCCTCACAAATACTTCATACTCCTGCAAAAATTTACCTTCCTACTGTCCTCACAAAACCCCTCACATTCCTGCAAAAACTGCCTTCATGGACTCTCACCAAACCACTTCACATTCCTGCAAAAATTGTCTTCTGGCAGCCCTCACAAACCCTTCATTCTTTCTTGCAAAAATTTCTTTCATGCTGCAACTTTCCAAACCCTTCACTCTCTCTTGTGAAAATTTCTTCCTGCAGCCACTTTCCAAAAAAACTCTATAGGCCTTCTTCTCCAAACATAAACATCACTCTCCTTCAAGAAATCTCAACTGTCCTGACCTATTCTCCCTCTCCCGTTACTCCCTCTCTAAACCCTCCTCTTCCCTCTATATAGTCCAAGCCCTCGATAGCCTTCTCCCCCTCTCCTCTCTTGTTTCCTTTTCTCTTTGAATGGTCCTCTTCCCCTGTCCAGTCCTGCCATAAGCTCCCTTTTTCTAGAAAAAAAACTCCCTGACCCTCTCTCACACCTTTTCTCTTCTCTTGTCTCAATGCTTAAAACTCTTTTGCTCTACTACTAAATGAAAAATACTCCTAAGGCCCCAACAACATAAACAAAATCTAGAGCTCCTCTAACATGAATTTAAGCCCCGAGTTTGTATAACACAAAGAAACTCTTGGCTCAAGCAAAATTAAACGAACTCTTGAGCTTACAACAACACAAAACTACTTCCGGCCTTTACAATAATATAGAAAAAATTTCTAGGACAAGGTAGCATAAAACAACTCCCGAGATACATTGACATAAAAAAATCCAAGTTCCTTGCAACAAGAAGAAGAGGAAAAAAGAAAGAAAGACTTTCACACCAAATGGCATCAAGGCTACACGTAGGCTACTTTCCCGATGACAATGCAGGTCACAAGGTATTTCTTAGCATGAAGTGTAAGATTAGGATTCATGAATTGTACTAAGCTTTCATTGTAGAAGATTCCAAGTCACAAGATTTTTCTCACAAATGTCAAGGACAATCAACAAACATTTTGTTAATTGATGTTCTATGGACCATCAAGGGGCTACACGTGAAGTAAGCACATTTAATCCTAAGTTAACACACTACAACAATTGGCAACAATTGGCGTTGTCATGTTGTGGTTTGCGGAACTTGTAAAAAGTAACTTATCATAGTTTATCCCCATATTAGTGGAGTAGGTGGTATGATAGATCCGGCGGATGAGACATTGATGTTGCCATGTGAACAATCTATGTACATATATGTGATTGGCTAGTGGGTTATGATCTTATCATGTTTGAGGGCTCTGATGAATATAGAGGAGGGCGAGTGGAGAGACAGAGGAGGTGTTTAGTCAAGGAGTCTCAAGGAGGGGAGGACATTGGGAGTGCGAGTTGTAGCAGAGCGTGAGTGTTAGAACATCAAAGGAGGCATTTGAGCATGCAATGTCCCATGCTCTTGATGCCACTCCCAAATCCTTTTCTCATCAGGCTTTAGATTCTACACTATGACGGCTTATGGGATTGGATGGTGAGATGTTTTGGGATGCTATTCACGGATTTGATGATGGAAAACCCAAATCCTATCGTCCTTTCGGTGCTTACTTACAAGCAAGTCTGGGACTTAACAATATATGTGCTCCTATAGTTAGGAAATTCCTGAATTTTTGCTCATGAGCTTCAAGGTGGAGTTGTGGGGTCCACTTGTCAAAAGGTGAGGAGCTAAAAGACAAAATTACAAGAGATTGGTTTCCAAGAGAGAAGTCAAGAGTTTTTGGACAATTGGGTGAGTTCAAGAGGAGCATTTGAGGAAAAAAGACCACCGTTGGAGAGAAAGTAGACATGCTACAATTTTGAGACAAAATTTGAGAGATTTGAGTCAATTCTATAATAGATATGATCAATTGAAAAAGGGGGGTAGAATTCATACCCAAGAGGACACAATAGACAATTTGGGGAGCTTTGTGAGGCATTTTCATGATCTGTTAAGGGAATAGAAAAAATGACAAAGGTTTTGTAGTGTTGAGCTCAAGAAATGTTAGAATCTGATCAATCTCAAATCAAATCAGATCTGGTCAATGAAGTTGGAGTTTTGGAAAGTGAGGTGTTGGAGATGAGATGCTAATTAGGTTTGGAATTTTTGTCATTCCTGAAGTTGTGGTTCAAATCACCTTGTGAAAATTTCCAGTCTTGTTGGTAGTTAGGCTTTTCACCTCTATGTAAAGATTTCATGTGAATTTTTAAATAGAAAATTCAAGGTCTTTGGATCAAGCATACTTGGGTCTATAGAGCTCACAAGTTAGCCCAACTCAAGAATTGATCCATATCTGGGGTTTGAGGTTGGATTAGGGTATTGAAATTTGCAAAGGGTTAGAAAAAAGCACAAAAAACTACTATGAAAATTTTGGTTGACTTTGGATTCATAGAGAGTGAGAATTGATGCAAGAAACTCTGCTGCAAATATTGTCATAAGCAATTTTTATCTTCCATCTTAATTGAATGTCAATTCTCTTACATTGTGACTATGATTGATGGTTTCAGGTTGCCAAAGTGTTTGTGAGGATCAAGTGTACTTTTGAATCAGAAATATGGGGAAAAATTGCCAAGAACCAGGAGCAAACCCTAAAATAGGGATTTCAAAATTAGGGTAAAAACCTATGAGCAATTGGCCAAGTTTGGGAGCTTGTCAAGGGAGCTGTAGTAATCAGATTGAGGTATATTTCATGTCATTGGAAAGCTTATCTCACATGCTTTCCATTGAATTCTAGAATTCTTGGATTTCAGCCACACAAAGAAAATACATCCATTTGAGTTTCATAGGATTTTCTCCAACAAAACAAATAGAAGTTCTACACTTGGATTAGGAACTGGCTAAAATCTGAGGTGCATAATTTAGGAAGCTGGAGTAAAAATTGAAGGGCAGGGAGCTTTGAAGCTGATTTCCACCAAAAGCATGGAGAGTTGTTGTTGAGTTCTTTTGGTTGGATCCTCTTTGTGTTTGCATGCTTGTTCGTACGCCCAATTGGTTTGGATTGGTGTGCGTGTGTTGCACTTAGGTTCTTTCCTTCTTAGACTGATGTGTATTTCTCCTTGGTAATGTTGGGAATGATGACCAACAGACAAGGAGTGCGTGTTATGATGACAGGTTAGGTTGCCCATTACCACCTTACCCGATACCAAGAATACCAAAACCTAGAGCAAAAGGTTTTATTGGTTGGGTTCTACATACGCTCAAACTAGTATGAACAAGTTAATCTATAACCTTTGATCTATAGGCTCCATAGTTAGGCACCCTGTGTGTTCCCAGAGAGAGAAAGGCAAAGTACGGTAGTGCAAACAAGATTCACCCTAAACCAAACACTTTATTAACCCTAAATTGTAATTAATGCTTTCCAATGTGCCAACGGAAAACTCAATATCCCTTACTTCCTACAAACCACTTGTTATGGAGTTTGCCAATAATGAGGAACTTGGACAAAAATCCATAGTGGGCTTCTCTTCCTCCGGCCAACACACCCAATTTAGTCAACACTTCATACAAATCTATATGAAAATATGTGGAGCTTGGTAAAACTATTTCTGAAACCCCTAATATTTCTACTCAAGGCAAGAACATCCTCGTTACATAGAAAAGTGCCCAATCAGGCCACAAGCCTTTTCAACTAAGACCAAAAGCAAAAACCTTTTCTACAAGGGGTCATAAGAGACTCAATGCAAGATATCCATCATTTTGCAGATTGCTTGTTGGTAATCCAATGGAGATGGAGATGGCACGTCCACCTACGGGAAAGAAGTTTTGCTTTCGTCTCAATAGGTGTTTTATTCATCATTTTCTTAAAAGTACATTCAATTTTTTTGGATCTACCAATCCAATCAAGACATCAAGGTCTTGGGGCAATACCATCTATCAAGTTGATCAGGCGTATTAATGATAATACAATAAAACAGAGAAATGAAGTTAGGATTTGGCCCAAAAAGTGCTATGAATTACCATCAATCGCCATCAATACGGAAGATTGACCAATTACTTTGAGACGGTGATTGGATGCTTTGAACTCAATATAATAAAGTCAAATAGCATAAAGGGTCATCTAAATAAATTGGCAGTTTTGGTTTGTCTTATATTGAAATAAAAATAAATAGGAAATTAAGATTCAAAGAATCAGAAGTTCAAAAGCTCAAAATATTATCAAGAAAAAAGTTACTATCTAAAAATAATCCTTTCATTTTGTAGTTTTATTTCAAGCAGAATTTATGGTAAGTTGAGGATTTTAAATTTGAATTTATAGAATTATAAGCTTAGGCTTATACCTCCATGAGAAGAGCTTATCTTATGTGTGAGCTTATAATATCTCTTAAGGGCTAGACTTATACTATTTCCACTAATCTTGAGTTGAATTTTGGTGGTGTGTAATTTCTTATTAAGATGAACCTTGATCAAATTCAAACATGATATTCAAATTTTGATAAGAATGACATTAGATGCATAAGAGATTTTTTATTATTTTTTAAGGATCAAGATAATCTAGAGAAACACTAAGATTTTCTATACAATGATATAGTTATACTTTCTTAAACTTGAGCAAATTATTGCAACTTGATGTCGGCCAAATGCTAGTGAAATTGGTAAAATAATGTTGTTCAAGGATATTGGTCTAAAATGACTAGAAGTGAAGGGAAGTGTCACTAAGTTGCAATTTGTTTGTTATTTCCTATTTAACTTCTTGGGCAGAAACCATTCTTAGAAGAGTGTAGTTTCATCCCATATAGTGACTACAAGAAAGGTCAAATTAAATATCACTTGCACTACAAATGAATTCCAAGTAAGTCCTAAAGGTGATGATTCACTCCACTACAAAGGCCACTCTACCCCAAAGATGTCAACTTCAAAGGTTGTTTGTTACTCTCCACAAAAGGAATAACTCCAAAGGAGTCTATACATAGGCAAGATGCTTTTTTTTTCAATTCTATAGGACTTTCATTGCTCTAGTTCATCATATGACCCTTCAATATAGTGCATTGCTCTTTCAAAACCTTAGGGATCACACACCCTAGATAAGTATGAATGTCTCTCTACAATCAAGTACCTATGTTCTTACTACAAAGATTCCTTACCACTATTCAACAAAGGCATTCAGCAATACTCAATTTGATCCTACTACAAAGATTCCTAGCCACTAATCAACAAAGGCATTCACCAATACTCAAGTTACAGCAATTAGCAAAAAGGACCTTAGAGATCTTTTGCTCAACTTGGATTAAGCATGAATGAATCTTGGTTACATTGGGCTTAAGTCTTAAATACTTTCTCTTGTTCAACCCCAAAGAGATCTAACGGTTGAAGTATTCCAAAGATCTAACGGTTGAGGTAACGGTTGAGGTATTCCAAAGATCTTTTACTTGTATCTACATAGGACATTGCTAATCCTATCTTCCTATTTTATCCTAAGCACATGCATGTTAATAAGGTGCCTAATTAACAACTACAAGTGTTGTTCCTAATCAAAAGTGTTAAGGAAGATATCACTTCCTCCCCAAGACAATTAGAACTCTACTTCTTCAGACTTATAACTTGAAAGGTTACATATGCAACGGTCTATAAAACTTTGAAGGCATTCTTCCCCAAAGGTTTTTACAACTACAAAGGTCTTTTCATAAAACTATTATGAAGAGCTAACTTTGCTCTACATGTGCTAATAAGGAGGTTGATTTGCTTCCTATATTCTAAAATCTCTAGGAGGAGGAATTCAATTTTATGATTAGAGTGCTCCTTAAGTTTAATTGCTAATCTATTGAGCTTTCTATTATCCTAAACCTTCCCCTCCAAGCTTTGGATCTTTGAGTCTTTGCATCTTCATCTTTTCCATCCTTCCTTAGGTTGCTTTCTCCACCATCTCCACAAATTGGTCTTAAATGTAGTCCAATTGCTTGAGTATCTTCACCTTCTCCTCTTCCAAATGTTGGTTTGTACTATGTAGACTTTTATGGTTATCTTATCCACTAATCCATGTTGATTTTCTGCCTACTCCTTTTGCTTCTTCAATTTGTCAGCCATCACTTCCAATTTCATAGCCAATTCACTTTGGTTTTTGCCAAATTTTATATCTAAGATCACCAAGAAAATCTTGGTCTTGTTTTCAACTCCCCTTGGATTCTCTCTACTTCCTCATCCCTAGCTTTTCAGTTGCTATTTGTGCCCTTGATATTTACCTTTGGTCTTGAGCCAAAGCACTCTCAACTCTCCTTGCAATCTCTTACTTTATTCATCCTTCTTTGTTTGATCTGCAAGAAGTGAGGTATTTTGGGTCTTTGCCTTGAAGTTCTCTTGCATTATGGCATTCTCCTTACTTCCTCCTAGTACAAGTTTCATATTCTTCCTATCTCCTCCTTTGCTTTGGCTTGCTTTGCCCTTATCATATAGGAGTTCTTATGTAGTATTTAATCAAGAGAAGTGTACTTGGTGACATCTTTGTAGGATTCTTGGTATATTGGTGAGATTTGCTCCATTAGCTCTTGGATTGGCCCTATCAAATGTATCACAAATTTAGCTCCCTCCAATATTGGGGCATTGTGTTCTTGAACTAAGTGAGAACTCACCAGCACTTGTACTAGCTCAAAAGGATCTTGTTCTTTGTCTTTGATATACACCTAGAGGTCTCCTTGCTCTTTTGCTAGATTGGGTTCTTGTATTTTAAGCTATTTTGCTTCTTTGAGCTATGAATCACCTTTAGCTTATTTCACTTATTTGTGCTTTGTGCTTGAAGGTCCAACTTTTTGATCTTGGGTGCAAGGTTCTTGGGCTTGGAGTACATCTTTGGTATTGCTCACTATTGGTGCAAAGACCTACTTGCTCCTCTTTGTTTTTGGCTTGTTCCTCTTCCTAAGCTCTTTGAACCTCCTCATTTAGTGCATAATACACATCTTCATAGTTATTTGTTTCTTTGGACCTGATTACTATCTTTTGTAGAGTGAAGAAATTTCCTCCTTCTTCTTCTTCCTTTGTGTCTTCACTTTCCTCCTCCAAAGATACATTGATGACTTGAGGATTTTTCCTTTGCCACTTTGTTGGTATTGGCAATTTTGCATATGTTTATCGTTTCTTCTTCTTCTTCTTCTTCTTCACAATCATTCCTTCTTCATCCACCTTCACAAATTTGTCTATCTATGTGCACTCCTCATCAATATGTTGATACTTCTGAATAAATGACTTACCTTAAAGCTATGAAGTGAAGTCAATCATTGGATGCCAATGGTTGGGGAACTTCTTCCTCTCCAATTTGGTCAAGAGATTTAACTGGAGAAGTGGACCACAAATGGTGGTGCAAGATAGGTTGCTTCATTATATTCCTCTAATTCTTTGGATGGACTCCTTGTTTGCTCATAGACCATATGGGTCCAATTATTGGTTCTCCTTGCCACATTTATTCAAACAAGATGGCTTGGCTATTGTCTAGGTAGGTAGTATGTTTAGGCTTGAAGAATTTTATAAGCATCTCCATCTTTGTTCTTTGAGTTGGGTCCTTATAACTTCCCACACTCCATCTGTTATGGGTCCTTAGGTATTCAAAAGAGTTAATGAGAACCTTCTCCAATTTTTCTTGGGTCTATTGTATTTCATGTTGACTGTTGTTGCCTTTTGTTGTAAATTCTTTGGGCCCATAACATTTCTACAATGTTCTTCCTTCCATGCAAACAAATTTTCTTGAAGGTTTCCTTACTCTCTCTCCTCCCTTGACACCTTAACTCTTCAATGATAACTACATTACTCAATTTGCAATTCTAGAGCAAGAAAGAAAATGCTATAAATGACTTTTCTCTTACTATGCATTGCACACTTATTGACGATTAGGGCATGAAGGATAAATTCAAGGACTCTCTTCCTTTGCTTGGATGAAAACACCATGTTACTTATTAAATATCATAGGGATATGAAGACAAAGGTAAGTGTTGGAGCATGAAGGCAAAGGCAAAGATAACTACAAAGGCAATGAAGAATTGAGAAGGATTGGAGTTTCTAAGCATTTCTTTGGCTTGCAATCAAAATTGAATGCATAAAAGGAAATTGAGTAAATGAGCACTTGAATTTATAATCAAATCTATCAATCATTTCCATTTGATTGAGTAGTTGGTTAGCCATCACTCTACTCACATACTAATGACACCTTTGGTGACTAGTCCTTTTCCACACATGTTAAGCAATCACTTAATACAAATAGTTTCTCCTTGAATGCAAATGGTCTTTGAAGGCAATTCTTTAACCAAGTGGCAATGCATTTAATTTGATGTACATCCTTTGAATGCAATGAGGTCCAGGCCAAAGGTGTCTGGAGGTGTATTCTTTGGAGGCAAAGGTCTTTGGATGCATGTTATTTGGCCTCAGCCATCCTTTGGACTTGTCTAATTCTACATTCTTCCTTCAAAGGGCCTTTGACTTTGTACTTTTTCCTCTCGTACCTTTGCATGAATAAACACAACTTTGAAGGAAATCTCAACTAAGAAGTTTTCCTTCTTACCAAAAAATTATCCTACCGTATCTTTACAAACAAGTGTGAAATTAATAAAAAGTGCAAATTTTTCAAAAATATGTGCATCACACAAACTTATATAAAGGCTAGAAGCTAACCTTAGAAATGTATTCATATATTATATTATAATGGAGCATGAATATAAATTCAAATTTTATTTTTTTAGAAGAGAATTTAACTTTACTGATAATTATGATTGATGGATAATATCTTCACCATTTTACACATAACATGTATACTCTCTCTCTCTCTATATATATACATATACATATCCCAAAAAGCAAGAAATGAACAATTTGATTCACTTTATAAAATTATCAAAGGAAAAGAAGTGAAACTACCAATACCTAATTTTACAATGATACTTGAATTTGATTTATCTACATATAAATCCTTCAAAATTCCTTCTATTTACTTCCAATCCTAGTTGTTGAGTTCCTATTGTTTTGTATCTTCTTTGCATCCAATTTCTGTTTTTATTGGTAAGGATACTGAAATCATTTTTGACCTATAAATTTCGAAATAAGCCAAATGGGAAAAAATTATACATAATTGACAGGGAGATAAAAATACATAATGATATAATCAATTGATGAGATAAAAATGAAGCAGAAGTGATACATCCAATTGGAGATATAAAAAATTAAATATTGATATTTACTAGATTAGACCATCTATGTAGATATGTTAAAAAAAGCAAACTTTTAATTTTATCTTGGGCTAATGGTCTTTATCACTGAATAGTAGGTCTTTCAAGCTATTAGCAATGAGTGTAGCTAATTGCGCGTGAAGCATAAAGACATAAATAACAACTTTTGGAATGCATATACTCTATAACAATTAATATCCAGAGGATATTAAAATATTAAAGTAAGTATTGGAGAAGGTGTATTCTATCTTTGATGTTACAATTTACATGTTACATCTTTGATGTTACAATTTACACTGTCGATCTCAACATAGGCACCTATAGTTCAGGTTCTACTTTTGATCCCTTTCACTTTAACATTTGTTATTTACATTCTGTATTTGTATCTGTTGATTATTAGCTCTTTAATCGGAGTTCACTATTAATGGGAGAAAGCCGATAGCTTAGAATAATAAGATCACATCAAGCCGTACAAAGACTAAACATAAAATGGGGCTAAGGCTCAGATGAGAGAAATTTCCCTTACTGCACCTCAAATATCTACATTAAAAAGTTTACTATTAATAAGGTTATATGATAAATAAAACAGGTCAAAACTAAGGGTCCCATTATCCCTTGTTGAACTCCCGAACTTCCCAATCATCATTATTTAGATTTAATACATTACACAGAGCATTCCATCTTTAGAAAGGATTTCATTATATCTTAAAATACGTTTTAATGGGTTTAAACTCCGAATCTTTGGAGGTCATCCTGATGCTTGCCGGGTATTAATTTATTGAACCATAGATTCTGTATCCACGGACCACAAATCCATACCACATGCTTTCCTAGTCAAAAAATATTTAGGCTGATTACATTCATTCACTGGTGCTTGGCCGCACTGATCTGGTTAAGCAGTTACACTTCATCCTATATGAAAAGACTAGTAGATTCGCTCCTTATCCTTGGGAAGTTACAGAAATTGAGAATCAAGACCAAGTCCAAATGCGAAAATTTGTGATTAAACGTATGTTCTTTCTCAATCTATAAACCACACATTCCAAATTGAGACAAGTGAATCTAATACCTTCTGGTACCTGGTACTTAAATGTTTCCTCGTAAGTTTATTTTGGTTCATGAAATTTATGAAACATAGATTCAAAGGACAGATGAGAATAATTCTAGTTTTCAGAATTTGGGCAGCTTCTGTCCACGTGCTGCCGGCCACATCTGCGAGTGTGGGGTGGACCTGCCGTCAATAGCGGGCAAAGCCAAGAAATGAAGGGCGTGAGGCCCAGTGGAAGTACTGCGCTGTTCGGGTAGACTTGGGTTCTTCCTAGATGCGAACAATAGAGTAGATTCCTTGATATTCATGAACAGACAGTCACGCCATTGACTCCCCTTCGTCGTAGTTTATGCTTGAGATATTTTGACATGTGAGACGAACAATAACATCGATGGAAGAAAACATTGTTGCCATAAAGAACTGGTGGAAAAGTTCTATGATGAATTTACATCTACAACTAGCGCTTGTGTGTAGTTTTAGCATTCTTTTCGTACTGCGGTCTTCAGTTTTCACATATCCTTCACGGTTGCTCGCCGTCGGTTTCAGTCAGGAATAGATCGTGAGGAATTTGCTAAGGAAATTGCCCATAAAGCAATTGGAGGAGTCTAATTTGGGAAATCAGCACCCCACCACTTAAAACGTAATATACCCTATATGTTTTGAGAACTTAAAAAAAATCTCTTTGATGGAGCGACCCACGCATTCTAGATGAGTAATTTGCAAGGCAGATCTGATTGCGTATTTCCTAATCCTATCTAGGGCTAAAAAGACGAGGTTTGCAGAAGGGAGGAGACAACACAACATGCTCGCTGAGTCTGCTAGAAAATTTGACTGATGACGCTAGCTCAAGTTTTTGTACGGGGCAGAGACTGAATCAATCAGGGATTATTTAGTACTACAACTCGCTTACCTCCTGATTTTGGAAGTCATCTAAGGCCTCCAATCTCCTTACAGGTAGTTCCTATCAAACGCGAGCCCCCAAACACTTGAGCACCGAGTGGATTGACCTTGTAATCCTATAAGCATGACGGGTGATCCGGACCAGTGGGTATCCGGATCCTTAAACAAAGCTGAGAGTGTTTGAGCTAGTATACGTAAAATTTAATGCCTAACATATTGATTGAGGATGAATGAACAGGCGCCAGTGACCTGGTCAGAGAGCAGGTCAAACTGAAATGTGGCTTAATCTTTTAGCACGTATCCCGTGCCCGGATTGGTTCACTATTTGCTTCTGCTTGAGGCTACATGTGCGTTCATGGGAAGCCAAAGAATCAAAATACAGTGGAGGACTAAGGCCAACATTCTTGCTCCTCCAGTACTAAAGCACGCCAGTGTGTTCTCCCTACTCAGTCGAATTGTTTCTCCCCAGTGGCAAACACATTCCAGACGACGGTTCCAAACAGGTAGAGACCGACAGCGACCTTGAAAACATCATCCCATGACCCTGAATGACAACCACATGCAAAGACCAGGTCAGAAACAACTAAAATGACGGTTAATTGCAGTCCAGGTTATTTTAAAAGAAAGAGGAGACTCACCGTGTTGAAGGATATAACCAGTTGCAGCTGTGCCCAGCACCCCAGCTAGCACACCTGCTGTATTTGAAAGACCCAATAGTATACCCTTCGCATTCCACAAACCAAGAGTTAGATCCGGTTGTGAAGAATAACATCTGCTCCCCATGGATGTCAATAGAACAGATTTTTAACTCCATATAGCATTAAGAATGGGATCTGCTTGCGTAGAAAGAGCTACAACGCATGTCTCTAGTTTTCCAGCGAGTCTGGCAAAAGCTGAACGCAGTTTTCCCTCCAGGAATAACGTAACTTACTGAGTAACGAGGACCGATATCTTGGTGATTTGAGTATAAACCAGCTTGAGAGAAAGCATCCAATCCCTGTGAAGAAGACAAGAAACGGGATTCACATCACAAGCTGTAGCGCAAACTTTGCACTCTCATTCTTGTATTACACAGTGAAAGACAACTCCGGATACGACACACAAATCAACCTAAGCTCAGGGTGCAGACTGTACCTGCGAGCACATCATACACAGCACAGCCACCGACGGCGAAGTGATGTGGCTAAGCTGAGTTAAAAAGAAAGCCGGACCTAAGAACCCGACACTTTGCATGACCTGCACAACCGTACAATTAAACACAAACTCTGAATGAGAAACAGCGGAGAATGACATGATGTTAAAAGGTGACACCTCGAAATGGACTTTGTTCGGATCAGACATAAATATCCTTTCAGTTTTTGTTTCCTCATGTGCTATACCCGATCACAGTCATTAAGTGACGTGAAGGAACAGGATGGTAAGCTTTGAGTAGTCGCTATCCCTTTGGAATTTATGCTGATAAAAAGGTCAGGGTGTTCCATTCACGGTCAAGTCGCATAAATCCCATCCGTTTAACTGTAAGATTATCAGGTAGCATTCAGCCTTTATTTGCTTTGACAAAGTTCACCTATAACTCTGACTTGGTTCTACAGCTTAAAAGATCGTTAGGTACAAACCTTCCGAACAAGTGTGACGGACCAGCCTTTGCTCACAAGAGAATCGGCAATCCAGCCTCCTAAATTTGCTGAAAATGCCATTGTCAGCCATGGAAGCACTGAGAACAACCCTGACTCCATAAGGTTAAAACCGAGAACCTGCAGCGGAACAAACGACCTCAAAGGTTATACGGGGCACCACATTGTGAAGAAGGAACATGGGGAATTACCAACAGCGAAAAAGTAGCAGACAGAGGACCATATAATCATTATAGACACCTGATGAAAGTAAACATCACATTTTATATTGAAAAAGCAAGCGAGGGGGATGGCTTAACGTGCTATCGAATATATTCGGAGAACTTAACCTAATAACGTGTGATAATTACCAACCTGATTGTAATAAGTGGGCATCCATGTAAGTAATATAAACGTTCCCCAGTTGTGGCAGAAATGGCAGACAATCAAAGCCCATACAGGTGCTTTTGACAGGATGAGACCCCAAGGGATCTTTTCGATCGGGTCCCTGGGTTTATTGCTCTTCAGAATCAATATGCTTTCGTCCTCGCTTATAGTTGGGTGATCACCGGGCGAGCTGAATGCCTAAACAAAAAGCCACTAGCATTTCCGAATAAGCAATACGCAGAGGAACTACCGGCAAAGGATGATCTCGAAGAGGGAGTGGCAACCAGAGCTCGTTGAACTTATATCTTCCACAAAGATGTAATTACGTTAGTAAGCATAACGAGTTAACGAGCTAACTCGTTAACTCGTTAACTCGTTATGCTTGACTACAGTCTGGAGTGGAATGATTGACTTACCAAACGCTGCCAAAGGACAAACCATATCGCGCCCACGGATCCAAACGAAAAGAAAACAGATGGCCAACCAAATGAGTGGATGAGAGACGGAGAACAAGCCAATCCAATGACAGACCCAAGGTACATTCCACTATAAACCAGGGCCAATGATCTGCTTCGCTCTTGGACAGGAATCCACTTGGAGAGAAGATTGTTCATAGCTGGCATTGCAACTCCCTGTGAAAAGGCAAGACACAAGCAGTTGAAATGATGTCATTTTGAATGGATGTCTGGATACTTCCATGATTAATTAGACCTTCTGCACTTGTTGCTGTATAAGGTTCAAGCCAACAAGCTGGCAACTGCCGATTTCATCGTTACAACATCCTGGCATATCTACTACCGGAACCATGTAGAACACGTGAACAGGAAAGTTCAAACTTTACCTCTCCGACACCCATACAGGCTCGCACGAAGAACAACGCTGGTAAACCAACCTTTGCTGCAATAGGAGTTGCAACGGTAGCGAGTGACCACCAAACAACACCGAATCCCAGGACTTGTTTACCACCAATCTTATCGGCCCATACACCCCCTGCTATCTGTGATCATGCATAAACTCAGGCGCATCCCATACGGCACAACCTTGTATGTAACCACGCATCATGTGACAAAGTTGACATCTCCAACAAGCATTGGTAATAAACACCGGTTTCTAGACCAGGTATAGGATAAATTAAGGCTAAGGATTGGTCACCTCCAAAAGCCGAGCAAACTAATCAAAGAAGATTGAATTTCCAGGTGAACCCCAGTGCTTCAGTTGATTATTTAGTTCATATGCTGGTATCCGCTTGTCAACATACAGACAACAAAGACAAGAATTGAGCTTTGATACAGCAGAAGTACGAGCTAAATTGCAGGCGCTTTATATATCAACAAGATCCAGGTCTACATGTTCATTCCTCTGGATTGGAAAGAGAAGATGGATGAAGCATGGCAAACCTGAGTGAGCAAGTAGCCCCAAAAGAACGATGATTGTACGAGTCCTACGGTCGTTGGACTCCATCCATATTCTGCTGACATAGGGAGAATTGCGATGCTCATATTCACCTGCAGAAATTATAGTGGGGTTTTGACCCATGTAAGCAACATAAATTTGCCAGTGATATATCACGACAAAAAACACGCAAACATGAGATGGCCTTCTCCAGATTAAGAATCTTAAGCCTCATATAGGTCCTCGAGTATTGAAAGCCTCAAAGCACAACTGAGGAGTTGAACTCACGCGATCCATGTTGCAAAGCAGAAAAGCGAAGAAGCAAAGAATCACCACCACCCATCGCTTCGGAATCCTTTCAAACCATGACTGCGCTTGTGTGAAATCAACATCGTTCTTCGCCCCTGCGCTGGTACCCACTAATTTCTTTGCTAGATCATTCAACTCCAAGCTATCTTGGACTGATGCCTCTCCTTCGTTAATTTCGGCTCTAGGATCAAATTTGAGGTCTCCAATGTCTAAATTTTCCGACTGGGAATGCTGACTTCTGGCAACACCAAAATCTATCCCCCGCCTTCTGCTCCACTTATCCAATTGTGATCCAGAAAAAATGAAGCGCGTGATGTTCTCTGAGAGTTTCTTCTTACTTCGAGTTTTACTCATGCCCACGTAAACACCAAACCCTCCGAATTCACTCCAAGAATTTTTATGGGTATTTCTCTCAAAGATGTTCTCTGGGAGTTTCTTCTTACTTCGAGCTTTACTCATGCCAACGTAAACACCAAACCCTCCGAATTCACTCCGAGAATTTTTATTTTGATTTCTCTCAAAGCTGCTAGAACTACAAAACTTAGAAGATGAAATTCGCTCTGAAACCCCGGAGTACGGCATAGCCAGCCTTCCAGACGAAGCTCTGTGACCAAAATTGACCAGAATAGAAGATGGCATGGTGAGATGTAGGGCTCTCTCCCTTCCTGTCACTCGTGAGTAATTACTACTGCAACAGGATGACTGTGATAGAATCTGGCTGTTTCGCCCCTGCTCAGACTTCGTAATAGTTCTGGATTTCGTTGCTTTGCGCTTTCCATCTGTACGACGGAGTTCCGTGAGCACAAACCACACAAAAATGCTTAATCACTAGAAAGAGGGTAAAACTCATTGGCATTCAACGATAAGGCTGCTCATTTCACATCTGCCACCTTAAAAATACGGTTTCATATATTTTCAGCTTCACCATCAAATGCAGATTATACACTTCCCGCCAACATTAACTGTTTCCCTCGATATCAATGAAGCTCTCTCTATCAATCACCCTCCCACAGAACAACAATAAAATTCGACGCTCTACATTCTATCCAGAAGTCATAGACACCATCACGCAAACGTTTCCAAACCAACATACTCCAAATTTAACAGAAGATAGAATTATTCGAGCAATAAACCTGCAGCTGGAGCAAGCGAAAGATAAGCAGTTGCAGAGGACAGGGCAAAAACGCCTGCCATTGATTGACCGAATAAGAATAAGCAACCAACGAGCCACACCAGACAGTTCCAGTATTATTTACTCCTTAAAGCTGCTGCCTCTGCAATTCTTCATCGACAATCGGACAGGACAGAACAACCGCAACACCGGCAGCAGCACGAGCTATCACAACCACTCCAGCATTGTCGCACCATTGTCCGATGTAATCGCTAAAGCCCCTCGTACTGCTGCTTCTGCCAATTCTACATCCAGTCCCTTCACAAAATCTTTTCAAACTTTTCAGTAATTTTTCACGTCCTCTTTCTCGTTTCCACCATAGCTTCGGAGCACCTATCTCTCACCCCCTCGCTGCTTTGCTCTCCTTCACTTAGGCTGCTGCCACGTCGCACCATCTCTTTCGCTCGTGGGCTCTGTATCTTCCGCATCCATCCGGTCGTTTTCCGTTTCACTTGTTCTGTCAACGATAGGCATTTATGTTATGGTCATCAACTGAGACTCGGAGTAACGCGGAGTTGATATATTCATTCTGGTACTTAAGACCCCCCTCTGGTATTTAACGGCAGTGCCCTGGGCACTGCCGTTATCGACATTTGATCACATCTCGATCATCTCATCTTTTCAAAGCATATTCCTAGTCATTATTGATATTGCATTTCCTGGCCCTTAAATTGAGGCAGGATCTCGAGCATGGGGGATGAATCTGTTATCTAAGTGTATTTTGAATATGAATCATTGCTGATGTGACTATCTTTCGAGTCATCACAGGAATGGCGCGATCCTACTCGTCCCGGGTCCTTGCATCATAACAATTTTCTGCTCTCAATACTGTTTACTTTTCTTCTTCATGCATTTCTTTTCTTTCTATGGGGTCTTTGTTGGTCATCACCTTTCATATCTTTTCCATACGCTTTATGCATATGGTAAGGTTGAAAATGTAACCTTATCTTTCCTTGTGATGACAAAAACAATTTTTACGAGACAAAGTGCAAAGATGGAGAGGGATAGCTGAAGCGAGGTTGGAGAGCAATCATGCTCCTTGTGGTATATGGATGTGTTAAAATTAGTTTTCTTCTAATTCTGAAACTCCGTCGGCTTATTTTGGTTAAATCCGTTTTACATCTAATTTCTGTTCCATTGTAAAGGAGGTTTTTTGCTCGTAGCGTCCATGAAGTCTGGCACAGAAGGATGAGTCCAATCTACGGGTTTGGATTATCATTTGAGCTAATCACGCGCAAATTTTAGCGATTACTGCTGTACTGATAACTATACTTAGGCGGTTCCGACAAACAGAACTGGGATTGCTGGGAACATCACCTGAAACGTAGACATCTTGGCTTTACGGTACCGACAAAAAGCCAAGAGCTCCAGGAACCAATACTACTGAATAAAGGACTACATTATATCCAGATATATGAGCTTCAGGGATCTATCTGACTCCCCACGTTGCGTCATTTGGGAGTTTCAGCCGCATACAGCAACGGACAAGATCATCCTAAGATATTTACTGGTTTAGCGAATATTCCTCAACAAGTTCAGGTATACCCGTAACAGTACATGGAATATAACAGAATATCGGGGCTTAGCCCCATGGTACCTTTTTTTCTCTCCCTTGTACGGCTTGATGGGGTCTTCCCATCCTTCATTTTTCCTACGCGGTCGCTTTTTTCCAGAATATAACACAAATAAAGTAATATTCTTTTTCTTTTCCCTCTAAAGTTTAGCTTTCTCTCATATGTTATTGCAATCCTCTCGTACGACTGGACAGCATAGAGAATTAAGTTAGGTGTTGAAGGTTAGATGTGAGACTTTCTACCCGTGTATATATAAAAGGTACCCCATAAGAAAGGGGAAAGAGTACAAGGCACAAATAAGTGCAAAAGACAAGAGATGCACAAGATCCAATAGTCCCAAATGACCCAAAATAGAGACAAATACAAGTAGAGCTGAAAGAGAAAAAGTGCTCCAAGAACAAGTAGCAAAGAAACCCAAGAAGTGGAGGGCTACTCCTGAACTGTATGGTAGAGATCCTCTAATGGTATGTCTGGCAAGTGGTGCGGGAGGACCCTAGTTGAGCTCGGTATACCTATTGCGGTCACGTGGCAATGAAGACTCAACACCTTAGAGTGTGCAAAGTAACTGATATGCATTGTTGGTAATAAGATGTGATCATGGTTGGAGAGATAGCCAATGCCACTCTCCTTTGCAAAGAACCTCATGTTGCATCCATGAGGAGACTATCAAAATGGTGATGTAGGCATCCAAAAATATCAATCGCTAGGGGACAAAGGTACCCGATGAGAACCGTGGTGCGTAGTGGTACTTTGTGCCCCTAGAGGCAATGGTCTTTGCTGCTCCCCCTTGTACGCTTGCCCATGTCAAGAACTCTGCCTGCAAAGGGTTTGCCACCACCACATCATCTAAGGTGCGGTGACCATCCATGAAAGTAACTATATCCACTCGCATCCGATAAATAGGTGGTCTTGGTAGATCCAACCATCATTCAATCTGAACTTGGGCATGTGTAGCTTGTAAGATCTGAGCGATCATATCCCAAAGTGTATCGTGTACTCTAGTGGGCTCGTCACCTACTACACATTATAGAAAGTGTATGCTCTATAGATCATAAAGGCAACCACATGCACATTGGTCTAGCAACCCTATGAGAGTTGGATATGGGAGACCCAACCTCAATTGGAATGATGTGGAAACTCCTCAGAAGTGAAAAGGAAGTTGCCAATCAAGGGCAAAGCTTGGAGCCAAGCTCTAGAGAATTTCTCCTACAAGAGAGGATCTTAGCTCTATTAGGTAAATATGCATCAAAGAGGATGCTAGTAAGTGTGTGAGGGTGCATACGCTCATTGAGATCCACTTCATAAAGTCTAGGGAGACAAAGTCAACAACCTCAGAAATTTACGTGCATGTAGGACCTAGTGTAATATTTTGAGGATAGAGAAACACAATAGAGAAAACATGAATTCCACACTCAAACTCCGATGCCCCTAAGGAGCACTTTCTCTTTATTAAATAGCCAAAGAGGATTTCCTCCAAGGAAGCTCCACCATAGGATTAGGTACATAGATAGGTGACATGTCAGCAAGCTCCACCCTTAGATTACTTGCTTGGATGGGTGACATGTTGGTCTTGGTCCTATCTGGTTGGTCAAATAGGCTTTGATTAGAAGGAATCTTTTAGGGAATCTTCCTATAGGAATCTTATAATCATGTGAGTGAGGTACTATTGGAAAGCTCTCAGTGAGACAAACCAAGTGGGAGGGAAGGCTAGCCTTTCCTATATCAGGGTTGGGAGGGAAATGTACATAATTTTGAAGCCTCATTCATCCGTTTAGGCCTCCAAAATTGCCTCAAAGTTTTCATGCCTATTTGTGCTTCTGCCCTATCAGTAGAAGTGCTCTTTTGGTTATAACTCTATCTGATCTACTTTCTCCATCATGTGTAACATCCTCCTAGATGTTACCACCCCAAGTTTCACCTTTAGATCATATGCCTAGGTATTGATTCTAAAGTTTCCAAGCATGTTTTGATTCTGGCCTATTAGTAGAAATACTCTTTTGGTGATACCTCTATCTGATCTACTAAGTCCATCATGTATAACATCCTTCTAGATGTTACCAAACCAAATTTCATCTCTAGATCATCTGTCTAGCTATTGGTATTACACCTAGTTACAACTCACGAGCCTATTAAGTAAAAGGCATGAGTGCCTAAATCAACCATTCTAATAGGTCCCCCAAAAAAGGATGATCTCCATGTGGAATAATATGGAGTTTACGAACAAGTTAGTTGAGACTAACAAAGTAGCAAATAGGCCAAATTAGCCAAGAATTATAAGAATATTCTAGAAAGCATCTAGGAAGCTACTTGGTACCTTTCAAGTATTGAGTAATGTGCATGCCAAGTGGTGATTTCTAAGAGGAAGCTTCCTGGCTAGCTTAGTTTGCATGCCAAGTATATGGCCTCTAGAAGGAAGCTTCTCAAGAAGCTTCTTGGTTAGCTTGGCTTGCACTTTGAGAAGGTAGCTTTTAGGAAGCTTCTTGAGAAGTTTCTCAAGAACCTTGTATGTTCCCTATAAATACCAAAGCCCAAGCTCATTAGGAGTTTCTCTCATTCAAGCATCCCAATGTAATATTTCATTTGATCTTCCATTCTCCTATTTCTCTCCTTGGTCTTTTACATCATATAAGAACCAATCTACTAAATGAAGGACCACTATAGCTCATGCTCCAATATATGCTATTGGTGCAATGGCCTCCTGCCCTATGAGACCACATCCTCCCATGACTATGGAGAGAGCTATGTGTTGCATACACCACTTTTTGATAGTTGTGGAAGTGTGCATGGCCCTAACAAAGTGGAGAAAGTATGGTGGATTGTATTATCAAACATTTGCAAATGTGGCAATAGTGCTTCTATAGGTGGGAATGTTTGTGCTAGATATGAGGCACTAAGAAAGTAACACCTACTAAGAATGGAATAAGCAACATGGGTATTCTTGACTGGGGGAGGAGGTAAGCATGGGTAGTGGCCTATACTAAGCTACATAATATGAACAAAGTACAAAGATCCTCTTGCCCCAACAAAGAGCCCAACATTCTCAAACCCTCAACAAGGAATTGGAATCTTAGTGGGAAATTAATGGGAGTGAGGACCATGCATGTGCTCTATACCTTGCATTTACGAGTCTGGACTCATAAACCCAAGGCCTCTAAGTTGAGTGTGAAAGCAAACAATGCCGTAACTACATCCTCTAATGGGCCCAAAATATGAGTGTCATCCAAGATGGATGGGAAAAGACAAGATCAGAAAGCTATTACTACTAGTCATAAAGCCATGTAATGTGTTATGGCAAATAGAGCCCCCAATAGATCTCCTTATCATGTGCCCTTGGCTAATATCAATTGTGAGAACTCTCTTATAGTGATATGGTGGTTGTATATAGAGGTGTCTCAATACTACATTACATATGGACAAAGGGGGATCAAGGAAGGGATCTGGTTTGTAGTTGAGCAAAGATCACAAAACAATGTTGGACAAGAGATGGTATTGAAGGTAATAGAGACATCAACTTGGACCACCACTATAATACCAATAGCTAAACATATTAGCTAGAGGTGAAAATTGGCTTGGTAACATATGTAAAGATGTTATGTATGATAGGCTATGTACATCAGATAGAGGTGTCACCAAGAGAGTACTTCTACTAATATGGCAAGAACCAAAAATAGCTTGAATTTGTAATACCAAAAGCTAGACATATCATCCAAAGGTGAAAATTGGCTTGGTAACACTTAGAAGGATATTATACATGATGGGCTAGGTAGAATAGATAAAAGGGTCACCAAAAGAAGACTTATACTAATAGGGCAGGAGTCAAAAATAGCCTAGAAACTTCAAAGCCAATTTTGGAGGCCTGAATGGCTGAATTAGACCTAAAAAATGTTTTGACTTCCCTTTCCCAATGGATGATAGGCTAGCCTTCCCTCCCTTGGGTTTGTCTTATCAAGTGATTTCCAATGGGATCTCTCACCCATGCAATTTGGAGATTCTTACAAGAAGATTCCTTAAATATTCCCTCTAGTCAAAGATGGTTGACCAACCAAAAGGATTATAACCAACATGTCACCCATGCATGCAACTAATCTAAGGGTAGTGATTGTTGACATGTCACCAATCCATGTATCTGATCCAAGGGTGGAGCTTCCTTTGGGGAAGTCCCCTTTGCTATATAATATAGTCAAGATGCTCCTTTGAGGGCATCAAAGGTTGTGTGAAAATGTGTGTTTCTTCTTGTATGTTGCTCTTAAGGTCTCCTATCCTCAAAAGATTACAATGGTATAAGAGCAGGTGTTTCAATCCAAGAGAGTGGATCACACTCTTGGAAGAACATGGGTGACTAAGACTGATTAATTTTTGAGGAGAGACACCATAGTGTAATCAATAGATTAGGAGTGTGCTAGAGAGAGGATAGATAGAGGCACTGGGAGGAAAATATCCATCACCTTGCTTTTTGTTCTTGAATCCATTCAACTTTAAGATTATGTACATCCAACATGAGCAAGTGAGAGTGTATCTTGTTTTTCATTTTGGAGCAGAGTTCATGGATATACTGATGAATCACTAAACTCGGTGATTCTGCTTGTGGTGATCTATGATAGAGAGTGAGATTTGACAATCTACATTCTATTATGATGGATTTGAATATACCAAATCTTCTCCTTTTCAACACTCTAGTAGAAATCCGTTATGTGGTCAAACCAAAAGTAATGTTTAGGGATTTCATAGTCCGCAATTTTGGTGAAGAATACTATCAACAAGTGATAGCCTTTGAAGTCCCAATGATAATTCCAATAGTTTGTGCTCCATCTAGAGTGATCATATTAACCTGCTATTGAAGTAGGAAATAGCAATTGAGTAGTTTTGTGTGTAGGAATCATGGAACCGTAGTTGTATGAATTGAGGCAAGGAATGCAAGGAATGTTGAACAAGTTTTGGGAGATCAAGATGACCATGGTGGCATTGCAAAGTCAAGTATGTACCTTCAGGAATGATCAAGCAATGCATGATGGGAAGTCATCCCAAAACCCATGTAGTCCTCCAAGGATATGAGATCTAAGAAGAAACACACCATGAGAAACATAGGACTTCACACTCAAACCTCCAATGCCCCAAAGGAGTACCTTCTCTTTATTATATAGAGAAAGAGGATCTCCTCCAAGGAAGCTCCACCCTTGGATTACTTACTTGGATGGGTGACATGTTGGTCTTGGTCCTATCTGGTTGGTCAAACAAGCTTTGACCAAAGGGAATCTTTTAGGGAATCTTCTTGTAGGAATCTCATAATCACGTGAGGAGGTACCGTTGGAAAGCTCTCACCAAGACAAAGTAGGGAAAGGGAAGGCCAACCTTCCATTGGAGAGGAAATCTGCACATTTTTTAGGCCTAGTTCATCCGTTTTGGCCTCTTGTAAAAGACCGAGACCGCGGAGAGATATAGGAGAATGGAAACTCACATTGGGATACTTGAATGAGTGAAAAATCTGAATGCCTAGCATGAGCTTTGGCTTTGGTATTTATAGGTAGCATACAAGGCCCTTGAGAAGCTTCTCAAGAAGCTTCCTCAAGCCATTTTCTTAGAGTGCAAGCCAAGTTAACTAGGAAGCTTCATTCTAAAAGTCGCCTACTTGACGTGCAAGCTAAGCTAGTTGGAAGCTTCTAGAAGCTTCCTTCTAGAAGCTACTTACTTGCAGCGCAAGCTAAGCTAGCCGGGAAGCTTCCTAAGAAGCTTCTTAGATACTTCCAAAATATTCTAGGCTAATTTGTCTTATGTGCTACTTCATAAGTCCGACTAACTTCATCGCTAAACTCCATATTGTTACATATTCCTCCACCTTGAGTTGGTGATGTCTTTGTCGCCAGTGAAGCTTTGAATTCTTGGATGGCCGTCTGTGCATTATGGAGGTGAGAAAGAGGTTCCTATGTGGCATCATGAAGGGGATACTCTTTCCAAAGGACCTTGTACTCCATATGTCGGCGACGGCCTTGTTGAATATGGCAACATGCAATGATACTATCAACTTTGTACTCTTCATGATCATTGATAGGGATAGGAAGAGGGGGAGGTTGGACTCAAGAGGAAAAGGAAGAATGGTTAGGAATAAAGGGTTTCAACTTGGAAACATGAAAGATAGGATGGATATGCATATGACAAGGCAAGGCAAGTTGATAAGCAACAAGAGAGACAATTTGGGTGATATCAAAGGGTCCTATCTAATTAAGAGCAAGTTTACAAACTTGGGTATCAAGTGGGAGAGAGAGGTTACTAGAGGATAGCAAGACTTTATTATTGACTTCAAAGGTGAGATCACGACAATGGTGGTCTGCATATTTTTTTTGGTGATTCTGAGCAACAAGGAGGTGAGACTTGGCTTGTTGGAGAGAGTGGGATATAGTGGTCAAGAATGTGGAAGTATGAGGAACTTGAGATGGAAGGGGAGCAAGAAGAGAATTTGGAACAAGCAGATCTTGGCCAAAATTGAGAAAGAAAGGAGAAAATCTGATGCTTGCCTGTTTGGAATTGTTATAGGCAAATTCATCCCAATTGGTATGGTGGATATTGACAAAGGCACGCAACATATCCTCCAATGTATGATTTGCATGTTTGTTTTGTCCATCAGTTTGAGGATGATAGGCCATGGACAAAGCAAGCTTGGTGTTGAGTATCTAGAAGAGTGCTTGCCAAAACTTCCTAGTAAATCAAGGATCACGGTCGGAGATGAGTACACATGGCATCCCATGATGCTTGAAGATATTGTCAAAGTAGATTTGCGCTAAGGTTGGAGCATCCATGGTATCACAAGTTGGTGCTAAGTGGATTTGCTTACTAAGCTTATCCACAAACACCACGATTGCGGTGTGTCCTTGTTTAGTCTTTGGCAAAGATGTGATGAGATCCAAGCTCACATGCTCCCAGAAAGTGGATGGAATGGCAAGTGGTTGAAGGAGTCCACTCGGCTTTTGGTTGTTGGCCTTGTTACGTTGGTAGCTCTCACACGATCGAACAAATTCTCAAACATCTCTTGTCATGTTGAGCCACCACCATTGATGTTGGAGGGTACCCAAGGTCTTGTCCACACCTATGTGACCAGCAATGGGAAAATCATGGGCTTCTTGAAGGCGTACAAGTCGAAGATCACCTTTAGCTAGAACATAGATCCGGTCTATAACACCCATTTGTGCATGTGTGTGGTATTGTGATATTTAGCTTAGTATTATAAGTACTTGAGAGATATTATTTATATAAAAATAAAGGATGGTTCTACATTAGTCATGATTAGCTAAATTTAGTCATAGCTAAGATAGAGGAGACCTTACTTTAGAGGAAGTGGAAAAGATGAGCACCACTATTTTGGATTCTAGTGTGTTCACTTGGTATCATTCCTAGGTGTTTGGCTTTGAGGAACGAATTGAGAACTCTTGGGCCTGCAAGCCTTTTTGTTTTGGATTCTTCTATAGTCCAAGGATAGCCCATGTGAAGGAATCCTTGACTTAGTGGTTGGGTCAAGATAAGATCACATGCTAGTGGAATATGCCCATGTGAATGGATATTCCTTTATACTTTTTGACTTTACTTGACTTTTAGCCTAGTAACTTGAGTTACTCCAATAATTAGTAACTTTGGTGCGTAACTATTTCACAAGTATATAAACAAGGGGTGAGGAGGTACTCTTCATCCTGTCATTTGCAACTATCTCTCTCTCATTGAGTTCTCTAGTGAGCAATGTCTTAAGTCTTGGAGTGTTAGCCTTGGAGGAGTATGATGGAGTTGGGGTTCCTTGCCTTCTTAGTCCATGGTGCGCTACCATAATAGCCATCAAAGGTTCATCCTGAGTGAGAGACAGGTTGGCTCACAGGTCCTCATGAATAAAAGGCACTCCTTGATGGAGAAGGTGTTGTACTCCTTATCGCATGCCATAAGGCAACCATGTACCATTTGGAAGAAGGGATCTTGGTGTAGAGCTGACTGAAACTCGGTTTGGACCTTTGAGTCAATTGACACCGTTGAAATTGCCACTGTGATTAGAGGAAGAGACTTCAAATCAGGTCATTGTGATAAAGCATCAAGGATGACATGGAAACGACCTGGTTTGTACTCAAGTTTGATGTCATACAGTTGGAGTTGTTCCTCCCATCGATGATGTCAACTCTTCATGTGTTCCAAGTGTAAGGTTTGCAACAATGGTTTGTGATCAGTTTGCATGATCACTTGTTTCCCCAAGAGGTAATGCCTCCATACCTTGGTAGCATATACCAAGGTATGGAGGTAAGGTAGGTATGCAAGTTGTTCTTGATCTTGAGCAGAGTAGTTTTGTTCAGCCATATTGAGTCGGCAAAACACAGAGGCAATGGGATGGAGTCCATTTGGGAATTCTTGTTGCAGCACGGCTCCAATTGCAAAGTTAGAAGCATCAAAATCAACCACACAAGGTAGTTGAGGATCATATGGTTGAAGAATGGGTCTTGAAGACACCATATGCTTTAACTTCTGGAATGCTTCTTCATGCTTGGTAGTCCACTGGAAACTCGAGTTCTTTCCCAAGAGGTCAGTCAATGGTGCAACCACATGAGCATAATAGTGGATGAACCATCGGTAAAAAATTGCCCAATCTATTGAATGCCCGTACTTTTGTAGTATCCTTTGGGGTAGGCCAATCAGTAATGGCCTTGATTTTTTCTTCTTCCATCTTGATCCCCTCTGATGAGATCTTATGACCCAAGAAGGTAACTTCCTTTTGCCAAAAGGCACACTTCAACTTCTTGCAACAAAATTTCCATTGTTGTAGTTGTCTTAGGATTTCTTGCACATGATTCATGTGTTTTGTCTCTATCTTACTATAAATTAAGATATCATCCAAGAACACCACCACGGACTGATCCAATAGTCCATCCAACACCCGATGCATCTGATCTATGAAGACTACTGGAGCATTAGTGAGTCCGAAAGGTAGAACTCTCCACTCAAAATGCCCATACCTTGTACAAAAGGCAATCTTTTGCACATCCTCTCTATCAATAGGAATTTGCCAATAACCGCTATGAAGATCCAACTTGGAAAAGTAGCGTACTCCACTTAGTTGATCAAGCAAGTCATTGATCAGAGCAAGGGATATGCATTCTTCACGGTTTGCTTATTGAGCCCATGGTAATCAATACAAAAACTAAGTCCTCCATCCTTCTTTGGAACAAATAGTACCGGTGCTCCCCAAGGAGAGGCACTATGTTGTATGAAGTCCTTCTCCACCAACTCTATAAGTGTTGTTCGCAACTCTTCCAACTCCTTTGGTGAGAGCCAATAGATTGGTCTACTCACTAGAGTACTCCTTGGCAATAACTCGATCTTGAAGGGCATACCTCGATCGGAGGGTAATCCCTTTGGCAGATCATCCGGAAACACATCTGCAAACTCTTGAATTGTCTGATCAACCATGGCTTGCTGAGGCTCTGGCCCTCCTTTGATTTTTCTTGTATAATTGACTTGATCCACACCATGAATACAGACTTATCTTCCTCCAAAGCTTGCTCTATGGCTGCTTTACTAATCAACTTCTCTTCCAGGGACTCATCTCTCTTCCAAGCTTGCTCCATGGTTGCCTTCTTGGCAAACTTCTCATCTTGGGACTTCACTCCCTTCAAGGTTTGCTCTATGGCTACCTTCTTGACAAACTTCCTATCTTGGGACTAACTATTCTTAGGTATCTTACTCAGAGGTGCCAGACAACCTAATCGGAAATTCCTACATTGGTGTTGTACTTGAATTTGGCGTCGGGTCCAATCAAATTGAACCTTATGACGTCCAAGCCAAGGTAGACCCAGAATGATATCATAGTGTAGAGGTGCCACTACAAACCTCATACACTCCAAATACTCATTCCCAATCTTGAAGGTAACAGGATGCAAGGTGCGGAATGCAGAACCCTTTCTACCATCCGCCATCATCAAACTACTTCCAATCATTGGTTTGATAGGAATACCCAATTCCTTTGCTACTTGCATAGACATGCAATTTTCTGAACTTCTAGAATCAACCAAAATCCTACAATCCCAATTAGATATTGTACCTTGCAAGTGAAGCAAACTTGCATAGGTCAAGCCTTCAATCCCATTGGAACTAATCAAACTCCCAATAGGCGGCTCAAAATCTCCTATTGGGATTCTTTGTTTCCCTAATCATTTGGTTCCACAAACTCCATCTGGGCAACTTCTCTAGGTCATCCATTCCCAAGTGGACATTCAGCAATGTGATGTCCAACTTGGCAACAATAAAAACAACCTCTATTTTGGCACAATCTTTCTCTATCTATTGCACCAAGTGGCCTCCATTAGAGAGCATCAATCTCCATTGGTGTTGGTTCTTCCACCCATGCGTATTGTATTGGTAAGCTTAGTGTAAGTCGAGGTCAAGACCAAGTTGTCGCAACCAAGGAATCAAAGCGCTCAGCCAATTGCATGGCTTCTTCTATGTTTTATGGTTCCCATATGGTCACTTCCAATTTGGTTTGTGACTTCAATCCTCGCACAAATTGATCCAAAATTCTCCTTCTTGTATATTTGGAATTTGCATGATGATGTTCTAAAGTTGTATGATGTAGCCTCTTATTGAGCCAATCTGCTTCAACTCTATCAATTTATCTCATGCGGCTTGGGTGGCATTTATAGTTTGAAATTGACCAAGTATTACATCCTTGAATTCTGTCCATGTTAAGATTGGTGCAACAATCTGTTGTTCAACTCGCTCCACTTGGAATTGCCACCAAAGTTTTGCCACACCATCCAATTGGCTAGAAGCCAAGAGAATCTGTTTAGTTCATCTTGAAGATTGGTGTCTTCAAAGTAACGTTTGCAATCAAACACAAAATTCTCCACTATGCCCAAAAGATTCTTGCCTTCAAACACCTTAGGTTTTGGAAATTGAATACAATCTTTTCCATCTTGGACTTGCGCTCTCTCTATATGTTCTCATTGTTGTTAATCTTGTTCATCCAATAATCAAGTAAGGTGCTCAATTTGTTGCTTCATTGCAAGGATAACATCCGGTATTGCCGCCACAGCTACTACTCTATCCTACTACTCCCAATTTATCTAATTTATTAACACATAGATACAACACATCCACCTTTCTCCATAAGTGACAACCGGAAGTATCAAGAGTTCCTCAAACATGATGATCATATGTAGAAAATCTTGCCCAAAGCGTGAGGTGATGAATTATGTGAAGTGATGGTTGGGTAATATTTGGACATGAAAATCCCAATGGTTTGGCGGAAATGGATTTGGTGGTCCATAAATTCCATCCATCCCATTCCTGCTCTGATACCAATGTAAAAGACCGAGACCGCGGAGAGAAATAGGAGGATGGAAACTCACATTGGGACACTTGAATGAGGGAAAACTCCAAATGCCTAGCATGAGCTTTGGCTTTGGTATTTATAGGTAGCATACAAGGTCCTTGAGAAGCTTCCTCAAGCCACTTTCTTAGAGTGCAAGCCAAGTTAACTAGGAAGCTTCTCAAGAAGCTTCCTTTTAGAAGCCGCCTATTTGACGTGCAAGGTAAGCTAGTTGGAAGCTTCTAGAAGCTACTTACTTGCGGTGCAAGCTAAGCTAGCCATGAAGCTTCCTAGATACTTCTGGAATATTCTAGGCTAATTTGTCTTATGTGCTACTTCGTAAGTCCGACTAACTTCATCGCTAAACTCCATATTGTTACACCTCCAAAATTGCCTTCAAAGATTTCAGGCATATTTTGGTTCCTACTCTATTAGTATAAATCCCCTTTTGGTGATACTTCTTTCTGATCTATTCAACCCATCATGTGTAACATCCTTCCAAATGTTACCAAACCAATTCTTGCCTTTAAATCATATGTCTAGCTATTGGTTCTAAGGTTTTCAAGTCTATTTAGGTTTCTACCCTATTAGTAGAAGTACCCTTTTGGTGATACTTTATCTCATTTATTTTGACCATCATGTATAACATCATTCTAAATGTTACCAAACCAAATTTCACATCTAGATCATATGGCTAGCTCTTGGTATTACAAACTTCCCTCCTTTTAAGACGCAACATCCTCGTTGTGAAGCTATTTCTCAAATGCTTGCACCAACACCAATAGATGTGTCAAATTGGCAATAGGCTCCCATGTTGCTTCATAGAGAGGGTAACCTTTCCATTGTAATAGATAGTCCACCCACGGATGGCAAGTACCAGGTATGCATTTTTAGAGAATACGCTTCACTTCATATTCCTCCGTGTTATCAATGAGTGTCAAACAAGGTTGAATATCTTGTGTGGAATGACAAGGGACCAATCTACATAGTAGGGAAACATGGAACATTGGATGGATCTTCATGTGTGGTGGTAGCTTGAGGTGATAGACCACAACGCCGACTCAATGAAGAATAGAAAAAGGCCCAATAAAACAAGGTTTGAGCTTACAAGGGCCAACAAGTGTAAGGTTGGTTGTAGACACCAAGCTCTGATCCCCAACATTGATCTCCATGTGCCTACAATGTACATTAGCATACTACTTTTATTGATTTTGTGCAATCTACAATCTATGCTTGGCGCGCTCCACACCTTGTTGGATTCTATAAACAAATGTGTTGACTGCGTCGACCTTGGTAGCCACTGGACGGATCTTCATCAAGCTAGAAGGTGTGAAGGGATGCTCACCATACATGAGGAAGAACGGAGTGATGTGGGTGGATGCATTTATTGAATTATTGTAATCAAATCAAATCAAATTCCACCAATGGGAGTAGGGTGTCCCACCTCTCCTGCTCCTCTAAGGTGCAGCCACGTAGCATGTCTTCAATAGTGCGATAAGCCTGCTATATTTGTCCATCTATTTGGGGGTGGTAAGCTATGGACATGGCCAACTTGGTTTTGAAGAAACCAAAGAGTGTTCACCAAAACAAACTAGTGAATTGAGTGCCTCTATCAATAATGAGTACTCGAGACAAGCCATGGTAAGAGAAGACTGCATCTAAGTATAATTGAGCTAGTTGTTGAGCGGTAACATCCTTGGTGGTAGGGCATACATGAATCATTTTGCTGAGCCGGTCTACAAAGACCATGATGGAGTCAAACCTTGAGGTGGTCTTGGGTAATTCACATATGAGATCTATACTCACATGTTCCCAACATTGTGTAGGAGTGGGGAGAGGTTGAAGGAGTCCTGCAAGAGCTTGATTAGAAGCTTTGTTCTGTTGACACTGTAGGTAGTTGTGCATGTAGTCCATCACATTATTGCTCATCTTGGGCCAATAGTAATGGCGTTGGACTGCATCCAAGGTCTTGTCCACTCCGATATGATTTGCAATGGCCAAATCATGACATTCTGCTAGAATGATGGTGTATAATTTTGGGACATTTGGGATCCATAATCTGCCATCATGAAAGTCCTTGGGTGTTGGTGACAACCTTGAATGATTGCGCTCCTACAATCTATAGATCAATTTTTGTAGTAGCCAAAATTTAGGGATAATTTTCCACCATATTGTTTGCCATCGGCATGCGGGTGCATGCATCTACAAGTTGCTTCTTACCTTCCACACAAGTGATTGTCATGTTGAAGCGTTGTTGCCACTCTGCCCATCAAATCTGGTGACAAGATAGATCTTTCTATGTCTTGAGGTAGACTAGAGTTTTATGGTCTATCTCACAACAAATGACTTCTCGCCCAGATAGTGCTTCCAATGCTTGGTTGCAAAGACAATGAGCAGCTCTTCTCATTCTATGGTATGTTAGTTATGCTCTACTGGTAACAACTTTTGAGAGAAATATGCAATTGGATGCCATCCGTCATGCCACTCTTGCTGTAGGATTGCTCCTATTGCTACACTTGATGCATCTATAGCCAACTTGATTGGACATTTTGGGTCCTACCACTTCAAGATTGTTGCATGTAGGAAGGTGGCTTTCAATTCTTGGAAGGCCAACTCTTGTGTGGTTCCCTATATCCACTTCTTCTCCTTGTTAAGTAGTGCCGTTAAAGACTCTACAACCTTGGAGAAATTCTTGACAAATCGACAATAGAATCTCATCAACCCCAAGAAACTCTTGAGTTGAGTTTGATCTTCTAGGGCATGCCATTTTTGAATAACATCTATTTTATTTGTCAACACTTGAATACCCTCTGCACTTACTCTATGCCCCAAGTAGTTTACTTCAGACTTGCCAAACTTGCACTTTGAGATTTTGGCATACAATCGATTTTGTCTTAGAATATGGAGGACTTCTTGTAGATGTTGTTTGTGTTCCGTCATTGTGCTACTGTTTACTAAGATGTTGTCCAAGATGACAATAATAGACTTATCCAAGTTTGGAAAAAATATGTCATTCATTAGACTCATGAAAGTGGCAGGTGCATTGGTGAGGCCAAAATGCATCACCAAATACTCAAAGTGGCCATACTTGGTTCAAAAGGCAATTTTGTATACATCCTCCTTTGCAATTTGGATTTGATTGTAACCACTCCGTAAGTCCAATTTGGTGAAGCATCTTGCTCCATAAAGTTGATCAAACAGGTCATCCATGCAAGGTAAGGGGTATTTGTTCTTCACTATTTGCTAATTGAGACCCCGATAGTCAATGCACATGCACATTGTATTGTCCTTCTTCTTCACAAACAAAATAGGAGCCCCATATGGTGATATGCTAGGTTGGATGAACCCTTTTTGCAACATCTCCTCAATTTAGTCTTACACTCCTCCAACTCATGAGGTGATAGGCAATATGGAGCCTTACAAAGAGGTGTCTTTCTCGGGAGTGTCTCAATTTTATGATCTACTCTCCTTTTTGGTGATAATCTTGAGGGTAGATCATCAAGAAAGACATCTTGAAACTCATTTACCACATCCTTCAATGAATTTACCAATCTCAAGAATTTGTCCATCAAGTTGTGCACTCTGGACTTCTCTTATTAGACCCATGAAACATCTATTGGTCTTATAGACAGTTGCCGTCCCTATAACATACAGAGGCAGTTCTTGCCTATGTGATTTTTCTTTAACCTCAATGATTGACCATTGGTGGGTTCTCACTACTTTCTTCCTCCAATATACCATAGGGTTGTTATGCTCCATGGCATGCCTAAGATTGCATCATAATGAGCTAATTGTATCACTTGCCACATAATTGCTTCCTAATATTCTCCTATAGAGAGTGTTACCCGTCTAGGTAATGATTCAATCTTCTCTATTTGCCCGTTAGGTAACTCTACTTCTTCACACACATCTCTCTCTAGATCCATTCCCAATCTTATTGCAACAGAGCAAGACAAGAAATTCTATATTGCTCCCAAATCTATTAATACTCTCACTTGATTGCCTTCTAGGACTTCATTCACAACAATCAATTGTGTGGTTGCCTTTTGGGACCTTTGTGCGTTCATCTTCTTCCTTCCCTTGCTTCTCTACTTCCTTATTGAGCTAGTAAGGCCGTGAGGAACATTTACTAGAGATCTTCATTTTCCAAAGTGATTTCTACCTCCTCTTCTTTAGTGCACCTTGCCATGTTGTTCAAAGATTACCAGTATGCAGGCCGAGGGCCTCTAGGGAAACAAGTGTGATAGTTGGTAGATATATGCCCAGTACGAACACAATTTTAACAATGGTGTTGTTCTCCTTGAGTTCCTTCTCCTTGTGGGACTCCATCTCTTTGTTCTTCTACCCGTTGTCGTGTGGTTTGTGTAGCCTATAAAAAGTGACTTATCATAGTTTATCTCTACGTTAGTGAGGTAGGTTGCATGCTAGATCCGACGGATGAGATGTTGCCATGTGAGCCATCTATGTACATGCTGTTGATGCTGCTATGTTGCTGCTGATGTTGTTGCCATGTGAGCCATCCATGTATGTGATTGGCCACGTGGGTTACAATCTTATCATGTTTGAGGGCTCTGATGAATAAAGATGAGGGCGAGTAGAGAGACGAGTTTGGAGAGTTTTAGTTTGGAGAGTCTCAAGGAGAGAAGGAAGTTGGGAGAGAGTTGTAGCAGAGAGCGAGTGTTAGGGCATCAGAGGAAGCATTCAAGCATGAGATGTCCCATGCTCCCAATTTGCCACTCCCAAATCCTTTTCTCATCAGGCTTCAGATTTTACACCATGACGACTTACAGGATTGGTTGGTAGCATGTTTCAGGGTGGTGTTTGTGGAGTCGGTGATGGGAAACCCAGATCCTATCGTCCTTCCGGTGCTTACTTATGAGAATGTCTGGGACTTGACAATTTATGTCCTATAGTTGGGGAATGCCTAAAATTTTTGCTCATAAGCTTCAAGGTGGAGTTGTGGGGTCCATTTGTCAAAAAGTAAAAAGAGTAAAGGACAAATGTGCAAGAGCTTGGGTCCCAAGAGAGAAGTCAGGAGTTTTTCAACCATCGAAGGAGTTCATTGGGGCCATTCAAGAAATGGAGGACTTGGTTGGAGAGAGGAGATGACATGCTACAATTTGCAAATAGAAATCACACAATTTGAGCTGAGTATGAGAGGGATATAATCAATTGAGTGAAGGGGGTTTGAATTCATACCCAAGAGCACAAAGTAGTCAATTGAGTGAGCTTCTTGAGACTTTTTCACTATCTGTTAGTGGGATTGGAGAGTAGACAATTTTCTTATAGTACTTAGCACAATAAATTCCAGTTTTGTTTCAATCTCAAATTAGATTCAATTGATTGAAGTTGAAGCTTATGGGATGTAAGGTGTTGGAGAAGAGCTAATGATCAAGTTTTGAGTTTTAGTCACTCCCCACGTTGCAGTTCGAATTTCCTCATGAAAATTTCCAGAGTTGTTGATGGATAGGTTTAGCTCCTTTTTGTGAAAGTTTCATGTGAATTCTTCAAATAGAGAAATCAGGGTCTTGGATCAAGTATACCTGGGTCTGTAGAGCTCACAAGTTAGCCTAACTCAGGAATTGATCCACATCTAAAGACTGGAGTTGGTTTAGGCTACAAAAAT
Source organism: Lunularia cruciata (assembly GCA_948567375.1). Classification (NCBI taxonomy): domain Eukaryota; kingdom Viridiplantae; phylum Streptophyta; class Marchantiopsida; order Lunulariales; family Lunulariaceae; genus Lunularia; species Lunularia cruciata. The sequence continues at coordinate 55,081,462 of OX419756.1, read as the reverse complement.
TTGCACGAGTTTAGACAAAAACACAATGAGCTCTTGTGGAAAATTTGGTTGGTTCTAGATCTATGAAGAGTGAGATCTGATGCAAAACATCCTGCTAAAAATATTGTCATAAGCTCGGTAGAGCAAATTTTCCTTTCATCTTGATTGGATATCAAGTCTCATGTCTTGTGACTATGATTAAGAGTTTCAGGTTGCCAGAGTGTTTGTGAGGATCAATTGTATTTCTGAATCAGAAATCTGGGGAAAATTTGCCAAGAACCAGGAGCAAACCCTAAAAAGAAGATTTTGAAATTAGGGTGAAGTCAAAAAAAAACCCTAGCCAACTTTGAGAGATTATCAAGAGAGTTGTAGTGATCTGACTGAATTTTAACTTTATATCATTGGAAAGATTATCTTACAAGCTTTCCATGGAATCATAGATTGCTTGAATTTAAGCTATGTAGAAATAGTTACTTGCATATGAGCTGTGTAGAGTTTTCCCCATAAAAAAGACATAGAAAATCCCCACGTGAAGTAGGAATTTGTTGAGATTTGAAGTACAGATGGGAGGAGGCTTGGAGTACAAGTTGAAATGAGCTTGATGACAGAGCACAAAGGCTCTGAAGCTCTTTCCCGACAAAAAGTATAGAGAGTTGTTGCCTTTTCCTTGTGATTGGATCTTCTCTGTACTTGTATGTCTGTTTGTACACCCAATTGGCTTGGATTAGTGTGCGGGTGTTGCGCTCAAATTATTTCCTTCTAGGAGTGCTGTGTATTTCTCCTTGGTTATGTTGGAAGTGATGGCCAGCAGACCAGGAGTGCGTGTTGTGATGATAGGTCATGTTGCCCGGTACTATCTTTCCTAATAGCAAGAATATTAGTCATGAGAAAAGAGGGTTCCGGCAATAAGGGTCACACGTGTGTTTTGTCGAGTCATTACGGGTTTACCTCTAGCCTCTGATCTATAGTCTCCACAGCTAGGCACCTTGTGTGTTCCCAGAGAGAAAAAAGGAAAGTACAACACCGTCCACGCTCTCCTTGAAGTGGTCGTGCTCCTCGATCTCGAGATCAAAGGTTGCCCAATTCTATTGCTACTGGTCCACCCATGTGTGGCATTTCTGCTTGATAATGGTGAGGTGGAACTACTCCTTCACCTCCATCCAATGATCCTACTATTCTCTGTGCACAAGCAATGGTTTCAAATACCATATGAGGATTTTGCACCATGACTTCTTGGTGAATTCACTCCTTCAACCCTTGTTTGAAATTGTCAAGAGCTTTTGCTATACTCATGTTGGTTATTGCAACTTGTAGATCCAGAAATGCCTCCACATACTCTTCTATGCTATTCTTCTATCTCAATCCCCATAGTTGGATTTAGGCCATCTGCACGGAATCCACCGATTGGAAATTCTTCAACAATCCTTTTTGGATTGCTTTCCACGTGACTTCCCTTCTCTCTGCCAACATGAATCGTTCCCAAACATCCTACCATATGAGGGCTTTATCGGTCAAGTAACCACATGCAAACACACCTATAGCATGCTCCGTGATCTCTGTTGAGAACAATAAAAAATATTGATTCATTCTTGAGATCCAATTTTCCACTATTCCCATCATACACTGCACCTTGTAAGGCTTGATGTTGCAAGTATTCTTCATCCAAAGTAGCAATGTGACTTCATCGTTGACAAGGTCGTAGGCACGGGTGCCTCTCCAAGTATTTCAATCGTAGGTATTGGGTTTTGAGACGGCTCTTCTTCTGGCATTGCTTGATCATTCTTGAGGATCTGCACTTGACTTTGTAATGTTTCCTTGGTCATCTTAATCTCTCAAAATTCATTCAACATCCCTTGAATTCCTTGCACCAATTCTTGCAATTATAGATCCATGGTTCCTGCAACACTCAATTGCTAATGTCTACTTCAATACAGAGTCAATATGATTACTCTTGAAGGTGCATGAACTATCAAAACTACCATTGGGACCTCATAAGCTATCACTCGTTGATAATACTCCTCACCAAAATTCCTAACCACAAAATCTCTAAACATCACTTTTGGTCTCACTACATAATGAATTTCTACTTGAGTGTTGAAAGGAAGAGGATTTGGGACATTCACATCCATAACATCATAATAGAATGTAGATTGTCAAATCCCACTCTATATCGTATACCACCACAGGTGGAATCATTGGGTTTGGTGAGTTCATCATTCTGTCCATGAATTCTACTCCAAAGTGATAAACTAGTGATACTCTCATTTACTCACACTGGATGTACATAACCTTGATGTGGAATGGATTTAAGAATGGAAAGCTAGGTGTGGGAAATTTTCCTCTCGGGCATCCATCCCATCCGCTCTCTAAATTCCTTCCTAAGTCTAGCAATTACTCTATGTTTTCCACCTCAAATTACTTAGTTTCAGTAGTTTGTGTTCTTTCAAGAGGGATGATCCACTCCCTTGGACTAAAACACTTGCTTTGATACCATTGTAATACTCCAAGGACAAGAGAAGAGAGAAAACACAAATTTCACACTCAATCATCCGATACCCCAAAGGAACACCTTCTCTTTATTATATAGACAAAGAGGATCTCCTCCAAGGAAGCTCCACCATAGGATTGGACACACAAATAGATGATATGTCAGCAAGCTCCACCCTTGGATTACTTACTTGGATGGATGACATGTCGGTCCTGGTCCTATTTGGTTGGTCAAACAAGCTTTGACTAGAAGGAATCTTTTAGGGAATCTTCCTATAGGAATCTCAAAATCACGTGGGTGAGGTACCATTGGAAAGCTCTTGATGAGACAAAGCAAGGGGAGGGAAGGCCAGCCTACTCTCTGTTTGGATAGAAATGTGCACATTTTTTAGGCCTAATTCATCCGTTTAGGCCTTCAAAATTGCCTTCAAATATTTCAAGCATATTTTGGTTTCTGATCTGTTTATTCCATCATGTTGACCATATGTATAACATCATTCCTGATGTTACCAAACCAAATTTTACATTTAGATCATATGGCTAACTCATGGTATTACAGTGGTCTACCTTAGACTTACCAAACTCACACTTTGAGAGTTTGGTATATAATTGATTCTGTCTTAGAATCTGGAGGGCTTCTCATAGATGTTGTTTATATTTTGTCATTGTGCTACTATATACTCAGATGTCATATAGGAAGACAATAACAGACTTATCCAAATATGGATAAAATATGTCATTCACTAGACTAATGAAGGTGGCCGGTGCATTGGTGAGACCAAAAGGTATCACCAGATACTCAAAGTGGTCATACTTGGTTTGAAAGGCAGTTTTGTACACATCTTTCTTTGCAATTCAGATTTGATTGTAACCGCTCCGCAAGTCCAGTTTGGTGAAGTGTCTTGCTTCATTGAGTTGATCAAACAAGTCATTCATGCGAGGTAAGGAGTACTTGTTCTTCACTGTTTGCTGATGGAGACCCCGATAATCGATGCACATGCACATTATACCGTCCTTCTTCTTCACAAACAAGATGGGAGCCCTCTATGGTGATACGCTAGGTTGGATGAACCCTTTCTGCAGTATATTGTCAATTTGATTCTTACACTCTTCCAACTCATGAGGTGATAGGTGATATGGGGCCTTACAAGGAGGTATCTTCTCCGAGAGTGTCTCAATTTTATGATCTATTCTCCTTTTTGGTGGTAATCCTACAGGTAGATCATCAAGAAAGACATCTTGAAACTCATTTACCACATCCTTCAATTTCTCAAGAATTTGTCTATCAAGTTGTGCAATCTTGACTTCTCTTATTAGACCCATGAAACATCTATCGGTCTTATAGATAGTTGTTGGCCCTATGATGTAAAGAGGCAATATGCCTGTGTGCTTTTTCTTTAACTCCACTCATCGACCATTTATGGATTCTCATTGTTTTCTTCCTCCAATCTACCATAGGGTTGTAATGCTCCATCCATGGCATGCCTAAGATTGCATCATAACAAGCTAATTGTATCACTCACCACTCAATTGCTTCTTGATATTCTCCTACAAAGAGTGTTACTCATTTAGGTAATGGTTCAATACTCTCTATTTGCCCATTAGGTAGCTCTACTTCTTTGCTCTCATCTCTTTCTAGATCCATTCCCAATCTTATTGCAATAGAGCAAGACAAAAAATTCTTTGTTGCTCCTGGATCTATTAATACTCTCACTTGATTGCCTTCTAGGACTACATTCACAACAATCAATTGTGAGGTTGCCTTTCGGGACCTTTGCGCTCTCATCTTCTTCCTTCCTTAACTTTTTTGCTTCCTTATTGAGCCAATAAGGCCACAAGGTATATTTACTAGAAATCTTTGTTTTCCAAAGTGATTTCCTCTTCCTCCTCCTCTTCAGTGCATTTCTCCATGTTGTTCAAAGATTGCTTGTATGAAGGTCAAGGGCCCCTAGGAAGACGAGCATGACAATTGGTAGATATATGCCCAATACGACCACAATTGTAACAATGGTGTTGTTCTCCTTGATTTCCTTCTCCTCGTGGGACTCCATCTCTTTGTTCTTCTACCCGTCCCCGCTCTCCTTGAAGTGGTCGTGCTCCTTGGTGTTGAAACCAAAGATTGCCTAGTTCCATTGGTATTGGTCCACCCATGTGTGGCATTTCTTCCTGATAATGTTGAGGTGGAACTACTCCTTCACCTCCACCCAATGCTTCTACAATTCTTTGTGCACAAGCAATGGCTTCAAATACCATGTGAGGATTTTGACCCATGACTTCTTGGCAAATCCGCTCCTTCAACCCTTGTTTGAAATTTTTGAGAGCCTCTGTTGGACTCAAGTTGGTTATTGCAACTTGTAGATCAAAAAATGCCTCTATATACTCTTGTACGTTGTTCTTTTATTTCAATCCCCATAGTCGGATCTGGGCCATCTGCACGGAATCCACCAACTAAAAATTCTTCAACAATCCTTCTTGCATTACTGTCCATGTGACCTCTTCTCTCTGCCAACATGGATCATTCCCAAGCATCATACCATGTGAGGGCTTTATTGGTCAAGTACCCACATGCAAACACGCCTGCAACATGCTTGGTGATCTCTGTTGAGAACAATTGGAAAGATCAATTCATTTGTGAGATCTAGTTCTCCACTACTCCCATTGTATGTTGCTCCTTGTAAGGCTCAATGTTGCATATCTTCTTCATCTAGAGTAGCAATGTGGCTTCATCGTTGACCGGGTTCGTAGGCACGGGTGTCTCTCCAAGTACTTCAATTGCAGGTACTAGGTTTTGAGACAGCTCTTCTTCTTGCATTGCTTGATCATTCCTATGGGTCTGCACTTGACCTTGTAATGCCTCCATGGTCATCTTAATCTCTCAAAATTTGTTCAACATCCCTTGCATTCCTTGCACCAACTCCTACAACTACGGATCCATGGTTCCTACAACACTCAATTGCTATTGTCTACTTCAATAGAGAGTTAATATGATCACTCTGGAGGGCCCATGAACTATTGGAACTCCAATTAGGACCTCCAAAGCTACCACTCATTGATAATATTCCTCACCAAAATTCCTGACCACAAAATCTCTAAACATCATGTTTGGTCTCACTACATAATGAATTTCTACTTGAGAGTTAAAAGGACAAGGATTTGGGACATTCAAATCCATCAAAAAAAATGTAGATTGTCAAATCCCACTCTCTATTGTAAATCACTATAGGCAAAATCAATGGGTTTGGCAAATTCATCACTATATCCATGAACTATGCTCCAAAGTGAAAAACCAAATACACTCTCACTTGCTCACGTTGAATGTACATAATCTTGATGTGGAATGGATTCAAGAACAGAAAGCGAGGTGTTGGATATTGTCCTCCCGGAGCCTCCATTCCATCCTCCTTCTAGCACTCCTAATCTACTAGGATGTCTCTCCTCAAAATTACTTTGTCTCAATAGCCCATGTTCTTCCAAGAGGGGTGATCCGCTCTCTTGAATGACAACACCTGCTCTCATACTATTGTAATCCTCCAAGGATATGAAATCTGAGAAGAAATACACCATGAGAAACACACAACTTCACACTCAAACCTCTAATGCCCCAAAGGAGCACCTTCTCTTTATTATATAGATAAAGAGGATCTCCTCCAAGGAAGCTCCACCCTAGGATTAGGCACACTGATAGGTGACATGTCAGCAAACTCCACCATTGGATTACTTACTTGGATGGGTGGCATGTTGGTCCTAGTCCTATCTGGTTGGTCAAACAAGCTTTGACCAAAGGGAATCTTTTAGGGAATCTTCCTATAGGAATCTCAAAATCACGTGGGGGAGGTACCATTGGAAATCTCTCAACGAGACAAAGTTGGAGGAAGGGATGGCCAATCTTTCTTCCATTGGGGGAGACATTTACACATTTTTGAGACCTAATTCATCCGTTTAGGCCTCCAAAATTGCCTTCAAAGATTTCAAGCATATTTAGATTCCTACTCTATTAGTAGAAGTCTCCTTTTGGTGATACCTTTTTGATCTATTGAGTCCATCATGTGTAACATCCTTCCAGATGTTGCCAAACCAATTCTCACCTTTAAATCATATGTCTAGCTATTGGTTCTAAGGTTTTCAAGTCTATTTTGGTTTCTGCCCTATTAGTAGAAGTACACTTTTGGTGATAATTTTATCTAATCTATTTTTACCATCATGTATAAGATCATTCAAGATGTTACCAAAACAAATTTCACATCTAGATCATATGGCTAGCTCTTGGTATTACAAGCTAGTACCAATGACTAAAGCACATTGAGAGTCATTCATGTCAAGGACATCGATCCCAATTGACAATGAAGCCACATTGTTACTATAGATGAAGAAGACCTACAACATTGAGCATTACAAGGGTCAATGTTCCATGGGAGTCATGTAGAATTGATTGTTCACAATTGAAATCATCAATCTTTTTGCCAACGTGTTTGCATGTGGGCACTTGACCGATAAAACCCTCACATGGTACGATGTTTGGGAATGATCAATGTTGACAAAAGGAAGGAAGGTCACTTGGACAGCCATGTAGAAAGGGCTATTGAAGAACTTCCAATTAGTGGATTTGGTGCAAATAGCCTAAACCCAATTATGAGGGTTGAAGCAAAAGAATAGTGTACAAGAATACATGGAGGCATTTCCTTGATTTATAGGTAGCAATAATGACATGAGTTGAGCAAAAGCTTTGGACAATTCCAAATGAGGGTTGAAAGAGAGAATCTGCCAAGAAGTAATCATACAAAACCCTTGTATGGTTTTTGAAGCCATAGCTTGTGCTCAAAGAATAGTAGGGACGCTAAGAGGAGGTGAAGGGGGTCATCTCGAGTCAACATTATCAAGTTGAGACACCATAATTTGGTGGAAAAGTTCCTATGGAATTGGGCAATATCCGATTCAAATAATGAAGAGCATGACCATCCTAAGGAGAATGGGGATGGGTTGAAGAAAGGAGAGATAGGATCCCACAAGGAGAAGGGACTCAAGCAAAACAACATTATTGTTACAATTGTAGTTGAGTTGGGCATATCGCCATCAATTATCATACTCATTTTCCTAGAGGCCCTTTGCCTCCATACAGGCAATCTTTGAACTGTAACACCCATTTGTGCATGTGTGTGGTATTGTGATATTTAGCTTGGTATTACAAGTACTTAAGAGATATTATTTATATAGAGATAAAGGATGGTTCTATATTAGTCATGGTTAGCTAAAGTTAGTCATAGCTAAGATAGATGGGACCTTACTTTAGAGGAAGTAGAAAAGATGAGCACCACTATTTTGGATTTTAGTGTGTTGACTTGGTATTATTCCTAGGTGTTTGGCTTTGGGGAAAGAGTTGAGAACTCTTGGGCCCGCAAGCCTTTTTGTTTTGGATTCTTCTTTAGTCCAAGGATAGCCCATGTGAAGGAATCCTTGCTTTAGTGGTTGGGTCAAGATAAGGGGAATATGCCCATGTGAATGGATATTCCTTTCTACTTTTTGACTTTACTTGACTTTTAGTCTAGTAACTTGAGTTACTACGGTAATTAGTAACTTTGGTACGTAACTATTTCACAAGTATATAAACAAGGAGTGAGGAGGTACTCATCATCCTTTCATTTGCAACTATCTCTCTCTCATTGAGTTCTCTAGTGAGCAATGTCTTGAGTCTTGGAGTGTTAGCCTTGGAGGAGTATGATGGAGTTGGGGTTCCTTGCCTTCTTAGTCCATGGTGCGCTACCATAATAGCCATCAGAGGTTCATCCTGAGTGAGAGACAGGCCGGCTCACATTTTTGGTTCCGTTGCCGGGACCTCTCTAGAAGGCAAGATAATGTTCCGCGTCCAATTCTACATTAGGCAGAAGGAGGCTATGAGAGCTCACTTGGAGAGAACATTAGGAGAGGAGAGGGCTGAACTTATGTTAGAGAACCAAGATCCATTTGTATACCCTGTAGTTCATTATGATGTCTTTGAGGTGATTTTGTACATCTTGTACACATGAGAGGAATTAGAGAGATTGTGTGAGGTGGATTGCAGATTTTGGGGATTAAGGTGATTTTGGGCAAAATCTCAAGTTTGAGATCTGGACTTGAGATTTCTACACATGATAGCTTGGGTTATCTTTCAATTAGCACACTTGAAATTATTGAGAGAGCTTCTATGCGCACTGGGCTAGAATTTTTGAAAGTTGATAGGGTAAAGTGCTCCCGCAACTGCATGCTCTCTGGAAAATTGTACAGAGTCTGCCATTTCTTCAGTTTTTAGTGAATTGTCCTGAAAATTTCCAAGAAAATTTAGTGCATTGTATCCTACCTGGTGCCACAAAAATTAGAGAGAGATCATTTTTGCGCAATGCGTTATGAGTTTTTGAAGTGAGGGGGGTGGTTTTCAGACCAAATCTGAAATATGGGTGCTGAATAGAAAGGTGTCTAGGCCAAATGGCTCGATGAAAAGATCTAAAATTTTGCAGGGAGGGACGCCCTAGAGTTGTGATCAAGTGTGGAAAATTTCAGAGGACTGTGACATATTCGTTGGGAGATTTGAGTGACATTGTGAGGAAGGGTCAATTCTGCAGAGTGGAGATCTCATGCATGAGAAGTTTGAGATCAACAAAAAGCATGTTTGAGTGTTTAGATTCATCTTTGGGAACATGGAGTGTCATCAAGAGTGGAAATTGAGATTATGCAAGGTTCCCCAAGGGTTTGAGGTGATTGTAGGGGTGGATTTGAGGAAAAGAGAGTTTACAATAGAATTTGAAGAGAGTGTTGAGAGGATCCAAAAACCTACACCACTTGGAGGAAAGAGTGAGTCTAAGTGCTTTCTATGTGGAGAGAAGGGACATAAGGCAAGTTCATGTCCATTAACCTTTGAGAGCAAGAGATTGAGGGAAAGGAGAGGCTTACTTGACTTGGGTTTGCATGTTGGACCTTCTTCACCAAGATTGGGAGGGAGAAGATCTAAGACCAAGGAGTTGTGTGAGGTTTGTGGAGTTGAAGGACTTCCAAAAGGACATGAGTGTAGTGGAGTAAAAGCACTTTTGGAAACTTTGGTGAAGGATCTTGGAGAGAGTCTTAGTACAGCTACAGAAATACTACCACCTTCATCAGCTAGTTCTCAAGATTAGTGATGGAGATAATCTTTCAACTTATGGATAAACTATCCATGAGAGTTAGATTAATATGCACTCTAGGATTTGATGTTGCTATAGAAATCTTGGAGCAACCTGAACCTTTTGTGTTCCCTAGAGTGGATTATTCTCAGATGGTGTTAGTCATGTATATACTCTATTAGTAATAGAGTGAGAGAAAAGAAAAGAGAAAAAAAAATTAAGAGAAAAGAAAGATAGTGAGGGGTTAAGATGGGGAAACTTCCGGTTTTCTTTGGCAAGGATGGAGAAGATGTGGAGGCCTTTGTGAGAGACTTCAAGAGAGCTTGCATAGGAAACAATGAGAGGAGGAAGAATGAGTGGGCCTCATTATTACCAGATTTCTTTGAGGATGCAGCACTTACATGGTATGAGTCAGAATACCAAAAGAGAGAGAGGAGAGAGGGGGAAGAGGAGTCTTGGGAGACTTTGACTTCAGCACTCATTGAGAACTTTCTTCCTGATGAGAGTTATGAGAGATTGATGAGTGAGGTTACATTTCTCAAGCAAGGAGATGGAGAGAAAGTGAGGGTCTATGTGGAAAGAGTGGAAAAGTTGGAGTCCAGATTTCGCATAGTGTTGAGGAAGGGTGGGGATGATGTGGAGACTACAATGATTGGCATAGGGGCCATGCTCACCAAGAATTTTGTGGGAGGATTGAGACCACAAATTAGAAGCAAGGTGAGATATGAGAAACCTTCTTCCAAGGTTGAAGCTATCAAGATCGCAATTCGTATGGAGGAGAGTTTGGAAGGGGATGAGAGTGATTTGGTGGTGAAGGAGGTTGTGCATCCTCCTCAAGGCTACAAGTGTGGTGGAACTTCTGATACTTTGGTGACAAGGGTTGCACCACAAGTAGTAGTTGCTCCAATTCTTGCACCTCCACCAAAAGATCCACTTCAAACCATCACAGAACAACTTGCGGATCTCAAGATCAATGTGGTGCAACTATGGGAGAAGAGAGAGGTGGATCAGAATGTAGGGAGAGGACCTAGGAGTTATGGAAACTATCCATATAGAGGAGGCCAACCAGCCAACAATTTCAATGATAGAAATTGTTTTGGTTGTGGAGGAAGAGGCCATATCCAAAGGAATTGCCCAAATTCCACTTACCATGGAGGAAGGGGTTATGAGGGAGCCAATAGAGGGAAAGAGGGAGGTAGTGAAACCCAAGTGGCTCCTAATCCCAACAAAGGTAAGGGGATAGCATCCATAGATGTGGTTGAGAGCAAGTATGAGAAGGGAGAGTGCTCAAACTCCAAGGGTCTTAATTTGGAGCTTTTGGCACAAGAGAAGAAGAGAGCTCGTTTTGCAGAGGATGTTCACTCTTCTCAAGGATTTACTTCAAGCAAGGATACTCCTATGTCTACTAGGAGCACTCGCACCTCAACACCATCAACAACAAAGACTCCAAGGAAGAAGTTGGGGATGGAGGACTTCTTGATCTCAAAGCAACAATGGAACTACAATGTGTTGGAGGATGTTGGTAGTCACAAGGCTAACATCACAGTGGGCCAATTAATTGCTTTGAACCCTACCTTGAGAAAGGAGCTTAGAGGTGGTTTGAGTTCTACAAGGAGCAAAAAGAAGAAGAAGGCAAAAGTTCCAGTATCAATGGGGGTGGTGGATGCCAAGCCAGCACCATGGGAGGCTTGTGAATATGCCTCCAAGATTGATGTGAGAGTGAATGGTCACAACATCAAGGATGCATTGGTTGATGGAGGATCAGCAGTGAATGCCATGTCAGAAAGGTTGATGAAGAAGTTGGGTATGATACCCTCAAGACCTTCAACATTTGTGGTGAGCATGGCAAACAAGCAACAAGTTCGACCAGTAGGGGTGATGGATAAGGTGGTAGTTTCAGTTATGGGAGTTCAAAATCTCATGACTTTCCAAGTCTTGAAGGATTCAAGCTATGACTTACTTCTTGGGAGACCATGGTTGAGAGCAGCACGCACAACTGATCGATGGCACAAAGGGTACTTGAGGATTGGGCCATCAAACCATAGAGTCACTGTTCCTGTGACTAACACCACCAACACTTCACATTCAGATACCCCATCTTCTAATTATTGGGAATCAGATTCTGAAGAAGGAGCTTCAAGTGTGGACACAAGCATGGAAGAGGAGACTTCCACGGAGGAAGATGAATCTGAATCTGATTCAGATGTGTATCCCTTGTGTGCTATGGATTTTGCACCTAAGCCAGAGGTTTTGAAGGACCCAGATAAATCACCATTGACACTTGAGGAGGTAGAGAGAAGGTTATCTACCCTCAAGTATGGCCCAAATGTTACCAAGGAGGAGAAGGTGAGATTTGAGGAGATTTTCCGCAAGTTCATCCATGTGTTTGCTTTTAGTTACAAGGATTTGAAGGAAGTCACCTTGGAGGAGCACAAGATAGAGGTGGAGTCACATGCAAGACCAATCCGCCAAAAGCAACGTCGCATTAGCCCACCAATATCTTTGGTTGTGAAGGAGGAGATTGATAAGCTCAAGGAGGCTGGATTTATCTTTGAGGTGGAGAATTCAGAATGGGTGTCTCCAATTGTCATTGTGAAGAAAAAGAATGGCAAGCTTCGGGTATGTGTGGATTACAAGAAGCTTAATGCTGTTACCAAGAAGGACTACTACCCATTGCCATTCATTGATGAGATCTTGGAGGAGGTTGCAGGTCATGAGAGGTACAGTTTTGGAGATGGTTATAGTGGATATAACCAAATAAAGATTGCACCAGAGCATCAACAACTCACCACATTCACCACACCTTGGGGAACTTACGCTTTCAAGGTCATGCCTTTTGGGCTTTGCAATGCTCCAGCCACATTCCAACGGTTCATGAACAAGGTATTTGAACCTTTCATTGGGAAATTTGTGAGAGATTTCATTGATGACTTTTGTGTCTATGGGAGCAAGGAGGAGCACTTTGAGCACCTAATCAAAGTCTTGCAACGCTTGGATGAGGCAAATGCATCACTCAACCCAGAGAAGTGCATTTTTGGATGTGAAGAAGGTCTACTTTTGGGGCACATCATCTCCAAGGATGGAATATCAGTTGATCCTGAGAAGGTGAGGAAAACCTCAGACCTTCCATTCCCTTCAAGCTTGACAAAGTTACGCCAATTCTTGGGAATGGTTGGGTACTATAGGAGGTTCATCTTCTCATTTTCCAACAAGGCTTATGCATTGACCATCTACATGAAGAAGGGTGTAGATTACATGGTGATTTTGGAAGACAAGGAGGCTCTCAAAGCTTTTGAGGAGCTCAAGCAATCCCTTGTTGTAGCTCCAATTCTTGCTAAACCTGATTGGAGTAAGCCTTTCATCCTCTACACTGATGCTTCTAATGTAGCTATAGGATGCACTCTTAGTCAATTAGACCAAGATGGGCATGATCATCCAATAGCTTATGCTAGTAGGCAGATGGTTTCAGCAGAGAAGAACTACTTTGTCACAGAGAGAGAAGGGTTGGCAGTGATCTTTGGTCTCAAGAAGTTTAGACACTACTTGATTGGAGGGAAAGCCACAATTGTCACGGATCACAAGGCTTTGAAGTACATCTTCAACAAGCCTAATGTTGAAGGGAGACTAGCAAGGTGGATGATACTCTTGTCTGAGTATGACTACACAATTGAGGATAGGCCAGGAAAGAAACATGCAAATGCTGATTTGTTATCTAGAGCCTATGATCATGATGGAGATGAGCCAGTAGATGATTCCTTCCCGGATGAGGAGCTCATGACAATCTCAGTCACTCAAGAGATTCCAATGGAGTACAAGGAGATTGTGGATTTTGTGACAAGAGGTAACTATCCAGAAGGGATGCATGCTAGGGAGAGGAAGGCCCTTGCAGCAAGATCTAGACCTTACACAATGGTGGAGGATATTCTTTTTCACCAAGGAGCAGATGGTCTACTTCGAAGAGCAGTGGGTAAGGAAGAGTCTATCCTACTCATAAAGGAGTTTCATGAAGGTTTAGTATGTGGAGGACACTTTGCATGAAAGGTGACTGCTTTCAAGATTCTAGATGCAGGTTACCATTGGAGAGGGATTTTCAAGGATTGTCTTGATTATTGCAAAACTTGTCATGTTTGTCAAGCTTTTGCTAGAAAGTCTACATCCACTCCACCACTTAGATCAATTCCATTGCTAGGACCTTTTGAGAAGTGGGGAATTGATTTTGTAGGACCTCTCAATAGAACCCCAAGGAACAATCGGTACATTGTGGTAGTTACTGATTACCTTACCAAGTGGGTTGAGGCTAGACCATTGAGGGACAAGAATGAAGATGAAGTGGGTAGATTTCTTTATGAACGCATTATCACTAGGTTTGGATGCCCTTTGGAGTTGGTTTCTGATAGAGGAGGAGAGTTTACAGGAAGCATTACTACAGCCATGCTACGACATTTCTCTATCACACATAGAGTAACTACATCCTATAAGCCAAATTCCAATGGCTTGGCAGAGAGAACCAATCAGACCTTGTGCATGATGTTGGCCAAAGATGCAGAAATGGAGGGGGCTAAACATCATTGGGACAAGAGGATTCATGCAGTTTTGTGGGAGTATAGGACAACCATGAAGACTTCCACTGGATATTCTCCATTCCAATTGGTGTATGGTATTGAGTCTACCTTACCTATTCACTTTGATCTTCCTACCTTCCAAAGCATTCATAGGAGATTGAAGAAAGCACAAGGAAGTGATGTAGGGAAGTCAAGGAAGGATCAACTCATGGAGTTGGAAGAGGCAAGAGCAGTTGCTATGGTTCGAGTGGAGCAAGCCCAAAGGAAACAAAAGGAGAGCTATGACAAGAGGCAAGGCAAGAAGAAGGTGGAGCCTTTCAAAGAAGGTGATTGGGTAATGTTGTTTGATTCCATTCGATTCAAGAGAGTGCAAAAGAAGTTTTTGCCTAAGTACTTTGGACCTTTCATAGTAGAGAAGGTGTGGGGCAATTACACCTATGATCTCAAGGAGTTGGGAGGAAGACACTTTGATAGGATTAACCATGATAAGTTGAAGATGTACCATAGAAGGTAGAGAGACCTTCACTTTGAGGACAAAGTGAAAACTTAGTCCGGGGGTAAATGTAACACCCATTTGTGCATGTGTGTGGTATTGTGATATTTAGCTTGGTATTACAAGTACTTAAGAGATATTATTTATATAGAGATAAAGGATGGTTCTATATTAGTCATGGTTAGCTAAAGTTAGTCATAGCTAAGATAGATGGGACCTTACTTTAGAGGAAGTAGAAAAGATGAGCACCACTATTTTGGATTTTAGTGTGTTGACTTGGTATTATTCCTAGGTGTTTGGCTTTGGGGAAAGAGTTGAGAACTCTTGGGCCCGCAAGCCTTTTTGTTTTGGATTCTTCTTTAGTCCAAGGATAGTCCATGTGAAGGAATCCTTGCTTTAGTGGTTGGGTCAAGATAAGGGGAATATGCCCATGTGAATGGATATTCCTTTCTACTTTTTGACTTTACTTGACTTTTAGTCTAGTAACTTGAGTTACTACGGTAATTAGTAACTTTGGTACGTAACTATTTCACAAGTATATAAACAAGGAGTGAGGAGGTACTCATCATCCTTTCATTTGCAACTATCTCTCTCTCATTGAGTTCTCTAGTGAGCAATGTCTTGAGTCTTGGAGTGTTAGCCTTGGAGGAGTATGATGGAGTTGGGGTTCCTTGCCTTCTTAGTCCATGGTGCGCTACCATAATAGCCATCAGAGGTTCATCCTGAGTGAGAGACAGGCCGGCTCACAGAACAACATGGAGAGACGAATTGAAGAGGAGGATGTAGAAATCACCTCTTAAAACAAAGATTTCAAATAAATGTACCTTGTTGCCTTATTGGCTCAATGGAAAAGCAAAATAGCGAGCAAAGGAACAGGACAAGTGCAAAGAGATTGAGAAAGATAAGCTCACAATTGATTGTTGTAAATGAAGTCCTAGAAGGCAATTAGGTGAGATTTATTGATAGACCCTGGAGTAACAAAGAATTTCTTATCTCACTCTATTGCAATAAGGTTGGGGATGGATCTAGAGAAGGATAAGAATGAGGAAGTAGAGTTACCTAATGGGGAGATAGAGAGGATTGAGTTGTTACCTAGAAAGGTAACACTCTTCATAGGAGAATATCAAGAAACAATTGAGTGGTGATGATATGGTTAGCTTGTTATGATGCAATCCTAAGTATGCAGTGGATGGAGTACTAAAATCATATGGTTGATTGGAAGAAGAAAGTAGTGAGGACTTGCCAATGGAAGATCATTGGAGTTAAAGAGAGAGCATAGGGGCAAGAATTACCTCTATATGTCATAGGGAAAACAGTTATTTGTAGGACAGATAGATGTTTCATGGGCCTAATATGGGAAGTCCAAAGTGCACAACTTGATGGACAAGTTCTTGAGAAATTGAGAGATGTGGTACATGAGTTTCAAGATGTTTTCTTGGATGACCTACCCTCAAGATTACCACCAAAAAGGAGAGTTGATCATAAAATCAAGATAAGTCCTAGGAAGATTCCTCCTTGTTAGGCACCATATCATCTATCACCTCATGAGTTAGAGGAATGTAAGGCTCAAATCAAGGATATGCTACAAAAATTTATCCAACCCATCATATCACCATATGGGGCTCATCTCTTGTTTGTGAAGAAAAAGGATGGTATAATGCACATGCGCATTGACTATAGAGGCCTAAATCAACAAATAGTGAAGAATAAATACCCCTTACACCGCATGGATGACCTGTTTTATCAACTCAATGGGGCAAATGTGACAACCCGACAAATATCACTTTTGCGGTAATCGGGTAAGTAAAGTTTGTTCCCGCAGAGATACGAGTCAGAAATGTCCAAATACAAAGCAAAGTAACAATTTAGTTCTTCTTGAGTTCTTCTTTAGTCTCTCAGGTAGAAACCACACCCAGAAGAGAGTAACAAGCACTGACTCGCAGTCTTGTCACAAATTCACACTCCTTAATCACAACTCCATCAAATCTTTCCAAACAATCTTGATTATGATGATTCAGGCTCTCCCAAAAACGGCACTTCACTGCAAAACAACTTCACCTCAGAATTGTGTTCCACTTCTCCACTAAAGGCACAACTTCCTCGATCAAAATTGCTTCACATCAACTTTGTACTGCACTCCCAAATGCAGAATACTACCAACACTACAATTCCTCTCAGATCTGTCAAGGCATTGCTTCGATTGCACTTCACTCAGGATCAAACACACAAAATGAAGATCAAGGCTGTGGAATCCAACATCCAATAAGCACTCTGACTTGCACTTCGAATTTCTCCAAACACTCACAAACACAATTGCAAAGTTGATACTCTGAATCAAGCTCAAGCGACGAGCACTGCTTCACAGCACTTCGCTTTATCTATTCTCAAAAATAATGAGCACTGAATAACATGATACTATGAATGCCACTCTTAAGTAGTGAAGCAATCGACAATTCTAACAACTATACCGTTCTACAACAACTGTTCTAACCTGCAGATCCGAAATGACAATGCACCTCTTCATATCTGCCCCTTCAAATCTCAAATTGGTTACTAATCCAATACGATGTCTACTTCTTCCTTGGCTTTCAAACCTGAACCTGAAGTAATCTTACTTCCTACTACATTTTCCTCGGGTTTCACATCTCCTACTTGTTTGACCAGATCTAGCAATTCTCTTTCTTGATCTGAAATTGCACTAGTGGGTAATCTATCTAACTCTTCATCTTTCGACCCACTCTTCTCTAATGTCTCTGAGGGCAACTCCAAAGACATTTGGATTCCTATGTTATCTACTTCAGGTTTTGCCTTAACATCTTTTCGAAGCTTTTCTAACTCTATTTTCACTAAGTCTAATCTAATTGAGATGTTATCCTCTACTTCTAACACCTTTCTATCTACACGAGTTCTTAGTTTGATTAACAAGGCATTCATCTCCGTGTCCTTTGCTTGTCTTTGCCTCGTCTCTTGCACCAACAACTTCAACTCGTGCAATCGCGCTTCTTCAATTTGAACGCTGGCTTCTGTACTTAACATTGCATTCACTCTGAGGACTATCTCCTTCAATGGCTCCAATCTTGTCTTTTGTTCTTGTTCCCGATCTGCAAGCCATTCCTCTCTGTACATTGCCAACTCTTCCTCGAACTCGGCCTTCACCGCTTCCTTCTCTTTCTCCTTTTGTACAACTTTCTCTTCCTGATTACAAAGTAACTCTCGTAATCTCTCTTCTTCTCTATACCGCATAGACAACTCTCTTTGCCAAAGTTGCTTCTTCTCCTCCATACTCTCCATCACTCGATCAAGCTCTTGTTCCTTTGATGCTACCCTTGCCATAGCATGGATAAGCTCTACTCTTGAATCAACAAACTGCTACTTCAAGATTTCGTGCTCTGCTACCTGTCTCTCCCTTGCGATGTCACTATTCCTTGCAAGATCCTCTCAATAGCTCACTTCTCTCTTCAGGTCTTTGATTACCTGACTTCTCTCTACTGCTTCCGCTCGCAATACTTCTCTCTCCTTCTCACCTCGAGTTATACTCCTCTTCAACTCCGAGTTCTCCTCTTCTAATCTTGCTACCACCTGCAATACAATCTTTACTTCTGGACAAGTCAACTGCATCTCCTTCTTCTTCTGCTCCAACTTCACCAACAGCGGGCACACTACCTCTCGCAGGTACTCTACTCCCTCACTGGCAACTTCTTCCTCCCATGGAGTAATTTCTTGTTTCTCCTCATGTTCTCCTTATACGTGCCTTCTTCTCTGAAGTCTTCGTATCGGGATTGATGCCTCACTACCGTGCTGTCTTCTGCCTCTTCCTTCACTTTACTCGGCCCACCTCACACTTCACCTTACGTCTCAAGCGAACTCCTCGCTGTATTGTGATCTTCTTCTCCTTGAGCACCGGTACTTCGTCTTCCAGCGCCGCATTGTCTTCGGCTTCTACTTTGGCTTGCACTTCTTCTTTGTATTCTTCAGCCGCTGGTGCCGAGGTCATTTCTCCACCGTCTTCACTGTCACTGCTAGTATCTCCACTCTACAGTGTTAGCTCAGGTTCCTCCTCACGTTCCGAGTCCTCCGTCTTGAGCTCGGCCTCGCCTTCTGAGTCTTCATCTTTTGACTCAATCACCACCATTCCTTGCCTCATGTTATTTTTCTGCATCTTCTGAGGTTTCTTGTTTTCTTCGGCTTCTGCGTGCCGAGTTCTCTTCTTCGTCGGGGTACTTACCACGACCTCCACGTTTTTCCCTGTCTTCACGTAGTAGTCGTCCGCGCTCCGGATTTGGAGAATGTATTGCTACTCCTCCGTGTCGACTTCTCTTCTCAAGTCAAGATGGAAATGAGCCACCATTCTATTGCGCTCCGCCAAATTGAGCAAATTCAACCCGAGGTAGAAATGTGCTGCAAATGGCACGATGTAGTGTGGAGGCGACTTATCTCGCAGATTCCACACCATCTGCCTCGTTCTCCCATGAAAACACCTTGCCCAATTAATTGATTCTCATGCAAACAATTTGTGAAAGAACACCGCTTGGTGTTTCATCACATAAGTTGTTCTCTCCGGCTTTAGGATTGCCATCAAAGCACTCACAATTCCTCTCTTGACAGGATCTTTGTAACTTTCTACCTTGTACCCATTCTTTGTTCTCTTCGACGAGGAGGCATCTCTCACCTCCTGCATTTCTTGGGCTATCTCTCCTTTCCCAAAGAACGTGGCTCCCTGCTCTGAACCCGCCTCCTTCCCGAGTACGAGTCTCCAATCCGACTCTGTCTAGCGAGCCAGATTTCCTCTCTTCCTTCTTCCTCGGGACCATCGAGACACTTACTCTCAATGATTTCTGTCATGAATCCTGGAAAACTTATGTTCTAGTTCCATGCCAGAAAGGTGCCCCAAAGTCGGCTCAAGACTTCAATCCTCGCTACTACATCTAATCTCCGAATTGCATGATTTCTCACTGCAAATTCAGAGTTTTTCTTCCCTCCTCCCATCTCTTATGCTTTCTTACTGTCTCTTGATTTCTCTCTCGCGACTTCTCCCTTGTGCACTAACCCGAGTCCAACTTTATTTCCCTTTCCCTGATCACCTGCAAGACGACTCCTCAACGGCAAAGGAAAATTGCTCAACATTTCGTCGTTGCAGTTTCAATTTTTATAGAGTTGCACTTCTTTGTCTTCTGTCACTTCGAGTTTCTACCAAGAAATCACACCTCCGACATGCACCTGTCACTGTCAATCAACCTTCGCGCGTATGAGCCGCCAGTTTTGAAACGGCCCCTTCTTGAATTTCTTGCCCCGACAAAAGGTTGTTAGACTGTCTTTGCCTCGGGTTGAGCTCCCCCCGATCCAAAGACAATTTACTTTGTATTGTATGCTGACAGGGCATTTCCGAGTACTTTGCCTTATGACCCAAAGTCACTTTATTTTGGGTTTCATCCCAAAGACAATTTTCTTTGCCTTCTTTGGCCATACAGGCGCAATCCGACTTCTCTATACACTTCTTCTCCTTTATTTAAAAAAAAAACAAAAAATGTAGGCACCATAGCAAACACTTCACCAACCTTGATCTAAAGAGTGGTTACAACCAAATTTGGATTGTAGAAGAAGACATCCACAAGACTGCCTTTTGAACAAGGTATGGTCACTTTAAGTACTTGGTGATGCCGTTTGCTCTCATTGTATTACCAATACCTAGATAGATGATCTAGAGATGAAATTTGGTTTGTTAATATCCAGAAGGATTTCATACATGATGGACTAAGTAGATAAGCTAGAGGTGTCACCAAAAGATTACTTCTACTAATAGGCCAAAAGTTGAAACATGCTTGGAAACTTTAGAATCAATAGCTAGGCATATGATCTAGAGGTGAAACTTGGGGCGGTGTCATCTAGAAGGATGTTACACATGATGGAGAATATAGATCAGATAGAAGTATCACCAAAAGAGCACTTCTACTAATAGAGCAGAAGCCAAAATAGGCTTGAAAACTTTAGGCAATTTTGGAGGCCTAAACAAATGAATTAGGCCTAAAAAATATGCATACCCCCACCCCTCCCAATAGAGTAAAGGCTGGCCTTCCTTCCCTCCTTGTTTTTCTCATTGAGAGCTTTCCAATGGTACCTCACCCATGTGATTATGAGATTCTTACAAGAAGATTCCCTAAAATATTCCCTCTGGTCAAAGCCTATTTGACCAACCAAATGGGACCAAGACCAATATGTCACCCATCCAAGAAATTAATCTAAGGGTGGAGCTTTCTGATAGGTCACTTATCCATGTACTTAATCGTATGGTAGAGCTTCATTGGAGAAGATCCTCCTTGGCTATATAATAAAGAGAAGGTGCTCCTTTGGAGCATCTGAGTATTGAGTGTGAAATCTATATTTTCTCTCTTGTATCTCTCTTGAAGAGTTCTCTTGTCCTTAGAGTATTACACTCACCAACACACCAGTCACTTTCATGAGTTTGATGAATGACATATTTCATCTATACTTGGATAAATCTGTTATTGTTTTCCTAGATGACATCCTTGTCTATAATAGGACAATGATAGAACACAAACAACATCTATAAGAGGTCCTTTAGATTCTATGATAGAATCAATTGTATGCCAAAATCTCAAAGTGTGAGTTTAGCAAGTCTGAAGTAGACTACTTGGGACATAGAGTAAGTGCATAAGGTATCCAAGTATTAAAAGATAAAATAGAGATCATTCAAAAATGGAGTGCTCCCAAAGATCAAACTAAGCTCAAGAGTTTCTTGGGATTGACAGGGTTCTATTGGCAATTTGTCAAAGACCTCCAAGGTGGCACAACCTCTAATGGCACTACTTGGCAAGAAGAAGTGGACGTGAGAACCACATAAGATTTGGGCTTTTAGGAATTGAAAGATGCATTACTACATGCACCAATCTTGAAATTGTATGAACTAAAATGTCCAATCAAGTTGGCTACAAATACATCAGGCGTAATTATAGGAGCAGTCCTACAACAAGAGTGGCATGACAAATGGCACCTTATTGCATATTTCTCTTGAAATTTGTTACCAGTGGAACTCAACTATCACACTACCAAACGAGAGGAGTTGGCCATTGTCTTGGCAACCAAGAATTGGAAGCACTATCTTGGCAAGAAGGCATTTGTAGTGGAGATTGATCACAAACCTCTAGTCTACTTAGAAACATAAAAAGATCTATCTCATCAACAGATTTGGTGAGCAGAGTGGAGACAAAGGTTCAACATGATGATCACATAAGTGGAAGGCAAGAAGCAACTTGTAGATGCATTTACCCAAATGCCTATGGTACACAATCTAGTGATAGAAGTCAAGATGAACCCTAAATTTTGGCCAAGAATTCTTGCTGCTATAAAAATTGACCCACATATTGTAAGAGCTTGATCATCCAAAGGTGTCACTAGTACCCAAGTACTTGCTTTTTTTGATGGTAGGTTATGGATCTTACAGGACATGGCCATAAGAACCACCATCCTAGTAGACTATCATGATTTTGCCAATGTAGGTCACATAGGAGTAGACAAGACCTTGGATGTAGCCAAATGCCATTACTACTGGCCCAAGATGATGTGATGGAGTATGTTTGAAGCTGCCTATTATGTCAACAAGATAAAGCTTCTAATCAAGCTCTTGCACGACTCCTTCAAACCCTTCCTACTCCTACATACCGTTGGGAACAAATTGTAATACCATGAGCTAGCCATATGATCTAGATGTGAAATTTGGTTTGGTAACATCTGGAATGATGTTATACGTGATAGTCAAAATAGATCAAATAGAAATATCACCAAAAGAGTACTTCTACTAATAGGGCAGAAACCAAAACAGACTTGAAAACCTTAGAGCCAATAGCTAGACATATGATTTAAAGATGAAAATTGGTTTGGTAACATCAGGAAGGATGTTACACATGATAGATTAAACAGATCAGAAAGAGGTATCACCAAAAGTGGACTTCTACTAATAGAGTAGGAACCAAAATATGCCTGAAATCTTTGAAGGCAATTTCGAAGGCCTAAACGGATGAATTAGGCCTCGAAAATGTGCAAAAACCCCCTCCCCCAAACCATAATAAAGGCTAGCATTCCCTCCCCCTTGCTTTGTCTCGTCGAGAGCTTTTCAATGGTACCTCACCCATGTGATTCTGAGATTCCTACAAGAAGATTCCCTAAAAGATTCCCTTTGGTCAAAGCTTGTTTGACCAACCAGATAGGACCAGGACCGACATCTCACCCCATCCAAGTAAGTAATCCAAGGGTGGAGCTTGCTGACATGTCACCTATCTGTGTGCCTAATCCTATGGTGGAGCTTCCTTGGAGAAGATCCTCTTTGTCTATATAATAAAGAGAAGGTGCTCCTTTGGAGCATCAAATGATTGAGTGTGAAATCTGTATTTTCTCTCTTCTCTTGTCCTTGGAGTATTACAAAAATAAGCATGGATCTGGTTTGCAAATTTCCCAAGACCACCTCAAGGTTTGACTCTATTGTAGTCTTTGTTGACCGCCTTAGCAAAATGATTCATGTGCATCCTACCACCAAGGATGTGACTGCTCCACAATTAGCCCAATTGTACTTAGATGCAATCTTTTCTCACCATGGCTTGTCTCAAGTGCTCATCACATATAGAGGCACTCGATTCACTAGTTTATTTTGGAGAACACTCTTTGGTTTCATCAAAACCAAATTGGCCATGTCTATGGCTTACCACCCACAAACCAATGGACAAACAAAGTGGGCTTATCGCACTATTGAAGACATGCTCCGAGGCTTCACCCTAGAGGAGCAAGAAAGGTGGGATACCTTGCTCCCATTGGTGGAGTTTGCATACAAAAATTTAGTGAATGCATCCACATAGGCCACACCGTTCTTCCTCATGTATGGAGAGCATCTTTTCACTCCTTTGAGCTTGATGAAGATCTGCCTAGTGAATACCAAAGTAGATATTGTCAACACTTTTGTTTCCAAAATCCAACAAGGAGTAAAGAATGCCAAAAATAGGTTGCAGATCATCCAAAATTGATAGAAATAGTATGCATCATTAGCACATGGAGTTCAATGTTGGGGAATAAGTCTAGCTATCAACAACCAACCTCATTATTTGGCCCTTGTAAGCTTAGACCTTGTTTTATTTGGCCATGTTTTATTTATTGTTTTATTTTCCCATCCTTTGTTGCATCAATGCAATGGCCTATCACTTTGAGATACTGCTGCAAATGAAGATCCACCCAGTATTTCATGTTTCCTTACTATACCGATATGCTCTCCAACCGTCCCACTTCTCTTCCATACAATAAAGTTGACCTTGTCCAACACTCGTTGATGAGGCGGAGGAATATGAGGTCAAACGCATTCTTCAAATGCGTATCCATGGTACTTGCCATCCGCATTTGGAATATTTGGTACATTGGAGAGGGTACCCATTGTATGAGGCAATGGGAGCCAACAACTAACCTGACCAATGCATTGATGTTAGTGAAATATTTTGAGTAACAACTTTGCAATGAGGACGTTGCTTCTTAAAAGGGGAGAGGTTTGTAATACCAATAGCTAGACATATTAGCTAAAGGTGAAAATTGGCTTGGTAACATCTAGAAGGATGTTATGTATGATAGGCTAGGCAGATCAAATAGAGATGTCACCAAGAGAAGACTTCTACTAATAAGACAGGAACCAAAAAAACCTAAATTTGTAATACCAAAAGCTAGGCATATCATCCAGAGGTGAAAATTGGCTTGGTAACATAATGAAGGATGTTATACATGATAGGCTAGGTAGATAAGATAGAAGTGTCACCAAAAGAGGACTTCTACTAATAGATCAAAAGTAAAAAATAGCTTGGAAACTTCAGAGCCAATTTTGGAAGCCTAAACAGATGAATTAGGCCTCAAAAATGTGCATATTTCCCCTCATTCCAATGGAGAACAAGTTGGCCTTCTCTCTCCCAGGTTTGTATCATCGAGAACTTTCTAATGGTATCTCATGTGATTTGGAGATTCCTACAAGAAGATTCTCTCTGGTCCAAGAGGGTTTGACCAACCAGATAGGATCAGAACCAACATATCACCCATGCATGCAACTAATTTAAGGGTAGAGATTGTAACCAATCCATATATCTGATCCAAGGGTGGAGCTTCCTTTGGGAAAGTCCACTTTGCTATATAATACAATCAAGGTGCTCCTTTGGGAGCATCGGTGGTTGAGTGTGAAATTGTATGTTTCTTCTTGTGTGTTTCTCTTAAGGTCTCCTATCCTTGGAAGATTACAACCACCCAATCTGGATGGATGTCCAAGGATGCTCAAATGCCCATAATAACCATCTCACAATTGTAATACCATTAGCTAGATAGATTATCTAGAGATGGAAATTGGCTTGGTAATATCTTTAAGGATGTTGTATACCATAGTCTAAGTAGATCAAATAGAAGTGTCACCAAAAGAGTACTTCTACTAATAGGCAGAGGCCAAAAACACCATGAAGGTCCACTCGTTTTGGAGGTCCAAACGAGTGAATTAGGCCTTAAAATAAATGTTTGGACGCCTTCTTCTTTTGTCTTATTGACAAGGACAGACATGTCACCAATCTATGTAGCTAATCTAACGGTGGAGCTTGTTGATATATCACCAATCCATGTATCACCAATCCATGTATTTGATCCAAGGGTGTAGATTCCTTTGAGTGGATCCTCTCTGCTATATAATAAAGACAATGTGCTCCTTTGGGGCATCGGAGTATTGAGGAATGAAACCTTGTGTCTCTCTTGTGTTTCTTCTCTTGGGCTTTCTCATATCCTTTGAACATTACAATAACACTTTCGAATAGCTAGAGCAAATTGATAGGGAGACAAGAAGGAAGAAAAAGATTGCTACAACTTTAAGCAGATAGTGTGAGAGCCATATGCAAAAAAAACATCCCTAATGGCAATGTGCATAGATCTAAGGTCTCCTTTGCCACAACAAGGAGGCTCCAAACAAACAAGGTGCGCCAAGAAGCACATGACCATCATGCATAACATCCTTCTAGATGTTACCAATTCACCTCTAGATAATATGTCTAGCTATTGGTATTACAATGAAGACGAACATGTAGAGATACTACCGGATTGTGGAAGGGATATGAGGGGGTGGACTAGAAGTGGCCTCCACTCTCATATGCAAACAATGAGATCTCCTTCTATGTTGGGCAAGATTGATCCCTACCCATGGACAATTTGGACAAGACTATGTAGGATGCTAATGGGGTGGGATATAATGATGTGCAAAGGGCTGATGTGGAGGAGATTGATGTTGTTGGGCTGGTGAGGCGGTAGGAGGAGGAGGAAGCTCCAAATGGTCATGTAGAGGTGGCAAGGCAATAGGGGTGGGATGAGAGACCGAGGTGGAAGGAGGGTGTGAAGCATACATGACTTGAGGATGAGGGATAGGGAGCAAAGGGTGAGGTATCCTCCATAAGGGAGTCCACTCCTACAATGTGCTCCACTAGTATAAGAGAAGCGTGTGTCCTAGGGATCGAGGGGAAACCATCTGAATAAACCTCAAAAATTTTGGATGCATGTTGAAAAAGATGATGGTCGGCCCCCTGCTCGCACACATGATGTGTGGGATGCCCGATGAAGAGTGACGCTTGAGATAGTCCTTCTATGGCTCCATGCCAATGAAAAAAATGGTGCATCTAGAAAGAATATATTGAAAGTGTACACCTCCAAAAGAATACACAAGAAAGTCCACCACCCAAAAACAAGATATAGTAGAGAAATGCAATGTATCCTTACACAAAAGAGAAGAGCACCAAAGGATTAAAAAATAAAAGAGTAAAAATTGATAAGAGAGGTGAGGAGTGCATATATGCAACCACCAAAGATCTCCCTTTGTCTCCAATATCCCGTCCACAAGTAGGTGCCATTGCCAGTCCGTGATAGTGCTCATAGTGCTCAGCATTGAACCTCAAGCCCGCACTAATGAAGTCAATAATGGTGGATCTCCGAAGCAACTCTAGAAGACTCTATAGTGTGTGATATGTTGGCTTGTCTAGGTAGTAGTGCTTGACTCCTATGCACAAGTCCACTAAAGAATCCGCTGGTATGTAGGTACCACCCCATGTGGGACACAAATCCGTTTGTACAAAAACCTGCCTATACAAGGACCGTTTGGTACAAGAATAATTTGGTCGAAGAACACACCAATACCACAACCGTCTCCCTGTCAAGAACTTGTCACCATGCCAAATCCCTAATCCCTAAACCCCCTCACCTCCTAACAGTCAGTCGGGTGCAATTCTCTACTTGACTTCTTCCGATCCTTCTTGCAAGCCTACGTTGTCATGGTAGTTCAAAGTATAGGCACAAAGGCAGGCGTGCGCAGAATAGCTCCATGCAGTCTCGCTGCCCCTCAGATTTACTGTCCGCGGACACAAAGAGTCTTCACTGTTACTCAACCACAGTCAAATTCATTCTCCGCGTGTGTTTGGGAATTGACTCTTGAGGTTCATTCTCCGCATGTGTTCGAGAATTGACTCCTTAGGTGTCTTTACGATCACGGACCCGATGATCCAGTTTTGCAGAGGCCAGGCACTAACAAGGACTTTCACTTGTGCATTTTCACATCTTACTCAAGCTTTATTGTAAACTAAACCGAAAATAGTCACAAATGATTACTTGATTCTCCAAACCCCAATGATGATTACTTGATCTTCCATCAAGCTTTCCCTGTATGAACCTCGAGATACTGTACCCCAAAAAATTCACTCAACGCTGTTCACCGTGACCAGAACCGTAGCCAATTTCATGTAATGATGTGTGCGCCATGATGTAACCGTTAACCATCGACGTGGCGAGTGCAGAGTCATGGACGTTGATCAATTCTATCTAAATAGAATTGATTTTTCAGGCAAGGCGTTCTGAATAAAGAGGTTCACACATCAATTCCATAGCCGTTGGAGTATGGCAGGGGATTGCATTTCACTCACGAAATCACGCCTCAAATGATGAATACGGTAGACGAGATGATTACGTGGTACGTTCTGAGACTCAACTGATCCTCACCTATTCTCCGTGGACCATGAAAATTCTTGATAAGCGTAGAGGAATTCCGTCTGGAGAGGACACCATACTACTGCATCTCTTCAGTGACTATCTTAATCTTGAATGGATTTAATCTTGTGTTAAGTCGTTAGTGAGCCAATTTCAAGCCCTCAATGAAGTTCAAGCTGTCGGACATAGGTTTCTTTTTTCCCCTTCAGACAACAGACAATGCACGAATGAATCGATCCACCTAAGCGGAGCTTCGTTTCGCTGGGATCGATCGCCTTACCACTTATTCTGGAGTTTTGAGGACAGAACTCCCTAACGTCCTACTTAATCTGAAACTCTAGGTCAGTACTCTCGATCGATGGGAACATACTGGCAATCGAGCACTCTTTCTGCAAGTCACGTTGACAACCGTACTTTACCCCCCACACATTCTGAATCGAAAAACGGAGATGATAATGAGACGTAAGACTGTGAGACGGTGCACACAAATGAAGGATTTTAACACGTTTAGTTTTAGAGTCATGTGATTTTGAAAGCAATATAAATTTGGATCTACACTTACACTTATAGGACACCCTGTTTAAAAATGTAATTTGATTGTCAAGACAATTCTATACGAAATATGATGACCATGTATCCTATAAGAAATGGACTGACATCATGTAAGAAATGGACTGACTCTTTAGGTGTCTTTACGATCACGGGTCCTTTTACATATCATAAACTCTCTACTCGTAATGTTAACAGTTTTGAACTTCATTTCCTTCTAAATACTTTAGTATCCAAAGTCTTGGATCTTTGGTGAAATTTAGAACTTGTTGGAATTCATTTCTTCACAATTCATAAACTCTTTATATATAGTATCAAGAATTCAGAATTTCCTTCTCTATAAATGTTTTAGTTGCCACGTATCTGAACTATTAATGACAATACGAGGAAAACTAAATATAAAAAATGGCAATCTTTTGTACTGATATCATTGGATTGATAACAAAATTAGCTGAAAAAGGGTATTTAGCTTATCATTGACTTTATTGGAATTTTTTAATAAAATTTCTAACTTTAATAGCAATAACAAAGAACTTAGCTTGAATAATTAATTAGCAGTCTTTGAATCGCTCAATGACTTACCTAACATTCCACTCATATGAAAAGAATCTTATAATCTCAAATTATAAGATTACACAAGTAGTAAACAAATAATCTAGATATTTCTGAAGCTCTTTGAAACATTTGTTTTTAACTCTTTTTCCAGTTCTACACATGGGATATTGTGCTCTCAATCTCAAGTATGAGATTATCAATATTTACAAATAATGAAATTTTAACTCTTCTTATAAGTACTCATAAAGTTTTTTTCAATAAGTCCACATTAAGTCTATTGATTCAAACATACTTTGGCTAGGTTTGAAATAGTTTATAAATTAAGAAGGTTTGCACAACTATTGAATGTTTGAGCAAGAGAATTTTAAGTATATGTCAATGATTGTAAAAATCTTGACTAATAGATTCTTTATTCTTTCTTGCTTTGAAATTCTCTTAAGAACTTTTATGGCAAGTGCAAAATTGAAAAGCTAAAAGATGTTAGGTTTATTCTTATGCATTAGGGTTACACTGGAATCAGGATTGATCTCTTGCAAGTTGATGGTTAGAGTGGACTGGGAGAATGTGAGAGCTCTGGACTTGAATGACAGATATGGCGGTGAGCTTGGGGTCATTAAAGATTTTCCTGAAGCATTCCCATGGACGTAGCCTCACCCAAAGGTGAACCATGTAATTTTGTGTAATGTGTGCATGTCGTTTCATTTTTTGAGCAGTAATCAAAACAATGGTATCAGAGTAAACAAAGAGTATTCCTTCTCCACTGGTCTCTCCCACCTCTTAACAAGTAGTCTATCCATCGACCTGTCCTCAAAGTGTTGTGGCTTGCGATCTTCTTTCAGATATGAGTGTACACCTTTTTTTCTTATTTTGGATGGAGCTTGGAGAGAGGGACTTGTAGTGCCGCTAGGTGGTAGCTCTTCATTGTGTCATGGGAGAAGCTTTATCTAGTTAGTCAAATGATACATCTATAGAAGAGGGTGATATATTCCCCATGCATGCACAAGCCGAAAGGCCTCCAATATACACACCTCCATGACTTGAGATATATGCTTTGTAGGGGTTAAGCTCCTTAGTCTACTACTCCAGCACATGAGCAAAACCTGTAAAACCCTTGAAGAACTAGACTAGCTCTTCAAGCTGTTTCTCTCCTTACCTTCCTAGTGTCACGGACTTTATGCTCTGTTGGCAAATGAGCTCTCAAGGAATGGCCTCTAGCCTACGGTGTACTCTAAAACAATTCGCAGGGCTCCTGGTGTCAAGATAGAACAATTGACTCTCATGAGCTACAAGCCATAGGATACAATGTTGATAGACTCAGTATAAACATTCACAAAGGTAAAAAGTGTCAATAAACTTAGGATCCTTTTTTGTGTTTTGGTAGCGAGCATGGATTGTACTATTGGAGGATCAATTTGCTCAATTAAATACTCAAAGGACAAGTGGATGGGAGGAGGTGATTAAGTAAGGGTGCAAATATGTTATAGCACAGTCCATGAAGCAGTAGTGGTTGTTACTAATTTGAACGTTCCATTGTGTGAGAGAGAATGGATTCATTGTGACCAGAGAAACTAAAGTGGAGGAGGAATATATGAGAGTTCTTGTTACAATAAATTGCCGTGGAGCGCCGGAGGATTTAGCAGATTATTGTGAGACATATGGAGAACAGAAAGTTGCTTGTACAACTGAGAATGCATTGAAGAATATCTTCTGTTGCACAATCAATTTGAGAGCGAGTCAAAATATCAAGGAAGGGAGAAAGGAAAGCTTTGTCCTTTGAGCAACTTGAGAAGTCTGAAGACCCATTTTAGTAGGGAGTTTTCCATACAAGCTGGATCAACACTTCTTCTTTGATTCCAGCAAAAGCAGAAGAAGGAAGGAAGGAAGGAAGGATCAAAAGTCGATAGAAGGCTCTTCATCACATTACTACAAAATTCTTGTTAGAACAAAAGGACGGTAGGAGCTGAAATCTTGAAGAGATAGCGGCCACTAGATGGTGTATGTACTTGCTCATTTTGTCTTCAGCCACAGTCCACCTTTCTTCAAGACAAGAGACTTAAGGTA
This sequence comes from Lunularia cruciata, assembly GCA_948567375.1. Lineage (NCBI taxonomy): Eukaryota > Viridiplantae > Streptophyta > Marchantiopsida > Lunulariales > Lunulariaceae > Lunularia > Lunularia cruciata. Next base: position 55,050,614 of record OX419756.1, on the reverse strand, counting down.
GGACATTCTGTCAAAGAAGTTGGTAATGAGTAGAGCTCAAGAGATAATTCTTTCAAAGAATCCAAAGAATTAATCTTTGGCATTTTTTCTCTATACCTATCTACATTTGAGAGAGTGAAATCATTTACAAACTTGCATGAGGTAATTCCTTGCTTCAAATAACGCTCATGTGTGGCTAGTCAGCATCAAGCTCAAAAGCATGGGACAAGTATAGTTAAAGTAAGAAAAGATTCTGCACCTCCTTGTAGCCAGCCACGTTTGAGAAGAACCTATAAGAAAAATATTTTGCAGTGTCCATTGTCCGTTGCTAACACATCGTGTGTGCTCATTTTGATGATGAGACTACTGATGTTGAAGTATGTAGGCTGCAATATTCTACTTTCTTATTGGCAATAAATCCAAGAGTTAAAACAACAACTTGCCAAATGTCCCTGAACTACTTGAAGCTAGTGTGCCTCAGTAATCTGCAGTTTTGGAGAAAGATAATTCATTGTTAGAAAGCCTTAAGATCTGTACAATCCTTATCCAGAGTTCTTGAGCAAGTCTTGTAGTGAGCTTTTGTATATATACCGGTAGAACTCCTCCTCAATTAAAGGTTTGTTGTTGCACCGATAAAGACAAGCAAGAAGTAGAACCCAAAGAGAGTCATTGGGGGAGTAGTCTTAGGCTTATGAATGTGGTACAGATTCCACAATTTTGACCTCCCTTGGAGTTCAAATCATAAATTTTGACTTGAGACTCAAATGAATGATTTGTTTAGTGCATTTGAAAGCTTATCTTTAGTGCTTCAAGTTGATGCAAATAGATGTTGACTTTGAGTACTTGAAGAATCTGCTGTAAAATTATTTCCGTCTCATGACCCACTCTCTAGAGTATTGGAGTTTTAAGATGGAAGGTTCATGGACTCAAGAGGAGTCTCTAAGTGCAGCAATAGCCTCAATAGTACATGTGGAGCATAAGAAAGTCAAGATGGGTATTTTGAAGCTTGGTGGACCCAAGTTTGATGTGGCAAAGTTTGATGGCTGCATGGATTACTTGTTGTGGGAATTGAAAGGTGAAAGGAGTACTAAGGGCAACTAGTTTGGGTAAGCTCTTGAGGGAGAAACTTGAGGATGTGAGACAAAGTGATTGGGATGATGTGCAAGAGCAAGCCATGGATATTGTTCCGCTCACCTTCAACCCCATGTGAGCAAGAAAGTGGTGGACCATTCCAATTCTACCTCATTGTTTGATGTACTTCAAGGCAAGTATCATCAGAATGAACTATCAAATTGACTGTACACCAATCTCAAACTAATTGTAAAAGACCAAAACCGAGGAGAGAAATAGGAGAATGGAAACTCACATTGGGACACTTGAATGAGGGAAAACTCCAAATGCCTAGCATGAGCTTTGGCTTTGGTATTTATAGGTAGCATACAAGGTCCTTGAGAAGCTTCTCAAGAAGCTTCCTCAAGCCGCTTTCTTAGAGTGCAAGCCAAGTTAACTAGGAAGCTTCTCAAGAAGCTTCTTTCTAGAAGCCGTCTACTTGGCGTGCAAGCTAAGCTAGTTAGAAGCTTCTAGAGGCTTCCTTCTAGAAGCTACTTACTTGAGGTGCAAGCTAAGCTAACCGGGAAGCTTCCCAAGAAGCTCAATAGATACTTCTGGAATATTCTAGGCTACTTTGTCTTATGTGCTACTTTGTAAGCCCGACTAACTTCATCGCTAAACTCCATATTGTTACATATTCCCCCGCCGCTAGTTGGTGACGTCCTCGTTGCCAATGAAGCTTCGAATTCTTGGATGGCCATCTGTGCATTTTGGAGGTGAGAAAGAGGCTCCCAGGTGGCATCATGAAGGGGATACCCTTTCCAAAGGACCTTGTACTCCGTATGTTGGCGACGGCCTCGTTGGATATGGCGACGCACAAGGATACGATCAACTTCGTACTCCTCATGATCATTGATAGGGACAGGAAGAGGGGGAGGTTGGACTCGAGAGGAAAAGGAAGAGGGGTTAGGAACAAAGGGTTTCAACTTGGAAACATGAAAGACAGGATGGATACGCATTTGACAAGGTAAGGCAAGTCGATAAGCAACAGGAGAGACAATTTAGGTGATATCAAAGGGTCCTATCCAATTAGGAGCAAGTTTACAAACTTGGGTATCAAGTGGGAGAGGGAGGTTACTGGAGGATAGCATGACTTTATTACCAACTTCAAGGTGAGATCACGACGATGATGGTCAGTATATTGTTTTTGGCGATTCTGAGCAACAAGGAGGTGAGACTTGGCTTGTTGGAGCGATTGGGATATAGTGGTCAAGAATGTGGAAGTATGAGGAACCTGAGAGGGAGGGGGAGCAAGAAGAGAATCTAGAACAAGCGGATCTTGGCCAAAATTGAGAAAGAAGGGAGAAAATCTGGTGCTTGCCTATTTGGAATTGTTGTAGGCAAATTCTGCAACTGCAAGACATTCATCCCAATTGGTATGGTAGACATTGACAAAGGCCCGCAACATATCTTCCAATGTACGATTGGCACGTTCGGTTTGTCCATCAGTTTGAGGATGATAGGCCGTGGACAAAGCAAGCTTGGTGCCGAGTATTTGGAAGAGTGCTTGCCAAAACTTCCCGGTAAATCGAGGATCACGGTCAGAGATGAGTACACGTGGCATCCCATGATGCTTGAAGACATTGTTGAAGTAGATTTGTGCTAAGGTTGGAGCATCCATGGTATCATAGGTTGGTGCCAAGTGGATTTGCTTACTGATTTGCTTATCCACAAACACCACAATTGCGGTGTGTCCTTGTTTTGTCTTTGGCAAGGATGTGATTAGATCCAAGCTCACATGCTCCCAGCAAGCGGATGGAATGGCGAGTGGTTGAAGGAGTCCACTCGGCTTTTGGTTACTAGCCTTGTTACGTTGGCAGCTCTCACACAATCTGACAAATTCTTGAACATCTTGTGTCATGTTGGGCCACCACCATTGATGTTGGAGGGTACCCAAGGTCTTGTCCACACCCATGTGACCAGCGATGGGTAAATCATGGGCTTCTTGAAGGCGCACAAGTCGAAGATCACCTTTGGCTAGAACATAGATCCGATCCGCATGGAATAGAAGGTCTTCCTTGAAGGAGAAGGTGTTGTACTCCTTGTCACCTATTGTTAGACGACCATGTATCATTTGGAAGAAGGGATCTTGTTGTAGAGCTAACCGAAACTCGTTATGGATCTTGGGGTCAATTGACACCGTCGTAATTGATGCCGCGATGAGAGGAATGGACTTCAAATCAGGTCGTCGTGATAGAGCATCAGGGATGACATGGAACCAACTTGGTTTGTACTCAAGTTTGATGTCAAACAATTGAAGTTGCTCTTCCCATTGATGATGTTGACTCTTCATGTGCTCCAGGTGTAAGGTTTGCAACAATGGCTTGTGATTAGTTCACATGATCACTTGTTTTCCCAAGAGATAATGCCTCCATACCTTGGTGGCATATACCATTGCAAGTTGTTCTTGATCTCAAGCAGAGTAATTTCTTTCAGCTGTATTTAGTCGGCGAGACACAAAGGCAATGGGATGTAGTCCATCTGGAAATTCTTGTTGCAACATAGCTCCAATTGCAAAGTTAGAAGCATCAAAATCAACCACACAAGGTAGTTGAGGATCATATGGTTGAAGAATGGGTCTTGAAGACACCATATGTTTCAACTTCTGGAATGCTTCTTCATGTTTGGTGTTCCACTGGAAGCTCAAGTTCTTTCCCAAGAGGTTAGTCAATGGTGCAGCCACATGAGCATAATAGTGGATGAACCGCCGGTAAAAACTGGCCAATCCATTGAATGCCCGTACTTTTGTAGCATCGTTTGGGGTAGGCCAATCAGTAATTGCCTTGATCTTCTCTTCCTCCATCTTGATCCCCTCTGATGAGATCTTATGACCAAAGAAGGTAACCTCCTTCTGCCAAAAAGCACACTTCAACTTCTTGCAGTAAAATTTCCATTGTCGTAGTCGTCTTAGGACTTCTCACACATGATTCACGTGTTCTACCGCTGTCTTGCTATAGATAAGATATCATCGAAGAACACCACCACTGACCGATCCAATAGTCCATCCAACACCCGATGCATCTGATCCATGAAGACTGCTGGAGCATTAGTGAGTCCAAAAGGTAGAACTCTCCACTCAAAATGTCCATACCTTGTGCGAAAGGCAGTCTTTTGCACGTCCTCTCCTTCAATAGGAATTTGCCAATAGCCGCTACAAAGATCTAGCTTGGAAAAGTAGCGTGCTCCACTTAATTGATCAAGCAGGTCATTGATCCAAGGCAAGGGATATGCATTCTTCACGGTTTGCTTATTGAGCCCACGGTAATCAATACAAAAACGAAGTCCTCCATCCTTCTTTGGAACAAATAGTACCGGTGCTCCCCATGGAGAGGTACTATGTCGTATGAAATCCTTCTCCAACAACTCTGTAAGTGTTGTTCGTAACTCCTCCAACTCCTTTGGTGAGAGCCGATAGATTGGTCTACTAACTTGAGTACTCCCTGGCAATAACTCAATCTTGAAGGGCATACCTCAATCAGAGGGTAATCCCTTTGGCAGATCATCCGGAAACACATCTGCAAACTCCTGAACTATCCGATCAACCGTTGCTTGATGCGGCACCTGGCCCTCCTTAGATTGTTCTTGTGCAATCGGCTTGATCCACACCGCAAATACAAACTTATCTTCCTCCAAAGCTTGCTCTATGGCTGCTTCATCAACAAACTTCCCTTCTAGGGACTCATCTCTCTTCCAAGCTTGCTCCATGGTTGCCTTCTTGGCAAACTTCCCATCTTGGGACTCATCTCCTTTCCAAATTTGCTCTATGTCTACCTTCTCAACAAACTTCCCATCTTGGGACTGACTATTCTTAGGTGTCTTACTCAGAGGTGCCAGACAACATAATCGGAAATTCCTACCTTGGTGTTGTACTTGAATTTGACGTTGGGTCCAATCAAATTGAACCTTATGATGTTCAAGCCAAGGTAGACCCAAAATGATATCATAGTGTAGAGGTGCCACTACAAACCTCATACACTCCAAATACTCCTTCCCAATCTTGAAGGTAACAAGATGCGAGGTGCAGAATGCAGAACCTTTTCTACCATCCGCCATCATCAAACTACTTCCAATCACTGGCTTGATAGGAATACCCAATTCCTTTGCTACTTGCATAGATATGCAATTCTATGAACTTCTAGAATCAACCAAAATCCTACAACCCCGATTAGATATTGTACCTTGCAAGTGAAGCAAACTTGCATAGGTCAAGCCTTCAATCCCATTGGAACTAATCAAGCTCCCAATAGGCGGCTCAAAATCTCCTATTGGGATTCTTCGTTTCCCTGATCATTCTATTCCACAAACTCCATTTGGGCAACTTGTTGAGGTTGCTCATTCCTAAGTGGACATTCAGCAATACGATGTCCAACTTGGCAACAATAAAAACAACCTCCATTTTGTCGTAATCTTTCTCTATCTGCTATGCCAAGTGGTCTTCATTGGATAGCATCAATCTCCATTGGTACCGGTTCTTCCACTTGTGGTATAGGTAGGTTTTGTGTAGGTTGAGGTCGAGACCAAGTTGTCGCAACTAAGGAATCAAAACGCTCAGCCAATTGCATGGCTTCTTCTACGTTTTGTGGCTCTTGCATGGTCACCTCTAATCTGGTTTGTGACTTCAATCCTCGCACAAATCGATCCAAAACTTCACCTCCTTGGATATCTGGAATTTGCATGATGATATTCTAAAATTGTATGATGTAGCTTCTCACCGAGCCAATCTGCCTCAACTCCACCAATTTATCTCGTGCAGCTTGGGTGGCATTTATAGTCTAAAATTGACCAAGTATTGCATCCTTGAATTCTACCCATGTCAAAATCGGTGTAACAATTTGTCGTTCAGCTCTTTCTACTTGGAATCGCCACCAAAGTTTTGCCATGCCATCCAATTGGCTAGAAGCCAAGAGAATTTGTTTCCGCTCGTCTTGAAGATTGGTGGCTTCAAAGTAACATTCACAGTCAAACACAAAATTCTCCACTGTGCCTAGAAGATTCTTGCTTTCAAACACCTTGGGTTTCGGAAATCGAATGCAATCTTCTCCATCTCAAACTGGCGCTCTGTCTATCTGTTCTCGTCGTTGCTGGTCTCGTTCATCCAACAATCAAGTAAGATGCTTGATTTGTTGTTGCATTGCAAGGATAACATCCGGTATTGCCGCCATTGCTACAACTCTATTCCCCTACCCTCAATTTATCTAGTTGATTAACACATAGATACAACATGTCCACCGTTCTCCATAAGTTACAATTGGAAGTATCAAGGGTTCCTCCAACACGATGATCATATGTAGAAAATCCTGCCCAAAGCGTGAGGTGATGAATTGTGTGAAACGATGCTTTGGTAATATCTGGACATGAAAGTCCCAATGGTTTGGTGGAAGTGGATTTGGTAGTCCATAAATTCCATCCATCCCATTCCTGCTCTGATACCAATGTAAAAGACTGAAACCGAGGAGAGAAATAGGAGAATGGAAACTCACATTGGGACACTTGAATGAGGGAAAACTCCAAATGCCTAGCATGAGCTTTGGCTTTGGTATTTATAGGTAGCATACAAGGTCCTTGAGAAGCTTCTCAAGAAGCTTCCTCAAGCCGCTTTCTTAGAGTGCAAGCCAAGTTAACTAGGAAGCTTCTCAAGAAGCTTCCTTCTAGAAGCCGCTTACTTGGCGTGCAAGCTAAGCTAGTTGGAAGCTTCTAGAAGCTTACTTGTAGAAGCTACTTACTTAAGGTGCAAGCTAAGCTAACCGGGAAGCTTCCCAAGAAGCTCAGTAGATACTTCTGGAATATTCTAGGCTACTTTGTCTTATGTGCTACTTTGTAAGCCCGACTAACTTCATCGCTAAACTCCATATTGTTACACTAATCACATCCAAGATGAAACCAGGGACCAATATTAGAGACCATGTGGATGCATTTTCTGACTTAGTGGTGGACTTGACAAACTTGGGAGAGGACATGAATGAGGAGTAGAAGGCGCCACACTCATTGGGCTCCTCATCGCCATCCTATCAATCATTTTCACAAGTTTTATTACATTGTGAGAAGAAGACTATTACCTTTGAAGAGGTGATACTAGCTCTACTTATGGATGACTTGCAACAAAAACTTGTTGCAACCTCGGTGTCATCTTCTACTACAGGTAGTATTTTGGTTGTCCAACGTGGGAGACCTTAGTGAAGGACTAATGATGGTGATAAGGGGAAAGGCAAGGCTAGGTCCAGGTCTAAGTATAGAGGCAAGTCCAAAGAGAGGAAAATAGTGACTTGTTGGGGATGTGGCAAAGTAGGCCATGTGAAGAAGGAGTGTAAAGCTAAGGGCAAAGGAAAAGTAGATGAAGGCTCCTCAGCAAACATAGTGTATGTTGATGAGGATATTGATCTGTTGGATGATCAATATATGATTTGGGTCCCACTGTGGGTATGCACTTTGTGCCTCATCTCCTAAGAGGGATAATGAGTGGATTCTAGCTTGTGCTTGCTTGTACCATATTTGCTATATCAAGGAGTTCTTCCAATCACTTAAAGTATCAAATGGTTCAGTTTTCATGGGGAATGATCAACTTTGTCGGATTGAGGGTATCGGATCCGTAAGGATTCAAATGTTTGATAGAGTTGTGCGTAAGTTGAATGATGTTGGGTTCATACTTGACATGAAGAAGAACCTAATTTCCCTTGGAGTATTGCATGCCAAAGCTCATCAATGGAGTGTTGATGATGGGTTACTTAGAGTTATTTATGGTGGTAAGGTTATCTTGCAAGGTAATTTTCAAAAGAATCTATTTGTATTGGAGTGCACTATAGTGTATGGAGAAGCCAATGTAACTAGATCTCAAAATGGGATGAAAATTGTGTGTCATTCACGGCTAGATCATCTAAGTGAGAAAGGTTTGGCTATCTTGAGAAGAAATGGCTTGCTTTCTAGCTTGAAGACTGTGAAGTTGGATTTTGTGAGCATTGCCTCTTTGGAAAATAAAATAGATCTGTTTTTGGAGTGGGGACTCATATTTCCAAGGATATACTTGAGTATGTACATAGTGATGTGTGGGGACCATCCCTTATACCCTCATACTTTGGAAAAGTTTACTATGTGACATTTATTGATGATTACTTGAGGTTTGTGTGGATTTATTTCATGCACCACAAGTCTGAAGTCTTTGCCACTTTCAAGAAGTGGAAGACCTAAGTGGAGACTCATATTAGGGAGAAGGTAAGGTATCTGAGATCAGACAATGGCGGGGAGTATGTCTTTGGAGGGTTTCAGGGGTACTGCACAAAACAAGGGATAACTCACCACCTTACCACAATTTACACTCTGTAGCAAAACGGTGTTGTTGAGTGGGTCAACCAGACATTATTGGAGCATGCACGGAGTATGTTGAGCAAATCAAAGTTGCCACATGAGTTTTGGGCAGAAGGTGTCAACATAGTAGCATATGTGGTAAATATTTCTCCATCTAGTGCAATCAACTTCAAGATGCCATATGAGTTGAGGCATCAGTGACCAACTGATTATGGTAGATTGATAATTTTTGGTTGTGAGACATATTCACTCGCACCTAAGGAGAATAGGTCTATGTTAGATGCTAAGTCAAAGAAATGTGTTTTTCTTGGCTATGAAAATGGAGTGAAGGCTTACAAGCTATGGGATCCATTAGCGTGTAAGATTGTTGTCAATAGGGATATATCCTTTAATGAATCCAGATCATTTAAGGAGGGGGAGAATGCTCAAGCTCACTAAACTGACAAAGGTAAGTCTCCCACCCTTGATCTAGTTGAGGGGGAGATTGATCACTTAAGTGATGAGGAGGAAGGGGGTGCTCCTATAACAGAGCAAAAACAAGTGGAGCAAGTAGTTGCTAGTGAGCAACAAAATATGCTAGGTCAGCCTCACATTGGACCTACACATGGAGATCAAGCAGAGAGTTCATAAAGGAGGTCATCAAGGCGTGCTAGTCAAGCTCCAAATAGATATGGTACGTGGACTAAATCAATTAAATTGTTGGATGATGACTTGACTTCTGGAGATGATGCTCATGCTTTGGAAGAAGATGAACCCTCATCCTGCAAGGAGGCATGTTCTTTTATTGAGAAGGATGAGTGGTTTGGTTCTATGGAGAGGGAGATGGAATACTTGAGAGATAACAAGACTTGGGAGCTAGTTAGGTTACCTAAGGATCATTAAGTGATAGATTGCAAGTAGATTTACAAGTTGAAGGAGGGTCACAAGGAGGGATCTAAGATCTACAAGGCTAGGTTGGTAGCCAAAGGGTTCACTCAAGAGAAGGGGGTGGACTACAATGAGGTCTTTTCTCTTGTTGCAAAGTATTCCACAATACTTCTATTGTGTATGCTTGTTGCAATATTTGGTCTTACCTAAGATTAGATGGATGTTGTCATGACATTTCTTTATGGCACCTTGGATGAGAAGATCTTCATGAGACAACCCATGAAGAGAGTCCAAGAGTACAAAGTGTGCATATTGCTAAAGTCCTTGTATTGATTGAAGCAAGCACCTCATCAAGAGGTTTGATGAGTTTATGCACGCTTAGGGTTTAAATAGGAGTTTATTTGATTGTTGTGTAAATAAAACCAGTGAGTAATAAGACCTTTGGTTTTATTATTCTTGTGTTGTATGTGAATGATATGTTGATAGCTGCCAAGGATAGATTTGAGGTGAACAAGCTCAAGGTGCTCTTCAATTTGGAGTTTAGGATGAAGGATCTAAGGTTGGCCACAAGGATATTAGGCATGGAGATCAAGAGGAACTTGGGCACTATTCAGTTGTGGTTGACATAGGGTAAGTATGCTAGGAAGGTAATTACTAGGTTCAATATGGAGAACTATAAACCAGTAAGTACTCCTCTAGCTCCTCATTTCAAGCTTTCAGCGGCATGTTGTCCCATTGATGTTGTGGAGAAGGGTTTGATTGCTAACATTCCTTATGAGAAGGGTGTTGGGAGGCTCATGTACTTGATGACTTGCACTAGACCTGATCTTGCCTTAGCAATGAGTAAGGTGTGCAAGTATATGTCAAATCTAGGAAGGACACATTGGGAAGCAGTTAAGTGGATTCTCATGTATTTGAGAGGTACACTAGAGTATGGGCTCTTATTTGATAGAAGATCAATGAATGTCGCATCACTAGATAGTTATGTAGATGTTGACTATGGACAAGATCTGGACAAGAAGAGGTCAAAAACAGGGTATGTATTCACACTTGGTGGTGGGTGCATAAGTTGGAGATCTACCTTGCATAGTGTGTTGTACAGTCTACTACAGAAGCAAAGTATGTGGCAGTAGCGGAAGTAGCAAAGGAGGCAATTTGGTTGGATATACTTGTTGTTGAGATGGGGCTATTGCATGGTAATGTAATGCTTCATTGTGAAAGTCAAAGTGCTTTAAACCTAGTTGGAAATCAAGTGATGGACAGTAGGATTAAGCACATAGACATCAGGTACCACTTTCTTAGGCAAGTTGTGTCAGAGAAAAGTTTGATCTAGTCAAGATTGATGGTAAACTCAACCCTGATGCCTTCACCAAAGTCATACCTTTTGAAAGTTTCTCCAGGCATCTTGCTACGCTGCAGGTTCTGAAAGTGGAGCATGAATAAGGTGACTTACAATTGGAGGTGACCTTGGCTGTTTTAGTTACTCTATCCCTGTATGAGCTATGGTTATAAGTTATAGTTTATCCTAGTTTAAAGGAGGGGTCAAGCAATTGGCTATCTGTCTAAAACTTCCCGCTTAGTGATGTACTATTTAGCAAGGTTACTAATTGAGTGTCTTGGTTACCCCAAGACAAGAGTCAAGGGTGAGTTTGTTAGGTTTTACTCTTATGCCTTAGGGTTACACTAGAATCGGGATTGATCTCGTGCAAGTTGATGGTTAGAGTGAACTGGGAGAATGTGAGAGCTTTGGACTTGAATGATAGATAAGGCGGGGATCCTGGGGTCAGTAACGATTTTCTTGAAGCATTCCCATGGACGTAGCCTCACCTAGAGGTGAACCACATACTTTTGTGTAATTTGTGCATGTTGTTTCATTTTTGGTCAGTAATCGAACAAAAGATATGTAAAATTTTGGCAAAATTGTTATTAGGGAATTAAATCTATTTTTGAATTAAAATCCCTTAAAGAGAGATTTTAAAGCAAGTCAAAAGTTTCCAAGATAAACATATAAATTAGAGTCTAGACCAAGTTACAACCTCTTTTTGCTAAGTTTGAAGAATAATTCATAAGCCAAATGAGAATATAGATCAAGTTGTTCAACCTTATTTCTAGAACTTTATTTCTAGAACTCTGTCTTATAAGCTCTAAGTAAACTCATGCTTGTTCATTGCTAAGTATAAACACAAGTATATAAATATATAAGATCTTGTGATAAGCTTGTGGTTTAATCTACTATTTATTTTGAATATTATACCAAATATCAAGATTTGTATGATATGATATGATAATTGATATCAGCACAATTGATAAAAATATATAGCAATTTGTCCATTCAAAGTGATCTCCCAAGTTTTTTAATTACTTTTAAGAAAAAATAAATCTTCAATCTTATACTATTTTAAGAAATTAAGCTTGAGTTGATGCAAAGCTCTATTTTCTACTTTTTATTTATTTTTTATTTAAAGTTAGTTGGTATTTCAAGTCTAAAAATATATTTTTAATTATTTAAAATTATCTAATTTTAATCTATTTATGAATAAATCATTTTATTTTTTATCATTTGAAAATGGATTATTATTCAATCCACCTAGTATAGAAGAGCTAAACAAATCTTAAGCTATTTTTATAAGAGTACCTTAAACTATGTAATTACTATATAAAACTCTTACAACTCTAGATAGTAAGATCCAAAGCTTATCGATACAAGGTTAATAATATAAACTCTGAAATAAATCTATGTTAAAATGTATATGAATTTCAACCAAAAAAATGCTTTCTATTCATGATACAAAATAAAAATGTAATAATAAATATAATATGAAAGTAAAAACAAGTTCTTCTTAACATTTATCTTGCCTACTTGTCCCATCTTTTGATTTTGATTTTTGAATATATAATAACACTCTACACTAGATGAAATAAAACTCAATGTTAATAAAATGAAACTGAGCTCAATATCTAAAAAGATAAGATAAATATCTTCAAATTATGATAGAAATCTGCAAATACGTCCACAACATATTTCTAATAGAAATCTGAAGATCTTATTGATTGATACGAGGGAGAGAGGCGACCACGTGAAGACCCCCCTCGAGCCGTACAAGGGAAAGAAAAAACAGGTAAAATGAAGTTAGGCTCCAATAGCATCGATATGAGAAGTTTACCCTCCCAAACCTAAAATATTCAAACTACGCAAATCGGAAAGTCTACATACGCATCTGAAGCATGAATGAACACCTAGTGTGATTGCTTTCTCTTCCATTGATGCGATGCTAAACAGCCTATGCATATATGCATAGCATAGCATGGGCACCCAACTAGTATCGGTTTGCTAAACCTGAGGTTGCTGAAAGTCGGGAGAATGGCAGTAACCTCCAGTTTGGCGCATGAAACAAGAAACTTAGAAGGGAGGGAGCAAAGAACCCAGTAGTGGCAGGTTCCAGCACTCACAACGAGCCTCCGTAGTTATCCAGGAACGAAGTGTCGAGTAAAGGAGGGAGTGTGTTGGGGAGTGAAGGCTCTGGCGTCACAGTAAAATGTGCTCTATGAGCACGCCGAAGTGCTGATATTGGAGGGGAATTCAATTTTTTATGAAGTACCATTGCGGGTAGAGAAAGCACTGCTGAAAATGGATTGAGCTGGAGCTACACCTCGCCGGAATTGGGGGACTTTCAGTAGGCTTTTCATCTGAACGCTGTGAGTTTCTCTCCTCAGAATATCTTCTTATCTATTGGGTGGGGGAATTGTCGGCAGAGAATGCAATCAAGATATCGCCTTGTCAAGGGTGTAAGCGGTTGTCATTCTCATGGTCTTTGCTGAAGATTCGAACGTTTGAACAATCTGCGAGGAATGCTGGCATGCAATACACTTTAGAGAATCTGGAATTCGGCTCGTAGATTTTCACCGTAGGATTTTATTGCTAAAAGCTCTATTTCTCGAATAGGTCTGTCAACAACTGTATTCCGCGAATAGAAGTTTTTTCTTTTTTCAAAATTGTCCAAACTTCTTGATAATCAGAGGTTTCAGAGTCCAGCTCTGTGACTTGTTGGCAACAGCATGTCACTCTCCGACCAGAAAATGGACATTCATGTTAAATTCAATAATGGTAAGGATTTTCAGAAAGTTAAATATGTGAGTATTGCCTGCCTGCACGAAAAAGAGATAACTTGTAGTATGATATGTAGAAGTTTCGCCTCAGTTGAAAGACTCCTTAGTTGTTACTAGGATTCCAAGCCCTTGAAGTTTAGAGGTTTGAAAACCTAAATGTTGGCGAAGGTTTTCCAACATGAGTTTTAGTCTAATTCTGTACCCACGGTCCTCGTCCTCAACGCCAAACCTAAATTCGTGACCGTCGAGTTGAAAGAGGGGCCTTGATCTTTGAACTGATCTTGAACCTGAAACTGGAAAAGTTGCAGTCTTGCTGTGAAAAACTTGTGATAATAGAGATTATCTTCTTCTAGTGAATAACTATTGTATCGGTTGGAACCTGCAAATGTGCAGATTTGACGAGTAAAATTCTTGGTTCATGTGCAATCACATACTCAGTGTATCTTTGATGGCTCTCCCGCAATACTTATCAGTTACAATGCAGAGCCGAGCCGGGCTTAACTCAATCGCTTCGCCCGCATCTTCAAGAATTCACAATGTCTCACCTTCTTCTTCCTACTGCTCCATGTTGTCAATATCAAAAGGACACGATTTTCGCTCTGTACAAAATTTGAATTCTTGGAGGAACACCAGACGATTTGACGCTTTACGAGATTATACAGCAGGGCAGCCCACAACTTTAAGGAAAAAAAGAGCTCTAAGACGCGGGCTTTCTGTGAGAGCTTTACAAGGTGCAGGGCGACCTCCTAGACGCTTGGTAGATGTTATACGAGCCATTCCTAAGCTTTCCAGGGCTTACTTCAAGAGTCCGTTTCGGAGAGCACTTTACGGTGGAATTTCACTGTTGGGTGGTTTCTATGTGGCCCAGACTATATCACTGTCGTTTGGTGCTCTTGGAGTTAATGACGTCGTTGCAGCTGCCTTGTGTGTTTTGTTTGCGGAGTATGTAACCAGGTTCTATTACACTCGAGAAAAGGTAACCTTCACCGTAGCTCTTTTAAACAATTTCAAGATGGGCCTCACATACGGTCTTTTCATTGATGCATTCAAGCTTGCCAGTTAGATATATCGTCGTAAGTTTAAAAAAGAACCAACACATTGTTGGGGCACATGAGAACTTGTACACTATTGTCTTCTCAGCAGGCATTTCTGCTTTGAATGGGAGTCCCTAAGCAGCGACCTTTTTCATCTCTTTCAAGTGGTTTGAACATTTCGTTGATCCTTCGTGATGGTCTGTTGTTCACTGAAGTTGCTTGACACAAATGGTAGTACGGCGCAGATTGCTGGATGCGGTCGGTGTATGAACTTGGAAGTATTGTCCAAAGACCAGTTTCTGTGTGAATGGTTGGAAGTTGTGTCCTTTCAAATTACTCGGTCCATAAGTCATTACAACTAAATGATGTGAACGCCAATCTGCAAATAAGATGAGATTATGTGTGCTTGATAACAAAAGGTTCAACAGACGAGAACTCACATCAAATCAAAGACTTGCAGTTCGTCTACTTTCTGCTGATTCTCTCGAGTTATCGAGATTCTAGATTCAGTAGTGTGGTTCCTGGACTGTTCAATTTAACGAGGTTTGCTGTCCTTGTCTTTCATTATCAAACTTAGAACACATCCCACATTCATCACTTACCACTTTGCCCTCTATTGGTGGTGGATGATGGACATAGCTTTCGTTCTCTTCGGACTCATTTACTGACCATCTCTGGGACGAGCTTCAAAATGTCTTATCTTTGTTCTGATGATTGTACCGCAGCATTAGCATATAAAAAGGTTGGGATTAAAGTCCTTCCTGATCTTCTTTGCATTAGTGATGTGGAGTGTTGTGAAATCCTACCCACGAACTCTATATGCAACTGTGAAGGGATTCGCACTTCCTCTAAGACTGTTGGTACGGTTCAAGACTTTCGTGTAGAGACATGTATTTCTCAAGGATCATAAGATTGGCTAAATAAAAAGACCACACCAGTAAATTCTTGCAGGCCCTCTCGAGGTTAACAGAGACGAGAAAAAAATCTATCTTTGCTCTTTCATTCCATAAACATCTGTTTGTGATGATGTTTATGGTATCATCACAATCTGTTTATGGTATCATCACAATCAGATGATTCCAGGAACCCCCATTTATTGTATCAACTCGGCCCTTCCAACAAAGACTCTTGAATTCCACCTCTCAGAGGTCGACTATTTCAAGCTGACCGTTTGCCTCTAGACAGCGATTGACCAAGGTGGATATTTTCTTAGGGTCATTAGTCTGAAGAGATGATTCCATACCCCTCTTATTGCAACAACTCGGCCCTTCCAACAAAGACTTTTGAAATCCATCTCCTGGAGGTCGACTATTTCAAGCCGACCATTTACCTTTAGGAAGCGACTGACCAAAATGGATATAGGTAGATGAGACCAAAATGGATGTGTACATAGGGTCATAATAGCTTCATCCGAGTGTCTTCACGAACAAAGAGAAGTATGGTGGTCAAAGACCAAATACTACGAGTACCATAAAGGGCTTTTGAAGTAACAGGATCCCAACTGGAGTGAAGGCACGCATACATTAGGTTGGTTGAAACAGGCGTGCTTTCTCTAATTGACACTACTGCTAATCTTAGTGCATGAAGAATGTCCCTCACGTCCAGAGAGGAATCTGATTTGTTGACTTCTGTACTGAACATCATATACATAACCTATATGTAATCAGAAGAGATCTTGTGTTCATATCGTAAAAGCTTTGGGGAGGTCCCGCTTGTTTTCCCTTAGAAGAATCGTGCTTTCGACCTGGTTTGATCACGTCAGAACAGGCAAGCTAATCTAAAGAATACTGGTAGTGGTCAAGATCTTAGTTGATCTGGGACCAACGAAAGGAAGGAATAGAGCGTGGTGTAGTCTCCTGTGATTTACAGGGTTTTAGACCCAAAAATAAATTCATGTAGAATGAAGAAAGCTTCATTAGTAATGAAGCCTTTTAAATTGATCTGTCGCTCTCACTAATTCCTTGATTATCCCAG
This sequence comes from Lunularia cruciata, assembly GCA_948567375.1. NCBI lineage: Eukaryota > Viridiplantae > Streptophyta > Marchantiopsida > Lunulariales > Lunulariaceae > Lunularia > Lunularia cruciata. Next base: position 55,034,244 of record OX419756.1, on the reverse strand, counting down.
CTTCGTACATTGAATGCCCAGCATTTGGAACAACACGAAGTTCAGCTTCGGGCCAGGCACAGTGAAGGTCATAGGCATTACTGACAGGACATACAAAGTCATATCGGCCTTGAACAATCGTCCCAGGAATATGTCGCATGTTAGACACAGCATCCAGGAGTTGATTTTCCTCCAAAAACCCCTTGTTCACAACATAATGACACTCTAAGCGTGCTTGAGCCACGGATGAAGACACATAGCTCGAAGTAGTCGAAGAAGCAGATGATGATTCCTGAGCTGCTTTGCTGGTTGGTTTTGCAGACGTAATTGGAATTTTCTCCGTCTCTAATTCCACCTCTGTTGCGATGGGCACGTAGGAATAATTCTTCCCGTCCCAGGCCAGAACGTTACTCTGGGAGGTAGAGAAAAAGCTCAATCCCATCTCCCATCTCAACCATTCTTGAGCTGCCGTTTGTGCTACATTATTATCATCTGACGTCAAACGCTTGTAAAACGAGGAGACACAATCTTCACGCTCCGTGTCATCCAGGATAGATATCAATTGATTCCAGGCAAAGGGAAACAGAAGATTCACGCCCTGCTTGTAAAGCCAATCCAATTCTTGCTGCCGGAGCATGCAAACTCCTCGTAAAATCATCGCAGCAACACATTCCGGATATTTTTGAGCGTAAGCAAGAGCTAGAGTTACCCCCCATGACCCTCCCATGACCATCCATTTGCTCACTCCGAGATGCTCCCTCAAAATCTCAATATCAGCCACCAAATCCCATGTGCTATTCCCTTCCAAGCACCCTCGAGGAGTGGATTTACCGCAACCCCTTTGGTCGAACAGCACAATCCTGTAGTGCTGCGGATCGAAAAATCGCGCATGTCTCTCGCTGCATCCTGCTCCCGGACCTCCGTGTAAAAACACCACGGGTCGGCCATTAGGGTTTCCATGGACTTCATAATATAGGGTATGCAATTCGGACACTTTCAGCTCCCCTTTCTCGTGAGCTTTGGAATTCTGGTACAACTCCCCAGTGGATTTGATCTTCGCTGCACCCGCGGATCCGCCATTGTTGCTGCTGCTGTCCTGTCGGTAGGCTCTGGGCGCGCTGAACTTGACACCCTTACTCCAATTGAAGCTTCTCTTTTCTCTCAAACCCAAGAGAAGATCACTCCGATTATTCAGTTGAACTGAACGGAGATTTGCTACATTACAGGTTTCTCTTCGTTTAGCGCATGAGCACGACGATTTTACCGCTGCCTGCCATAAGGTGGAAGCCATAGCTTACAGTCCACGACGAAATCTGGACGGGAGCGTAACCATCAAAGCCCACAATTTCTATCTAGCTCTACGCAGAATTTCAACTGCGAACAGCATGGACATTGTACGAAGTAAATACTTGCCTTCCAAAGCTGGATTACTGCGCTGGCGTGGCATGTTTCAGCAAACCTATTGGAGGGAGTATTCAGATTTGGTTTGCAAGCCATCATACGCCAGTGAGCCACGTGTATAACGTTTTCTTGTATTGTACACAAAGAGGCATCGAGGTGAAATATCGAAGAGTCTTTAGGCCTAAAATCCAGTGAATGAATTTCAGACAAAATCATGCCACTACACGCCGTCTGAACTTAGTAAATAAAAATGATTTTTACACGGATTTATACATATATATAATCTCAAGATACCCATAATGAAGTCTTCTTTGTTTTGTTAGCTTCGTGCTCTCGTTCGTGTTTTATTTCTTGTTGTTCAGTTAAGGTATCTATAAGTGCTTTCATTCCTCTGTCCAAATTCACATGTGAGATAAGGGTGGTTATTAATTTATCCAGGAGTGCTATTTTGCCTACATGTTCAATCTCTCTTGGAAGGGTGTGCTAGAAAGAAATTCATTTACAGTTGAGTGGATATATAGAGCTAGAAGCTTCACATGTACTATGGTAAGTCTTCCATGCTTGAGACACTCCGTATCCATTGCTCTACATAAAGCATTGGCGGGTACAATCCATAAGAGAACAATCACACTAGGTAATGCTTTATAGAATGTTACAGTAGTTTATAGACTTTGCAACTTGTATATCTTGGAAAGGTGTGCTAGAAAGAAATTCATTTACAGTTGAGTGGATATATAGAGCTAGAAGCTTCACATGTACTATGGTAAGTCTCCCATGCTTGAGACACTCCGTATCCATTGCTCTACATAAAGCATTGGCGGGTACAATCCATAAGAGAACAATCACACTAGGTAATGCTTTATAGAATGTTACAGTAGTTTATAGACTTTGCAACTTGTATATCTTGGAAAGGTGTGCTAGAAAGAAATTCATTTACAGTTGAGTGGATATATAGAGCTAGAAGCTTCACATGTACTATGGTAAGTCTCCCATGCTTGAGACACTCCGTATCCATTGCTCTACATAAAGCATTGGCGGGTACAATCCATAAGAGAACAATCACACTAGGTAATGCTTTATAGAATGTTACAGTAGTTTATAGACTTTGCAACTTGTATAACTGGGATCTTTTAGGCCTGATTGTGTAAATTTCTCATATTGATACCATGGGGACCTAACTCCATTTTACCTATTTTGTCTTTCCTTTGTACGATGATGGGTCTTCCCGTCCTTCAATCCTTCATGTGTTCTCCGTGGTCGCTCTAGTATATTCCTTTCACTCTAGTATATTTGAGAGATGTTAAAGACACATATGCTTGGATGTTTGTTCAGCTTTTATTACTTCTGAATTTTTTTGGAAAACACAAGTCAAATAGTGGCCGGATTGGAGAGAAGAGAGAGCTTGAGTGCGAAGACAAATATACTTAGAGTAGTTCAGAGTATTTGTAGCAAGTAAATTATCATTTCCATTTTGGAAATGATTTTATCGCTCCTCGAATTAAAGGCTAAAGAGAATTGTTCAAGAAGTTATGAGTGTATACACCTTACAGGCTTTATGAGACAGTTCTAATATATGAGATGTGTCTAGTTCCTTCGCTTCTAATATTTTGGACTTTTTACCATGTCCTACTTAGTCGACAGAAAGAAGAAGTTATGAATATTGTTAGTTTTAGATTTAAAGAAATAGCATTTACTCATGTGAAGTGTACTACAAGGTTTGGTTTTGAAGTGCAGAGAGTTAGACCAGAGAGCATCTTATGTTGTTATCATTCTCTTTGTGTTAGTTATGGTTTTGCTTTAGCTTCGAGGGCGGTCTAGAATGACATGTGATAATCATATTACATATACCTTGAATTCTTTACCTCTTTGAGATATAGACGCACCTAGATTGGGATGCATATATGAAATAGATAACCAAATCCAAATTTTTGACATCCGAGATTGCACCAAACTGATGTAGAAAATATGCCCTAACTATTCTGATTTACGTTAGATTAGTATGGAAAATGTACAAAGACACTGTTAGGACCATTTGGAATATACATGTGAGACAACTAACCATAATGATGTAGAAAAAAGATAAATAACTATTCTGATCTACATTAGATTCATATGAGAAAATGTAATGTATAAAGATAATATTAGACCTATATGGAATATACATGTGAAATAACTAACAGGATGATGATATCCAATTTTACTAATATTTAGTCCATACCATTATTGATCACTATACGGGATATATATATATATATATATATATATATATATATATATATATATATATATATATATATAGAGAGAGAGAGAGAGAGAGAGAGTATTATGTATGTATTATGGGAGTATGTGCTATTTACATAGGTTATATTTTATAATTGATGATGTTTGAGATTACTTCTATGTATCCCTACTTATCTCAAATGCTTCCCATTATGAGACTAAAGAAGCTAATGTTTACCACTATATCAATTTATATGATCCATCCCATCAGATCATTTTTTTATTTCATTTTTCTTAGTTCACCGTGGCAGTGGTTGGCTTCCATGTAAGTTACATTTTGTGATTAAGTATATTTGAGACTAGTTTTCCATATCCATGCTTATTCTATATGTTTTCTTGTACACTTGGTGATGAGAATAGACAAGCATTTTTCTTACGAATAAATTAATTGGCATATGACTCAAAGATCAACTGGTATAGATTTTATTTCTCTTAGTCCTATAGCTATGTCTTTGTTATACTAAAGTGAGGATGCTTAAGGAATAAAGAGGTGGTAGCTTGAAGTGACAGACCCTATAAACTTTTTTATTTAACTAAATTAGTTTTTGTAATGATTAGAAGAATCATAATTTAAGGAGTGTGCTATATTACAATAAGTTGTCTGAACTATATGTTGTAAGAATTAATCTCAAACATGAAGACACTACTGATTTTGCTCATTTGTTATGATATAAGACTCTGTGTCAAGATAAGGAGTAAAGTGTAGTTCCACAAACCTTATATAATTCTATTACTAGTCTTGCTAATGAAACTATTATGTCCTTCTGCTCATTAGATCTTTTAAAAGGTAAGAAAATGCCATTATAAAAGGTAAGAATACCATTATAGGTCTTAGAGTACTAGAAGGAGTAATCATGTTTTGGTATGTTTTTTTTTGTTCAATGTCTTCTTGTCAAAGATGATTTATGAGCACCTTAAAGATATTTCTTAAGCCAATGTTCAAAATATTAATTTTATAGAGTTATGTTAAGTGATTACATTTATTTATTTATTTATAGCATAGGGAGATATCTCTCAATCAAGTGCTAGGTATTAGTCTATCTCTCTCAATAAATAAAGGATACAATGTGTACTATATTCATATCTATTGGAGTTCAAATTGCATCTTGTTAACTATACTTTTGACCTTCAACTTGATTGTCACTTCCATTAATAGCTTTGCACATATGAGTTAATTATTTGAATATCAAGGTTTAGATTTTTCTTATAAGTTGATTTAGAGAATATTTTCATAAGGATATTTTATATGTCTATCTTTATAGAGGTTAAGGATGTTAGTGTACACTTGGTAAGTTTGTTAGTTTATGCATTGCTTTTATGGTTTCTTCTTTCCATTTTCTATTAGCATGGCTTCTCATAAGAATATTATATATCATTGTTCTTTAATATTAAACTAATTCTATTCAAAATGTTTTATTATATCTTATTAGCTATACTTTTTAACTTCAATTTTGTTCCACTTCCATTTGTACCTTGTACACCTAAGTGTATAAAGGCTATATTAGGAGATTGTGAGACATTAATGTATTGCTTAACATAAGAGCACTCTTAATTATACAATTACTTTGATTTTCTACCAAGTGTTCTATCTCATGTGCATCCATCTTTAGAGAGATTAGTTAGATTATGGATCTTTGGTAAGCTTTGTCATTTTTGTAATGTTTGTTCCATTCTTTCCCTCCATTTTCTACAATCATGACTTCTTAAAGGAGCAATAAATTATTCTTTAATCAATAACAAATATATAATGAGATTCATTAAGAAGATCTCTATTTTCCATAGCTTAATTTAGAGCTCTTTTGTCTACAACATTGCTCATTTCAAGTTATGTATTTTTCCTTTGTTAGTACTTTGTATTCTAGATCATATAGACCAGGTTAGAAAAACCTTCAATCACTTGATTATAAAACTTTATCATGTAGGTTTGTAATTCAAGCTATCAATCATAGAACATGATCCCCTTAATATATTCCTCATTATCTTGAAGGCTTGAGAGTCAAAGTGCAGGGTATGGTCCTCTTTAGATATCCCTCTTGAGTGGCTTATTATGTCTACAAATTCTACAAGTGACTTATGTATCTTAGGAGTGCTATTTTGAATTAAGTACTTTGTCTTGTATTACTAGGATGTTATTTTTTGGAGGATATCCTATGTACAAATAACTTTCCTCTACTAGTGGATTGATTTTTAGCCTTTGATACACTATAATTTCTTTAAGAATTTTCTCATGAATAACCTATTCAAACCATATGGCTCATTCTTCTCTTGCTTTTCTATGATGATTGAGAGCTTTTTATAGAAGTATTATGCAATTTTTTTGCTAACCTTGTAACAACATGGCCTTTTGAGTGTGTGATAATGAATTTGGCATATAAATGTACATCCTTGCACCACTTTTAGATAGATAATAGATCTAATATCAATGGAGGATAAAACGTATAGTGTTTTTAGATAGATGGGAATGCTTGACATATTTTCTTTCTCATGTTTTATCTTTGCTCTACTTTTGTTTTGTAATTGCTAATAAGCCTATTTTTTGAATGTTTGTGATGGAGGTGGATGATAGTTGTACCTTCTTCTATAAATTCTATTATTGCAAACAAGAGATAGTTTATCCCTTGAGAAATATCTTCCATCCTTTGTCTCTATACTATCTATACTATCATTAAAGGCTGTGTAATTTTCTCTAATGGATCAATAGTTTAGAAAGCTCTACATTCTTCTTTAGTTGATTCATCTACTTCTCATACTTTCAAGGTATAATTTTGCTTTTACTTTGGCGAGGTTATAAGCTTCTTGAACAATGAATCAAAACACTCCAAGTTGGACTATTGTCATGCCATTTGTAGTGCCGCATCTAGATTTGTTGAACACTGGAGTTGCAATAATAATAGCTAGAGGTACTTTAGCAATCACTCATATACTACTTTTTGACGGTCAGATTTCATGTTTGGGTTACTGACTCCATGACCCACGGTCACTTTGCACCATTTGCACTATTAGGTGTGCCATTAGTGGGACCGTTAGGATTTCAGACCTAGCTCAAGTCCAGAGGTATAATTTTGAAGTGTAGCTCTAGAGAGCTCACTTCTTTGATGTTGAGCCTTTGAGTTCCTTGCTATGGTGGACAGAGGCCGGCGAGCATCACCTGGATTCTCTTAGCTAGAATGGGTGTGGCTTGACTGTAATTAGTGCATAGTTGTTGGCAATTTATAGAGTGATAGATCAAGTACTGATCTGAGTTGAGTTGATTCAAGTGGTGTAAACAAATTGATTACATCAAAGAAGTGAGGTCAAGGGGAAATCGGGTGTAGGAACTACGAGTGTTGGTGGTATCTCTAAGCTTGGTGGATCGTTGGTAGCTCAATCAAAGTTCAAGTTTTCCTTGGTGTGTAAAAGCTCATTAATTGATGCAGATTTGGTAGTGAGGTAGATGGTGTGCGGAAGTGCTGGCTAAATTTTGAGCAATGAGAAACAATTTTTGAACAAGGGTTGTGATTTTGAGCTCAAGAGGTGAAAGCAAGACCAATTTGTTGAGAGTTGGGCTCAGAAAGTGAAATTGAAGGTGGAGTTAGGAACCTATCCTCGTGAATTTGTGATTTGGAGAAACTTTTTTTTTCAAGTTGGCTCAAGTAAAGAGTTAGCGGAGGATTTGGCGGTCAACGAACTTTAGGGTTTATGTCAAATTTTATGTCAGATTTTTGCTAGAGTTTATGTCAGATTTTTACTAGATTTGGAGTTTTGGTGTTTAGAGGCTTTGAGGCATAGAGTTGTGGGCTATGAGAGGATACGAAGGCCTAGAAGGGCCAACTTGATAGCATGAGGTTAGCTAATTTAGAGTAGATCTTGGTCATTATTTGGCAAAATCTGCCCATCTTGCTAGATTGTGCGCAATAGGGTTTGACCTCTAGATCTCTAGTTCATAGACTGGTGCCCTAGCCAATTAGTCCACACTTGCTTGTTGTTCTAGTGATTGTTCCATTGTTATCTATACACCTATAACTTTGGCTAGGAGAGGTAATTTGATCCCATTCTTGGTGATCTTGGTAGCTTAGGACATGATAGGAACTACTATTATGTCAAATGCCAAATGGTAGCATAGTCAGTCCCATGTTACTTTATGAGATGGAGGATTTTTGATTAGATTTCTTGAGATTGGACCCCCTCCATTCTCTACTTCTTGTTTGTGCACCATGTTTGTGTGAGGTAACCTAAATTGAGAGTGTTGGTGCTCTAGTATGCTCTCGGTGGTGAGGTTGGAGTGATGACCAGTCAGACTACCTTTGTTTCTCTTTAGTGAGGCAGGAAGTAATGACTTGCAGATAGTGATAATGCATGTTGTGATGGCAGGTTACATGTCACCCTTTCCCTAGTGTATATTCTTAGTTAGAGTTATATTAGTGGGTAGTGTTCCGTTGGTATTTGCACTTGGTGGTGCTCAGTTGGTGTTGCTTCTTGGTGGGGTACTTGCGGTTGGCAGTTGGTAGTTGGTGGTTAATTTTTTATGACATAATTCTTTGGGGATTCAAGAGGAGATAGCCTTGTAGTACAAAATAGGTTTACTTAAAGTGGCACTTGGTATTAGTCTATATTTCAAGTCCCAGTGAGGAAGGAGATTGACTCTAAGTTGGAGTTTGACACAAGAGCTGATTTAGTTGAGAGTGCACTTGGTGTGTCTGCATTGTTGTTGTGGGACATGGACTAGATTTATGGGGCCTCCAAAGGCCCTAGGTATTGTTGAGGGGATTGTTTAGTCTTGAGAGTGTGCCGGGCACATGGCTGCTCGTGCTCAATTTTTTCTTATTGTCAATGCCTTGAAGTTTCCCATAGTCTGACACACTATGTCTATTCTTAGACTATTGGAAATCTCTTCTTTGCTAGAGCATGTTGTTTTCAATCGCTCTTGATGTTGGCTCTCACTGAAGGTTTTGTGTTTGTCCTTGATCTTAATAGGATTGGTTGTGTTCTGCGGGATTTGGGTTTATGGGTTTCTATCCTTGCTTGTGTTATATTTTAGTTTTCTAGTTAAGTTCAGCCTATGGTTTTGGTTTTGGCAGCTCATAGAGTTGGGGTCAGGTGGTCTCTTAAGAGAATAACAACAAGTGATCTATTCCAACTCAACCCCGGGCACCCAAATCATCAAACTGCACCATTCACATAGACTGGGATTGAGAGCTCCTAGAATGGAGTTTTCTCTCAACGCTAGCCACAGATCAAAATTCACATTGGTTTTGGGGACTCATCATTCATATGAATACCAAATAGTGGAGTTCACAGGTTCTGGACAAGCCAAACAATTCTGGTCTATAAAGTGTCTGCACTAAGCTCTTCAATGAATCATCAACTCAACTGGAGCACTTCACATACACTCTATTTGACAGCAATCAAGGCAACTCACCCTCCAAACCTCTTCATTCTCCTATGCCCCTATTTTGCAGATCAGATTCACTCCATTCAGACAGGTCAGCCAACTTTGAATCTTTTCTTTCCCCTACGTCACATGAGCTGAGCCAGTTCAAAATTCTCCTCCTCTTCTTCCTTGACTAGCTCTTGTCATTGCCTGTTCAACCACTCTTCACATTTGAGAAAACTCCTTCTCTGCCATATCTCTCTCTCTTTCTTCCTTGTCTAGCTCATGTCAATGCTTGTTCTGTAACACCCATTGTGTGCATGTGTGTGGTATTGTGATATTTAGCTTGGTATTACAAGTACTTAAGAGATATTATTTATATAGAGATAAAGGATGGTTCTATATTAGTCATGGTTAGCTAAAGTTAGTCATAGCTAAGATAGAGGGGACCTTACTTTAGAGGAAGTAGAAAAGATGAGCACCATTATTTTGGACTTTAGTGTGTTGACTTGGTATTATTCCTAGGTGTTTGGCTTTGAGGAAAGAGTTGAGAAATCTTGGGCCCACAAGCCTTTTTGTTTTGGATTCTTCTTTAGTCCAAGGATAGCCCATGTGAAGGAATCCTTGACTTAGTGGTTGGGTCAAGATAAGACCACATGCTTAGGGGAGTATGCCCATGTGAATGGATATTCCTTTCTACTTTTTGACTTTACTTGACTTTTAGTCTAGTAACTTGAGTTACTATGGTAATTAGTAACTTTGGTACGTAACTATTTCCCAAGTATATAAACAAGGGGTGAGGAGGTACTCATCATCATTTCATTTGCAACTATCTCTCTCTCATTGAGTTCTCTAGTGAGCAATGTCTTGAGTCTTGGAGTGTTAGCCTTGGAGGAGTATGATGGAGTTGGGGTTCCTTGCCTTCTTAGTCCATGGTGCGCTACCATAATAGCCACCAGAGGTTCATCTTGAGTGAGAGACAGGCCGGCTCACAGTTTAGCCACTCTTCACATTCAAGAAAACTCCTTCTCAGCCATATCTCTCTCTCTTTCTTTCCTGTCTAGCTCCTATCATTGCCTATTCAGCCACTCTTCACAATGTTTTCTCAGAAAATCCGTTTTCACTTTCTTGTCCTCACCTTTGTGAGGTTCTCATTTTTGGCAACTCCTGATGCAAATCCTATTGACATGCAAAAATCCTTCTGCAGTTCTGTCCTTCTCCTCTCTCAACATTCTTCCCAGAAACCTTTCTTCACTCTCTTGTCCTCACCTTTGTGAAATTCTCACCTTGCCAACTCATGCAGCAAACCCTACTGACCTGCAAAAATCCTTCTCCAATTCTGTCCTTCTCCTCTCTAACAACATTTTCCCATAAATCTTTCTTCACTCTCTTGTCCTCACCTTTGTGACATTCTTGCCTTGGCAACTCCTGCAGCAAACCCTACTGACATGCAAAAATCCTTCTCCAGTTTTGTCCTTCTCCTCTCTCACAATATTTTCCCAGAAATCTTTCTTCACTCTCTTGTCCTCACCTTCATGAGATTCTCACCTTGGCAACTCATGCAACAAACTCTACTGACCTGCAAAAACCCTTCTCCAGTTTTGTCCTTCTCCTCTCTCACATCATTCTCCCATAAATCTTTCTTCACTCTCATGTCCTCACCTTCATGAGATTCTCACCTTGGCAACTCCTGCAGCAAACCCTACTGACCTACAAAAACCATTCTCCAGTTTTGTCCTTCTCCTCTCTCACAACATTTTCCCATAAATCTTTCTTCACTCTCTTGTCCTCACCTTCGTGAGATTCTCACCTTGGCAACTCATGCAGCAAACCCTACTGACCTGCAAAAATCCTTTTCCAGTTTTTTCCTTCTCCTCTCTCACAACATTTTCCCCAGAAATCTTTCTTCACTCTCATGTCCTCACCTTTGTGAGATTCTCACCTTGGCAACTCCAGCAACAAAACCCCACTAACCTACAAAAATCCTTCTCAAGTTCTGTCCTTCTTCTCTCTCACAACATTTTCCTAGAAATCTTTCTTCACTCTCTTGTCCTCACCTTCATGAGATTCTCACCTTGGCAACTCTTGGAGCAAACCCTACTGACCTGCAAAAATCCTTCTCCAGTTCTGTCCTTCTCCTCTCTCACAACATTTTCCCATAAATCTTTCTTCACTCTCCTGTCCTCACCTTCATGAGATTCTCACCTTGGCAACTCATGCAACAACCCTACTGACCTACAAAAATCCTTCTCCAGTTCTGTCCTTCTCCTCTCTCACAACATTTTCCCATAAATCTTTCTTCACTCTCCTGTCCTCACCTTCATGAGATTCTCACCTTGGCAACTCATGCAACAACCCTACTGACTTGCAAAAATCCTTCTCTAGTTTTATCCTTCTCCTCTCTCACAACATTTTCCCAAAAATCTTTCTTCACTCCCCTATCATCACCTTTGTGAGATTCTTACCTTGGCAACTCTTGCATCAAACCCTATTGACATGTGAAAACCAATCTCCAGTTCTATCCGTCTCCTCTTTCACAACATTTTCCCAAAAATCTTTCTTCACTCTCATGTCCTCAACTTCTTGAGATTCTTGTGACAACCCGGCAAATATCACTTTTGCGGTAATCGGGTAAGTAAAGTTCGTTCCCGTAGAGATACAAGTCAGAAATGTCCAAATACGAAGCAAAGTAACAATTTCAGTTCTTCTTGAGTTCTTCTTTAGTCTCTTAGGTAGAAACCACACCCAGAAGAGAGTAACAAGCACTGACTTGCAGTCTTGTCACAAATTAACACTCCATAATCACAACTTCATCAAATCTTTCCAAGCAATCTTGATTGTGATGATTCAGGCTCTCCCAAAAATGGCACTTCACTGCAAAACGACTTCGCCTCAGAATTGTGTTCCACCCTTCCACTGAAGGCACAACTTCCTCGATCGAAATTGCTTCACATCAACTTCGCACTGCACTCACAAATGCAGAATACTACCAACACTACAATTCCTCTCAGATTTGTCAAGGCATTGCTTTGATTGCACTTCACTCAAGATCAAACACACAGAATGAAGATCAAGGCTGTGGAATCCAACATCCAACAAGCACACTGACTTGCACTTCGAATTTCTCCAAACATTCACAACCACAAATACAAAGTTGATACTCGGAATCAAGCTCAAGCGACGAGCACTGCTTCACAGCACTTCGCTTTATCTATTCTCAGAAATAATGAGCACTGAACAACAATTTCCTGCGAATGCCACTCTTAAATAGTGAAGCAATCGACAGTTCTAACAACTATACCGTTCTACAACAATTGTTCTAACCTGCAGATCCGAAATGACAATGCACCTCTTCATATCTGTCTCTTCAAATCTCAAATCGGTTACTAATCCGATCCGATGTCTACTTCTTCCTCGTCTTTCAACCCTGAACCCGAAGTAATCTTACTTCCTACTATTCTGTCCTCGGGTTTCATATCTTCTACTTCTTCTACCAGATTTAACAATTCTCTTTCCTAATCTGAAATTGTACTAACAGGTAATCTATCTAACTCTTCATCTTTCGACCCACTCTTCTCTACTGTTCCTGAGACCAACTCCGAAGACATTTGGATCCCGATGTTATCTACGTCGGGTTTTGCTTTAACATCCTGCCGAAGCTTTTCTAACTCTATTCTTACTAAGTCTAATCTAATGGCGATATTGTCTTCTACTTCTAAGATCTTCCTATCTACACGAATTCTCAACTTAATCAACAAAGCATTTAGATCTGTATCTTTTGCTTGCCTTCGCCTCATCTCGTGCACTAACAACTTCAACTCGTGCAGACGCGTTTCTTCAATTCGAACGCTGGCCTCTGTACTTAGCATCGCGTTTACTCTGAGGACTATCTCCTGCAATGGCTCTAATCTTGTCTTCCTTTCTCGTTCCCGATCTGCAAGCCATTCCTCTCTGTACATCGCCAACTCTTCTTCGAATTCGGCCTTCACCGCGTCCTTCTCTTTCTCCTTCTATGCAACCTTTTCTTCTTGATTACGAAGTAAGTCTCGTAATCTCTCTTCTTCTCCATATCTCACAGCCAACTCTTGCTGCCAGAGTTGCTTCTTCTCCTCCATACTCTCCATCACTCGATCGAGCTCTTGATCCTTCGATGCTACTCTCGCCATAGCATGGATGAGCTCTACTCTTGAATCAGCAAACTGCTGCTTCAAGATTTCAACTTCAGCTACTTGTCGCTCCCTTACGACATCACTCTTCCTCGCAAGATCCTCTCGATAGCTCAATTCTCTCCTCAGGTCTTCGATTACCTGACTTCTCTCCACTGCCTCCAATTGCAGTACTTCTCTCTCCTTCTCACCTCGGGTCATACTCTTCTTCAACTCCAAGTTTTCTTCTTCTAATCTTGCCAACACCTGCAATACAGTCTTTACCTCCGGACATGTGGACTGCATCTCCTTCTTCTTATGTTCTAACTTTACTAATAGCGGACACACCACTTCCCGCAGGTACTCCACTCCATCACTCGGGATCACTTCTTCTCGTGCGGCTACTTCTCTTTGTACTTCGTGTTCATCCAATACTTGCCTTCTTCTCTGCAGTCTTTGTATCGGAATTGATGCTTCATTGCCCGAGCTTCCTTCTACTTCTTCTGTCACTCTACTCGGTCCCGCTTCCCCCTTCGCCTTACGTCTCGAGCAAATTCCTCGCTGTACTACGATCTTCTTCTCCTTGAGCACCGGTACTTCGTCTTCCAGCGCTGCATTGTCTTTGGCTTTTACCTCGGCTTGAATTTCTTCTTTGTATTCTTCAGGCGTTGGTGCCGAGGTCATTTCTCCACCGACTTCACTATCACTGCTTGTATCTCCACTCTGCAGTGTCAGCTCAGGTTCCTCCTCACGTTCCGAGTCCTCCGTCTTGAGCTCGGCTTCGCCTTCCGAGTCTTCATCTTCCGACTCGGGTTATTTCTCTGCACCTTCCGAGGTTTCTTGTTTTCTTTGGCGTCTGCTTGCCGAGTTCTCTTCTTCCTCGGGGTACTTTCAACGACCTCCATGTTCTTCCTTGTCTTCGAGTAGTAATCGTTTGCGCTCCGGATTTGAAGAATGTATTGCTGCTCCTCCGCATCGACTTCCTTTCGCACATCCGGATGGAAGTGCGACACCATCCGATTCCACTCCGCCGAGTTCAGCAAATTAAGCCCGAGATAGAAATGCGCTGCAAACAGCACAATATAATGTGGAGGGGACTTATCCCGCAGATTCCACACCATCTGCCTCGTTCTCCCGTGAAAACACCTCGCCCAATTAATTGGTTCTCCTGCAAACAATTTGTGAAAGAACACCGCTTGGTGTTTCATCACATAGGTAGTTCTCTCCGGCTTCAGGATTGCCATCAAAGCACTCACAATTCCTCTCTTGACAGGGTCTTTGTAACTTTCTACCTTGTACCCATTCTTCGTTCTCTTCGACGAGAAGGCATCTCTCACCTCCTGAGTTTCTTGGGCTATCTCCCCTTTCCCCAAGAACGTGGCCTCCTGCTCCAAGCCTGCCTCCTTCCCGAGTACGAGTCTCCAATCCGACTCTGTCCAGCGAGCCGGATTTCCTCTCTTCCCTTCTTCCTCGGGACCATCGAGACATTTACTCTCGATGATTTCTGTCATGAATCCTGGAAAGCTTATGTTCCAATTCCATGCCAGAAAGGTGATCCAAAGTCGGCTCAAGACTTTGATCCTCGCTACTACATCTAATCTCCGAATTGCATGATTTCTCACTGCAAATTCGGAGTTCTTCTTCCCTCCTCCCATCTCTTCTGCTTTCTTTCGGTCTCTCGATTTCTCTCTCTCGACTTCCCCCGTACGCACTAACACAAGTCCAACTCTATTTCCCTTTCCCCGATCACCTGCAAGACGACTCCTCAACGGCGAAGGAAAATTGCTCGACATTTCGTCGTTGCAATCTCGATTTTTATAGAGTTGCACTTCTTCGTCTTCCGTCACTTTGAGTTTCTACCGAGAAATCACACCTCCTGCATGCACCCGTTACTGTCGCCTCACCTTCACGCGTATGAGCCGCCAATTTTGAAACCGCCCCTTCTTGAGTTTCTCGCCCCAACGAAAGGTTGTTAGACTGTCTTTGCCTCGGTTGAGCTCCCCTTCCCGATCCGAAGACAATTTACTTCGTATTGTTTGCTGACACGGCATTTCAGAGTACTTCGCCTTATGACCCGAGGCCACTTTACTTCGAGTTTCACCCCGAAGATAGTTTCGTCGTCTTCTTCGGCCAACCAGGCGCAATCCGACTTCTCTATACACTTCTTCGGCTTTATTTTGAAAAAAACAAAAAATGTGGGCACCACAATTCTCACCTTGGCAACTCCTACAACAAACCCTACTTATCTGCAAAAATCCTTCTGTTGTTCTGTCCTTCTCCTCTCTCACAACAATTTCCTAAAAATATTTCTTCACTCTTCCGTCCTCACCTTGGCAACTCTTGCAGCAAACCCTATTGACCTGCAAAAATCCTTCTCTTGTTCTGTCCTTCTCCTCTCTCACAACATTTTCCCATAAATCTTTCTTCACTCTGATGTCCTCACCTTTGTGAGATTCTCACCTTGGCAACTCATGTAGCAAACCCTACTGACTTGCAATAACCATTCTCCAGTTCTGTCCTTCTCCTCTTTCACAACATTTTCCCAAAAATCTTTCTTTACTCTCGTTTCCTCACCTTTGTGAGATTCTCACCTTGGAAACTCCTGTAGCAAACCCTACTAACTTGCAAAAGTCCTTCTCCAGTTCTGTCCTTCTCCTCTCTCACAACATTTTCCCAAAAATCTTTCTTCACTCTCCTGTCCTCGCCTTTGTGAGATTCTCACCTTGGCAACTCTCGTAACAAAACCCCACTAACCTGCAAAATTCCTTCTCCAGTTCTGTCCTTCTCCTCTCTCACAACATTTTCCCAGAAATCTTTCTTCACTCTCTTGTCCTCACCTTCGTGAGATTCTCACCTTGGCAACTCTTGGAGCAAACTCTACTGACCTGCGGAAATCCTTCTCCAATTCTGTCCTTCTCCTCTCTCGCAACATTTTCCCATAAATCTTTCTTCACTCTCCTGTCCTCACCTTTGTGAGATTCTTACCTTGGCAACTTCTGCAGCAAACCCTACTGACCTGAAAAAACCATTCTCCAGTTTTGTCCTTCTCCTCTCTCACAACATTTTCCCAAAAATCTTTATTCACTCTCATGTCCTCACCTTTGTGAGATTCTCACCTTGGCAACTCATGCAGCAAACCCTACGGACTTGCTAAAATCCTTCTTGAGTTCTGTCCTTCTCCTCTCTCACAACATTTTCCTAGAAATCTTTCTTCACTCTCATGTCCTCACCTTCGTGAGATTCTCACCTTGGCAACTCCTGTAGCAAACCTACTGACTTGTGAAAATCCTCCTCTAGTTCTGTCCTTCTCCTCTATTTCTTCATTGTCAAAATACCTCTAAACCTCCTGAAGTATTTCCAAACTAAAAAAAAACTCTTTTTGCTCCCCCACTAAGGAAAATACTATTCACTCCAAAAACATAAAACAAAACCTGAGCTCATGTAACCCGACATTGTTATTTCTTGGCTCAAGCCACATTAAAAGAATCCTTGAGCATATAACACCATAAACTAATTTTGGGCTTCACAATAATATAGCAAATATCTCCCGCGGCAAGGAAACATAAAACAACACCCGAGACATATTGACATAAATCTGAGTTCCTTACAACAAGAAGAAGAGAAAAAGAAAGTTTATCACACCAAAGATATCAAGGGTACGTGTGGGCTATTTCCCAACGACATTATTACTCTGGTACAATGAGTACCATTGAGTTGGATGACTTCATCTAGGAGTTTGATAGTTGGTATGATTTGTAGCAGATGCGGAACCCGACTTTGTTCACACCTTTCATGGCATGGAAGGGATTATTTCAGCACTTGGAAGGTCCACCAATGGAAGACTACCATGAGTTCACGAGAGCTCACTTGGAGGAGATTGAGTTATAGAGACAATATTGGTCTTTGAACTATGTTTCCATCACTTTAGGCTTGGTTGCCAAGGGTAGATCGGCTGTACCCACGAGTTCTAGCTCAAGTAGCATTGGTGGAGCTAGTGGAGGTGCACTAGCTAGAGATAGTGTTACTACAAGTGGAGGTACTGCTATAGGAGGTGGTGTAGTATTAGGGTTTAACCCCATTGTGGAGTGTTTTGAGTGTTTTAGGCAGAACTTCCAAGAAGTGCAAACGGACAAGTTGAGGAGCTTGCAGGAGTTCCAGCGGAAGGCTAGAGAGAGCCTATGCAAGGCATACAATCACATGAGGTGGCTGATCAGTTTCACTTAGGGAGTTACAGAGGCCCAGGCAGTCCAATTTTGGTATGGGATATTGGATAGGAAATTGCAACCTAGAGTTTGTGATGCTACGTTGCTACAGGCTACTTTGCCTACTTTGGCAATGGTCTTTGGTTTGGTTGCACATATTGAACTCAACATGGTGGAAGAGAGAGTGATGACATTTGGATTTGGTACGGAGACCTCATCCACAGTGAATTCTTCTAGAGTGCAATAGAGTGCACCATGCCCAGTTGGTTTTTGATGACAGGGTGGACAGCCCAAATCATATAGAGCAAGTGGAGCTAGACCCTTACCTTCATTTTTGAGTCAGCAGCAATCAATGAGTGGCGGTGTTGCTTGTTGGACTTGTGGTGGACCTCACCACAGAGGAGAGTATGCTCATGTCAACGGACTTGATACCTCTCGTGCATCACAACCAACACATAGATAATGTGAGCATTGTTACCAATATGGTCGCTCTAGTGATCAATGCTTTGACCTTCATCCAGAGTTACGGAGTGGTAGGGCTGCTATGACAGGTAGTAGAGGAGCTCCAATTCATGGAGGATGAGGTGGTAGAGGTGGTGGTAGAGGATCTACACCTAGTAGGGGTGCAATACTTGCCTTTACTTTTGATACAACTATGGCTACTCAAATTGAGCAGTTGGAGCAAAGATTGGCTAGGATGACCATTGCTCAAAGGAGATCAGATTTGGGTGTTGAGGCTTCCACCCCATATGTTGGTGATAGAGATGCTTTGGAATTCATGTGCGGAGCAACACAAGTGGATGCATATGCAGCAATGACTAGGAGTGCAGTACGTGCTCCAGAGCCTAGAGGAGCATAAGTGGAGTTGGACCCACAAAGAGGAGAGATTGGGAGACAAGTCAAACTTCCTCAGTCTTTCACGTTCTCTAAGGCTCTACAGATGTCATCCATGGCTCCTAGACGTCTTAGTGTAGGTGTGGTAGGTGATGATGGGGTGCATGATGGACTATCTACTAGTCAGCCACCTACTACTACACAGATTGAGTCTGGCACTATGTTGGAGGCGGCTCAACTGATTATGCACTATCCTTTATTTTCAGCCAGTGATATATGTACATAGGGAGTTGACCCAGCCTGAGTGTTTAGATTGGCTACAACGCTTTGTGAGAGTAGGGATGATGTGGTTCCTACTACTAAAGTAGAGGTGGTTGATAGTGGAGTTGACTTGGTTGAGGAGCATGGGATTCGCTTAGCGACTAATGGTTTATGGCAGGCAACAATGGCTAGATTAGAGGAGTTGCTAGCTAGACCGGCCTTTGAGAGAGCATGGTTCACACCTGGTGTTATCATATTGGATAATCAAAGAAGTTAACAAAAGGTGGATTTATCTATACACCACAAAGAGTCTTATTAGACTCTGGTGTGCAACACTTTATGTTAGGAGAAAGCTGCAATTGTTGGTCTAGGGTTATGAAAGACCAATGTGTAGAGGTGTCCATTTCAGATCCAGACATCTCTAGGTGGTGGTTTGACATAATACATCACATGTGGGTAGCTTGTTGTCCAGGTTTAGCATGGTCACTCAATTGCTAGCTCATTAGTGAGAGCTCAGGTTATTGTGACAATAGTTGAGTCATATGATCTCCTAGTTGGAGGGGCAGTGTTATACCCCATGGGTTTTAGTATTGACTATTGGGAGGAGACAATCTCCTATAGACTAGGTTGGCAGTCAGGTGAGGGATGAGTATGTTGCTTACCAATATGTTTCAATAGTGCTAGTCTTGGCTCACTATAGTCCGAGACCATGGCAACATCAGTTTCACCTTTCAATGTTGTAGTTACTTGGCCTGGTGATTTTTTGGAGGGAAACGCCCATGCAGAGGATACTCCAATACCAGACAAGATCACTTGGATTTGGAGTATGAGTGGGATGGTTCTATCTACCTTGGATGTTCCTTTGTGGAGTTCTGAGGAGTCATTGCAACAACATGCAAATCAGTTGGTGCAGTAGGCTTGGAGTGGAGCCTTTGTACCACTAGTAGACCAATGTGAGGATGAACCTCCAGAGTTGATTACCTTGACACCTTTGGATACCACACTCATTGCTTGGCAATATCTAGTAGAGGGAGTATGTCTATTGGAGTTGTTCGATGGGATTAGCACCGGTCTAGTTGCAGTCCTACATGCAGGTATACGACTACAAATGTACTTGTATGTGGAGAGACATGAGACTGTTAGGCAAGTCTCTCTACATCATGTGGCACACTTGGCTGATCAATATCTTGAGTTATTACCAATGTCAACAGTCAAGGGTTACCAGAAGGCCCTGCCAACAAAAATTTCCTTCCTAGGAGCATGATCTAGAGAGACATGTGCATGTTTATTTGGTGATTGTTGGATGGCCATGTCAGAAACATACACATGCTGGCCTATAACACCCATTTGTGCATGTGTGTGGTATTGTGATATTTAGCTTGGTATTACAAGTATTTAAGAGATATTATTTATATAGAGATAAAGGATGGTTCTATATTAGTCATGGTTAGCTAAATTTAGTCATATCTAAGAAGAGGGGACCTTACTTTAGAGGAAGTAGAAAAGATGAGCACCACTATTTTGGATTTTAGTGTGTTGACTTGGTATTATTCCTAGGTGTTTGGCTTTGAGGAAAGAGTTGAGAACTCTTGGCCCGCAAGCCTTTTTGTTTTGGATTCTTCTTTAGTCCAAGGATAGCCATGTGAAGGAATCCTTGACTTAGTGGTTGGGTCAAGATAAGACCACATGCTTAGGGGAATATGCCCATGTGAATGGATATTCCTTTCTACTTTTTGACTTTACTTGACTTTTAGTCTAGTAACTTGAGTTACTATGGTAATTAGTAACTTTGGTGCGTAACTATTTCACAAGTATATAAACAAGGGGTGAGGAGGTACTCATCATCCTTTCATTTGCAACTATCTCTCTCTCTCTCTCTCATTGAGTTCTCTAGTGAGCAATGTCTTGAGTCTTGGAGTGTTAGCCTTGGAGGAGTATGATGGAGTTTGTTCTTGCGCAAAGAGCTATGAGTTTTTGAAGTGAGGGGGGTGGTTTTCAGACCAAATCTGAAATATGTGTGATGAATAAGAAGGTGTTTAGGCCAAATGGCTCAATGAAAATATCTGAAATTTTTTAGGGAGGGACGCTCTGGAGTTGTGATCAAGTGTGAAAAATTTCAGAGGACTTTCATATACGGGTTTGGAGATTTGAGTGACATTGTGAGGAAGGGTCAATTCTACAAAGTGGAGATCTCATGCATGAGGAGTTTGAGAGCAACAAAAGGCATGTTTGAGTGTTTAGATTCATCTTGGGAACATGGAGGGTCATCAAGAGTGGAAATTGAGATTATGCAAGGTTCTCCATGGGTTTGAGGCAATTGTAGGGGTGGATTTGAGGAATGAGAGTTTACAATAGAATTTGAAGAGAGTATTGAGAGGATCCAAAAACCTACACCACTTGGAGGAAAGAGTAAGTCTAAGTGCTTTCTATGTGGAGAGAGGGGACATAAGGCAAGTTCATGTCCATTGACCTTTGAGAGCAAGAGATTGAGGGAAAGGAGAGGCTTACTTGAATTGGGTTTGCATGTTGGACCTTCTTCACCAAGATTGGGAGGGCGAAGATCTAAGACCAAGAAGTTGTGTGAGGTTTGTGGAGTGGAAGGACTTCCAAAAGGACATGAGTGTAGTGGAGTAAAATCACTTTTGGAGACTTTGGTGAAGGATCTTGGAGAGAGTCTTAGTATAACTACAAAAATTCTACCACCTTCATCAACTAATTCTCAAGATGAGTGATGGAGATAATCTTTCAACTTATGGATAAACTATCCATGAGAGTAAGATTAATATGCACTCCATTAGTAAAAGAGTGAGAGAAAAGAAAAGAGAAAAAGAAAAAGAATTGAGAGAAAAGAAAGATAGTGAGGGGTTAAGATGGGGAAACTTACGGTTTTCTTTGGCAAGGATGGAGAAGATGTGGAGACCTTTGTGAGAGACTTCAAGAGAGCTTGGATAGGAAACAATGAGAGGAGGAAGAATGAGTGGACCTCATTATTACCACATTTCTTTGAGGATGTAGCACTTACATGGTATGAGTCAGAATACCAAAAGAGAAAGAGAGGAGAGGTGAGGAAGAGGAAATTGGGAGACTTTGACTTCAACACTCATTGAGAACTTTCTTCTTGATGAGAGTTATGAGAGATTGATGAGTAAGGTTACCTTTCTCAAGCAAGGAGATGGAGAGAAAGTGAGAGTTTATGTGGAAAGAGTGGAAAAGTTAGAGTCCAGATTTCTCACAGTGTTGAGGAAGGGTGGGGATGATGTGGAGACTACAATGATTGGCATAGGGGCCATGCTCACCAAGAATTTTGTGGGAGCGTTGACACCACAAATGAGAAGCGAGGTGAGATATGAGAAACCTTCTTCCAAGGTTGAAGCTATCAAAATCGCAATTCGTATGGAGTAGAGTTTGGAAGAGGATGAGAGTGATTTGGTGGTGAAGGAGGTTGTGCATCCTCCTCAAGGCTACAAGTATGGTGGAACTTCTGATACTTTGGTGACAAGGGTTGCACCACAAGTAGTAGTTGCTCCAATTCTTGCACTTCCACCAAAGGATCCACTTCAAACCATGATAGAACAACTAGCGGATCTCAAGATCAATGTGGTGCAACTATGGGAGAGGGCCTAGGAGTTATGGAAACTATCCATATAGAGGAGGCCAACCAGCCAACAATTTCAACGATAGAAATTGTTTTGGTTGTGGAGGAAGAGGCCATATCCAAAGGAATTGCCCAAATTCCACTTACCATGGAGGAAGGAGTTATGAGGGAGCCAATAGAGGGAAAGAGGGAGGTAGTGAAACCCAAGTAGCTCCTAATCCAAACAAAGGTAAGGGGATAGCATCCATAGATGTGGTTGAGAGCAAATATGAGAAGGGAGAGTGCTCAAACTCCAAGGGTCTTAATTTGGAGCTTTTGGCACAAGAGAAGAAGAGAGCTTGTTTTGCAAAGGATGTTCACTCTTCTCAAGGATTTACTCCAAGCAAGGATACTCCTATGTCTACTAGGAGCACTCGCATCTCAACACCATCGACAACAAAGACTCCAAGGAAGAAGATGGAGCATTTCTTGATTTCAAAGCAACAATGGAACTACAATGTGTTGGAGGATGTTGGTAGTCACAAGGCTAACATCACAATAGGCCAATTGATTGCTTTGAACCCTACCTTGAGAAAGGAGCTTATAGGTGGTTTGAGTTCTACAAGGAGCAAGAGGAAGAAGAAGGCAAAAGCTCTAGTATCAATGGGGGTGGTGGATGCCAAGCTAGCACCAAGGGAGGTTTGTGAATATGCCTCCAAGATTGATGTGAGAGTGAATAGTCACAACATCAAGGATGCATTGGTTGATAGAGGATCATTACTAAATGCCATGTCAGAAAGGTTGATGAAGAAGTTGGGTATGATACACTCAAGACCTTCAACATTTGTGGTGAGCATGGCAAACAAGCAACAAGTTCGACCTATAGGGGTGATGGAGAAAGTGGTAGTTTCAGTTATGGGAGTTCAAAATGTTATGACTTTCCAAGTCTTGAAGGATTCAAGCTATGACTTACTTCTTGGGAGGCCATGGTTGAAAGCAGCATGCACAACTGATCGATGGCACAAAGGGTACTTGAGGATTGGGCCATTGAACCATAGAGTCACAGTTCTTGTGACTAACACCACCAACACTTCACATTCAGATACACCATCTTCTGATTATTGGGAATCAGATTCTGAAGAAGGAGCTTCAGGTGTGGACACAAGCATGGAAGAGGAGACTTCCACGGAGGAGGATGAATCTGAATCTGATTCAGATGTGTATCCTTTCTGTGCTATGGATTTTTCACCTAAGCTTAAGGTTTTGAAGGACCCAAATAAATCACCATTCACACTTGAGGAGGTAGAGAGAAGGTTAGCTACCCTCAAGTATGGCCCAAATGTTACCAAGGAGGAGAAGGTGAGATTTGAGGAGATTTTCTGCAAGTTCATTCATGTTTTTGCTTTCAGTTACAAGGATTTGAAGGAAGTCACCTTGGAGGAGTACAAGATAGAGGTGGAGTCACATGCAAGACCAATCCGCCAAAAACAACGTCGCATGAGCCCACCAATATCTTTGGTTGTGAAGGAGGAGATTGGTAAGCTCAAGGAGGCTGGATTTATCTTTGAGGTAGAGAATTCAAAATGGATGTCTCCAATTGTCATTGTGAAGAAGAAGAATGGAAAGCTTCGGGTATATGTGGATTACAAGAAACTCAATGCTGTTACCAAGAAGAACTACTACCCATTGCCATTCATTGATGAGATCTTTGAGAGGTTGTAGATCATGAGAGGTACAGTTTTGGAGATGGTTATAGTGGATATAACCAAATCAAGATTGCACCATAACATCAACAACTCACCACATTCACCACACCTTGGGGAACTTACGCTTTCAAGGTCATGCCTTTTGGGGTTTGTAATGCTTCAGCCACATTCCAATGGTTCATGAACAAGGTATTTATGAGAAACCTTTCATTGGGAAATTTATGAGAGACTTCATTGATGACTTTTGTGTCTATGGGAGCAAGGCAAAGCACTTTGAGCACCTAATCAAGGTCTTGCAACGCTTGGATGAGGCAAATGCATCACTCAACCCAGAGAAGTGCATTTTTGGATGTGAAGAAGATCTACTTTTGGGGCACATCATCTCCAAGGATGGAATAGTAGTTGATCCTAAGAAGGTGAGGAAAATCTCAAACCTTCCATTCCCTTCAAGCTTGACAAAGTTACGCCAATTCTTGGGGATGGTTGGATACTATAGGAGGTTCATCTTCTCATTTTCCAACAAGGCTTATGCATTGACCATCTACATGAAGAAGGATGTAGATTACATGGTGATTTTGGAGGACAAGGAGGCTCTCAAAGCTTTTGAGGAGCTCAAGCAATCCCTTGTTGTAGCTCCAATTCTTGCTAAACCTGATTGGAGTAAACCTTTCATCCTCTACACTGATGCTTCTAATGTAGCTATAGGATGCACTCTTAGTCAATTAGACCAAGATGGGCATGATCATCAATAGCTTATGCTAGTAGGCAGATGGTTTCAACAAAGAAGAACTACTCTGTCACGGAGAGAAGGGTTGGCAGTGATCTTTGGTCTCAAGAAGTTTAGACACTACTTGATTGGAGGGAAAGCCACCATTGTCACGGATCACAAGGCTTTGAAGTACATCTTCAACAAGCCTAATGTTGAAGGAAGACTAGCAAGGTGGATGATACTATTGTTTGAGTATGACTACACCATTGAGGATAAGCTAGGAAAGAAACATGCAAATGCTGATTTGTTATCTAGAGCCTATGATCATGATGGAGATGAGCTAATGGATGATTCCTTCCTAGATGAGGAGCTCATGACAATCTCAGTCACTGAAGGGGTTCCAATGGAGTACAAGGAGATTGTAGATTTTGTGACAAGAAGTAACTATCCAGAAGGGATGCATGCTAGGGAGAGGAAGGCCCTTGCAACAAGATCTAGACCTTACACAATGGTGGAGGATATTCTTTTTCACCAAGGAGCAGATGGTCTACTTCAAAGAGCAATGGATGTAGAAATGGAGAGGGCTAAACATCATTGGGACAAGAGGATTCATGCAGTTTAGTGGGAGTATAGGACAACCATGAAGACCTCCACCGGATATTCTTCATTTCAATTGGTATATGGTATTGAGTCTACCTTACCTATTCACTTTGATCTTCCTACCTTCCAAAGCATTCATAGGAGATTGAAGAAAGCACAAGGAGGTGATGCAAAGAAGTCAAGGAAAGAACAACTCATGGAGTTGGAAGAGGCAAGAGCAGTTGCTATGATTCGAGTAGACCAAGCCCAAAGGAAACAAAAGGAGAGCTATGACAAGAGGCAATGCAAGAAGAAGGTGAAGCCTTTCAAGGAAGGTGATTGGGTAATGTTGTTTGATTCCATTCGATTCAAGAGAGTGCAAAAGAAGTTTTTGCCTAAGTACTTTGGACCTTTCATACTGGAGAAGATGTGGGGCAATTACACCTATGATCTCAAGGAGTTGGGAAGAAGACACTTTAGTAGGATTAACCATGATAAGTTGAAGATGTACCATAGAAGGTAGAGAGACCTTCACTTTGAGGACAAAGTGAAAACTTAGTCCAGGAGTAAATGTAACACCCATTTGTGCATGTGTGTGGTATTGTGATATTTAGCTTGGTATTACAAATACTTAAGAGATATTATTTATATAGAGATAAAGGATGGTTCTATATTAGTCATGGTTAGCTAAAGTTAGTCATAGCTAAGATAGAGGAGACCTTACTTTAGAGGAAGTAGAAAAGATGAGCACCACTATTTTGGATTTTAGTGTGTTGACTTGGTATTATTCCTAGGTGTTTGGCTTTGAGGAAAGAGTTGAGAACTCTTGGGCCCACAAGCCTTTTTGTTTTGGATTCTTCTTTAGTCCAAGGATAGCCCATGTGAAGGAATCCTTGAGTCTTGGAATGTTAGCCTTGGAGGAGTATGATGGAGTTGGGGTTCCTTGCCTTCTTAGTCCATGGTGCGCTACCATAATAGCCATCAGAGGTTGATCCTAAGTGAGCGATAGGCCGGCTCACATTTTTGGTTCCGTTGCCGTGACCTCTCTAGAAGGCAAGATAATGTTTCGTGTTCAATTCTACATTAGGCAAAAGGAGGCTATGAGAGCTCACTTGGAGAGAACATTAGGAGAGGATAGGGCTGAACGTATGTTAGAGAACCAAGATCCATTTGTATACCATGTAGTCCATTATGATGTCTTTGAAGTGATTTTGTACATCTTGTACACATGAGAGGATTTGGAGAGATTGTATGAGGTGGATTGCAGATTTTGGGGATTAAGGTGATTTTGGGCAAAATCTCAAGTTTGAGATCTGAACTTGAAATTTCTACACGTGATAGCTTGGGTTATCTTCCAGTTAGAAACCTTTGATTATTGTGAGAGCTACAATGCGCATTGGACTAGAACTTTTGAAAGTTGATAGGGTAAAGTGCTCCCGCAACTACAGGCTCTCTGGAAAATTGTACAGAGGCTACCATTTCTTTAATTTTCAGTGGATTGTTGTAAAACGTTCCAAGTAAATTAAGTTAGTTGTATCCTACCTGTTGACACAAAAAGTTTGAGATCTGAACTTGAAATTTCTACACGTGATAGCTTGGGTTATCTTCCAGTTAGAAACCTTTGATTATTGTGAGAGCTACAATGCGCATTGGACTAGAACTTTTGAAAGTTGATAGGGTAAAGTGCTCCCGCAACTACAGGCTCTCTGGAAAATTGTACAGAGGCTACCATTTCTTTAATTTTCAGTGGATTGTTGTAAAAAGTTCCAAGTAAATTAAGTTAGTTGTATCCTACCTGCTGACACAAAAATTAGAGAGAGATCATTCTTGAGCAGGGAGTTATGAGTTTTTGAAGTGAGGGGGTTCCGACCAAATTTGAAATATGTGTGCTGAATAGAAAGGTGTCTAGGCCAAATGGCGCAATGAAAAGATTTGAAATTTTGCAAGGAGGGACAACCTAGAGTTGTGATTACACGTGAAAAATTTCAGAGTACTGTCACATACAAGTTGAGAGATCTGAGTGAAATTGAGAGGAAGGGTAAATTCTACATAGTGGAGATCTCATGCATGAGGAGTTTGAGAGCAACAAAAAGCATGTTTGAGTGTTTAGATTCATCATGGGAACATGGAGGGTCACCAAGAGTGGAAATTGAGACTATGCAAGGTTCCCTAAGGGTTTGAGGTGATTGTAGGGGTGGATTTGAGGAAAAGAGAGTTTACAATAGAATTTGAAGAGAGTGTTGAGAGGATCCAAAAACCTACACCAGTTGGAGGAAAGAGTGAGTCTAAGTGCTTTCTATGTGGAGAGAGGGGACATAAGGCAAGTTCATGTCTATTGACCTTGAGAGCAAGAGATTGAGGGAAAGAAGAGGGTTACTTTACTTGGGTTTGCATGTTGGACCTTCTTCACCAAGATTGGGAGGGCAAAGATCTAAGACAAAGGAGTTGTGTGAGGTTTGTGGAGTTGGAGGACTTCCAAAAGGACATGAGTGTAGTGGAGTAAAATCACTTTTGGAGACTTTGGTGAAGGATCTTGGAGAGAGTCTAAGTAAAGCTACAAAAATTCTACCACCTTCATCAACTTTTTCTCAAGATTAGTGATGGAGATAATCTTTCAACTTATGGATAAACTATCCATGAAGGTTTGATTAATATGCACTCTAGGACTTGATGTTGCTATAGAAATCTTGGAGCAACCTAAACCTTTTGTGTTCCCTAGGGTGGATTACTCTCAAATGGTGTTAGTCATGTACACACTCTATTAGTTATAGAGTGAGAGAAAAGAAAAGAGAAAAAAAATTGAGAGAAAGAAAGATAGTGAGAGTTTAAGATGGGGAAACTTACGGTTTTCTTTGGCAAGGATGGAGAAGATGTGGAGGCCTTTGTGAGAGACTTCAAGAGAGCTTGGATAGGAAACAATGAGAGGAGGAAGAATGAGTGGGCCTCATTATTACCAGATTTCTTTGAGGATGCAGCACTTACATGGTATGAGTCAGAATACCAAAAGAGAGAGAGGAGAGATAGGGAAGAGGAGTCTTGGGAGACTTTGACTTCAACACTCATTGAGAACTTTCTTCCTGATGAGTGTTATGAGAGATTGATGAGTAAGGTTACCTTTCTCAAGCAAGGAGATGGAGAGAAAGTGAGAGTTTATGTGGAAAGAGTGGAAAAGTTAGAGTCCAGATTTTAAATAGTGTTGAGGAAGTGTAAGGATGATGTGGAGACTACTATGATTGGCATAGGGGCCATGCTCACCAAGAATTTTGTGGGAGGGTTGACACTACAAATGAGAAGCAAGGTGAGATATGAGAAACCTTCTTCCAAGGTTGAAGCTATCAAAATTGCAATTTGTATAGAGTAGAGTTTGGAAGAGGATGAGAGTGATTTGGTGGTGAAGGAGGTTATGCATCCTCCTCAAGGCTACAAGTATGGTGGAACTTCTGATACTTTGGTGACAAAGGTTGCACCACAAGTAGAAGTTGCTCCAATTCTTGCACTTCCACCAAAGGATCCACTTCAAACCATGATAGAACAACTAGCGGATCTCAAGATCAATGTGGTGCAACTATGGGAGAAGGCCTAGGAGTTATGGAAACTATCCATATAGAGGAGGCCAACTAGCTAACAATTTCAATGATAAAAATTGTTTTGGTTGTGGAGGAAGAGGCCATATCCAAAGGAATTGCCCAAATTCCACTTACCATGGAGGAAGGAGTTATGAGGGAGCCAATAGAGTGAAAGAGGGAGGTAGTGAAACCCAAGTAGCTCCTAATCCAAACAAAGGTAAGGGGATAGCATCCATAAATGTGAAAGCATCTATGGATAGCACCCTACCTTGAGAAAGGAGCTTATAGGTGGTTTGAGTTCTACAAGGAGCAAGAGGAAGAAGAAGGCAAAAGCTCTAGTATCAATAGGGGTGGTGGATGCCAAGCCAGCACCAAGGGAGGTTTGTGAATATGCCTCCAAATTTGATGTGAGAGTGAATGGTCAGAACATCAAGGATGCATTGGTTGATAGAGGATCATTACTAAATGCCATGTCAGAAAGGTTGATGAAGAAGTTGGGTATGATACACTCAAGACCTTCAACATTTGTGGTGAGCATGGCAAACAAGCAACAAGTTTGACCTGTAGGGGTGATGGAGAAAGTGGTAGTTTCAGTTATGGGAGTTCAAAATCTCATGACTTTCCAAGTCTTGAAGGATTCAAGCTATGACTTACTTCTTGGAAGGCCTTGGTTGAGAGTAGCACGCACAACTAATAGATGGCACAAAGGTACTTGAGGATTGGGCCATTGAACCATAGAGTCACAGTTCTTGTGACTAACACCACCAGCACTTCACATTCAGATACACCATCTTCTGTTTATTGGGAATCAAATTCTGAAGAAGGAGCTTCAGGTGTGGACACAAGCATGGAGGAAGAGACTTTCACAGAGGAGATTGAATCTTAATCAGATTTGGATGTGTATCCCTTGTGTGCTATGGATTTTTCACCTAAGCTTAAGGTTTTGAAGGACCCAAATAAATCACCATTCACACTTGGGGAGATAGAGAGATGGTTAGCTACCCTCAAGTATGGCCCAAATGTTACCAAGGAGGAGAAGGTGAGATTTGAGGAGATTTTCTGCAAGTTCATCCATGTGTTTGCTATTTTTACAAGGATTTGAAGGAAGTCACCTTGGAGGAGCACAAGATAGAGGTGGAGTTGCATGCAAGATCAATCTGCCAAAAACAACGTCGCATGAGCCCACCAATATCTTTGGTTGTGAAGGAGGAGATTGGTAAGCTCAAGGAGGCTGGATTTATCTTTGAGGTGGAGAATTCAAAATGGGTGTCTCCAATTGTCATTGTGAAGAAAAACAATTGCAAGCTTTGGGTATGTGTGGATTACAAGAAACTCAATGCTGTTACCAAGAAGGACCACTACCCATTGCCATTCATTGATGAGATCTTGGAGGAGGTTGCAGGTCATGAGAGATACAGTTTTGGAGATGGTTATAGTGGATATAACCAAATCAAGATTGCACCAGAACATCTTGGATGAGGAAAATGCATCACTCAACCCAGAGAAGTGCATTTTTGGATGTGAAGAAGATCTACTTTTGGGGCACATCATCTCCAAGGATGGAATAGTAGTTGATCTTGAGAAGGTGAGGAAAATCTCAGACCTTCCATTCCCTTCAAACTTGACAAAGTTACGCCAATTCTTGGGGATGGTTGGATTCTATAGGAGATTCATCTTCTCATTTTCCAACAAGGCTTATGCATTGACCATCTACATGAAGAAGGGTGTAGATTACATGGTGATTTTGGAGGACAAGGAGGCTCTCAAAGCTTTTGAGGAGCTCAAGCAATCCCTTGTTGTAGCTCCAATTCTTGCTAAACTTGATTGGAGTAAGCCTTTCATACTCTACACTGATGCTTCTAATGTAGCTATAAGATGCACTCTTAGTCTGGGAAGGAGGTAGAGGGCTGAACAGAGACTATTTTTGAATGTTGGAAGGAGAGTGTGAAATTTGGAAAGAAAACTTTGAAGTAGCCTGACTAGTGTAAAAAGGAGAGAAGAATTTTAGTTTTTTTCCGAAACAGAAGGGAGCTTTCAAGGGATTTCTGTTCAGCTTGGCAAAGTGATAGTGAGAAGAGAGGGAGAAATCGAATTAGGTTGGCTTGATCCTACACAGAGGCTGGAGAAGAAGTTTGAGAGGTGGAGCTTGGCCTTGGATAGGAGTTGAAACTTCAAGTATATGCTGTGAGTGTTGGCAAAATTGAAGTTCTTATGAAGTTTCCAGAGGTGGAATGCAAGAGTAGAGTGAAATTTTGAATGTGGAAGAGAATTGTTGTGAGTGTTGGCAGAAGTGAAGTTCTTATGAAGTTTTCCAAAGGTAGAGTGCAAGAGTAGAGTGAAATTTTGAATGTAGAAAGGACTGTTGTGAGTGTTGGCAGAAGTGAAATTCCTATGAATGATAAATTTGGAAGTGGATATGTATTATGAATAAGGATTAAAGTTGAAGGAAGCTCCATTCTAGGAGCCACAATCTGGTCTACCTGAGTGGAGTAATACAACAGTTTGGGTGTTGGGTTCAAGTCTGGTTAGAACATTCAGTATTTTTGTAGAGACCACCTTAACTAATTTCCCAAACCTAAACCTCAAAACCATAGCCGAGCTTGACAGGGGAATATAATCATGGTACCAGCATAGGTAAGAACCTTAAAACCATATAGTCGTGACAAGCCCAATGCTGAGAAAGCCAAGAACAAACACAAAACCTTTGGAAATAGTTGACCTCAAGGGAAGTTACAACAAGTTCATACAAAGAAAAATTCCCAACAATCCATGAGTAGGAAGGAATGTTAGTCTACGGGAAAAATCCAAAAAAAAGACAGTAAGGACAAACTGAGCACAAGCAGCCATGTGCCTAGTGCACTCTTGGAACCAAACATTCCCCGTGACAACAGCAATGAGAGAGAGCAGGCGATGGGTTTTTTCATTGGTATTATTGTTGTTCTAGTAATGTCAGAGGCATCCAAGCGTCAGGTGTCAGGTCAGGCTCTAGACCTAAACTGTTTGACCTGGATTGTGAGCCTTGGCTTGGTAGAGCAACGTAGGATACTACTTGATAGGCATCACCACTTGAACACTTGTGAGCCTTATGCCAATTGAGACAATTCAGGCACATGTTGGGAGCAATGGACCAAGTGGGCAGGGTATTCTTGGGACACAACCAGTGGCTATTAGGGAGAGTGGTCTACTTGGAGTCCATCAAGGTGAGCATGGTCTACTTGGATTATACCCTTGGTCTACTTGGAATGCAGCTAGAAGACATATGGAGCTTGCAACTAGAGTAAGAGGAGTTTTTCACACTGAGGTTGGGACCTCTAATGCTTGGGTGCATGACACTACTGCTCCCAAGGGTCCAATGTAATAGCCAGTCAATACGTCTTCCACCCCTACAATAGTTACAGAGGATACTTGGGAGCCAAATCTTGGACCCAAGCTTATAGGAGAGGAAAGACGGAGAGTTTGGAGGTTCTTGAGGAGCTACATGAGTTGTTTTGCATTCAGTATGAAGGATTTGGGTGCTCTAAAAGGACTTGGTATTTAGATTGAGCTGACTAGCAATACACCAATTTTCAAACGTCCTTATCAATATAGTGATATGGAGGGGACATTGATTTAGAGTCGGAGTAGAGACCTTTTTGAGGCTGGTTTGGTAGAGATTTCACATGGAGAGTATGCATCAACAACAATGATGCCAACCAAGAAGGATATGCATGGCAACTACACATATAAGCAGATGTGTGGAGATTACCGTCCTGTCAATAGACAAACTAGGGCTAATTGGTATGCCATGCCTACATTGGAGGAGATCTTTGATGCAATTGGGCATGCAAAGGTCTTCAATACTTTGGATCTTTGAACAAGATATTATCAATTGCTGATCAAGGAGGAGGATAAGTCCAAGACAACATTTTGGACTATTGATATGTGAGTTGGCCTGTCTCTCACTCAAGATGAACCTTTGATGGCTACTATGGTAGACACCATGGATTAAGAAGGCAAGGAACCCCAACTCCATCATACTCCTCCAAAGCTAACACTCCAAGACTCAATACATTGCTCACTAAAGGACTCAATGAGAGAGAGAGATAGTTGCAAATGAAAGGATGATGAGTACCTCCTCACCCCTTGTTTATATATTTGTGAAATAGTTATGCATTAAAGTTACTATTTACCATAGTAACTCAAGTTACTAAGCTAAAAGTCAAGTAAAGTCAAAAACTACAAAGGAATATCCATCCATATAGGCATATTCCACTAAGCATGTGATCTTATCTTGACCCAATCACTAAGTCAAGGATTCCTTCACATGGGCTATCCTTGGATTATAGAAGAATCTAAAACAAAAAGGCTTGTGGGCCCAAGAGTTCTCAACTCTTTCCTCAAAGCCAAACACCTAGAAATAATACCAAGTCAACACATTAGAACCTAAAATAGTAGTGCTCATCTTTTCTACTTCCTCTATAGTAAGGTCTGTGAGCCGGCCTGTCTCTCACTCAGGATGAACCTCTGATGGCTATTATGGTAGCGCACCATGGACTAAGAAGGCAAGGAACCCCAACTCCATCATACTCCTCCAAGGCTAACACTCCAAGACTCAAGACATTGCTCACTATAGAACTAAATGAGAGAGAGATAGTTGCAAATGAAAGGATGATGAGTACCTCCTCACCCCTTGTTTATATACTTGTGAAACAGTTACGTACCAAGTTACTAATTACCGTAGTAACTCAAGTTACTAGACTAAAAGTCAAGTAAAGTCAAAAAGTAGAAAGGAATATCCATTCACATGGGCATATTCCCCTTATCTTGACCCAACCACTAAAGCAAGGATTCCTTCACATGGGCTATCCTTGGACTAAAGAAGAATCCAAAACAAAAAGGCTTGCGGGCCCAAGAGTTCTCAACTCTTTCCCCAAAGCCAAACACCTAGGAATAATACCAAGTCAACACACTAAAATCCAAAATAGTGGTGCTCATCTTTTCTACTTCCTCTAAAGTAAGGTCCCATCTATCTTAGCTATGACTAACTTTAGCTAACCATGACTAATATAGAACCATCCTTTATCTCTATATAAATAATATCTTTTAAGTACTTGTAATACCAAGCTAAATATCACAATACCACACACATGCACAAATGGGTGTTACAGGTCCACTCTATCTTAACTACGACTAGCTTTTAGCTAATCATGACTAATGTAGAACCATCCTTTATCTCTATATAAATAATATTTCTCAAGTACTTATAATACCAAGCTAAATATCACAATACCATACACATGCACAAATGGGTTACAGATCCTCACGGCAAGGATGTGTTATATCAGTGGAGGTTCCTACCATTTGGGTTAAAGAATTCTCTTGCTTAGTTCCAAAGGGTCATGGATAGGATCCTAGCTGGATAGGATTTTGCTTGGTGTTATATTGATGACATTTTGGTCTATAGCACTATTAGGGAGGAGCATGAGAGACATTTGTTGGAGGTGTTTGAGAGATTGAGATCTCATGGACTCAAATTACATTTTGGGAAGTGTAGGTTCTTCCATGAGCAGGTTGAGTATTTGGGTCACACTATCTACCCCGGAGGACTGGGTGTCCAACAGACCAAGGTGGAAGCTATTGCACGTATTCCTTGACCTACGTATGTTAGTAGAGTGCAAGCATTCATTGGGTTGGCAAACTTCTATTGCTGCTATTTTAAAGGATTTAGTGCCATTGCCAAGGCTTTGACAAAGCTGACCAAGCTTACACATGAGTGGTGGTGAGGAGAGGAGCAAGAGAGAGCTTCTGTAGAGCTCAAGGAGAGGTTGAAATTTTTTCCTATTTAGAGTAGACCGATCAGAGGATGACCATTTTAGGTTCATACTAATTGGAGTATGTTGGGCTTGGAGCAGTGCCCACCCAACATGGTGATGAGGGGAAGTAGTTTGTGGTGGCCCATGCTAGTCACTCTAAGAATTCAGTGGAGGCAAAGTATAGTTCATTTGAGGGAGAGTGCTTGGTAGCAATTTGGACAATATCCATTTCTGATGTTACCTATTTGGTAACCTCTTTATTGTCATCATTGATCATCAGCCATTTGAAGTGGTTGATGGAATCCGACAAGCTTTCATGGAAGCTTGCACAATGGTCTCTGATTTTACAAGAGTATGATTTCATGGTTATTCATAGACCTGGAGTGGTGAACCGTGATCCAGATAGGTTGAGTAGAAATCCATGTCCCAACAAGTAGGATCAGACCTGAGCACGTTAGCATGGTGACTCAGATGAAGAGATGGTGCAAAAATGGCATGCATTTGCCTTTTTATGTATATTTTCTGAGACTCTAGTGGTATCTCTCTTAGCGTATACAGGAAGAGTTATTGAGGTCATAGATCCAGAGAGTGAAGATATTGGTACAGTTCAACGAGACATTCATGATGATGTCTTAGTGATGGACTATCTCTGCATTGGTGTTGTGGGTGGCACAGTTGGGGCCAAGGAGAAAGACCATGTTCTTCAATGAGCCAGATGGTTCAAATTGGAGGGTAGACACCTTTAGCATGTATGGGAGGATGGTAGAGTGCGATTAGTACCACTTCCATCTTAGAGACTATAGTTGGTCCGTCATGCTCACAAGAAGCTAGGACATTTTGGAGTAAAGTGTACCTATAGCTTACTCCAAAGTCATTATTGATGGTGTGAGATGCAGACCAAGGTACAACAATTTGTTGCCAATGTGTGGTTTGTGACCAAGTTAGAGCATCATTCAATGCTCCTACGTGACAATTACACCCATTATCTATCATGGGATTGGGTTACCGATAGAGTTTGGACTTTGCTAGACCTTAACCATTGACTATGAGATATCATCCGTACAGTTTTGTGATGGTGGAGCACTTCTGCAAGTGGATTGAGTTGGTAGCACTTCCTGACAAGTCTAGTGAAGGGACGGCTTACTCATTCCTAGATCAAGTTCTTAGTATTTTGGTGCACCAACAGAGGTTTTGACTGATCAAGGTATGGAGTTCTTGGGAGAGTTTTAGGTCTTGTGTGACAAGGGTTTGATTGATCATTGTACTACCTCTCAAGATCACCCTAAGGGAGATGGCTTAATAGAGAGAGTGGTTCAGACAATGAAGACATGATTGCACAAGTATGGTTTGTAGAGAGACCACTTAGGAGATTGAGATCTCCAGTTACCTTGGTTGGCCATGGGCTATCCGTTCAGCCGGCAAGCCTCCTTAGTATACTTCTCTCCTTACTTTCTACTCTATGGACAAGATCCAGGTTTACATGCAGCCATTCATCAAGATGCTACTATAGTCTTGGACTTGGATGATCCAGATGTATGAGTGAGTGCATGTTCTCAATGGGCAGAGATCTTTTGGAGAGTGATGCTGATGGCCTTTAAGAACTTGGCAATTGCTCAGCATAGGGATACCTTAAGTTATGCTACTATTTGAAAAAGAGGTTATAGACCCTCAATCCGTCAATTTTATCTAGGTGACAATGTATATCCATAGTAGACATCACCAACGACACTTGATGTTTCTACAAGCTGCACTATCTTAAGAGTGCGTGAGGTTTTGCCATCTAGAGTCCTTGTGTTGGAAGGACATGATGGTATTATTTAAAAGGATCATGTGCGCAATTGTGCACCATGCCACCTCCCAAACATTGATGGTACTATGGACTTAAGTTTGTCACTTGTACGTCTAGGCTTCCGGTGTATGCTATTTGGCTCTTATGGTGGAGTTGCTACTATGTTAGTGTGTGATAGCTATTTGAGAGGATGGCATATGGCATGTATGACTCCTCCCCCCACAGTGGTTCCTCAGGGACAATGGTTATGTCCTAGATGTACTTGACCTTTAACTAGTTCATCCTTTATATGGTATAGATTGCAGACAAGTGACTAATGATGAGGCTCGATAGCACCTGGCCTCTTAATCTTTGCCCATCATAGGGTATACTATATACTTGGAGTAGACGGCCATTTGGAGTTAGAGGGACCTAACCGCCAGCTAGGGAGCAATTGTGGCACTTTAGAGTCTCTATATGACTTATGTGTGAGTTATATGTCTATAGTGTATGATGTTGACAGTGATGTATGTTGTGTAGCAATGTATATACACACGACAGTTGTCACGCCATTTGTAGTGTCGTATCTAGATTTCTCGGACATTGGAGTTGCAATGATAGTAGTTAGAGGTATTTTAGCAGTCACTCATCAACTACTTTTTGATGGTCAGATTTCATGTTTGGGGTACTGACTTCATGGTGGGGCCCACCGTCGCTTTGCACCGTTCACACTATTGGGTGTGCTTTTAGTGGGACCGTTAGGGTTTCAGACCTAGCTCAAGTCCATGGGTATACTTTTGAAGTGCAGTTCCAGAGAGCTCACTTCTCTGATGTTCAGCCTTCCAGTTCCTGGCTATGGTGGACAGAGGCCGGCAAGCATCACCTGGATTCTCTTAGCTAGAGTGGGTGTGGCTTGACTATAATCAATGCCCAATTTTTTGCAGTTTATAGAGTGATAGATCAAGTTTATAGAGTGATAGATAAAGTACTGATTTGAGTTGAGTTGATTCAAGTGGTGTAAAAAAACTGATTATGTGGCACTTTAGAGTCTCGGTATGACTTAATGTGTGAGTTATGTGTCTATAGTGTATGATGTTGATAGCAATATATGTTGTGTAGCGATGTATATATGTATATGTATATATATGCACGACAATATCTACTCTCTTTACTACAATAAAACCTAAGATTTTGCTTAGGTTTGGTGCTCATTTGTATCTTTGTTACGAATTTGATATAGTTTTAAATACATTATGAGTGCATATGACACGTTACTCTCTTTAAAGATAGAGGATCTCTATACATAATGCCAGGAGGATATAGTTTTTCCATTGGTACAAGAGAGTGGATATTTAATATAGAGTGAGCATTGATATTAATATGGATTCAATTAAATACTAATGTGGATTAAGTTAAAATTCTATACGGTCAAAATAGAGGACTAAGAAGATAACATTACAATTGACCATGTTGCAGTTGACCTTACACTTAAGATGCAGTTTTGGAGCGGATGATCACCAATATCTTAGTTAGGCAATAAGCAGAAAGAAAATAGCCACAGTCTTCAAGTACATGGGAATGTAGTGAGGTCTTTCCTCTATTTTCACTGGCCATGGAGTTCTACAAAGGATAAGCAGAAAATAGAAAGGTGGCAAGGGATCCTTTAGATGTCCCAATCGTGTGTAAATCATAAAATTTCTCATAAATACATAATCTCTTTATCGTATATACAACAGTAAAACTAATTAAGTGCAATAGTCCTTAAGTTGAACCTTATTTTACCCTCTTTGGATTTGGGTGTTCCTTGTACGGGCGTGAAGGGGTCTTCCCATCCTCTTCAATACCGGTCCCATACATATTCCTTTGTTGAGCTTGTACATTGAAAATATTCATCTCATTATATTCTTCTAGGCAGAATTTTTCGACTAATTTCAAAATCTGATTTTCTTGATTAGGACTCGAACTTCTATATCGAATGTGAGAAAGTATCATTTGCTTACGAAACAGCAGTTTGCTCCCTTCACAGCTTCATCCAGAATTCCACAATGTACCCTGTCTTCTTCAATAACGAGAGAAGAAGATTTACGTAGGGACTTCTACCTAGCTTTCCATAGGGATTTCTACCAAGCTTTCCATATGTTGTAGCAAAGTGCCAGCAACTTCCTCTTGGAAACTGATACTTGTATCCATGCAGTTTCTTCAAGTGTGAATATCCAAGACACGAGTTCATCAGTTCGCAAGTTGTGACCTTTGACTCGTGTAAAGGAGCCCTTTTTAGACTGGTCACGAACACAGAATTTTCACCCAAATTGAAGTGAAGTTGAACAAGAGTCCTTCATGCGACAGCCCTCTCAAGGTACTGCTGCAGAACTGCTACAGAATTTTTGGCGAAAACTGGGTAGGGAACATGGGATATCGAAACTCGTTGAAGAGTGCTTATATGGATGTGCAAGTACCTACTAAATCAGGTTCAGAGTGAAACTTGCCAATATGATCTATACAGTGGCTTCTAGAGATGAAAGTAGCTCTGGTTATAACGGGTCCTCCTTCTGAAGTCGTACCTCTTTGCGTTGGGTTTCCAAGTGCGGCCGATTTTGTCCAAGCCTGATGCTGTTCATTGCTTTGGGTGAAGAAACGGGAAGGTAATATTTAAAAGAGAACGGATGGGAAAGCTCTTATCTCAATAAGAGATGTAAAATGCAGAATTATAACTTGTGTGTTCGGGTTCGACCAACTACTGCACATCCATATCTTGTAAGATTCACTTTTGTATTTTACGATGAGAGATCCAAACACACGGATAGCACATGGTAGCTGGGGAAGGTAGTTGTTGTGTGCTTACGTCTAAGGTTTCGGGCTTCATCGTACACGCAATTTGGTCCATTCAAGACTTTGATCGTCTGATTATTGCCGTTTTTAGCTCAGACAGTAACTACCCTCGGCTCCCAGCATCCGAACACGAGAATCGTCGCATCTCCTCCAAGGCCATACGAATCCAGATTAGACTCAGTATGAACGCTTTTGAAGCTGTATATAACCCTGTATATATTTCCCAGAAGATCTTCAAAACGGAAATATTTAAAGTCACATCAGCCTGTCAATAGATATGACATTCTATACACAAGTAGTGCTCGAGAGCTTCTCATATTAAACGTTAGGGTACTATTTTCATATTTTTAGACAACATATATCCATTGCTCTACCGAGAGCATGGGCTGGTATAATCCATAAGAGAGCACT
Source organism: Lunularia cruciata (assembly GCA_948567375.1). Lineage (NCBI taxonomy): Eukaryota > Viridiplantae > Streptophyta > Marchantiopsida > Lunulariales > Lunulariaceae > Lunularia > Lunularia cruciata. Next base: position 54,994,858 of record OX419756.1, on the reverse strand, counting down.
CGCTCTAGGTGATGCTTCTTCCTATCTTCAGGAGTTTGTAGACCTTATTTAGCTCGGTTATCTTAGGTGTGGTCAGGCAGATTTCTCATATCCATACTATTGGAGTCTAGCCCCATTTTACTTCTTTTGTCTCTCTCCCTTGTTCGGCTTGACAGGGTCTTCCCATCATCCTTCATGTGTTTTATGTGGTTTCTTTAAAAAAAAATTGGTGCCTGCCGACTGAACAGCTGATGTTGAAAGAACCAACTGAAAAAAGATGGAAGTATGTTGATTCATTTACAGATTTACCAACAAGATTTACAAGATTCCACAACTATCCCCCGTCGTAACAACAGGGACCATCAAGCTTAAACTTATGCATGTAACCTGTTCTGTTTGTGGTTTAAATACACGCGTTTGACTGTTCTCCTTGCTATTGATTGTAAGCTTCTTTGAGATAATCTCTAGACGCTTGAAGTGCTCATATCAGCTGGATCTAGAGAACTGTGCAGATATTGAGTTCTTCCTCCGCCATGTATGCACTCTAAGCCTGAACATGTATGTAATAATCAGATGTACATCTTTCTGGGTGACATGTATATCCTATTTTCCTTCATGATCTCTATTGTAGTTTTCATCATACTCTTCCCGTTAGTTGTAAGTTACAACATTAATTTAATTAATCTCGAGTTTAGCACAATCCCTGTATTAATCATCTTTTCTAGATACATCCCACTTTATCTAGAGATAAAGTGACAAGGTTAAGAAGATAAGTGATTAGGTTAAAGAGGGGCGAAGCCTCACTTAGGGTTAAATAGGGCCAGCCAACTCACTAAATTTTGCTTCTATGTTTATAGGTGTATTATCTGGGCTTGTTATTGTGAGTTCTCTTACGATGATTATCTTCAAAATCTTACATTTCGTGAACTGTTTAATATCATTTCAAACGTGTTCTATTCTACTTTAGTTTTGGGTGTTACTTATATTGCGTGAATGAACTTTTGTGTACTTCTTTTGAAAACCATAGATATGTTCTATTCTACTTTATTTTTGGGTGTTATTTATATTGAATGAATGAAGTTTTGTGTACTTCTTTTGAAAACCATAGATATGAGAAAAGTCTAGTATTCTTAAATACAATCAGGAATGTCTATTCAGGTGAGACTAGAAAGAAATTTGAGTGCTAGTACGTGTGATACCTCAAAGGTTAGAATGACCAACAGACTTTTTACATTGACAAGCATAAGCAAAAATCCTACACATACAGAATATCTACAAGATTTTATTTCTTGTTTATCAACAAGGTAATGCAAGGAGTAGTTTCGGACAGTCACTCGTTGATCTCACTTGACTTACAACAAGCCACGGTCCTGATTCTTAGATACATAAACCTTTACTCAGCTTAATATTCCCTTTTGTATTCAACCTATGTTGGGGTGCCAAACTTCGATTAACTGTACTACTTGTTTATCAGCGAACGCGTCGGCAAAAGAGAAGCTACAGTAAGTTCTCTGTCTGGAGGCAGTGTCCAGCTGGACGAAATTGATCAAACTCAAGCTGAGAAGTCTGTAAGCCATGTTTGCATTCCGACGCCAGTATGCCAGAGATTGTGAATATGGAGACATCGTTCTATGAATTAGATCGGTAGGTGCGTCCAAAATCATTTACACGACTACAAGTTCTTAGTGGTAACACCTAGCGCGGATGCTCTACCTGGGAATTGTAATGCTTTTGGTTCATGTCAAAAGCCATAAAACCTTGCCAGTGGAATATGCTTTCATATGAACAGTTGGAACTCCTCTTTCGCTTTGAACGCTACGCTGGAGAGCGGAAGAAGCAGTAAGTTATTCTTTGATATGCAAATCATAGATGATAATAGGGAGACGTGAGTGTTACTCTTTTACTGCTTATTAACTCATGGATTGATTTGTTTTCGGCATAACTTTTCCCACACACATGCTGTAGTACATTCATGTGTCGGTTCTGGGACATCTGAAATTCGAAGGGTCGCAACTAAATCTTTTCTTCGACAGGCTAATGTTAGAAACCCTGAATAAGTGTATTTCAAGTTTGTCAATGTAAAATTTCGGACGTAAAATCTGAATCCACTATGCTAATAATAATAGCTGATGAGATGAAACCGGGATTGGCATCTGCAGATACTTCGAGAAATCAACATGACTCAAGGAGTTCGGAGGCTGCCTTACTTTTTCGTGAGAGGGGGCACCTCAAAGGGCTGCTTCTTCCTCAAACAGCACCTGCCCTACACTGATGAGGAACTTAGTGGACTTCTTCTTAACGTCATGGGCACAGTCCCAACATTCAAGGTTCAGGATACCGCAATCGATCCCTCCATAGTAAAAACAGACTTTACAAATGCGCTTAAAGCGGAGTATGGATGTACGCTGAAAGACTGTAACATAGACGAGCACGCGCACCTGGACATCAAACAAGTATGTGGGATTGGCGGCACCACTTCTATTACTAACAAAGTTGCCATCCTATCAAAATCTGAGACGGAGGGGGTCGATGTTGATTTTCGATTCGCACAAGTGAACCACACGTCACCCTCTGTGGACTTCGCTCCAAGCTGCGGAAACATTATGTCCGCTGTAGCGCAAGTTGCCATTGAAATGGGTCTTGTTGACGAGGAAAAGATACGAAACGGGACAACCTCCGTAATCATTCATGCTGTGAACAACCATACCAGGGCTGAAGCTACCATTCAGACGCTGCGCAAAGGGGACGATTATGAAGTTTGCTACGAAGGGAATGCATCCATAGATGGTGTTGGAGGGACTGCGGCTCCCGTCACTCTCAAATTCATGAACGTCGTGGGTTCTGAAAGTAAAGGGAAGCTCCTACCCACGGGTAACGTGCGGGATGTTTTTAATGGGTTAGAGGTTACGTGTATTGACGTTTCTATGCCAATGGTCATCGCTAAAGCATCGGCTTTCGGAAAGACGGGTCGTGAAACGACGGCAGAATTGGATGCAGATGCTGAGTTTTTCAAGCGGCTGGAGGCAGTCAGGATGCTAGCTGGAGAGAAGATGGGATACGGAGATGTGACGGGTAAAGTTCTCCCCACTTTTGCAATTGTTGCGGAGCCCACTAAAGAGACGACCAACATCCTTGCTCGCTACTTCACGCCTGGAAGTACACATGCATCAATGGCTGTCACTGGAGCAATCTGTATTGGGTCGTGCTGCATTCTAAAGGGTTCAGTAGCAGACGATGTATCGAGAAAGACGAACGAGGAGGGAAAACAAAAAGTGGTAATAGAGCACCCTTCGGGAGCTATTCAAGTCACTCTGGAAAGTGAGCAACTGGAAGGCGAAGTTGGACTGACGGTAAGGAGTGCAGACATCCTCCGAACTGCAAAGCTCATTGCCGAAGGATTTCTTCGAGTTCCATCGCATTGGTGGCACGGAGATAAACAGGATGAGCAGCGCATATACAAAGTGCACAGATGTTTTAGGGAACTCTTTGTGGCTGATGAATCGAGTGATGGTAAGAAACCCTCTGCGGATGGAACAAGTCACGTAAATTGGGCCATGTAAACTCGAGATTACCAAGAGACATTAAGTTGTAAACTAATCTATCTTGTTCTTCTGTCTTCGAAGCTTGTAATATAGTTCATCAAAGAGAGCTCTCAACATTTTCAAAAAGCAAATACTTTTATCTTGCTTCCAGATCACAGGTATATACAGTTTCACCAGAAATATACTTGATCGATGTCAATTCTAATTGCTGTACTTATCAGCGCTATCGCTTGTTCAAACCGGTTGAGTTATGATGTGTACTGCCACGTTCACAAGGCGATGCTAAATAGACCCGTAATGTGCTTATGTAACAGAACCTTACCACGTTCCGAAGGCATTGGGTGGATTGTCACGTTCACGAGGTACTGCTGAATAGTACGAAGTAGAAAATGAAAAGTGGAGATACAAAAGTTCACCGTAGAATGGTATGTGAAACACTTGTTCTCTTCCATTCATTCCATGTATTGAGTCTCACTTCACCATAAACTAAAAAATGGTGACTAAAAAAGTAAACTTTCCCGCGCAGACTAGGCGCGAGGAATATTAGCTTGTGCACCCTATCAGCACTTCCCCTCAAGTTAACATCAATATATGTGACAACTAGATGAGATCTGTAGGAACTTGCCGATCCGGACGAATACATTGCAGATCTAAAGATCTTACTCTCCAGCCAATACCTTCTCTTGCTTAAAATGATAATGAACCTCATGTCATTTCCATTTAGGTTTAATTTGGATTTGTTTGTTGTTTTCGTTTCTTCCTGGACGTTTTATTCAATGTGTGGTCATGGTAAGAAATATTACTACCAAGTTTAATGTCTATTCACTCTCCAATATATTTGGTCCTGGCACCAGATATTGGATTCCTAGCAAGTTAACAATAATGATTTTATATATATATATATATATATATATATATATATATATATATATATATATATATATATATATATATATATATATATATATATATATATATAAAGGATAATGAAATTTATATTCTATATCTTGTAATAAAGTGTGAAGCCAAATTGATACGTATTGCATTAACGGCACTCCTATATTCTATTTGTATCCATTCACCATCTATAGCATTTCCTACTTAATCCACATTAGCAAAATCTTGTACAATGTGTAATCATTAGTTGAATAGTTAAGACCAAATTGAATGGTAAACTTCATATAAAGTAAAAATCGTCCAAACCAAATCAAGATGTTTCTTCCTTGGTGCTTGTATAAATCAACTCACTCGTCCGACTTAGATGTGATCTAGTAAGAGTCAAATAAATAAGACTTTTGACAAGTTGTCTATACATATTGGATCACCCAATAACTCACCGTCACAAGTGAGGAGAGGAGTAGAAATAGGCTTATATGCAATTATACCAAACTTCTCCATACATTTGAAAGATTATTGACATTGTAGTAACAAAAGAATATTGCCATCTTGGATAAACTTAATTCCTAATAAGTATTTGAGTTTTTTCCAATTCCTTCATGTTTAACTCTCTCTTCATTTGATCTTTCACTTGCCAAATGAGATCTTGATAGCTACCAATGATGATTAGGTCATCTGCATAAATGATCAATAAAACCATATTATGACCAACATGTAGTCAGTACAACCAAAAATCTGAACTACAAACTCAAAATCCTATGAACAAGAGATGATGAATTTTTCTTATCATTCCAAGCTCATATAGCTTGCTTAAATCAATGAAGAGACTTTTTCAATGAATAATTTTTATTTGAATATTTTGGATTGTTGCATCCAAGTGGTTGGATCCTTTAGACCTCCTCCTCCAAATCTCCATTGTGGAAAGCATTATTGAAGTCCATCTAAAAGAGCTTTCACTTATTTAAGGTGTCCAACATTGAGACAACATGGATGGATTGATCACATCTTGTAAACTAGGCTTGACTTCGTATCAAAACCAATTGCATAATAGTATGAATAGCCCTTTGCTGCAAGTTTACCTTGTATTTACTACTAACACCATCATAATTTCTACTGATCTTAATAATCTACATGCAGAAAATTGCCTTTTCATTTGGAGGTAAATCCACCACCTCCTATGTTTGTTGTTTACATAGTACAACAACTTCAAGCTCCATGGTTTGCACCCCAAATTTGCATGATGCATTGCCTCCTCAAGAGAATTTAGTCCTTGTTCTTGGATAGCCTTCACCATATATGCATGGTGTTGGGTAAAAGCACTTCAAGTTGAAAGCATCTGCTAGGATATTTGTACCCATGTACTTTTCCTTCATTGAGGCATAGGTTCAGGTTGAGAAGCACTATTTGTAGCCTCATCTAAAGGGATCCAAATCTCTAAATTGCATGGTTTATTGACCATTTGTTCCAATAAAGGACTTGAATTATTAGTGGAGAAAGTAGAGAATAAATATTTTATGTGTTGAGAGACTAAAGCTTCTCAATAGCCTATCTTGAGTAAGGATTATAAATAAATGAGTACAAGAATGTTCACTAAAATCACTAGTGGCACTATAAATACTAGCTTGTGGAATAAAAATACTAGTTGGAACAATGGAAGGAGTAGAAGGTACTATAAGTAGTAAATCAGATGTGCAACTTGTAGGATATTGATATCAAGATTTCATTTCCTAAAATACTACATCTCTGCTAAAAATAAAAAAATATTCACATTAGGTTCATAGAACCTATATCCTTTTGAATATGAGTGATATCCAAGAAAGACTAATTTTTGTGCTTAGAATTTAGCTTTTGCCTCTCTTCTTAAGAACATGAACAAAGCAAATAAACCAAAAAGCTTCAAATTTGATAGAGCATGTTTCTTATAGCTTGAAAAGGTATCACTTTATACACCACTACATTAGGAGATTGGTTTATCAAGTAAATTGCAAAACTGATTCCTTTTTTCCAATAATAATTAGTCATTGCCTTCTTGTTGAACATTAATCTTGCAACTTCTGCAATATGTTGGTTCTTTCACTCAACAATTCTATTTTGTTTAAAACATATAATTGCAAGTAACTTCTTGCTTCATACCTTAATTATGTAGAAAAGTGTCAAAATGATTTGAATTGAACTCTCCTACTCCACCAAAACATAGATGTAAGACATTACAACCATATTACTTCTCCACAAGCAGCTTAAATATTTATAGCACCAAGACATCTAATTTTCCTTTCAAAAATTAGACCCACATAAATGAATCTTAAAACATCTTCAATAAATGAAAGAAAATACTTAGAATCTATCAAACTCCTTCTCAAAGCAGTCCATACACTAGTAAGTGTCAATTTTAACACAATAGAGGTACTTGTATTGTGATGCTTGAAAGTTTTTCTAGATTGCTTACCAAATTAACAAGCCTCACAAACCATTATAGGCTAACTAATCCATTCAAAAATTGTTGAACTACTTATAACTAGATATGATGCAGGTAGCATTTTAAATCTTTGAAGTTCCATGTGATCCATTCTTTTATGCCCTATCTTAAAATCTGAAAGTGGAATTGAGCTATGAATATACATAGCATTTGATTTGTAGCATTAGAGATCTTAATGTCCAACTTAAATATTTTGCATCCAATGGAATAGCACGCTTCTTATACTTGTCAACAAAAACACCATCTTGGTTAAATACAACCTTAAGACATTGTAATAATTTGACCAATAGAAAATATGTTCTTGATGATTTTAGGCACTTGAAAGACTGTTCTTTAAACCACTAAAATTCTCTGAAAGGGTTGAGATTAGTATCTTAATGAGTGATAATATTTTTAGTACCATCACCTATATTCACCCATGTGAGTAACCATTAGTAGATGATCTTTGAAGTATGAATCATTCTACCTCTAGTTTTAGTGAGTGATTTTACCTTATCAAATATCAAGACTTAAAACAAGTCTTGATTTCTTAAAACAAGTCTTCTCATAAGGAATCTTTGAGTTGCAATAGTTGTAAAACCTATATATTGTGGCTATGCCTTGTAATATATGATGTCATATATACATATATATTACATAATATATATGTAATATATTATGCAAATTGACTTCTATAAATGGCATATTCATATAATGAACATGAAGCCAATTCTTGGTCAATTTTAGAATTTGTAAAACACCAAGGAGAGAAATAGGAGAATGGAAGGTCAAGTCATGTTGAAATTATCAATTGCTGGGAACTTTGAATGCCTAGCATGAGGTTGGGCTTTGTTATTTATCGTGAACTGACACAAGGCTCTTGAGGAGCTTCCAAAGAAACTTATTTCTCAAAGCCACCTTCTTGGAATGCAAGCTAAGCTACCCCAGAAGCTGCCAAGGAAGCTTTCTTCTTGAAGCCACATGCTTGGCATGCCAGCTATGCTAGCCATTAACTTGGTGTGCAAGTTACTTGATCCTTGCAAGATATGTAAAAGCTTCCCTCTAAGAAGCTACCAAAGTGCATTTAGAATATTTGACCAAGAAGCTTCCTAGATGCTTCTAGAACATTGTTAGGATTCTTAACTATATTTGGCTTATTTTACTTACTTAGTAGTCTCTACTAACTCCATATTCTTACATATTCCTCCATTTCTACTTGGTGATGTCCTTGTTTCCATGGAATCTTTGAACTCTTGGATGACAGTTTGTTCATTGTGGTGATGAGAAAGGGTTCCCTTGTTGCATTGTAAAGAGGATGCACTTTCCAAAGGACCTTATATTCTTGGTGTCATTGATTCCATGTTGGATATCATTACATGCAAGTATATGATCAACTTTGCATTTCTCATGATTGTTGATAGAGATGGAGGAGTGTAATACAAGCAGCTAGACATATTACCTAGAGGTGAAAATTGGCTTGGTAACATCTAGACAGATTTGTGTACAATGGGCTAGGTAGATCAGACAGAGATGTCACCAAAAGAGTACTTCTACTAATAGGGTAGAAGCCAAAAATAGCTTGAAACTTAAGAGCCAATTTTGGAAGCCTAAACTGATGAATTAGGCCTCAAAAATGGAAAGATTTTTAGTCCACCTTCTTCTTCACTAGGGGGAAAAGGCTTTCTTTTCCTCCCTATGATTTATCTCATCAAGAGCTTTCCAATGGTACCTCACCTACACAATTCTAAGCTCCCTACAAGAAGATTTCCTAAAGATTTCCTTTGGTCAAACCCATTTGACCAACTAGATAGGACAAGGACTAACATGTCACCCATCTAAACAACTAATCCAAGGATAGAGCTCACTGATAGGTCACCAATCCATGTATCTGAACCAAGGGTGGAGCTTCCTTTGAGAGGATCCTCTTTGCTATATAATAATAAAAAGGTGCTCCCTTGGGGCATCAGAGGATTGAATGTGAAACCTTTATTTTCTCTCTTGTATCTCACTTGGAGAGTTCTCTTGTCCTCAAAATATTACAATGGTATCAAAGCGGGTGTTTTAACCCAAGAGAGTGGATCATCCCTCTTGGAAGAGCATGAGCTACTCAAATTGAGTAATTTGAGGTGGAGAACATAGTGCAATTGTTAGACTTTTGAAGTCCTTTAGAGAGCAAATGGGATGGATGCACCAAGAGGAAAATTTCTTACACCTAGCTTCCCATTCTTTAATCTATTCCACATCAAGATTATGTACATCTAGCGTAAGCATATGAGAGTATCTCTAGTTTATCACTTTGGAGCAGAATTCATGGACAGAGTGATGAATTCACCAAACCAAGTGATTCTACTTGTGGTGATATACAACAAAGAGTGGGATTTGACAACCTACATTCTACCATGATATTATGGATCTGAATGTACCAATTCTCCCCCTTTCAACACGCAAGTAGAAATTCATTATGTAGTTAGACCAAAAATCATGTTTAGGGATTTTGTAGTCCACAATTTTGGTGAGGAATACTATCAACAAGTGAAAGCCTTTGAGGTCCCAATGGTAGTCCCCATAGTTCATGCACCCTCTCAAGTGATCATTATAACCCTTTATTGAAGTAGGAAGTAGCAATTGAACATTGGTCGTGTGTAGGAATCATGGATTTGCAATTGTAGAAGTTGATGCAAGGAATGCAATGGATGTTGAATGAATTTTGAGAAATCAAGATGAACATGGAGGAATTTCAAAATCAAATATACATTGTCAAGGATGATCAAGTAATGCAAGAAGGGGAGCCATCTCCACAACTAGTAGTAGCAATCAAAGTACTTAGAGAGTTACACATTCCGATGACACCAATTCCAATCAACAACCAAGCCGCATTGTTACTACAAATGAAAAAGACATGCAACATTGAGCCTTACAAGGGACAATATTCCATAAGAGTAGTGGAAAATTGGATTTCAAGAATGAATTTATACCTTTGATTATTTACAACAAAGATCACTAACCATTTTGCAGGTGTGTTTGTGTGTGGGTACTTGACTGATAAAGCCCTCACATGGTATGACTCTTGGGAATGATCATTATAGCTAGAAGGAAGAGAGGTCACTTGGATAGCCATGCAAGAAGAGTTGCTCAAGAATTTCCAATCTATGGATTTTGTGCAAATGGCCTAGACTAGACTCTGGAGGTTGAAGAAGAAGAATAGCATACAAGAGTACATGGAGGTATTTCCTAGATCTACAAGTTACGATAATAGATAAGAGTCCAACCAAAGCTCTTGACAATTTCAAGAGAGGATTAAAAGAGTGGATTTGTCAAGAGCTCATGTTGCAAAATCCATGTATTATTTTTGAAGCCATTGCTTGTGCTCAAAGAATAGTAGGGGCACTTGGAGGAGGTGAAGTGATTACATGGATGCAAAACTATCGGGCCAAGGCACACCATTTTGGTGGACCAATTCCTATAGAATTGGGCAACATTTGGTTCCAAGATAAAGGAGCAAGACCTTTCCAAGGAGAACAAAGACAAAAGGAGGAGGGAAGGAGTCCCACAAGAAGAAGGGGCTCAAGCAAAACAACAATGATGTTACAATTATGGCCGAATTGAGCACATAGCCATCAATTGTTGTGTTTGTCATCTTAGAGGCCCTTGGTCTCCATACAAATAACCTCTCAACCACATAGAGAGGCAAATTGAAGAGGAAGATATGGAAACTGCATCGGAAATAAAGATCACCAGAAAATGTACCTTGCAGCCTTATTGGCTTGGTGAAGAAGAGTAAAAGTGGGCAGAGGAAGAGGATAAGTGTGCAAAGAAGGAGGAAGATAAACGCACAATTAATTGTTGTAAATGGAGTGCTAGAAGAAAATCCAATGGGAGTGTTGATAGACCCTAGGGCAACAAAGAATTTCTTGTCTGGCTCTATTGCAATAAGGTTGGAGATGCAACTAGAAAAGGATAAGAAGGACAAAGTGTACCTAATGTTCAGACAAAGAGGATTGAGTTGTTACCTAAAAAGGTAAGACTCTCTGTAGGATGGTATCAAGAAGCAATCAAGTGGTGAGAGATACAACTAGCTTGATATGATGTGATCTTAGGTATGCCATGGATGGAACACTACAACCCTACAGTGGATTGGAGAAAGAAAGTAGTGAAAACTAGTCAATGGAAGATCTTTGGGATTAAAAGAAGATCACAAAGGCAAGAGTTGCCTCTGTATGTCATAAGGAGCACATCTATTGGTAAGACAGATAGATATTTCATGGGGTTTAATAAGAGAAGTCCAGAGTGCCAAACATAATAGGTAAATTCTTGAGAAATTGAAAGATGTGGTCAATGAGTTCCAAGATGTCTTTTTGGATGAATTACTTGTAGGATTACCACCAAAAAGGAGAGTAGATCATAAAATTGAGATACATCTTGGGAAGACACCTCCTTGTAAGGCCCCATATTGACTATCACCTCATGAGTTGGAGGAGTGTAAGGCTCAAATCAAGAATATGTTAGAGAAGGGGTTTATCCAACCCAACATATCACCATATGGGGCTCTTATACTGTTTGTGAAGAAGAAGGACGGAAAAATATGCATGTGCATTGACTATCGAGGACTAAATCAACAAACGGTGAAGAAAAAATATCCATTACCTTGCATGGATGACTTTTTTGACCAACTTAATAGGACAAGGCACTTCACCAAACTTGATTTGTGGAGTGGTTACAACCAAATCAAGATTGCAAAAGAAGACATACACAAAATGACCTTTAGGACAAGGCACGGTCACTTTGAGTACTTGGTGATGCCATTTGGCCTTACTAATGCTCCAGCCACTTTCATAAGTTTGATGAATGACATATTTCATCCATACTTAGATAAATCTGTTATCATTTTTCTTGATGACATCTTAGTCTACAATAGAATGTTCACATAGCACAAGCAACATCTACGAGAATTCCTCCCAATTCTATGACAAAATCAATTGTATACCAAAATCTCAAAATGTGAGTTTGGCAAATCTGAAGTAGACTACTTAGGTTTTAGAGTAAGTGCACAGGGTATCCAAGTGTTAACATATAAAATAGAGGTCATTCAAAAATGGAGTGCACCAAAAGATCATACTCAACTCAAGAGTTTCTTGAGATTGATAGGGTTTTATCATCGATATTGTCAAGGACTTCTCTAAGATTGCACAACCTCTAACAACACTATTGGGAAAGGAGAAGAGGTGGATATCGGGAACCTCACAAGAATTGGCCTTTCAAGAGTTGAAAGGTGTATTACTACATGCACCAATCTTGAAATGGTACAACCCAAAATGTCCAATCAAGATGGCTATAGATGCATCAAGTGTAGCAATAAGAGCAATCCTACAACAAGAATGGCAAGATGGATGGCACCCAATTGGATATTTCTCTCGTAAGTTGCTATTGGCAGAATGCAACTATCACATCACCAAAGGAGAAGAGTTGGCAAGCATTGGAAGCACTATTTGGGTGAGAAGGCATTTGTGGTAGAGATGGACCACAAACCTCTAGTCTACCTCGAGACACAAAAAGATCTTTCTCATTGATAGATTTGGTGGGTAGAGTGGAGACAAAAATTCAACATGACAATCAAATATGTGGAGTGCAAGAAGCAACTTGCAGATGCATTCACCCGAATGCCAATGACAAACAATTTGGTGGTGGAAATCAAGATGATCCTTAAATTCTGGCCTAGGATTCTTGTTGCTACATAAACCAATCCACAGATTGTAGGTGCTCAATCATCCAAAAGCATCACCAGCACCCAAGGACTCACCTTCCATGATGGCAGGTTATGGATCCCAGATTATATGGATGTAAGAACCACCATCCTAGTGGAATGTCATGATTTTGCCATTGGAGGTCTTGTTGGAATGGACAAGACCTTGGATGTAGTCAAACGCCATTACTATTGGCCCAAGATGAGCAATGATGTGATGGAATATGTTCAGAGCTACCTACTTTGTCAACCAAATGAGGCTTCTAATCAAGCTCCCATAGGACTCCTCCAACCTCTCTCCACTCCTACACAATGTTGGGAATAGGTAAGCATGGATCTGGTTTGTGAACTGCCAAGACCACCTCTAGGTTTGATTCCATCATAGTCTTTGTCGACCAACTCAACAAAATGATTCATATACGTCCTACCACCAAGGATGTGACAGCCCTACAACTAGCTTAATTGTTCTTAGAGGCTTTTCCCATCACGGCTTGTCTTGAGTGCTCATTATAGATAAAGGCACTTAATTCACTAGTTTGTTTTAGAGAACACTCTTTGGGTTCTTCAAAACCTAATTAGCTATGTCCACAACTTACCATCCACAGGTTGATGGACAAATAGAGAGAGAAAATTGCACTATTGAAGATATAGGAGCTTTACTTTGGATGAGCAAGAGAGTTGGGACACCATACTCCCATTGGTGGAATTTACTAACAACAATTTGGTGAATGCCTCCACACAAGTCACATTGTTCTTCCTCATGTATAGAGAGCATCCTTTCACACCTTCAAGTTTAAGGAAGGTCCATCCAATGGCTACTAAGGTTGACATTGTCAACACTTTTTTTTCTAGAATCCAATGGAGGGTGGAGCACGGCAAGCACATGTTGAAAATCACCCAAAATTGGCAAAATCAATATGTAGATGCACACCGCCAACACATGGAGTTCAATGTAGGAGATCAAGTTTGGCTATCAACCACCAATCTCAAGTTAGTTGGTCCTCATAAGCTCAAACCTCATTTCATTGGACCTTTCTCCATCCTTCATCACATCGGCACCGTGCCTATCACCTCAAGGTACCGCCACATATGAAGATCCACCCGATGTTTCATGTTTCCCTATTATGTCAATATGCTCCTTGGCCGCTTCACTTCTCTTCCATCCAAGAAAGTTGACCTTGTCCAACCTTGGTTCATGAGGCGGAGCAGTATGAGGTCAAACGCATTCTCTAGAAATGCATCTATGGTACTCGCCATCCACGTGTGGAATATTTGTTCCATTGGAAAGGGTACCCACTATATGAGGCAACATGGGAGCCAATAGCCAATTTGACCAACACACAAGTGTTAATTCAATCTTTTTGAGCAACAACTTTGCAACGAGGACATTGCATCTTAAAAAAGGTGAGGTCTATAATACAAGCAGCTAGACATATTATCTAGAGATGAAAATTGGCTTGGTAGCATCTAGAAGGATGTTGTGTACAATGGGCTAGTAGATCTGATAGTGGTGTCACCAAAAGAGTACTTCTACTAATAGAGCAAAAGCCAAAAATAGCCTAAAAACTTTAGAGCCAATTTTGAAGGCCTAAACGGATGAATTAGGCCTTGAAAATAGAGAGACTCCCCCCTTCAATAACACATATGCTTGCCTTCTCCCCCTATGATTTTTCTTGTCGAGAGCTTTCCAATGGTACTTCACCCATGCAATTTTGAGCTCCCTATAAAAATATTCCCTAAAGATTCTCTAAAGTCAAACCCATTTGACCAACTAGATAGGACAAGGACTAACATGTCACCCATCCAAACAACTAATCCAAGGATGGAGCTTGCTAACAAGTCACCAATCCATGTATCTAATCCAAGGGTGGAGCTTCCTTTGAGTGGATCCTCTTTGCTATATAGTAAAGAGAAGGTGCTCCTTTGGAGCATTGGAGGATTGAATTTGAAACCTATGTTTTCTCTCTTGTATCTCTCTTTGAGAGTTCTCTTGTCCTTGCAGTACTACAAGGAGGAAGGGATTGGCCACAAGTGGAAAAGGAAGATGGATTAGAGACAAAGGGTTTTTACTTTGAAACATGGAAGATAGAATCAATCCACATATGACTAGGCAAGGCAAGTCTATAGGCAATAGGAGAAATGATCTAAGTAACATCAAATAGTTCTATCCAATTAGGAGTAAGTTTCCAAACTTGAGTATCAAGTGTGAGAGGAAGGTTATTAGAAGAAAGGATGATCTTTTCACCTAGTTGAAAGATGAGATCATGATGATGTTGATCAACATATTCTTTTTGTTGATTTTGAGCAACATGAAGATGCAAGTTGGCTTGCTATAAAGATTTAGATAACATGGACAAGAAGGTAGAAGCATGAAGAATGTGAGATGGTGGGAGAGCAAGAAGGGAATTTAGAACAAGTGGGTCTTGGCTAAAATTAAGGAAGAAGAGGGAGAACTTGGTGCTTACCTATTGGGAATTTTTGTAGGAAAACTTGGTAGCCTTAGGACAACCATTCTAATTGGTATGGTGAATGTTGACAAAGGCACAAAGTATATTTTCCAAGGTGCAATTTTTGCATTCAGTTTGAACATCAATTTAAGGATGATGGACCATGACAAAGCAACCTTAGTACCAAGTAGCTTGAAGATTGTTTGAAAAAATTACCAGTGAATCAAAGATCACGGTTGGAGATGACACTCTTGGCATACCATGGTGCTTGAAGATATGTCAAAGTAAATCTTGGCTAGCATTGGGAGTATCCATGATGGGTGCCAAGTGAATTTTCTTGCTAAGTTTATCAACAAATACCACAATGGCGGTATAGCACCAATCCATTTTGGACAAGGATGTGATGAGGTCAAGACTTACATGTTCCTATCAAACAACTAGAATGTGAAGTGATTAAAGTAGGTCATCCAATTTCTAGTTGTTGATCTTGTTGCATTGGCACCTCTCACAACATCAAATAAACTCTCAAACTTCTTGTGCCATGTTTGACCATCACCACCAATGTTAGAGGGTACTCAAGGTTTTTTCCACATCCAAATGATTAATGATTGGTAAATCATAGGCCTCTTGAAGTTGCATAAGTGGGAGGTCACCCATATCTTACATAGATCTAGTTCTCACAAAATAGAAGGCCTTCTTGAAGGAATAAGTGTTGTATTCTTTGTCATGCACCGCAAGATGACTTTGCACTAGTTGAAAGAAGAGATTTGATTGTTAAGCAATCTTGAAATGTATGTGTACTTTTGAGTCAGTTGACACTGTAGTGATTGTTACTACTTTCATAGGAGAAACAAGAAGAATCCTCAAATCAAGATGTCATGAGATGGTATTAGGAATGACATGGAATCAACCAGGCTTGTATTCAAGCTTGATGTCAAACAGTTATAGTTGTTCCTTCCACCAATGATATAAACTCTTCATGTGCTCCAAATGTAAGGTTTACAACAAGGGTTTGTGATTGATTTGCATGATTATTGGTTTCCTTAATAGATAATATCTTCATAGCTTTATGACATATACCATTGTCAATTTTTTTTGATCTTAGGAAAAATAATTCATTTATTCTATGTTTATTCAATGAGACACAAAAGCAATATGTATGTAAACCATCTAGAAATTCTTGTTGAACATAGTTCTAATGGTAAATTTAGAGCATCAAAATCAACCACACAAGGTAGTTGATGATCATATGGTTGGAAGATGGGTTATAAAGACATCATATGCTTCAATTTCTTGAATGCTTCTTCATGCTTGGTGGTCCACTTAAAGCTTGATGTCTTCCCCAAAAGATCAATCAATGTTATAACTATGTGAGCGTAGTAATGGATGATCCATCATTAATAACTTACCAATCTATTAAATCCCTATAATTTTGAGGTATCTTTAGGAGTAGGCCAATTGGTAATGACCTTGATTTTCTCCTTTTCCATCTTGGTCTCCTTTGATAAGACCTTAAACCTTTTTCCAAAAGGCACACTTTGACTTAAATAAAACTATGACTTGCAATAAAACTTACATTGGAGTAGTTGTCATAAGACTTTTCATACATGATTTTTGTGTTCTACCTCTATCTTATTGTAGATTAAAATATCATCAAGAACATCACCATGTATTGATCTAATAGCCTATCTAACACTCAATGCATTTGATCCATTATTGGAGCATTAGTGAGTCCAAAAGATAGAACTCTTTATTCAAAATGCTCATACCTTGTGTGAAAGGCAATCTTTTGCACATTCTTTGTATCAATAAAAATCTCCTAATAGCCGCTTCAAAGATCTAGCTTGGAAAGCCATGTGCTCTACTCAATTGATCCAACAAGTCATCAATCTGATACAAGGGATACACATTCTTCATTGTTTGTTTATTAAAGCCACAATAATCAATACAAAATAAATTACTCCATCCTTCTTTGGTATAAAGAGCATTGGTGCTAACCAAAGAGGTATACTATATCATATGAAATCCTTCTTTAACAACTTGGTCAATGTTGTTCAAAGCTCTTCTAACACCTTTGGTGAGAATATAGATTGTTTATATAGATATAGATTGTTTTACTCATTGTAGTACTATTCAAAGATCTAGCTTTGAAAACTATGTGCTCTACTCAATTGACCCAACAAGTCATCAATTTGATACAAGGGATATACATTCTTCATTGTTTGTTTATTAAAGCCACAATAATCAATACAAAATAAATTACTCCATTCTTCTTTGATATAAAGAGTATTGGTGCTAACCAAAGAGATATACTATATCATATGAAATCCTTCTCTAACAACTTGATCAATGTTGTTCAAAGCTCTTCTAACCCATTTGGTGAAAATATAGATTGTTTTACTCATTGTAGTACTATTCAAAGATCTAGCTTTGGAAACTATGTGCTCTACTCAATTGATCAAACAAGTCATCAATTTGATACAAGGGATACATATTCTTCATTGTTTGTTTATTAAAGCCACAATAATCAATACAAAATAAATTACTCCATCCTTCTTTGGTATAAAGAGTATTGGTGCTAACCAAAGAGATATACTATATCATATGAAATCCTTCTCTAACAACTTGGTCAATGTTGTTCAAAGCTCTTCTAACTCCTTTGGTGGGAATATAGATTTTTTACTCATTGTAGTACTACTTGGCAATAGTTGATCTTAAAAGGCATACCTCAATCAAAGGGTAACCTTTTAGAAGATCATCTCAAAATACATTTGAAAATTATTAAATTATTTGATCAATCATTAGCTTTTGATCTTCATTAGAGTCTCCTTGTGCAATAGGTTTGATACACATTGCAAAAATAAGAATATCTTCCTCCAAATCTTACTCTATAGTTATTATATTGACAAACTTCCAATCTTGGGTCTGTCTTATTTAAGATGCTTACTCAAAGGTGTTAGACCACCTAATTGGTAATTTTTACCACGGCATTGTACTTGAGTTTAATGTCAAGTCCAATCAAATTGAACATTATGATATTCAAACCAAGGAAGACCTAGAATGATATAGTAGTGTAAGGGAGTGACTAGAAATCTCATGTTCTTGGAATAATAAATGCAACAAGTTGTGAGTTTTGGAATGGAAATTTTCTATCTACCATCTGCTATCATAATTTGCTTCTAATATTGGTTTTATAAGATAATATTGAATTGCTTTGCTAATCGCATAAACATGCAATTCTTAAAACTCTTAGAATCTACCAAAATTCTACAATCATACCTTGCAAGTGAATCAAACTTGCATAGGTTGAGCCTTCAATCCCATTGGAATTAATCAAGTTTTCAATAAATGGCTTAATATCTCCTATTGGGATTCTTTGTTTCCTTGATCATCATGCTCCACAAACTCCATTTGGGCAACTTGTTGAGGTTGTATATTTTGGAATAGACATCAAGGAATGCAATGTCCAATTTGGCAACAATCAAGCAACCACAATTTTTTCCAACCATTCTTGGTTTATCATACCAAGTGGTCTTCGTTGGTTGGCATCAATATCCCTTAGTGCAAGCTCATCTTCTCCCTATTTCTATAAATACTAAAGTTTGCTATTGAAATCCAAAAGTTAATGCCTACCACTAGCATTTTAACTAAATTCTACATAATTTTCTACTAGTTTACCTACCATACTAAAGAGCACTAATGAAACATAGATTGTTTTTCGGACAACATTCACCCCACCAATCCTGTGCAGCCTTTGATCTGCACCATCAAGGTTATAAAAGATCTAGCTCAAACCTTCACCTAAAATATCATCCTATACATCCTCCAAATTGCCTTTTCAATTATCTCCTTTTGTAACTCCAATTTGTTGTTTGAAAATTTTCACCTTCTTTTGAGCCTATGGTAGTCAATGCTCTTCACCATCTAACTCTTGTACATTATAGGTTGCATTCTCATGGACCTTGGTGATTACAAATGGTCCATGACATTGACGGGTTAACTTCTTGAGTGTTGAATGCTACATGCCAAGGCTATTGTATGAAATTAGCACCCAATCTCCTTTGTTGATAAGTATTGGTTGTAGTTGATGGGTTTTGTCAAAGAGAATCTTGTTCCTCAATTGTGCTTGCTTTACACTTTATCTTGCCAATTGTATTTTTTGTGGTGTAAGATTGAAATGTTCAATCTAATGTGCAATCAACTCTTCTGTAAAAACCTTATCCTCCC
The DNA here is from genome assembly GCA_948567375.1 of Lunularia cruciata. Classification (NCBI taxonomy): domain Eukaryota; kingdom Viridiplantae; phylum Streptophyta; class Marchantiopsida; order Lunulariales; family Lunulariaceae; genus Lunularia; species Lunularia cruciata. Next base: position 54,975,571 of record OX419756.1, on the reverse strand, counting down.
ACTGAATAGTCCTCCAGCTGGTGATGTCTTCCTCCATGGGCATAATAGGTAAATGTCTAAGCACTAATTCAATTGGTGCCATTCTCATCACTAAGCCTATCCGCCATAAGCGCCAAATGGTAACAAATTAGGCCACCTATGTGTTTTACCTTGGCAAGACTTTACCAAAGCATTTTACTACTAGTGGATGACCTCGCTTGCTCTTATTTTTTGCTTTTGGATTGTATGAAGTTGTCAAGTTTAGCTTGATGTTGAACTTAACACAAAACTCTATAGCTTCATTCATATCTAACTCCTTTTGATCTGCTCTCATCCGATAGAAGCAACCATACCTAGTAACAATATCCTCCAAGATGAAATGACATACTTGTTTATTATTTGTTGATGTCAACACCCTTCATTCCACATAGTTAGATAGATCCTCCTTGGCCAGAACAAGATATCTTGCTCCTCAAACTCCTAAAGGCATGTGGACTAAGTCAAGAACCCACTAAAAATGAAGGTTCAGCGGATATGTTGGCTTCAATCCATCTCTATGCCATATCTTGGAATAGACTTGGAAAGTCTCACAAGTCTCCACATAGCACCTTACATCTATGTAAATTCCAGGCCACCAATACAATCCTTGAATGTGATTATATGTACCTTGAACTCCATGATGGCCTGCAGCCTCTACATCATGTGATTATTGGAGTATCTTCCCTTTTGTGTCCTCATCACCCACTATCTCAATGAAATCCCATTAAGGTTCTTGGGTCTTTGCCAAAGATATCCTCCCTTCAACAAGAACTTGCAAGATTTTCTTCTAATCTTCTCAAACTCTTCCTTGGTCCACTCTCAATTTTTCTTAAAGGAACAAAGATACTTCCCAATGATAAGAAGATCATCAGTGTATAGCTTTCTCTAAAGGATAGGTCTTGCTCTACTTCATGTGTTTCAACTCTACAGCCATCTTCAATTTCATCATACATGCTCTAGACAACATGTCAGCTATTTGATTGAACATTCAAATAAAAGCTATCCAACATAACATTGCAAGATATGGTGTATCATAGTTAGCAATCATCCCTAACAACAAAAGGCAATTGGTTTCTAGAATGATATATGCACCAATCAAGCAATTTATATCTTGCTTTAATGCTATTTTGGCACCCCCACAACTATCATTTGATTTGAGTGTGCCTTCTTTGTCACTCTATGAAGATTCTTTCTTTAAATCTTGTTGCAAATCTCCATCAAAGTAATCAACTTTGAAGAACTTGTCTTTTCCTTGATCTTCTAAAATATTAATGATAATCTCTCCTTCCTCCATTGTCTTTGCTGCTTCCAAAATTTTCTCTTTTCTTCTCATCATCTTTTGCAAACTTCTTGATGTACTCTTCGTATGCACAAAGCATACAATCCTATCCTTTTGGACCCCAATATAGGTTTTATCAGAACACTCCTACATACCAATTTTCTATGGTGGAATTCTGTGTACGGTGCCTCATTCTTCCACCCTATTGAGGCACCTAGTGGAAACCCTACCTTCCAGTAGGCTTCTCTAGATCTCTCAACTCCCTCTTATTCCTATCACTACTCAAAAAATAGTAGGAAATTGAACTATCCTTGCTCCATTTTGACTCTTGACTTTTGCCACATGAGTGCCATCACTCAAGACCTTACTTTCCATTCTAAATTGTATGATGAAAGGCTGGCCTAGTACGACTAGGTAAGGTAAGGTATCGTGAACAAACATATTAATCAGCTCTATGACATTGCCAATCTTTATCTTGACAATCGGACAGGCTCCACACAAAGCATTCTTGGTACAGTTCACTGAGTTTACCTTCCAATCAATGTCACAATCTACCTTCCATTGACCTTCCTCACAGATCTTTCATGACATAATGTCTTGAGTCTTGGAGTGTTAGCTTTGGAGGAGTATGATGGAGTTGTGGTTCTTTGCTTTCTTAGTCCATGGTGTGCTACCATAATAGTCATCAAAGGTTCATCCTGAGTGAGAGACAGGCCGGCTCACAGTACACATGAGAGGATGTGGAGAGATTGTGTGAGGTGGATTGCATATTTTGGGGATTATAGTGATTTTGGGCAAAATCTCAAGTTTGAGATCTAGATTTGAAATTTCTATACATGATAGTTTGGGTTATCTTTCAATTAGCACAATTGAATTATTGTGAGAGCTACTATAAGCATTCAGCTAGAATTTTTTTAAGTTAATAGGGTAAATTGCTCCCGTAACTGCATGCTCTTTGGAAAATTATAGAGAGTTTGCCATTTCTTCAATTTTTAGTCGATTGTTCTGAAACTTTCCAAGAAAATTTAGTGCATTATATCCTACCTTTTGGTTCAAAAATTAGAGAGGGATCATTCTTGTGCAGCTAGTAATGAGTTTCTAAACTGAGGAGGTGGTTTTCAAACCAAATCTGAAATATGTGTGCTGAATAGAAAGGTGCCTAGGCCAAATGGTTTGATGAAAAGATCTGAAATTTTGCAAGGAGTGACGCCTTGGAGTTGTGATCAAGTGTGAAAAATTTCAAAGGATTGTGATATAATAGTTGCGAGAGTTGAGTGACATTGTGAGAAAGGGTCAATTTTTCATAGTTGAGATCTCATGCATGAGAGCAACAAAAAGCATGTTTGAGTGTTTAGATTCATCTGGGAATATGTAGGGTCACCAAGTGTGGAAATTGAGGCTATGCAACATTCCCGAAGGTTTTGAGGTGATTTTAGAGGAGGATTTGAGGAAAAGAGAGTTTAGAATAGAATTTGAAGAGAGTGTTGTGAGGATCCAAAAACCTACACCACTTGGAAGAAAGGGTGAGTCTAAGTGTTTTCTATGGTAGAGAGAAGGGACATAAGACAATTTCATGTCCATTGACTTTTGAGAGCAAGAGATTGAGGGAAAGGAGAAGATTACTTGACTTGGGTTTGCATGTTGGACCTTTTTCACCAAGATTGGGAGGGAGAAGATTTAAGACCAAGGAGTTGTGTGAGATTTGTGGAGTTGAAGGACTTCCAAAAGGACATAAGTGTAGTGGAGTAAAAGCACTTTTGGAGACTTTAGTGAAGGATCTTGGAGAGAGTCTTAGTACAGCCATAGAAATACTACCACCTTCATCAGCTAGTTCTCAAGATTAGTAATGGAGATAATCTTTCAACTTAAGGATAAACTAGTTATCCATGAGAGTCTGATTAATATGCACTCTAGGATCTGATGTTGCTATAGAAATCTTGGAGCAACCTGAACCTTTTGTTTTCCCTAGGGTGGATTACTCTCAAATCGTGTTAGTTATGTATATATTCTATTAGTTATAAAGTGAGAGAAAAAAAAGGAAAAAAGAAGTTGAGAGAAAAGAAAGATAGTGAGGGGTTAAGATGGGGAAACTTCTGGTTTTCTTTGCCAAGGGTAGGGAACATGTGGAGGCCTTTGTGGGAGACTTCAAGAGAGCTTGCATAGAAAAAAATAAGAGGAAGAAGTGGGCCTCATTATTACCAGATTTCTTTGAGGATGCAGCACTTACATGGTATGAGTCAAAATACCAAAAGAGAGAGACGAGAGATGGGCAAGAAGAGTCTTGGGAGAGTTTGACTTTAGCACTCATTGAGAACTTCCTTCCAGATGAGAGTTATGAGAGATTGATGAGTAAAGTAACCTTTCTCAAGCAAGGAGATGGAGAGAAAGTGAGAGTCTATGTGGAAAGAGTGGAAAAGTTAGAGTAGATTTTGCATAGTATTGAGGAAGGGTGGGGATGATGTGGAGACTACTATGATTGGCATAGGAGCTATGCTCACCAAGAATTTTGTGGGAGGGTTTGAGACCACAAATCAGAATCAAGGTGAGATATGAGAATCCTTCTTCCAAGGTTGAAGGTATCAAGATCATAATTTGTATGGAAGAGAGTTTGGAAGAAGATGAGAGTGATTTGGTGGTGAAGGAGATTGTGTATCCTCCTCAAGGCTACAAGTATGGTGGAACTTCTCATAATTTGGTGGCATGGGTTGCACCACAAGTAGTAGTAGCTTCAGTTCTTGCACCTCCACGAAAGGATCCACTGCAAACCATCATAGAACACCTTGCAGATCTCAAGATCAATGTGGTGCAACTATGGGAGAAGAGAGAGGTGGATCAGAATCTTGGGAGGAGATCTAGGATTTATGGAAGTTATCCATATAGAGAAGGTCAACCAACCAACAATTTCAATGAGAGAAATAATTTTTTTTGTGGAGGAAGAGATCACATCCAAAGGAATTGCCCAAATTCCACTTACCATTGAAGAAGGAGTTATGAAGGAGCCAATAGAAGGAAAGAGGGAGGAATTGAAACCCAAGTGCCTCCTAATCCAAACAATGGTAAGGAAATAGCATCTATAGATGTGGTTGAGAGCAATTATGAGAAGGGAGAGTGCTCAAAGCCAAGGGTCTTAATTTGGATCTTTTGGCATAAGAAAAGAAGAGAGCTTGTTTTGCAAAGGATGTACACTCTTCTCAAGGATTTACTCCTAGCCAAGTTCTTCCCATGCCTACTAGGAGAACTAGTATAAGCACTTCAACACCATTAACAACAAAGACTCCAAGGAAGAAGTTGAGGATGGAGGACTTCTTGATATCAAAGCAACAATGCAATTACAATATCTTGGAGGATATTATTGTTAATCACAAGGCTTGTTGGTAATCACTAGGAAATCACCTTGTTGGTAATCACAATGCTAACATCACAATGGGCCAATTGATTGCTTTGAACCCTACCTTGAGAAAGGAGCTTAGAGGTGATTTGAGTTCTACAAAGAGCAAGAGGAAAAAGAAGGCAAAAGCTGCAATATCAATGGAGATGGTGGATGCCAAACCAGCACCATGGGAGGCTTGTGAATATGCCTCCAAGATTGATGTGAGAGTGAATGGTCATAACATCAAGGATGCATTGGTTGATGGAGGATCAGCAATGAATGCGATGTCAAAAAGGTTGATGAAGAAGTTGGGTATGATACTCTCCAGACCTTCAACATTTGTGGTGAGCATGGCAAACAAGCAACAAGTTTGACTAGTAGGGTGATGGATAAGGTGATAGTTTCAGTTATGGGAGTTCAAAATTTCATGACTTTTCAAGTCTTGAAGGGTTCAAGCTATGACTTAATTCTTGGGAGGCCATGGTTGAGAGCAACATGCACAACTGATCAATGGCACAAAGGGTATTTGAGGATTGGGCCTTCAAACCATAGAGTCACAATTCCTTTGACTAACACCACTAACACTTCACATTCAGATACACCATCTTTTAATTATTGGGAATCAAATTTTGAAGAAGGAGCTTCAGGAGTAGACACAAGCATGGAAGAGGAGACTTCCACAGAGGAGGATGAATCTAAATCTGATTCAGATGTGAATCCCTTGTGTGATATGGATTTTTCACCTAAGCTAGAGGTTTTGAAGGACTCGGATAAATCACCATTGACACTTGAGTAGATAGAAAGGAGGTTATCTACTCTCAAGTATACTTCTAATATAGCTATAGGATGCACTCTTAGTCAATTAGACCAAGATGGGCATGATCATCCAATAGCTTATGCTAGTAGGCAGATGGTTTCAGTAGAAAAGAACTACTCTACCACGGAGAGAGAAGAGTTGGTAGTGATCTTTGGTCTCAAGAAGTTTAGACACTACTTGACTGGAGGGAAAGCCACCATTGTCATAGATTACAAGGCTTTGAAGTAAATCTTCAACAAGCCTAATGTGGAAGGGAGGCTAGCAGGTGGATGATACTTTTGTTTGAGTATGATAACACCATTGAGGATAGGCCAAGAAAGAAATATGCAAATGATGATTTGTTATCTAGGGCCTATGATCATGATGGAGATGAGCCAATGGATGACTCCTTCTTGGATGAGGAGCTCATGAAAATCTCAATCACTCAAGAGGTTCCAATGGAGTATAAGGAGATTGTGGATTTTGTGACAAGAAGTAACTATCCAAAAAGGTTGCATGCTAGGGAGAGGAAGGCCCTTGCAGCAAGATCTAGACCTTACACAATGGTGGAGAATATTGTTTTCACCAAGGAGCAGATGGTCTACTTTGTAGAGCAGTGGGTAAGGAAGAGTCTATCATAAAGGAGTTTCATGAAGGTTTAGTGTGTGGAGCATACTTTGCAAGAAAGGTGACTGCTTTCAAGATTCTAGATACAGGTTACCATTGGAGAGGGATTTTCAAGGATTGTCTTGATTATTGAAAAACTTGTGATGTTTGTCAAGCTTTTGCTAGAAATTCTACATCCACTCCACTACTTAGATCAATTCCATTGCTAGGACCTTTTAGAAGTAGGGAATTGATTTTGTAGGTCCTCTTAATAAAACCCCAAGGAACAATCAAAACATTGTGGTAGTTATTGATTACCTTTCCAAGTGGGTTGAGGCTAGACCATTGAGAGACAAGAATGAAGATGAAGTGGGTAGATTTCTTTATGAATGCATTATCATTAGGTTTGGATACCCTTTGTCATTGGTTTTTGATAGAAAAGGAGAGTTTACAAGAAGCATTACTATAGCTTTGCTATGACATTTCTCTATCACACATAGAGTAACTACATCCTATAAGCCAAATTCCAATGGCTTGGTAGAGAGAACCAATCAGACCTTGTGCATGATGTTGGCCAAAGATGCAGAAATGGAGGGAGCTAAACATCATTGGGATAAGAGGATTCATTAGTTTTGTGAGAGTATAGGATAACCATTTACATTTCCACTAGATATTCTCCATCTCAATTGATATATGGTATTGAGTCTACCTTACCTATTCACTTGTTTCTTCCTACCTTTCAAAGCATTCATAAGAGATTGAAAGAAAGCACAAGGAGGTGATGCAGAGAACTCAAGGAAGGAACAACTCATGGAGTTGGAAGAAGCAAGAGCAGTTGCTATGGTTTGAGTGGAGCAAGCCCAAAGGAAACAAAAGGAGAGTTATGACAAGAGGCTAGGCAAGAAGTAGGTGGAGCCTTTCAAAGAAGGTGATTGGGTAATGTTGTTTGATTCTATTTGATTCAAGAGAGTACAAAAGAAGTTTTTGCCTAAGTACTTTGGACCTTTCATAGTGGAAAAGGTGTGGGGAAATTACACTTATGATCTCAAGGAGTTGGGAGGAATACACTTTGATAGGATTAACCATGATAAGTTGAAGATATATTATAGAAGGTAGAGAGACCTTCATTTTGAAGACAAAGTGAAAACTTAGTCTAGGGGTAAATGTAACACTCATTTGTGCATGTGTTTGGTATTTTGATATTAAGCTTGGTATTACAAATACTTGAGAGATAGTATTTATATAGAGATAAAGGATGGTTCTACATTAGTCATGATTAGCTAAAGTTAGTCATAGCTAAGATAATAGGGATCTTACTTTAGAGGAAGTGGAAAAGATGAGCACCACTATTTTGGATTCTAGTGTGTTGACTTGGTATTATTCTGAGGCATTTTGCTTCAAGGAAAGAGTTGAGAACTCTTGGGCCTGCAAGCCTTTTTGTTTTAGATTCTTTTATAGTCCAAGGATAGCCCATGTGAAAGAATCCTTGACTTAGTGGTTGGGTCAAGATAAGATCATATGCTTAGTGGAATATGGCCATATGGATGGATATTTCTTTATACCTTTTTACTTTACTTGACTTTTAGCCTAGTAACTTAAGTTACTACGGTAAATAGTAACTTTAGTGCATAACTATTTCACAAGTATATAAACAAGGGGTGATGAGGTACTCATCATCCTTTCATTTGCAACTATCTCTCTCTCATTGAGTACTCTAGTGAGCAATGGCTTGAGTCTTGAAGTGTTAGCTTGGAGGAGTATGATGGAGTTGGGGTTCTTTGCCTTAAGAGTCCATGTTGCGCTACCATAATAGTCTTCAGAGGTTCATCTTGAGTGAGAGACAGGCCGGCTCACAATACTGACTAGCTGCTACATTAGGCCCTTGGGAACAGTAGTGTCATGCCCCCAACCACTAAAGGTCTCAACCTTTGTGGGAAAGACTTCCTCCACTTTAGTTGTAAGCTCTATACATCCTCTAGTTACATCCAAAGTAGGCCAAGGGTGTAATCCAAGTAGACCATGCTCACTTGGATGGACTCCAAGTAGACCACTCTACCTAGTAGCCACTGGTTGTGTCCAAAGAATACCCTATCCACTCGATCTATCACTCCCAGCATGTGCATGAATAGTCTTGATAGTCATAGAGCTCATACGTGTCCAAGTGATGATGCTTATCAAATGCATCCTATGTTGCTCTTTGAGTCGGATTGTCTCTCACTCAAGATCAACCTCTAATGGCTATTATGGTAGTGTACCATGGACTAAGAAGGCAAGGAACCCCAACTCCATCATACTCTTCCAAGGCTATCACTCCAAGATTCAAGACATTGGTCACTAGAGAACACAATCAGATAGAGATAATTGCAAATGAAAGGATGATGAGTGTCTCCTCACCCCTAGTTTATATATTGGTGAAAATGTTACGTACTAAAGTTACTAATTATTGGAGTAGCTCAAGTTACTAACTAAAAGTCAAATGAAGTCAGAAAGCTAAAGGAATATCCGTACTCATGAGAATATTCTCCTAAGCATGTGGTCTTATCTTGACCCAACCACTAAGTCAAGGATTCTTTCATATAGGCTTTCCTTGGGCTATAGAAGAATCTGAAACAAAAAGGCTTGTAGGTCCAATAGTTCTCAACTCTTTCCTCAAAGCCAAAAACCTAGGAATAATATCAAGTCAATACACTAGAATCCAAAATAGTGGTGCTCATCTTTTCCACTTCCTCTAAAGTAAGGTCCCTTCTATCTTAGCTATGGCTAACTTTAGCTAATCATGATTAATATAGAACCATCCTTTATCTTTATATAAATAATAATTCTCAATTGCTTATAATACCAAACTAAATATCACAATAGCACATACATGCACAAATGGGTGTTATAGCTCCGCCAAGCCAAGACTCACAATCCAAGTCAAAAAATTTAGGTCCATAGCTTGACCTAACACTTGACGCTTAGATACCTTTGACACTACTAGAACAATAGTAATATTGATGCAAAAACCCATCGGCTGCTCTCTCTCATCAATGTTGGGCTCCACCAACTACTATAATAGTGAGTCCCAAACAAGTCAAGACCTCTCTCTTGAAAAGCATGGAAGCTTGGGAAGTTCATAAGTGTGGGAAAAGCAGCTTGGAGCTATCTAACAAGGTTCATCACTCCTATAGGTGACCTATCAACCACTACCACCATCTAAGACTAACACCCAACATCCAAGATGTCATTAATAGTGAGGTGGGCTAGTTGCTAAATCCCATCATAAGAATGCTATTGAACCTCTCAGGATAAGAGAATTGTCCACCAAAGACAAAGATGACGAGCCCATGATCCCACTATGATTGCATTGAACAACATGGCAGGTCCCATCCAAGAATGGACTTGATGTGTACTTGCCATATCAAGTCCACTTGGGTGCAAGAGTCACCCAACAAAGGGATATTTTCCAAAATGTAAGTTGGAGAAACAAACTAATGAACCTAGAGATGTCATAGTATACACAACATCTCCCAAAACACACCTAAATAGAGATCATGAAGACCCAAACCTCAGCCAACACATGTATGTCCCTAACATGGCTATCTAGAAATCACCAAATGAATGGGACCATGTCTCTCTAGATCTTGTGCCCCCAATTAGGAAATATCTTCTGGTAATCCTTGAGTGTTGATATCAATAATAACTCAAGATACCAGTATTCCAAGTGTGCCACATGATGTAGAGAGACTTGTCTAGCAATCTCATCTCTTTCTACACACACCTATAGTACTGCAACTAGTCCAATACTAATCCCATCAAACAACTCCAAAAGATATACTCCCTCTATTGGAAACTACAATCAATGAGTATGGTATCCAGAGGTGTCAAGGTAATCAACTCTAGAGGCTCATCCTCACATTGGTCTCCTGGTGGTACAAAGACTCCATTCCAAGCTTGTTGCACCAACTGATGTGCATGCTATTGCAATGCTTCCTCTAAACTACCAATGGAAAGATGAACATGAACCAATGTTCTAGTTAAAGATGCTTCTTCTAAACTCTCAATGGAAAGTGCATAATCAACTAAACCACCCCAACCAAGCTATACTCCATTGGTGTAGTAATAGGTGGTTTTTTAGTAGGTAGTCCATCATGCACCCCATCACCACCTACCACAACTGCATTAAGACATCTAAGAGCCATGGATGTTGTCTATAGTGCCTCAAAGACCATGAAAGATTAGGGAAGTTTGACTTGTCTCCCAACCTCTCCTTTTTGTGGGTCCAACTCTATTAATGCTCCTCTAGGCTCTAGAGCACATACTACACTCCTAGTCATTGCAACAAATGCATCTACCTATGCTGCTCCACACATGAAGTCCAAGATGTCTATATCACCAACATATGAAGTGGAAGCCTTAGCACTTGAATCTGATCTCCTTTGAGCTATGGGCATGTTAGCCAATCTCTACTCCAATTGCTCAATCCGAGTAACCATTGCTATATATTGGAAGTAAGGGCAAGTACTGCACTCCTACCAAGTGTGGATCCTCTACCACCTCCTTATCCTCCATGACCTAGAGCTCCTCTACCATCTGCCATAGTAGCCCTACCACTCCATAACTCCGGGTGTAGGTCAAAGAATCAGTCACTAGTGTGACCAAATCTATGGCAATGCTCACACTATTGTTGCGCTAGTTGTGATGCACCAAAAGTATCAAGTCTGCTACCGTGAGTGCATTCTCTCCTATGGTGAGGTCCATCACAAGCCCAACAAGCAACACCACCACTCATTGGTTGCTATTGACCCAAGGTCTAGCTACACTAGGCCTTCTACTAACTCCATAGGATATGAGGTGTTATAATACAAGTAGTTAAACATGCTATCTGGAGGTGAAAATTGGCTTTGTAACATCTAGAAGGATGTTGTGTAAAATGGGCAAGAAATATCAAACAGAAGTTTCACCAAAAGAATACTTTACTAATAGGGCAAAAGCCAAAAATAACCTGAACACTTTAGAGCCAATTTTGGAGGCCTAAATAGATGAACTAGCCCTAAAAAAACAAAAAAGATTCCTTCCCTTAAGGATAAAAGGCTTGCCTTCTCCTCCTATGATTTTTCTCATTGAGAGCTTTCCAATGGTATCTCACCCATGTGATTCTGAGCTCTCTTCAAGAAAATTCTCTAAAGATTCTCTTTGGTCAAACCTATTTGACCAACTAGATAGGACAAGGATTGATATGTCATACATCCAAACAACTAATCCAAGGATGGAGCTCATTGATAGGTCACCAATCCATATATCTGATCCAAGGGTGGAGCTTCCTTTGAGGAGGTCCTCTTTGTTATATAATAAAGAGGAGGTGATCCTTTGGGGCATCAAAGGATTGAGTGTGAAACTTGTTTTCCTCTCTTATATCTCTCTTGGAGAGTTGTCTTGTCCTTGGAGTATTACAGCTGTCCATCCTATCCATGGAAACCAACATGGCATGGTGCACTTTGTTGCACTCTATAAGAAGTAAAGACTGTAGATGAGGTCTTCCTACCAAATCTAGATGTCATCACTCTCTTCTCCACCATGTCGACCTTAATATGCTCAATCAAACCAAACATCGTTGCCAAAGCAAGCAAAGTAGCCTATAATAACAGAGCATCATGAACTCTATGTTGTAACTCTTTGTCTAAAATCTTATACCAAAATTGGACTGCTTGGGCCTCAATAACTCCTTGAGTAAAATTGATCAACCATCTCATGCAAGTATATGCTTCATGTAGGCTCACTCCAGCCTTCTATTGGAACTCTTGTAAGCTCCTAAGCTTGTCAATTTACACTCCTTGGTAGTTCTACCTCAAAAATTAGACGAACCATGGAGTTAAACCACAATGCTACACCACCTCCTATAGTAGTACCTGCACTCATAGTAACACCATCTCTAAGAGGTCCACCAATGCTACTAGAGCTAAAGCTTGTAGGTATTGCCAATCTACCCCTAAATACCGAGCTTGAAGTGATGGAGAGCAATATTGTTTCCATAGCTCAATCTCCTCCAAGTGAGCTCTCTTGCATTCATGATAGTCATCTATTGGTGGGCCTTCCAAGTGTGGAAAGAACCTCTTCCATGCCATGAAGGGTATGAAAAGCATGAGGTTATGCACCTACTATAGATCCCATCAATAATCAAACTCCTAGATGAAATTATCCAACTCAATGGTATCCACCATACCAGAGTAACACCTTTGGAGGCCCCATAAATCTTGTCCATATCCCACAACCACGGTGCGGACACACCAAGTGCTCTCTCAATTGAATCAACTCCTATATCAAACTCCCAACTCAGAGTCAATCTCCTCCCTCATTGGGACCTAATATAGAGGTTGATATCAAACACCACTTCAGGTAAACCCACCATGTACTACATTGTTATCTCCTATCTACTCAAGATTGAGTTATTGCCAAATAGAACTTTAGTTAGTAGATGTAATACTCCAAGAACAAGAGAAGAGAGAAAACACAAATTTCACATTCCATCCTCAAATTCCCAAAAGGAGTACCTTCTCTTTATTATATAGACAAAGAGGATCTCCTCCAAGGAAGCTCCACCATAAGATTAGGCACATAGATAAGTGACATGCAGCAAGCTCCACCCTTGGATTACTTACTTGGATGTGTGACATGTTGGTCTTGGTCCTTTCTGGTTGGTTTGTGAGTTGGCATGTCTCTCACTCGAGATGAACCTCTGATAGTTATTATGGTAGCACACCATGGACTAAGAAGGCAAAGAACCCAAACTCCGTCATACTCCTCCAAGGCTAACACTCCAAGATTGAAGACATTGCTCACTAGAGAACTCAATGAGAGAGAGATAGTTGCAAATGAAAGGATAATCAGTACCTCCTCACCCCTTGTTTATTTACTTGTGAAATAGTTAAGCACCAAAGTTACTAATTACTGGAGTAACTCAAGCTACTAGGATAAAAGTCAAGTAAATTAAAGTCAAAAAGTATAAAGGAATATCCATCCACATGGCCATATTCCACTAAGCATGTGATCTTATCTTGACCTAACCACTAAGTCAAGGATTCCTTCACATGGACTATCCTTGGACTATAGAAGAATCCAAAACAAAAAGGCTTGCAGGCCCAAGAGTTCTCAACTCTTTCCTCAAAGCCAAATACCTAAGAATAATACCAAGTCAATACACTAGAATCCAAAATAGTGGTGCTCATCTTTTCCACTTCCTCTAAAGTAAGGTTCCATCTATCTTAGTTATGACTAACTTTAGCTAATCATGACTAATGTAGAACCATCTTTTATCTCTATATAAATAATATCTCTCAAGTATTTGTAATACCAAGCTAAATATCATAATACCACACACATACACAAATGGGTATTACATGTCAAACAAGCTTTGACTAGAGGGAATCTTGTAGGGAATCTTCTTGTAGGAATCTCAAATCAAGTGGATGAGGTACCATTGGAAGTTCTCAATGAGAAAAAGCAAGGTGAAAGGAATGCCAACCTCTCCTTTGTTGCAAGAGGAATGTGCACATTTTTTAGGTCTAATTCATCTGTTTAGGCCTCCAAAATTGCCTTCAAATATTTCAAGCATATTTTGGTTCCTACTCTTAGTAGAAGACCCATTTTGGTGATACTTCTTTCTGATCTATTTAGTCCATCATGTGTAACATCCTTCCAAATGTTATCAAACCAATTCTCACCTTTAAATCATATGTCTAGCTATTTTTTCTAAAGTTTTCAAGTTTATTTTGGTTTGTGCCCTATTAATAGAAGTACTCTTTTGGTGATACTTCTATCTAATCTATTTTGTCCATCATGTATAATATCATTGTAGATACTTCCAATCCAAATTTCACATCTAGATCATATGGCTAGCTCTTGGTATTACAAACCTCCCTCCTTTTAAGACGCAATGTCCTCGTTATGCAATTGTTGCTCAAACGCTTGCACCAACATTGCTGCATGTGTCAAATTGGCAACATGCTTCTAGGTTGCCTCATAAAGGAGGTAGCCTTTCCACTATACCAGATATTCTACCCGCGGATGGTGAGTCCCACGCATGTAGTTTTGGAGGATACTCTCTACTTCATATTCCTCTATGCCATCAATGAGTGTCGAACAAGGTCAAAGGTCTTGTGTGGAATGATAGTGGCCCAATTGGAGAGCATATCTACGTAGTAGGGAAACATGGACATTGGATGGATCTTCATAGGTGGTGGTAGCTTGAGGTGATAGGCCACAACGCCGACTCGATGTAGAATAGAAAAAGGCCCAATAAAACAAGGTTTGAGTTTACAAGGGCCAACTTATGTGAGGTAAGTTGTAGACAACCACACTTGATCTCCAACATTGAACTCCATGTGCCTACGGTATGCATCGGCATACTGCTCTTGTCAATTTTGTGCAATCTGCAATCTGTGCCTGTAGCTCTCCACACCTTGTTGGATTCTAGAAACAAATGTATTGCCTACATCGACCTTGTACCCTCTGAATGGATCTTCATCAAGCTAGAAGGTGTGAAGAGATGCTCACCTATACATGAAGGAGAACAGAGTGACAAAAGTGGATGCATTCACCAAATTGTTGTAAGCAAATTCCACCAATGGGAGTAGTGTGTCCTACCTCTCTTGCTCCTCTAAGGTGAAGTCGTGCAACATGTCTTCAATAATGCAATTAACCCACTTTTTTTGTTCATTTGTTTGTGGGTGGTAAGTTGTGGACATGGCCAACTTGGTTTTGAAGAAACCAAAGAGTGTTTGCTAAAACAAACAAGTGAATTGAGTGCATTTATTGATGATGAGTACTCGAGACAAACCATGGTGAGAGAAGATTGCATCTAAGTATAATTGAGCTAGTTGTGGAGCGGTCACATCCTTGGTGGTAGGGTGTACATGAATCATTTTGTTGAGCCGGTCCACAAAGACCATGATGGAGTCAAACCATGAGGTGGTCTTGGGTAATTCACAAACAAGATCCATACTCACTTTTTCCCAACGTTGTGTAGGAGTGGGGAGAGGTTGAAGGAGCCTTGTAGGAGCTTGATTAGAAGCTTTGTTATGTTGACAGAGTAGGAAGTTGTGTATGTAGTCCATCACGTTGTTGCTCATGTTGGGCCAATAGTAATGGCGTTGGGCTGCATCCAAGGTCTTGTCCACTCCGACATGACCTACAATGGTTGAATCATGACTTTTTTTTAGAATGGTGGTGCATAATTCTAGGACATTCGGGATCCATAATTTGCCATCATGAAAGGTGGGTGCTGGTGACACCTTTGGATGATTGCACTCCTATAATCTGTGGATTAGTTTTTGTAGCAGCCAAAATCTCTAGGAAAAATTAAGGGTTAATCTTAACCTTTGCCACCAAATTTTTTGCCATCGGCATGCGGGTGAATGTATCTGCAAGTTGCTTCTTACCTCCACATAGTTAATTGTCATGTTCAAGCATTGTTGTCACTCTGCCTTGTAACACCCATTTGTGCATGTGTGTGGTATTGTGATATTTAGCTTGGTATTACAAGTACTTAAGAGATATTATGTATATAGAGATAAAGGATGGTTCTATATTAGTCATAGTTAGCTAAAGTTAGTCATAGCTAAGATAGAGGGGACTTTACTTAAGAGGAAGTAGTAAAGATAAGCACCACTATTTTGGATTTTAGTGTGTTAACTTGGTATTATTCCTAGGTGTTTGGCTTTGAGGAAAGAGTTGAGAACTCTTGGGCCCGCAAGCCTTTTTGTTTTGGATTCTTTTTTAGTCCAAGGATAGCCCATGTGAAGGAATCCTTGACTTAGTGGTTGGGTCAAGATAAGACCACATGCTTAGGGGAATATGCCCATGTGAATGGATATTCCTTTCTACTTTTTGACTTTACTTGACTTTTGATCTAGTAACTTGAGTTACTACGGTAATTAGTAACTTTGGTATGTAACTATTTCACAAGTATATAAACAAAGGGTGAGGAAGTACTGATCATCTTTTCATTTGCAACTATCTCTCTCTCATTGAGTTCTCTAGTGAGCAATGTCTTGAGTCTTGGAGTGTTAGCCTTGGAGGAGTATGATGGAGTTGGGATTCCTTGCCTTCTTAGTCCATGGTGCGCTACCATAATAGCCATCAGAGGTTCATCCTGAGTGAGAGACAGGCCAACTCACATTTTTGGTTCCGTTGCCGGGACCTCTCTAGAAGGCAAGATAATGTTCCGCGTTCAATTCTACATTAGGCAGAAGGAGGGTATGAGAGCTCACTTGGAGAGAATATTAGGAGAGGAGAGGGCTGAACTTATGTTAGAGAACCAAGATCCATTTTTATACCCTGTAGTTCATTATGATGTCTTTGAGGTGATTTTGTACATCTTGTACACATGAGAGGAATTGGAGAGATTGTGTGAGGTGGATTGCAGATTTTGGAGATTAAGGTGATTTTTGGGCAAAATCTCAAGTTTGAGATCTATACTTTAAATTTCTACACATAATAGCTTGGGTTATCCTTCAGTTAGCACACTTGAAATTATTGTGAGAGCTACTATGCGCACTGGGCTAGAAATTTTGAAAGTTGATAGGGTAAAGTGCTCCCGCAACTGCATGCTCTTTGGAAAATTGTACAGAGTCTGCCATTTCTTCAATTTTTGGTGAATTGTCCTGAAAATTTCCAAGAGAATTTAGTGCATTGTATCCTACCTGCTCCCATAAAAATTAGAGAGAGATCGTTCTTGCGCAGGGAGTTATGAGTTTTTGAAGTGAGGGGGGTGGTTTTCAGACCAAATCTGAAATATGTGTGCTGAATAGAAAGGTGTCTAGGCCAAATGGCTAAATGAAAAGATCTGAAATTTTTCAAGGCAGGACGCCCTGGAGTTGTGATCAATTGTGCAAAGTTTCAGAGGACTGTGACATACTGGTTGGGAGATTTGAGTGACATTGTGAGGAACGGTCAATTCTACAGAGTGGTGATCTCATGCATGAGGAGTTTGAGATCAACAAAAAACATGTTTGAGTGTTAAGATTCATCTTGGGAACATGGAGGGTCATCAAGAGTGGAAATTGATATTATGCAAGGTTCTCCAAGGATTTAAGGTGATTGTAGGGGTGGATTTGAGGAAAAGAGAGTTTACAATAGAATTTGAAGAGAGTGTTGAGAGGATCCAAAAGCCTACACCACTTGGAGGAAAGAGTGAGTCTAAGTGCTTTCTATGTGAAGAGAAGGGACATAAGGCAAGTTCATGTCCATTGACCTTTGAGAGCAAGAGATTGAGGGAAAGGAGAGGCTTACTTGACTTGGGTTTGCATGTTGGACCTTCTTCACCAAGATTAGGAGGGAGAAGATTTAAGACCAAGGAGTTGTGTGAGGTTTATGGAGTGGAAGGACTTCCAAAAGGACATGAGTGTAGTGGAGTAAAAGCACTTTTGGAGACTTTGGTGAAGGATCTTGGAGAGAGTCTTAGTACAGCTACAGAAATACTACCACCTTCATCAGCTACTTCTCAAGATTAGTGATGGAGATAATCTTTCAACTTATGGATAAACTATCCATGAGAGTTAGATTAATTTGCACTCTAGGATTTGATGTTGCTATAGAAATCTTGGAGCAACCTGAACCTTTTGTGTTCCCTAGAGTGGATTATTCTCAAATAGTGTTAGTCATGTATATACTCTATTAGTAATAGAGTGAGAGAAAAGAAAAGAGAAAAAAATTGAGAGAAAGAAAGATAGTGAGAGGTTAAGATGGTGAAACTTCCGGTTTTCTTTTGCAAGGATGGAGAAGATGTGGAGGCCTTTGTGAGAGACTTCAAGAGAGCTTGCATAGGAAACAATGAGAGGAGGAAGAATGAGTAGGTCTCATTATTACCAGATTTCTTTGGAGATGCAGCACTTACATGGTATGTGTAACAATATGGAGTTTAGCGATGAAGTCAGGTCTCATTATTACCAGATTGGCTCAGTGAGAAGCTACATCACACAATTTCAGAATATCATCATGCAAATTCCAAATATCCAAGAAGGTGAAGTTCTGGATCGATTTGTGCAAGGATTGAAGTCATGAAACAGATTGGAGGTGACCATGCAAGAGTCACAAAATGTAGAAGAAGCCATGCAATTGGCTGAGCGTTTTGATTCCTTAGTTGCGACAACTTGGTCTCGACCTCAACCTATACAAAACCTACCAGTACCACAAGTGGAAGAACTGATACCAATGGAGATTGATGCTATCCAACAAAGACCACTTGGCACAGCAGATAGAGAAAGATTACGACAAAATGGAGGTTACTTTTATTGTTGCCAAGTTGGACATTGCATTGTTGAATGTCCACTTAGGAATGGGCGACTTCGACAAGTTGCCCAGATGGAGTTTGTGGAATAGAATGATCAGGGAAACAAAGAATCCCAATAGGAGATTTTGAGCCGCCTATTGGGAACTTGATTAGTTCCAATGGGATTGAAGGGTTGACCTATGCAAGTTTGCTTCACTTGCAAGGTACGATATCTAATCGGGGTTGTAGGATTTTGGTTGATTCTGGAAGTTCAAAGAATTGCATATCTATGCAAGTAGCAAAGGAATTGGGTATTCCTATCAAGCCAATGATTGGAAGTAGTTTGATGATGGCGGATGGTAGAAAAGGTTTTGCATTCCGCACCTCGCATCCTGTTACCTTCAAGATTGGGAAGGAGTATTTGGAGTGTATGAGGTTTGTAGTGGCACCTCTACACTATGATATCATTCTGGGTCTACCTTGGCTTCAATGTCATAAGGTTCAATTCAATTGGACCCAACGTCAAACTCAAGTACAATACCAAGGTAGGAATTTCCGATTAGGTTGTCTGGCACCTCAGAGTAAGACACCTAAGAATAGTCAGTCCCAAGATGGGAAGTTTGTTGAGAAGGTAGCCATAGAGCAAATCTGGAAGGGAGATGAGTCCCAAGATGGGAAGTTTGCCAAGAAGGCAACCATGGAGCAAGCTTGGAAGAGAGATGAGTCCCTAGAAGGGAAGTTTGTTAATGAAGTAGCCATAGAGCAAGCTTTGGAGGAAGATAAGTCTGTATTCGCGGTGTGGATCAAGCCGATTGCACAAGAACAATCTGAGGAGGGCCAGGTGCCGCATCAAGCAATGGTTGATCGGATAGTTCAGGAGTTTGCAGATGTATTTCCGGATGATCTGCCAAAGGGATTACCTTTGATCGAGGTATGCCCTTCAAGATTGAGTTATTGCCAAGGAGTACTCCAGTGAGTAGACCAATCTATCAGCTCTCACCAAAGGAGTTGGAGGAGTTACGAACAACACTTACAGAGTTGTTGGAGAAGGATTTCATACAACATAGTACATCTCCGTGGGGAGCACCGGTACTATTTGTTCCAAAGAAGGATGGAGGACTTCGTTTTTGTATTGATTACCGTGGGCTCAATAAGCAAACCGTGAAGAATGCATATCCCTTGCCTTGGATCGATGACCTGCTTGATCAATTAAGTGGAGCACGCTACTTTTCCAAGCTAGATCTTTGTAGCGGCTACTGGCAAATTCCTATTGAAGGAGAGGACGTGCAAAAGACTGCCTTTCGCACAAGGTATGGACATTTTGAGTGGAGAGTTCTACCTTTTAGACTCACTAATGCTTCAGCAGTCTTCATGGATCAGATGCATCGGGTGTTGGAGGGACTATTGGATCAGTCCGTGGTAGTGTTCTTAGATGATATCTTAATCTATAATAGGACAGAGGCAGAACATAGGAATTATGTGCGAGTAGTCCTAAGACGACTAAGACAGTGGAAATTTTACTGCAAGAAGTCAAAGTGTGCTTTTTGGCAGAAGGAGGTTACCTTCTTGGGTCATAAGATCTCATCAGAGGGGATCAAGATGGAAGAAGAGAAGATCAAGGCCATTACTGATTGGCCTACCCTGAAGGATGCTACCAAAGTACAAGCATTCAATGGATTGGCCAGTTTTTACAAACAGGTCATCCACTATTATGTTCATGTAGCTGCACCATTGACTGACCTCTTGAGAAAGAACTCAAGCTTCCAATGGACCACCAAGCATGAAGAAGCATTCTAGAAGTTAAAGCATATGGTGTCTTCAAGACCCATTCTTCAACCATATGATCCTCAACTACCTTGTGTGGTTGATTTTGATGCTTCTAACTTTGCAATTAGAGCTGTGTTGCAACAAGAATTTCCAGATGGACTACATCCTATTGCCTTTGTGTCTCGCCGACTAAATACAATTGAACAAAATTACTCTGCTTGAGATTGGGAACAACTTGCAATGGTATATGCCACCAAGGTATGGAGGCATTATCTCTTGGGGAAACAAGTGACCATGCGAACTGATCACAAGCCATTGTTGCAGACCTTACACCTAGAGCACATGAAGAGTCGACAACATCGATGGGAAGAGCAACTCCAATTGTTCAACATCAAACTTGAGTACAAACCAGGTCGGTTCCATGTCATCCCTAATGCTCTATCACGACGACCTGATTTAAAGTCCCTTCCTCTCATCGCGGCAGCAATTACGACAGTGTTAATTGATCCCAAGATTCATAACGAGTTTCGGTTAGCTCTACAGCAAGATCCCTTCTTCCAAATGGTACATGGTCAGCTAACAACAAGTGACAAAGAGTACAACATCTTCTCCTTCAAGGAAGGCCTTCTATTCCATGCGGACCGGATCTATGTTCCAACCAAAGTGATCTTCGACTTGTGCGCCTTCAAGAAGCCCATAATTTACCCATCGCTGGTCACATGGGTGTGGAAAAGACCTTGGGTACCTTCCAACGTCAATGGTGGTGGCCCAACATGACACGGGATGTTCGAGAATTTGTCTGATCGTGTGAGAGTTGCCAATGTAACAAGGCCAGCAACCAGAAGCCGGGTGGACTCCTTCAACCGCTTGCCGTTCCATCAGCTCGTTGGGAGCATGTGAGCTTGGATCTCATCACATCCTTGCCAAAGACAAAACAAGGACACACTGCCATCGTGGTGTTTGTGGATAAGCTTAGTAAGCAAATCCACTTGGCACCAACCTGTGATACCGTAGATGCTCCAACCTTAGTGCAAATCTACTTTGACAATGTCTTCAAGCATCATGGAACCTCTTTCTCACCTCCACAATGCACAGACGGCCATCCACGAATTCAAAGCTTCACTGGTGACGAGGATGTCACCAACTAGCGGCGGGGGAATATGTAACAATATGGAGTTTAGCGATGAAGTCAGTCAGGCTCACGAAGTAGCACATAAGACAAATTAGCCTAGAATATTCCAAAAGTATCTAGGAAGCTTCTTGGGAAGCTTCCCGGTTAGCTTAGCTTGCACCTTAAGTAAGTAGCTTCTAGAAGGAAGCTTCTAGAAGCTTCCAACTAGCTTAGCTTGCACGCCAAGTAGGCGGCTTCTAGAAGGGAGCTTCTTGAGAAGCTTCCTAGTTAACTTGGCTTGCACTCTAATGTCGGGTTTACGAAGTAGAGAACAAGACAAAATAGCCTAGAATATTCTAGAAGTATCTAAGAAGCTTCTTGGGAAGCTTCCCAACTAGTTAACTTGCGCCCTAAGCAGGTAGCTTCTAGAAGGAAGCTTCTAGAAGCTTCTAACTAGCTTAGCTTGCACTCCAAGTAGGCGGCTTCTAGAAGGAAGCTTCTTGAGAAGCTTCCTGGTTAACTTGGCTTGCACTCCAAGAAAGCGGCTCAAGGAAGCTTCATGAGTCTTGTATGCTACCTATAAATACCAGAGCCGAAGCTCATGCTAGGCATTCAGAGTTTTCCCTCATTCAAGTGTCCCAATGTGAGTTTCCATTCTCCTATTTCTCTCCTCGGTTTTGGTCTTTTACAATATGAGTCAGAATACCAAAAGAGAGAGAGGAGAGATAGGGAAGAGGAGTCTTGGGAGACTTTGACTTCAGCACTCATTGAGAACTTTCTTCCTAATGAGAGTTATGAGAGATTGATGAGTGAGGTTAAATTTCTCAAGCAAGGAGAAGAAGAGAAAGTGAGAGTCTATGTGGAAAGAGTGGAAAAGTTAGAGTCCAGATTTCGCATAGTGTTGAGGAAGGGTGGGGATGATGTAGAGACTACAATGATTGGCAAAGGGGCCATGCTCACCAAGAATTTTGTGGGAGGGTTGAGACCACAAATTAGAACCAAGGTGAGATATTAGAAACCTTCTTCCAGGGTTGAAGCTATCAAGGTCGCAATTCGTATGGAGGAGAGTTTGGAAGAGGATGAGAGTGATTTGGTGGTGAAGGAGGTTGTGCATCCTCCTCAAGGCTGCAAGTATGGTGGAACTTCTGATACTTTGGTGGCAAGGGTTGCACCACAAGTAGTGGTTGCTCCAGTTCTTGCACCTCCACCAAAAGATCCACTTCAAACCATCACAGAACAACTTGCGGATCTCAAGATCAATGTGGTGCAACTATGGGAGAAGAGAGAGGTGGATCAGAATGTAGGGATAGGGCCTAGGAGTTATGGAAACTATCCATAGAAAGGAGGCCAACCAGCCAACAATTTCAATGATAGAAATTGTTTTGGTTGTGGAGGAAGAGGCCATATCCAAAGGAATTGCCCAAATTCCACTTACCATGGAGGAAGGGGTTATGAGGGAGCCAATAGAGGGAAAGATGGAGGAAGTGAAACCCAAGTGGCTCCTAATCCCAACAAAGGTAAGGGGATAGCATCCATAGATGTGGTTGAGAGCAAGTATGAGAAGGGAGAGTGCTCAAACTCCTTGGGTCTTAATTTGGAGCTTTTGGCACAAGTGAAGAAGAGAGCTCGTTTTGCAGAGGATGTTCACTCTTCTCAAGGATTAACTCCAAGCAAGGATACTCTTATGTCTACTAGGAGCACTTGCACCTCAACACCATAAACAACAAAGACTCCAAGGAAGAAGTTGGGGATGGAGGACTTCTTGATCTCAAAGCAACAATGGAACTACAATGTGTTGGAGGATGTTGGTAGTCACAAGGCTAACATCACAGTGGGCCAATTAATTGCTTTGAACCCTACTTTGAGAAAGGAGCTTAGAGGTGGTTTGAGTTCTACAAGGAGCAAGAGGAAGAAGAAGGCAAAAATTCCAGTATCAATGGGGGTGGTAGATGCCAAGCCAGCACCATGGGAGGCTTGTGAATATGCCTCCAAGATTGATGTGAGAGTGAATGGTCACAACATCAAGGATGCTTTGGTTGATGGAGGATCAGCAGTAAATGCCATGTCAGAAAGGTTGATGAAGAAGTTGGGTATGATACCCTCAAGACCTTCAACATTTGTGGTGAGCGTGGCAAACAAGCAACAAGTTCGACGAGTAGGGGTGATGGATAAAGTGGTAGTTTCAGTTATGGGAGTTCAAAATCTCATGACTTTCCAAGTCTTGAAGGATTCAAGCTATGACTTACTTCTTGGGAGGCCATGGTTGAGAGCAGCACGCACAACTGGTTGATGGCACAAAGGGTACTTGAGGATTGGGCCATCAAACCATAGAGTTACAATTCCTGTGACTAACACCACCAACACTTCACATTCAGATACACCATCTTCTGATTATTGGGAATCAAATTCTGAAGAAGGAGCTTTAGGTGTGGACACAAGCATGGAAGAGGAGACTTCCACGGAGGAGGATGAATCTGAATCTGATTCAGATGTGTATCCTTTGTGTGCTATGGATTTTGCACCTAAGCCAGAGGTTTTGAAGGACCCAGACAAATCACCATTGACACTTGAGGAGGTAGAGAGAAGGTTATCTACCCTCAAGTATGGCCCAAATGTTACCAAGGAGGAGAAGGTGAGATTTGAGGAGATTTTCCGCAAGTTCATCCATGTGTTTGCTTTTAGTTACAAGGATTTGAAGGAAGTCACCTTGGAGGAGCACAAGATAGAGGTGGAGTCACATGCAAGACCAATCCACCAAAAATAACATCGCATTAGCCCACCAATATCTTTGGTTTTGAAGGAGGAGATTGATAAGCTCAAGGAGGCTGGATTTATCTTTGAGGTCAAGAATTCAGAATGGGTGTCTCCAATTGTAATTGTGAAGAAAAAGAATGGCAAGCTTCGGGTATGTATGGATTACAAGAAGCTCAATGTTGTTACCAAGAAGGACTACTACCCATTGCCATTCATTGATGAGATCTTGGAGGAGGTTGTAGGTCATGAGAGGTACAATTTTGGAGATGGTTATAGTGGATATAACCAAATCAAGATTGCACCAAAGCATCAACAACTCACCACATTCACCACACCTTGGGGAACTTACGCTTTCAAGGTCATGCCTTTTGGGCTTTGCAATGCTCCAGCCACATTCCAACGGATCATGAACAAGGTATTTGAACCTTTCATTGGGAAATTTGTGAGAGACTTCATTGATGACTTTTGTGTCTATGGAAGCAAGGAAGAGCACTTTGAGCACCTAATCAAAGTCTTGCAACGCTTGCATGAGGCAAATGCATCACTCAACCTAGAAGTGCATTTTTGGATGTGAAGAAGGTCTACTTTTGGGGCACATCATCTCCAAGGATGGAATAGTAGTTGATCCTGAGAAGGTGAGGAAAATCTTAGACCTTCCATTCCCTTCAAGCTTGACAAAGTTACGCCAATTCTTGGGGATGGTTGGATACTATAGGAGGTTCATCTTCTCATTTTCCAACAAGGCTTATGCATTGACCATCTACATGAAGAAGGGTGTAGATTACATGGTGATTTTGGAGGACAAGGAGGATCTCAAAGCTTTTGAGGAGCTCAAGCAATCCCTTGTTGTAGCTCCAATTCTTGCTAAACCTGATTGGAGTAAGCCTTTCATCCTCTACACTGATGCTTCTAATGTAGCTATAGGATGCACTCTTAGTCAATTAGACCAAGATGGGCATGATCATCCAATAGCTTATGCTAGTAGGCAGATGGTTTCAATAGAGAAGAACTACTCTATCATGGAGAGAGAAGGGTTGGTAGTGATCTTTGATCTCAAGAAGTTTAGACACTACTTGATTGGAGGGAAAGCCACCATTGTCACGGATCACAAGGCTTTGAAGTACATCTTCAACAAGCCTAATGTTGAAGGGAGACTAGCAAGGTGGATGATACTCTTGTCTGAGTATGACTACACCATTGAGGATAGGCCAGGAAAGAAACATGCAAATGCTGATTTGTTATCTAGAGCCTATGATCATGATGGAGATGAGCCAGTGGATGATTCCTTCCTAGATGAGGAGCTCATGACAATCTCAGTCACTCAAGAGGTTCCAATGGAGTACAAGGAGATTGTGGATTTTGTGACAAGAAGTAACTATCCAGAAGGGATGCATGCTAGGGAGAGGAAGGCCCTTGCAGCAAGATCTAGACCTTACATAATGGTGGAGGATATTCTTTTTCACCAAGGAGCAGATGGTCTACTTCAAAGAGCAGTGGGTAAGGAAGAGTCTATCCTACTCATAAAGGAGTTTCATGAAGGTTTAGTATGTGGAGGACACTTTGCATGAAAGGTGACTGCTTTCAAGATTCTAGATGCAGGTTATCATTGGAGAGGGATTTTCAAGGATTGTCTTGATTATTGCAAAACTTGTGATGTTTTTCAAGCTTTTGCTAGAAAGTCTACATCCACTCCACCACTTAGATCAATTCCATTGCTAGGACCTTTTGAGAAATGGGGAATTAATTTTTTAGGTCCTCTCAATAGAACCCCAAGGAACAATCGGTACATTGTGGTAGTTACTGATTACCTTACCAAGTGGGTTGAGGCTAGACCATTGAGAGACAAGAATGAAGATGAAGTGGGTAGATTTCTTTATGAATGCATTATCACTAGGTTTGGATGCACTTTGGAGTTGGTTTCTGATAGAGGAGTAGAGTTTACAGGAAGCAATACTACAGCCATGTTATGACATTTCTCTATCACACATAGAGTAACTATATCCTATAAGCCAAATTCCAATGGCTTGGCAGAGAGAACCAATCAGACCTTGTGCATGATGTTGGCCAAAGATGCAAAAATGGAGGGGGCTAAATATCATTGGGACAAGAGGATTCATGCAGTTTTGTGGGAGTATAGGACAACCATGAAGACTTCCACCGGATATTCTCCATTTCAATTGGTGTATGGTATTGAGTCTACCTTACCTATTCACTTTGATCTTCCTACCTTCCAAAGCATTCATAGGATATTGAAGAAAGCACAAGGAGGTGATGCAGAGAAGTCAAAGTTCTGTAACTCATGGAGTTGGAAGAGGCAAGAGCAGTTGCTATGGTTTGAGTGGAGCAAGCCCAAAGGAAACAAAAGGAGAGCTATGACAAGAGGCAAGGCAAGAAGAAGGTGGAGCTTTTCAAAGAAGGTGATTGGGTAATGTTGTTTGATTCCATTCGATTCAAGAGAGTGCAAAAGAAGTTTTTGCCTAAGTACTTTGGACCTTTCATATTAGAGAAGGTGTGGGGCAATTACACTTATGATCTCAAGGAGTTGGGAGGAAGACACTTTGATAGGATTAACCATGATAAGTTGAAGATGTACCATAGAAGGTAGAGAGGCCTTCACTTTGAGGACAAAGTGAAAACTTAGTCCGGAGGTAAATGTAACACCCATTTGTGCATGTGTGTGGTATTGTGATATTTAGCTTGGTATTACAAGTACTTAAGAGATATTATTTATATAGAGATAAAGGATGGTTCTATATTAGTCATAGTTAGCTAAAGTTAGTCATAGCTAAGATAGAGGGGACTTTACTTTAGAAGAAGTAGAAAAGATGAGCACCACTATTTTGGATTTTAGTGTGTTAACTTGGTATTATTCCTAGGTGTTTGGCTTTGAGGAAAGAGTTGAGAACTCTTGGGCCCGCAAGCCTTTTTGTTTTGGATTCTCTTTTAGTCCAAGGATAGCCCATGTGAAGGAATCCTTGACTTAGTGGTTGGGTCAAGATAAGACCACATGCTTAGGGGAATATGCCCATGTGAATGGATATTCCTTTTTGCTTTTTGACTTTACTTGACTTTTAGTCTAGTAACTTGAGTTACTACGGTAATTAGTAACTTTGGTATGTAACTATTTCACAAGTATATAAACAAAGGGTGAGGAGATACTCATCATCCTTTCATTTGCAACTATCTCTCTCTCATTGAGTTCTCTAGTGAGCAATGTCTTGAGTCTTGGAGTGTTAGCCTTGGAGGAGTATGATGGAGTTGGGGTTCCTTGCCTTCTTAGTCCATGGTGCGCTACCATAATAGCCATCAGAGGTTCATCCTGAGTGAGAGACAGGCCAGCTCACAGCCCATCAAATTTGGTGATGAGATAGATAAATTTTGTGTCTTAAGGTAGACTAGAGGTTTGTGGTCTGTCTCTACTACAAATGCCTTCTTGCCCAAATAGTGCTTCCAATGCTTGGTTGCAAGGACAATGACCAACTCTTCTTGTTCTTTGTTGTGATAGTTGCATTCTTCCGGTAACAACTTTTGAGAGAAATATGCAAATCTGTCATGCCATTGTTGTTGTAGGATTTCTCTTATTGTTATGCCTGATGCATCTATAGCAAGCTTGATTGGACATCATACCACTTCAAGATTGATGCATGTAGCAAGGTTGCTTTCAATTCTTGAAAGGCCAACTCTTGTGCGGTTCCTCACGTTGTCATGTTGTGGTTTGCATAGCCCATAAAAAAGTGACTCATCATTTTTATCTCCACATTAGTGGAGTAGGTTGTTTGCTAGATCCAACGGATGAGATGCTGCCATGTGAGCAATCTATGTACATGTATGTGATTGGCCATGTGAGTTACAATCTTATCATGTTTGAGGGCTTTGATGAATAAAGATGAGGGAGAGTGGAAAGACTAGGGGGTGTTTTAGTTGAGGAGTCTCGAGGGGAAGGAGGACGTTAGGAGTGAGAGTTGTAACAATGCACGAGTGGTAGAACATCAAAGGAAGCATTTCAGCATGAGATGTCCTATGCTCCCAATCTGCCATTCCCAAATCCTTTTCTTATCAGGCTTCAGATTTTGCATTGTGACGGCTTACGAGACTGGTTGGTGGCACATTTTGGGGCGGTATTTGTGGAGTCGGTGATGAGAAACCCGGATCCTATCGTCCTTCCGGTGCTTACTTATGAGCATGTCTGGGACTTGACAATATATGTGCTTTTATAGTTGGAAAATGCCTAAATTTTTGCTTATAAGCTTCAAGGTGGAGTTGTGGGTTCCATTTGTCAAAAAGTAACAAGACTAAAGGATAGATGTGCAAGAGATTGGGTCCCAAGAGAGAAGTCTGGAATTTTCAAAGAAGTTCAGAAAGTCCATTTGGGGTTGGAAATGGTTGGAAAGAGGAGCTTATAGGCTACAATCTACAGATATACATTACACAATTTGAGCTAATTTTAAGAGAAATATGATCAATTGAATCAAGGGGGTAAAATCCATACCCAAGAGCACAAAGTAGGCAATTGAGAGAGCTTCTTGAGACACTTTTGCTATTGTTTAAAAGGATTAAAGAGTAGAAAAAGTGCTCATAGTATTGAGCACAAGAAATTCCAGTTTTAGATCAATCTCTGATTAGATCTGGTTCATTGAAGTTGAAGCTCTTGAAGTGTAAAGTGATGGAGAAGAGCTAGTGATCAGGTTTGGAGTTTTGGTCACTCCTCAAGTTGTGATTTGAGATACCTTATGAAAATTTCCAGTCTTGTTATTGGTTAGGTTGTGCAGCTTTATGTGGAGGTTTCATGTGAATTCTTCAAATAGAGAATTCGAGGTCTTGGATCAAGTATACCTAGGTCCACAGAGCTCACAAGTTAGCTCAACTCAGAAATTGATCCATATATAAAGATTGGTCTTGGATTAGGCCATCAAATTTTGCATAGTATTAACCAAGAGCATGACCAACTACTTTGGGAAATTTAGTTAGCTTTGGACTCATAGAGAGTGAGATTTGATGTAATAGGTTTTACTAAAAAGATTGTCGCAAGCTTGGAGGAGCATTTCTTTCTTCAATCCTAATTGAATGTCAATTCTCTCACTTTTGTGACTATGATTGAGAGTTCAGATTTCCAGAGTGTTTTTTGAGGATCAAGTGTATATCTGATTTAGAAATGAAGGGAAAATTGGCAAGAACTAGGGGCAAAACCCTAAAAAAGGGATTTCAAAATTAGGGTGAGAGTTGCAAAAACCTGGCCAACTTTGAGAGCTTGTCAGGGGAGTTGTAGTAATCCGATTGAGGTTTATTTTATATCATTGGAAAGATGGTCTTTCAGGCGTTCCATTGAATTCTAGAAAACTTGAATCTAAGCTATAAAAAAATAGTTATGTTCATATGAGCTGCACAGAGTTTTCCCCATCAAGAAGACATAGGAAATCCCACATGGAGTAGGAATTTGTTGAGATCTGAAGTACAGCTTGGAGGAGACTTGGAGTACAGGTTGAAATTAGCTTGATGACAGATCACAAAGGCTCTGAACCTCTTTTTTGACAAAAATCACAAAGAGTTGTTGCCGCATTCTTGTGATTGGATCCTCTCTGTGTTTGCATGCTTGTTTGTACGCCCAGTTGGTTTGGATTGGTGTGCGGGCGCTTAGGTTCTTTCCTTCTAGGAGTGTTGTGTATTTCTCCTTGGTAATATTGGAAGTGATTATCAATAGGCCAAGAGTGCATATTGTGATGATAGGTTAGGTTGCCCGTCACTACCCTACCCAATAGCAGGACTACTAGTTACGAGAGTGGAGGGTTCTGACTGTTAGGTAACACACGTGTTTAGACAAGTAGTTATAGGTTAACCTACAGCCTCTAATCTGCAATCTCCATAGCTAAGCACCATGTGTGTTGCCAAAGAGAGAAAAGAAAAGTACAACAACGTCCACTTCTTCCCCTTGCCAAGTAGTGTCGTTAAAGGTTGTGCAACCTTAGAGAAATCCTTGACAAATCAACGATAGAATCTCATCAACCCCAAGAAGCTCTTGAGTTGAGTCTTATCTTTTGGGGCACTCCATTTTTGAATGACCTCTATTTCATCTATCAATACTTGAATACCCTCTGCACTTACTCTATGCCCCAAGTGGTCTACTTGCCTTCAGACTTCAGACTTGCCAAAGCAAGTCTGAAGTCTTCAGACTTGCACTTTGAGATTTTGGCGTACAATCAATTTTATCTTAAAATTTGGAGGGCTTCTTGTAGATGTTGTTTGTGTTGTATCATCATGCTATTGTATACTAAGATGTCGTTCAAGAAGACAATAATAGACTTATCCAAATATGGACAAAGTATATCATTCATTAGACTCATGAAAGTGGCATGTGCATTGATGAGGCCAAAAGGCATCATGAGATACTTTAAGTGGCCATAATTGGTCTGAAGAGCAATTTCTACACATCTTCCTCTGTAATTTGGTTTTAATTGTAATTGGGTTTTGATTGTAATTGCTCTGCAAGTCCAATTTGGTGAAGTATCTTGCTCCATTGAGTTAATCAAACAAGTCATCCATGCCAAGTAAGGGGTATTTGTTCTTCATTGTTTGCTTATTGAGACCCCGATAGTCAATGCACATGTGCATTGTACCATCCTTCTTCTTCACAAACAAGACAAGAGCTCCATATGGTAATACGTTGGGTTGGATGAACTTTTTTTGCAACATATCCTCAATTTGAGTCTTACACTCATCCACCTCATGAGTTGATAGGCGATATGGGGTCTTACAAGGAGGTGTCTTCTCCAGGAGTGTCTCAATTTTATGATAATACTCTCCTTTTTGGTGGTAATCTTGAGGGTAGATCATCAAGAAAGACATTTTGAAACTCATTCACCACATCCTTCAATTTCTTGGGAATTTGTCCATCAATTTGTGCACTCTAGATTTTATTTATTAGACCTATGAAACATCTATCAATCTTACAGATAGTTGTTGTCCTTATGACATAGAGAGGCAATTCTTGCTTGTGTGATTTTCTTTAACCCCAATGATCGACTATTGGTAGGTTCTCACTACTTTCTTCCTCCAATCTACCATAGGATTGTAATGCTCCATCCATGGCATGCCTAAGATTTCATCATAACAAGCTAATTGTATCACTCGCCACTCAATTGCTTCTTGATATTCTCCTATAGAGAGTGTTACCCGTCTAGGTAATGATTCAATCCTCTCTATTTGCCCATTAGGTAACTCTACTTTTTTGCTTTCATCTCTCTTTAGATCCATTCCCAATCATATTGCATTTGTTGTTTGCAATTGTTCTTGGATCTATTAATACTCTCACTTGATTGTCTTCTAGGAATCCATTCACTACAATCAATTGTGAGGTTACTTTTGGGGACCTTTGCGCACTGGTCTTCTTCCTTCCCTCACTTTTCTGCTTCCTTATTGAGCCAATAAGGCTACAAGATACATTTACTAGCAATCTTTGTTTTTTGAAGTGATTTCCACCTCTTTCTCTTCAATACGTATCTCTATGTTATTCAAAGATTGCCTATATGAAGACCAAGGGCCTCTAAGTAGATGAGCACAACTGTTGGTAGATATGTGCCCAATACGACCACAATTGTAACAATGGCATTTTTCTTCTTGAGTTCCTTCTCCTTGTGGGACTCCATCTCTTCATTCTTTTACCCATCCATGCTCTCCTTGAAGCAGTCGTGCTCCATGGTCTTGAACCCAAAGGTTGTCCAATTCCATCGGTACTTGTCCACCCAGGTGTGGCATTTCTGTCCAATAATGTTGAGGTGGAACTTCTCTTTCACCTCCATCCAATGCCCATGTTATTCTTTGCGCACAAGCAATGGCTTCAAATACCATGCAAGGATTTTGTAACATGACTTCTTGGCAAATCCGCTCCTTCAACCCTCTTTTGAAATTTTCAAGAGCCTCTACTGGACTCATGTCAATTATTGTGACTTGAAGATCCAAAAATGCCTCCACATACTCTTGTATGTTGTTCTTCTACTTCAATTCCCACAGTCGGATCCGGGCCATCTGCACGGAATCCACCGACTAGAAATTCTTCAGCAATCCTTCTTGCATTGTTGTCCACGTTGTTGTTGGGAAAAAGGTTCATGGCTATCGTTGGTGCCATTTGGTGAGAGCTAGAGTTTCCTTCTATGAGACGTTTCCTCAAGAGTCTCTTTGTGTTACTTGACACTTGGAGCTTAATTTTTTGATACACAAATTGTGGCTTTGTTTATGGTACTAGAATCTTGAGAATATGCTTTGAGTGTCATTTGAACTGATAAGGCATGTGAGAGTATTTTAGTTAGGACATTTTCTTTTTCTTGAGCCAAAAAGTCTTGGAAGTTTTATTTGGTGCTTTTGATCAAATGAGCTTGTGGGAAACTTATGTTGAGTAATGAGAAAAGAAGAAGAAAAGGGTTGAGAGGGTTGTTTAATGAAAGGACAGAGGGAAGAGCTTAAGAAATTCTCTTGAAGGGCTTGCTTGCTAGAGAGGATAGAGGAAATACTTAGGGAGGATTTCAAAGAGCTGGAGAGGGAGACATTTTTTGAAGGTTAGGGATAGTTGAGGAAGGAAGGAGAGATTTTTGAAGGTTGGCTTCCCTGAGCAATAGCCAATGACATGGGTAATTTTGTGTTAGGTTTTCTTTGCTTGGACAGGAAAGAGAGAATGAGTTCAGGCGAGTGTTTGCTTAGGCTTGAACTATGACAAAGGACAGAGAAGAGGAATTTTTTGAGTGAGGGTTTGGACTTGAACTGTGGCAGGAGTACAAAGGAAAATTTTTGAGGGTTTGTTGGGTCTTGACCAATGATAGGGTGGGACAGAAAGATGTGAGAGCCTGAGAATTTTGCCTAGATAGGAGGATTGAGGGAAGGTTTTGCAGAGGTAAGGCCGTTGAGAAAGAAATGCTGAAGGAGAGGAGGGACAATCAGAGGAGAGAACATTTTTGCATGCATTGTGGGGCTTGAGTTGAAAGGCTGGAGTATGGCATATTTTTGTGAGATGTGCTGAAGGCTGCCAAGGAGGAATGTCATGGAAGGTGTTCAGGTGAGCTAGGAATGAGGTCTGAAGGAAGGGTTCAAAGTGACAGGGCTTGAGGGGGAATGTTGAAGAGAAAGTTCAAGAGAGATGCTTTGTTGGATTTTAGCAAAGGGTTTTGAGGAGATGCTTAGCAAGAACTGGGCTTGAGGAATAGAGAGTAGTACTTTAAGAGAAGGAAGTATGACTGTTGAGAGCATGAAGAGAAATTTCAAGAAGATGCTCTATTTGTAGTGAAGGAATTTGGCTGATGAGGAATAGACAATAATACTTTGAGAGAGAAAAGTGGGACTAATGAGTTGCTTGAGGAGAAATCAATGAACCATTGACAGGACACAAAGAGCTTGAGAGGATTTTTTGAGTTGACAGAGGGCTTGTCAGTGACAGAAGTGAGTAGAGACAGTTTCAAGAGTTTGGCTAGCCTTGGTCTGTGACAAGAGGAGAGAGGAAAAAAATTTGGAAGTGTTCTTATGCAGGACAATGGCTAGAGGAACAATTTTGTAGGAGAACATTTTGTAGAGAGTATGCCTTGAGAGTGTGCAGGCCAGAGGAGATAAAAATTTTGCAGGAACCATATCTTGAGAGTGCATGACAAGAGAGGTCTTTTCCATGAAGGAAGAGTCTGGACTGAGAAGGAGATAGAGGGCTGAATAGAGACTATTTTCAAATGTTGGAAGGAGAGTGTAAAATCTAGATAGAAAACTTTGAAGTGGCCTGACTAGTGTCAAATAGAAGGAGAGAAGAAGTTCAGTGTGTTTCTGAAATAGAAGGGAGCTTTCAAGGGATTTCTGGTCAGCTTGGTGAATGACAGTGAGAAGAGGGGTAAATTTGAATTGGGTCTGCTTGCCTTGGACTGTGACATGAAGAGTGAATAGCTAAGAGCATTTTTGAAAGTTTGCTGGGCTTTGTCTATGATAGAAAACAAAGGAAAGGAGTTAGGGCTTTGGGAGTTTTGCACTGGACAGGTGTGACCAATTGAGGAGAGAAAGAATTTCAAGTTGGAATTTGCTTGGGTTGCTCTAGACAGGAAGACAAGAAAGAGGAGAAGGAGTTCTCAATAGATTGGCCTGGACAGCAAGACATTGACTAAGAGAGTATTTTTTGAAGTTTTGCTTGGGCCTTGGATTGTGACACGAAGAGTGAAGAGCTGAGAGCATTTTAGAAAGTTTGCTTGAGCTTGGACTGAGACAGAATTGGACTGAAGGAAAGAGGTGAAGGATTTGAGTTTGTTCTGCTGAGGAGGTGGCAAGAAAGGAAGAAATTTTGAGAGAAATCTGCTGGCTGTGCATGGTAAGAAGGGAGTGAAGGAAATTTTGAGAGAAAAATGCTGGCTGAGCATGGGAAGAGAGGGAGAATTTTGAGAGTTCTTCTATTCAGCCTTGGCAAAGTTACGGTGAGAAGAGAGGGAGAAATTTGAATTAGGTTGGCTTGGTCCTACACAGAGGCTGGAGAAGGAGTTTGAGAGGTGGAGCTTGGCCTTGGACAAGAGTTGAAACTTCAAGTATGTGCTGGAGTGTTGGCAAAAGTGAAGTTCTTATGAAGTTTCTAGAGGTGAAGTGTAGGAGTAGAGTGAATTTTTGAATGTAGAAGAGAACTATTGTGAGTGGTGGCAAAAGTGAAGTTCTTATAAAGTCTTTAGAGGTGAAATGCAAGAGTAGAGTGAATTTTTGAATGTAGAAGAGAACTATTGTGAGTGGTGGCAGAAGTGAAGTTCTTATGAAGTTTTTAGAGGTAGAGTGCAGGAGTAGAGTGAAATTTTGAATGCGGAAGAGAACTATTGTGAATGTTGGCAAAAGTGAAGTTCTTATGAAGTTTTCTAGAGGTGGAGTGCAGGAGTAGAGTGAAATTTTGAATGTAGAAAGGACTATTGTGAGTGTTGGCGGAAGTGAAATTCCTATGAATGATAAATTTGGAAGCGGATGTGTGTTATGAATTAGGATTAAGTTGAAGGAAGCTCCATTCTAGGAGCCCCCAGTCCGTTCTACCTGAGTGGAGTAATACAACAGTCTGGATGTTGGGTTCAAGTTTGGTTAGAACATTCACTATTTTTGTAGAGACCACCTTAACTAATTTCCCAAACCTAAACCTCATAAACATAGCCGAGCTTGATAGGAGAATAGATCATGAGACCAGCATAGGAAAGAACCTTAAAACCATACAGCCGTGACAAGCCCGGTGCTAAGAAAGCCAAGAACAAACACGGAACCTTTGGAAATAGTTGACCTCAGAGGAAGTTACAACAACAAGTTCATACAAAGACAAATTCCCAACAATTTAGGAGTAGGAAGGAATGTCAATCTATAGGAAAAATCCGAAAGAAAGGCAATAAAGACAAACTAAGCACAAGCAGCCATGTGCCCGGGGCACTCTTGAAACCAAACATTCCCTGCAACAATGTGCCCTTCCTTCTTTCTACCAACATGGATAGTTCCCAACCATCGTACCATGTGAGGGCTCTATGAATCAAGTACCCACATGCAAACATGCATGTAGCATGTTTGGTGATCTTTGTTGAGAACAATGGGAAATATAGATTCATTCTTGAGATCCAATTTTCCACTACTCCCATTGTATGCTAGCCCTTGTAAGGCTTGATGTTGTAGGTCTCCTTCATTTGGAGTAGCAATGTGGCCTCATCATTGATTGGGTTTGTAGGCACGGGTGTCTCTCTAAGTACTTCAATTGTAGGTATTGGGTTTTGAGACAACTCTTCTTCTTGCATTGCTTTCTCATTCCTTAGGATCTGCACTTGACTTTATAATGCCTCCATGGTCATCTTAATCTCTCAAAATTTGTTCAACATCCCTTGCATTCCTTACACCAGCTTTTGCAATTGCAGATCCATGGTTCCTACAACCATTCAATTGTTATTGTCTACTTCAAAAGAGAGTTAATATGATCACTTTGGAGAGCGCACAAACTATTGGGACTACCATTGGGACCTAAGAAGCTATCACTTGTTGATAATATTCCTCACCAAAATTTCTAACCACAAAAGCTCTAAACATCACTTTTGGTCTTACTACATAACAAATTTCTACTTGAGTGTTGAAAGGGAGAGGATTTGGGACATTCAAATCCATAACTCATAATAGAATGTAGATTTTTGAATCCCACTCTCTATTGTATACCACCATAGGTAGAATCACCGGGTTTGGTGAGTTCATCACTCTATCCATGAATTCTGCTCCAAAGTGATAAATTAGGGATACTCTCATTTGCTCACGCTGGATGTACATAATCTTGATGTGGAATGGATTCAAGAATAGGTGCAGGAAATTTTCCTCCCGATGCATCTATCCCATCCGCTCTCTAAAGCCCTTCCCAAGTCTAGCAATTGCACTATTTTCTCCACCTTAAATTACTTAATTTCAGTAGCTCGTGCTCTTCCAAGATGGATGATCCACTCTTTTGGATTAAAATACTCACTTTGATACCATTGTAATATTCCTAGGACAAGAGAAGAGAGAAAACACAGATTTCACATTCAATCCTTAGATGCCCCAAAAGAGCACCTTCTCTTTATTATATAGACAAAGAGGATCTACTCCAAGGAAGCTCCACCATAAGATTAGGCACATAGATAGGTGATATGTCAGCAAGCTCCACCCTTGGATTACTTACTTGTATGGGTGACATGTTGGTCCTAGTCCTTTCTGGTTGGTCAAACAAGCTTTGACAGGAGGGAATCTTTTAGGGAATCTTTCTTAGGAATCTCAGAATCACGTGGGTGAGGTACCATTGGAAAGATCTTGAAGAGAAAAAGCAAGGGGAAAGGAAGGCCAACCTTTTCTTTTTATTGAGAGGGAGGAATGTGTACATTTTCAAGGTCTAATTCATCCATTTAGGCCTCCGAAATTGCCTTCAAAGATTTCAAGCATATTTTGGTTCCTACTCTTAGTAGAAGTCCCCTTTTGATGATAACTCTTTCTGATCTATTTATTCCATCATGTGTAACATCCTTTTAAATGTTATCAAACCAATTTTCACCTTTAAATCATATGTCTAGCTATTGGTTCTAAGGTTTTCAAGTCTATTTTGGTTTTTACTCTATTAGTAGAAGTACTCTTTTGGTGATACTTCTATCTGATCTATTGTGTCCATCATGTATAACATCATTCTAGATGTCACCAAACCAAATTTTACATCTAGATCATATGGCTAACTCTCAGTATCACAATAGATTACTCTATCAACTCTCACCAAAGAAGCCAAAGGAACTTCAAACAACATTGACCATGTTGTTGGAAAAGGATTTCATATGACATAATATATCTCTTTGGGGAGCACCAATACTCTTTGTACCAAAGAAGGATGGAGACCTTTGATTTTGTATTGACCACCATGGTCTTAATAAACAAACCATGAAGAATGTGTATTCCTTGCCTCAAATTGATAACTCTTATATACTTCTTAAAGTTGGAGCTTTGAAGCCAATATTAGCATATTTTTTTTGATAAGGAGGATACGCAAAAATTTATCTTTCACACAAGGTATGGGCATTTTGAATGGAGAGTTTTACCTTCTGAGTTCACTAATGCTCAAACAATTTTCATGGATCAAATGCATTGGGTGTTGGAAAGGCTATTGGATAGATACATAGTGGTGTTCTTGAATGATATTTTAATTTCCAATAAGATAAAGGCAAAACATAAGAACCACATATGAGAAATCTTAAGATGATTACGCCAATGGAAGTTCTATTGCAAGAAGTCAAAGTGTACTTTTTGGTATAAGGAGGTTACCTTATTGGATCATAAGGTCATCAAGGGATCAATATGGAAGAGGAGAAAATCAAGGCCATGACCAATGGGTCTACTCCTAAGGAAGCCATGGAGGTTTAGGCATTTAATGGGTTTTTTAATTTTTATCAATAATTCATCCATTATTGAGAATGGAATACCATAGTGGAAGATTACATTTGAACTCTCAAGTGAGTGAAACTTGGAATGATTAGCCTAAGCTTGGTCTTTGGTATATATAGACAACTTGGGTACAAGGCTCCATAGAAAAATTCCAAGTAAGGTTCTTTCTAGAAGATGCCTTACTTGGAGTGCAATCTAACCTATATTTTTACTTGGCATACAAGGAAAGATAATTATCAACTTAGCATTCATCTTACTCACCTTTATAAAGCACCTAAAATATTCTCACAAAAAAGCTTATTGGATACTTCTAAAACATTCTTAAAGTTGCCTACTTATATGGTGGTTATATGACCTATTATGCATATCTAGCTTATTCTAACTCTATATCATTAAACCCTTGGGGAACAATAATACCATTTGTACCAAGAAGAATGGAGAACTTTGGTTTTGCATCGTTAACCATGGTCTTAATAAACAAAACATGAAGAATATGTATTACTTGCCTTGAATTCATAACTTCTTGGACCAATTAAGTGGTGCATGATACTTCTTTAAGTTGGATCTTTGCAACGACTATTAGTAACTTCCAATTGATAGAAAAGATATGCACAAAATTGCATTTTATACAAGGTATAGACATTTTGAATGGAGAGTTTAATCTTTTGGGTTCACTAATGCTCGAGTGGATTTATGAATCAAATGCATTGGGTGCTAGATAGGCTATTGGATTCATATGTGGTAGTATTCTTGGATGCAATTTTAATTTACAATAAGATAGAGGCAAAACACAAGAATCATATATGAGAAGTCTTACAATGACTACGATAAGAGAAGTTTTACTACAAGAAGTCCAGTGTGCCTTTTGGCAAAGGAAAGTTACCTTCATGTGCCAAAAGGTTTCAATTGAGGAGATCAAGATAAAAAGGATAAAATCAAGCTCAATATTTATTGTCATGCTCCTAATAATACCATAAAAGTTCAAAAATTTAATTGATTGGCAAGTTTCTGCCAAAGGTTCATCCATTATTATGCTCATGTGGCCATATTGTTTATTGATCTATTTGGGAAGCTATCAAGCTTCAAATGGACCACCAAGCAAGAGGAAGCATTCAAGAAAATTAAGGATATGGTGTCTTCAAGACACATCCTCAAACTATATTATATATATCCTCAACTACATTGTGTGGTTTATTTTGATGCTTCTAACTTTGTAATTGGAGCTATGTTGCAACAAGAATTTCCAAATAAACTCCATCCCATTGCTTTTGTATCTTGATGACTAAACATAGCATAATGGAATTATTCTACTCAAGATCAAAAACAACTTGTAATGGTATATGCAACAATGGTGTGGAGACATTATCTGTGATAGCCTAATATTGATGTACTAGTAGTAAAACATGGTAAGAACAAGTCATTCCTTCAAGGATATGGGCTGGAAATGTCTAAAGGTGAACAGAAATATCACTTATGATGGCTTTGTATTATTTCATATGTAACCTCTTTGGCATAACTAATCCTAAAAAAAGGTATTATCATCCCCTATGGTGCACTATAGAAAAGGGAAAATAGACATCACTTTCACTACAAATATATTATAAATATTCCTGAAGTTAATGGCTCACTTTGCACTAAAGGTCACTTCATGCCAAAGACTACCACTTTGTAGGCTATACGCTATTTCATATGTAACCTCTTGGGCATAACTAATCCTAGAAAAATGTATTATCATCCCCTATGGTGCACTATAGAAAAGGGAAAATAGACATCACTTTCACTACAAATATATTATAAATATTCCTAAAGTTAATGGCTCACTTTGCACTAAAGGTCACTTCATGCCAAAGACTACCACTTTGTAGGCTATATGCTATTTCATATGTAACCTCTTGGGCATAACTAATCCTAAAAAAAGGTATTATCATCCCCTATGGTGCACTATAGAAAAGGGAAAATAGACATCACTTTCACTACAAATCTATTATAAATATTCCTAAAGTTAATGGCTCACTTTGCACCAAAGGTCACTTCATGCCAAAGACTACCACTTTGTAGGCTATACACTACCCTTCCTATAAGGCACTACTCCAAAGGAATCTTGTATCAATTGATTGACTTGCTTGTTGTATTCTCAATGCTCCAAATTACCCTTAATCCTTCAATATATTTCCTTTCTCCTTTGGAATCCCAAGGATCAAACACTCCAAACAAGTGAAAATGTCTCCTTACACTCAAGCGTCTTCATTCCTACTTTGAGGTTCCTCATTATTACTCAAGAAAGTCAAACAATACTTAACGTCTAGACAAATAGCATTAGAGAGTTGGAAGGTCCTTATGTTAATTTCCTCGATTACAAAAAATTGAACTTGATTTACATTAGGCTTAAGCCTTAAATGCTTTCTGAGACTCACCCCAAAGATTTAAACTCTCTATATTAGACATGGATTTGTAATTTGTGAGAAAATAGTAGCGATTTATAAAGGAGAATAATGCAATGATTTAATTTGTTGATGGACTTTTCAAATAATCAGTGGTGTACTTCAAAGGTATTTAACAAAATACTAAAGTTATTTATTACATGTACAGTCTTTATTTGACTTGCATCCAAGATTGCCCATCTATGAGGAATCATATCATTATGAGGAATTCTTATATCTTATGAGGAATATATATTCTTATATTCTTATTCACTATCATGTGCAATCCTCATATCACATAAATTTCATAGTCTGTATGGATTCAAAGTGTAATTCTCACTTATTTGCTACTTAGATAAGTAACTATTCTTGTAATAAACTCTATATCTCATTCCCTTGATAAAATCATGGGAAATATACTTAAGGATACTTTTATAATACATCAATCCTTAAGGATGTATAATTTGATACATGGATCCAAACAAGAGAATTAACATCATTTTCCATATCTTCTCTAAGGTATGCATATTCCAAGGTAAACCAATTCTACCAAAGACAAATCCTATGTCCACAAAAGTTTTAGATAGCTTCAATCAATATTAGCAATGTAGAAGCAGATCATGGATAAAGTTTCATCCAATCTTTGAGATCATTGTATTGGAAGAAAGCTCTAAATCTTCTTCTTTGTCATCCTTTCTGAGTTCCTTATTGTCAAACTCAATATCTGACTTCAACCAAGTTTTTTTAGACCTTGATGATATCATGTACCATTATGTTGCTATATATGATTTGATATATCAATATTATGTGGTTCTAAAACCAAATTAGCCAAGTTATAAAATCCTATTTGTCTTTACTGTATGTTCTTGCCAAAATGACAATAAATTCTATAAGAAAATTTCATCTATGATAAAGTGTTGGAATTGAAATTGGTAAATATTCCTTGCCACTTGCAATCCATAATCCATAGTTGTTTGTTCAAATCAATATAAGTGACATGTATTCTAGAAGGTAAAGCTTTGTGTAGCGAGAATGGGTGCTTGTGCCATGAGTAGCCTTGATGCTATTGGACCTTATGCATTGAGAATTGTAGCTTGCACATTAAGTAGCCTTGGGCTCATGGATCTTATATACATAAAATCTCCAAAACATAATAACCCATTATGAGTATTATTCAAGACCTAAAATGGACTAGCCATTCTTAGAAAGAGTATCAAACCTTGTACAAGTTTATATATTATGAATGTCATTTTGATTTCTGTATACAAAGTCTTCAAATTCAAGGGATCATGTGAATCAACAAAATAAAAATTTGTATCATGAAATAATATAGAGAAATCTATCATTTTTAGATTATAAATGAAAGAGGTAAAATGAATTATAATATATGGTCACTAACTTGCAAATTTGCCACGTTCCTCAACTCCACATGCTGTAGTCCATGGTAAAAAGAAAGCAGAATTCAAAATTTATGACAAAATTATTAGCAACATTTATAATTGAAACATTATCAACAAGAAAAAACAAGAAATATATTATGATCTAACTAGCTCTTTTATAAGTTTACAAAATGCATATTAAATACTGATTTGATTTAATTGACTCATAGCCATTTATTTTTCAATATCTAATTTATTGACCCAAAATATATGGATAATGTTGATGATATACTAGAATGGATTGCTAGATTGTAAATCTAAAATTTTGGGAAATCTAATCTATAATATTCAAGGTTGGAAAAAATTTGATGTCATGCATAATATAAAACATTTCTTTGCACATGTAAGGAGGAAAAGTAAAAGATGAATTTTCTCATTATTTCATTTTTTTATCCCTCTTGGATTTTTTCTATGATTATAGAGAAATAAATTTTTTTCCACACTAGGATAAAGATTTTGTTATTGAATTTTGATACTTTACTCCCACCATTTTCATACCTTATTCTCTTTCCTTCTAAAAATAGTTTTCAAATTGATCAAGGTAAGTTCTAATTCTTAAGCTAATTTTCCCTTCTATTTTGATCAAAATTATTGCCAAGTGCAAATGCTATATATATAATCTAACTAAGAATGCTTAAGTAATAATATGTCATCTATTTATGTCAAAGTTTACCAATGCTTGGGATTAACTCAATTGTGAAATTTATAGTGATTAAAGTAAACATCCAAAATTTATTATTTCTGGTTGGTATTTATTTGTATTTTAATCAATGCCTTAGGAATCTTCTAAGTGAAGATGAAGAAAGCAATTTTAAGACTTGTCCAAAACAGGCAATCTTCAAAGTGTAGATGAAGAAAGCAATTTTGTGATTCTCCAAAACACCCAACCAAGGTTTGATTTACATATAGCAATCAAGACAAATCTAGTGGGTGAAATGTATTCTACCCCTTTGGTAATTTACATATTTGGAGTTTGCTACTTTTTGCAAGTCAAGTGTAGTTTTATTTGTAGCATAGTACGTGTATAATGGCAACCATTAGTTTGTGCCTAGTTGTACATATTTTTAGCAAGGGTAAAAGTTAAAAAATGCAAGGAAGTTTGCATATAGGTGCATATATTTGCCCTTGCCAATAATATAGCTAGGTGAGAATTTGGGCATGAGTATACACCATGTGATATGCATGTATAATGCTTGGGTATGCACATAAAACCTACCATCACTTTGGAACTATTTGTTTTTCCTTACAATTACAAGTGCTATACTTGTGGTGCACACATTTTCACAAAATTTATCCTTTTCATTCATTTCACTCTTATTTGAAAAAATATAGTTGAAAAGTTTCTGGTCTAGGAAGGAAAATTTCTTAGTTGAGTTTCCTTTGGAATTGTGTTTGCACACGTCATAGTACAAAGGAAATAAGTACAAAGTTGAAAGCAATGAGAAGGAAGAATGCCAAATTAGACAAGAATAAAGGATGGGTTGAGGTTGAAGAACTCAAGTCCAAGTACCTTGTACCCAAAGACCTTTGGCCCAAAATTTTTTACCTTCAAAGCCCTTCAGCCTAGATATTGTTTCACTTGAAAGACATACAACAATTTGAATACACCACCACCTAGTTGAAGAATTACAAGACCATTTGTAGTCAAGGAAGAGTTTTTCATGTGTACAAGAGGATTGATTGCCAAAGCTATCATTTGAATGTGCAAAGAGGATAGCTCACCAACTACTCGATCATTGAAGAATAAAGTTATAAAACCAAATACACATTAATCAATTTCACTTTCCATAGAGCATTTCATTTTCACATTTTGAGTGAGCTTAGAATTTCCAAGTCTTAGCAAGTCTTTGTAGTCCTCAAAACCTTTTTAGTTGTTTATCCTTTGTCTTTTGACCCAACACAAATTTTGATAGGAAACATGAAAAAAATTCTCAAAGCCATTCTTCATTGTCCAACAATAAACAAGTGAGCGATTCATTTTAGGAGTGAGGTGATCCAGAGCAAGCATCTTGGCTTCTTTCTTTGGAACTAGGAATTGGGTGACTTTGCAATGATCTAGGAGATGAGGAGGAGGCAAAGAAGGTGAATGCATTGATGTAGGAGAACTTTGAAGTAAAGAGGTAGAATGCCTCCCTTGTTGCAGATTGTAGCCTAGGAGAGGAGAAAAATAGGAAGTTGCAAGGGGAGTTGAGAGCACTCCAACTCAAGTAGAAGCAAAAGACCAAGTGTGAACCATGGACAAAGAAGTGGTAAGTATTTGTGTTGAGTTGAAGAATTCTAAAGTTTGGATTGTGATCTTGGAATTGCAAATGCAAAGTATTGCAAAGAGGTGGTCACCAAATTAGA
Source organism: Lunularia cruciata (assembly GCA_948567375.1). Lineage (NCBI taxonomy): Eukaryota > Viridiplantae > Streptophyta > Marchantiopsida > Lunulariales > Lunulariaceae > Lunularia > Lunularia cruciata. Next base: position 54,931,522 of record OX419756.1, on the reverse strand, counting down.
GCACTTGCCAACAGAGTTGCAAGGAGAGAAGGAGAAGAATGAGTCAGATTGAGTCCAAATGCTAAAGGAGATGCATGAGGAAATGAAGACCAAGACCCAACACTTGGAAGAGCAGAAGCAAAAGTGGTTCAATAGTTGGAGGAAACTATGCATCACTTCATAGGTATGTTGGAAGAAGAAGTGAAACTGAGAGCAAAAAAAGAAAAGATCCATGAGTTTTGGCATTGCAAGTCCAAAAACTAGAGAGAAAGACCTATGAGGAATAGAAGATGGACTTGATAGTTTTTTGGCTACGAGAATATTTGGATAGGAAGTTCACAAAGACTTGTGATCTTATTTGCTAGAGATAGCCAAATATGGGAAGCATATTGACCTCTTATTTAGGAATTTTAAGGAGAAGGTAGCTCTTTGCAACTTTAGGCCAAAGACACTTCATTTAAAGAAATTATTTTTAGTTATAAGAAATTTGGAGTAGGAAGACCTTTAGAGTTGTAAGTATTTCAAGAGGAAGGCCTTTGGAGTTGTATAGAACTTTGTAATTGTACAAACCTTTGTAGTTTCATGTCCAAAGATGAGAGTAAGTTCAAAGTATTTTTGTGGAACACTAGAAGGTCGACACTAGGTGTTTTCCGAGAATAGACAGCAATTAGTATTATATCTACAAAATATTCTAAATAAGGTATAAACCTCTACAAACAGATAGATTAAAACACTTATCAAATTCTCCATGTTTTAGCATCCCTATGGGCAATTGTAGAATTTAGAATTTTTTTGGTCTCGAATCTCCAATCACCAAAAGCCTCTTATGACAATTACTAGAAAGTATTAGAGGCTGTGTGCCATTTCTATTTTTTTCTTCCATTCACTTTGATCATAAAGCTGGAAAGGTTAAATCAATAAATATTATCTATAATAGTAAAATGTAGAAATGTGTTCATTCTAAACTTTACTCTAAATTATCAAGGCATACTTATAATTTTGAATTTTATTTTATGTCTAGTATTTATCGTTTGGATTGATCGTATGATTCTTTATGCCCTTTCAATGATTCTTTATGATTCAATTATGATTCTTTATGCCCAGGCCTGCTTATAATAGGTAATCTACTAAATTACCTAAATTAGCTTAATATAGGCGCCGTTTCAAAATTATTTTAGGCTGTACACACATTTAGTCGAGATTGAAGGCAAATAAATGAGAATTAGAAATTTGTTTGGTGCAACAAGATGTGCATTACAGATCTATCTATAGATTGTGATCAATCTATAGATTGTAATACAAGATGCGAGGTTGCTACTCAATTATCATAATCCGTAAGTTAATCCAAACTGCTTTGCTTGCAGCACACCTTCGAGTCCAAAGTTTGAAAGACTCTTTCAAAAGTAATCACCTTTCTCCCACCTTAGAACAGAGAAGTCAGACTCCACTGTACTCGTGCCGGGAAATATAGTTGCAATGCCGCCGCAAAACTAGACAAAGCTTGGAAATCAAGCATTGGGTAAGGTCCATGCATTGTCAAAGGATGTCTTTTGGTTACAACCATCAATGCACTCCTGCAACACAGGTTCATTGCAGTCAACTCAAAGAAGAGCTTTATGCTCCTTGTGAAGAAGCAATGATGTCTATTTGTGTGACCGAGTATCAATGCTGCAAGCAAAAGCTCTGTCAACGAGTTGTGAATGAAATCTGCAGCAAAAATGAAAACAAGCTATCGATGTAAACCAGGTGGTAGTGCAAGTGGATTGATGAATGGTTGTTGTCTGCATTATGTTGCACGACGATTCTCTCAATGCGAGCACATGCTTCAATAAAGACTAGACCAACATCTTGCAACAACTAGTTATTAGAAACTCACAAAGAAGTACTTTAGGTCATTTAGGAGCCAGAAACCCTACCCATCTATCATAAGTGGGGTTTTGCCATAGTGTGCAAGGGCCTTAATTTAGGCGCATCACAAGAATTACTCTAGTATATTTAGGCGCCAGAAACCCTACCCGCCTACTATAAGCAGGCTTGTTTATGCCCTTTTGTCTCTCCCTTGTACGGCTTGATGGTCTTCCCATCCTTCGTCTTTCCTCCGTGGTCGCCTTGTGTTGTCTTTCAATGATTCAAAGCTATATCTACAGAATTTATAGGTATGTAGCTTTTTTTTAAATCAAAAAATATGCCTCTAAGGATTTGAAGGTTTTTTGAGAGAAATCTGCAGCCAATTACTTTCCAGAAAATATTGTGAAGTATTATCACAACAAATGAATGTAGCTTTTTTTGAATCATAAAATACGCCTTTAAGGATTTGAACGTTTTGGAAGGAAAATCTACAGCCACTATTTTCCAGAAAATATTGTGAAATCTTATAGCACCAAAAAAAGAAAATATAGTGGGCAGTGGTCCCTTAGACCATGACGGTGACCATGACGGTGACGGTGACTAGCAAGAAGGTCTTCCGCCTCCATGCAATGGGGCCTGATGCAAAGAAATGGGGGAAGGAATAGAATGATAAAGTTGAATCACAAATTTTGATCTCAGCATCATCCGCAGCAAGCAGGTCGGGGCCTTTTTGGCTGAGGTATCAGTAGATAGCCGAGGAGATGGTCGGTGATTTGGTGGAGGGGCAGAGTGAGTTGGGGTGGGGGGGCACTGTGTTTGTGGGTTCCGATTTCTGACTGGGAATTCTCCCTGTAATCGTATTAGGAGCTAGAGAATGTACTTTTGCTGAAAGGTTTCTTTGAGATAAGGTAAAGCGCTTGTGCTGTATTTCTTCACAGCCTGGTAGATGCACGACCCTCGAGGAGTCAGAAGAAGCCATATTCGTGATCGAATTTTGACTTGTACTGTTCGTTTATTGAAGGGGTTCTCCTGCTACTGCTGCTCTTCGGCAGCCTTGGTAAGTAAGTGTTTGCGAGATAGCCACGAACTGAGTTACTGAGAGACTGAAGAGTACAGTACGTACGTTTTCGACTTTAGTCGTAAAAGGCTTTTGTGATGGGGACATCCTCAGCCTTCGCCAGGACTATGTGGGTTCCAGGGGTGTCTGGTCTGTTTTATGTCAAGACAGGACGACTAGGAGTGCGTTCTGCTTCAACCGAATTGGTTACCAGGATTCTTCAGCTGAGAATCAGGAGCAGCAGCAGTACAAAATCATTGAGTGTTTTTGTTCCACGGTTGGAGAGTAGAACGGGAAGAAGCTTAGAGGAGAATAATCAAGGTTGTTTGGCAAATGGTGCCAATTCTTCAGCAAGTTGGGTTCGTTGCCCACAGTTGAGGTTTTTGAGTAGTAAGAGTGGTAGAAAGAGAGCTTCAAGAGGTATGAAGGAGAAGAAATGTACCGAGAGCGATGGATTGAGTTTGTTGGCGAATGACGTTGGCGAAGTCCCGGCCGCTGTTGAAGCTGAGCCTTATCATGACAGCCATGGGAGCATTCACTTGATTCTTGGACCTATGTTTGCTGGCAAAAGCACAGCTCTCTTGAAACGAGCTCGAGAGGAAGCTAGTGCGGGCAGGTGAGATCAGTTTAAGTGATTCATCTTTGTTTGAGAGCGTTGTATCTACAATTGGCGCGGAAATGTCAATGCCATCGCCTCAGTTCACCTTGTTAAGGTTCGCAGGAGAGTGGCGCTGGTGAAGTCTGACAAAGACTCGAGGTATGGTTTGTCTGCAGTCGTTACACACGATGGGCTTCAAATGCCATGTTTTGCCGTCCCTGATTTGGCAACGTTCAAAGCCCAAGTTGGAGAGAGGCTTTACAAAGAGGTACCATATTGCTTAACTTAAATCAAATTGTACTTAACTTCTTCATTTTTTGTCACGAATTACGTTAGTTTTCTAATGTGACGAGTGATAGAGCATGTATGCACTCAGTCAGAGACTGAAGGTACTGTTCTTCATTCTTGAACTTTCTGGCATTGCGTTACCCAAATTATTTCTCTACTTAAGACATCTATTGAACCTTGTTTTAATTGCCTTACTTTACCATCACGTTTGATCATATATGTTGTGGGACTCTTGGAGCAGTTTGATGTCATAGGGATCGATGAAGCACAGTTTTTCACAGATCTTTACGAATTCTGCCTGAATGCGGCCGATTACGAGGGCAAGACTGTGATTGCCGCGGGCCTAGATGGAGACTTTCTACGGTAATACTCGTCCATTTGGCATTTGTTTCTGTATCCAAGTACGACGTCTGAAAGAGCACCATCACCGGGCCATCCTAGTTAAACTCTTGTCTGCACGGGACTTTCATTCGTTATTCAACTTTTCTCCTTGTCATTAGTAAGCACCATCAGTTCTCTTTTGGTTTTTTCCTATGTTATTTATACTAATGAGGTTCTGTTCTATTGGTGTACTTCCCACAGACGCAAGTTTGGGTCGACAGTAGACTTGGTTCGTGTTGCTGACAGTGTTGTAAAGTTGTCATCCCGGTGTGAAATTTGTGGAAGACCTGCGATTTTTAGCTTCCGGAAAACGTTGGATATCAAAACAGAAATTATAGGTGGAGCGGATGTATATATGCCGGTTTGCAGACAACATTTTGTGGGGGGCCAAATGGTTGTAGGTTCAGCGGTCACAGTTTTGGAGGCCCATCAAGCTGTTCAATAACAGAGGACTCTTCACTTTGCATTCAAGTCGAAGCATTGTCTTTTACCCTATTTCGTCCAGTATTAGCACTGTAGCCTCCGCCCAGTTTCGCGTAACTCCACCAACATGCCCAGAGTGTAGCACTGCACACGATAAAGGACTGTTCGGGGAGACGAGTACTCTTGGTCTGCAAGCTTGAATTGCACCATGGAATTTGTTCTTCAAGTCTTTGTTACATATGGGTTGGGCCGGATACAGGACGAAGAGAGGTGCGTTGTATCTTCCCGTTCAAAGCTTCCAAGTCACGCCGAAGACCAGAGCTGACAGGAATTTTGGACGTAGACTAAGATGTGGTCAGCCAACTAAAGCAACATCAATGATTTTTAAGCACTGGATAACTTAGCATATCGAGTACCAAATCAACTGGAAACGTTGCCGGGGAACATGGGTACCTTTACACAGGTAAGACCTATTCCCTCCCATTATTTAGGATACATTGAATGATGGCTGATTGAAATAGAACTTAAAAAGCTGATCAAATAGGTACAGTTCCAAGTAAGCGTCAGTCATAATACGAGCTTATTTGGAAAGCCAATGCCCTTTGAATCTGCTATATTTATGGTTCTTACTTTCTGATGATTGAATCCTGTTAGCTTTGTGCGCCACTCATCACCTTCTTCCTAAGTTGAGGTTTGAGTCCTTTTCTCTAAGCAGAATCTACTGGTTTGTTGGTTTACTCCAGACTTTTGGTCAGTAATCTTGTTTCCAATGTATACACCACTGATTTTTGAATATTTGGTTGTACATCGGTTGACAATTGTGCAACTTCAGTTTCCTTCTTGTTTCACGACCAGGTTCTGATGCATAGCAAATGTCTTGATCCTACACAATCTTGAGGTGGGAAGATTTTAATTATAAAGAAGTGAAATGCATTTAAACTTGACCCGGAGGAGGAGGAGGAGATCTTGGCCCTAAAGTATAGAGATTACCTCCTTGGAACTTCTGTTATTCTGCATCTGTACTGGATATCTTTTATGGGAGTTTAGGATCTTGATCCTCAAAAGGGGGACTAGGTTACACCAAATTTTATTGCTCAGTGCTGCACAGAAACAGCCGGGTCAAACTGAATCATCAGGAAAGGAAGTCTATCTGGATCAATATCCTGACGAACAAAAGATTAACATCACTACGGGGGCTAGTGCCATTTTGCATTATAAGCTCGATTCACCCTAAAAGAATCTCTCGAACAGGAAACTTTGCGTTTCCTATGTTGCAAATTGGTCACCTTCATCTTCGTGCGGACTCGATAAGACAGAAAGCCTTTTGTATCTAACCGACTACTGAAGTTCTTCAGGCCAACTCATGTATCCTGTTTATCAACTCACTTAAAGAATGACATATAATTATATCCTAGATAATATTTAGGAGTGCAGATTGCTGTTCCAGGTCGAAGGAATACCATAGTTACTAGTGCAAAATGCTGTTTCTGTGCGGATCGTTTAGTATACAAGCACAGGGATGCAGAGAGGATTCGCCAAACAAAACAGATATCAGATGAGGGTTTTAGCTTCCGGAAAAACTGTTTTATATTGTAAACTACAGTCTCTTCTGGTACTAGTGAGCTGTTGCATTCCGATGCCATTTCATACTTTGCATCAAGACATCTTCAGGAGGCAAGCTACTTGTTACACTTGAGCGGCTGCAGCCAGCAGCTCCAGTACAAACTGGAGCAGGCTCTCGTACATACTGGCAGTGGCTAGAAGGTTCACCTATAGAAGGGGCTGTCATCATAATTCAGGATAGAAGGAAGCCAACCCCTCTGGTGAGAGGTGGGTATGGAGCACCTATATACGGGCTCTCTTTCTGCAGCGCAAGTATTGGTCTGCCTGACCTTATCGTAAGAAAGAAGTAACCTGGTCTTCATGTTTCCTTAATGAAATCAGAGCGCTTTGAACCATGACCACTTTCGGTTGGATTCACTAGTTTCAGATACTTGCAACGCACGCTTCCAACGAGAATCATCTTAATCATACATGGAACAGCGGTATTTGACCCGCAAAATCACTCTCAACTTCGTTTTACAAGCACCCTCAGCTGAGTCATGAAGTCGAATCAACTTGCATGGTGTCTGAAACACTCACAGCTAAAGCGTGTGTCGCATGCATCCCGGATCCAGATGCAGTAAAGTAGCGGTTTGTTAGAAAGTGGCCAAGACAAAAGGTACTGCGGATTTTCAGCCGAGCAATTTTTTAATAATATGATATATAATCTGATAGATTATTTCTTACTAAACATATTGGACCATATAAATAATAATAATAGTAAATTTGCATAAATATAGAAATTGTTTGTATAAATTTCACAACGACTGGATCAACTAACTAAAGCAAAAATGTATCCAACCGAAATGTAAAATTTAGGCCCTACGGGCCTGCACTCAAGTCTCATGCCCTTTGGAGCCAGGAAACTGCTGAAAGGTGCTTTTACTAAGTTATGAAAATGAATTTACAAGCAGTCCGGGTCCTGGCCAACATGGAAAGTAACAGACTCATATTGCATATTTTGATAAACTTGAACGAAATAATGAATTAATATATAATTGAGTAATTAAAATTTATAAAAAAATTAAGAAAATTATTTCGAATTTAATATAATACTGAAAAGTTTCAATAAAATTATTGATATATTATTTCATGAAGTAAAATAAATTATAAAATTATATACATGTCACAATTTTTGTGATTTTACAAATTAATCTCTAAATAAATATATAATTATTCATATAATTATAATCATCATAATTTATTTATGGATAGACTGAAGCATTCTTTTACATAATATAATAAATTCTATAATAAGTGAATTCAAACTCTTTCTCTAATAAAACGTTAGAGATGTTTAAAAATACTTAAAAATTTTGAGATTCATATATATATATATATATATATATGAATATTAAAAAATATTTTTATAGTTTTTCTATTCAAATTCTCTAACAAAATTGTATAGATAATCTCTTGAGCGATGGATCACACAAAGTTAATCCCCGAATTGAGTTTATAATTTCACTGTACTAAACCAAATAAAATAATAATAAAATAATTTATTTTTCAAAATTAAATTCATTGAAATAAGAAAAGCAAATACATGTGAATAACTAACAACCCAAAAAAGAAAAAAATAACATCTTAAGCTAGGGAAATTGATTTTCAGAAATTTAAAATTGAATATATTTTTATAAATATTAATTTTTATTACATAAAACTATTACTTATTAATTTAAAATAAACTAACCTATCTCAGAGTAAAATAGTATAGGGTAAAACACAAGAGATAAAATGGCGCTAAGTTTCAATAGTATAGAGGCGAAAATTTTATCTTACTATCATATCTATGAAATCTGAACTATGTAAGTTGCATCCTCTACTTACTATGAAATCTGAACTATGCAAGTCACATTGTCTCTTTACTATTGATGCATCAAGAACCATTAAGAAAAGGTAATAGAGATGGTTAATCTGCAAAAAAAAGCGCTTATTTCAGTTCTACAGTATATAACGAATGATAGATACTAAATATGGGAATCTATTGTTTCGACATGGGAGCCGGCAGTTTGATAAGCAATTTGATTAGCAAATTTTGAGTCGGCAAAGTGGATTAGCAAAACTCTGTCGTTGTTGGATTGAAACGAAATCCAAGCACAAGGTAAACGTGAGGAATCTATTTCAGCGAGAGAGCATGGTGAAAGGTTGTGCTTGGCAGTTTTATGATTAGATGGACGAGTTTCTACGATCCACACCATAAGTAGTAGTTCATTTTTTTGTACTTTCAAATTCTGGATTTGAAGAAAGTATATCGATCTCTATGAAGTGATCGATTGGCTCAAAACGTGAAACCATTACACAAGATGTTATTGTTCTGTTGAGAACTATTGGGTTTTACTTTGCGTGGAACGAAACTCCATAATAATAAAACAGTAGTACGTATTATCAGGTTACACAAAGATGTTTCTTTAAAGACAGTAGGGTTTCCATTTACCGGGTACGAATTTCAAAATTTTCTTATCAAAGATTAAATAAAGGGTGTGTGAGGAGGTGCCATTGTGAATCTTATCAAACTGAGTTTATTCCCATAAATTTAAAAAGAAATACTTGGTCCATTCTTCTATAAACTCTCTCGTTAATTATTATGAAATTGGGTTTATACATATCAATCCTGGTATTTCTTTGTTGAGTACTTGGTCCCAATTCCATAAATACATGTATATAGTCATTCAATTCTGCATTTAATGTTTTTGTAGAGTTTCATAATAGTCCAAACATAGGTTGATTTTTGTAATCATTGACATTCTTGTGACGATAATATATTTTCTTACGTTAAAACCCCTAATATTAAGCAGTTCCTTTAGTCGAGAAAAATTCAAATCTCAAGAGAAATGTGAATATAGTTAAATCCAAACAATATTTACATAAACATTGCTCCGTATAGTCAAATAAAAATAAAATGTGAATCTTTTTCTTGATGTTATCTCTTTTGATAGTTGAAATAAAAAATAAAAAATAAAAAATATATAAATAAAAAATTAGATGCAAACTTTACCTATGCATTTCTAACGCAATGACATATAGTGTTTATTTGACAAGCGTACATCTGAAATTTCTGAATGAGTTATTTCAAGCCTACTTAAGTATATCCGCACAATTAGTCCTTGTTTTTGCTCGGGGGTGTATGCAAAACTAATAGGTAAGTACGTTATGGATGTAACATTCACCAATAAGTCAGAGTAATTACACAACAAATTTAAAGAGAATAACTACACCGTAAGTTAGTCCCTTAAAAGGAAGCTAGTGTTAGAGACAAAGGAGATACAAGATGAAGTAGACCAAGTGGTCAACTGACTCCAACAACAATTATTAGCACTTAGCCTTCTGAAGGGGTCACATCTGAAATACACCTTGAAGGGTCTTCCAAATGTGGGAGAAGAATATAATAAAGGTAAGAAGTACTTATCTAAGCCAAAAGATAGAAGTTATCAACGACGAATATGAGGTTGATTACTTGTAGATTTTATAGGGTATCCTATCCTTTTAGGATGCGGTATTAATTTGACCTAGTTCAGTGTCGTGCGTATATACATCGCTACACAACATACATCGCTGTCAACATCATACACTATAAAAGCACAACTCACACATAAGCATACATAGACTCTAAAGTGCCACAATAATCAGATTGCTTAACACTTTCAACTCAACTCAACTCAGATCAGTACTTGATCTGTCACTCTATAAACTGCCAACAACTGGGCACTGATTACAGTCAAGCCACACCCACTCAAGCATAGAGAATCCAGGTGACGCTCGCCGGCCTCTGTCCACCATAGCCAGGAACTCGAAGGCTCAACATCAGAGAAGTGAGCTCTCTGGAGCTCACTTCGAAACTATACCCCCTGGACTCGAGCTAGCCCTGAAACCCTAACGGTCCCGCTGACGGCACACTCGACGGTGCAAACGGTGCAAAGTGACGGTGGGCCCCACCGTGAAGTCAGTACCCGAACACGAAATCTAACCGTCGGAAAGTAGTCCCTGAGAAACAGCTAGAATAACTCTAACTACCATCACTGGAACTCCAGTGTCCGAGCATCTAGATGCGGAACTACAAATGGCGTGACAGCTATCGTGCGTATATACATCGCTACACAACATACATCGCTGTCAACATCATACACTATAAAAGCACAACTCACACATAAGTCATACATAGACTCTAAAGTGCCACAATCGCCCCCCTAGCTGGCGGTTAGGTCCCTCTAACTCCAGATAGCCATCTACTCTAAGTATATGGTATACCCTCTAATGGGCAAAGATCAGGAGGCCGGGTGCTATGGAGCCCCATCGTTAGTCGCCTGTCTGCAATCTATACCATATAAAGAATGACTAGCTATAGGTCAAATACATCTAGGACATAACCACTGTCCCTGAGGAACCACCATGAGGGGAGGAGTCATACATGCCATATGCCATCCTCTCGAACAGCTATCACACACTAACATAGTAGTAGCTCCACCAGAAGAGCCACATAACATACACCTCAAGCCTGCACGTACAAGTGCCAAGCTTGGGTCCATAGTACCATCAATGTTTGGAAGGTGGCATGGCGCACAATTGCGCACATGATCCTTCCAAACAACACCATCACGTCCTTCTAACACAAGGACTCCAGATGGCAAAACCTCGCGCACTCTCAAGATAGTGCGGCCTGTAGAAACATCAAGTGTCGTCGGTGTTGTCTGCTGTAGATATACATAGTCGCCTGGATGAAATCGACGGATCGAGGGTCTATAACCTCCTCCTCGAATGGTAGCATAGCGTAAAGTATCTCTATGCTGAGCAATCGCCAAGTTCTCAAAGGCCATCGGCATCACTCTCCGAAAGATCTCTGCCCGTTGAGAACATGCGCTCATCCATACATAGGGGTCATCCAAGTCCAAAACTACAGTAGCATCTCGACGAATAGCTGCAGGTAAATCTGGATCTCGTCCATGGAGTAGAAAGTATGGAGAGAAGGATGCTGAGGAGGCTTGTCGGCTGAACCGATAGCCCATGGCCAACCAAGGTAACTGGAGATCCCAATCTCCCAAGTGGCCTCTCTGCAAACCATACTTTCGCAATCCTCTCTTCACCGTCTAAACCACTCTCTCTGCTAAGCCATCTGCCTCAGGGTGATCTCGGGATGTAGTACGATGATCAATCAAAGCCTTGTCACACAAGACCTGAAACTCTCCCAAGAACTCTGTACCCTGATCAGTCAAAACCTCAGCTGGTGCACCAAAATGACTAAGAACTCGATCCAGGAACGAGTAAGCTGTCCCTTCACTAGACTTGTCAGGAAGTGCCACCAACTCAATCCACTTGGAGAAGTGCTCCACCATCACCAAAACATACCGATGATGTCTCACAGTCAGCGGTAAAGGTCCGGCGAAGTCCAAACTCCAACGGTAACCCAATCCCATGATAGGTAATGGGTGCAACTGTGGTGTAGGAGCATTGAATGATGCTCTAACTCGGTCACAAACCACACATCTGGCAACAAACTGCTGTACCTCGGTCTGCATACCGCGCCACCAATAATGACTCTGGAGTAAGCTATATGTACGCTTTACTCCAAAATGTCCTAGCTCCTCATGAGCATGACGGACCAACTGTGGTCTCTGTGATGGAAGTGGTACTACTCGCACTCTACCATCCTCCCATACACGCAAAAGGTGTCTACCCTCCAATCTGAACCGTCTGGCTCGCTGAAGAACACGGTCTCTCTCCTTGGCCCCAACTGTGCCACCCACAACACCAGTACGAAGATAGTCCATCACTAAGACATCATCATGAATGAATGTCTCGCTGAACTGTACCAATATCTTCACTCTCTGGATCTGTGACCTCAATAACTCCTCCTATATGCGCTAAGAGAGATACCACCAATGTCTCTGCAAATATACACAGAAAGGCTTATGCATGCCAACCTGGCACCATCTCCTCATCTGTCTCACCATGCCAACATGCTCCGGTCTGATCCTGCTGGCTGGGACATGGGTTTCTACTCAACCCATCTGCATCACGGTTCACCACTCCAGGTCTGTGAACAACCGTGAAATCATACTCCTGTAAAATCAGAGCCCATCGTGCAAGCTTCCCTGAAAGCTTGTCGGACTCCATCAACCACTTCAGTGGCTGATGATCAGTGATGAGAGTGAAGGGGTTACCAAATAGGTAACATCGGAAATGTGCTACTGCCCAAACTGCTGCCAAGCACTCTCCCTCATATGAATTATACTTCGCCTCCGCTGAATTGTTGGAGCGACTAACATAGGCCACCACAAACTCCTTCTCCTCCTCATCATGCTGGGTGAGCACCGCTCCAAGCCCCAACATACTCCAATCAGTGTGAACCTGAAATGGTCGTCCCCTGATCGGTCTCCTCAAAATAGGAGCAGATGTCAACCTCTCCTTGAGCTCTACAAAAGCTCTCTCCTGCTCATCTCCCCAACACCACTCCTGTGTAAGCTTGGTCAGCTTCGTCAAGGCCTTGGCAATGGCACTAAATCCTCTAACATAGCGGCGATAGAAGTTTGCCAACCCAAGGAATGCTCGCACTCTGCTCACATCCGTAGGCCGAGGAATACGTGCAATAGCCTCCACCTTGGTCTGTTGAACACCAAGTCCTCCGGGGTAGATAGTGTGACCCAAATACTCAACCTGCTCATGGAAGAACCTACACTTCCCAGGATGTAATTTGAGTCCATGAGATCTCAACCTCTCAAACACCTCCAACAACTGTCTCTCATGCTCCTCCACAGTAGTGCTATACACCAAAATGTCATCAATATAGCACCGAGCAAAATCCAGTCCAGCTAGGATCCTATCCATGACCCTCTGGAACTCAGCAGGAGCATTCTTCAACCCAAATGGTAAGAATCTCCACTGATATAACACATCCTTGCCGTGAGGATCAATAGCCCAAAATGTTGTCTTGGACTTATCTTCCTCCCTGATTGGCAACTGATGATATCCCGCTCGAAGATCCAAAGTACTGAAGACCTTTGCATGCCCAATCGCATCAAAAATCTCTTCCGGTGTAGGCATGGCATATCGATCAGCCCTAGTCTGTCAGTTGATAGGACGGTAATCTCCACACATCCGCCTATCTGTATAGTTGCCATGCATATCCTTCTTGGCTGGTATCACTGTCGCTGATGCATACTCTCCATGTGAAATCTCCACCAAACCAGCCTCAAAAAGGTCACTACTCCGGCTCTGAATCAATGTCCTCTCCATCTCACTATATCGATAAGGACGTCGGAAAACAGGTGTGTCGCTAGTCAGCTCAATCCGTATACTAGGTCCCTTCAGAGCACCCAAATCCTTCATACTGAAGGCAAAACAACTCGTGTGACTCCTCAAGAACCTCCAAACCCTCCGTCTTTCCTCTCCAGTAAGCTTGGGTCCAAGATCTGGCTCCCAAGTATCCTCTGTAACTGTAGTAGGAGTGGAAGACGTACTGACTGGCTGCTACACTGGGCCCTTGGGAGCAATAGTGTCATGCTCCCGACCACTAGAGGTCCCAACCTCTGTGTGAAAAACTCCCTCCACTCTGGCTGCAAGCTCCATACATCCTCTGGCTGCATCCCATGTGGACCAAGGGTGTAATCCAAGTAGCCCACGCTCACCTGGATGGACTCCAAGTAGACCACTCTCCCTAGTAGCTACTGGATGTGTCCCAAGAATACCATGTCCACTCGGTCCATCGCCCCCCAGCATGTGCCTGAATCGTCTCGATAGGCACAGGGCTCACAAGTGTCCGAGTGGTGATGCCTATCAAGCGCATCCTACGCTGCTCTGCCAAACCAAGGCTCACAATCCAGGTCAAACAGTTCAGGTCCATAGCCTGACCTAACACCTGACGCCTGGATGCCTCTGACACTGCTGGAACAGCGGTAATACCAGTGCGAAAACCCATCGCCCGCTCTCTCTCATCAGCATTGGGCTCCACCAATTGCTGTAACTGTGAGTCCCAAACAAGTCCAGGTCCTCCCTCTCGAAAAGCATGAGAGCCTGGGAAACTCATGAGTGTGGGAAATGCAGCTCTAGGCTGTCCAACTAGGTTCACCACTGCCATGGGTGACCTATCAGCCACTACCACTGTCTGAGACTGACGCCCAACATCCAAGATATCATCAACAAGAATGTGGTCCAGTCGCTGAATCCCATCATAAGCACGCTGTAGAACCTCTTTGGGTAAGAGGTTTGTCCACCAAAGACAAAGACGATGAGCCCATGATCCCACTCTGGCTGCATCTAACAATACAGCAGGTCCCATCCAAGAATGGACCTGATGTGTACTCGCCACCACTCTAGTGCGAGAATCACCCATCAATGGAACGTTCTCCAAAAGGTAAGCTGGAGAAACAGACTGATGAACTGGAGATGTCGTAGTATCCGTAACATCTCCCAAAACACACCAGAACGAGGATCCTGAAGACCCAAACCGCGGCCCGCACATGTATGTCCCTGACATGGCCATCCAGAAATCACCAAGTGAACAGGCCCATGTCTCTCTAGGTCATGCGCCCCCAGTAAGGAAATGTCTCTTGGTAAGGCCTTCTGGTAACCTCTGACTGTTGACATCGGTAATAACTCTGGATACCGATAGGCCAAGTGTGCCACATGATGTAGAGAGACTCGCCTAGCAGTCTCATCTCTCTCTACATACAAGTACCTCTGTACTTGGATACCCGCCTGTAACACCGCAACTAGTCCGGTGCTGATCCCACCAAACAACTCCAATAGGCATATCCCCTCTACTGGGTACTGCCAAGCAATGAGTGTGGTATCCAGAGGTGTCAAAGCAATCGCCTCTGGAGGCTCATCCTCACACTCATCCCCTGATGGTACGAAGGCTCCACTCCAAGCCTGCTGCACCAACTAATCTGCATGCTGCTGCAATGCCTCCTCTGAACTCCACAATGGAACATCCAAGGTGGATGGAACAATCCCACTCGTACTCCATAGCCGAGTGATCTCCTCTGGTACTGGAGTATCCTCTGCATGGGCGTTCCCCTCCAACAAGTCACCAGGCCAAGTAACTGCATCGCTGAAAGCCAAAACTGATGCTGCCATGGTCCCGGACTGTAGTGAGCCAAGACTGCCACTACTAAAGCGTACTGGTAGGCGACATACCCGTCCCTCACCAGACTGCCAACCAGGTCTATAAGAGGCTGTCTCCTCCCAATAGTCAATACTGAAACCCATAGGGTATAACACTGCTCCCCCAACTAGCACATCATATGACTCAGCTATCGTCGCAATAGCCTGAGCTCTCACCACTGAGCTATCAGTCGGATGACCAGGCTGAACCTGGACCTCAAGCTCCCCACGTGTGATGTACTGTGTCGAACCACCACCTAGAGATGTCTGGATCTGAAATGGACACCTCTCCACATCGGTCTTCCGTAACTCCAGACCAACAACTGCAGCCTTCCCCAACATAAGGGGCTGCGCACCAGAGTCTAACAAGACTCTCTGTGGTGTATAGACCTTCCCTGAAGGTCCCACCAAACGAAAGATCCCCCTCTGGTTATCCAATAGGACAACACCAGGTGTAAACCGCGCTCTCTCAAAGGCCGGTCTAGCTGGCAACTCCTCCAGTCTAGCCGCTGCTGCCTGCCATAAACCACTGGTCGCTGAACGGATCCCATGCTCCTCAACCAAGTCAGCTCCACTACCAACCACCTCTGCTCTAGTAGTAGGAACTGCACCATCCCTACTCTCACACAACGTGGCAGCCAACCGGAACACTGGGGCTGGGTCAACTCCCAATGTAAACATGTCATTGGCTGAAAATAAAGGATGCCGCATAATCAGCTGAGCCGCCCCCAACATCATGCTAGACTCAGTCTGTGTAGTAGCAGGTGGCTGACTAGCAGGTACTCCATCAGGTACTCCATCACCACCTACCACACCTGCACTGGGACGTCTAGGAACCATGGATGTCGTCTGCAATGCCTCAGATAGCGTGAAAGACTGGGGAAGTCTGACCTGTCTCCCAACCTCTCCTCTCTGTGGGTCCAACTCCACTGATGCTCCTCTAGGCTCTGGAGCACGTACTGCACTCCTAGTCACTGCTGTAGATGCATCCACCTGTGCTGCTCCGCACATGGAGTCCAAAGCATCTCTATCACCAGCATATGAGGTGGAAGCCTCAGCACCTGAATCTGATCTCCTATGAGCAATAGCCATACTAGCCAATCTCTGCTCCAACTGCTCAATCCGAGTAGCCATAGCTGTGTCAGAAGTAAGGGCAGGTACTGCACCCCTACTAGGTGTAGATCCTCTACCACCACCTCTACCACCTCGTCCTCCATGAACTGGAGCTCCTCTACTACCTGCCATAGCAGCCCTACCACTCCGTAACTCCGGGTGTAGGTCAAAACACCGGTCACTAGTGTGACCAAATCTGTGGCAATGCTCACACTGCCTCTGTGCTGGCTGTGATGCACCAGAGGTATCAGGTCCGCTGCCCTGAGTACACTCTCTCCTATGGTGAGGTCCACCACAAGTCCAACAAGCAACACCACCACTCACTGGCTGCTGCTGACCCGAAAATGAGGGTAAGGGTCTAACTCCACTAGGCCCTCCACTCGCTCCATAGGATCTGGGCTGTCCACCCTGTCCTCGAAAACCAACTGGGCGTGGTGCACTCTGCTGCACTCTAGAAGAAGTCACAACCGTGGATGAGGTCTTTCTACCAGATCCAGCTGTCACCACTCTCTCCTCCACCATGTTGAGCTCAATACGCTCAGCCAAACCAAAGACTACTGCCAAAGTGGGCGAAGTAGCCTGCAACAACGTAGCATCACGAACTCTACGTCGCAACTCCCTGTCCAGTATCCCATACCAAAACTGGACTGCCTGGGCCTCAGTAACTCCCTGAGTGAAACTGATCAGCCGCCTCATGCGAGTGTATGCCTCGCGTAGGCTCTCTCCAGCCTTCCGCTGGAACTCCTGCAAGCTCCTCAGCTTGTCAGCCCGCACTCCCTGGTAGTTCTGCCTCAAACATAGGAAGAACTCCACCATGGGGTTAAACCCCGGTACCACACCACCTCCTGCAGTGGTACCTCCACTCGTAGTAGCACTATCTCCAGCTAGTGCACCTCCACTAGCTCCACCAACACTACTCGAGCTAGAACTCGTAGGTACAGCCGACCTACTCCTGGCCACCGAACCTGAAGTGATGGAGACATAGTGTGGAGACCAATACTGTCTCCATAACTCAATCTCCTCCAAATGAGCTCTCCTGAACTCATGGTAGTCGTCCATCGGTGGACCCTCCAAGTGCTGAAACAACCCCTTCCATGCCATGAAGGGTGTGAACAAAGTCGGGTTCCGCATCTGCTGCAAATCACACCAACTATCGAACTCCTGGATGAAATCATCCAACTCAATAGTACCCACTGTACCAGAGTAACACCTAGGGCCTTTGGAGGCCCCATAAATCTCGTCCATATCCCACAACAACGGTGCGGACACACCAAGTGCACTCTCAACTGAATCAGCTCCTGTGTCGAACTCCAACTCAGAGTCAATCTCCTCCCTCACTGGGACCTGAGATACAGGCTGATACCGAGCACCACTCCGAGTAAAGCCACTACGTACTGCAGGGCTAACTCCTCTGGAATCTCCAAAGAACTCCGTCGTGACCACGTAACTGCAATAACAAACCCGAACCACCAACTGCAACCGCAAGTTGCAACTGCAAGTGCCCCACCAAGTGCCAACACCAACTAGACACCACCCACTAATGTAACTCTAACCGAGATAACTACACTAGGGGAAGGGCAACCTGTAACCTGCCATCATAACACGCACTCTCACGGTCTGCAGGTCATCACTTCCTGCCTCACCGGAGAGAAACAAAGGTAGTCTGACTGGTCATCACTCCAGCCTCACCACCGAGAGCACACCAGAGCACCAACGCTCAAAAGTCAAGGCACCTCACACAAACGTGGTGCACAAACAGGAAGCAGAGAATGGAGGGGATCCAATCACAAGAAATCTAAACGAAAACCCTCCATCTCATAACACAACACGGGACTGACTCTGCCACCATTTGGCATTTGACATAAGAGTAGTTAGTATCTAAGTCCTAAGCTACCAGGATCACCAAGAATGGGATCAAACTGCCTCTCCTAGCCAAAGCTACATGTGTATAGATAACAGTGGCACAGTCACTATGACAACAAGTGAGGGTGGACCAGTTGGCTAGGGCACCAGTCTAGGAACAAGAGATCTAGGGGTCAAACCCTGTTGCGCACAATCTAGCAAGAAAGGCATATTTTGCCAACCAATGACCAAGATCTACACTAAACTAGCTAGCCTCACGCCAGCAAGCTGGCTTGCTGGCCCTTCTAGCCCTTCGTAGCCTCTCATAGCCCACAGCCCTATGCCTCGAAGCCTCAAAATTGGCGAAACTCCTCCAAACTAGCGAAACTTCTCCAAATCTGGCCAAACAGCGAAACTCCTCCAATTCTGGCCCAAAATCTGACGTAAAATCTGACGTAAACCCTAAAGATGGATGTTCGCCAAATCCCCCGCTAACTTTCCACTCGAGCCAAATTGACAAAACGGGTTTTTCCAAATCACAATTTCATGAGAAGAGCTTTCCAACTCCACCTTCAATTTCACTTTCTGAGCCCAACTCGCAGCAAATTGGTCCTGCCTTCACCTCTTGAGCTCAAAATCACAACACTGCTCGAAAATTGCTCCTTCTTTGCTCGAAATTTGGCCAGCGCTTCCGCACACCGTCCGCCTAACTGCCAAATTTGCATCAACTACACGAGCTTCTGCACACTAGGGAAACATAGAACCTGAATCGAGCTACCACGATCCACCGAGCTTGGAGATACCACCAACACTCAACGTTCCTGCACTCGATTTCCCCCTGACTTCACTTCTCTGATGTAATCAGATTGCTTAACACTTTCAACTCAACTCAACTCAGATCAGTACTTGATCTGTCACTCTATAAACTGCCAACAACTGGGCACTGATTACAGTCAAGCCACACCCACTCAAGCATAGAGAATCCAGGTGACGCTCGCCGGCCTCTGTCCACCATAGCCAGGAACTCGAAGGCTCAACATCAGGGAAGTGAGCTCTCTGGAGCTCACTTCGAAACTATACCCCCTGGACTCGAGCTAGCCCTGAAACCCTAACGGTCCCGCTGACGGCACACTCGACGGTGCAAACGGTGCAAAGTGACGGTGGGCCCCACCGTGAAGTCAGTACCCCGAACACGAAATCTAACCGTCGGAAAGTAGTCCCTGAGAAACAGCTAGAATAACTCTAACTACCATCACTGGAACTCCAGTGTCCGAGCATCTAGATGCGGAACTACAAATGGCGTGACATCAGACCCTTCTAACGTTTCTAAGCCCGTTTAGGAAATTGAGCATCTTGCGTGCAGGTAAGGCAGCAAATTGAGTCTCAACGATATAACCAATGAAGCAAATAGTGTTTATGGTCATGATTCAATCAAAGATTTGAAACTTTTATTGTGAAAAACTTGAAGGATAAGAATACTTCTATTCAAGAAAGACTCAATGAAAGTGGCAAGCAAGCAAACACAAGTTGGCAAAGCTAATGATAATACTTGTTTCAACACTACTCATTGAGCTTTTGCAATATGTCAAGAGGGCTGGATAATCTTAGAAGCCAAGAACGGAGAAAAACTAAGAACCATGATATCTCAACTGGATGAAAGGTTTAAACAATGTCCTTGCAAAAAGTCAGGAATATATAATTAGCATATCCATCACGGAAAAATTTCGGAGTTCACCAATATGTCTCTTTAGAGGTTCACATTAGCTATAATATTATTAGTTAATATTATTTCTTCAACCTTAAGGATAGCATATATGATGATTGTAATATAATAGATGAAATTCACTAAATGATATAACGGTTTGCAATGAAGACCATCTCTATTTATTGTTTTTATTATTATTTTTAATAATAGGTAAATGCACTTTTGTAGTATTTTTTAGCTCTCTAAAATAAATAGATATACTTGTTATAAGGATTTTAGTATTAACAATTTGATTATAGGCAGGATCTAATTTAAGACACACTTTAAGAATACCACTAGTCTATGCATTACCGTCGAGCAAGACATATGGATGTTGAGATTTCAGATCAATGCCAAGAAAAAAAAAATAAAAAAAATATATAGTTGTTTGGCTTGGCTTATTTTGCTAAGTCAAGAAGGAGGTCTCCAAAGTGATGGCGACTTAAACATGTACTTATAAGATCATTCTTGTGGATAGGAAGTTGGTTAATATCTACTAGACCTTAGAAGGTGATCAATGCGTTGATTGCCTCCTTTCTCAAACCTAATGATTGAAGTGTGGATCTAAACTCTAGTTTGGAGATGATATTCTGTTGTGGATTGTCAAGACACAATCATTTGATAGCTACTAACAAGAACCTCCAATAATACTACATGTGCTTAACATCTTACATGGACCTCTTTATTGCTGCTACAAAAGAATTCCAATATTACATGTGATCTGCATCTTCTAAGAACCTCTCGTCATGATTACCAAAAAAGACATCCAATAATACATGTGCTTGACATCTTATGTGAATATCTTCAAGATTTGGAGGGTTTTACCCAAAGACAATAAATGAGCATGTAGACTGTTGGAGTGGGTTCTTTCTACGATGGTTTTGGTGCTTTTATGGAGACTGGAGGGGTAGGGAAACAACTTATGAATCCCAAATAAGCAGCTTCCATACTTGAAGTTTTCTTTTATTTATGGAAGTCGGAGTGAAGGAACTGATCGTTCCCAAGGAAAAAGTTTGCATACTTGAGGTTTTCAAAGATGAGCGGACAGAAGAGAAAGAGCCGGTGCAAGAGATGGGCAAGGAGTTAGATACTTTATACGATTATAATAGTTAGGATGAGTTTTAAGTTTTTTTCCATGTCTATCTAATCATTGATCTGAGATAAAGAAGACACAAACTTTTCACAAATTTGTATTCCTCCATATTGCAAGTGCCACGCGCAGTGCATAGACTTACAACCTTTACTAAATTTGTTTCAGCAAAGAATCTCTTTATAAGAACTGACATTTGCTCTATATATCAAGATTTTCCCTGTTCAAATTGTTATGCTTGATATTTACAAAGTCGTAAAATATGAATTATTTTATATTATGTTTGATTTAAGACCTACGTACAAAATTTAATTCGTTCTCCACATAGACAAACGGTGAGTCAATTCGTTATAAGGAGCTATTCCATACTAAGTTCATTCAGATCTTCAAATCTTGTAAGTTTCAGTAGATATGCATCTTTGATTGCATATCCACTGATTAGATATTCCATCATTTTATTTATTGATTTCAATTATAGTTATTTTCAGAAACTAATCATAACTTTCTCCAAGGGTAGTTAAGCATCCCATGAGTTTTTACATTGATTTATATTATGTCTAGACCCTAAATAAAAAGAAAAGCCTATACTCATGAAAATTTAAGGGGATGAGAGAACGAGCAAATTAACTTCACCTGTAAAATGGGCCCAAGCCCATTTTACCGATTTTGTCTCTCCCTTGTACGACTTGGTGGGGGTCTTCCCATCCCTCATGTGTTCTATGTGGTTGCCTTTTTCTTACTTGACCCAAAAAAACTTATAACTACTAGTTAGTTCTTTTCGCGTAAAGGTTCCCGTAGTGCTTCCGGAGGATATGGAGAAAATAATATTATATCCCACGTATATCAAATTCTTGACTGCAATGAAGGAAAATGAAATCCTTATACTATTACATACAGGTCAGTTTAAACCCAAAAGTTTTAGACATAGGATGAGATAAATACTAGAATGTCTTCAAGGACCGGCATAGAAAAGGTATGTATAAATAGCATTCTAATTCAGTCAAGATTGAGCCTTAACTTGGACAAGTCTCTAACTCTGGATAAGCAAGTTATTTTCCTCTCATTTTTGTTACCAGAAACTAGTTGAGAACCAACTAGTTTTTGTGGTGTGTGAATGGTCTTCTCATTATTGGAACTAAGAGCAACTCCTTTCAGTCGGTCATGAACGAATCATGGACGAGGAGAATTCGCAGGTCTTGATAATGAGTCTTGGCAGACTCATTTTTACCATGTCCATAAGCTGAACATACACCTCTAATAGTTAATGGTGTGATGGTGCCAGTACTAAAAGAACAACAGTTAATAGAGATTATTGCTAGAGTGCCTCTTTGAAAAAACCTTTCCATAAGGATCTCGCCTCTGTCATTTGCATATCACATATGTGAATGTGCATTATTTTCAGGACACCAACTCAAGTTTAATATGCATGCCCCAAGTAGAAGTTCATGGAGAGAACAAAGGACAGCGTCCTTTAACATATCATAAGAGAATTGTAAAGACTACATGCCCTCCTGATAAAATCATCCTTATTACATATTGTGAATAGAGTCTGCAATTTACAAATACGTCTTTATGACATTGCGTCAACACTTCCTGAAATAAAATGCATAGAGTCCTGAAATAAAATGCGCTGTATGGTTATTTAAAAACAATAGAATAAAGGGATATATATCAAGGAGAAGAGACAACTAAAGGACTAGTATTCACTCAGTGATCGTGAACATAAATTGCTTCATCGTTTAATTGACTTGACTTTGAAAAAGTTGGGATATTACATCTTCCACTTATTTGGTCTTTGAACTTATTCTCCAGTTCTCATTATTGTGAACTCTTACATGTCCTTTCTTAGCCTTTATATGTTGAGCATAGAGGAGATTAATTTTATTTCAAAGAAAATAACAGTCAAACGCACTGTTTAATGATGTTATCAAAATGAATGACAAGTGGGCACGTTGATACTTTACTTTCTAACCAGAGTTTTCTAGTCAAGGCTGATCTTTTATCATGCATTCTACGTCAAAACCAATAAGATAAGAGGCTTGGATGCTCATCCTTGTTCGAATCCAAAATGTCGTTTCGTGCCGACCGGTAGATAGAGGTTTGTGCTCTAGTTTGATTGAACTGGTCGACAGGTCCGTCCCAAATGTATTCTCGTTCATAGAGAGCTCTTAGGCAAAGGAACCAAATACTAGACCATACATTCTATTCGCAGGACTGGTTTGAACAAGGAGACAGATATGAAGTCGCATGGTGATACACGCAACTTAGGATTTCCCTTAACGATGGTAAGAGATGAATCTTACAGCCTTCACATCTCAACTAAGTCGAATAGATTAAAATGACGTTAATCAACATCCTGTCCACTCCCTTATCTCACACCCAAGTTCTTAGATTTAAAATTCACATCCCGTGTCTTTGGAGAGAGGTCAAATGAATGCAAAAGAAGAAAAAGTGGCTTAAGCTTATTCCAAAACCCCCTTCATATCAGTGAAATCATGCGGGTTTTCTAAAGCACGGTCAACAAGAAATGAGGTGGACAAAAACAAAAACCAAAATTCGAGACTCCCCAGTATTTAAGATTTACTCTTTGTCTTTTCTCCTGCAAACATTGCACTCAGATATCAAAGGAAGTACATACTTGTTCCCAATAGGACACAGTACCATTAAGAATAGTGTGACCAACTATCGTGAAAAAAAAAACCTTTAGAAACTTTTGACCGCAAATTCCGCAAGATCAAAGATATTTTGAGTATGCGGGACACATCCGTTGACATTATGGGGAGCGAAATATAAGCACATGGTCTGGACTTATCTATAAATAAAAAGAAGAAGTGCGAGTGCTTAATCCTTGGAGTTTATGGAATAAGTGTCAGATGTATAAGGGAACAATGTCCAGTGCTAAAGTTTATATTCTAGTTGTCTTGTCGTTCATATAAATCTGAGGCAAAAGGGTGTCCCTTTCTTGTGGGACACCATAAAACTTTCTACAGCATACAACTAAACAAAAAGTGGAAAAAAAAGAGAGTAGCACTTCAATGGATAGTAATGCTTTATGGGGCAATCATTACTTAGTCTTGAGATTTCAATAGGCACTTTTAGTTTCGGATCAGCTTGTGACTTAGATATGGGGTGCATACATATAAGGGTTTATATTACCCGTCTGTGATGATAGATACTAACTAGTCAATGACATTGATAAAACCACAAAAGGTTGCAATTACCGAGATGTCTGAGAGCAAATTTTCCTGAAGGTTTTGCTGTGCTTGAAGATCAATCATGTCACTTCATGTGTATACAGGATGTTGATTGTAACTTCAGTAATCTCGCATGGATGAGATATAGTCTACGTGCGTGTGTATACAAGATATACATGGAGAATTTTTTTTCGGTTCATTATGATTTCAACACATTTCAATGGTCATGTTTAGCTCCTTTCTCGGAAGATGTGGGGATTATACTTCATGGAGAATGATCATCAGTTATTTAATTATGACGGTAATCCTAGAACATGACAGTGGAATACTTAATAGGTGAATGGAGAACTGCATTCTCATATCTGACTGGAGAGGGAGGAGTGAATAGATCTAAGATCATGACCAGGTAGTCAAAATGAGAAACACGCTGGACTGAAACGCATCCAAAGATAAATGCATCCAAAGAGATAGATACTCCAGTATCGAAATGGAGAAGGGAAAACCATATAAAAAGTTGGGGTAGTAATTAGGGTTCACTAGGATGACATCCATGGAAGGAGAAACGCATAAGCACCGGACCTACTATAGTCGCCACCAACGACGTACAGTCTTTGGAGACCTTTCACCGTCAGGGGGAACAGGAGAGAAGTTCGGATGCACACATGGGCAGAAGGAGGAGTACAGAAGTTTACCACCAACGTTGAAGAACGCGCATGCAGTACAACTTTCGGTTGACGGAGGCGCGAAACCACGTTCGTGATTGACTTTTTCTGTTACCTTCAGTGGATAACTTACTGGAACGGCGTTGAATCACGCGGTAAACTCCTTGCATCCACTTAATATGGTCGGGCCCACCTTCAGGTCACTGGGGAACTTTAGCCCTGGAGCTCATGATAAATTCCCCACAAGTTACGCGCCTTTAGTTGAATTCGTCCAAATTACGGCAGCAGATCGCATCCTGTAATGTGTTACGTTAGTTTGTCCTGAACTCGTTGTGGGGAGGTGAGGCGGACCGTTGTTCTGTTGACTGCCGACGTCAGAACCCACCCTCTTCACTCGGTTTTCTACTTTCCGTCGGTCCGTCCAGCCTGTCCCATCCCATTCCCATCCCTTCCTGTCCTCTCGAGTCGGTGTTATAGCTGGAACCTGTCCGCTGCCACAGAACGTCATCATCAAAAGCAGGTCATAAACCCTCGGTGATAATTCTCCTTCCTCGTTGTATTATATCTAATCGAATTATCACCGCCCTTATCACGATACCTGATTGGTTAATCAGCGTATCTTAGTTTCTTGAAAGAAAGGAAAAGCCTTCCTTTGAGTGTTTTGTATCCTTGTGATTATCCACGGCCGGAAATTGAGTCCCACTTTATTTGATACTGAAGCCAATAACAGTGATTGACAAGATGTATTAGGACAAATGTTGGTTTAGACTCCCACTAATGTGTAGAAGTCAGCTGGAAGTCCACTGTCGACTTGAGTTTCCCTACAGACATGCGGAAAAGTTCAAGACGGCCCAAAAATAAAACACCACCAGATCCCGAAGATGATCAGAAGATAAGAAAAGCGCACGAGTAGACTCAGCATGGAGGAGAATTGTAAATAGCCGGGTCCTTTGTCGCTTCTGATGAATTCTATCCGGGAAAACGACTACTGGACAAAATTTAAGACTCAAGTTCTCAAGACTAGACTTTATCCCTTTCTTTAGCCAAGAAATTTCCACATATTTCCATCCGTGATCGGACATCTTTGTCTTCCTTTGAAGAGTCGAACCTGCTCTCGGTGGTAGGTAGGAAGCGGACAACTATCATAGCCGGGTAAAAGTAAAAAGAACCAGGGAGTAATTGGAGACTAAGCATTGGTATAAAGCCACCAGTGGCAGTCGTCGTCGCTCGCCAATGGAAGGTTGAATCCATCACATTGCAGAACTAAGTGTTTGTTTTGTTGAACTCAATTTTGCTCTCTCCTTGTTATCTTTCTGGTGCTTCGACTTCCAAGCAACCGAATCTCGCATGTAATCTAAATAATAGCTCCCAATGACCTTCTTTTAGTTGATTACAGAAGTCCACAAAATTAGCAGTGTTTTGAACATATGAAAATTTTCGCGATGTGTGTCAACCTAGATTCCACAGCCTTGTGTAATGTGAGGAGCTGTGCTTTCCTGCACTCTTGCTTGTGTATATAGAATGTCAGAGTGGGCAAGCTGAGCTTATTGCCAAATGCTGCTTGCAGATTTCTACTTGCTTTCGATTCATTTCGTCTTTTGTATCCCAATCTTCTGTTTGTCCAGAACGAAAGCCCGCGAAAATCCTAGCCCCAGAGGTTTTCGTTCCACTGGAAGTGATACATTAAAAGTTCATCTGTCTTTCCACCCAGTAACGCCGTGCTTGATTACCCAAGAATACAAACCATGAAAGTGTCTAACTGGGCCTATTTTCGTGCTTGATTACCTCCAGATTCAAACACTATGGAGGGAATCAAATGTCTAGTTTAGTTGAAGCTTGTACCGAAGATCAACATACAATATTATGAATTTAAGGACCTTTCATTTCTGCTGCATGCCCGTCCTAACGTAATTAATGGAGAGAAAAAGCGATTATATAGCAAACACGAAGGATGGGAGGACCCATCTAGCGGTACAAGAGAGCCAAAAGAGGTAAAATAAGGCTAGGCCTAGCAAACTCGAAGGATGGGAGGACCCCATCTAGCGGTACAAGAGAGAGCCAGAAGAGGTAAAATGAGACTAGGCCTTAATAGTATGATATGAGAAATCTGCCCTGCTGCGTGTAAGATATCCGGGCTATGCAAATCAAAGGTCTATAAATGACTGGAGCATCTGAAAAAGTATCACCTGCTCTCTGTGGATTACACCAGCCAATACTCTCTTTAAAACAAATGAACACACGGTAAAACGAATGAACACACGCTACCTTAAATATGTTACAAAATATGAGCTATCGTCTTATTAATAAGACTAAACAAATTTTTAACTGCTCCATTGCCGTGCTATCACCTATTGAACCTTCTCAAAGAAATCTAGTCGCAATTTCCTTCTCGGCGCAGGAGTACCCCAAGTACCTCAGCAACTCTCTGAACTGACCACCCAAGAGCATCATTCTGTTTGTTCCCAGTAAAGACCTGGAATGGTGTCTGTCGTCTCTAGAATGGCTTAGGTTTGGAATTAGTCGCTCATCTAGTGTCGCATGGAACACAAAGTCAGACAAGTGAAATCAGCACGCTGATTTCACTTCTCTGACTTCTCACTTACCCAATCCACTGAAAATAAATGGCCATGTGTTACATATTAACTGTTAAGTATGTGCGGAGTATTCACTGTACAGCACTGCACACCGTGCAGCCCATGCGAGAAAAGTTACCAGCAAGCTCGAATGTGCGATTCTAGAGAAGCTCGAAAAGGATTCATCGACCGAACCACTCCTGCTCGGGAAACGAGCCGGTGAAAATTCAGAACTACTGTACAGGTAACTGGAGACGGGAGTACAAGGAGGAAGCTCTCAGGAGCAAGCAGATCCAAGCAGATTCGCACATAGACGAACAGAGGAGACTTGCTTCAGACCTACGGTTCCTCCTCGGACGGGCAAATGAACGAAGGGAGCGGTGTTACTTTTGGCGTGAACGAGCATCGACGGACGAAAAAGGTGGAGTAAAAGAATATGCGTGCATCTCACGGCTGGTAGTAAAGAGTGGGTTTGAGGAAGCGGGGTCGTACAGTGCGTGATCGGAGCCGTGGGTGAGATGATCGAAAGGTCGATGTCGCTTATCTCTGGGCAATTCTCCCCCGGGGTAAAACGCCACTAATTTACGTAGTTGAGGGGAGATACGGAGATCAGTTTCTGACTTGGGCATGATACAACCGTGGATGGACGAACGGAGGGATACTACATCCATCATCATCAGAGCTTCTTGTAGCTTTCGCTTCCAGGTCACGGTACAGTGTCCACTCAGAGAGTACTCTCTTCCTCGAGCACTCGTTGCGCACTTATGCTGTCGATGTGATGCTCCTCCGTCCTCTGTTTCTGCTGCTGCTTCATCAATCTTCTCACCTCCTCCTCCCTCCCGCTTGAAGTCCGAGGCGCTCTCTTTATCGACTCTGCTTGCTTGGCGCAGCACGAATGGTTTAGGTATCGATTATCGTTCGAAATTCTGTTTTGTCCACCACATTTGCAACCCCCCTCTCGTGTTTCTTGTCTGTCGTCTAAGGAGTGACGAGCCGATAGTAGGGCTGGCCATTTGGCCCAGGTCGAGAGCTTATCCGGGAGATGTTTCTGCACTGGCTCTTGTGATCGCTTGCTCTTCTTCCTTTTGTTCTTCATCCTCGTGTGGCACCGAGGCGATTAACGCGGATCTCTAGCGCTGTTGGATTAGGGAGGTTTTCTTAGATCATTAGTTTGGTGACAGCGAAGAGATCAAGAGAGTAGCCCGCTATTTCCGTGAGTTTTTCTTCGGTTAGAACGCATCAGTCAGACTTCTCCATGTTTACGCCGGCGACTAGTCCTGAACTTAGGCTATACGCAGCATGTGTCAAGCTTTTGATAGACAGACGGATGTTTAGAAAATTTATCCCTCCCACTAGATACAAGCATTTGAATCAATTGGGGGCAGCTGCATGAGTACAACAGTTTCTTAGGCTTCGGGATTAGTTAATTGGCGTATGGTCTGCAGTGTTTTCAGCTGTTGTGAGTCTTCTCCTTCTTTCACCTCAGAAAGCAAGAAGGACTAAGTTGTCTCTTTAATGTCTATGTGTAATGTATATCTTTTTATGTATGCGTGCATCACCTTTGCGTCACTCAGTTTTAAAACTTAAGTTGCTATACTTTTCCTTTCTTAGCAGTTCCGACTTTCTCCGGTGGTTCAGCATCTGAGAAGAGGAAAACTTGTCTGCCTGTGGTTGGCTTGTTCGGTTATTCTTATGTCCTCTAACAAGTATTCAACGTTTCATCTTGCTAGAATCCAGGGGTGTTCTGATCAGTGAAGAGGAAGTAAGACCAGCACCGAAACAAGGTCCCTTATCGAACGTATATACAGCAGCTGTAGGACATTTGGTGGCTTGACAGGTTGTGACGGTGGAAACGTATTTTGTGATGGGACTTAATTCCGATAGTTCGTTTTGGTGGCAGCTACAGTAGCTGCGGTACTAGGTAATGAAACAGGAAGTTCTTACTCAGCAAGGTTCATTCATACAGAGGTTTTAGAGGTTGAAGTAGATGCGTCGGCCAGCTTGTGTCTACAACTCTCACCAATCAAAGGGGTGACGCTTGGGCTGCATTTAGTTTACGGAGGTTAGAGAGTTCAGACGATTAACTTGTCAGGAGCAGGGTGAGCATTTTTCAGAACCTGCTGGAAAGCTGCGAGAAACTCAGTGCGGGGATGGACGGCCTCGGGGATGGATACGAGGCATTTGTAGAGCGATTACAGTCGGATTTTGCCGCGACTAGTGCCGCTAAAAATTCAGCTCAAAACGGGAATACTACCACTCACAGCAGCCACCCCCCTCATCCCTCTCAGTCCCAACTTCATCAGTCAAGATATGTAGGCTACCCCTCACCGACACATGCGTTTACGGTCAAGAGGGAGGCATCACCTTCCGTATCAGAATCATCCATGAGAACTGCCAACTCCCTATCCATAGAGGTCTCCATGCAAGATCAAGTGACCTCGCCAGGACCTCCTAGTGTGACAGGTCCAGGTCCTTCTAGCTCTAGAAATCCAAGCCCTGCAAACAATTACAGCACTGATGTTAACCAGATGCCCGACACACCACCACGCCGCAGGGGTCACAGGCGTGCTCAGTCCGAGATTGCCTTCCGACTTCCCGACGATGTATCATTTGAACGTGATCTTGGTATGCATGGTTCTGAAATGCCTGCTCTCTCAGATGATGCGGCTGAAGATCTGTTCTCCATGTACATTGACATGGAGAAAATAAACTCGTTTAGTGCTACCTCCGCTCCAATGCCTGGTCCGAAGAGTTCTGCAGCAGATAGTGGGTCCACGCCTCCTCCTCCTCATCACTCTAGGAGCTTGTCCGTGGATGGAGTACTGGCTGGATTCAACAGTGGCCGAGGTAGTACGAGTGGTGGAAGCGGTGGCTTCCCATCGGATGGCCGCAGGGCACGACATCAGCATAGCAATTCAATGGATGGTTCGACTTCATTCAAGCATGATCTTCTGGCAGCCGAGCTGGATGGTGCGGATGCTAAGAAGGTTATGAATTCTGCAAAACTGGCAGATATTGCACTTATTGATCCAAAGCGTGCCAAAAGGTCTGCGCCGAATGCTCTCCTCGTGATTTTACTTTAACTGTCGCCTAACCGAGCGTCATGTATATCTAGTAGTCTATCAAGGAAATGAGCTACTTATCTTGATATTTCTCGAACTGCAGAAAGTCCAAAATTGAGATGACCCTAATGCTATTGATGTTGAAAGAGAACAACTATGCATAATGTGCAATACGGCTTCTGCTCTCATGTCCGAATATGTATAATGTGCAAGAATCTCTCTTAGTGGATCTAGTTTGAAACTTCCATGTGTTTGTTTACTAGTCAGGTGCTAGTCAGGAGCACCTGACTATGGTTTACACGGATCGTTTGATATGCTGTAATTCATTAGGGCTTTGCCTTTCATTGGCAGTTTTGCTACATTCCCGTACACTTCTACCCTCTTCTTCCCTTTTGCCTTCGCTGGAGGAATTTCTGGAACAGGTCTTCTAGATCAACTCTCTCCATGGTTACTATTCACATCCAGAGCAGGACATTTCCATCTGACTGACCTTTGCAACCGTCTGATAGGATTCTGGCAAATAGACAGTCTGCCGCACGATCAAAGGAACGGAAGATGCGATACATATCAGAGCTCGAGCGGAAAGTGCAGACTTTGCAAACTGAGGCAACTACTCTTTCTGCTCAGCTCACCATGCTTCAGGTGAGACAATTTTCGCACCATCCGTTTGGCTCTTTATGCTTAACCGTTTGATGACTAACTTAACCTTTGTCCTCTCTGAAGCCTTGCCTCCTTTGCGCAAAAACTTTTTTACGAGTGTATTGAGGAGGTTCATCAAAGAAATTCACTATGGGTGGCAGTTTTAGAGGTAGAATGTATTATTTGGACGTTCAAAGGTATATTATCTTATATTATCGGAGATGTGTCTGAAAACCTGAGTTCGAGAGACAACTACTGTTGACCTATTCGTAGGTTCCAAAACTAGTCTTCTCCTAGAAGTCTGAAGGATAGCGCCAAATTACCTGAGAAGCTCTTTATTCAATTCAACGGGTGGCGATACTTGTTGGACAATCTTATGCAATCTTATGCTGCTGTAAGTGCGAGCTAGGAGCAACGTAGTGAAAATGAGGGTCAGGTCTCCCCCTTGAACAATCTAGCCTCGGGGTCAATTCTGTCTTGTTGGCGAGATTGGAATGTCCCTTATTCTCCGATGTGGCACTTGTCTCTAACATAGTAGATAGACAAAGACAAATAGCAAAGCTCCTAGATAAAGGCAGGAATTTGGTCAGAGGAGTATGCGACGAGGAAGCGAAAGAGAGAAAATGCTGTTCTGACATGGAATTGATGTCCTGCAGAGGGATACCACAGGCCTCACGACGGAAAACAGTGAACTCAAGCTACGTTTGCAGGCAATGGAGCAACAAGCTCAGCTTCGTGATGGTATGTCACAACAACTTTCCTGTAAGTGCCTTCGTACTAGTTAGAAACATAGCTCTAGATGCCGAGAACTTGATGTTACTTTGAGGCCTAAAATAATTCCGGTCGGAGCCTGATGATAGGCCAAGAACATGTAGTTGAAGAATCTGGAGGTGAACGTACGAAATGAATCAGAGGCTTCGCAGTTCGCTATTTGCAGCTTCTTAATTTTCAAGCATGATGAATTGGAAAGCCGAGATGGAAATCCTCTTGTTGTAGAGTTCTGCAGTTGTTGGATGGTACTTAGACTACGATGTGACCAGTTTGATGTAGCAATACCCAATAATTTGGCTGTCCTTATTTTATGACACAGCACTGAACGAGGCACTGCGAGATGAAGTACAACGTTTGAAGGTTGCCACCGGGCAATTAAACGGACTATCAGGGCACGTTTTCGGGATCGGGCAAGGAGCAATCTCAGCCCAGCAATTGCAGCAACTCCAGCAGCAGTCTTCCCAGCAGCAAGCGCATAATGACTTTCTTCAACGAGGCACATTTGGAGGCCTCCAAAGTATGGGTGGCCAGTTAGGTGCTTCATTCATCAAATCAGAAGGATCCACAATCTCTGTAAACCAAGGAAGCACTGGTTCTTTTTGATACATTCTACTGGAGTTAGCAATGAGTTCAGCAGCAAAGGGAGTGTGACTGAATCATGTCAATGTCTGACTCTATACTCATTCTTGAACCATGCAAATCCCCAGCATAGTGCATCTAGGTTAGGCCGCACAACCATGGTATTGCAGTCGTGGCATGTGGCCTAATCTAGATGATGGGCTTATGCGCACCATTCTCCTGCGGTCCGGTGAATAATTGGATCCACCTTACTCTGAGTGAGGTTTTTCAATAGCAGATGTACGATGTGCTCGGGTGACTAACACTCTTCCCAATTGTCATCAAGTTCACTCAGTGCCTGCTTTCTCAGAGGGCAGATCTTTTGCAATCTAATTTTTTTCTTTGTTTCTGGTTCTATCACCAAGATGATGTGGAAGAATCATCAATTTCTGTTGATTGGTGCTCTCGTAGGTAGTGTAGGATGTAGTAACGTGATGACTTTGCCCTCAAATTTTACTTTATATAAAATGTAACTGCGAACAATAGGTGTTTAGCATTTCCAAAAGGACGGTGGGTTTGATCACGCAATGAGTTCTGCCTTTTGTCACCATCCAGATCCTCGAAATCTGAATTCGATGTTGTTCTGGCTCGATGTTTGATGTACGCGTGCATGAGGATTGTTATATTGTGTTTACTGCGGGGTAAATTTTCTGTGCCTTTCCCTTGAGTTGGATCATACGTATGCGTTGGTGAGGATGGTTATGTTTGTATTTAGTGCGGGGTGAACTTGGGTGCTTTTCGCTTCAGTTGGATTATACGTCTTTGGTCGCTGCGTCTCCGTGCTTTGTGTAATATTTTACTGGTGACAAACTAATGTTCTCGCTGGAGTGCACCCGTTAAAAGAAGCGAAAAAGTACTTGCAAACTCCCTTTCAGTTTGTCAAAACAAGTGACTCGCGTTAAGCAAGGCAACAAAAGATTGCTGGAAGGATACGAGGGTTCGGGGGAGATCTTTCCGGTTCCATGACTGACCACGTACTGAGAGCCAGCAACGAAAAGCCTTGAGGTGAAATTTCTTACTAAACGGGCCATGAACATGAGACGATGTCTTCTTGATTACACCCTGAATTGTCAAACTTCACATAAGGAGCTCGTGATCGTGCCAGATCGGTGTCTGCCTGCTTCGGAAGAGCAGTGGAAGATGAGTGTAAACGATTCCAAAGTTGGCTTAGTTCGGAACTTAATTCAAAGAACGTTCGACGTCCTAACACGCAAAGCCCAGGTGGTTTGCGCATCGTGTTCTACAGCAAAGATACAATCCTGTAAAAGTGCATCGCCAGACGTGTCGTATCAGTTCCACATTTCATGCAGATGGACCTTTACTTGAATCACTTACTAGAATCACCATCCTCGTGGATCACGTCACGTTAGTCACACACTGTCTTCACTAGATCCAAGTGAATCATGAGAAAACGGTCGAGCTAGAAAACGGAATTCTTAACTTTAAACATTCGAAGGCATTTATTCATGCGGCCTTCGCGCAGATTGCACGAACCTGTTCATCAGTTTTGCGTACATGATATGCACTACATTCAACATCACAACAGTGCTGTAGAGGATGGTACTTGAAGGCTAGAACTGGCCGGAGAGGGACAGCTGAACTAGGCGTTCCACTTGGCAATGAAGTTGCATGCGGAAGGCTTTGACAGTATACTTGGCTTGTCGCGCTTGGCAGTCTTAGCAACGTTACATCGTAAGTCATCTTGTGTTAGTGTAGTGCGAGAGAGAAGATTCAAATTCGAGTTGGTACTACAGTTGTCGTGATTACACGCAGCAGAGACTGACGAGCCCCGAGAGAGACTGGAGTGCATCTGAAAGCTACTCCTCAATCATGTGCAACTGTTGCTTTGTCCTCACAGCTCGGATGGAAAGAACAACTTGAGCGGAGCACTTATTTAGCGGACAGCTTGAAATCGAAGTGCGGGGAAGGTATTAGTTACCAGGTATTAGCTTCATTGCTCACCTCGCCTTTTATGGCCGGTGAATTAGTTGAAGAAATACCCGTTAGTACAGAAATGGAACCAGATGAATTATCTCGCAATTGGAAGTCAATTAACAGGTCGCTGGCTCCAGTGGCAAAATTGAACTCGAATGCTCCTAAGGATCTGTCACATGAGTCTTGGTTTCCAGTTCGAAGATCGAGCTACAGAGCATCAACTGCGGCCAATTTCAAGGTTATTAAAGAAATGCAGTTAGATCCTGGAACCATGAAGAGACATTTAGCGGCTAAACACCGCAATGCACCAGTTGCTCAACCGGTCGGAAGTGAAGAGGAGATCATTTTTGAACAGGAGAAATTGTTCAAACCGGAGCGCAAGAAGCTTCCGAATTCATCGAAACGTCATGCCGTCACATGTAAGCTAGAAAATGGAGATTCACATGGGAGGGCGAACTCTTCAGGCTCTGATGAGGAATGGGAGGCTGTTAAATATGCACGAAGAAGCTTAGCGGAGGCGGTGAACTGGGCAGACTCACTAGTGGATGAACTGGAGACGCTCGAGGACGATATTGAAAGACTAGAGGAGCAGAAAGTTGCTCTCTTGGACGAGTTACTACTTTGTGAGGGCCTTGCTGTGAATCCGTATCCTCGCTTCAGACCAAGCAAATCCCGTAAGAGTAAACAAAGAAACTTGGGGGTATGATCCCAGTTCTTAAAATATCCCGTGGGATTTCCACACAAAAAAATTGTATACTACGTCTTCATGGTCTCTGTTTGTTGGTGAGAGAAGTATGAGGCACCAGAATGCTATTTATAGGTACTTGGGCTGCTTCATGAACATACAAAAGATGGGAAAGATGGGAAAGGTCTATGCGCATATGGGTTTCTCCGTCCAGGAAAGCTGGATATCAGGAACGAAGACAAGTATATCGGGAGGTGGGACAACCTGGTTGTCCATGAACAGATTCTTGATAGACTCGCCACAACTGTCGCATCCGGCGTATAGAACAACGATTTGTTCATTTGTGTCGCGTTGCATGGAACTGAAAGTCCAGGAACTTGAGAAAGGTCGGCAGCAGGTCAACTGATCAAGACAGCAGCCACACATCTCGAACTGGGCAAATTCCCATGTGTCGATTCTATTCCATTGGTAAGACCGCTGAGTGGTGGTAGCTTGCACGAAATGGGCAAGAATCGGTGATATCTGGGAGGTGACCCTATCAATTACAGGTGGTGCTGATCGCACGTGTAGCGTATAACGGAGGCACTGCATACATTGCAAGTTTTGTAGAAAGAGGCAAGCTCTGCCAGAGTTGAAGGGCTTCGAGTGCTGACCTTTAAAGCCTTCGAATGAGAAAGCTACGGGGTAATTGCCGGTTCATTCGTAACTAGATGATCGAAACCCTCTTTCTAGTACCTGCATCGATTAGCATAGTTCTACAATCTTCTCTGAGATTGACTCTCTTGATGGTTTTACGTCACTGACGTTTATACTCGTCATGTTATTCAACGTTCTGCAGTTTCTTGAGAAGTTCACTCGGCCTTCAAGCTGCGACTCTAACGCAATCATCTTTGTACAGGGATGATTTAAAACCGATGCAAATGGTGGAAACGACTAGGGCGCGGAGGAATTCGGATATCTGGCGCTGGTTTGTTGATCAATCTTGATAAGAGG
Source organism: Lunularia cruciata (assembly GCA_948567375.1). Taxonomy (NCBI): domain Eukaryota; kingdom Viridiplantae; phylum Streptophyta; class Marchantiopsida; order Lunulariales; family Lunulariaceae; genus Lunularia; species Lunularia cruciata. The sequence goes on along the minus strand of OX419756.1, from coordinate 54,895,326 downwards.
AAAACGTGAAGAGATGGACTGTAGATATGTTGTACGTTCTTATCATCTGCTGTAATATCTCGACTGTTTCTTGATGGTGCTTGATATTGGATTTCCGCCCTTCAATATCATTCTACAGTACTTTGCACTTCAGGTTCTCTCCGTACTACCTGTGAAGATTCTAAACCCAGACTTGGTCGAGGATAGGCTCCATGGTAGCTTCAAGATACCTTAAACTATATTTGATCACTCAGTGCAGCAGTACTGGTTCCATTTCCTCAACAAGCAGGTCATGATTTATCTTGTCAAACTCTTTCTTAATATCAATTTGTACAAGCTAAGTCAGTGCCGTCCACGAGTAACGGAGGTCTCGGAGGGCTTTATGACAGCTTCTCCAATGGTGCATTTAATGAGTTCTGGATCCCCCGTTCCTAGAACGGCTTCTGCTCTCATCTCCTCATATCCAATCCTCTTACGCTTCGCTCCACTCCACTCATCCTCAACTAGTGCTTTATATATTAGTCTTACTCGATATTTCTCTGTTCCATGGTAATTCTTCTGGAATTCAGATACTCTTTCCAATGTTACTTACTTAAGACACCATTTCAACAAGAGAACGAGAACAAATTAGTCGACTACTTCAGATGCTTAGTCGGTCGCATCTTGCTTGTGGTTACACGAAGTTTACTAGTTCTCTGCACGTGTTCATTCCTTATGAGATGTTTAAATCATGTCTTTACTTTGCCTCACCTTCATATTGTTAGTTTCACTTCATTTCCATTTCCTGAGTTGCTATTCATTTCGATTTGCACACCTTCATGCTTATATTTCATCTGCACTGCATATGTACTTAGTGGGTTCTGGATCCCTCGTTCTTCGAACGCCTTCTGCTCTCGTTTTCCCTATGAGTAGTTCGAAGTTGTCCATCGCTGCTGGTTAACTAAAACTTTCTGCTGATTTGGACAACTTGAGGCCACCCGTATGGAGACGATTCGCTTGCGTCTATCATAGAGGGTAACCTTTTGGAATGGCCAAAAACAGCTACTTCTCTCTTTTTACTATGCGTACGTGGGACTCGAGAGGCTACATAATGGAGTATATAGGAGTTAAAATCACCTACCCAGGCTGTTAGAGCTAACTGTAGACTGTCAGGCGACACATAAGTTAACCTCGCTATGTGAGAGATATGAATTCACTCCGCTTTACATATTTCAACTGGGGATGCACTTGATACTGGACAAATTTTTTTTCTTGCACGTGATTAAACAATATCACCTGGTTGGATTAGTCTTATGGTAGCCAATGTGATGGGGTTTAACGTTCTCCTCGGGGTGACGCTGGTGCTTTGGACATGTAGGAAAGCTACAATAGGAACCGTTACTAAGTTTAATTGGCTTATTCTGGAAGTCGGGCCCGTGCTGAAGCGTTGTCCGAAGTCCCCGGTTTAATCCCGGTCAATCTTGCATTTCATTCCGCACAACCCTCACTTTGAACGAATTAGTATTCCATCTATTTTACAGATATAATTTCATTATATTGTTAGTCCTTCCTCCATCTCATTATTCCACTTTCACTACGTCAGACGGTTTGATTGTCTACAGGGTACCTGTGCGTGTAAGTATCAACAATCTGATCCATTCCGAAACTTGTGATTTGACAGTATTGAATGTAATGATGGCCGACACAAGGCGCTTACCAAAATCCAGTATGAGAGACGACGTTATTATCCCAGCAGACAAGATTGGACGTTTACTCTACTTCGCGAGCAAGGGAAACGTGGAGTCTGTGACGAGAATACTGGACGATGGCTTGGATCCTAACCAAGCAGACTACGATGGACGAACTGCAATGCATCTTGCTGCCAGTGAGAATAAGGACCAGGTGATTGAACTTTTACTGAGGCGCGAGGCAAATGTCAATCCCATTGATCGCTGGGGAGAAACAGTAAGTTCCCTTCACTCATCTTTGGTAGATGTAGCTTGCAAGTACTTCATGTGTATTGAAGAAGATTTATATCTCGAGTGTCCTGCTTTCCACTTAAACCGTAGTGGTTTGTCCGTTTTACTTATGTCTCCTTTCTCTATTATGACAGGTTTAGCTAGTCTGAATCTGTCTCGAAACAGTTTTTTGATGTATGAAAGAAGTGGTACCATGATAATATGATGTTTGCCTATGCAACCATCACTGTCAGTTCTCAATGATGACTATGCTTTGTCGTACTTTGCCTGAAACTTGGAAGTGCAAGCAACTTGAGGTGAATTTGGAACTTATCTTTGAGATGTAAGTGAACAGAAAAGACAGTACACTTTTGGCCACTTACTCGATCATAATGGGGACATCTTGGACTTTGCCGTGTGTTTAGCCTCTAGCAAATGCTAAACGATATAATTACACGAAGGTTTGTGAAATTCTTGTGGCCAACGGAGGCTTTGCTCCGGTACGACAGTTTCTCCGGTACCTATTTCCTTCAGTAGATAAAGTTAACCCCTGTGATAAGACACTGACAGCATCTGGATGCATGATCATGCACATCTTTCTCATTGGGCGGTGTGTTGCTTGTAGTTCAGTAGATAGAAACTGCCAAGTAGATTATCTCAACGCTGTTGTCATAATCGCTGTGCACTAGTGGTTAAGTGGCGATCGTATGGTCTCTATCATGATAGCGGTTCCTTTTCTATTACTTGGCACTAGAACAGTATCCTAGATCCGTAGAACTTTACCTTCTTATTCTAACATGCTGAAGCTCTTGTTGGGCCTTACCATGACTAGGTCTTGACACCTGAATATGAGATTGACATAGCCGAATTGCATCTAGATAGTGGCACCCATATTGGCAAGGTAAATATCGACCATTCAGTTCCATGTGTCTGTGGAGTTTACATAGGATGCTTTTGCTCTTTTCTTAGGTTCAAGAAGAAAGAACTTGCAGGACGGATTTTGGTTCATGATTTGGAGAATTGTTTGATTTCTCAGTTAAAGTTTATAACATGAGACGGTGAATAAAGCTGCCTTCTTTTCATGTTGAGCAGGGAGCTTATGGAGAAGTACGTAGGGTGAACTGGAGAGGGACCAGGGTTGCAGCAAAAACGATTCTTGGGAGTCATAATAACGATCGCAAGATTGAGTAGGTTATTGCAGCACCCCAACCTACATTGACATTATATGCAGCAATATATTGAGAGAGGTCTTATGAAATGCGGTTGGTTCTAGAGATTTTTCTGACTTCTCCTTCGGCACGCAATGTCTGTATGAATACAGGAAGGAATTCATTTATGAACTGGCCTTATTGCAGAAGCTGAGGCACCCTAACATTGTCCAATTTCTTGGTGCTGTAACTAAAAGTCTTCCCCTTGTCATTGTGACTGAATATCTCCCAAGGGTAATGCTTAATTCATTCTTCTATGTCCCAATCTATTGGCTTGAACACAAGTGAAAGCAGGCCACCTGCATATGCCTGCGCGTTACAATGTTTTCTAGCTTATATCATAACTTTCTAATATTTATTCGTTCTTAAAGATATGATCAATTGGATGACACCATGTGTATCTTAAAGGGTGATCTTGAAGATATACTTCGGGCGAAAGGTCGGATATCAGCCAAAGAGGCAGTACAGTTTGCATTGGATATTGCCCGGTAACTTTTCTAGCCCTTTCAGGGATTCGAAATCTGAGTCAACATTTTTCTCCTGAAATAACTTGACTTTGCTGCCTCCCAACACGTTTATTTACCTATTACTCTAATGCATTGTAATGCGTACAGGGGTATGGCTTATCTTCATCAACATAAGCCAGATCCAATTGTACATCGCGATCTGAAGCCAAGGTACGACATAATTGTACTCCCATGATGCAAGTATGCATGCTTTTTAATAGGCAAAGCTTTTTCATGGTGAAGATTAGCCTCTCAGTTTGCAAGGTAATGTGATGTAGATGGAGTACATCGGCTACTTGTACGACTTCTATTCTTAATCGAAGTCATGAAATACAGAGATTGTAGTACTATCCTGCTGTAGGTCTCATTACTGTTACATCTAAAGCAGATTGATCACTTCATCAGTCATGATCATTTGTCGTTCTCATGCCTGTACAGGAACTTGCTACAGGATGACGCTGGTCATCTGAAGGTTGCAGATTTTGGGTTATCCAGACTTTTTGAGGAGACTACTGCATCTCGCCGTGAAGGATACAAGATGACTGGAGAGACAGGCTCTTGTACGTATCCTGCACATTATCCTTCATTAGGCCAGATGTCGGTCACAGCAAAGTGCTACGCATCTTCATGAATTTTTTATGCTCATTTAGCTCACGGGATTATTGTGGCGTAAACCCCGTCCAATTCATTCACGAAACAACAAAGGCAGGTCGTCGGTGGTATGTTATCTCCTCAGTGGGCAGATTCGATCTACTAATAGCCCTCCTTCCTTTTTCCTTGAACGATTTCTACCTTTTCCGAAGTAATTAGAGGCAGGCGGTGCATACTCAGTTTACCACTAAGTTGCAATGAGATCGGGACAAGGTTATTACTACCTTCCTGTTCCACGGAACTTTACACCAAAAAATAAACGGAAAACAAGCGATATCTGCTTAGGGAAACTTGGTCAGATCCTTCAAAGCTAATTCGTTTGCGAATACAATGAACCGCTTATCAAGACAGGTTCGGTAGAGCCATCCATAATTAGATGTTAAACAATGCATCTTACTTCCATCGGTACTTTATCAGTTGATAATAAGACTGATCTACACGTGACTTGGATCTAAACCCTTCGTTTATCTACACGTGACCATGCTCACAGACCATATTCGTGAAAAACAAGCATGAATAACATGTCTATCTGGTCGATGAAAATGAAAATGACTCAAATCTGGTATATATTGAATGTTTATCAATGGTGCCGCATTGTCTATATCAGCAAGTTGTGAGACAACCGGTTATGTTTGACTTAGAGAAACAATTGCCCATGTAAAGGAGCAGATCGCTACATGGCTCCGGAAGTCTATCGGCATGACCATTACGATAAGAGCGTAGACGTCTTCTCCTTTGGGATCATCGTTCAAGAGGTATGAATGGACGTTGTCCGCATGATTTCTCAAATACATACCCATTCCGTCATTTTGCTTCCATACGGTAATACTTTGCTGTTAAAGTCCTTCTGTTCTTGCTGGTCCGCGATGCTGCTTCAATTGCGCTTTTACCATTTGTTCATTGGGAGATGAACTTGCTTGGTTTCATCATATTTCCATATGGTAGTAGAGTTATCAACAGCATGACTTAGTTCTCCCATTTACCCACAGAAAGTCAGGGCAGTACTACTACTTAAGGTAGCCCTTCATAATATAATAACTGTGAGAGCCTACGAATCAGGACCATGCTACTTCATAGCTCTTGATATCTTGGACAAGTGCCCAGAGCTGCTTTGTTCGAAACAAGTTTGCTGTAGATCGCGTACGCGCACCCTTGTGTTCTTCTTTTAGTTTCCTATTTTCTCTTCACATGTGCCCACTTTCTTGTTCCTTAAATGCTGTACGCATGAGTTGCAGTGTAGGTTTGCCGTGGTTTGTACATTCTAAATCGCATAATGTCTATTCATGTCTTCGTTTAGTAGGATACCGGTGTTCTTAAATGTTGCTGTCCCTACAAAAGAGTGACCATGCAAACAAGTGAGTCTTCGTTTGTCTACGCTAATTATTGTACTGACTACTTCCCTGAGCAAGTTGGAGCAGATTTTTGAGGGTGTCTCAGGCTCCAGGTCCAGGATACCGGTCGAAGTTGCACGTAACAGGGCTTACAGTCCTGATGACCGTCCCCAGTTTTCTGCAAAGCATTATCCGCCACACATGAAGAAGTAAGTTTTTGAATATTTCTTGGGTCCTTAACAGAAAGAAAATTCGTCCTTCAGAGGAGATGTATAAGTTCAGAAGAGTGGACTGGTTGCCTGATGTTGCCCTTTTGAGCCAAGAGTTCGGTCCATGAATGCAGGCTCCTTCAACGATGTTGGGATGCGAACCCTCAAGTACGACCCAGCTTCAAAGATATCATAGAGCATTTGGAGGAGATAGAGAAGGCGATGAAAAGACGCTATTGGAGTCCCAAACCAATTTTTTCTGCCGTCTCTGCAGCAACTTGCTGGTATCGCGCTATTCAGCAGCACAAAGCTATTTCGCACAGAGAGAGGGATGGAGACGAAGGTAGCCAACACGGGGGAGGCGCAGGGAAGCTGGTATCGCGCTGTTCAGCAGAACAAAGCTATTTCGCACAGAGAGAGGGATGCAGATGAACGTAGCCAACATGGAAGAGGCGCACGTAATCTGATTCCTGATCGCAAGATAAGTGTTAAGGATATAAGATAAGTGATAAGAATATACAAGGGCTTAGCAAGCATTCCAGGAATTGATCGTTGTGTAAGATTTTACACGCATTTTGAGATGAACGTGAACGTTGTCAAGCACCTCGCTTTATAACCTTTTGAGGTTAGCAGATCCATATCTCCGGTTAAATATTTTAACCTTAACAGGCCGAATAACTGTCCAGTCCATGTTCGATCAACTCGCTGGTGTCCGGCTTTACGGGAGACGTATCACCAAAATCCTTAGTCGATATCAAGTCACTTGGTCGTCGATGGCTGTGTACAGTTATAGACAGTAGAAGTTGAGAGTTAAGTAAGTTGCAACTCATTCGAACACAGTTTTTCTGTTCTTAATATCACGGAGTATAGGATTGTAGTTCTGACAAATTTATCTGCAAAAGGAGTGTACTAGATCTTTTCCTTGACCTTGAGCTCACTGACAACTTGTAATATATACTGGCTCAATTTCATAATAAAGGTCGACTCATTCTCGGGGATGCTAAGAAATTTCCACTTATTGACCCTCTAGAGGTTGAGCAGAAGTTGACCAAAAGGATCGATATCGAAGCTGGTGTGAAAATCCAGATAAGCATGATTCCAAGATCCGACTTCTGAAATGTCTGAACAATTGGCTACCTCAAATCTTGCATCTGTTTGATTGATGTCTAAAGAGCCTCGCGAATCTGAAATCTTCCGGTGCCTAATTAATTTGATTAGAAAAGTAATAATCACAGATTTTCAGTGGAAAGGTTACACTGTTTATCTTTAGCTACGCGGCATTTCTAACCTCGGGTACACCAAAAACCCAGAAACCTCCACACAGATGCTTTCTCGACCGTGATCCTCTCGCTTTGTGTGTTGGTATTCCGAGAATTCATATCTGACTGGCCCTCCATTACTTCAGACGATCCAAAGCTCACAGGAAGACGATATCAACAACAAGAAGAGCAGGTGATATTCGTACGTCGAGGAGACTTTGATGCCCTATGTAGGCTCAACTCTACCTCTCATCGCGACAACAGTATCCAAGGGCGGTCGGAGCTTAAGTGTAGTGATGATTCTTCTCGGGGGGAAGGAATGTAGATACTAATAGTCAGCAGAAGACAAATAGAAGAAGAATACGGTTCGCTACCGTTTTGAAGTAAAGTCTTTTCTGAAGCAGTAGGAGTCAAATGGTCATCGGTACGAGAAGCTGTGGTGTGAGAAGGAAGCATCTTACTCAAATTCAGGCTTATCCTGAGGTTGTAGGTATGCTACTGTACCCCTGAGTGTGGAGGTCTGAGACAAGGCTTTAGTATCGTGTCGAGCACAAGTATTCTCGTGCATGTTAAGCGGTTTTTGTGGCCAACATTTGGGTACGTTCGACACTGAGAATGTCGTGTAGTGTTTCTTCCAGCCCGATATGGTAGGTAGGTAGATGGAGGCTCCATTTGAACACTGACCTGTGCGTTACGTCACTTGGGTAGCTCAAATTACAGCACCGAGGCACTTGAAATTCAATCTTTGCTGCTGATTATACTATCTGGTCCGTGCCTTCTTCCGCTCAGGAAGAGATGCAACATCTCTTGGATTAACAAGCTCTTCACTTTCTAGACCCAAAACTCTTCTTCAGAAAGCGATCTGTTTGCCCTGTTGGTTCCATATAATATAGTGATTCATCGGGAACTTAGTGCGCGATATGAAAAATCTCTCCTGTTTGCAGAAAAGCAATGACATGCGCCAACCACAAAGGAGGAGAAAACTAGTCTGGAATCTGATGATGATATTTAAAGAAGTTCGTTATCACGCTTCCTTCAATGTTTCACCAAGTTGTGTCTGCTCGGCGGGCACTCGCCGAAGTCTTGCGCAGAGTGCATCTAATCTCTTGAACCTGTGGCTCAAACGTGACGTTCTGAAGGCCTGGGTCAAGCAGGCAATTTCGTGTAGCAGTTCAAGCAGATGTGAGGTCTTGAAAGCCCGAGTTAAGCAGACAATTTTGCGGAGCTATCTAAGCAGGTGTGAGGTCTTGAAGGCCCGCGTAAAGCAGACAATTCTGTGGACCTGTTACAAAGGACCTCCATCGTCGTGCCATCTTGAACACAATGAGGAGAGAGAGCTCAGGGGTGATGTCTCATGGCCAAGAGCTCTAACTGTCATGCAGCTGAATCAGCTTCATGCGGAGATTGAAGCTTTGAAGATCAAACTGGAGAGTGACGAGGTGGAAGTCAGGATGCTGAAGGACGAGGTATGTACTCTCAAAACAAAAGCAAGTGGGACACAATCTCCAAATAACAGTAAAGATGCGCCATTACCTGAGAACTCTCTGGTAGAAGAAGCACCTGAAGGCAGCTCCAATGTGTACATAGACTTCTGCATATCAAATATCGGCCATCTAGTCCCGTTAGAGAACAAGTACACCTCCGAGCAAAGAGAGTTTAAACCTCAGACCCTGAGAGAGAGGAGGAGGAGGGATACAACAACAACTCAGGAGGATCACAAAACTGAACGGAACGAGAATTTTGTTCAGCATTCTTCTGAAATCGAAACATCAAATGCTCCTGAACGGGAAGAAGCCAGGAATCATGCTTCTATGACGAGCAGACAGATGAGGGTAAACCGTCTGTGCAGGGAAGATCAGTCGGAGTCCAATTCTTTTGCGTCCCCGAAACATGTGAAGACAAAAGCTAAATTGCAGGAGCATGAGCACTGCTCGTCTCAAAATGGAGAAGATGATTGTACGATCCACAGGGAAAATGGAGTAAACTCTACAGATCTGACGACATCAATAATCGCCAATAGACGCCGGGAGGTACAGCAGAAGTACCAGGAAGTGGAAGGCAAGCTACTGGAGATTCTCCGTAGCCCAAGACGAAGGATCTCGCCAACTATTCCGAGTTCAGATGAAGGCGCACTTTCTATCAAAAGCAGTAGCAGCTCTGAAAGTTCACCTCCGCGCAGTCCGACTTTGTCTTCTGAGCAGGTAGCTGCTACTGTCGAAAAATTCGGCGGTGGTTTCCGTTGGGTGCCTTCTCACAAGCCCGACCATCTACCAACTGACTACCACAACAAGCAAAGGTCTCCAAACCTCACCACTGGCAATAGTACGAGAAATACGTTGTCTCTTGAAGACCAACGTCACTCCACTCCAACGCACATCACTAGAGAACTCCCAAAAATTCCCAAACTCCAAAAAATTCCCAAACTCCAAAAAATTCCGTCGTCCGGTGGAGATTCTCTCATGGACAGATTTGTTCCCATAGGTAGGTGCAGATCTCCTCCTCCGTCTTGGAGGGGTGGAGGTCCAAATTGCATTGCACCCGTTGAAGAAACTGTTGTTTTCACCTCTCAATCTCGTCAAGACACAGATAGCAGTCTACCACACAGACAATCTTTGACCTTGTCTGGAGAAGACACTCAATCAGATATAATTGATGTAGAGCTAGAGACGTACAAGGTCTTCAAATCCAACTCGAACCACATCAGAGAAAGCCATGACATCAGCATGAGGAATGGATCCAACCAACCTCTCAGGCCAGGGACGCGACGAACTAGATTTGCTGTAGAATTTGGAGCAGCAATGTCATCCATGACAAAGCGTGGTCTCCAAAGAGGAGACTCTTTCTGATTTGGCCTGGATTAGATCGAGGTTCTTGCTAGTTAACTCAACGATCGCTACATGTTGCAGTGATGTGGCTCTCGATGTCAAAATCGGTCCTACCTACTGATAAGGCACTTCCAGAAATCCAGGAAGTTGCTGACTAATCTTCAGATGATACAAATAAATCCTAATTTTACTTGAAAATGTCCTCCATTTGAGGATTCAGAAAACGTCAAGTGAGGGATCGAGGAGTGCAGTAACAAATTTCAATCTCTCGTACCATATCAGATTGGTTCTCTCTGTTCTTCAATTCTACCTCCATAGGTCATTTCATTCTTGTCTTTGACTTTGATAACAGAAGTTATTTGAGTTAAGTTAGTGTGCATCTTGCTTGAACCTCACAACTTAATTGAATCGGATGAGCGGATATTGGGATGAATTCTAATTGGAAGTGTGCAGCAACACGTGTTTGCTTGTTTTTTCAGCCAAAAAAACACAAAGGCTTATTCAAACGTGCAACCTGGAAGTCTCATGAAAGCTAAATTCCATATGCATATTGATACGTTAAGAATCATCTATGTTCTAATAATCTCTTCACAATTGCAAGCTTCTACACGTGTAACATAAGATCCCAGCTGCGGACTTGAATTGCATTCTAGTTCCTATTCAATTGGTTGAAACCTGACTTGTTCCTTGTTTCGAGGCTTCATTCTCGGAAAGGTGGCTAATCCTGAATGTCTGGTATCTTCTTCACTATGGTTCATTGTGAGAGTTTCTTCAGAATGTCACCATAAAGAATTCTTCACCACAAACCCGCTTACCCTCGTGAAGGTGACTTCTAAATAGTTTCATAACATTCACTTCTACTTCAATTTGTTACGGAATGACATCTGAGAATGGAGATACCAAAGTTCACCAAAAAATAGTCTTGCGGTACACAAGTCGTGCTCGAATATATATAGGTAGAGAAGAAATACACAAGTAGTCGAGTCACTCTTCACCATAACTCTAAACTCTAAAGTGATGACTAAAGAGAACTGGTGAGTAAAGAATAAAATGTGATTAAGGATTAACTCTCCTGCGCTCACTAAGCGCTAGGAGTATTAGCTTGTGATACTTCATCAACACTCTCCCTTAGGCCGACGTCAATATCTTTGACTCTTACATGAGATCTGAGATATTCAAATTTATCTCTAGGTAAAGCTTTGGTGAAGAAACCAGTCACTTGCTCATCTGTAGGAATATATTGCAGATGCTATTTCTCCAGCAAATATTTTTTCTTGGATGAATGGTAATGGACCTCTATATGTTTGGTCCTTGCAAATACAGGATTGCTAGCAAGTTTAATATGACTGATGTTATATGTGTATAAGATTATAGGACAATCAAATATATATCCCATATCTTCTAATAAGGTGTGAAGCCAAATAGACTCACACGAAGCATGAGGAGCACCCCTACATTCAGCTTCTGTTGATGATAAAGCAACTGAAGGTTGCTTCTTTGATAACCAACTAATTGCAGAACTTCCAAGGTTGAAAATATAATTTGATGTTGATGTTGATCTTGATCTCTAGCACTTCCTTCCCAATCAGCATCAATAAAACCTTGTTCAATGAGAAACCCACCAGTTGGATAGTGAAGGCCAAATTGGATGGAAACTGCACTTCCGTAAAATTCTTTGAATTGGATGAAGACATGGCTTCCTTGGTGTTTGCACAAATTGATTCACTAGACCAACGGTGTAGCTCAGATCTGGTCTAGTAAGAGTCAAATAAACCAAACTTCCAACAATCTGTCTGTACATATTTGGATCAGCCAACAACTCACCATCTTCGGCATTTAACTCAATAGAAGTTGCGAGAGTAGTAGAAATAGGCTTACAAGCCATCATACCAAACTTCTCCAAGATGTTGAGAGAATATTGGCACTATAGTAACCAAAGGTTATTGGCATCTTGAATAAACTCAATAGCCAAGAAGTATTTGAGTTCTCCTAAGTCTTTCATGTCAAACTCTCCCTTCAACTGATCTTGTACTTGCCAAATGAGATCTTGACAACTACCAATAATGATCAGGTCATCAACATAAATGATCAACAAAACCATAGTTATTGTACAACGAATTTTGTACAATGAAGAATCTGAACTGCAAAATTAAAATCATAAAAGATAGGAATGGATAAAATGGATAAAAGATAGGAATTTATCTTTGCATTCCAATCTTGTGGAACTTGCTTAAGTCCATAAAGAGACTTTTTCAATAAGCAAACTTTTTTTGGATATCTTAGATCTTTGTATCTAGGTGGTTGGATCATGTAGAACCCCTCCTCCAAATCTCCATTGAAGAAAGTGTTGTTGAAGTCCATCTGATAGAGCTTCCACTTATTGAAAGAGGCCAATGCTAAGAGAGCACAAATTGATGACATCTTGGCAACAAGGCTGAAAATGTCATCAAAATCAATTCCATATTATTATGAGCAACACTTTGCCCCAAGACTTGCCTTCTACCTATTCATTGAACCATCAGAATGCCTCTTGACTTTAAAAATCCACATGCAACAGTTTGTCTTCTTACCAAGTGGTAAATCAACCAACTCCCATGTTTGTTGGTGATCTAGGGTTGCAACTTCAAGCTCCATAGCTTGCACCCAATCTGCATGATGCATTGCTTCCTAAAGAGAATTTGGTTTTCTTTCTTGTATATTGCTTACTATATATGCATGACGTTGGGCTAAGAAACAATCAACTTGAAAATGTCTCATGGGATATTTACCCCTTGTACTTGTGAGAAATACAAGATAGAGAGAGAGAGAGTCCAATGAATGAGTTTTGCAGAATTTAATAATGAAGTGAATACTCTTGTGTTGTAACCTCAAAGGTAAAACCTCCAGAAGCCAATAGTTGCAAAACATAGGATGTCTATTCATGTTGAATAGTCACTATTGAGTAGGATTAAGTGCTAGTTTAGATCTCCTGATCATGCTACTCTAAATCTTGAGGATAGTAAAATAAAAAGTTGTTTAAGATGCTATAATCTAACACTTCCACTCAAGTGGGAATTTTAGTATTATCCCACTCCTAACATAGCAATATCTTTCTGATGAAGTCCTTTATGTAAAGCCTTTTTGTCAATACATCAACACACATATCTTCAATAGGTAAATAGCTAATACTGATTTCTTCATCAAGTGACTGATCCATAATAAAATGATATTGGATATCAATATGTTTAGTTCTATCATGATTCTTACTAGTGGAAACAATAACTATTCCACTCTTATTATTACAAAACATACTTGTTGTCTTTTGAGGATAACCAATGTATGAAAGTAGTCATCTTATCCATATTGCTTCAATGCTTGCTTTGGTTAAAGCCATGTATTCATCTTCAGTATTTAATAGAGCAACTGACTTTTGCTTCTTGCTTGCCTAGCTTATTGCTCTTTCTACAAGAAGGAAGCAAAGTCCACCAGTAGACTTTTGATTATCCATATTGTCAGCATTTGCTGAATTTGAAAATCTTTGTAAATGCAATGGTGATCCTAAGCAAGAATACTTGATGGATAAATGTAGACTCCTTTGCATTTAGCAGAAAATTTGTTTAAGGCTATCCAATGTGCAGGTCTAAGATTGGACTTGTACTGAGCAACAATACTAACAGAGTAGGTATTATCTAGTCAAGAACATACCAGATATTACCCACATTAAACTTCAAACAACACTTTGATATGGAATGGTATTCATATAAGCTATTTCAGTTGGGGTGATGATCAACAATGAGAGACATGCAATGAGCAATAGGAGTCAAAATACGTTTACAATTGAAAAAATTGAATTGTTCAAGCTTGTTACAAATATAACTGGTTTGGTTGATCTTCAACCATCCTTGTTTCCAATCTTGTTGGAGATGCATACCAACGACATGATAAAATTCACCCAAATCTGTCATTCTAAACTCCTAACTGAGTAAACTCTTAAGTTTTTGGAGTAATGTAAGGTTTGATGTTGTCAATATTAAGTCATCAACATATAATGCTAATATAAGCATGGAAAAGTCCTTGCAAAGAACATATATATTATTATCAACTATATAATTGATAAACCTAATATTTAGTACAACATAGTGTAGTCTCTCATTCTACATACATATGGAATTCTTTAGATCATAAGTAGATCTATTAAGCAAATAAACAAGAGTAGAATAAAAAACAAGTAATCCTTAAGGAAGAGCCATGTAGATCTGCTCATGGATTTTGCCATAGAGAAAAGTAGCAACACCATCTAGTTGATACATCTCTAGATCAAAATGCACAGCCAAGGCAAATAAAATCCACAAGGATTGAAGTTTTATAATTGGAGAGAAAGTCTCTATATAATCATCACCTAGAATTTGAGTAAATCCCTTAGCCACCAGATGAGCTTTATATTTCTCCATTTGACCATTAATAGTGGGTTTGACCTCAAAGACCCATTGATAGCAAACAATAGTCTGGCTAACAGGTAAAGAAATCAAAGTCCAAGCTTGCATTACAGCCATGTTTTGGAGCTCAGCCTAAATAACAACTTTCTAATGTGGAGCATCAGCTCCTGAAAATAGCTGCATTATAAGTAGAAGGCTCACTAAAGGATGGTGAAGCAAATAGAAATGAAAATTTTGTATTATATTTTTTTTAACCTTTTATCTTGTCAACTTCCACCACCTTGTCATACTTCTAATAGCCTTGGAAACTCCAAAACTTAGTGTATGTGAGGGAGTAGGGGGTAGGAAAGAGAACGGATGGGGCCTTGGTCTCCTATGATAATGAAGAAGATCTTGTGAGATCTTTCTCTTCATGGAATTTATTAAATGAAAATAACTGATCTGCCCCAATTTGGTCATCTAGAATGACATCATCTTGTGAGATGATAATTTGATTATCACTCTTGAGTTCCAAGTGGTATCCTTTACTTTCTTCATTGTCACCCAAGAAAATGGGTGATGTTGTTTGAAAATCAAGTTTGGAGTGCAAGTTATCATTGATATGGGCAAAAGCAAGACTTCCAAACATTTGTAAGTGTTTTAAAGATGGCTTATGTCCATACCATAGTGTATAGGAGGTATTTTTGGGAGATAATGCTTTGTTGGGGTAGCAGTTTTGGACATAGTTTGATGTGAGAAATGCTTCTCCTCAATAAGTCTTTGATAAATTTAAACCATATAAAATGCATAGATTTGCATTGATGAGTGTTCAATTTTGTTTTTTGACACTTTGTACCACTAAGGAGTGTAAGATACCACAAATTGTCTCTTTATGCATCTAGAAGAACAATACTTGTTAGAAACATCAGTCTTGTATTCTCTAGCATTATCACATCTTAACAATTTGATCTTTGAGGGAAAATGATGCATTTCAACACATAGAGAATATTATGTAAAATGGGTAAGGGCCTCTGATTTATTTTGCATGAGATACAAGAAATAGTATCTAGAGAAATCATTGATAAATAATATAAAGTATCTAGAACCCAAATGTGTAGGAGTATATATTGTACCACATATATCTGCATGAATAAGACCAAGTAATTCCTTAGCTTGAGTGGCAAGTTTGGCAGAAAATGGTACTTTGGATTGCTTGCCATATAAAGAAGTATATTGAGAGGCAGTTGATTCTTCATTGAGAAATTTGAAATATCTACAAGAAGGCCTTCAAGAAAAGTTGATGAATTGGATCAGTGCTTATGTGGCTCAATCTACTATGCCATAATTCAGAGGAATGATAGACAATAGGACAAGCCCTGATTAAGAAGGGAAGAATGTAATGCCAAGTTTATAAAATTATATTGTCAAAGGGCATGTAGCACTTAAAGTGTCTTGACTATCACATAAAACACAATGTTGTTTAGTCATTAATGCAGATCTTCCTGCAAGATCCAGCTATTTGATGGAGAAAAGATTTCTCCTTAAACTTGGGATGTGCAACACGTCCTTCAGAATTTTTGAATCACCTTGGGGAAGACAACCATTCAACTGACTAGAGCCATTGATATCTTGAGTGGAGTTATCACCAAGATAGAATTTTTCAGGTGTGGCATAAGGTTGATTAGTAATAAAAAAACTATCTTTTGAGTGACCCATGTTATAAGTGGCTCCCAAATCAAGATACCAAGAATTATCTTGGCTTGAAGAAGATATTGTAATGTAAGCAAGTAGAGTATATAAATAATTGGCAGAATGTGCTTGAGCTTTTGACCATGAATTTGCTGCAAATTCATGAGCAATTCATTTTCTGCAATCCTTGAAGCAATGTCCAATTAGATGGCAATAAAAACATTCCATTTTCTTGTTGTGATTTTTTTGATTGATTATAGAAGTCCCAATGAAGATTGTGAAGTAGTTGACGCACTAAAGGAGCAATTTTGGCCTTGTAGAAATTATGATTCTTCTAGTTCTCTGCATTGGACCTATTTCTTGAAGGAAAATTTCCCTTATAAGTACTAGAATGTCCCTTATAAGTATATTTCCCCTTATAAAATGTAGTTGTGTGCTTAGACATGTGAGTATTTAACATTATCTCCTCTAGAAGGAGATATGTTATTAGCTTCTGCAAAGTCAGATTTTGTTGACCTCTTGTAATGTTCCAAGGATAGGAGAACTCACTCACCCATACTTGTCTGAGCTTCCAATAAGAAGATTCCCAAAAGATCAAACTTGTTTGACCAACCAGATAGGACAAGGATCAACATATCACCAATCCATACAACTAATCTAAGGTTTAGCTTGTTGACATGTCACCAATCTATGTATTTGATCCAAGAGTGGAGCTCATATTGTCTTTATTATATAGCAAAGAGGATTCACTCAAAAGGAGCTTCATCCTTGGATCAAGATACATGAATTTATGACATGTCAATCAATATCTTATTTGGTTGGTCAAACAAGTTTGACTAGAAAGAATCTTTGGGAAATCTTCCTATAAGAAATTCAAAACAATGTGGGTGAGATTATGTTGGAAAGCTCTCAATGAGACAAACAAAATAGTGAGAAGAAATTCCTTTTCTTTTAAAATGGAATTAACCTTTATTTTTTGAGGTCTAATTTATCCATTTAGGCCTCCAAAATTAGCATTGAAATTTCCAAGGTGTTTTTAACCTCTACTTTATCAATGGAAGTACTCTTTTGATGATATTCCTATGCAATCTATTTAGATCCATCATATATAATATCATTTCAGATATCACCAAGCTAATTTCCATCTCTAGATAATATGTCTAGCTAATGGTATTACAAATCTCCTTCCTTTTAAGACACAACATCCTTGACACAACATCCAATGCTCAAAAGATTGCACTAACACCAATGCATGGTTCAAGTTAGCTGTTAGCTCTCATGTTCCCACATACAAGGGGTACCCTTTCCAAGGTATGATATATTCCATACGCGGATGGTGATTACCACGGATGTATTTGTAGAGAATGTGTTTGACTTCACGTTCTTCCATGCCATCAATGAGTGTTGTACAAGGTCTAACTTCTTGTATGGAAGGAAAGTGGGGTAGTTAATGTGTATATTGGTGTAGTAAGGAAACATGGAACATTGGATACATCTTCTTGTGTGGTGGTAGCTTGAGGTAATATGCCATTGCACCAATTTGATGGAGGATTGGAAAAGGCCCGATTAAATGAGGTCTAAGTTTACAAGGGCCAAATAACATGAGGTTGGTTGTGGAAAGCCAGACTTGATCTCCAATATTGAACTCCATGATGTGCATTTGCATATTTTTTTTGGTTGATTTGGGCAATCTATAACTTTTGCTTGGCATTCTACACACCTTGTTGGATTTTAGAAACAAAAGTGTTGACAATGTCAACTTTTGTAATAACTGGGCGGATCTTTACCAAGATTGAAGGTATGAAAGGGTGCTCTTCATACATGAGGAAGAATAGTGTGACCTATGTAGAGGCTTTCACTAAATTTTTATAGGAAAATTCCACCAATATAAATAAGGTGTGCCATCTTTCTTTGCTCCTCTAAGATCAAGCCCCTGAGCATGTACTCAATAGTGCAATTAGCCTGCTCTATTTGTCCATTGGTTTGTGGATGGTATGTTGTGGACTTGGCCAGTTTGGTTTTGACAATGCCAAAGAATGTTTCCAAAACAAACTAGTGAATTGAGTGCCTTGATCAATGATGAGCACTCAAGACAAGACATGGTGAGAAAAGACTGCAACTAAGTACATTTGAGCTAATTGTAGAGCAATCATGTCCTTGGTTGTAGGACATATATGTATTATTTTGCTGAGTCAATCTACAAAGACTACAATGGAGTCAAACCTTGCGGTGGTTTTGGGCAATTCACAAATGAGATCCATGTTGACTTGTTCCCAATATTAAGTAGGAGTAGGGACGGGTTGAAGGAGTCATGTGAGAGCTTGATTAGAGGTTTTATTTTTTTGATAAAGTTGGTAGATTGAAACATACTCCATCACATTGTTGCTCATCTTGGGCACAATAATAATGGCATTTGATTGCATTTAAGGTCTTGTCCACTCCAACATGATCCACAATGGCAGAAATGCATCCACCATTATGTTAGGATGGTGGTTCTTAGGTTTAGGGCATCCAAGCTCCATAAGTTGCCATTGTGGAAGGTTAGTTCTTGGGTATTGATTATACATTTGGATGATTAAGCTCCTATAATCTATGGGTTAGTCTTTATAGAAGTAAGAATCCTTGGCCAGACTTCTAGGTTCATCTTGACCTCTACCACCAGATTTTTCACCATAAGCATTCTAGTGAATGCATCTACAAGTTATTTCTTGTCTTCTATATACGTGATCATCATGTTGAACCATTTTCTCCACTTTGCACACCAAATCTATCAACAAGATATAATTTTCTATGTCTTGAGGTAGACTAGAGGTTTGTGGTTTGTCTCCACTACAAATGCCTCCTTGCCAAGATAGTGTTTCCAATGCTTGGTTTCAAGAACAATGACCAACTCTTCTTGTTTGGTGGTATGATAGTTGCATTTTGTTGGTAATAGATTCTAAGATAAATATGCAAGTGGGTGCCATTTGTCATTCCATTCTTGTTGTAGGATTGCTCCTATTGCAATGCTTGATGCATCTATAGCCAACTTGATTGGACATTTTGGGTAGTACCATTTCAAGTGCATGTAATAATGCATCTTTCAATGCTTGAAAGGTCAATTCTTGTGGGGTTCATTACATTCACTTCTTCCTCTTGCCAAATAGTGCTGTTAGAGGTTGTGTAACCTCGGAGAAATTCTTGACAAATCAATGATAGAACCTTGTTAATCCCAAGAAACTCTTGAGTTGAGTTTGATGGATACAAGTATGGATACAATATATCATTCATCAAACGCATGATAGTGGCTAGTGCATTGGTGAGGCCAAACGGCATCACCAGGTACTCAAAGTGACCATACCTTGTTTGAAAGGCCATTTTGTGTATGTCTTCCTCCAAGCTCTTGATTTAGTTGTAACTGCTATGTAGATCAAGTTTGGTGAAGTGTTTTGCCCCATTGAGTTGATCAAATAGGTCATCCATGTGAGATAATGGATATTTATTCTTTACCATTTGTTGATTTAGGCCCCAATAGTCAATGCACATGCACATTGTACCATCCTTCTTCTTCACAAACAAGATAAGAGCCCCAAATGGTGATACAATGGGTTGGATAAACCTTTCTATATTATATCCTTGATTTGAACTTTAAATTCCTTCAACTCATGAGGTGATAGTTGATATGAGGCTTTACAAAGAGGCATCTTCCCAAGAAGTATCTGAATTTTATGATCTACTTTCCTTTTTGGTGGTAATCTTGAGCGTAAATTATCCAAAAGACATCTTCAAACTCATTGACCATATCTTTCAAATTCTCAAGAATTTTTTCATCGAGTCATGATCTCTGGAATTTTGTTACTAATCCCATGAAACAACTATCTATATTATTGATAGTTGTTGTACCTATGACACAGAGAGGCAATTCTTGCCTTTGCAATATTTCTTTATCTCCAATGATCTTCTATTGACTAGTTCTCACTACTTTCTTTCTCCAATAAATTATGGGGTTGTAGTGCTCTATCCATGACATGCCTAAGATCATATCATAATGAGCTAATCATATCATTCACCACTCAATTTCTTCTTGATACTCTCTTACAAAGAGTGCTACCTTTCTAGGTAACAACTCAATCTTCTTTGTGTGACCATTAGAAAACTCTACTTCTTCATTCTCATCCTTCTTTGGTTTTATCTCCTCCACCTTATTGCAAGAAAGTGAGACAAGAAATTTTCTATAGTTCAAGGGTCTATCAATACTCTCACTTGATTTCTTTCTAGGAATCCATTTATAATAATAAGTTGTGCATTTGTCTTTTTCAACCTTTATGCATTTTTCCTTTTCCTCCCACCACTTTTACTTTTCACCATTGAGCCAATAAGGCCGTGAGGTACATTTATGGGCAATTTTCAACATCCAATGTGATTTCAACATCCTCCTCTTCAATTTGTCTCTCCATTTTGTTCAAAAGTTGCATGTATAGAAGAAAAGTGCATCTAGGAAGACAAGCATGAAAATTGATGGCTATATGCCCAACTCAACCATAATTGTAACAATGTCGTTATTCTGCTTGAGCATCTTCTCCTCATGGGACTCCATCTCTCCTTTCTTCAACATGTCCTTGTCTTCCTTAGAGCAATCATGCTCCTTGGTCTTGGAACTAAATGTTGCACAATTCTACAAGAACTAGTCCACCAAAGTGTGGTGTTTTAGCTCAATAATGTTGAGTCAAGACTACCTCTTCACCTCCTCCAAGTGCCCCTAATATTCTTTAAGTACATGAAATGGCTTCAAAAATAATGCAAGGATTTGTACTATTACCTCTTGGTGAATTTGCTTGTGTTTGAAATTTTCAAGAGCTTCTATTGGATTCATATTGATTATTGTGACATGAAGATTGAGAAATGCCTCTATGTACTCTTGTATGCTATTCTTTTGCTTCATCCTCCATAGTTGGGTTTGAGCCATTTGCATAAAATCCATGGGGAGGGAGGGAGGGAGGGAGGGAGGGAGGGGGAGGAGGAGGGGGTTTTGACCTCAAAGGCTATCATTTATTGATAATATTAATAATCAAAATTATGGATTACAAAATCCCTAAACATCACTTTTAGTCTAACCACATATTGGATTTCTACTTGAGTGTTGAAAAGGAGAGGATTTGGTATATTCAATCTATTATATCATAACAGAATGTAAATTATCAAATCCCACTCTCTGTCGTATATCACCATAGGTAGAATCACCAAGTTTGGCAAATTCATCATTATGTCCATGAGCTCTACTCCAAAATGGTAAATAAGATATACTTTCACTTGCCATGTTAGATGTACATAATCTTGATATGGAACATATTCAAGAATAAAAAGTAAGGTGCAAGGAATTTTCTTCTATGCAACTCCATCCCATCCCTTTCCTCTCTCTAAAACATCCCCAATCTTCCAGTTGCACTTATGTTTTCTCTCCTCAAAATTACTCAATCTTAGTAGTTTATGGTCCTCCAAGAGGGGTGATCCACTCTCTTGGATTAAAACAACTACTTTGATAACATTGTAATGTTCCAAGGATAAGAGAACTCACAAGAGAAGAAACACAAGAGAAACACAAGGCTTCATCTCTCAATACTTTGATGCCCCAAAGGAGCACCTTTATCTTTATTATATAGCAAAGAGGATCTACTCAAAGGGAGCTCCACCCTTGGATCAAGATATATGGATTGGTGGCATGTCAATAAGCTCCACCCTTAGATTAGTTGCATGGATTGGTAACATGAAAATCCTTGCTTTATTTGGTTGGTCAAACAAGTGTGATCAAAGAGAATCTTTAGGGAACCTTGCTATAGGAAACTTAGAACAACGTGAGTGAGGTACCATTGGAAAGCTCTTGATAAGAAAAACAAGCAAGAGAGAAGGGAATGCCTTTTTACATAAGGGTGAAGAGGAGAAATTGTTCATTTTTCATGGCCTCATTCATCTCTTTAGGCATCCAAAATTGGCTCTGAAGTTTTCAAGGTGTTTTTGGCCTTTGCCCTATTAGTGGAAGTATTCTTTTGGTGACATCTCTATCTAATCTACTTAGATCATCATATATAATATCTTTCCAGATATTATTAAGCCAATTTCCAACTCTAAATAATATGTCTAGCAGATTGTATTAGATCTCTCAATGAAGTTAGAAGGGTTATGAAACTATTTGGCATGCTGCACATCATAGCAAGCATTTGACTTTTGTCAAAATTTTGTACTCCTATAGAAGATAGTAGGTCAACTAAAGTTCTCAAGCAATGAACATGTTTAGTAACGTTGTCACCTTCCTTCATTTTCAGCATCTGAAGTTCATCTTGTAGATATATTCACGTTACAACATCTTGAGCTTTATGTAATTGCTCAAAAATAGTCAAGGCTTTTGAAACCAGGGAAGAACTTACATGAGGAATCTGATTCATCAAGTCATCAAGTTGATTAATGCAAAAGTATTATCATATTCCAGTTAGCAATACTACCAGAGCCTGTCAATGGCGACACGGGAACTGTAGCAATTATTTGATCAGCCTATGCTGGAGCAGCAATAGGGTGAGTAAGACTGATGTTGAGTACCATCTACTATCCCCATGAGCCCTATAGCTTGGAGAAAAAGGCTCATTCATAGTTTACAAATGAAATAATACATCCTATTAAACTTCAGATATCTTTGACATTGTAGTTTGCTGCATCATCACAACATGTGTTGAATAAAATGAAGGAATTCTAAGGTAAGTGTAGAGACCTTGAAAATTTTAGTTGCATGTAAGCAAGTTAAATAAATAACAGTTTTGTGTCATTATTAAAAGTCAAGCAGAAGCATGGCCTTCAAGATGAAAAGATTTAAACTAAACCCTAAACCCTAAAACTCAAAGAATATGTGAGTTGGGTTTGCCAGGTTGGGTCGGGTAAATTTGGTACTTTCATGAACTAGTACTCTTGTAAGTGCTTTAGATTCTCATGAATCTAAGTTCAAGATATGGGTTGCCAGAAATTACCATACGACAATCAAATCAAGGTAGATTGATGAGTTGGTTTGCATTGATTATCAGCGGGATTCAGTTTTGCAGGTTGCTCTTCTTGGAATGTTAAAAATTTTAAGGTTAAGATTGTTCACCAAGCAATTTCATCAGGAGAATTTCTCTCTTGAAATTGCTATAGAAATTACCCAATTTTGGATTCAAGATCTTGGCTCAGCGGATTTGAATTT
This sequence comes from Lunularia cruciata, assembly GCA_948567375.1. Taxonomy (NCBI): domain Eukaryota; kingdom Viridiplantae; phylum Streptophyta; class Marchantiopsida; order Lunulariales; family Lunulariaceae; genus Lunularia; species Lunularia cruciata. The sequence goes on along the minus strand of OX419756.1, from coordinate 54,872,134 downwards.
GGAGAATTTCTCTCTAGAAAATGTAGTCAACAGATTTTCAGAGAATAGAAAGGAGTCCTCTCATATCCTCCTGAAATTCTGAGACACTGAGGAATCAAAAAACTAACAATAAAGTTTTCTAAATGAACTTTGATACCATGTGAGAAATACTAGATAAAGAGAAAATAGAGAGAGTTCAATGAATGAGTTGTGCAGAATATAATAACTCTATAAAATACTCTCTTGCTATAATTTCAAAGGTAAAACCTCTAGAAGCCAATAGCTGCAAAAGAAAATAGGTATATTCATGTTGAATATTCACTACTTACCATGATTAAACGCTAGTTTAGATCTCTTGATCATGCTACTCTAAATCTTGAGGATAGTAAAATAACCAGTTTTTTAAGATGAAAGAATCTAAAAGTACTTGTCCTTTGCTGTTTAGGCTGAGATGTGGTACTTGTAGACTCAACTAAATTACTTGGAATTCTTGAACTATGTGGTTGATAAACCATTTGTTCTAGCAAAGGAGTAGTATTGGATAAAGTAGGGAGTAAATTTCCTATAGGTTGAGAGTCTTGGACTTATGGCTTCTCAACAACCTGTCTTGACCAAAGATTCACAAATGGCTGAGATTGAGAGTGCTCACTAGAAACACTAGGAGCACTTGAAGTACTATCCTGTGGAACAAAAATATTACTACTGGACCTATCAAAGGGGTAGAGGATGCTGTAAGTGGTAAATCAGATGTGCAACTTGTAGGAGCCTGATACCAGGATTTTAACTCCTCAAATACAACATCTCTTCTGATAATAAAAATATCAAATCAGGGTTATAACACCTATTATCCATTAAATTTGAGGCATATCCAAAAAAGATACATTTTTTTGCTTTAGGATCTGCCTCTTCTCACAAGGAACATGAACAAACAAAATACAACCAAGAACCCTTAGATGTGATAAATCAGGTTTCTTACTTGTAAGAGCTTGAAAAGAGGTCATTTTGTACATTGTTGCAGTAGGAGATAGATTCATCAAGTAAATTGCACAATTAACTGCTTCTGCCCAATAGTACTCGGGCCTTGGGCATTGCCTTCTCATTGAGCATGGCTCTTGCAACTTCAGCAATATGTTGGTTCCTCCACTCAGCATCCCTATTTTGTTGAGATGTGTAGTTGCAAGTAACTTCACGCTTGATACCTTGCTCATGCAGAAAAGCATCAAATTGGTTTGAAATAAACTCTCCTCCATCAGAATCTAGACTTAGGATGTTATAACCATATAGTTTCTCCACAAGCTGCTTGAATATTTGGATAACTAAAAGTAGATCCAATCGAGCTTTCAGAAGGTAGACCCAAATGTATCTTGAAACCTCGTCAATAAATGAGATAAAATATTTAGAGCCTTTTAAACCCCTTTCTGAAGCAGTCCATACGCGTCTGTGTGGATCAAATTTTACACCATGGATGCCCTTGTACCATGCTGCTTAAAAGGTTGTCTAGCTTGCTTACCGAATTGACAAGCCTTACAAACCCATGTAGGCAAAGGATCAGAAAATATTGGAAGCCCCCTAACCAGATTTGAGGTAGATAGCACCTTTAATCTCTGTAGGTTCAAGTGACCCACTCTTTTACGTCACATCTCAAGATCTGAAAAATCAATCTGAAAAATCAAACTAGCCATAAATAAACATAGTATTTTGATTTGTAACAGTGGGGATCTTGATGTCTAATTTAAACATCCTCCCAATTTAAATCCAAGATTGCATCCTTTGGGGATTGCAAATTTCTCATACTTGTCTACAAACACCTAATCTTGGTTAAATAAAACCTGAAAACCGACCCCTCTAAATAATCTGGCCTATATAAACTAAGTTCTTGGTGATTGTAGGTACATGAAGGACTTCTCCTAAACCACTAGAATTCCCAGATTGAGATGAGAAAAGGATACTGCCTGTTTGAGTAATAAGATGTTCAATATTATCACCCATATTCACATACAATAATTCCGATAATGGTTTCTTTAGATGTGGAAATACTAGCCTGATAGGTCATATGCTTGGAGTTGGAGCACATTGTGTCGATGAACCACTCTTCTTCACCCTTGGTCATCAGTACAGCAGTATGAGTCATCATTAATAGATGATCTTCAGAGTAGGAATCCTTCTTCATATAGTTCTCATAAGGGAGTTTACCAGTTCAAATATATCTTGCTTCTTGAGACAAGTCTTCTCATAATGAGACTTTGAGTTACAATACTTGCAGAATCTCTCCATTGTGGACTTGCCTTCTGTTGCATATTGTCTTTGTGAGAATTGACCTCTACCAACAACACCCCCACAAAGTGAACTTCCATGTCCTTTGCCTCTTGCACTAACTCTCCCGCAAACAAAACCTGATCTTGAGCAACAAGACCATTACCACCACCTTGCAGCCGCATCTCTTTAGAGACTAACATTGGGACATTTCTTGGCCTTTCAAGAATGCAGACATTCTATATTTCCATTCAGAATAATTGTTCTTAGTCAAGGCCTCACCTGTGATGCCACCATAAATATAGATTTTAGTACTCGTAGTATAAATTCTGAAAAATCAGATCACTTGATATTTAGACGTCCTGCCAAATTGAACTCAAAGGCTCTCACCATCTCTCTTCTGCTCTTATACCATGTTGAGAATGAAATGAAACCTTGAGAATGTAGATACCACAGTTCACCAAAGAATGGTCTCGCGGGACACAATTACTGCTTGAACATATATAGAGAAGAAATACACAAGAAGTAGAATCACTCTTCACCGTAATTCTAAAGTGAACATATATAGAGAAGAAATACACAAGAAGTAGAATCACTCTTCACCGTAATTCTAAAGTGCTGACTAACGAGAACTGGTGAGTAAAGAATAAAGTGTGACTAAGGATTAACTCTCCTTGCTTTCACAAAGCGCCAGGAGTATTAGCTTGTGATACTTCATCAACACAATTTAGGGAGCGAGAGAGAGAGTTAGTTCGATCATGAAGTATAAAAAGATGATAGAAATGAAAATCTTGTATTATCAGGATTCTGACTGACTTGCCTAAATTTTTCTCATAATCAGAATGCTCCTGGCCATAATCAACTTACATGAACTGTCCAATGCATCCTGTGTACTTTAAGTGTGAAGTTTTGAAGTTTTGAAGTTGTGATGTCTGCATTCAAGCTAGCTTCCTTACCGTCTGTTATCTTAAATGAAAGATCTGTCATGTTCTAGACTAGAGTTCTGGTCTGTTGGAATTGAATTTGTCAGCTGCATCAAGGCTTCGATTAAGATCCTAATCATGTTATGCCGGCAGTTCTTTGTAGTTTATGATTCGAGTCTCTACCACTGCAAACAGCACCCGAAATTGGTAAGTTTTGCTTGTTCCATTACGTTACAGTTCGCGTCTATATGTATATCATGAGATCCATCTTAATTGAAATATTGCACTAAGTAATCATACAGAAGTCAATTCGAACTATAGATTACTATCGTACGTAATTATAATGTGTAAAGAAATTCTATCAGGTAGTGCACTATATCTATTCTATTTGGACTTCCACTGGTGGAAACGGACACTCGCCCCTTTCATTCAATGTAAAACATAAACTTGTTAAGTGAAGTCTTTCCTCTTCCATGAGGTTAACGGATGCTCCCTATGATTAATGAGAGGATACCCTGTGCACTCACGGTATATTCTGGAACTTGGAGTTCCGCACAATTGAGCTGTCTGCTCACTAACGTTACTATCATAATGTTCATCGAGTTCGGTACCCCGACGGCTAAAAGTAAAACGCTCCGACTACTTTGTCATAGATATATATATACATACTTGGTCTAGTGATTGGTACTTACATTAGGGTGTACTCACTCCTACAAAAGATGTTCAGTTTAACTAAAGCAGTGGATAATGTTCTGATATACTCCAGTTGCAGATGCTGAGCAGTGATGATGAAGTCTTAGTACTTAGGCACTCTCCTTCGCATGAATCCGGGATTTTGCAAAAACATGCAGCGGAGTGGCCCTATGTGAGGTCAGTTTGTTGACGTCCATGGAATCATCCGCAGTCGTGCTTCTGGTACTTGCCCACTCAAACTGCTGGACCAGGGTTCCAATAAGGATTGAAATTATAGTTGTGGCTTGAGCGTTCCCAACACAAAGGCGTTTCCCTCCACCAAAAGGTGTGATTCGAAAATCCTTTATACCTAGATCGATGTCCCGGTCTCCCAGACAGCGATCGGGGTCCCAACATTCTGGGTCAGACCACACTTTCTTATTCATCCCAATCCCCCACTGGTTTACGACAACCTGAAATGAAATAGGATTTTAGGTCAAACTAGTACTTCATGCATCTAGCTGGAAAGAATCCAATTACACCTTCAAAGCTTCCAGTGTTAACGTTCAAACAATAATCTAGCTATAGGTCAAGTTAAATCAAGCTTCCAGAGTAATATACTGTCCAACAATCAACCACATATCTCCTCTAGTCGAAGAAATGTCATAACAATTGTTACAGTAAATTAAAGAAAACTTGATCCACATTTGCACTGGCAATGACATGGATACTCACATCCCAACCCTTTGGGATATCATATCCACCGAGGGTTATGTCCGTTTCGACCAAGCGAGCAGGCAATGTTGAAACTGGACAGTGTCTTCTCAAGGTCTCCTTGAAGACGGCATCAAGCAAAGGCAAATTCGGCAAGTCATCTTCATTCATTATCCTATCTCCCACCTCGTTGATGATCTCATTATAGAGACGTTGCTGCCAAACCAATCACAGAGTTGTCCGATAGTCAATAGGAGGTGAACAGTTCCCTATCCGTTTGATTATGAATAGAGCTTCAGCTTTTGAAATATAGCATTGGTCTAACTTGATACACAACTGATTCGAGTCACTTGAAACACTGAAGATCCAACGCGATCGACTACATGGGAATTCACATAGAAGACTCACCTGAATATGTGGATGAGTTGCCAATTCACACATAATCCACTCGCTAGTAACTACAGAGGTGTCCACACTTGTAATAATGGATTCCCATGCTAGCTGACGGACTTGTTTTTCTGTGAGGTCTTTGGCTGCATCTGACAACAGATACTCGGCCAAGCATCCCGGTGTCGGCCCCTGTAGCAGAAAATTTGGTGACTAAGGATGAGGGGTTTCTCCCATTAATGCAAGTTTGTTTGCTTGATATAGGGTAGACAACTCTCATGAACACGGGGAATGCCTTACCTTTTCCTTGCAGATGTTTAGCAGCCCCTGTATCATCGTGTCTTTCCGCACTATTATAAGGTCTAACTTCCTCTTCATGCTGTTGTTGGGAACCCAGCTGAACATTGGCCACATATTTCTCCAATCCGTAAGCATGACGGTACTTATTGCATCAGTGATTAAAGTTTTGACGATCAGGGGTACGGAAATTTCGCCAAGTCCTGGAAGATCAGCCTCTTCGGGGCCAAATCCAAGTACCTGTTTTCGACACATACCCAAACAGTACGTATAATATGTCAATGACATGATATCGACTGTCAGGAAAAGAGCGACGTAGAGACCATCATCAAGACCATGTCGTTCGTGGAGAAATCCAGCTTCTGGTTCTTAGTTAAAAAGCTGGCCATCGACAAAACAAAAACGAGAGAAAAACTGGAGAAGAAGTTAAGCTAGCTACATAGATAGTACCTGCCGCATCGCGTAGGGAACTAGCGTGTCTTGCAGTAATTTGCGCATAGCTATGTCAGCGCCCTCTACAGGCATTCCTTTACGCATTCTATTTACCATGCCGCTGATTGTTTCCACTCGGATTGCCCTGTTTGCTTTCTGCAATCCAACAGAAGAGCCTCTTGTGATTTACCCCTATATAGACCCAGAGCTCGTGTCGCCAGCACACTACGTCAAGCCACATTCGAGACAACACTCAAGATTTTTATGAGGAAATTGTAGAGATTTGAATTCTGTACCTGAGGATTTGACCCCGTGAGCTGGCCAACCATCACCTTCTTGAGCAAGCGATGTTCATTACCGTAATCGGACATGGAAACCATAACCTTGTCCGAAGAGAGAACTTGGAAAGCAGTTGGCAATTGCCGCTTGGAAATTGAATCATATTTTGTGACCAGAACCTACATTAGCAACGGTGAGAGAATTAATTATGATTATGGTATACAGCTAAGCATGATAAACCGCCTCCCTATATGTGAAAGACGTGAAAATACGAGCCCAAAATCGCACACTTGCCAGTGCTATCTCCTCGCACTCATGATCGGTAAGGTAAGCCGAGCAACATGGCATCAAAATCAAGATGTACTTCAGAATTCTAAGACGTCTTTTTCTGATGTTTAGAACTTACTGGAACGAAGAGAAACCAAGCTGTCAGCTTCACGTCATTAATTTCAGATGCAAAACCATACAATCCCTCACGATTCATTACATGAATCTAAAGCTTAGGTTAGTAGAGGACCCGTACTTCACAGACCTGCACTCCATTTGTCAGCCCGAGTGTGATCTGCGGAGTAAGGGTCAGCTAGATATTAGACGAATGGATTTCTTGGTGAAATTTGTTCTTACTTCTTTGGCAAGTGCCGCCGAACTAACAACGACTACATTCCTGGCTCCCGCTTTGTACCGGTAGATGGGGCCATACTTCTCTGCCCACGCTGTATAAGTGCGCTGAGGCTCAATCTTAACTTCTCTCAGCAGTCGGATGTGGCCAATTATTGGAAGACCCCCAGGAAGAGCTACAATCCAGAGAGCAAACCAAAGGAGAACAATCCGCGAAGACTCAGATGAGACTTGAAGAAAGAAACTCACAGCGCATTGTCTCTCTCTTGACTGTACAAGAGCACATGCACGGCACACATGAAGACCATCATAAACCGATGGATATTCACGCACCTTGCGAGTTAGTTAAACCATTACTCTTTATGATCTAGATATTATGATTACCTATGCTTCGGTACATACCAAATATCGTTTTTCATGCACATCCACGGATCAAACACCGTAATCGGTTTCCTCAGCAGACCATTGCTCAGGAAACATTATACTCCCAAATAATCCAACACAATATGAGATGGTGAACGTACTTCACTAAACACTTCCACGTACAGAAAGAGCGAATGAACTGTGAATCAGATGCATACCTGGAGGCAAATTCTTCTTCTCTTTGTAGACTCGAGAGAAAATGAACCATCCCAGGGCAATGGCAGTAAGAAAAGTCGTCAAATTTGGAATATCCATGTTGGATATCTTCAGACCGTCTCCAGCACGTACTAGTTTCAAACTAGTTAACAAACTTATTGCTTTTGTCTCAAAGGCTTCCAGCGATGCATTAAACTGCTCCATGAGTCCCGAGTGCATATACTGCTCCATCTAAAAAGGGACATGATTGGTCCGGATCTTTCTGTCATGACTTAGTGGCATGGATGGTACGCAATCTGAAAAGGGTCTAATCAACCACTCGTGCTTGCTATAACTACAGATCTACGAATTCACACCAGAGCTCAAGCTTAAAAGTCGAAACAGCGTGTCCAGAAGCTAAGCAAGCCAAACACATAAAGAGTCACTTCCTGATATACACATCATCTTGACTGAGTCTGAATTCAACGCCTACTGAATTTACCAAGCACACTTACTAATTATAAAGCACAATCTCCTCTATTTCAAGTACTAAGTGGTACAAGAAAGCAAGAATGGACGTTCCCAACTCTATCAAGCACACTGCAGGTCAATTTGGTCTCCGTAAAATTAAAACTGATTGGTACGGAGGAGCAAGAATGCATTTCATTCGCACGATACAACTCTACCAGGAACATTGCAGCTCAATCTTATCTCGTAAATAATATTTGGCACAAAAGAGCAAGAATGAGAGCATTATATCTAGGATATCCTCACTGCAACATGCATGTCAGTAATATTGCTAGAGGTAACAGCACCCTCGGACCTCTTTATGAATTTCTCGAAGGTGACAGGAACTCAATATGAAATCTCAAGGTTTGATCAGTAGAAAGGAATCGAATTGCCCGAATATTGATCATGGAGAGAATTCCTACCGTTGCAACCCGCAGAATTGTGCCGGTAGAATCCTGCCCTTCGCAAATTGTGGAGAGAACTGTGGTCATGCACTGATCTTACATCTCATCTCCCCTTGGGCCTGCTTAGGAGCTTCAAATCCATGCTGTTTCTCATCTTTGACGCCGTCTGACTATTTATAATGTTCTTTCTAATCACTAACACCCCAAGTATGAACTTGATTCTCTAGCCCATAATCCTCTTTGATCATTCGGGGAATTTGGACACATTCATCCTGAGGATGTGGGTGCTGCCGTTGACAAGAAGGCACGCGATCAACTGAGACAAAACTGAGCTGGATTTGGAAATGCTCCGGGCACGTTCCCACTCAATAGGACACTCGATGCTATATTCGAATCTGCTAGGAAGGAAAAATCCAAACCAATAATGCTGATGTGGAGTTCAGCATCAAGCAAGGGCTTGTCAGCTCGAGAGATGTTGTGAGAACCTTTTGCATTTGGAGTTCCGCATAGAATGAACATGAAGTGGCATCAATATCGTCCGTCTTGCATTTGATATACAGTATTTGCCATTGCAGCTGGCCATGTAATCGGACCGGGTTTCATTCATGATACCTTCAATGGTAACATTATATGTCTGTCTGTCTGTCTGTCTGTCTGTGTTGTGGACACTATATGCCACTCTTACGTTTAGCCATTGAAGTAGTGTGTGTATTAGCTTTGCAGAGCTTTTGAAACATAATCTGCTCCAGTGAGAATGCTTTCTTGGAGTGGGAATGAATACCAAGGGGAGTGTTGTGCATGGAAATTCAACTTGTGTTCATTTAGTGCGATGTGAACTACCTCAACTTCTCATTTACTGAAGTGTTTAATTTATAATTTCCTACATCTATAGCCAGAAGATTCACACATTCATCTTTAATTATTTCAACTAGCACTGGGTAAAGGATGTACGGAGGTGAAATGCGGCTATTTCTTATGAATTGCACCTTGCATTGTGCAATCCTGATATATTAATCTGGAAGAAATGTAATAAAATGGATAATTTGGAAATGAAGGTCCTTTTACTTTTTGCCTTGTCAAAATACACTCGTTATATCAATTCAAACTCTAATCAAACTTAGTCACTTCAAGAAGATTGGGCTAAAAACAATTTAAAAAAATTAATCCAGATGTTTAGATCTTTCCCCAAAACAAGTCCGGACCTCATTTGCGGTCTAAACTTGAACACTGAGAATCTCAATATCCTCACCTTTTCTTTGAAGCTCTAGACACTTCAAAATACAAGAGATATCTCTAGACCCTTTTCTAGTCTAGGCATAATCCAAGTCCCTCATTACAAGTCCAAATCTCAAGTTAATAATAGAAGTCAAGACCTCTCAAAAATTTATGGCTCCGGACTCTTTTACCTACCAAGGTTTGGACCATCATTACTCAGTCTGGACCTTAGTACTTTTATAGTCCGAACCAGAGCCTTCTAGAGTTTGGGCCCTTTGGAGAGCTTGTTGTTGTTGAGGTCTCGATGTTGTAGAAGAGGTCTTGATTATAATCATACAATTCTGATACCTTTTCTATGTGGTCCAAACCTTTGTAAATATATAGACTCCATACCTCATGTCATAAGGTCAAGACCTAAACTAAACAAGTGGTCTGGATCCTTCTATCTCGAAATCCGAAGAGGCCAATTTTATTCAAGTCTAGACTCTACATGGACATTCAGACCCAACCATTCCAAAAAAGCTCCGGGTCCAGTTTTTGAACAGTTTTGCCTGGAAGAAGGGTGAATGATATTTATTTATTAAGTTATCTTAATGTGTATTGGCCTAGAAGGAGGACAAGTGTAAATTTGTACAAAGCTTATAATGACATCAGTACATTCCTCTGTTAGTTTGCCAAGAGGAAAAACTAATGAGATATATTTATTAACTGCTTTAAGGCGTAAGAAGTGAGAAGGACGACCGCGTAGAAAAAATGAAGGATGGGAAGACCCCATCAAGTCGTACAAGGGAGAGGAGAAAAAAGGTAAAATGGCGTAAGAGAGACAATTGCATTCATATTTGGATCTCCTATGAACATCTACGCTTAGTATTCAGAGGTAAAGTACTTCATGAGCATATCTATCATCTATGAGTTCTTATTGTCAGTCCGTGTATACTACTAACATGTACTTTACACAAATAGAAATTGATCTATTTTTATTGAATTCAACGAAAGTGAGCTTCACATTGAAAAGAGCAAGATAGACACACAAGATGTTATACAATGGAGTGTAAACAGCAAGATAGACATACAAGGTGTTGAAGTAATGAAGTTTGAAATAAAGTATCAATAGTATTTACATGTGCTTATATATAGTATATGATCTGGCCTCTTCCATGTCACATAGATATAGCTTATGTCTAGCTTGGTTTATATATTAAGATAGGGAGATGGGAGGAGCTATACTACCCTCTCAAGGATTATGCCCCCCTAAATGTTGATAATTGATATGGATTCATTTATGCCATGACTGCCGTTTTCCTTAGAAACACCAATGAAACCAGTTATGATCAATGTTAAAGTTCAAGTTTAGGGATTGTACCAGGGCAGACTTGTAACTAGGTAAAGTACATCAAGTGAGTTCAGAAACCAATTGCACAATAATTTAAATCAGGATAAGCAAACAAAGGGTTAAGAACAAACCTTTTTGCCTATGATGTTCAAGCTGCATGAGTAATGAAACCATGTATATTTGGAGCTTGAATGTCATTTTCCACCAAGTTTGCTTCCTTGAACCATTTAAAATTTGCAACCCACTCGGAAAGTAACGGGACCGTATGTCTAGATCCTTTGCCACTTTGTCCTTGAAAAATCATTTAGTATCCATTGAGTGTCTTCATTGCACCAATATTAACACCCAACACAATACTACCTCATTTATTTTTGAACTGAGTAGTCTCAAGCATGACTCTATATTCTATCTCAAAACTGACGGCATGGACTGTCTAACTTGTAGAAAAGGATTCATCCACTCTGATTATACCTTTTGATCCCAAATGGTCATGGAGTTATAACATTTATTCCAAGGTTCTAAGTAAGGTAACGCATTTGTTACTAGAGCCAAACAAAATGGTACACTTTGCTAGTTCTCTAAGTTTTGGTTTTGGTAGAACAACATCACCTATCTCAATCCAAGGTGGACAACATTCTGGCCTTCTTGGTTTTAGAAGGTGATTCTATTTGATAGAGTCCACATCAATGCACTCAGACGTCACAATGTATTACATTGTTGTGTTTAATTTTAGTTGAATGTGCCTAATGAGATAATGATTTCATTGGGCAAACTTGTATTCTTGGGTATTGAGCTAGCTATTTGACAACAACACTCATTCCTATTGTGTTCTTCACCTCAATTGTAACAGCACTTCTATCATATTTTTTTCCAAGCCCATGTGAAGAATAATAGATAATGTCCACCAAACCATGTAAGAAATTGTTCTATCTTGCATGTCCATGGTTTCTCAAAAATTGGATCATTTTTTGCTAGTACCACTAGATCATCCACTTATTAAATTTTGGTTGAGACCACAACACCGTTCATTGGTTGAATATTTGGATCGATACCACATACATTTCCATCTTGTAGCATGCTTTCACTCTAGAAAAGTATAAGATAATCCAAGAATCTATATTTTGGAGTCATGTCTTCCTAATTCTTCTTAATATTATTCTGGACTAAAATTCCTCTAAGGGATGCTTGAACACAAGGATTTCCAGCATATCTCATATCAAGAACATATAATGACCTTCATGTGTCATGTATTGCTTGTAATTTTCTACTACAACTATTGATCTTTCATACCAAAGAGGACAAGAAAAAAGCATTACAAGGTATATCCAACATGTAGTTTTCATGGATAAAGAGGCATTCCAACTTTTATACAGTTTATATCCTCCATAGAAACCATCTCCATCCATATTTTTTGGAGTGTAGCACATTGAGAATAGTTGTCAACAATAGAACTTGATGTACAATATCTCAAATGAAAGCTGATTAGGTGTAAACATACTCACTAACCTTTCAAATCTATAAGTCCAATTTATATCATTAGAATTATGGAGCTCTATGTCTTCAAAGATCTTTCCATTCCATATAATAATGTCCTTGCAAATAGATTAGCATATGCATTTTGTGCAAATTTTTTAGGAAAGGTAACATGGTAGATTGTGTGGATCTTACCCAAATATGAGCTTAAAATCCTCAATAAAGGTCCAAAAGGAGAGGAAAGCAACAAAAGAAGAAGAGATATATAGAAGTAATAAAATTCTAGAATTTAGGACATTAACATAGGTGGCATACATATACCTAGCACATGTTCCAAAATTGATGAAGTAGGTCCATTGTGCTTGGCTCTCAATACTTGCATTACTTAGCAACAGATACATGCATTCTTCAATATGTCCCTAGTCCACCCTATCCTTGTAAGAGTTACAAAGAATAGTCTACATATATGGAGAATGATTGCTCAATATCACCTATAATATGTTTTTTCAAAAAATTCCAAGCCTTCAAGAAGAAGAGCTGGATAATACATAATTGTCAATTGCTATTCTTTTTCTTTGGAGAAGGATAGTTTGAACTTGGGCTTATGCTTCCCATTCTTTGCTACATAAACTACTGGAGGTAGTCTATGCCACTTACTCCTAAGCGTGATCTTTTAGTAATACTTTCTTGAAATAATGGCTTAAATTGTGAATGTGGCTTCTTCTCTAGCTGCCCAATATATTCATCATTGAAATATTTTACCATTAAAAATCCATCCCATAATCAAATAGACTGTGTGCATGATATATAGTCAAGATTACATTAACACCCGTGTAAAGATATGTGGTCAAGATTTCTTCCTTAGTTCAACATATCTAAAGATATTCTCTCCTTCATTTTGTGTTATGCACAATAATATTGTAGGGATCTAATTTTTTCCTAGTAGTATTTCTCATGGTTTGTTACACCACACCTTTCACATTGGGTGTCACAAGCATCTACATCCATTGTATCCTTTGAACAAGCATCCATACTTTGCACTAAAGTGGATGATCAGTTGTCTTACTAGCTCAATAGCTCTTACACTAATAAGAGTTCACTAACAATTCATTTTATGCTTGAATCATTTAGAGAAATTTATAGAAGTTAAATGCCCTTTACAAATAAATAAGTCATGAAGATCTTGATACATAAGTTCATGAATCCTTCCAATATGTTTGCATCCTTCTTTTGTTTCTAAATCAACTTGAAGATGTTGATACAAAAAGCATATGGATTAGTTTGACAGCAAGCATCTTGCTTGCATTCATGAACACCATCTTCATTATCCAAAAAAAAATTTATGCTTTGGTTTCATCTTGAACTTATACCAAAGCCCCATCAATTGCACATTGAAAGGCTAACTTGAACATTCACAAGTAGCAAGTATGGATTAAGCTAAATTTGGTGAACACAAGACCTTTGCTTTTGCGTATAGATATTTGTAGGTGAGTCTAGTATTATTATTATCTTTATAAGTTTTTGAAGTTTTCACAAGAGCCCTTAATACAACTGAACAAGTATTCTTGTGTTTTGCTATAGAAGTTCAATTGGTATGCTAGCTTATACACCTTGTTTGTCATAATATATAAACCTTGCAAAATTATTTTTAATAAAAAGTAGGTGGCCCTCATGACATGTTTGGACTCTAGAAGTCATAAGCTCTCAGAGTTTAGCCCTATGAAAAAACTGGTGAATATATTCAAGTTTATGATTCTTAGCTTCATTCATCTACTTGTTTTTATACCACCTTAAAGCAAGCAAATTGTATCAAAATTTTCTACTTAAAAAAGGCCTCTTAAATAGACCTTATTGGCAAGTAATCAAAATTCACCATGTTTTGTCTTGTAGGATTATAATCTTGTTTCTTAGAATGAAGTTGTTCATTGTTGGCCTCATAAGGATTGTTATCATCATCTGTGTATTTGTACCAATTGTCTAGATTTATCACACCTTGCACTTGGTAGATAGATATATGTAAGCTTTGTACACAAGCCACATTTAATTCTTCAGCTTCATGTCTAGTTTTTTCTAGCAAGAGTTCATAATCTTGCAAAAGGTAAACTCAAGTTGTTATGCGGAGCAAGTCTTTCTTGAAAACCATGATACTAATATTTATTAAGTAGACCGTAAACTATAGACATGAGTAATAAGAATATTCTTCCCTCCATAAAGCTCATCAAGTAGACTAAACTGTCCCCTCTTACTCAATTTATAATGATACATTATTAAAAAAATACTAAATAACTTTTCTTGCACCACCTTGTCATAAATTTAAATATCAATCCTAAGTACCATATGAATATGTGTATACTTATGCTTAGAACAAGATTATTTCATAGTTGTACTTTTGTGTAATTTTCCTAGAGAAGGATCCTCTATCTTTATGTTTGGACCTTATCTAGACATCCAAAATTTTCTTATTACAAGGTCTTTACTTTAAGGTTATAAATGTGAAAAAAATTCTTATACATATACGCATGTCAAGTAGTCTAATAATTCTATTTTTTATCAAAAATATCTCAAGCATTGAGATATTTTAAGGGGAAAATATAATATACCACATATATAAGATAGCTTGATATGGCTAATAAAATCATAGGTGCTCTCAAGGATTATTTTTTGGATACCTTCATAAGTGACTAAAGGAATATATGCATCTTTATGATCAAGAGGTAAATGAATGCATGAACTCTTATGAGCTATAAGATATGATTGCATTCTAGCACAAATCAACACCTTTATATGCTTATAGATAGCAATAACATGAACTCAAACATGTTGCTTTAGAACCTCTCTATACAACCTAAACTAAATCTTAGTAAGACTTTATCATTGAGAAACATATAGTGCATCATAGGAAATAACCACACTACAATGGTTAACCTCAATTAGATCTCCAATTACAATCAATATTATTACTAAAAGTGCTATTTTATTGAAAAAAACAAAGAAAAGCTAAATTCATTTTAAACCTCTCTATCTCAAATATCCTTATAGTGGAAATAAGTAAAGGTTTTTTTTTTCTTTGTCCCAAACATTTGGTTATACAAACACCTTACTAAGTGTCTCCTTATCTTGTATGCTAATCTACCTCTCACTCAAGAGGAACCATATGATTAAGGTAATTCACCATGCTCTAGGAAGGCAATGAACTAAATTCCAAGGCTGAAATTTCAAGGGACCTCTTAGACTCAAGAAATTGCTCATTGTAGAGCTCAATGAGAGAGGAATAATTGCAAATAAAAGGATAATAAAAATCTCCTCATCCCTTGTTTATATACTTATACAATTCCTACACAAAAAATATTTATTATTGGATTAATAAAAGTTACTAGTTAAATTTTATATTAAAGTTTTAAAAAATATTAGATTCAATAGTAATAATCTCCAATAATATGAGTCTTATCTTGACAAAATAATCAAGTTAAGGGTTCCTTCATATGTGCTAACTTTACCCTATAGAAAAATCCACACCCAAAAGGCTGTGAACCCAAGAGTTTGAAACTATTCCTTAAAAGGTAAATATTTAAGAACAATATAAATTAAATACACTAAGACCTTAAGTGGTGTTGCTTGCTCCTTTAAACTCCTCTAAAATAATACCACCTCTACCTTGGCTATAATAAACTATAGATGACTATAGCAAATATAGAGGCTCGATTAAACTCTATAGAAATAGTATCTTTTAATCACTTACACTAACAAAGTACATTCTCTAATAGAGCATACATACATTTAAGTGTGTTGAAGTCTCTATATCTTTGTAAAGAAATATGAAATTTAAAGTGAAATTTCATGACCAAGGCAACAAAGATACCATGGTACTTGCTATACCTCTCAAGCTACTTGGATTGGACGTATACTCTACCATGTATAATAAACTCACTCTCATTAATCATATGTTTATCCCTTGTCTTATTCAATTTGCTTATTGGTTCTTGATTCACAAGAGCTAAGTAGCATATTACATATCTCAAATTTATTCCATATTTCATTTGCCTAGCAATTTGTGTATCAATTTGGTGTGTTGTATTCAAGCTTCCAACATCATTAATTAGACCTTGAGAAGAAATAGCTATAATATTTGTATTGGTATATGTGGTAATAATTCATATGAATATTTACAACTATATCTTGCAAAATCCAAAACATGCATACCAAATTTGACACTTTTGAGTGTTTCTTATTTTTGGAAAATTTAGAACAAACTAATGAAAAAATTAGAACAAAAAGGTGTGATTTTTAGAAATTATTATCAAAGTTGCAATCTTTGGTCATTTAGCTTCTAGCTATTTGAACTCACATTCAAATTGG
This sequence comes from Lunularia cruciata, assembly GCA_948567375.1. Taxonomy (NCBI): domain Eukaryota; kingdom Viridiplantae; phylum Streptophyta; class Marchantiopsida; order Lunulariales; family Lunulariaceae; genus Lunularia; species Lunularia cruciata. The sequence continues at coordinate 54,855,731 of OX419756.1, read as the reverse complement.
GCCATGAAACTTCTTTTTCATCTTTGATAGAAACATACTTTCCTCATAGTATCTCATTTCCATTTTGTTGATGGTAGTCAAATCCCAAAGCAAGCTTCTTATTCTTTGACTTTTTTTTTCCTTCTTTAACTCAAGGTTTTCATTTTTTTCATTTGCCACATCTAATTCTTTTTTTTCCTTCATGATTAGTGTGTCCAAGTTTCTCAAATTAATCTCAAGAGCCAATTGAGGAGGTTATTGATCTTTATTAGCAAGTACTATAACTTGAATTGGATCTCCGATCATCATAGCAAATACAATACCTTTTTGCAATCTGCTCACCAACTCATCCTAGGTATTTAATGTATTTCCCATCAACTTCGTCAACCAACTTCTCTAACAATATTTAAATCTGTAGAAAAGCTTGCAACATGGTATATGTTAATGGTATAAGCTTACCCTGAAATTTTGCTTTAATCTCCATATGTCTAGTATTGTCTACCTTTCCTTCATCTTGCCTTGATTGTGTGATTTGCATTGTACATTGTGTTTCTATAATTATGTTTAATCACTTCTAGTCTTCTTCAACTTTTGTTAGAAATATCTTGCTATTAGGAGTTGACCCTGCATAATCATAAGTGTGAATTACCAAGTCTTGAAAAGGCTTACTCAGTTTGGACTTCTGCAATTTTAGTTATCAAAATTGCTAAATAGCCACCCCTTCACATGGTGTATGTTCTAGGGATATTTTTTGTTTGTAATTATATAGGTTTTGCTAAGAAACATATCATAATTGCTTGCCATATATCTCCCTTGTATCTTACCATTCATCCACTCTGCTGCAAATTCAACCAACACTTTATTGTCAATGATTCTAAAAGGACAAAAAACCCTTTTTTGACAATAATTTTCATTTAAAAACCCTAAAAAGGGTAATTTAGCAAAAAATTGAGTGTTTGTTTAGTGGAAGTTCTCACAAGTTGCACATAATCATCCAATAGCATAGAAATCAAGGTTCACTCAAATGTGAAAAATACCTTATCAACAAATAGACTTGACCTTGTATGCAATGATTTTAATCCATTGTGTAACAAAAGGTCCCAAGTATCAACTACAAGATCCAATACTTTAAGGGAGCTTAAAATCCGCATTCTAACTACTAAATCTTTATCAATATTGACGATGATTGGGAATCCACCATGCTAGCACTAGATGTTACATTGTACTTGAACTCCTTCCTTGGAATCTCTTTCAAATTTATTGTGCTACGTGCTTTATGCTCTATCTCTTTCAAAGTAGCATTTTTAACAAGGTTCTTTTCTTATCTAAATTCATTCTTCAAATTGTGGTTTGCTTGAAATTACTCTCAAATATTGATCTATCACACTAGAGTCTTTGTTAATGAATTTATTTAATATTTACTCTCTCTTCTTCTCCTTCTCTTCTACATGATAGTAAAGAATGCACTCTTTGCCATGGAAATCATTATCAAATATTGATCTATCACCCTAAAGTCTTTCTTGATGAATTTATCTAATATTTACTCTCACTTCCATATGACAAGCACAAATGATATCTTTGCTACTCTTAGAGGCATTTAGTATTGTTTATAACTTTTGGGATATCTTTCCATGCAATTAAGTATATCTTGCGGTGCTATGTTTAGAAATGGTATTCTAAATGTAAAATAGTAACTTCAAAATCCATTCTTGAGCTTCTCTTTACATTTTGAATTAATTTTCCCTATGCTATAACATCATGTTAGAAAGATATGGGTGTTATGTAACTTTGAAGTCCTTGAGTAGTTAACATTATAAGTCATCATTTCACACTAGCACAAAGAGACAAAACTTGAATTTATAACATCAAGTTGTAGCATTTATATCATTTTCTATCACAAAAGATCCAACCCATGACACATTCAAGACTGCATCACCAAAATTGAATCACAAATTGCAAAGTACATTTGTGCAATGAGAAGTGACAAAGAGAGAGAGTTCTTATCAAAGGCAACTGATTCTTCCTACAAGTGCAAGTGGATATCAAGACAGTTGATTGCTCCTAACAGCACTTAAAAATAGAATAGTGGAGAGGAATAACTGATCTATATTAAAAAATGACAAGATGTCTACTCAAACATGGAGATGTGCCTAAGGAACTTGTGGCTTAAGGTGGTATATAAAATATTCTACCTTCTCAATCAAGTACCTAACAAGGTGATTGAAGGTAATGACGATTAATTAGAACTTTTCCTAACATGATATGTGTCAAAATTTGGGATGAAAACATACACAACATGAATGTGAATTTGTGGATGATAGGGAATTTGAGTCCAATAATCAAAGTGGAGCTATTTTGTGTGCAAGGATTGAATTCCAAAAATTAGAAGGAGGAAGTAATTGAAGCAATTGGAACGGTTTTTGACTGATTCATGGGTGCCAATGTGAGATTGAGGAGTTTAGATAGACCACCATCCTAAAGAAATTCATGATATGCATGCTTGAGAAATTCATGGTGCGCCATCTTTAGCACTCACACTTTGAAATCAAAACATTAGGTTAGTAACAATGGAGTGCACACTAAGTGGAATCATTGATGGTGCTCACATTCCCAATCCCTCTTCCTCATACATAGAGTTTAGTTATACATCTAATCTTGACTATTCTAATCCTATTTTCAATCTTTCTCTAAGCAGTTCTATTCCCACACACACACAAATTATAGGATTTCAAGGTCTATTGAACATGGTTTGCTCTACACTATCTGTGCCATCAATCACTCTAGGGAGTAAAGAGAAATGCCTTTCACCTTCAATAAGTAATTTGAGTAGGGAAAAAGGTGAGGAAGATAGCTTTTGGATGGCATCACATCATTGCAATCAAATTCTTGATTATCTAGAGGATTCATAGCACTTTAAACAAATCTATAGTGGTAATAGCAAGAAACCCATTTAGAAAAATATTACTTTCAAGTACATGGCCGCCTTTCATGTGAGATTTAGTATGGGTTTGTGGTGTATATGAATGGAGAGAAATTGAAGAAAAGTTAGGCCAAGTTTTTGAAGTCCTACAAGACTACTCATAACTAGAAGGACAAATCCAAGGGTGAGGGTCTCATTGAAAAGGAGATCAAGTGTGGATGGACCACCATAGAGGATAAAAGTAATAATTTGTGTCCTTTTCTTATAGAATAGATGCCTTACTTGGGAGTAGAGCAAATATATCCACCCCTTCCCTTCTAAGTATAGGGATGGAGTCTGATAGTTATCTTTGAATGGTTGGGAAAAGAGAACAAGATGTGTAGAGTAACTCTCAATGAGGAAGACAAATTGTTATGCAAAGATTTTCCCTTGTTGGGAACTTCTCAAGCTTTTCCTATGCATGAATCAATACTAGTGAGCATTCCAAGTACCCAAGAGGAAAGATAATTTAAGTTCAATTCACAAGAATGTGCACCAAGTGAACCATTGTTTGGTCTTGTAGAACAGGAGACTGTACCAATTATGCAAAGGAACATAAGAGCACCAAAGAAGATTGCAAGAATTCAAGAAGATATCCAAATAAAAGTAAACTGCATGCATCCACAAGCAAGAGATAAAGGTGATAAAGATGGAGGAGAAGATAGGGGGGGAGTGTGAGATCAAATCACACAAGAGGAAAAAGTCTGTGAAGATAAATTCCAAGATTTGCTTGACACTTACTATTTTAACCCAGGCCATGGCAAACCATAGAAAATTGAAGATTGAATTGTTGGAAGCTAGATAGAGGTGCTATTTAGCTCAAATTGATATTGACAAATGAAGACTACTGAGATAGAAAAATTGAAGGTCAAGTTAGAAGCTCATGGATGAGAAAAAGCTTAAAAAGTTAGGTTGAAGGAAGGATAGCAAGATCCCAATACGACTACCAACTAATGTAGAATTAGCTAAGGTAGGAAAAAGCGCTCAAGAAATCAAGAGTTTTTTTGTTAACTTTTGTGAAGAGACAAAATTGATAAAACTCATTATGATATGGGAAGTAGTCAACCACAATCCTATGCTTTCTATTCTAGTGGTGACAAAAAATTGTTGTTGTAATGTGTCAAGAAAAGGAAAGGTTGTTTTCAAGTGTTTATAAATATACAGATCCACTTGGGAACATATGGAGTTGCTTGTAATAAATGGGTTTGCTTGGAGTTTTATGTATGGAAATGGACATCACCAACACCTTGAATGAGATATTCTTCTAGATGATGCTTTTTTGGATTCTCCAAAGTTTGTAGACCATAAAACTTACATAGCTCAGATATTTTAGGTATTGTAGGGCAGATTCCTCTTATTGATACTATTTACCCTCTTTGTCTTCTCCTTGTATGGCTTGATGTGGCCTTCTCATCCTCCTTGTTTTGACATGAAATTTTTTTCTTCCTTAAACAAAGTATATAGGCGATCTTTTAGAAGTTCCTTTAAAGGATTGATTGATCATTGATAGCCCTTTCCTCACATCTACAAAAACCAAAACACATAACTCTTGATGAACCTATGGACTTCAACTATGTGCGTCTACAAAAATGTGGTCTTGGAAACAAAACGCTATAGTCCAATCAAAATGTGAGCACAAATTGCTTTCCAAATTTCATACAAGTTTGGTATTCCTTATTAGTTCCTTGATTTAAATGGATGCACTCGATGTAAAGCACCATTGAGGACCCATGGTAGAGAAAATGGGGCAATTGAAACTCAGTGAATCTCTTTGTGGCACTTGGGGCAAAGAATGCTCAGTTGACAAAGCTTGAATTTACACTACACATGCTAATTAACAATGGAGTTTCACTAAGAAATGGATGTAGGACTTGAATAATCAAATGCGGAAGACTTTCAGAGAAAAGTGCAATATCAAGGCAATTCATACAATCTTCAAAGTAGAGCAGATTAATTGTAGCAAAAGCTAGGAGAAACTCCAATAAGTCACCGTTCATACGATCCACTCATCCACAAATAAGTCAGTTTTGGCTAAAAGCAATTGGATCCTATCCTATTCTTACAAGTAGCATAAGATATAAGAGTGAAATGTCTCTCATTTGTTTCTAAACTTCTGTCTGTAGAAGTGGCACTCCAAGGATGGTGTAGAAGGTGCTACACTAATATTTGTGAAATCAATTATTCAATATACTACCGAGTGAAAATGAAAGAGACCACAAGATGTATGTCAAAGCAAAAAATCAGATCAATGGTTTGCAGCGCTAGTGAAAGCAGCTAGAGAAAAAAAACTCATCCATTGTGGTTGTACTAACCTTGAAAACACTCTTGTATCATCCATAGACAATTGCTTGTGTCCAAGAAAAATAGTGTTGGATTTCACTATGAATTGTTATCAATACTCTCCAACTTGCAACATTAGAATATTGGAAATGAAGAGAAAAGTGAAATGAGGACAAAATGAAGGGAAATGGATAGAAAAGTAACTTTTAATGTGTTTGTTATTGCAAAATAGAATATCTAACATTAGCTACTTGCCTTTGAATTCACGAGGGCCTGAATGATAGGATAGAGGAGTTAATTTATACTTCAAACTAATGATGCACTTAAAATCTTCACTCAAAATTCTACTTATTCTCCAAAATCTATATTTGACAATGCAAAGACTAGTACACAAGTTGGGTAATGAAGATGAATGCTACATATATTTCCAATATTTTGGATCACTCAAATCATAGCAACATATATTTTATTAGTTGTATAGAATGAAAGAATCAAATATACATTGAATTAGATTTGGGCAGAATGACATTTGGGTTTGCTTATATTTAACATGGTTTTGCTTGTGAGAAGGGCCCAAACACTAAAGTATACCTAGCTTTGCTTTCATAGTAATAGCTCCGCACCAAAAAAATGAGTTTGCTCAAAAATAAAAATAGATCTGCTCAAGGAATGTGGGAATGCTTGGCATGCAAAATGGGATTGCTCATATGCAAAATGGCTATGCTCATTTTTTGTGGGTTTGCTCAATATTGGCTATGGGATTGCTTACCTAACATTGGCTTTGCTCAATGGAAGATGGGGTCACACAGTTGATGGATCCACTTATTTGCATCTAGGGCTTGGTCACACAAGTTTCAAGGTTGTGGGTTTTGCATTCCGGCTTTTAGCAATTAGACATAAAAACAACATTTTGAGAAACAAACAAATAAACACAATCTTGTAAATTCTATTATTTGAAATCCATTGCATTACCATAACCAATGTGCTTTTAGGATCCCAATGCAATGTTAAATTTTTTTTAGCCCCACAACGGTTGAAGTCCTTCATTTCTTGCATATTTTCTCATTTAAATGAAAGTATGAGATGACTCGCTGGCACATATCCAGCATCTCCTAATAAATATTGATTGCACTCAAACAAACCAATGGCTCCTATATGATTGAGATATGATTAAAGTTCTAACTTCTTTAAACATATCATATCATGACATGATCCAAGTATTCTTAAGCAAAATCACACCTTTCATTAGCCATAGCTAAACACAAACAAATATAAAACTCCATAAAATTTCACAAAGAATACTCAAAATTTGGAAGCTTTTTACCTTTAGTAAAGTGTTTAATGTGTCATTTGTAATTTCATATCACTTGATCATTGAGGGAGTCACTTGATCATTGAGGGAGTAACTTCCTCTTTTGCTGAAGTAAACTTCCACATCAATAGTAGGCTTTTGAGATAGAGGAAACAAAGTACCATCTACTAGCACTACACCCAAGAAATCATTTTCAAGCAAACATAGATGAACTTCTCTCTTCAATCCTTTGCCATTGCATTTTCTTTCCAAGAAATGACAATAGCATAGTGATTACTCGTTGTGGACCTTGCACTGGTTCCCCATAAGTTTATTCTTTTGGCAAAACATGCTCCATTCTATTATGGCCAAGTTGATATAGTGCTAATGCCACTTTAACCAAATAGGCTTTTGGTATCTTATAAGACCTCTCTTTCTTCTAAAAACATCATGCACTTTGAGAAAATTCACTAAAGTGAGAAAAAAAGTTGATATACATCCTCACAAGTTGTTTGAAAGCAAGAGGATCAAGAATAGAAGGGAATTTTTCCACAAATTCTGCACTATGTGGAGTTCAAATTATTTCCCTCAAATATCTCCCCTCATGATAAGTCCCCACCATTTACAAAGCCTCTTGCTTGTGTCCATTTCTTCCTCTTCCTCATCCCATTCCATTAAATCCAACAAAAGATCCAAATGCTCATCATCCATCCATTCCTCATTACTATTATCAAATTTGGTTATCACAAAGCATATCAACATTTTCAATTCCTTCCTTAGCAGTCTTTGAGTACTAACTGAGGCGTTGGGTGAATTTTTTCACAAAGAAGAAAAACTATCAAATCGTAATCATGGGAATTCAAGGGAGAAGATCATACAAAGGAACAAGAAACGTCTAGATAGTTTGCTCAGCCCAAACTCCACAAATCCACATAATAGCACAAGAATTAATGAAGAAGGAGCGGATGAACTAATACAAATGGCACAAAAATATTCCCCAAATTTTGCACCATGATATTCATAGAACAATGTAGGACCTAATGAAGAATTTGCAAAGGAGCCCATGAAGAAAGATCCAAAATAATAAATATCAAACCTGAGCCAAGCTTTGATAAAAATTAAGAGCAAGAATGGTCAAATATTGGAGAACAACAAGAACTATGGAATTTGAATTTCTATATGCAATCTAGATTTTCATTCATATATGCCATGGAGAAACAAGGCCTAAGGAAGCAAAGAATAAATTATAAGTAAAGACAAAAAATTAAGATTTCAAGTTCTTGCATTTTGAGGAAAATTGACACCTTCAAATGAGGACGTCTTGAGAGAGAGTGACACATGGCATCCCATTTGAATTTGAATTAATCAATATCTAATAAATGTTTATAAGAATCCCATAACCCATTGGAATCCCATAAGGATTTACTGGTTACAAAAAGGTGACCCATAGCCAATTTATGGGCTATGCACATAGTCCATATAAGTCTTGATCATTTCCCACCCATGTCCCATTAAAATTGTTGAGACCTCCTATTAACTTTTCCATAGAATCTTTATGGATGCCAAAAACCTTAAAGTGAAACATCTTATTATAAAAGGCTTATTTGAAAGCTTCTATACCTGGTTGTTCCTACTAGATCAGACAATTAATAAGTTCATTCAAATCATGGAGAACCCTAGAGTGCTACACCTCAAGGTTAAGAGAGCATTGAGTTATCCTAAGGGTACTACATTTTATGGTTTAAAGTTTTTCTCAAATATTCTTTAGACTCTAATAATTTTTATAGATGCTAATTGTGTTGGAGACCAAGTGGATAGAAATTCCAAACCAGGTTTTTCCTCTATACTTGCAATATATGCTATGACTTAGTAAAGCAAGAAATAATCTATGTCATTGCTCTCTTTTATAGATGCTTAATATCATGGCTTATATAATACAACAATTCAAGAAGTTTTTTATAGATGCTTAATATCATGGCTTATATAATACAACAATTCAAGAAGTTGTTTGGCTGCACTGGATGTTGGAAGATTTGGGAGAGATGCAAAGTGAATCTAATATTACTTTTTTGGATAACATTAGAAGTATTACCCTTGCAAAAATCTATTTCATCACACAAGAACCAAGCATATTGAAATTCATGGGCACTTCATTTATGAGAAGATACAATTTTGAAAAGTATGTACAACTTAGATACATGTTGAAAATCAATTGGCTGATATTTTCACTAAGCCCTTGTCTAGAAACTAATTTCTAAAACTCTTAAAAGAACTTGGGCATTGAAAAATGCCACTTAACTTAAGAGGAGGTATTAAATGAAGTAAGCTCAATGCATTCTTTGTGATCCTTGTATTATTTCATATCCAAGTATGTACCACTTCGTATTCCCTCAGACATGTGTTTAGTGTAACTCCTAATGTAACCATTCTCTACCATTTTTTCTCCTACTCTCAATGAGTTTCTCTTGTGTCTAGACCATATTTTCTTGAGCCAACTAAAAGTATTCCAATGACTTTATAAGGCCTATCAAAGAAATAATGAAGCTACCTTTTGATTCTTTGTATTAAGAACTCCCATAAGTTTGTGAGCAACTAACCTGACTAAGGAACAAGGAGAAAGGTGCTACTAGTTCTTTTGTATGTAAAGCAATTATAATAGTCTCTTCACTATGACTTGGGCATATGGATCTCCCTTATTTTCAACCTTTGAACCCTATAAACTAAATCCATTAGTCCTAATATTTGCCAAAAGTGAAGTCACGTATTTCTTAAATTATATTTATGTACAGTAAGGAGTCCCTTTGCCTTCATGTCTAGACCATGTTAGAGGAAGGTCACTTCCATCTTGTATTTATGCATAATTGGCTTAGAGAGTTGCCTTTGCCTTCATATTTGGACATTACATGGAGATCTAGGTCTTTCTCTCTTAAAGCTCATAACCTATAGATCATAAGCATCAAATGAATTTGTATCAATATTTATGGGCTGATGTAATGGTTTTTTTCCTTTTTCTCTTTCACTTATTGTTTGGGGACAAATTGGTTTATAAGTCTCAAAAAAATTTAAGTATAGAAGTTATCTCTGAGTTATAATTTTGTATAATTGCTCACTATTCCCTTCATAGTGAACCTACATGAATATCTAAACATCTCTTAATCCAAGGTCTAGATTGGTCTAAATGCAAAATGACTTTTGCCTAAAGGATTTCATTTTCATGTTCTATCTATCTATGTGTAATTGGCCATAAGGAGGCTAGTTCTTTGATCCCTAGACCTGACTTGGACATTTGAACATCCCTTACTTTGGGCTTTGGACAACATACATATTAAGTGCCAAGTCAATTTGTACTTATTTTTGCCCTAAAAGATGGTCATTCCCTAGTTATATTTATGCATAATTTTCTCAAAGGGAGGGGAGGTCTTAGGGTCCAAACCTTAAATGGACATTCAGACCTTCTTTATTCCAAGGTCAAAATTACCACATCCTAAGTGAAAAAACAATGTTAATAAATCTTGGACTAGCACAATTGGCCCAAAGAAGAGGGCATTTGCATTCAAACCTAGACCTTACATGGACATATGGACCTCCCATAATCACATCTAAAGGTTTGGACTCTAACTATGCAATTACTTTGGGGTTACTTATTCAAATGTAATTTATATTCAAACTCTATATGCAAACATATTCTTGCCTAAATACAGAATATTTCTATGTGGTACTTATGCCTAAGTGGCTTAGAGGAGAAGACCTTTTACCTTCATATTTAGATCTTAAATGGACATTCACTCTTCTTATAGTACAAAGTCTAGACATTCACCTCATGTGTGTCAAAACCATCTTAGCATACTTTGGCCTAGTTAGAGATCACTTTGATTGGTTAAGAAAGTTTTTCTCCTTTGAAATATAAAATTTCTCCATTATCTTAAGTACTCCATCTTTTTAAGTTGGTAACTCATTTTGTATTGCATGGCTTGATTAGATATTAGTGGAAGAATTAAATTGGTCCACTTAAAACAAGATATTTGTACCTAATTTAATATTATTTCATACTTTTCTTGATGGAGAAGATTTTCTTTGATTTAAATGCAACCAACACCTACCCACTTAATATTATTACCAAAAGGATGATTCTTAATGATTAAGTTTATTACAAGTAGTTACTTTGTTTTTGATGGCCTAATTTTTCTTCCACTAGTTTTCATTTCACCTCTCATTATACTATATATATTTGGGAAATTGATCTCTTCTTGATTTCAAATTATTCTTATGCATTTTACTTTATTTAAAACTTTTATATAGGATTTCATAATGTTTTATTTATCCAAAAAACGTAAATCCATAATGATTATTCAAGAAAATTGATTTCATATAATAAAATTTCTATCTTATAAGTTTCTAGACATCAATGACTATATCTACCATGAAATTATGAAAAGCTACTTCCAATCTAATGGCCTAAGTTTTGTTGCACAAGTTTTCAATTTTATCTTTCTTTTTATATATGCAAAAATTAACCCTTTTAGCTCCAGAAATATAGTAACATTACACATTCATTATCACATAAAAAATTAATTCATTATCACATAAAAAATTAATTCATTATCACATACAAAAGTAAGTTTTCAATTTTATCTTTCTGGTTATACTTGAAAATATTAATCCCTTTAGGTCTAGAAAAGTGGTAGTATTTGGTTTGTTGTTACATACAAAAGTAACATTTCCTTTTACAATTTTCATCAAAAAATATTTTAAAGCATTTAATAATTCAAAATTTTGTTCATTTATACTGAAACCACAAGATCATCACTATGTTAAGAAAAAATATTACCTTTTATAAAATATTCCCTTCATATGATGACTCCATATCAATCAAACAGTAGTAAAAGTAGAACATGTTGTTTCCTTGAGGTTATGGATCTTAAATGACTTAAGTGTGAAGGAAAAAAATCATTAGTTGTGGTTTTTTTATTATTTTCTCTTTAACCTTTTGGGTAGTGTCACCCACACAACACACTACAAAAAAAAGGAAAACTAAAGATCATTTATTACAAGTATATTCCAAGTTACTCTTGAAGGTGATGGCTCTCTCCACTCCAAAGACCTTGACTATGAAGCTATGTACTAACCTCCACTTTGGAGGCACAACTACAAAGTTGTCTTTATGTTGGTCAAATCCCCTTTATTTTTTATTTTTTAGTACTCCCAATGCTCTAAATCCATATTGACTCTTGAGAGCATAGGTTCACTCCTTCAAGTCCCTCAAGAATCAAACATCCTAGTCAAATGCACATACACCTCTTTGTACTCCACCACTTGTGATCCTACCATGAAATTCCTCACCACTACTCAACATAAATGTGACAACTTAGTGTTCATGTACTTATAGGATATTCAATAAGAAGAATTCATTCCCAAGAGGATACTATTAAAAAATGCCTAAAACTGAAGTGAAACATGCACTTGCCACCAAATCACAGTTCATTTATTGTCTCTTGTTTAACCTCTTGGGCAGAAACCACTCCCATATTAGGGTAGTATCATCCTCTATGGCGCACTACAACAAAAATAAAATCACAAAAGTAATCACTTTCACTCTAAAATCTAGCCAAGATTGCTCCTAAAGGTGATGGTTCATCCAACTCCAAAAGCCATTCCATTCCAAAGATGCAATGCCTGCAAATATGTTCTATCTTTGCAAAAGGCACACCTTGCAAGGCTGCACTTCTTGCTACTTCCTATCTAAACTTTTTAATTTTGTGGTATTGCTTGAGCGGTGAGCTTCCCAATCCACTTGTTGCACAAGTTCACTCCTTTGAATTCTTCAATGGATACCTTGATCAGGGGCAAGTAAATGGTTGGCACTAAGCATTGAAGACCTATTGTGGAATTCCTCACCTCTACTCTTGCTTAGACATTGAAATAGCATGCAAAATGTAGGACACATAACTTGCCAAGAAGTAAGAGCACTTGTAATCAAAGCTTTTATTACAAATAAAAATGAACATGAGTGCCAATGGCACTAAATCTTATACGCAAGTCTGGCTCCAAGCCAAAGGGATCAAAATTCCAAGGAATCATGAAAAATTTGAGTCTGAACTACCCATCAATGATTTTATTATCTAATCCTATCTTATCCTAATCATCTGCAAAATGATTAGGCTCTTACACATGCAAGGGAGATATCAGGCCCCGCCTAATCTATTTTTAGTGTACGTCCATGAGTACCTATACAAGCCCAAATGCACTCCTCTTCAAGTATATACAACTTTGAGTGTAGTACAATTCCAAGTGCACTCATCCTCAAATCTATACAACTCCAAGTGCCACTTAACTCTAAGAGCACTCCTCTAAAATACATGAAATGCTAAGTGCATGCATGATTGCTCTACTCAAAGTGCTCAATTACTATAAAAATTCTAAGTACCTAATCTCTACTAAAGAGTGCTTATCTTACTAAAGGAGTTCCTTTTAGGTGAGTGCCTTGGGTTGGAACCATTGGGAGTGAAGCGCTTTGTTCACCTCTCAAGTATCTAAGCAATTGGTTTTTTTTGGCTTGATACTTGGTTATCTCCAAGAAGAAGGTCTCGCATACTTGATTGAACTTCTTATATGAATGCTCTTTCAAGTGTAGAGATAGATTTTTCATGCACTCCTTGTAAAAGACCAAGACCGAGGAGAGAAATAGGAGAATGGAAACTCACATTGAGACACTTGAATGAGGGAAAACTACAAATGCCTACCATGAGCTTTGGCTTTGGTATTTATAGCTAACATACAAAGCCCTTGAGAAGCTTCTCAAAAAGCTTCCCCGAGCCGCTTTCTTAGAGTGCAAGCCAAGTTAACTAGGAAGCTTTTCAAGAACCTTCCTTCTAGAAGCCGCCTACTTGGCATGCAAGCTAAACTAGTTAGAAGCTTCTAGAAGCTACCTGCTTGGGGCACAAGTTAACTAGTTGGGAAGCTTCCTAAGAAGCTTCCTAAATGCTTCTAGAATATTCTAGGTTAATTTGGCTTATTCTCTACTTTCTTAGCCTTACTAACTACATCGCTAAAATCCATATTGTTACATATTCCCCCACTGCTAGTTGGTGATGTCCTTGTCACCATTGAAGCTTCAAACTCCTAGATGGCCGTCTGTGCATTCTGGAGGTGAGAAAGAGGTTCCCATGTGGCATCATGAAGGGGATACCCTTTCCAAAGGACCTTGTACTCCGTATGTTGTTGGTGTCCTTGTTGGATGTGGCAACACGTAAGGATACGATCAAGTTCATACTCCTCATGATCATTGATAGGGATAGGGGGAGGAGGAGGTTGGACTCAAGAGGAAAAAGAAGAGGGGTTAGGAACAAAGGGTTTCAACTTGGAAACATGAAAGATAGGATGGATGTGCATATGACAAGGCAAGGCAAGTCAATAAGCAACTTGAGAGACAATTTGGGTGACATCAAAAGGTCCTATCCAATTAGGGACAAGTTTACAAACTTGGGTATCAAGTAGGATGGTTAGATTACTAGAAGATAGCATAACTTTATCACCAACTTCAAAGGTGAGATCACAACGATGGTGGTCCGCGTATTGTTCTTGATGATTGTGATCAACAAGGAGGTGAGATTTGGCTTGTTGGAGAGATTTGGATATGGTGGTCAAGAAGGTTGAAGTATGAGGGACTTGAGACAAGGGAGGAGCAAGAAGAGAATCTAGGACAAGCGGATTTTGGCTAAAATTGAGAAAGAAAGGAGAGAATCCAATGCTTGCTTGTTTAGAATTGTTGTATGCAAACTCCGCAGCTGCAAGACATTCATCCCAATTGGTATGATGAATGTTGACGAAGGCATGAAGCATATCTTCCAAGGTGTGATTTGCACGTTCAGTTTGTCCATCAGTTTGAGGATGATAGGCTGTGGACAAAGCAAGCTTGGTGCCAAGCATCTAGAAGAGGGTTTGCCAAAACTTTCTAGTGAAGCAAGGATCACGGTCCGAGATGAGTACATGTGGCATCTCATGATGTTTGAATACATTATCAAAGTAGAATTGTGCCAAATTTGGAGCATCCATAGTATCAACCGTTGGTGCCAAATGGATTTGCTTACTAAGCTTATCTACAAACACCACAATTGTTGTGTGACCTTGTTGTGTCTTGGGCAAGGAGGTGATGAGATCTAAGCTTACATGTTCCCAATGAGTAGTTGGAATGGGAAGTGGCTGAAGGAGTCCACTTGGCTTCTGGTTATTGGCCTTGTTGACAACTCTCACACAATCGGAAAAATTTCTGAACATCTTGTGTCATGTTGGGCCACCACCATTGGCATTGGAAGGTACCCAAGGTCTTGTCCACCCCCATCTGACCAACTATTGGTAGATCATGGGCTTCCTAAAGGCACGCAAGCCGGAGATCACCTTTGGCTGAAACATAGATCCGGTCCACATGGAATAAAAGGCTTTCCTTGAAGGAGAAGGTGTCGTAATCCTTGTTGTTTGCTATCAGATGACCATGTACCATTTGGAAGAAGGGATCTTGTTATAGAGCTGACCAAAACTTTTTATGGACCTTGGGGTCAATTGACACTATTGTAATTGCCACCGTGATGAGAGGAAGAGACTTAAAATCAGGTCATTCTGATAGAGCATCAAGGATGACATGGAACCAACCTGGTTTGTACTCAAGTTTGATGTCAACAATTAGAGTTGCTCTTCTTATCGATGATGTTGACTCTTCATGTGTTCCAAGTGTAAGGTCTACAACAATGGTTTGTGATCAGTTTGCATGATCACTTGTTTCCCAAAGAGATAATCCCTCCATACCTTGGTGGCATATACCATTGCAAGTTGTTCCCGATCTTGAGCAAAGTAATTTCTTTCAGCTGTATTTAGTTGGCAAGACACAAAGGCAATGGGATGTAGTCCATCTGGGAATTCTTGTTGTAACACAACTCCAATTGCAAAGTTAGAAGCATCAAAATAAACCACACAAGGTAGTTGAGGATCATATGGTTGAAGAATAGGTCTTGAAGACACCATATGCTTTAGCTTTTGGAATGCTTCTTCATGCTTGGTGGTCCACTAGAAGCTTGAGCTCTTTCCCAAGAGGTCAGTCAATGGTGCAGCCACATGAGCATAATAGTGGATGAACAATCGGTAAAAATTGGCAAATCCATTGAACACCCGTACTTCTATAGCATCCTTTGAGGTAGGCCAATCAGTAATGGCCTTGATTTTCTCTTCTTCCATCTTGATCCCCTCTAATGAGATCTTATGACCCAAAAAGGTAACCTCCCTCTGCCAAAAGGCACACTTTGACTTCTTGCAGTAAAATTTCCATTGTCGTAGTCGTCTTAGGACTTCTTGTACATGATTCACATGTTCTGCCCTATCTTACTATAGATTAAGATATCATCCAAGAAGACCACCACGGACCAATGCAATAGTCTATCCAACACCCAATGCATCTGATCTATGAAGACCATTGGAGCATTAGTGAGTCCAAAAGGTAGAACTCTCCATTCAAAATGCCTATACCTTGTGCAAAAGGCAGTCTTTTGCACATCTTTTCTATCAATAGGAATTTGCCAATAGCCAATACAAAGATCCAACTTGGAAAAGTAGCGTGCTCCATTTAGTTGATCAAGCAAGTCATCGATCCAAGGCAAGGCACTTGCTTGCTTGCTTGATGAGGCCTTGGCACTCCTTAGATTGTTCTTATGAAATTGGCTTGATCCACACCGTGAATACAAACTTATCTTCCTCCAAAGCTTACTCTATGGTTGCTTTACTAACCAACTTCCCTTCCATGACTCATCTCTCTTCCAAGCTTGCTCCATGGTTGCCTTCCTGGCAAACTTCCCATCTTGGGACTCATCTCCCTTCAAGGTTTGCTCTATGGTTACCTTCTCAACAAACTTCCCATCTTGAGATTGACTATTCTTAGGTGTCTTAATTAGCGGTGCCAGAAAACCTAATCAGAAATTCCTACCTTGGTGTTGTACTTGAATTTGTCGTCGGGTCCAATCAAATTGAACCTTATGATGTTCAAGCCAAGGTAGACCCAAAATGATATCATAGTGTAGAGGTTCCACTACAAACCTCATACACTCCAAATTCTCCTTCCCAAACTTGAAGGTAATAGGATGCAAGGTGCGGAATGCAGAACCCTTTCTACCATCCGCCATCATCAAACTACTTCCAATCACTACTAGCTTGATATGAATACCCAATTCCTTTGCTACTTGCATAGACATACAATTCTCTAAATTTCCAAAATCAACCAAAATCCTACAACCCCGATTAGATAGTGTACCTTGCAAGTGAAGCAAACTTGCATAGGTCAAGCCTTCAATCCATTGGAACTAATCAAGCTCCCAATAGGTGGCTCAATATCTCCTATTGGGATTCCTCATTTCCTTGATCATTCTATTCCATGAACTCCATCTGGGCAACTTGTCAAGGTCACCCATTCCTAAGTGGGCATTCAGCAATGCAATGTCCAACTTGGCAACAATAAAAACAACCTCCATTTTGTTGCAATCTTTCTCTATCCATTGTACCAAGTGGTCTCCATTGGATACCATCAATCTCCATTGGTGCCGGTTCTTCCACCCATGCATAGTGCACTGGTAGGCCTTATGTAGATCGAGGTCAAGACCAAGTTGTCACCACCAAGGAATCAAAGTGCTCAGCCAATTGCATGGCTTCTTCTATGTTTTATGGTTCCCGCATTGTCACCTCCAATTTGGTTCTTGGCTTCAATCTCCGCACAAATTGATCAAGAACTTCACCTTCTTGTATATCTGGAATCTACATGATGATGTTTTGATGTAGCTCCTTACTGAGCCAACTAGCTTCAACTCCGTCAATTTGTCTCGTGTGGCTCAGGTGGTATTTATAGTTTGAAACCGACCCAATATTGCATCCTTGAATTCTACCCATGTCAAAATTGGTGCAACAATCTGTCGTTCCGCTCTCTCCACTCGGGATCACCACCAAATTTTGTCACACCATCTAATTGGTTGGATGCCAAGAGAATCTATTTCCGTTCATCTTTAAGATTGGTGGATTCAAAATAACATTTGCAGTCAAATACAAAAGACTCCATTGTGCCCAAAAGATTCTCCATTATGCCAAAAAGATTCTTGCCTTCAAACACCTTGGGTTCCGGAAATCAAATGTGATCTTCTCCATCTTGAATTGGTGCTCTCTCTATATGTTCTCGTTGTTGCTGATCTCGTTCATCCAGTAATTGAGTAAGGTGCTTGATTTATTGCTACATCGCAAGGATAAGGTCCAGTATTGCCACCATAGCTATTACTCTATCCCACTACTCCCAATTTATCTAATTGATTAGCACATAGATGCAGCATGTCCAACGTTCTCCATAAGTTACAACAGGAAGTATCAAGGGTTCCTCAGACACGGTGATCATATGTAGAAAATCTTGCCCAAAGCACAAGGTGATGAATTGTGTGAAATGATGCTTGGGTAATATCTAGACAAGAAAATCCCAATGGTTTGGTGGAAGTGGATTTGGTGGTCCATAAATTCCATCTATCTTATTCCTGCTCTAATACCAATGTAAAAGACCAAGACCAAGGAGAGAAATAGGAGAATGGAAACTCACATTGGGACACTTGAATGAGGGAAAACTCCAAATGCCTAGCATGAGCTTTGGCTTTGGTATTTGTAAGTAACGTACAAAGCCCTTGAGAAGCTTCTCAAGAAGCTTCCCCGAGCCGCTTTCTTAGAGTGCAAGCCAAGTTAACTAGGAAGCTTTTCAAGAAGCTTCCTTCTAGAAGCCATCTACTTGGCATGCAAGCTAAGCTAGTTAGAAGCTTCTAGAAGCTACCTGCTAGGAGCACAAGTTAACTAGTTGGGAAGCTTATTAAGAAGCTTCCTAGATGCTTCTAGAATATTCTAGGTTAATTTGGCTTATTCTCTACTTTGTTTGCCTTACTAACTATGTTGCTAAACTCCATATTGTGACACTTCCCCTCATAGGCCTAATTTGGCAAGTGCTAGACTTGGATCTTCAATTCATGGCATTTAGTCCTCAAGGCTCACATTTCTCCTTCTTCCTTTAGCATCTCCATGAATAGGGCTTAGGTTTCTTCCGATCAGTGCAGTGCCTTCAATTGATCTTCCTCCCTTTGCTTTGACTGCTTGCTTCATTCTGCCTTCTATTCCCTAGAACTTACAGGCTTTTTGCATGCTTTTTCCTTTTCTCCTCTACCTTCTTGTTGAGACATCCTAGTTGAGTCACCACTTCCTTTTCGTACTCTTGCTTCTACAACTCTAGTGTTACTACTCAATGATATTTCTATTGCAAGGCACTCTAAGTGCTGTCTTTTTATCTACTAGTACTTGCTGCAAAGTTGGTCTTTGACTTCCTTCTTGAATTGGTCAAACTCAAGGTACTTGGAGTGATTTCCAATCCCCTTCAAACCTCTTGGTCTTGGATGCTTGATGATCTTGTCCGTTCTCAATAGTGGCTCTTCTCCTCTTTGACTCTTGGTTCTCCTACACCAAGGCACTTACCTTCAAAAGCCTCTACCTTGTACAGGTCTTTGGCTTTTGCCGCCTCATCCTTCACCAAGTCCTCTTTGTCCTTCCAAGTGTAAACCTGCTTGTGCATGGCCTTGATCAATGTGGTGTAGTCCAACACATTAAAATACATGGCTTGGTACTTGGGCATTAATACTTCCATTAAGTGGAATGTAGTGCCCATTGATCAAATGATGAAATTTGAGCCATCCTACACCTGCACTATAACACCCATGTGTGCATGTATGTGCTATTGTCATATTTAGTTTGGTATTACAAGTACTTGAGAGATATTGTTCATATAGATATAAAGGATGGGTCTACATTAGTCATGATTAGCTCAATTTAGTCTAAGCTAAGATTGAGGGGACCTTACTTTAGAGGAAGTGGAAAAGAGGAGCACCACTATCTTGGATTCTAGTGTATTGACTTGGTGTTATTCTTAGGTGTTTGGCTTTGAAGAAAGAGTTGAGAAATCTTGGACACACAAGCCTTTTTGCATTAGATTCTTCTATAGTCCTAGGATAGCCCATGTGAAGGAATCCTTGACTTTGTGCTTGGGTCAAGATAAGACTACATGCTTAGGATAATATTCTCATGATTATGGATATTCCTTTAGACTTTTTGACTTTATTTGACTTTTAGTGTAGTAACTTGAGTTACTCTAGTAATTAGTAACTTTGGTACGTACCTATTTCACAAGTATATAAACTTGGGGTGAGGATGTACTCATCATTCTTTCTCTCATTGAGTTCTCTAAATTTATGTTCTACTAACCCAAAACCATAAAACTTTAATGATTTTCAAGCAAAATAATAACCTTACAATAGAAAATTTTTGTATTTTGACTTTGTAACTACCATACACAAAAGCTACCATAAAACTCTAAGTTATTACAAATACTTGATATATATAGTATTGCTTTAGTTTAACTCCAATGGTTTTCATTTTTACCTCTTTATATTTTGATGTTAGATTTTTAATATTGATCCCTTCACCTCCAAAAACAAAATAAGTATTCAATCCATTGTCACTTTAAAAAGGACTCCTTATTGTCACTTGTATAAAACCTTAATATAACCTTTGTATACTTTTTCCTTCATTGTAACTATTATAGAGGATTTCAGAATATAGAATTGTCTTCATTTACCCCAAAACCACATAATTATATTCATTATTCAAGCAACAAAATAGAATTAGTGTGTTATTACTTTCCAGCTGACAATGGCCAAATTTACCATAAGACTAAAAGTTTGTTCTAAATAGAAACTTTCTAACAAATGCTTATGTTCTTCTCCACTAGTTCTCATTTTAATACTTTTTTCTTCTCTAGATATATTTATTATACCTTACCTCTAAATATAATATTAGTGTTAAATTCACCTGCAAAAGTAGACTTTTAGCATGATTTTTCCTTCAATTTTTCTATAATAAATTATTTAATAATGTCAAATTATGTTCATCTATCCAAAACCATTAAACCATCATCATTATTCAAGAAAAAAATATTTGTCTTTTAATAAAATTTTCATTCTTCTAATTTCCATAAATCATTGACTACATCTACCACAAACTATAAGTTTATTACAATTAGCTACTTTAGCTATTTTCTCTTTCTCTTATATGGTTTCCTCCACTAATTTTTTTTTAATCTTTCTTGCTGCTTTCTTATTTTTAGAAATATTATTCCTCCTCTTCTAAAGAAAATATAAAATTGTATTTCCATTACTTCACTTGCAAAAATGACCCTTCCTAGACCTTTTGCTTCATTTAAACTTATTACAAAGGAGTTAATAATATGAAAAATAAGGTTTGTGTCATTTTTTCTCTCTTGGTTTTTAGGATATACATGTGAAAGTTATCATTTAACCTCTATATTAAATATTAGTAGCTAGTCTATCAGAAAATCAAACCTTCATATGCTTTCTCTTTCATTCAAAAATAGTACATAGAATCCAAAAATATGAAGTTATGTTCATCTATCCAAAAACCAGAAAACCATAATGACTAAAGCACAAGATAAATCTTTTATTGGATTTTTTCATCTTTTAACTTTCAAACCACCAAAGACCACACTACCATAGACTATAAGCTTATTACATATAGCTTCTTTCTCTCATATGGTATTAGTTTTCCTCCATTTCTCATTTTTTATCTCTGATGCATTTTATGTTTGGGAAACTGTAAACCCACCTCACCATTTCTTCTCATCTACCTTTCCAGCCTTGTACAACATGCTCCAGCATTGAAGCCAAGCTCATGGCATATACCACAACATCACTTAGCATGTAGATTTTGAGAAATGCAACTCTCCACTAGCTCAAAGGTAAAAGGATATTATCTCCTAGAACTTTGCAATGCCTAATACCTTCCAGATAGATGACCCCTTAATTGCATAATTAAGGGATTATGCACATCAAAATCTTGCATAACAGTCTCAGCAAGTGTGGTTTGATTGGTTTATCTGGTTGATTTATTAGAGGGATAATGTGGATGAGAAAAAAAGGCAAGGTGGGTTTATCATTTTCCTTTCTGTTTTATTTGTGAAAAATGATCACTTCAACTCTAAGGAAATTATTATTATTCAATCCATTTCCCCTTTAAATTGTAACCTTCTTATACATTTTCATTCACTTAAATTTGTTATAGAGAACTAAAGAATTTAAATTGTGTTCATCTATCCAACTAGCAAAAGATCATAATGATTGTTCAAGAAAAGTTACATCTTCAAATAAATATTATGTATAATGACTATCCAACCATCAACAACAAATCTACCATAGAACTATAAGTTTATAAAATAGGTACTTCCTCTCATATGGACTTTCTTTCCATATTAGTTTCCATTTATATAAATTTGGCTTTTTATGCTATATTTGTCAAAAATTATACCTTCATCTCTAGATACAATATTACTATTGAATCCATTGTCACTTGCACACTTAAACATCATATGCTTTTTCCTTCATTTGTAACTATTATAAAGGACTTGATAATTTATAATTGTGTACACCTATCCAAAACCCACAAAACTATAATGATTATTAAAGCAAATTAACAAACTTCTAGTTGAAATTATGTGTGATTACTTTTTGTGTTATTACTTTCCAACCACCAATGACCACATCTATTGTAAAACTATAAATTTACTATAAATAGCTACTTTCTTTAAGATTGCCTTTGTTTTCCTCTTATTGATTTCCTTTTATCTGTTTGGCTTTTCAAGCTATATGTTTGAAAATTGATGCCTTCACCTCCAAATACAAGTTTAGTGTTCAGTTTATTATCTATTTCAAAAGTAAAATCTTCTTATGAATTTTCCTTCATATAAAACTATCAGAGAGGATTTAACAATGGATAATTAAGTTCCTTTATCCAAAAAAAATAAAAAGCATTAGAAATCATTCAACAAAAATGATCACCTTTCAATAGAAGATAGGTATCTTTACTTTTCAAGCACAAATGCTGACTTCTAGCATAAAGCTAATAAGTTTCTTATAAATAGCTACTTTCCCTCAAATTGCCTCAAATTTCCTCCATGGGTGTTTATCTCATTATATTTTCAATTTTTTTTTATTTTTAAAAATATCCCTTTACCTCTACATACAATAGTAGTGTTAACTATTATTACTTGCAAAAGCTGCCCTTCTCATGCATTTTCATTCATTAAAATAAATAATTATTAATTATTAATTTAAAATTATATTCATCTTTTCAAAGCTATGTAACTATTATTCTAACAAGATAAAAAAACTCTCAATATAATTTTTGTTAGTAATATCCAACTACTAGTGACCATATCTATAATAGAACTATGAGTTTATTAAAATTAGCTTCATTCGCTCAATTGGCTTCAACTTCCCTCTATTGATAGTCATTTTTATCTCTATGTCTTTTACAGTTTTTTTTGTGAAAAGTAATCCTTTCATCTCTAAATATAATAGTAGTATCTTATCCATTACCACTTGCAGAAAATAACACTTATTATGCATTTTCCTCCATTTAAAACTATTATAGAATATTTAATATCTAAAATTCTGCTCATCTTGAAAAAGTCACAAGACTATGATGATTATTCAAGAAAAAATATAATATCTAAGTAGAATTTGTGTGGTATCACTTTCCAAACACCAATGACCAAATCTATCATAGAGATTTAATATGTAAAAGTGTGCTCATATGTTCAAAAATGATGAGACTATAATGATTGTTCAAGAAAAGTAATAACCTTTGGTTAGAGTGTGTTATACAATTTTCAACTATTAATGACCATATCTTTCATAGATATATGATACAAATAGCTTCTTTCTCTCATATGGACTTAGTTTTCCTTCATTGGTTTTCATTTTTATCCCTTAAGTCTACATAATTTTTTTGTCTACTTGAGTTATAGTACTTTGTCAAAATATTTACCTCTGTAATTTTTACACATGTCTACTCTTGGTCCTATAAATAGCTCATGATTGTATAGATGGTCATATTTTTTATTCTGAACTCTATTAGTCCTTTACTTCATCATCCAAATTGGTATAATACTTCATATCGGGCCAAAATGGATGCCTTTAATCTTCTCCTAGTCTAGTATGCTTAAAGAGTTTTAGATTCTTAATCATTTTAGTCAAAATGAAAGGTCATTTCTTTGGTATGTGAACAAGGTGAATTACTTCTTTGCTTTTCCTTTACTGGTGTGTACGGTAGTGTGGTAGTGTGATTTTGTTCATATCAATATCTAGGGAGAGGATTCCTCTACCAACATTAACTTATTTTTCCTCTTGCTTAGTCTTGTTGCCATGGTTTTCCTCAAGATATTTTTACTCATCTTAGGTTTCTTCTTTGTCATTGAGTCCTAGGATGTCATTATCTCTACTTGTCTCGGTGAGATAATACTAGTTCTTACAATTGCCTTATTTCTTCCTGTTCATCTAGGCAAAGGACTATTAGCATCTTCGTATTGATGGTAGGTACCCATCCTTGTACAAATAGGTTGAAGGATGCATGTTGTTGTCTAGGGAATATCTTATTACTCGTTGTCTATCTTAGCCCGTATCACACAAAATTTCTTTCTCAAGATGGTTCTCTATAATAGTCCATAAGCATCACCAAAATTGATCCTCTCTTGTTTTCCATCTTTATGGCCAATTTCTTAGTATTCTTACTACTTTGGTTGATACTGACATGGTTCTTAGGAGACCACCCTATAAATTGTGCTCAATCCACTCATTCCACTTTCATTGAAAACATGATATTGGTTGCAAAAGCAGAGTTATTTCTTATTAATATATGTTTTAGCCATATTATGTCACCAACTAAAGTAGTGACTCCTTTCTATCTTTTCCACCAAATTATCAAAAAGTACCACTAATTTTCCCAAAGACTTGCTTGTTGTAACTTTCTCACTTTCATGTTCTATATTCCTATTGCAACCCAAAGCTTTTGCAATTAGCACCTTGTGGTTTCTATCTATTCTCCATTCATTTTCAATGCACCACTTCATTAGTTATTTCTATACTCGGTTGGTTAAACATAAACTAATCAATGACATGTTGAACCATAATATCATTCCCAATTTCTTGAGAATAAATTGCTTGCACATTTGGGTAAGATGCTTATCTCGCTCTATTTTTCACCAGTTTTATAATGACTATACGAGCTAAGTCAATATACTCATCCGCTAGCTTCTTCTTCACCTCTCGATTGGTCATCTCATTCTCCCACTCCGCGAGTACTAGAGATTCTAACTTCATATTCTCGAGTTGTAGCAGAGTTAGATGGGTAGGACTTTTATGTCTTTCCCGACTAAGAACCGCACTTGCAAGTTTCCCGCATGCATACGGCTCAAATGACAAAGAAATGTCATGCACATATATTAGACAGAGGAAGAGGTTTATACACATATGAACCTGTGTTGCCCAAACTTTCTGGTTCCAGCATTCCCCATAGCAGCAGGGGTTTTGTCACCCACGATACAAGTCAGCACTGGCTGGGTGTCGGCATATATTTGCCTATTTTTGTATCGTCTTATGCTTACTGGGCGGTGTCTTTTCTCACGACCAAACCTCCTTTTTGGGAGCCTGTTGGGTTTACCTTGTTGACCTGTTCGCAAAACAAACAAACAAAGCATTTAGGCTCGAAGCTAAAACACTGGCGAACCATGAAGAAGAACACCAATGTCAAAAGAACTGTAATGTTTCTAAAAAAGTTCATACCACCAAAAAGACCAAACACGCGTGGATTGATCTATTTTTCACCAGAGTCTCGTGGCACCGGGAAATGTAGAAGCTTACTTATCATAGGGAGAGTGGGTGCCCGTGTTGACGAATTAGAAGAAATGTTAACCAACAACCGTATGTGGAAACAACGATTAGCTAACATTGTTTTTTAACTCTTGCTCTATTTGTTGGCATGACACAAATTTGATTTCACTGTCTGTTTGCACTTCGGCGCCTGTCAATTGTTTGGACAGAAAACTCGTTCTTCTTCGATCCTAAAACAATTTAGATGCTTCTTGACTTTTAGCTCTCGAGCCACAGGAGGGGACCGCCGCCGGGCGGCTCCACTTGACGGAGGCCGGGACAGGCTACGCCGTGGATAAATTGCTATACGCTCGGGGTTCAAATAAGGCAAGTACGATTTTAGTTTTTATGCAGACCGTACAATTTGTATAGATCATATTTCAAAGGACAGTGCAAGTGCAGTAGGACATATTACTGAAACTAATGTTATCTCATATGTTTTATTCTTGTCAGGATATTTTAGGTGCAATAGGGGGATATTTTTCATATCCATTCTTTTGGGTTTAATTTCAGTTTACTTCTTATGTCTCATCCTTGTATATTTTGTCGTGTTTTCCATCCTTCTTGTTGTTTTCTTGTCTCTTTTCTTTTACCTATCTCTTTTTTATTTTTTTATTTTTTTATTTTTTTATTCCCCAAGGGGAAAAGAGTACAAGGTACAACCAAGTGCAAAGAGGAAGGAGCATGAGGCTCAATAGTCCTAAATGTCCGTGAAAGACATATAAAAGTAAGGCATGGAAATACAATAAAGGAAAAAGATACTAACAACAACCACCTAAGAAACTGGAGAAAGTATAATCTTACGATATTTGTGTTGTAGAAATACTCCAGTAATATATATGGGAAGTGGGAAGGGGGTGTGGCAAATCCAAAACCCATGGTATATCTAATAAGTGGAGAAGGAGGTCTAGCCCGTGCTGAATGTACCTGCTGCGGTTACTCAGTGGTGAAGAGTACTTGATACATCTTCCTATCCTTTTGTTATCCTACATACATGGTAATCGTTTTTCTTTCCACTGCTCAAGGCAAGGATGATCTATTATCTTAAATGCCATAGGACCAAATATCTAGATATCTTGAGTGCAATAGGACAGATTTCTACTACAGATCCTATTGCAGCTTAACTCCATGCTGCCTTCTATGTTTAACCCTTTTATCCGCATAGAACTTGATAGGTTTTCCCCTCCGTTTTGTTATTTAACGGAAGGGGCAGATTTCTCATATTGATACTCTTGAGGTCTAGCCCCATTTTACCTCGTTTGTCCACATCCGTGATACGCCTTGACTCTTTCTTGTCTCCACTTTGTGCGGTTTTTGTCTTTTGTCTATGGCTTGACGAGTCCTCCCATCCTTCATTCGTTCCATTGCCGAGGTCTTATATTTGGGGTTTAGCTACCTTTTCAGCTTCGGCGAGGCCCCATCAACGTTAGAGCAAATGCTCTTGGAAACAGGATCCGGACAAGCTGCGTCCTTAAGCCCAATCCAGAAAACAGATCCCACTCTACCATAAACATCACTCCGACTTTCATAAAGGCACTATAACATTAGAAAACATAGACACCGAAGTGCCTAGCCTGCTCGCTAAAGCCAAGTGGAGGATTTTCTACGAGTTTCGAATGTCAGTCAGTAGCACGTTATCGGCTCGCATCTCTCTTAACAATGCTCTAGCTAACTCCGCCGTTTCCGGGTATTTGGGAGTAAGGAGTTTTGCCTATCAATTGTTTAGGCTTAAGATGGGAAGATGCTATCTTTTGTAGGGCCCAATCGCTACCTTGCCTTGCTCCTTGATGTGTATGGTATTCTACTCCCAATCATAAAACGCCTTTACTACTTGGATCCATGGCTTACCTAGCAAAAGTTGATCATCTTCTTTGTCATACATAGGGATGATACTCATTCTTACAGAGAAAGGTAATCTTTCTATTGTCAAGAAATCTTTGGAGGAGCAACTTCGGTTTGACCTTATGTCTATTTGCTATGCTTACCTCAAATGGAGTTGGTTGTAGATTATGACAACTAAGAAGAGCGTCTTGAGTTTGACCTTGCGTCTCTCTAGTATACTTATCTAGAATGGGACTCTTTGCAGATTATGATACTCTTGACCGCTATAGGAGATGATCAAATATAAGATTGACTTCAATCCTCCATGTACCAAGATTGAAGTTGATGGAATTGTTCCTAGAAAAACATACTCACTTCAGAGATAAATTCGGACACGTTCACAAAAGATATTTGCCCGAAGCCGTTACAGTGTATTAGATATCAGAATTCTAAATTCCGTCCAACCACTATTCCATCTATCATCCAGACTTGACTGCAACTCGCGTCCGGCTCCAGCTGATTCTGCTCTAATTGACATAGGACTTTTGCTGTCCAAAGGGAAATGAGGGATGGTCCTTGTGCTCCGCGTCTAACTCCTAACATGGCCAACAAAACCACTAACTTGACTTCGCTTTCTGCCTTATCTGGCAATGGGCATGAATACAGGAAAAAGTGAGACACGAAGTTAAACGGTGGTATTTCGAGCCAAAATTGGACCGGACAGAAGATTATTACCTCAGTTTCTAATGAATGAACTCCATTTTCTCTAAATATTACTGTTCATGCATGCTTTGCTCTGTGGATAACGACATCTAGGTAGATAAAAAGGATTGCGAGGTACAATGCTGCAAGAGTAACTTACCAAAAAGGAAATTGACGAACCTTGCTACTGTAAGTATCAGCTGTGCAAACAATCCGTCTCAGGCTTTCGTGACCCCGGAAGCGGCAAGTGCAATAGACTTCAGGTCAGGCATGAGCTCGACCAGAGCTTCTTTCTTCGTCCGCATGCGATCATTTGTACAGTCACTTTCCTGGAACACGAGAGACAAAATCTAGTCAAACTTCCAAGCCG
Organism: Lunularia cruciata; assembly: GCA_948567375.1. Lineage (NCBI taxonomy): Eukaryota > Viridiplantae > Streptophyta > Marchantiopsida > Lunulariales > Lunulariaceae > Lunularia > Lunularia cruciata. The sequence goes on along the minus strand of OX419756.1, from coordinate 54,827,508 downwards.
TGGATCTCTATTATTGAGTTTTAGATGCGAAACGTGTGAGGAATGAGACATACCCCAGGCATAGAAGTCGCTTGCATGGATAAAAGCTGTACAGTCGTTGTATGATAAGCAAGTAACTTTCCATACGCTTCCTCAGAAAGACCATCCTGCATAGAAAGAATTCACAGCTGTTGATGATTTGCTGTCTAACGACTACCCCGACGAGGATAATCTTAACTAAGAAGTAACTAATAGATAAGTAAGCCGCCCTAGGCGTTGCAAACCACATCCATTCAATAAAGTAAACTCCACCTTGTCTAGAACAACACAGTTTTGCAAGTGGTCAAAAACAGTTTATCACGTTCTGGTACCCATACTGAACTTAGATATATACTGACTGAATTAATATGGAAGCAGTTTGCTAGAACACTGTTCTTTAATTGAAATACATATACTTAGCAAGAGCAGATCCAGATCCCAAGTAATTTACTTTAATTCAACTATACGTGCCTTTAAACGACTGACAGCTGAAGCCATTGCTCTTCCGGGTGCTTGAAGAGCACGATTGAAGACCTGGAGATATATAACAGCACTGCAATATCAGCATCCCAAAGTAATTAAAGGTGTTGCAAACACTAAACCCAGAAATACCAGAAGCAACCCAACCCGTATGATCTGGAAAGGTTGCTGACTTGCCTGGACAAAAAGGAGAGCCACGACTCTCGGTAAGAGACCAACTGGGTCGATCTCCTCCTCTACTTGTGATATCAACACCTGGAGATCAGAGTCATCAACTTGGTGGAGCTTTCAGCAAATTGCACTCCCATGCTTTATCAAGCAAAAACCATTCCCACAAGACAGGTACATAATATACTGCACTAAGGTTTTGCAAGGTAGATAGCTCTAACTTTGTGTCTTACAGGAGAGATGCCTTGGTACAACATTCAATGTTATGCAATACTGAGAAGAACGGTTAAGAGAATATTTGATTGTATTTTTGGATTTTCTGCACCAAAGGTTCATCATCATCTTCATCTCCCTGCCAACGATTCATGCAACTCATTTAGAACTGGACGCTCTTTGGAGTCTAGAGAGTTCGAAGGAGCTGGGAACCTTTTTATGCGAATGAAGGAGCGCTCTTTCTGATTTCTTGTCCAGTTTCTTGAGTCGCAGTCCGCTGTGGAATGAAACACTATAGAAGTTAGAGAAACTAAAATAGTGGCATATCCTGATTACCTGTAAAAGTCTGTACTTGCATGGGAGCGTGATGAAACATCAAAGGGCCCTATATTGAACCGAGCACCCAAATAAAAATGTCTCTTACCTTTCTTTCACAACAGCTTCCAGGGCAGTCGCGAAGGCTTCCAAACTCTGTACATGTGCAACTTCCCGTTAACATTTATCAATTGATACAAACTAGGATAATTACCTATAATACAAGATGATTGAGAGTTCGAGTAGAAATGAAAAAGGCGATTGAATGCTCAGACTGTTCTAGACGACAGAGCAACTACATGTTTGGATTTGATTTGCTTGATACCCCATTTTGGTTGTTTAACTAACCTTGCCTTCCAGAGTCTCCACCAATTCAACCGTTCGTCTGGATAGGATGGCACCTGGCATGCGTTTCGCCTACAAATACCACATGAAGATGAGAAGAGTTGGTGTGAACTACAAGTGATCTTAGTCACGACAATGTCATAACAACCAGCATCACACAATCACAGGGATTCTTTACAGAAACAACGACGTCCACACATTTTTCCTGGTGAATATAAGATGAATTTATTTAAGCACAAGGAAAACTGGATACCATCTTGCTAATATATCAACACTAGCATATCAAATGTCGTCTTCACTAGACAAAATATGATTATAGAGGTCACAATAACTAGCATACCAAAGACATCCGTTCTCCGGTACTTAGTTGGTCTGAGACAGCAGATGTACTTTCACGTGCATCACTGTTGTCTCCCTGCTCTAATTTTCTCTCGAGGTTCTGCAATTCCACTTGAAAGTTCGTGAGGTAACCAACACGCTTGGACCAAAATTGAAGATTCCGGCACTAACACATCTAGCACGGACGAAAACCAGGAATTGCCAAAAGCACGTAATATAATTGCCATGCTGACCTGGGCGGAGAGGAACAGATCGGTAATTTCTGCAGATGTTGTCCGCAGTAGATGTCTCTGCAGGACCCCCTGCAAAATGATCAAGTCGCATCTCTAATGAATCCATTAAATGGAAGGAATTCGAGAGGAAATTGACACTCGTTATTTTTTTGTCGGCGAAGGTACGACGTGCTTAACATTCTGGGAATCTTCTCACCGTAGACCACACTTCGGAATGAACTGGCACTCACATTTATGCTATTGTCTTCCTCAAACAGGTCCAGTGCCTTCTGAAACAGCTGAAAGTTTGAATACGCCTGCAGAAAAGGACCACCTGGATTGTTTAGAAAGACCTCCCCGGCAAAGAGCAAATAATAAATCTGGTGGAGGTCTTCTTAGATGCATGAAAGTAAAACACATCAATTGTCCACACCTCATCAAGCTTTTGTTGTAGGGAATCCACTCGACGTCGTCTGTCTTCAGAGCCGGCAGAGAAACTTGCACGTTTAACGGCTGTCCAGGTGGAAATTACTGATGGTCTTACCCAATCAGCCAGGGTCATTGGTAGTTTGCCATCCTCTCCATATTCATCGCCTTCTGCATAATTCACGACCGACAAACAAGAGGATTAACAAGAAAACATGGATATATCAGATTCCGCATATCCATGCCACTAAGTTGAACAAGATCTAAGTAAATAGCTGCTAAGGCAGATAACTCATTCAATCTCTCCTGGAACTGCAAATATGTTTAATTTCGGAAGTCTCTGAGATTCTGAGTTCTACTTTACACACGTGACTTTGTACACCTTACTGTGTTGACGTGCTCCCGTCTGAATAAAGACAGTGAAACGCTACTTCTCGAATAATATGAATTTCTCTACTAGACTAAGCTGATGCTTGTCCAATTACTATGCTCCTGAGACATTCGCACATTTATAGTTTGCAGGGAACACAGACTAATAACTATCACAATAGTATATTTGAGTACGGAATATAGAACCCGTTGTAAACAACCCAGTTCAATACCCACGTATGACCGAACTGACATTTTGACAGTACATAGTAAAAATCTTCATAACTGTCAGTTACCTAGAGAGGTAAATATGCGTATGCCTACATACAGGGATTAGTACCATGGTTTCTTAGATGATTAACTAAGGTGTGATGCGTGTATATCTGCAGTACAGAGTGAGTGCGAACAAGTAGCCTTGAGAAAACAGCATGACGTTTAACATCATCCTAGTGAACTATATAAACTATATCACATAGGCAGGTAAAATATATACAAATACGTCCAACAGAACATCGTTCATGTTTCATCTTTAAACTTGCTTGCCTTCTGAAAATTATCTCTGCTTACACATCAAAGGAGTTTCTTATCTGTTCAAAAGTACCTATGATATAAGGAATATGTCCTTGACGTACCAATTCCTGCAAATTCCATGTCAGGAAACCATTCAAGTATTTGTTCAGCGAGCTGCTCCTGACTTGGTATATCGCCACCCTCTTTTGTTAGAGGGCCTTTGCTTGCCTTAGACGAGCTATTTGCTGCTTCGCCAATCAACGACCCAATCCCACCTTTGGTCCTGCCACTTCTCTTTTTGCCCTTTGATCCCTTCCCTCCAGAGTCTTCTTCTACGTCATCTTTAATTCTGTCTTTTGCTGAACTAGTGGAGCCCTTCTTTTTTCTTCCACTTTTTCCCTGATTGGTATCATCTTCGACGTCATTATGCTTCTCTGTATTTGCAGAGGCTTTACTCGTTGATGCACCTCTGTCAGTGCCACCATCAGCCCCACTCTTCTTCGAACTCGCCAGTTCAACCTCTACAGCTTTTTCAGCTAAAGCTCGAATTTCAACTTCCAGTCTTTCAAATAAAGTCTGCACTGAATTCAGGTCCTGATCAGAAATTCAATATTCACAATCTCCACTCTCAAGTTCACAAATAGCTGAAATGAAGATCTATTTATATATCTTTAGCCAGAGCAGGTTGGATCACCATTACAAGCGTCAAGGCAGCAAGTAATGACTATTCACAAAAGTTTAGACTATTAGAAGGTTAAGTACATAAAACTTGTAAACTCCACTTCTTGATGAGCCGGGATATTAGGAGATGAGAGCAGAAGCCGTTCGAAGAATGGGAGATCCAGAACTCATTAAGTGCATATGAAGTGCCGATGGAATGTGAACATGATATTTAGGACATGAGAGCAGAAGCTGTTTGAAGAACGGGGGATCCAGAACTCAATAAGTGCATATGAAGTGCGGACGAAATGTAAACATGACATTGAGCAAATCGAGATGCGTGATAAAGCCGTAAAGGAGATGGAAGAGCATCTAACAGATCAAGTGTACGGCTAAGCACAAACGAAATATAAGTATTTCCTGATCAATAGCAGTAGAGAACTGATATACATCATGTAATTGATAAGAGCTAAGCAAAGCATGTAGCGAAATAGAGGACCACCTGGAATTGAAGACCAACCAGCAAAACATGAATGATTGAGTGAACTGAAATTGGAAGACCGAGCAGAAATCATGTATAGGAACCATGAAACCGATCAATAAATATGGGGTGAAGCGAAGTGGGAGAAGAACGGATGGTATCTTGGCTGAGATGGAGCGAAACGTCAGACTGGATATAGAAAATGAGGACAGAAGCCGTTCATCGAACGGGAGATCCAGAACTCATTGAATGCAAATGCGATGCAAGATATATGATGCATACAAGATAACAAACATCTGATCGAATTAAAGCATAAGTAAATGTAACCTGGAAGCAATATAATAGCAACACCTATATTCGAGTTGCATGCATCGAAGCAATAGAAACAGAACAGTCGACTCTATAGAGGAATGGATATAGGGAAATGAGGACAGAAGCCGTTCGAGGAGCGGGAGATCCAGAACTCAATGAATGGAAATGAGATGCAAGATATGTAAAGTATACAAGATAGCGAGCATCTGATTGAATGATAGCATAAATAAGCATAGCCTGGAAACATATCAAAAAGTAATACCTGTATACCAGTAACATGCATAGGAAAAGCGGAAACAGAACAACAATGCATGTAGAGAAATAAAATCAACTTGACAAGCTGGACGAGAAAGATTCAGAGAGACTGAAGTAGAAAATCAATGTAGCAGCTAGGAAATTGAAAGTCATGGAAGATCCGTGAGTCAGCCCGAAAATATCAAATCGTTCGGAGACTGAGCGAAGAATAGCGAACCGTTAGAGGACTGAATATAGATTATATCGCAGCATGTGCTATGAACACATGAGTCCTAAAACACCAAAAACACAGAGGGAAGCAGAAGGCAGTCATAGTACGCCTCCACGAAAGCATTTACGATTTCATCAGTGCCAAATACAGTGCCAAATGCAGTGCCAAATGCAGTGCCGAAGTAGCTGGGCGCATGCCAGTTACCCTCATACCGAATTTCTGTTCGAAGGACTGGATATAGAGAATATCGCAGCAAACGCTATGGAATGTGAACATGATATGTGCAAATTGAAATAATGTAGTACGTTAGACAGTCAGGTAAATGACATGTTTATCAGGACCAACACAAGCATTCTATGCTATACAAAAATGAGAAGTGGCTTCCGGTGCTAGAAGATTCAGAAGCCAGCAATTGCGGTAGCGGCAACAATGTGCTTCATGTAAGATGGAAACAAACTCAGATTAGAAGAGCCACGCCAGAGTTGGTTCGGGGGGGGGGGGGGGGGGGGGGGGGGGTGTGCCGGCTGGCTGAGGAAAGCCACCGGTTGGTGATTATTGTAGGTATTCGTAAAAGGATCTCGAAAGTTTTGGGCACGTAGTCCAGTGATAGATTCTTTTCTAATTGAGAGCATCAGGAACAGAAAGGGACAAAAGAGGCCGAAACTCAGGCTTACCTTGATGAATGCGAGGCTCACCACGCAGGTTTCGGCCATAATAACACCTGTTCCTTCCTGCGGCAAATCAAACATAACACAGGATTCTTCAATGTAGAACTACTGTGACAATACAACTGTGATCCCTTGTCCAAAAGCATAACTTCATAAAGACGTGACTGACATGCCCTCTGCCCATAACACCGCCGCCTCTACACCAAACAACAGGGATACTTTCAACAGAGGAAGAAAATCATTAAAAGAGAGGAGGTCTGACCTTTTTCGCCTTGATGACGGATGGACATAGACTCACCAACAATGCAGCATCCGCATTGCTGAAGGATGTCGGGACCAGCGGCAGTGCATCGAGCCTGAATAATGGAACGTGCATTCTTAACCAAAAGCTCGAATCCTCTAGAACACTGTAATCACCTTATCATGGGCTGAACATGCTAAAGCCTGGATCTAGGAACTAGAAGTCAAGACCTGTCCGTGCTTATCTTGTGACGTAACTACTACTCAAATGTAGAACAACGGACCAAAATTGTAAGTTCCCAAACTCTGAATGAGACATACCATCCACCAGCGCTGATAGCCTCCTCACATGCTGCGTCTATCACACTGGTTAGCGACGGGTGAGTGTACACTGTTTCCAAAGCGATACCTTCAGGATATTTGTCCTGCATCATTAGCCGTAGAGATGTATTCAATAGAAACTTTGAACCTCTTGATTTGTACTAATTCTTTTTTGGTGTCCATATCACAGTTCGAAACTATACGTTAAGAGGACAGATTCTCCAACCTGTAAATATGTCTTCGGCTGAGATATGACTAGCTTTCGCAGAACATCATAACTTATGTATCCGTTCTGCACAAATTCAGGAGTTACTGAGATGAGACAAACAGATACGCTTTGAAAGCAAAGAAGGTAAAGAAAGCTTGTAAAGCTCCCGTGGACAGTATTCCGGAGATCTCCAATATGAAACAACCGTATACATACCTGCGAAAAGAAAGCTTCCACGCTTTCTCGCTGAGATTGAGCAAAAGTCTGCATAAAGTTAATTGCACACTTAGTATCGTCGCCAAATATCGCATTTATGTTGGAGTCAAGTACAAATAATGTACACGTTTGTTGACCACGTGATTGAAAATATCTGAACAGAGAACTAGAGTGTGAACGATAGAGCCTCTTGTAATAGCTACATGATGTTTCCACTCTCGTTCCAGTTGAGTATTACAAGTAAAATAACCGGCTACAAAGAAAATAATGGAAAATTTTTCATCTGCCAAACCCTGCCTCTTACCGAAGGTGTCCAAACAGCCCCACCCCCCCGGAGCGACCCCTTAACATCCCCATCAGCAATGAGCCCACTTAAGACAGACTGGAAGAGAACCCCTTCTCCGGAAACTCCTCCACTTAAGCCATCATCTCCTTCCCGAAGTTGTTTGTGCAAACAAGACCACACTTCTGAAAGAGGTGTAGGGACTGTGAGTGCGCTCACTGCACCCCGGACTATAGCCCTTATTCTTGCGACATGTGCTGGTGTATAGAGCTGTCCCGCTTCTAGTTTTCCTTGTATCTGCAATCAAGATCAGCAACTCGTTATGGAGAAACCCGCAGGTAGCTTGCGCATTGACTCGATTGGTAGCATACACTACCAATGCCCTGCCTCCACGTTTCCCAAAGAGCACTATGGGTAACAACAGAAACTCTAGCTGGAAAGATCTGCTGCTAAGCATCAATATCGTATATCGAACTTTTGGGTAAAAAAGTATGATGCCGAGAAAAGCAGTGAGCTTAACTGATTTTCCTATCCGAGACTCCAAGACTCTAGTTAACAGCTCCGATCCCACGTTGAATCGTTTAGCAAGTTCTCCGATAGCCACTTGACCAGATTCTTGAAGAGCTTCATTAACCTCCTCTGCTACTCTGTCCCAGTATGAGTCTGCTACAATTTCTCCTTGCACGAAGGTCAAGTCTGGATTCTTGGCAACTATCTGCTCTGCTACCCTCTCACAATGCACAAGTTCAACTCCCACGGACGCTGCTATATCAATCAGGGAAGCACGACCAAGTCTGTTAATTTCTATCGCCACCTCCGCCTTTAATCGGTCCTGCGTAAGACAGAAGATTTGAAACGAACATGAGCTTTGCGCTTTTTACCTCTTGATATATAAAGCAGAAAGGCCAACTTTGCTTCCAATCCTGAAACACAAGGTCCAGTATTGGGAGAGGGTTAATCTGAAGAGAAACGACTCAAAAGAAATAAGAGCTTGTCACTAGCACGAAGATACAACCGAATGGCCTGAGTTTTAGGACATTCTGCATTTTGTCACCAACATGATTCACGGCATCAGCATGAACTCTAACCGACACTTGGAAAGAGTCTGGAATTGTATAGAGAGCCTGAGATAAATTTCCTCTCATCTCTAAACAACCTCAGAAGATAGATATTGTCAACATGTGTAAAAAGGCCACTTTAGTATCAGAACTTTCGCAACCTATGGTACTATCTACGGAGATCGTATGTCAAAACAATTGAACCCCTATCGTAGTGCTCAAAACTAGCGCAAAATCAAACAACTGACGACACCTTTAAGTTTCTGATAAAACCATGTCTCCACTGATATGGTTGCAGTTTCCAAGCTCTGTCCCTCAGCTCTACCACGTTAACAGTACAAGAGGTATACAAATAAACAATCATCATCCAACTTTCAGCGTGATGTATCAATGCAGAAGTTCGGTCACAAACCTTTGTGATGAACTCTTTGCCAGTAAGAGTGTGGAGCAAATCGGAATCCAAAAGTTGCAACTCCTTCAATTTGGTTACTAATTCCACTACATTCCGCTCCGACAGCCGCACTGTAGCCTTCGATTCCTGAGTGGCCGCGAACAAAGCCTGCAACTCAAGGAGCTCGGCGTCCATTTCTGAACCCTTTTTACCTCTGTCAGAAGAAAAGATTTCTTCGCATTCGAACTCAATTTTCGATCGCTCTCACTTTCCGATGAAGCCAAACACTCTTTGGCGCATAACGACGCCTTCAAGAAAAAGCGCAGTTTCTTCCAAATCGAGGCAAGCGGCAGAAGCGTATGAGATCCAGCAATTGAAGCCCGCAATCGAATCCCTTACCGGCTACAGCTGAGTTCATATGTTACAAATCTTTTAGCGGAAATTGGATTTTGGTGTTAAGGGAAAAGCAAAGCCAACCCTTGCCGGATTTGAGTGCTCGGCATGGTAGTGACAGTGCATACCAACGAGCAATTTGACACCGTGAAAGAGAGAGCTCGCGCAATGTGCTGCTCGAGTGTTGGGTGAAGGCGGTAATATAGGCTCGAGCTTTTAGGACACTGATTGCTGCGGGAGATGTGGTGCGTTTTTGACGATTTATTCCACTGCGTCCGACCAGAGCAGGAAGGAAGCTGCTGCCGTTGTTTGTCGCGCAGCGGGAAGTTCGAAGACAGGGTGTATAACTGGTGTGGACTTTGGTAGATCGTTGGAGATTGATGGAGATGGAAGTCAAAATGGCGGCGGTTCCGTCGAACCTTTACGCATGTCAAGAAGGCCAAAGTTGCCGAGTATGCAACCCCACCGGTGGTTCTTTTCGCCGGAGACTTTAGAAAACTCTGTAGAGCTGAAGCTTGGACCGATGCCTGGCAAGGCAATTACGCATAATGAGATTCAGCGTGAGAAAATCTAGAAAATTGCAGAGGCGAACTGGTCGGTTACCAAAGGTGACAAGTCGAAGCAGCCTGTCAATGCGGAGCTGGTGGTTGACATATACAGGACGGACCTTACTCTCACCAGTTGCGGGAATAAGATAGTACCGCTACAGCGATTTATGGTCCTGGAGATTAGCCAGTATCTAGAAAATTATTTGTGGCCAAATTTCGACCCAGTTGCAGCTTCATGTCATGTCTAGAATCTGATGTCTAGAATCTGATGGTTAACGAAGAAAAGGGCTATCGCGTAGAAAACACGAAGGATGCGAAGACAAAAGAGGTAAAATGGAGCCAGACCCCAATAGAGTCGATATGAAAAATCTGCCCAACTGCACTACCACTGCCCGTAAAGGTGAATTTCCAACTGTGTCTCCTGGTTTCTCCTGGTTTGGTTGAGAAATATTTTGTCTCCTCAAAGTGGAGCAAACTCGTGGAGCCTCAAAGTGGAGCAAATTCGTGGAGCTTGGCTGAATGCAGTCTCACAGTCACTGAGTTGTCAGGATTTTCACACTGCTCATCACACGGTTGAAATTCTCACAGTCATTGACTTGTCACGATTTTCACACTGCTGATCACTTGATTTCAACGTAGTCCGGGAGCCATGAGGCAGGCTTTAGTTCTCGTATCTCATCATTGCTAAAGAAAAAACCAAAAAAAAAAAAAAAAAAAAAAGCAAAAAACGCTAATAAATGAATACCCCATCGAAGGTCTTAGTACAAGTGGCGTTAGTTACAAAACTCAAGCGCAATAGTATGGAGGTGTAGGGTTACTATATCAAAAATAAATGATTGTCAAAAGAGATCACACAGCTTCTTAAGAGGGTTGCCATGTTTTTTGGCACGTGATTCTTAGGGGGAATTCATAAAAAATTAGCGGATACAAAATGCCACTCTCAATTCTTCAAACTCAATTTCACCATTATGGTGCTAATGCTCATGTTAGTAAACTAAGCAGTAGGTTTAGTAGTTTTGCATTGGTGTGGTGGTTCATGACCGTAGATTAGTGCAGGTTGAGTAGTTTTGCACTGGTGATGGTTTATTTCCATAGATTAGTGTCGCAAGAGAGATAGCACAAATTGTTGTTGAAGTGCAAATTATAAAAATGAATTGCGGAACTTCTTTGCAGGAGACGAGTTCATACAGCCAATCACATGAAAAACTAAATCTATATCTCATAAAGAAAAAGCTATATTTCACTAGGAAGAACCAAAATTTGGGGAAAAGATTTCAAATTTTGAGCAACAACCAACAAAAGTAGGCAAACCAATGACAACATGAGACACACCACATCGCCAATGGGCGCCATCGAGCGATGTGGGCAAAAGACTATTTAATCCTAAATTAACACACTACATTGGGGGGCAACCGTCATCGGCCAGCGTCTATGTGCACCTTTTCCCTATTACTCCGGGTGTCGCCTAGTGTCTTCCAATGCACATTGGGCATCACCTTATGCCTACGAGTCACACCGAGCGTCACCCAATTCCTTCTAAACTTCTTACATACGATCTACAACTGACATCAATGGGCAACAACTTGTTAAACTTGGATTACTAAATTGTAAATGAAATGAGATCATGGATCACATTTTGGAAACAATACTAGATTTACATTTGTGACAAACCGGCAAATATTCTTCCACTCTTGAGATTTTTGTACCTGGCAGTGGCACCAAAAATCATATGACAACCCAGCAAATATCACTTTTGCCATAATCAGTAAGTAAAAGTTTGTTCACTCAGAGATACATGTGTCAAAAATTATCAAACACAAAGTTAAACAATAATAATTAGCTCTTCTTGGTTGCGTCTTTAATCTCTTAGGTAAAAACCACATCCAGAAGAGGATAACAAGCATTGATTTGCAATCTCATCACAAATTAGACTCCCATAATCACAACTTCATCAAATCTTCCCAAACAATTGTGATTGTGATTATTCAAACTCTTCCAAAGAATGATACTTCACTACAAAACTACTTTGCCTTAAAATTGTGTTCCACTCCTCCACTAAAAGGCACAACTTCCTTGATCAAAGTTGCTTTGCATCAACCCTGTGTTGCGTTCACCAATGCAAAATGCTACCAACACTACAATTCCTCTCAGATTTGTCAAGGATTGCTTTGATTGCTATCAACTAAGGATCAAACACACAGAATGAAATCAGCACTATGGAATCCAACATCCAACAAGCTCATTAACTTACATTTCTAAATTCTCCAAAACACTCACAAACACATACATAAGATTGATACTTGGAATGAAGCTAAAACGACAAGCACTAAGTTACAACACTTCGCTTTACTCAACTTCAAAAATATGAATATTGAATAACAACATATTGCAAATGCTTCCTTTAAACAGGTAGAGCACATCTACAGTTATTAACCAATATACCATTCTACAACAACTTTACCAACTTGTAGATCCAAAATGACAAACCACTTGTTCATATCTACCTCTTCAAATCTCAAATCTGTTTATAATCCGATCCAATGTCAACCTTGACTTTGGCTTCCAAACCTGATGTTACTTCAAGTATTTCTCCTTCTTTGCTTCTATCTAATACGACTACTTCATCTACTATTTCTACTATTTCTTCAATTGGAACTACAATTGTAGACATGGGTAACCTATCTACTTCTTTATCAGCTAACCCAATCTTCTCTAATGTCTTAGGAAATTCATCCAAAGACACCTACACTCCTACTTCTACAACTTCAGACTTAATATCTTCTTTCACACTACTCTAAAGTTATCTAATTCTGAGTTTACTAGATCCAAACATTGTCTCCTACCTCCAACATCTTCCTATCTACTTGATCTCTCAAATGAATCAATGGACTATTCATGTCCACATCCTTTGCCTTCCTCTTTTGAGTTTCTTGCACAAGCAATTTCAATTCATGCAGTCTCGCTTCCTCCAACTCCCCTTCAGCCTTTACCAAACCAATTCTCACCTTTAAATGATATGTCTAGCTATTGGTTCTAAGGTTCTCAAGTCTATTTTGGTTTCTACCCTATTAGTAGAAACCAAAAATCTCTCTTGCAAGTTCTCAAAAGTATTCTTCTTTAAGCTTGCATCTACCTAAAGTTCTTGGGCTTCTTCTTCCCTTTGAGTTATCCTTGTCTTCAATTTGCATGTTTCTTTGATCAAATACTTCATCACCTGCAACTTGTTCTTTACCTCCAAATGATCTTTTTTTATCCCCTCCTTCTTCTACTTCAACTACAAAAATAGTAAACACACAATCTTTGACAAGTCCTCTACTTCATCAAAGTCTCATGCCCCTTCTTGGTCTTCATACATTGCTTCCAAAGATGCTTCTTCAACAAGAGCCTTACTATCTTTGCCCCTTAAAGTCATCTCTTCTGATCTTGCTTCTTCTTCCTTCACCCAACTTGGACCTGTAAATGCAGCTTGCACTAGTCTCTTTGACCTCACTCCCTCTTGGACCACCTTCTTTGGCTCTTCATCCATCTCCTTTGTAGATAACTCCAAACAAGGGGCATCTCCTCCTTCCATATGATCGATCACTGCATGGAACTCCTCATCATCTTCTCTAGTCCCCTCATTGACTGACTATTAGACTTTAGCCTTGTCTTACTCCCACTGCTAGACTCCTCACGCTGCAATATGACTTCTTCTTCTTCCAAGCCGTCTCTCTTTAATTCTATCCTCCTTCAGACTCTATTCTCAAAGATAGGTGTAATACCAAGAGCTAGCTATATGATCTAGATGTGAAATTTGGTTTGGTAACATCTGGAATGATTTTATACATGATGGTCAAAATAGATAAGATAGAAGTATCACCAAAAGAGTACTTTTATTAATAGAGCAAAAATTGAAATAGACTTGAAAACCTTAGAACCGATAGCTACACATATCATTTAAAGGTGAGAATTGGTTTGGTAACATCTGGAAGGATGTTACACATGATGGAATAAACAGATTAGAAAGATGTATCACCAAAAGGGGACTTCTACTATTAGAGTAGGAACCAAAATATGCCTGAAATCTTTGAAGGTAATTTTGGAGGTCTAAACAGATGAATTAGGCCTTGAAAATGTGCATAGTTGCCCCACCTTCAAAGTAGAGGAAAATTTAGCCTTTCCTCCCCTTGGTTTGTCTTGTCAAGAGCTTTCCAACGGTACCTTACCCACAAGATTCCTACGAGAAGATTCCCTAAAAGATTCTCTCTGACAAAGCTTGTTTGACCAAAGCAGATAGGACTTGGATCGACATGTCACCCATCCAAGTAAGTAATCCAAGGGTGGAGCTTGCTGACAGGTCATCTATTTGTGTGCCTAATCCTATGGTGGAGCTTCCTTGGAGGAGATTCTCTTTGTCTATATAATAAAGAGAAGGTGCTCTTTTGGGGCATCGGATGATTGAGTATGAAATCTGTGTTTTCTCTCTTCTTTTGTCCTTGGAGTATTACATGGGGTTTCTAAGTACCTATGCATATGTGCAAACTTCCACCCACTAACCAATAGTTCTAGCATATCTAAATCTCCTTCTTCATCTTCTAATTCATACAACAATATCTCCAAATCTAATTGTATAATACATTATATATATTTCCTAATGTTTCTAGTTAGTTCTCCATGAGTGCTACCTCTTGGCATGTTCTACTCTATTCTCCTCAATTCTTGAATCCACAAAAATAACACCCATGAGTGCTACCTCTTGGTATGCTTTACTCTCTTCACATTCTCTGCACAATGAACAAGAGAGCTAAATGCACAATGAACAAGAGAGCTAAATAAGAGATTCTTCAAGAAAAATGACTATGATAAGAGAGCAAAATAAGAGATTCTTCAAGAAAACTGACTATGATAAGAGAGAAAAAATAAGATATTCTTCAAGAAAAATGTCACACCCATTTGTAACTTTGCTCTTAGATTGCTCAAATGTTGGATTAATAGTATTGGTAGTCATGTATTTTGGTAGTTACTTATATACTACTTGTTGGTAGTCAAATTTCATGTTAGGGCTATTGATCACATAATGTGCACCACTATCACTTGCATCATTTGCACCATTGGATGTGCCATCAATGGAACAATTAAGGTTGGAAACCTAGGTCAAGATTAGGGGTATACTTTCAAAGTGCAACTCTAGAAAGCTCACTTCTTTGATGTTGAGCCTTCAAGTTCTTGGCTATGGTGGACAAAGGCCGACAAGTGTCCCTTGGAGTCTCTTAGCTAGAGTGGGTATGACTTGATCGTAATTAGTGCCTATTTGTTAATAGATTGATGAGTATTGATCTAATTTGAGTTGCTTCAAGTTGATGGAGAACTGATTATATTTGAGAAGTGAACTTAGAGGGAAATTGGGTGGAAGAAGTAAGGATGTTGGTGGTATCTCCAATCCTTGCTGATAGTTGGTACCTCAATCGTGATTCAGATTTTCCTTGAGGGTGATTGTGTGTAGAAGCTCTTTTGAATTGATGTAGATTTGGCAATGATGCAGACGGTGTGTGGAAGCGTTGGCTCCATTTCTTTGAGAATAAAGTCAATTTCAAGCAAAGGTGTTTGATTTGAGACCAAGAGGTGAAATCAGGTCAAGTTGAGCTGGAAAGTCAAATTTGAAGGTGGAGTTTGGAACCCATTCCCTTGAATTAGTGATTAGGAGAACTTTATCTTCCCAATTTGGCTCAAGTGGAGATTTAGCAGAGGACTTGGCAGTCTGCCAAATATAGAGAAATTATATCAAATTTTGGCCTAGATTTGGCTTGATTTGGGGAAACTTGGCCAAATTTGGAGGAGGTTTGCTAGATTTAAAGAGGATTCAAAGTTACAAGAAGAAAGGTCTCATTTGGCTAAATTTTGGCATTTAGAGACTTTTAGGTAGCTTACCAACTTTTGGTCATTATTTGGAAAAATCTGCCCACCTTGCTAGATTCTATGCAACAAGGTGTGCAACCTAGATCTTTGGTTCCTAGATTGGTACCCTAGCCAACTTGTCCATCCTCACTTGTTGTCCTAGTGATTGTTCCACTAATATCTATACCCATGTAGCCTTGGTTAGGAGAGACAATTTGATCCCATTCTTGGTGATCTTGGTAGCTTAGGAATAGAAACTACTATTATATCAAATGCCAAATGGTGGTAGAGTCATTCCCATGTTGATTTATGCAATGGAGGGTTTTTGTTTAGCTTTCTTATGATTGGACCTCCTCCATTCTTTACTTTTTGTTTTTGTACCATATTTGTGTGAGGCACCTTGACTTTAGAGCATTGGTGCTCTAGTGTGCTCTTGATAGTGAGGCTAGAGTGATGACCAATCAGACTACCTGTGTTTCTCTTTGGTGAAGTAGGAAGTGATGACCTACAACTCTTGAGAGTGCATGATGTGATGACAAGATATAGATCACCCTTTCTCCTAGTGTAGTTGTTGTACTTAGAGAGTTACATTAGTGGGTGGTGTTTGGTTGGTGGTGGTACTTGGTGTCGGCACTTGGTGGTGATTCTTGGTGGGGTACTTGTGGTGGTTACGGTTGTAGTTTTCAATTTATGGTTACTTTGTCATGACAAAGTTCTTTAGGGATTCTAGAGGAGATAGCACTATAGTATGTAGTGGGTGGCGCTTGATATCAATTTGTATCTCATGTCCTAATGAGGGAGGAGATTGACTTTGAGTTGGAGTTTGACACAAGATTTGATTCAGTTGAGAGTGCACTTGGTATGTCCACATCATTGTTGTAAGACATGGACAAGATTTATGGGGCCTCCAAAGGTCCAAGGCATTACTTTGGTATAGTGGGTACCATTTAGTTGGATGACTTCATCCAAGAGTTTGACCGTTGGTGTGGTCTACAATAGATGTGAAACTCGACTTTGTAATCACCTTTCATAACATGGAAGAGGGTGTTTCAGCACTTGGAGGGTCCACCAATGAATGACTATCATGAGTTCATGAGAGCTCACTTGGAGGAGATTGAGCTATGGAGATAGTATTGGTCTCCAAACTATGTCTTTGTCACTTCAAGCTTGGTTGCTAGGGGTAGAATACCCACAAGTTCTAGCTTTAGTGGCATTAGTGGAGATGGTGCTACTACAAGTGGAGGCACCACAACAAGAGGTGGTGTAGTATTGAGGTTTAATCCCATGGTAGAGTTCTTCTAATGTTTGAGGTAAAAGTACGAAGGAGAGCGGACAAACAAGTTGAGTAGTTTGTAAGAGTTCCAATGGAAGGCTAGAGAGAGCCTTTGCAAGGCATACACTTGCATGAGACAGCTGATCATTTTCACCCAAGGAGTTATTAAGGCCCAATTAGTCTTGTTTTGGTATAGGATTCTAGACATGAAGTTGTGATGTAGAGTACATGATGCTACAATTTTATAGGTTGTGTAACAATATAGAGTTTACCAATGAGTTAGTCAAGGCTAAAAAAGTAGCAAATAGGACAAATTAGCCTAGAATATTCTAGAAGTATCTAGGAAGCTACTTGGTACCTCCCAAGTATTGGGTAATGTATATGCCAAATGGTGATTTCTAGGAGGAAGCTTCTTGGGAAGCTTCCAACTAGCTTAGTTTGCATGCCAAGTAGATGGCCTCTAAAAGGAAGCTTCTTGAAGCTTCCCAATTAACTTGACTTGCACTCCAAGAAAGTGGTTTGAGGAAGCTTCTTGAGAAGTTTCTCAAGAGCCTTGTATGTTCCTTATAAATACCAAAGCCCAAGTTCATGTTAAGCAAGAGGAGGTGAAATTTGTCTAGCTATTGGTTCTAAGGTTTTCAAGTCTATTTTGGTTTTTGCTCTATTAGTAGAAGTACCCTTTTGGTGATATCTCTATCTGATCTATTTAGTCCATCATGTATAATATCATTCCAAATGTTATCAAACCAAATTTCACCTCTGGATCATATGTCTAGCTATTGGTATTACAACTATCCACTCTATCCTTGAAAGTTGACATGGTGTGGTGCACTTTGTTGCACCCTAGAAGAAGTAACATTTGTGGATAAGTTCTCTCTTCCAAATCCAGAAATCACCACTCTCTTCCACCATGTTGAGCTCAATATGCTTAGCCAAACCAAAGACTACTACCAAAGTAAGTGAAGTAGCCTATAAAAGACCAAATCCAAGGAGAGAAATAAGAGAATGGAAGATCACATTGGGACATTTGAAGAGCATTCACCAAAAGGGTACTTCTACTTATATGGAAAAAACCAAAACAGACTTGAAAACCTTAGAACCAATAGCTAGATATATGATCTAGAGGTGAATTTGGTTTGGTAACATTTGGAAGAATATTATACATGATGGGCTAAATAGATCAGAAAGAAATATCACCAAAATGGTACTTTTGCTAATAGTGTAGAAATTGAAATATACCTAAAATCTTTAGAGGCAATTTTGAAGGCCTAAATAGATGAATTAGACCTCAAAAATGTGCAAATTCCTCCCTTTGAAATGAAAAGGTTGGCCTTCCTTCCCCCTTGTTTTTCTAATCAAGAGCTTTCCAATGGTACATCAATCATATGATTCAAGATTCCTACAAGAAGACTCCTTGAAGATCCCTCTAGTAAATGTTAGTTTGACCAACCAAATAGGACCAAATTTGACATGTCACCTATGCAAGCATCCAATTTGAGGGTGGAGATCAATGACATGTCACAAATCCAAGTATATGATCAATGGCTTATGCTTCCATTGTGTGTCTCTGCTTTGCTAGATAATAAAGCCAATTGGGGCATCAGAATTTTGAGTGTGAAACTTGTGTTTTCTCTACTATCCTCAAAACATTACAATAGCCTAGATTCTATAAGGGGAGTGGAGGGCCTAGGGTAGCTAGACCCTTACCTTCATTTTTAGGTCAACAATAGCCAATGAGTGGTGGTGTTGCTTGTTGGACTTGTGGTAGACCTCCACAAGAGAGATTGCACTCAAGGCAATGGACATAGCGCCTCTAGTGCATCACATTCGGCACATAGATAGTGTGACCATTGCCACAGATTTGGTCACACTAGTGATTGATGCTTTGACTTACACCCAGAGTTATGGAGTGGGAGGGCTGCTATGGTAGGTAGTAGAGGAGCTACACGTCATGGAGGATGAGGTGGTAGAGGATTCACAACTAGTAGGGGTACAATACCTGCCCTTGCTTCTTATACAACCATGGCTACTTGGATTGAGCAGTTGGAGAGATTGACTAGTATGGCCATACCTTAGAGGAGATCAGATTTGGGTGTTGAGGCTTCTACCTCTTATGCTAGTGATAAAGACATCTTAGATTTCATGTGCGGAGCAGCACAAGAAGATGCCTCTACCATAGTAACTAGGAGTGCAATACGTGCTCTAAAGCCTAGAAGAGCATCAATGGAGTTGGACCCATAAAGAGGAGAGGTTGGTAGATAGGTCAAACTTCCCTAATCTTTTACACTCTTTGAGGCCATACAGATGACATGCATGGCTCCTAGACTCCTTAGTGAAAGTGTGGTAGGTGGTGATGTGGTGCATGATAGACTGCCTACTAGTCAGCCACCTGCTACTACACCAATTGAATCTAGCTCAATGTTAGGGCCAACTCAATTGATTATGTGTTTCCCTTTATTCTCAACCAGTGACATGTTTACATTGGGAGTTGACCCAACTCCAATGCTCTGGTTGGTTGCCATACTTTGTGAGAGTAAGGATGATGTGGTTCTTACTTCTAGAGCAAAGGTGGTTGATAGTGGAGTTGCCACTTGGTTGAAGAGCATGGGATCTACTCAACAACCAATGGTTTATGGCAAGCAATAGCAACTAAATTAGAGGAGTTACCAATTTCCCTTGAGCGAGCACAATTCACACCTAAAGTTGTCATGTTGGATAGCCAAAGGGGGATTTTTTTGTTTGGTGTGACCTTCAAGGAAGGTCTGTACACCACAAAAGGTCTTATTAAACTCTAGAGCATAGCCCCTTATGTTGGGTGTAAAAGACCAAAACCGAGGAGAGAAATAGGAGAATGGAAACTCACATTAGGACACTTGAATGAGAGAAAACTCCGAATGCCTAGCATGAGCTTCGGCTTTAGTATTTATAGGTAGCATACAAGACCCATGAAGCTTCTCAAGAAGCTTCCTTGAGCCGCTTTCTTGGAGTGCAAGCCAAGTTAACCAAGAAGCTTCTCAAGAAGCTTCCTTCTAGAAGCCGCCTACTTGGAGTGCAAGCTAAGCTAGTTAGAAGCTACCTGCTTAGGGCGCAAGTTAACTAGTCGGGAAATTTCCCAAGAAGCTTCTTAGATACTTCTAGAATATTCTAGGCTATTTTGTCTTATTCTCTACTTCGTAAGCCCGACTAACTTTGTCGCTAAACTCCATATTGTTATATATTCCCCCGCCGCTAGTTGGTGACGTCCTCGTCGCCAATGAAGTTTCGAATTCCTTCATGGCCATCTGTGCATTTTGGAGGTGGGAAAGAGGTTCCCATGTGGCATCATGAAGGGGATACCCTTTCCAAAGAACCTTGTACTCTATATGTTGGCAATGGCCTTGTTGAATATGACGACGCGCAAGGATACGATCAACTTTGTACTCCTCATGATCATTGATAGGGATAGGCAGAGGAGGAGGTTGGACTCGAGAGGAAAAGGAAGAGGGGTTAGGAACAAAGGGTTTCAACTTGGAAACATGAAAGACAGGATGGATACGCATGTGACAAGGCAAGGCAAGTTGATAAGCAACAGGAGAGACAATGTGGGTGATATCAAAGGGTCCTATCCAATTAGGAGCAAGTTTACAAACTTGGGTATCAAGTGGGAGAGGGAGGTTACTAGAGGATAACATGACTTTATTGCCAACTTCAAAGGTGAGATCACGACAATGGTAGTCCGCATATTGTTTTTGGTGATTCTGAGCAACAAGAAGGTGAGACTTGGCTTGTTGGAGAGATTGGGATATAATGGTCAAGAATGTGGAAGTATGAGGAACCTGAGAGGGAGGGAGAGCAAGAAGAGAATGTGGAACAAGCGGATCTTGGCCAAAATTGAGAAAGAAGGGAGAAAATCCGGTGCTTGCTTGTTTGGAATTGTTATAGGCAAATTCTGCAACTGCAAGACATTCATCCCAGTTGGTATGGTGGACATTGACAAGGCCTGCAACATATCCTCCAATGTACAATTTGAGCGTTCAGTTTGTCCATCAGTCTGAGGATGATAGGCCGTGGATAAAGCAAGCTTGGTGCCGAATATCTAGAAGAGTGCTTGCCAAAACTTCCCAGTAAATCAAGGATCACGGTCGGAGATGAGTACACGTGGCATCCCATGATGCTTGAAGACATTGTCAAAGTAGATTTGTGCTAAGGTTGGAGCATCCACGGTATCACAGGTTGGTGCCAAGTGGATTTGCTTACTAAGCTTATCCACAAATACCACGATTGCGGTGTGTCCTTGTTTTGTCTTTGGCAAGGATGTGATGAGATCCAAGCTCACATGCTCCTAGCGAGCGGATGGAATGGCGAGTGGTTGAAGGAGTCCACTTGGCTTCTGGTTGCTGGCCTTGTTCCATTGGCAACTTTCACATGATTGGACAAAGTCTCGAACATCTTGTGTCATGTTGGGCCACCACCATTGGCGTTGGAGGGTGCCCAAAGTCTTGTCCACTCCCATGTGACCAGCTATTAGTAAATCATGGGCTTCTTGAAGGCGCACAAGTCAAAGATCACCTCTAGCTGGAACATAGATCTGGTCTACATGGAATAAAAGGCCTTCCTTGAAAGAGAAGGTGTTGTACTCCTTGTTGCATGCTGTTAGACGACCGTGTACTATTTGGAAGAAGGGATCTTGTTGTAGAGCTGATTGAAAATCATTATGGACCTTAGGGTCAATGGACACCGTTGTAATTGCTGTCGTGATGAGAGGAAGATTCTTCAAATCAGGTCGTTGTGATAGAGCATTGGGGATGACATGGAACCGACCTGGTTTGTACTCAAGTTTGATGTCAAACAATTGGAGTTGCTTTTCCCATCGATGATGCCGACTCTTCATGTGCTCCAAGTATAAGGTCTGCAACAATGGCTTGTGATCAGTTTGCATGATCACTTGTTTCCCCAAGAGATAATGCCTCTATACCTTGGTGGCATATACCATTGCAAGTTGTTCCCGATCTCAAGCAAAGTAATTTCTTTCAGCTGTATTTAGTCGGCAAGACACAAAGGCAATAGGATGTAGTCCATCTAGAAATTCTTGTTGCAACATAGCTCCAATTGCAAAGTTAGAAGCATCAAAATCAACCACACAAGGTAGTTGAGGATCATATGGTTGAAGAATAGGTCTTGAAGACACCATATGCTTTAACTTCTGGAATGCTTCTTCATGCTTGGTGGTCCACTGGAAGCTCAAGTTCTTTCCCAAGAGGTCGGTCAATGGTGCAGCCACATGAGCATAATAGTGGATGAACCGTTGGTAAAAACTGGCCAATCCATTGAATGCTCGTACTTCTGTAGCATCCTTTGGGGTAGGCCAATCAATAATGGCCTTGATCTTCTCTTCTTCCATCTTGATCTCCTCTGATGAGATCTTATGACCCAAAAAGGTAACCTCCTTCTGCCAAAAAGCACACTTTGACTTCTTGCAGTAAAATTTTCACTATCGTAGTCGTCTTAGGACTTCTTGCACATGATTCACGTGTTCTGTCTCTGTCTTGCTATAGATTAAGATATCATCTAAAAACACCACCACGGACCGATCCAATAGTCCCTCCAACACCCGGTGCATTTGATCCATGAAGACTGTTGGAGCATTAGTGAGTCCAAGGGGTAGAACTCTCCACTCAAAATGTCCATACCTTGTGTGAAAAGCAGTCTTTTGCACGTCCTCTCCTTCATTAGGAATTTGCCAATAGCCGCTACGAAGATCCAGCTTGGAAAAATAGCATGCTCCGCTTAGTTGATCAAGCAGGTCATCGATCCGAGGCAAGCGATATGCATTCTTCACGGTTTTCTTATTGAATCCACGGTAATCAATACAAAAACGAAGTCCTCCATCCTTCTTTGGAACAAATAGTACGGGTGCTCCCCAAAGAGAGGTACTATGTCGTATGAAATCCTTCTCCAACAACTCTGTAAGTGTTGTTTGCAACTCCTCCAACTCCTTTGGTGAGAGCTGATAGATTGGTCTACTCATTGGAGTACTCCCTGGCAATAACTCGATCTTGAAGGGCATACCTCGATTGGAGGGTAATCCCTTTGGCAGATCATCTGGAAACACATTTGCAAACTCCTGAACTATCCGATCAACCATTGCTTGATGAGGCTCTTGGCCCTCCTCAAATTGTTCTTGTGCAATCGGCTTGATCCACACCGCAAATATAGACTTATCTTCCTCCAAAGCTTGCTCTATGGACGCTTCATTAACAAACTTCCCTTCTAAGGACCCATCTCTCTTCCAAGCTTGCTCTATGGTTGCCTTCTTGGCAAACTTCCCATCTTGGGACTCATCTCTCTTCCAGATTTGCTCTATGGCTACCTTCTTGACAAACTTCCCATCTTGGGACTGACTATTCTTAGGCGTCTTACTCAAAGGTGCCAGACAACCTAATCGGAATTTTCTACCTTGGTGTTGTACTTGAATTTGTCATCGGCTCCAATCAAATTGAACCTTATGACTTTCAAGCCAAGGTAGACCCAAAATGCTATCATAGTGTAGAGGTGCCACTACAAACCTCATACACTCCAAATACTCCTTCCCAATCTTGAAGGTAACAGGATGTGAGGTGCGGAATGCAAAACCCTTTCTACCATCCACCATCATCAAACTACTTCCAAACACCGGCTTGATAGGAATACCCAATTCCTTTGCTACTTGCATAGACATGCAATTCTCTAAACTTCCTGAATCAACCAAAATCCTACAACCCCAATTAGATATCATACCTTGCAACTGAAGCAAACTTGCATAGGTCGAGCCTTCAATCCCATTGGAACTAATCAAGCTCCCAGTAGGCGGCTCAAAATCTCCTACTGGGATTCTTCGTTTCCTTGATCATTCTGTTCCGCAAACTCCATCTGGGCAACTTGTCGAGGTCGTCCATTCCTAAGTGGACATTCAGCAATGCGATGTCCAACTTGGCGACAATAAAAGCAACCTCCATTTTGTTGTAATCTTTCTCTATCTGCTGTGCCAAGTGGTCTTTGTTGGATAGCATCAATCTCCATTGGTACCGGTCCTTCCACTCGTGGTACTAGTAGGCTTGGTGTAGGTCAAGGTCGAGACCAAGTTTTTGCAACCAGGGAATCAAAATGCTCAGCCAATTGCATGGCTTCTTCCACGTTTTGTGGCTCCCGCATGGTCACCTCCAATTTGGTTTGTGACTTCAATCCTTGCACAAATTGATCCAGAACTTCACCTTCTTGTATATTTGGAATTTGCATGATGATGTTTTGAAATTGTGTGATGTAGCTTCTCACTAAACCAATCTGCCTCAACTCCGCCAATTTATCTCGTGCGGCTTGGGTGGCATTTATAGTTTGAAATCGACCAAGTATTATAGTTTGAAATTGACCAAGTATTATAGTTGAAATCGACCAAGCATTTATAGTTTGAAATCGACCAAGTATTGGGTGGCATTTATAGTTTGAATTCTGCCCATGTCAAAATCGGTGTAACAATTTGTAGTTCAGCTTTTTCTACTCGGAATCACCACCAAAGTTTTGCCACGCCATCCAATTGGCTAGAAGCCAAGAGAATTTGTTTTCGCTCGTCTTGAAGATTGGTGGCTTCAAAGTAACATTTGTAGTCAAACACAAAATTCTACATTGTGCTTGGAAGATTCTTGCCTTCAAATACCTTGGGTTTCGGAAATCGAATGCAATCTTCTCCATCTCAAACTGGCGCTCTGTCTATTTGTTCTCGTTGTTGCTAGTCTCGTTCATCCAACAATCGAGTAAGATGCTCAATTTGTTGTTGCATTGCAAGGATAACATCCGGTATTGCCGCCATCGCTACTACTCTATTCCACTACCCTCAATTTATCTAATTGATTAACACATAGATACAACACGTCCACCGTTCTCCATAAGTTACAACTGGAAGTATCAAGGGTTCCTCTGACACGGTGATCATATGTAGAAAATCCTGCCCAAAGCGCAAGGTGATGAATTGTGTGAAATGATGCTTTGGTAATATCTGGATATGAAAGTCCCAATGGTTTGGCGGAAGTGGATTTGGTGGTCCATAAATTCCATCCATCCCATTCCTGCTTTGATACCAATGTAAAAGACCAAAACCAAGGAGAGAAATAGGAGAATGGAAACTCACATTGGGACACTTGAATGAGGGAAAACTCCAAATGCCTAGCATGAGCTTCGGCTTTGGTATTTATCGGTAGCATACAAGACCCATGAAGCTTCTCAAGAAGCTTCCTTGAGCCGCTTTCTTGGAGTGCAAGCCAAGTTAACCAGGAAGCTTCTCAAGAAGCTTCCTTGAGCCGCTTTCTTGGAGTGCAAGCCAAGTTAACCAGGAAGCCTCTCAAGAAGCTTCCTTCTAGAAGCCGCCTACTTGGAGTGCAAGCTAAGCTACTTAGAAGCTTCTAGAAGCTTCCTTCTAGAAGGTTCCTTCTAGAAGCTACCTGCTTAGGACGCAAGTTAACTAGTTGGGAAGCTTCACAAGAAACTTCTTAGATACTTCTAGAATATTCTAGGCTATTTTGTCTTATTCTCTACTTTGTAAGCCCGACTAACTTCGTTGCTAAACTCCATATTGTTACATTGGGGAAGGTTGTAGATATTGGCCTGGGCCACAAAAGACCAATGTGGAGAGGTATCTATTTCAGATCTAGACATCTCTAGGGGTGGGTCTAGATTGTACATCACACGTGAAGAGCTCATTGTCCAGATTAAGCCTAGTCATCCAATTGATAGCTCATTGGTGAGAGCTCAAGCCATTGCGATTGTAGCTGTCATATGATGTGATAGTTGGTGGAGTAGTATTATAACCCATGGGAGGAGACAACATCCTATAGACCAAGTTGGCAGTTAGGTGAGGAATGAGTATGTTGCATACATTACATTTTAGTAGTGGCAGTCTTGGCTCACTATAATTTTGGACCATAGCGGCATTAATTTCAACTTTTAGTGGTTTTATTACTTTGGCCTAGTGACTTATTGGAGGAGAATGCCCATGCATAGGATACTCTAGTACCAAAGGAGATCACTCAAATGTGGAGTACAAGTGGGATTATACCATCCACCTTGGATGTTTGTAGTACTTTGAGGACAAGAGAACTCTTCAAGAGAGATACAAGAGAGAAAATACATATTTCACACTCAATCCTCCAATGCTCCAAAGGAGCACCTTCTCTTTATTATATAGCAAAGGAGGATCTCCTCCAATGAAGCTCTACCATAGGATTAAGTACATGTATAGGTGATCGGTCACCAAGCTCCACCCTTAGATGACTTGCTTGGATGGGGGGACATGTCAAAAAATGGGGGACATGTCAAAAATGTCTTGGTCTCATTTGGTTAGTCAAATAGGCTTTGACTAGAGGGAATCTTTTAGGGTATCTTCTTGTATGAATCGCAAAATCACGGCGGTGACATATTGTTGGAAAGCTCTTGGTGAGACAAACCATGGGGGAGGGAAGGCCAACCTTTCCTTTGCTTGGAGGGGGGTGGGAAATTTGTACATTTATAGGCCTAATTCATCCGTTTAGGCCTCTAAAATTACATGTGAAGTTTTTAGGCCTATTTTGGATTTTTCTCTATTAGTAGAAGTACTTTTTTGGTGATACCTCTATCTGATCTACATCATACATCATGTGTAATATCCTTCCAGATGTCACCACTCCAAGTTTCACCTCTAGATAATATGCCTAGCTATTGATTCTAGAGTTTCCAAATATGTTTTGGTTTTTGGCATATTAGTAGAAGTACTCTTTTGGTGATACTTCTAGCTTATCTACCTAGTCCATCATGTATAACATCCTTTGACATGTTACCAAACCAAATTTCATCTCTAGAAGAGGCATTGTAGCAACATGCGGATCATTTGGTGTAGTAGGCTTGGAGTGGAGCCTTTGTACCACCATGAGACTAATGTGAAGATGAGCCTCTAGAGTGTATCCCATTATCACCTTTGGATACTACACTCATTGCTTGGCAGTATATAGTAGAGGAAGTATGGTTATTGGAGTTGTTTGGTGGGATTAACACTAGACTAGTTATAGTATAATTGGCAAGTATCTAAGTATAAAGGTACATGTATGTGGAGAGAGATAAGATTGCTATGCAGTCACTCTACATCATGTGGCATACTTGCCTATTGATATCTTGAGTTATTATCAATGTTAGTAGTCAAGGGTTACCAAAAGATGCTACCAATAAACATTTCTTTGTTGGGGGCATAAGATTTGGAGAGACATGGCTCCATTCATTTGGTGATTTTTGGATGGCCATATTAGGGATATACATATGTTAGCTGAGGTTAGGGTCTTTAGGATTCCTATTCTAGTGTGTTTTGGGAGATGTTATGTATATTATGACATATCCAAGTTCATCAATTTGTTTCTCCAACCTACATTTTGGAGAACATCCCTTTGATGGGTGATTCTTGTACCCGAATGATGGCAAGTACATATCAAGTCCATTCTTGGATGGGACCTTCCATGTTGTTGGATATAGCCAAAGTGGAATCATAGGCTCATCATCTTTGTCTTTGGTAGACAAAGCATGCTTATGATGGGATTTGACAACTAGATCAATTTATTGTTGATGACATTTTGGATATTGGGCTGTAACACCCATTTGTGCATGTGTGTGGTATTGTGATATTTAGCTTGGTATTACAACTAAATGCTCAAGAGGAGCTAGGACATTTTGGAGTAAAGCATAAATATAGCTTACTCCAAAGTCATTATTGGTGGTGTGGTATGCAAATCAATGTACAACAATTTTTTGTTAGATGTGTGTTTTTTGATTGAGTTAGAGTATCATTTAATGCTCCTATGCTATAATTATACCCATTACCTATCATGGAGTTGGGTTATTGCTGGAGTTTGGACTTTGTTGGACCTTTATTGTTGATTGTGAGACATTGTTGATCTATTTTGGTTATGGTGAGCACTTCTCCAAATGAATTGAGTTGGTGGCACTTCCTAATAAGTCCAATGAAGGGAAGGGTTACTTGTTTCTAGATCAGATTCTTTGTCATTTTGGTGTACTAGTTGAAGTTTTGACTGATCAGGGTACAAAGTTCTTGGGAGAGTTTTAAGTCTTGTGTAAGAGACTTTGATTGATCATTGTACTACCTCCCAAGATCACCTTGAGGTAGATGGCTTAGCAGAGGGAGTGGTTCAAATGGTGAAGAGAGGATTGTGGAAGTATAGTTTGTAGAAAGGACGCTTAGGAGATTGGGATCTCCAGTTACCTTGGTTGGCCATGAGCTATTAGTTCAGCCGGCAAGCCTCCTTAGCATCCTTCTCTCCTTACTTTCTACTCTATGGATGAGATCTCGATTACACCTAAAGCCATTCATTGAGATGCTAATATAGTTATGGACTTGGATGATCTAGACATATGGGTGAATGCATGTTCTCAACAAGTAGAGATCTTTTGGGGAGTGATGTTAATGGCTTTTGAGAACTTGGCGATTGCTTAGCATAGGAATACCTTATGCTATGTTACTATTCAAAAGTGAGGTTATAGATCTTCAATTCATCCTAGTGATTATGTATATTTATAATAGACAACACCGACAACATTTGATGTTACTACAAGCCGTACTATCTTGAGAGTGCATGAGGTTTTGCCTTTTGGCAAAACCTCATGGTGACTTTATGGTGGAAAAGATCTACCGTCTAGATCAAGGTTGGAACAAAAGAGGCAATTTAAATCATGGGTTGGCTAAAACCTTCAACATTCTAGAGTGCGCCATCTTGTTAATCTCGCAGTGGACCTGGTCTTCCACCACCACTATAATAGTGACTGGATACGCGTTCATATAGCTTCGAGACGTGAGTCCTCGCAACAGGCATTCAGATAGCTCATGTTACATCAGTATTGTAACTCTCTTTTACAGCCCTTGCACCTTTCGGACTAAGATCACAAAGAAGTGTGCAACTACCGCACATACCACGATCGGGTACGTGATAGAGGACAGAACAGAAGTTAAATTTGTTGATCAATTCCTGAGTTGAGAACGGTATGAATTATGGACCAAATACTAGAACTCTTTGAGCAGTTAAGGTCGATGTAATTTAATCATTTGTGTTTTGAAATTTTGGGGCTAAATCTAGATCTCTATTTAGCTTTTTCGTGCTATCCACTACTAAAACCCCTCGGATTGATATGGTCAGCAAGGATTTTTGAAACGTGGATCGATCTGATTTAAATGTGGAGGTAGGCAAAAGTATTTGTTTTGGTGATAGTGAGTTTAGTTGAAGGCACTTTCCATAAATTAAATGATATTTTTATTATTTACAAGAATGACCACAACAACAAAAGTAAAACCAAAACCCAAAAAAATCATAAGAGAAGTGATTTATACGGCGTGTCTGTAGGACACGCGTCCTACTAGTACCTACATAATCATGATTACCCGCTAATCTTACTTACTTCTTGACATTTGCTCTAAGTAATCATGTTCAAGCTGCTTAACGTGATCTTTATAGTGACCTGTCTATACTAGTCCCTAATTTCATGTACGTCATGAATTACTCCAAATTAATTATGTTTAGGGTGCTAATCTGGCTTTCTTTCAAATCACGATGAGCAGTAACAACGACAATAGGGGGGTTTCAGATTTAGCTCAGGTGCGGTCCATAAATCTAAAAGTTTTTTACAGACAATAAAAGATTTTATTCAAGATTTAGAAATATAGATTTCCAAATTAGTTCTTGCAGGATTCCAAAAATATCAAAAGTTTTAATTATAATCTAAGGATAAATAACACAAATTTAATTCTTATGGGGTTCGTAACTATCAAAAACTATTTCATGAATATCTAAAAATATTTAAACTGACAATAAATGGTTTTACTCTAAATTTATAAATTTTTATAATATCCTAAAATCTAAAATTTTGAACATTTTAAATACACTTTTAGGGTGGATCCCAAAACCTTAACGGGCTACACTACACCTTTTAACGGTTTCCATAAAATGAATCTTAGCGCGCATAGATTGGTCAGTAAACTAGATTGAAACCCCCAGATCTGTAAAAGTTTTACGGGATGCTCGAGGAGCACAAGGGTATTTCCGGGTAACCACAGAAAAGTTCATAGGTAATCTAAAACATGACTTCGTGTTTTTTATGGGTTATTGGGTTACCCACAAAACTATTCATAATAAATTTGAAAATATTTTTTTATAATATATAGATTTTATGAAACATTTCTATAATAAAATAATTTTTCTCTCTAAATATAAATAAATTACTTTATAAAAATTACTAAATGTAGATGTCCGTAAATATCCATGGACTTTAGATCTAAAACCCCCTTGTGAATTTCTCCTAATGGGATAAGACAAAAGAAAGTAAACGTGGGGGACTTCTCCTAACATGGATACCGCGTTCTCCTGTAACTATGACCTGGAAATCGCGTAACTACGTATGGTACAGTAACTGTTCTTCTTGTACTCACATGTACGGAACTTTGAACTTGGTATGGTTCTCCAGTAGATCTGAACCTTCTGTGAATGCTACTCAGCATATACTGTAAATACACTTTGTCATATTAGTAGAAGCGTTGTAAACCTAGATCTTGGTGCGAGCAGGATATAGATCCCAAGCACTTTACATGAATTTTATTTACTGAAGACTGATTATGCATATGTTTGATATGACCAAGACAAGATGTTGACACTTACTTCTTAGACAAGGCCTTTACATTAGAAACAGAATTTGTAGAATCTTTTAACTAAACAAGGGGTCACTTACAATATATGTTTGCAAGAGCTTTATTGTAGCTCCAGCTCGGGAATGTTCACTTTTCCTCTGGCAACAAGGTTGGTATTATCGTTGCTAATACGATGTGGAAAACACATCAGTTGAGACGCTGTAAATGACTCCAGCATACCTACAAGAGAGTTCAGTCTCGTTCCTAAAAGAGGCAGGGGAGTTCAGAATATAGTGTAAAATCACTGGTTGTATTTCAACAACAATGTTTCAAAAAATGCACCAAGGTTTCACAATTATTAACCACATAGATACGTTACATGTATATGCATGGTAATTTTGCATTAGTGTTAACCTCCCACTAAATATGTGCTAACTCGAGTCAATTTTGTTTAATGCGATTACTTTCAGAGGTACAGTACATGCCCAGGCCTTTTGAACGTGTTCTTGACATAAGAGTCTCAGAGGCTACCGAGTTATCAACCTCTATGGATGGAGAATATTTCCGTATCAATAAGACACGTGGCGGCAAGGAAATAGAAGGACCATCATCCGCAGGTTTTCGAGCTCGACGGAGGAGTAGCTGATACAGAGATAAAGTACGGAGTTGTCCATCTCAAGCCCCCATGAAACTTTCAAAAGATCGTAGAAATGGCTCCTAACCGCTGCAGCTGGTCCAAGCGGTCGTCGGTGCAGGAAGGAAACATGGGCTGGTGAATTCAGCATTGGCTTCGTCATGTGATGGGTAGTAACCGACATATGGATGCTTCTGAGTGAAAAGCTGATGAGTCTGCGCCTTCCAGTTACGCAAAATTAGGTGAGAGGGGAGGGAGGAGTGGATGGTAAAAGGGAGGGAGGGAGGGCGGGCGGGGGGTCGGGGGTTTATTTTCATGGATCGACGATCCATTCGGGCCAAGATTTCCGATTGCTTGCTTCACCGAGGAGGAAACGTCAGATCTGGATTCAGAATTGTTTGGGAAGTCGTGCGGTAATATTTGAATTTGCGAGGACGTTATGCGAGAAGAGTAGCGCTATTATCTCTTGTTACTGAATTTGTGGAGGCTGGAGGCGGTTGGATGATTAGTAGCTTTGGCGCTGGAGCTGGTTGTAGCTACAGTTGAGATTGCAGGGTTTAGAAAGGGAACAGCAGCTGAAGATTTTATCTGTACATCTTGAATATATTTGTTGGACGAAGGCCACAAATGGGCTTTCTGGAGAGGAGAGATATCCTGTAGAAAGCAACGAGCCATGCGTGCAGTCTTCAAAATGCAACGATCGGAGGAAGAAATACAATGTTTGGGATGGAAGACCGGTAAGGTTGGACGCAAAAAGATGAAGCGTACAAGTTCTTCTCTTGTACTTTGAAAATTCATAGCGATCGTTACGAGGATCGGAGATGTGGCTTTGGTGCTGGGCTTTGATTCATATTTCAAAATCTGCCTGAATATGTACTAGGAAGAGAACTTTGGGTACTGGCCGTCGTTTGTGTTTCTGAATAGCTCTGTTGTAGGGAGAGTTGTTCTAAAACATCTAAGGTAGAACTCGCTTGCGCAGATAACGTGTAGTACCTGCCTGAGAAGCAGTTTCGATCGACACTGTACTTATCAGGGCTTATATGGAAGACTAGGCCCACACATTGTTTATCTATTTGTTCGTTTCCAACTGTAATATGTTCCGGTCAGCTGGGATGAGGAATAGAGTGCCGTCAGCGAACTCCAAAGGCAGCATGACATCTCTGATAATGCTAATGCTTTCATTTTTAGCATGCTTTTACACTGCTGGCCGGTACGCCTACTTTCCTGGACTGGCTCCGTGTAGATTGTGCCAATTCTCGTCACTATTCAGCATATACAGCACAGTTTCTTCCTCTGGCAGATCGTATTTAGTCCTTACTTCAATCTTAGAGGTTTGGGAGCGTCAATGGAGGTTGCGACTCAAGTGAAACAAATCTGCATCATGTTTCTTGTTGTTAATTGTTCTTTGCTTTGTTCGCGCTTTGAAGTACGTCCACCCGTGCTTTCGCTCTGTTCCTCTCCTGGTTATATGCGCTCCATGTAATTGTCAAATTTGACTCTTGT
The DNA here is from genome assembly GCA_948567375.1 of Lunularia cruciata. Lineage (NCBI taxonomy): Eukaryota > Viridiplantae > Streptophyta > Marchantiopsida > Lunulariales > Lunulariaceae > Lunularia > Lunularia cruciata. The sequence continues at coordinate 54,794,927 of OX419756.1, read as the reverse complement.
GTCGCATGTGATCATGGTCACGCAGCATCTAACTACTTCTTTTCTTTTGGATTAGCTTATGGGAGGACGCAGAAGTAAGATCACTTCTTGTCGGGCTTTCCGTCAAAAAGACTTCGCAGGTACATCTTGTCTTGTCACTCACCCTATCGGAACGTTCTCCGTGACTCCTTGTTCTGTTTCTTTATTCTGAGGATTTGAATTTTGATACATATAATATACGAAGCACAGCTTGACGTCAACGTTACACGAAGTATGATCATACGTATGAACTGTCAATTTTAGCCTGTGACAAGACAGTTGCCAGGAGCTTAAAAGTCACAAGATGGACAAAGTTACTAGATCATTTGCGTCTTTTTTGAAGTGACGATCTGGAAGGGAAGCCTTTGTTTCCGGTATTGTACAATGTTGATTCTCGCAAGCCAATTCTTTCAATTAGCATCAGAAAGACCAACTTTCTTCAGATGCAGGAAAAGTTGTATGTCTATCTAGAACATGATCGAGTTTGTACGATCCATGGACAACAAGATCCAAAGGCAGAAAAGACGAAATTGTCTGCCGGACTTCACATGATCACCAAGAACTTGGTAATCAAGAACCTAGATTATTCAACAGAACGACCGATGAGTACAACCTAGTTCACGTTTCTGCTTTTCTACTACATGATTCCAAGAGAAACAACAAATTTTTTACAGAATAAAGTCCTGGTCCTAGGGTGACCTCTTGAACATAGAACTTTGTTAATTCATGTGTATTTTCCTGTAGTAACATGGGTGACAATAGAGCCGGAGACACATGAAAAATTTCATGTTCATATTCTATGAGCTGTAAATTAGGAGAAATTTTTTAGCCTTGTTGAACATTACCGTTCACTAGTTTCTGCCTAGCTTAAAACCTTAGCCGACGTGAAGCCGTGTGGATGGGAGTTTTACCTCGCCAAAATCAACCTAAGCATCCCATTTGCAACCTTGCTTCTGCTTGTAAAGCAACTTGTGCCTGATATCCTTTCAGTTGCAAGGATTTATTTGCTGATATATTTCCTGTGGGGCGTATTCCACATCAATCACTTCCTGCATCATCCAGTATAGTCAAATATATACTCGCACCCATGCACGGCACATAAGTGGCCCTAAGCCTTCTCGAAATCCTACCTTGTAAACCACGTAGCGAGCTGGGTTGGGCGGATGTTTTCATGGCCATGGTGGGAGGTTAGGGTTGGCAAACGTGGCGAAGTGGACTTACTAACGCCTGTCATGTTGGTTAATTTGTGTTGTCAACGTGTAAGCTGGGAATAACTCTGAGCTTCTTAAAGTTTCCAAATCATGTGTAATATCCATATACATCCCGTAGGTGTTCCTGCTTTGGGCACGTAGAAGCTGTTGTAAGTTTTGCCTCGTTAGGGGGATGTGGTACTTGCCAGCTAATTTTGGGGATCTTCTTAGGCAAGCTAAAAGCCATCCTTTATAAGTTGCATTCAAACTCGAAAGTACACAAAAGGCATCGCTGCTGAATTTTCTACGATTTAGGCTTGTAGTGTATCTTTTTTCACATGTTGGAAGTGTGTCTCATGATGAACGTTTCTGGATACAAGCTAGTAGCTTCAGCGACAAAGCTAATTGTCTTGTGCACTTATTGGTCCAGGATCCGGAGCTGAAATCAGTTGATGAGACTTTGAAAATGCTGGACTGCAAGTAAGTTATTTTACTAGTTCAATGGTAACTCTTTTCTCTCACACGATGTTGGGAGTAGAGCACACAGGGCACAAACTCTTTCCTAAGATTGATTCGCCTTTAACTGTAGAGAGATGCAGAAGCATATAGCAGCCCTAGAGATGGAGATTGCCGCCGCCAGAAGTCAAGGTTTCATGCTCAAACGTCCAGCCGTCGATAATACAACCGCCAACGGTGGAAGGCTGCATGCCGTCATTGGTATATACACTGGTTTTGGAGCTCGACTTAGGAGAGATTCTATACGCAAAACTTGGATGCCCACAGGTGTGTCGACGGTCCATGTTTAAGATCTTATTTTTTTCATGAGCTTTGTCCATGTTTAAATTTGAAACCGAGAGTTCTCGAGACAATTCCAGCTTGGTATATAAACTTCCTCGTCTGGGTTCTTCCCCGTTCATCGGTGTACTGGGCAAGCTCACATTTCATTGCATTTATATTCCAGTCCCTTCATATTTGTAGAGAGATGTAACAAGAGGTTGGCTTTCTGATAAAGTATTGCAGGTGAACAACTCAGGAAACTTGAGGTAGAAAAGGGCATTGTCATTCGCTTCATAGTAGGGAGAAGGTACCTATGCGAGGGGGTTTGAGACCCTGGTTTGCTTGTTTTTTGAAATTGTTCTTTGAAAGCTTATTAACCTCATCTCTTGCAAAAAGTAGCTGTTTCCAGTCTTACTTCTTATTGTACCTTCTCGAGCATCTTGTATCCATGATGTGCTCGATGCCAATAAATGATGCAAAAATGTTCCCTTCTCATATTTTCTGGGGGATGCGGACAGTGCTAACAAAGGAGACAGTTCGGACCGACTAATTGATGAGGAAAGTAACAAGACCAAAGATTTCTTGATTTTGGTAAGTATTTCGCTCTTTTCTTTGGTGGTTGACGATATTCCAATTTGTCAATTCAAATCTCACCTTTATACGAAATCTGTTTCAGACTGTACCATCATATTACTTGCCAAACGCGTTACGCTTTTATTACAGGAGAGTCATGTTGAAGGGGACAATGAAGGCGCACGGAAGACAAAGACCTTCATGAGCAGTGCAGTCGAGCTTTGGGATGCTGACTTCTACTTGAAAGTTGACGATGACGTTTTCGTCAATGTTGGTAAGCTTTCAACTGCAGCTAGGCCATAGTCTGATGATGCAATGAAGATTGAAAGCATAAGAACATAGAAGAGCGCGCTTCTTTATCGGGTTGATTGTGTTCAGCGTGCAAGACTCTAGATTGATTCAGAACTAGAAAAGTATATCTTCAAAGAAGTTTAGTGTCCTGAGACATTCTTACACTTGGTTCCTGATAGCTAAATCATTAACTTCTCAGACTGCACGTTGACTAGTTGACGTGCAGTTTGTTCAACTCTTTATCAGCTGGACGCTGCCTAGGCTATAAGCAACTTCCCGGCCATCTAGTCTAAGTGTGCGAGTCTGCCAATTATAGGTTTACCGCGTCTATGCCTTGCCTCGACTTTGAACGCACTGGCCTGGATGTGTACTTTATATTTGAAAATACTTTCTGATGTAAAGATTAAGTATAGCAGAACATGGATTTCAAGTCAAGAGCCATTCCTCGTTGGTGGGAAAGCGTATCTCAGAGCAATCTGGAATGGTTGGCCCAAGTCCAGTCTAGTCAAGTCTCGTTGGCTCGAATCCTCGTTAAGCGATGGGATCCTACAACGGCTTCTGCTCCCATTACTCAAATACCAGTACATGATACTTTCCGTTCTGAAACTTCTTTCTTTGTCTCCTGGCAGATATGTTGGGAGCTATGCTAGCCAGTCACTGGGACAAACCCCGTGTTTATGTGGGATGCATGAAGTCGGGAGAAGTCTTCAGTGAGCCGTAAGTAGATCTGTCAGAAGGGAAGGTGCTGAGATTTGGATTGCACTACTCTTGACTCCAACTTTAAGTATCAAGCAGGGTACCGGGTCCTTCGTATTTATTGCAGTTCTGTCCTCCACATGATATTACACAGCACATATTTCGTCCAGTCTAGATTAAATATCTAGAGTTCTAGTAATAAAGATCTTGATTCCCATTTGAGCATTGATCTAAGATTTGCATTCTGCTAAGGTTACGCCAGGATATCAGAAGTTCAACGAAAATGTCTTCTTGGGCTTCGGGGGAAAGAGTTCTGCGAAACAAGTAATGTTTGAGGAGTTTGAGCTTGCTAACGATTATCAATGTTGAATTTTAGAAATCAGAGATGGTACGAGCCAGAATGGTGGAAATTTGGAGACGAGAAATCGTACGTTCCTGTCACTTTATTCAATAGGAGTAGAATTTAACAATGTTCCCTCATGAGGTTGTCTTGAAAGTGACCGATCCTTTTCCTGATGGGAAAATGTCCCGTTCTTACCTTGGCTAGTATATTAAATTGCAAAGCAGTGCAATAGTCATGAATGAGGAATCTATAAATTAATGAAATTGCATTTATGTGCCCTTTAATAGAGATTTTCATCTTGGCTGCCTTTAGAGCACGTGAGGGCAAATACACTCGTATCTTTCCTCCAATAAAGAATGTTAGTGTAGCCCAATTTGAAGCTCGTTTCCACATTCCTGCAGTTTTGCTTTTGACAAGAATATTATGCCTTATGTTTTGCAGCTACTTCCGCCATGCGGCTGGTCAAGTGTATGGCCTCTCTAAGGCTCTGGCTCAATACGTTGCCATCAACAGGTCTGAGTTGTAATTTCCCTTACTCGTTAGACAGGTTCCAAATCTTTGGTTAATGCTTTGGAGTATTAACTGCATTGTGATTAGTAGATGGAGCATATCGTTTGACTGGACGGCGCGGCGAAAATTCATCACTCCTCTTTTCCATACAATAAGAAAGTAACTGAACAAAGAACAAAGGATCAAACTCAAATAAACCATATAAACAGTGGTGACGAATTTAATGCAATTACATGTCCTACGAAGTACTCCACTTTGACTACCTGTGTCAACGCCGGAACCTGATAAATGTGATTGAGCTAGCTAGGTTCTTAATTAAGCTCTCTTCGTTGTGCAGTGCTATTCTACACGAGTATAGTAATGAGGATGTGACAGTTGGTTCGTGGATGATTGGCCTGGAAGTAGATCATGTTGATGAAAGACGCCTCTGCTGTGCTAGCTCCATTGATGGTACGTTTCACCAATAACACCCTACCCTGGTGCTGCTATTGACTGAAAACATTCGTTCACTAAATAGGGCGTCAACTCCTGACGAAGTCTTTGAAATCTAAGAGGGATCGATTCACTTTGACAGTTCGCACACGACATTTGGTGCTGAGTTTTCCTTCGGAAATCCAGATATAGCATTCTATGTACCAGTTACTTTTGCATAGTCTTTAATGATAATGTACAGAGCTTGCGCGTTCGTCGCTATTTCTAGGGAGTATGTGAGACTTTTCTTAATGATCAATCTCTAGCGTCAGTTTGGCTCTACAAGGGAGAACGCGCTTTAGACTGTCGAAAGTGTGACTGAAAGTTTATGATACCTCGTGATGTTGATCTTGGCCCTTTAGTATGACCTTCAGACGTGCTTATGTTTTCTACAAGTAGACTCTGATTCTTTATGTTCTCTTGTTTTGGAGAAATAGCAGGGGCAATGTGTGCAACCCGACCATGTATGTATACGTTGTCCTTTTAATTGTGCCTTGTTGAATGTACTTCATGTTGGTTCCCAGCACGAGTGTCACATTTCTTTCGGTTATTTGTTTGTTTGTTTCCTAGCTGTGTTTTTAGGACGATTGAATAAGTCTTCGTGCCCTGTTCTGATGGTTATCTTCAAGTTATTCATGGGTTTGTCCCTTTTATGTTATGTTTGAGGGGAACGACAAGCAGAGGCTCTAAGCCTCTAGGAATTTTAGCTTTTACCAGCGTGCGAAAGCACCAACCTTGCTACTAATTGTTATGTCGTTCTATACTTTACATACAGGATTGTGCGAAAAGTGGAACTATATAGGTGAAGCATGCATTGCGGTTCTCGACTCGGAGTGTGGTGGTCTTTGCGACGCGGCCAACAGAATGAGTTTAGTTAAGGCCAAATGTTCTTGATAAATGAGAAAGCTAATTGTTGAAGGTCAATCTAATGCAAGGTACAGCAGTATCTGTTGGGAACATTTATCACTTCCCGATCTCCATACATGAGTTGTGTGTTGACGACCCACCCTGTCTTTGTGGTCCATTTTACTCACTTTTCGCGTTTTTAATGTTACCCCTAAAAATCTCAAAATTCAATTTGGAACGTTACACCGTGAGTTATTGGGGAATGGAAGTGCTTGTTTCAAACCCTGTCCATGAGCAAGATCTCACAACTTTATAGACGCAAGGTAAATCAAGTTCTTTATCTGGGTGGGGTAGAACTTGTAGAGTAATTCACTTTAAGAGCGTTGCCGAACAGTTGAGTCAAGTATCAAATGACCAGAACGGTGGTCACTACGCCTCCTACATCTGAGAGTGGGTGCGATACCCAATGACATTCTTCTACATTTAAAGGAAAAATAAAGTCGTTGCTCACGCGACCTTGCTATAATCCTTGATAGCTTTTTGTCTGCCATATAATTGGTTTCACCGGAGAGTTGCACATCACTGCTTAAAATACTTCCTTTGTGTACTTGTGAATACCATTAGCCCTTGATGGTATTCTTGCCGGCACCATGTAGTCAAATGCTTTAGCACATTCTTCAATGAGATGTCTTGGAGGCATATGGTGCAGAACCACTCCTTGCGTTGTACGGGAGGCCGCAATTCAAACTGCACATAGCACCTGATCTCCAGGTGGACAACTCGTCATGGAACACACCAGGATTAATTCACCTGAAACTGGACTCCAAACAAGGATAACTTCCTGTGTGGAACTGCAGTTGACAACTGTGGTCGGCTTTCTATCTCGTACCGTCCGCTCTACGAGGCTTGGTATGTAATCCGATATGTAACAAAGAACTGCAAGCTTTTATAATGGAGGCTCTCGCTGGTATCTGCCAACAATCAGGTGATAAGGTCGCGAGCCGGACGGAGTCTCCTTAACCTGTAAAGTCATTTCACAGGAACCCTCCTTTCTACCTCAGCTCTGCCTTTTTAGAGTTGTTTATCACTACGTCCACTCGAAAGACTTCTGATCCTATGCTGCGTATTGTCTGACTTGGAAAGAATGGCGCTAGACTCGACACCAAAGATCGCAGCGTTCCGGAAGTTTCGAACTTAACGTCTTACATCTGATTGTAGTTAACTGTCACGGACTCACCAAAAGTAGGTGCATACGATCTGAACGATTTTAGCTGATTTTGCTGACATGTGAGTGTTTGTATATTGTGCTTTGTCCCACTGAATTCTTGCACCTCAAGTGCTAACCACTCGAACTACGTTCATTTCTCTCGAAACGTAAGATCCCTTCAAATGGAAACAAATCAATGATTGAGAATCAGTAGGGTTCTGCGGATGGCTATACTTCTTGAGAGAAAATATATTGTCTAATGATGAGTAGAATGAGTGAGGCCTTTCCAGGTAGAGACGAAAATGCAGGCAGAGGCGGCGGCTGTGTTTGGGCTACAGTGGTGTACGCCCATTGCTCTTCTCTCCTTTGCTCTAGTCCACATGTTCTTACCTAGGGTATGATGGTGCTTAACGTAGACCTTGTGGCGTGGGCCATACAATGCATCACACGGATCTGTTAGCTCCCGTCATTGGACGAATTGCTGTTTTTGTTGACATAATAGTATATATCATCACAATGAGGAGCCTTTAGTACGACTTATCCAAACTTTTCCTCACTTTGTCTGTATGTCATCATCCAGTGCAGTATTCACATCCAGCCAATGTTGCAGATTGACCTGACCACCTCCTCTGCTCCTTCATATCTGTAAGGTATATCTTCTTGTCATGGAGTAAGGTAACATGATCTTTTTTTCTGGGCTCAAATCTTTCAGACGTAACGTAAGGTTAAACTTGTCAACATCTATTGTTGCTTGTCCCCTAGGTATGTTGATCGACTCTACAGTACCTTTCTTCTTTGTGCTTTTGCAATCTTGTGCTTTGGCCAACTTATCGGGCGGCGTCTATAACATCGAGCTGAGCAGAAAGAAGCCTAGATGAAAACTGGCAGAACTTGCTTCCATTAATCTTGGATTAGGTCGGAGTCGAAGATCAAAATATGTACTGGATTAGTTGATGTGCCTATCGAGCAACCTCCATAACTCTGACGAAGAAAACAAGAATGGGACTAGCGTGAATGACGAAGTTTCTCTATCACTTCGAATTTAACTGGTGTGTGGATTGGGAGTCAAAGCCTTAAACTGAAAATTTGAGTCGGGAAGATCGTTTCCGAAAATAGCAACAATATCAAGGTACGGTGTGTCTGATTGTGATGACTCTACATAAACTCTTTCACCGTTTGCTGCAACTTGTCAGCGTGTACAACGTACATCCTGTTTGTTCGTCGATCTAAAGTTCCCGTGGGCTTTATCTTCTCGATCAATTCGACGAAATATTTGTAGGGTAAGGAAGATCTCGTATGACTTATTGCCAACTCTCTTTTTGTCGCTCATCACTTTCTTGAACAAAATAAAGGGGCGGCTTTGACTCTCTTTAGCCTTGTTCTCCCTGTACGGCTCAGTGGGTCTTCAGCTCCATTTTCAATCCTACGTATCCGTTTCATAGATTTATGAATAATCTAACTGGTGTTCCATGCGTGTATGGCTGCAAGATTTGCATGATTGAAAAGATAAGCACAACCTGATACAACAGCAAGAGTAGATAGATAGCACCGTGAGTAAGAGTCAGAAACCCAGAAATATGACAGGCACCTGAAAGTGTTATATTACATAATTTCGGATGTTCCAGTTGTATAAAGACTTTATGATTTACATGGTTCAAATATCGTAAATGTAATTTCGGATGTTCCAGTAGTATATAGACTGTAATAATTACATAGACGATATAATTTGCATCTTTCAAACATCGTAGGTGCAATAGTTGAATTCTCTTAGATGCAATAGGACAAATTTCTTATGATATTATTAGACTTTACCTTCTCTTATATTTTATAGCTTAAATATCTTAGAGGTATGGGAGGATGAATTTCTCATATGGATGATACTGAATCTAACCTCTTTTTCTTCTTCTTTTTATCTTTGTACAGACTTTGATGGGTCCTTCCATCCTTCTTGTTTTTGTAGGCAGTTGCCTTTCCATTTTATTAAGTAGCTGCTCTACAACTCGATTTACATTAAAGATGTGCAGCAGCGAGCCTTATTTTCATTATCGGGGAAAAAGATGCAGCGTTTACTTCGAAATAGCGCACATGTTTCCCAAGCATTAACAGTACCTTATAGTGGGGTGGTTTTCCTCCGAGATATCCCCGCATGCAGGAAAAGTTATGGTCACAATGAAAAGTAAACAGCAGGATGTGGCGTGGGTGAGTCTAGTAAGGTTACTGTACAGTGTCCAATCCAGTCCTCTCGTTGTTTGCAGTTTGTACGGTCGAGAGAAGGAAAACTAACGGTCCAGTTGATGATAAATTGGTGGAGACCGTGTGGTTCTTGTTCGACGAGTGAAGTCCAACAACCTCTACCACTCTCTTGATACACTCTTGTGTACATACGGTGCCTTTCTTTTCCCAAAAGCTGAGGAGAGAGGCGTAACGGATGTTATGCAAGGAATGAGGTGGGTTGCAAGCTCCTGAGCGCGTGGTGGTGCTCATTGTTCTAAGTACTTTGCGCTCTCTCTCTCCAAATTGTGTAGAGACAGCGAGGTGGAGAGAAGAGGGAGAGAGTATCAATCACTGCTTAAACTTTCCAAAACTCTGAATTGTCCATGCATACTCAAAGTTTGTACACCCATCTCTCTCCTCTCCTAGGAGGGACAGCAAGTTGGGGAGAAGAGAGAGAGAAGAAAATGTTTCTTCCATGTATACTCAAAGAATGTACTCCCACATCTCTCCAGCCCTTGGATAGAAAGCAAGTTGGGGAGAAGAGAGAAGAGAGAGTGTTTGTATCATTGCTTATATAAGAATCAAAGCGCTATGTGCACATGCATAGTACTCTTCAGATCAGCGGTGAGATATAGTCGACCAAATCTATTTAGGACTACAAGTCGCTGCAATATCATGCACGTTTTCTCTTTCATCTTTTCACGTCTTGAGTAGAGGCAACCGAGTCCCAGATAGAGAAGAGATGTTTTCATCCGTGATTATAAAATACAAAGTGCCCATCTGTTCATGCATGACTTAACCCGATTCGTAGCATCGATGATTGCTTCGAGAAGGGTATGTGTATAGGGTTGACTTTGCAGGCAACGAACAAAAAAGGGGAGTCGTTCATACTAAGCTTGCACACCGGCCGGCACTATTTAGCCGTTCTTTCGCTCCACAGATACCACAAATTCCACTCGATTACAATGATGTAGGACATTGGGTCAGGCGGGAGAGTTTAGTAGAGCAGCACGAGCGCTACACCCTCTGTCTATAGCGAGTCCTACTGATGAGACCATCTCTTCCCTACGCTCATTGCATCCTATAGCAGTAGAGGGACTACCACTAGAGGTCTTAGATTATCAGCCTGAGCAGCCTTTATGTCTTGATAGGTCGCTATTTGCACAAGCATTGTGCACTGCCCCTCGCCTTTCTTCAGGAGGCTTGTCAAGGATGGTTTATGAGCACCTTAGAGATTGCTTCCAGGCATATGATCCTTCTAGTGGTTTTACCGAGTTGTTTCAGGTGGCTGCAGCAGTAGCGAGAGGAGATATTCCTATGTCTGTTAGTCGGGTCTTAGGTGCTAGTCGACTTCTCGCAATCGAGAAGGACACGGGAGGCATTAGACCGATTGCTATTGGAGAGATCTTTTTGCGTTTGGTCAGTCGTACCATTGTCCTTCAGCATCGTTCTCACTTTCGACAGCACCTTAGTCCACATCAGTTTGGAGTAGCTACACCTGGAGGATGTGAGGCTATATCTCTAGGCATTAGAGCACTCCTAGATATCCATCCGGAGTGGGTTGTCCTACATGTGGACGTTGAGAACGCTTTTAATAGCGTCTCACGTGCATCCATCTTTAGAGAGCTTAGGGAGGCTGGTGGATCCTTGGGGAATCTCATTCCTTTTGTGCGGTCTTTTTATGGCTCTCCTGCTTCCCTTTACTACCAGCATGGTGGTTCACAGGAGGGAGTCACCGTCTTGGAGTCAGCTGTTGGTACACGTCAGGGAGATCCTTTGGGGGGGCCCTTATTTGCCATGGCTCACTTTAGAGCTCTCCTGTCTACTACTTTGGCCATGCCAGGTTGTGTATTTCCATCCTTGGCAGATGATACACACATCGTAGGCCCTGTAGATCAGATTAGGCAGGCCTTTGACTACTTGACTACCGAGCTACATCTAGTAGGCTTGAGAGTCAAGGTGTCAAAGTGTAGGGCATGGTCCCCTTTAGGTATCCCTCCCCACCTTGAGCTTCCAGAGGGGTGTATCACATCCACAGAGGGACTTCGTGTTCTTGGAGTGCCAGTAGGATCGGAGGATTTTGTCACACGCTTCTTGGACGCTGCCCTTGCAGAGGATGTTCTCCATGTGGATAACCTTCCATTACTAGGAGATCCGCAGGTGGCATTTGGTATACTCTCTTCCAGTATTGCTCGTCGACCATCCTACCTCATCCGTATAGTTCCCCCCTCATCGTCCTTCCTATCACGTCTGAGAGCATTTGATAGGAGGATTATGGGAGTCTTTGGTGATATTATTGGACCAGGGACTTTTGAGTGTGTGACAGGGGATTTGGCACATAGACAGACGGCTCTACCGATCTCATGTGGTGGGGTTGGCTTGCTTTCTATGGAGGAGATGGCACCTATAGCATTTTTGGGTAGTTGGGCTCTCTCGGCACCCCTACTTGCCTCTCGTTTTGTGGTTGCTGATAGGCCGGTTTTGGAGACTTATGTGACAGAGGTGGAGGGAGGATTCTCTCCAGGTGTTATTGCGGCAGACGAGAGATAGTCTATCTCCACGAGCACGAGAGGGTTTTCCACCATTTGCTTCACTATCGTCAGATTGGACTAGAGGTCTACAGTCTTCCTTGATGGAGCGACAATGTGAGCATACGCTACATTCTCTCTTAGTTGACTCGTCCATTCCTCAGGCTACTAGAGCACGTCTACGCTCTTGCTCCGGCAAGGGTGCAGGCTCGTGGATCCTAGCTCAACCATGCATTAGGGCTTTCCGACTCGCACCGGCTACTTTCTCTACAGCAATGAGGTTTTGCCTAGGTTTGATCCACCCATCTGCATCTTCACTACTCACTTGTGAGTGTGGTTCTACACTAGATGCAGCGGCGGTCCACATGACACGGTGTCCTTTTGGAGGACAGAGGATAGCTACCCATGATGCCATTAGAGACATAGTGTTTGCTATGGCACGAGAGAGTGTATACTTGGCTTGGAGGGAGCGTTCGTATGCGTTGCAGACGACACGTGTTAGGGCAGACTTATACTTGGTCCGAGATGATCAGGTGACAGTAGCGGATGTCGTGGTGACGGACCCTATGCGAGATACAGTTTCGGAGGGAGTGATTACACATCCCCCTGGATGGGCGGCGAGTGCAGCAGCAGGTCGCAAGGTCTCCAAGTATAGGGGCATGCAGCGAGGTCACCTCTTTGTTCCTCTAGCCTTGGAGTTATATGGAGCGATGGACACGGCATTTGACACATTTGTCAGGGAGTGCGCGAGAGCTTATCATGTTAGGCGGCAGGGGGTACCACTCTCACTCTCATACTTTGTAGCTTACTTTAGACAGCGTGTATCCATTGCTCTACAGAGGGCAGTGGCTGGTGCAATCCATAGGAGAGCAATCACATTAGGTGATGTTTCTTCGGATGCTCCAGTTGTGTGTAGACCGTACGACTTGCATAGCTTGCATATCTTAGGTGCGGTAGGGCAGATTTCTCATACAGACTCTATTGGGGCTTAGCCCCATGTTACCTTTTTTGTCTCTCCCTTGTACGGCTTGATGGGGTCTTCCCATCCTTCATTTTTCCTACGCGGTCGCTTTTTTCTTTCGCTCGAACTGGTCCGACACATAAGTTTCATGGAAGCACAAAACTTGTGCATTGCACAACGTCCGCATCCATTGCCTTAGAAAAGACTGACCTTGCACATGCTAGAGTGATTTCGTCACCGCCAAAAAGGCGTGAGCAAGTTTTTATAGATACGGGCCATGTTTGCTAAAAGGACCTGCCCGCTTGAGATTTATTTTCAAAATTACAAGATTGGAAACGATTATATCCTACACGCGTTTTGAATGGGGAAGAACCCGACATTCCATGAGTTGTGGGCCGTCTACTGAGTTGAGAGTTCCTGTTTAAAGCTGACCTCATGTGATTCACAGTATGAACTCTGCTCAACATATAGTAGTGCTACAGTAATGTGCTCTCCGCGAAGAACCAGATCCAGGAGATTCAGGACAGCTGAAATATATAGGAAAGTTTCTGAATGCTATAGTGGTAGTTGTTGATATAGAAGCTTGCGAACGTGGTTGAAGTCCACATTGGTGCGCCTCTCTTACATTCAAAATGCGTGTGTCTCGGTGGGAATAGACTGGTGGATAAGGGTTGAAAAATTCTCACAAAGTAAGGGACATGAAGTGCCAGAAGTGGACATGTTCACAAACTATATTGGAAGTGGACACGAATTTGTTGTGATTGAAACCAGGCTCTTTTCCCTTCAAGAATCGTTGACTGAATTTAACTAGTTTGTTCTCTCTCATAATTATCCAACTGCTTGAAGACTGTGATCATACGACATTGAACTTGCGGCTTACAAAACAACTCGATTTTCAGAAGACAGATTATGGCGGAGATCACATTCACCTCATACTCGGTATATTTGCTGCAGAGAACAGGTGAATGCTTAAAGTCGAGGAAACCAGGAATTCTTGCCCGTAGTGCTGCTTTTCAAAACCCAAGCAAGAAGAATCTAATTACGGAAGTTTTCTAGAAAGGAAACTCACCTCGTATAATAAAATAAATATGGGTTCACTTCGAAGATGGTACAGTAGGAGTTGCTTTAAATTTAGAATCAAAAGATGGTTGAAGTTAGAGATCTTGATTCATGACTACAATACGGGTGTTGAATAATAGACACCATACTCTTATCGTGGATCTTAATATGATCTCTAGTTGAGGTCGTAGTCAGCAACAGTAAAGCTTTAGGATGCTCTCCTGCCTGATCCTCGTGTGATACTCTGAGTCTCGTATAGATACAATCCCTTGGTACAAAATACTGTACACCAAATAAGTCTTACAGCGCAGTTACAGCTGTGACGAGTACACCAACAAGTCGTCCAAGTCGGATTCCTTACTACACCATAGACGTCTCGCAGGCGTCGCACATTCACGCCTGCGAATTCCGTCCATAGCTTCGGTCTTGCTCTTGTCATCCGCTGACCGACCACGTCACCCTAGACTTACCGTTCGTTGCCACAAGTTGCAAGTCTGGGCACTAAATGAGATCCTTTTAATAGCCATACGAGGTGTCAGTTGCTCAGTTGATAAAATGAAGATGTTAAGTTCATCTTATTTGAATATGAGAGGCTGCACGAGTGGCAAAGAGTCCTCGTGTGGTGATGGTAGTTAATGCATGTTTCCACCTGAAAGACGTTTGATTACCTCCTGTGCTGACGATGCACTTCAGATTCGGGGCGCCCATCGGTGTCAATAACGAAATTCACACGTCATGTTTTTCAAATCCTTCCCACAAGTTATTTAGAGTTTAGGGCAAAAGCCGCGAGTCCGGGAATTCCGACAGAAGTAGAAGGGAGTGGACAGAAGTGGAAGAGGTATATTCCACTCCCTTGCTGTAACAGGAAGGAGTTTCTGGCATCTCGTGATCCAGATTCGCTCCATGCTTTCCCTCGTTGTTCCTGTTACCAAGTTACGAGGACTAAACAAGTGGTGATGCTTCGTGTAATCTTCTATGCCAGCTTAAAGGCTTCTCAAGTGGTGAGTGGTATAGGATTTTAATGACATACTTAGTGAAGGTTAACAAAATAACAGAATCCTTTCAAGACGTCTGAAATATCAACTTTTCAAATATGTCGCCTGCTCTCTCGGTTCCCGTCCGTTTTCTTCCGGGAAGATAACTCCTATCATTTTAAGACGTACTAAAGCTCCGCTGTAATAGAGTAGTATGAGATTTTTCCGCAAACACTGCCCACAGAGCGTCGGATGTAATTAGAGTCCACACGAGCCACTAAACCTCGAGAGTTACTAAACTGATCCTCATGATTAGCTGTTTCTTCTGTCCGAACGGTTCGTGGATTACCGGAAAGCAGAAGATGAGTTAATGGCGGCGCCGGTGAAGACGAAGGGACGATGCGGCGGAAGGGTTTCCACTGTAGGGGCCCCGCCCCACGAGGAAAGGAAGTCGATGAGCTGCACTAATGGGTTTCGAGACTCGTGATAACTAGTTCATTCAATGCAGTTCCGAACTCGAGGGGCAGACCATCAAGGCAGTACCTTTTGTCGTATTAAGCAAGACAACAGCGTGATGGAAGTACGGGAAGTAGTTGACTGTCTCTACCTATTATGAGTCTTTTCTCAACCTCGAGCACGCTTTGTGTAAGCCTTTGTGAATCCATTCAAGGATATCGCCTTAGGTGGAAGAAAGAGTCCTTATCACCTCTTTGTCCTTTCTGCAGTTTCAGATTTCCTTCCGCTCAATATCTTCCAGATGAGTTCTTTTCGGTCACTGTCACCCATTTTTGTCGTGCTGACGGCACCACGATCCAGGAGTTGTCAGACAGAAAACAGCAGCTCAGGTCTACTCTACGTGGACACTCCCAGCCAAAATGATGAAAAACGCATCGATTGATTTACTTCCTTTTCCAACTTTTCTCTGGCAGGTATACATCCCAGCACAAAGGGCAGAGATGTACGTATAAAAGAAACTGCACTATAGAACGTAACACTACTCTTGTTCCATAAAATGACTCATAACATGTGAGTGTTTGGAAAAACTACTAAGTCGCAGTGGCACTTGCCTATGCCTCGTAGAGGAGGAAGGAGACATTGGAATCGACGATGGTTCTTTCAAATTTCGATACTGGAAGTCCCACCCATGTGTATTTCCATCTTTTGTCATGAAAAATAGCCCTCAGAAGTTATGAAACTGTCAGCTGCAAATGTGTATTTCCTGCATATGCATGTAGAACTTGGGGCTAGAAGAACTGTTGTTGTTTATTGGGTTTCTTTTGACATGGTCTCTCTAGACCGTCGGTCGGTCGGTGGAGATTTGCTTTTGTTGATTCATATGGAGCTAGAAGTCAGGCGAGTCCCTTTCGCTCATTGGGTCTTTCAGAAATCTAGCTTTTCTAGAATGTCAGTCCAAGCTAGAGCTACGTACTTCTTACAATATCTGGTAGACAATATTTCCGATATCTGGAATTATTATGTTTGCTTGCAACTTGCATCCTTTTTCTTGCAACATGTAATAAATAAAACTGCTCTTTCCTTGTGTGCGAAGGATGCATTTCTACATCTCATGTAAATATGCACATCATTGGTTGTGGTTTCGATGATATCCCACACGTAAGAAAAGCTAAGAAATATTATGTATATTTGTCAACATCTACGTGATGCAAGGTCATGCTGGGTGCCTTTACTCAGAGTTCAGAGAAAGTTTTCGGTCATTTGCATGCCCACGATTCATCATAGGAACAAGATTCTAGATAGAAAGTACTAGAAAGTTAGTAATATCTCGCTGCAAGTATATGCTGAAGAAGGATCACCACGCTGTTTCTACGAGAAAAGTTCAAAAAGCAAGAAGGGAAAGGATGAACAGCTTTAAAGAAGAGAAAGAGGAGAAAACAATGGCTGGATGGGAAATTCCTATAGAAAGCTGTAGACCAACCCACGTCACAATAAATATGTTTTATTGTGATGTGTAAAGAAAATATGACTTAGAAAGAGAGGATTTACGATGCAGTAGATCTGGACATTTAAGGCTTCGTATTTCCTTCCCTTTCCTTATCTTTATTTGCCCTTTGTTTTCGCCTAGTCCATGTCACGGGATGGACATTTTGAGAACTAAAGGAAAACTCTCTCAACTCCGTTGGTTATCACCAGTCTCAACGTGGAAAGTTCTGTACCGCGCCAGCAAGCCGCCATCCTGCTGCCATGTTGGTGTCACGAGACGAATCAGTTGGTGTCACGAGACGATGTAGATTTTCTCCAGCAACTGTAATGTGGAATGACGAAGAGCTCCCGCCAAATTTTCTGCCACTTGGATGACAAAGATTACCTTTCGCGCCGCGTGCAGCGGAGAGCATAATGCGGAGACAGATGGCCGATAGAGACTTAATCATGGTTCTATCTGGTGTGTCTACTGTTTTTCTTCTACGGTGATATATCGGTTAAATTTCTAACGCTCAAACTCGTTCTAATTTCGTTTCTTTAGTATTTGATTATGTGGTTACTGTACAACTACTCTTAGACATATAGTACCTGGAAATATCTTTCGCAGAACTTGTGTGTTACAAATGAATTCACAAAGATATGCAAGATTATGTTTATTTATGAGCTAGTAATGGCCTCTATCCATTAATGCTCTTCTTCATTTAGGGTATAGTCCAGTTTCCAAATATAGGGTATATAGGGAGGTCACTCCTTTGTTCTTCTGGCGTTGGAATCATATGGAACTATAGACAAGGTATTGAACACATTTGTAAGAGTGTGCAAGAGCCCATCATGTTAGGCGCCAAGGGTACCACTATCACTCTCATGCTTTGTAGTATATTGTAGACAACATATGTCCATTGCTCTAAGGAGACAATGGTTAGTGTAATCCATAAGGGAGCAATCACACTAGGTGATGTTTTTTCAAATGCTCCAATCATACGACTAGGTCATAGATCATACAACTTGCATAACTTGGATATCTTAGATGCAATAGAGCAGATATCTCATATCGACTCTATTGGGGCTTAGCCCCCATTTTACCTATTTTGTCTCACCCTTGTACTTGTTAGGTTTTACTCTTAAGCTTGGGGGTTATGTTGGATTCAAGAGATAGCCAACTTGCAGGTGGAGAGTAAGAATGGACTGAGAGACTGTCAAAGGGCTGGACTTGCATGCAAGAGATGGTGGTGAGCCTGATTGAGTAAATTTTTTACCCTGATGCTTTTGTGGATGTTGCCTCACACAGAGGTGAACTACGTACCTTATGTGTAATGTATGAATTCTCGAGGGATATGCTAGGTGTGTGAAGGTTGCTCTGACTCTCGTCTGATTCTCAAAAATTGGTATCAGAGCTAGGATATGATTGGCCACGAGGGATGAGAGTACCCTATGCATCAAATTCATACAGTGGCCGGTGATCATTCTCGGAGTGTTCATTCCCGTGGTTTCGATATTTGGATTCATTGGGGCATGCACAAAAGATGTTTTCTTCTTGTGGATTTATCTTGCTGTGACATTTCTCTTGATTCTTCTGCTCAATATTTTCAACCATCTTTACCTTTGTTGTGATGAATAAAAGCACCGGAGAAACAATATCTAACAGAGGATTCAAGGAGTACAGACTTGGGATGATTCAAACTGGCTACAAAAGCAAGTAGAAAAGCAGAGAAATTGGGACAAGATCTAGAGCTGCCTTTCTGATGCTAAGGTCTGCAAAGATTTGGCCAAGGACTACCCAACTGAGATGCAGTTCAACACTTCAAAGCTATCTCCATTCAAGTTTGGATGCTACAAGCCACCTATAGAGTGTGGTTTCAAGTTTGTGAATGCCACTACTTGGACTGTGGCGACGACAAACTCAACTAACTTAGATTGTGGAAAGTGGTCTACAACTAATGATCAAAAAGCTACTTTGCTTTCAATGCAAATCATGCAAAGTTGGAGTTCTACAACACAGAAAGAAAGTTTGGGATTATGCCATCTATCTATCCTCAAATACTACATAATTTTGCTTCTATCTCCTTTCTCACAAATAATTTAGGTCAATGATAATCATGTCCCTCGCCCTTCATTACTACGAGATCAAAGCATGAACTAGCAATTCATGCGGATATCCACTACAAGCTAATAAAATGAGGAAAGTAGATGATTGACCTGTCAACTTGAGACAACAATCTCTTTCCTTGCTCCTCCTCCTGCTCCTAGCACTGTTGCACTATGGAATTGACTAGACTTTTCTGACCAGCACGCAGAGGAGAAGTGTTAGAGGAGTCAAGAGGTGAAAGAAGAATTTGTAGTCTCTACTTTTGCCCCATGACTCATTGTATGATCTGCATTTGTGGAATGCAATTGGGCAATGTTGAGTTTACAAGAACTTCTTCCGTTGATGTTTACGATAAGGCGACTCTCTATTTGAATAGTCAGTGGATTAGCAGTTGGAGTAGAACTGTATAGAGTGATTAACAAAATGGACAACGGAGGGACATGGAGACAATAAATTTCTACTCTAAGCCTTTGTAGCAGGCAGTTCTTTGACTGCAAATTGAGTTGTGACTGCAGTTTGACCTTGTTGGAGCAAGTAAATAGCACCCCTTGCAGTCTATGAGAAACAAAGAGATCAAGCCTTGAGGAGGTTTGTAGCACCTCTAGCTGATTGTTGTGAAGCCATATACTCAACTTACTCGTCATGAGGACATCAAAGGCGTTCAGGAAGTGAAAGGTTGGCAGGACGTCCAGGCCTTGGAAGGCCAATGAGAGTGAGTGTGAAAGGTAATTAAGGCACCTTAGAAATCTACTCTTCCTAAAGTTTACTGATTAGAAGGATCAAACACTAGAAGCAGTAGCTCTCCAATGGTTAAGGAGGAGCTGGTGAAGATTGACATAGAATGAAGAAGAACCAATTGGTGGAAGGAAGGATTAGAAGTTGACAGAAGGCTCTTCATCACATTACTACCAAATCCTTGCCGGGACAAAAGGAAGGTAGGAGCTGAAATTTTGAGGAGATGACGACCATGCTTGAGAATGTACTTGCTTATTGCTTATTTCTTATGGTAAATGTACTTGCTTACTTACTTAATTATTCATTGTCAAAAAGTCTAAAGATTTGCACAATCCTTATCCAAATTTCCTATGTGAGTCTTGTAGTGAAATTTTGGTATATTTATATTGGCAGAACTCCTCCTCAATTAAAGGTTTGTTGTTGCACCAACAAAGACAAGCAAAAAGTAGAACCCAATGAGAGTCAGTGGGAGAGAAGTCTTAGACCTATGAATGTGGTATAGAATCCAAAGTTTTTAACCCCCTCCCCCCACTCTCTTGGAATTCAGTTCATAACATTTGATCAAGACTCGGATGAATAATCTGTTTAGTGCGTTGGAAAGCTTATCTTTACGGCTACAAGTTGATGTAACTAGACTTTGATTATTTGAAGAAGCTGCTGTAAAGCAGTTTCAGTCTTATGACCCACTTCCTTGAGTATTGGAGTTTTAAGGTGGAAGGTTCAGGGGCTCAAGAAGAGTCTCTAAGTGCAGCAACAGCCTCTGAGTACTTGTGGAGCAAAAGAAAGTCAAGATGGGTACTTTGAAGCTTGGTGGACCCAAGTTGATGTGGAAAAGTTTGATGGACACATGGATTACTTGTTATGGGAATGGCAGGTGAAAGGTGTATTGAGGGCAACTGGTTTGGGTAAGCTCTTGAGGGAGAAACTTGAGGATGTGAGACAAAGTGATTGGGATGATATGCAAGAGCAAGCCGTGAATACTATTTGCTTCACCTTCAGCCCCATGTGATCAAGCAAGTGAGGGAGCATTTTGATTGTACCTCCTTGTTTGATGCACTTCAAAGCAAGTATCATCAGAATGAAATGTCAAATAGATTGTACACCAATCTCAAACTAATCACATTCAAGATGAAACTAGGGACCAACATTAGAGACCATGTGGATGCATTTTGTGACCTAGTGGTAGACTTGACAAACTTGGGAGAGGACTTGAATGAGGAGCGGAAGGCGCTGCACTTGTTGGGCTCCTTGCTGCTGTCCTATCAATCACTTTCACAAGTTTTGTTGGATCATGAGAAAAAGACTATTAGCTTTGAAGAGGTGACAACAACTCTACTTACAGATGATTTGCAACAAAAACTTGTTGCAACCTCAGTGTCATCTTCTACTCAGGGAAATGCTTTGGTTATCCAACGTAGGAGACCTCAATGGAGGACTAATGATGGTGATAAGGGGAAAAGCAAGCCCAGGTACATGTCTAAGTCTAGAGGCAAGTCCAAGGAGAGGAAACAAGTGACTTGTTGGAGATGTGGCAAAGTAGGCCATTTGAAGAAGGAATGTAAAGCTAAGTGCAAAGGAAAGGTAGATGAAGGCTCTTTAGCAAACATAGCTTATGCTATGGAGGAAATTGATCTGTTGGATGATCAGTATATTTTGTGACATTGTGGGTATGCCCTTTGTGCCTCATCTCCTAGTATGGATGCTGAGTGGATTCTAGATTGTGTTTGCTCATACCATATATGCTATATCAAGGAGTTCTTCTATTCACTTTCAACATTGAATGGTTCAGTTCTGAAGGGAAATGATCATCCTTGTCAGATTCAGATTCAGATTCAAATCCATAAGATTGTCAGATTCAAATCCATAAGGATTAGAATGTTTGATGGAGCTATGAGGAAGTTCAATGATGTTGGTTCACACTTGACATGAAGAAGAATGTGATTTCCATTGGAGTATTGCATGCCAAAGGTCATCAATGGAGTGTTGGTGATGGGCTACTTTGAGTCACTTATGGTGAAAAGGTAATCTTGCAAGGTAACTTTCAAAAGAATCTATTTGTATTGGAGTGCACTATAGTGTGTGGAGAAGCCAATGTAATTAGGTCTCAGGATGAGATGATGATTTTGTGGCATTCACGGCGAGTGAGAAGGGTTTGGCTGTCTTGAAAAGAAATGGCTTGCTATCTAGCTTGAAGACGGTGAAGTTGGATTTTTGTGAGGATTATATCTTTGGAAAACAAAACAAATCTTTTTTTGGAGTGGAGACCCATAATTCCAAGGGTCTACTTGAGTATGTACATAGTGATGTGTAAGGACCATTCCCTACACCCTCACACCATGGAAAAATTTACTATATAACATTTATTGATGATTACTTGAGGTTTGCGTGGATTTATTTCATGCACCACAATTCTAAGGTCTTTGCCACTCTCAAGAAGCGGAAGACCCAAGTGGAGACTCAGATTGGGGAGAAGGTGAAGTGTTTGAGATCAAACAACGGCAAAGAGGATATCTCTGGAGAGTTTCAAGTGTACTACACAGAACAAAGGATAACTTACCACCTTACCACAATTTACACCCCGTAGTAGAACAATGTCGTTGAGCGGCTCAACCAAACATTGTTGGAACATGCACGGAGTATGTTGAGAGAATCAAAGTTTCCACATGACTTTTGGGCTAAAGCTGTCAACACAGCAATATATGTGGTAAATATTTCTCCATTGAGTGCAATCAACTTCAAGACGCCATATGAGTTGAGGCATCAGCGACTAGATGATTATGGTAGATTGAAGATATTTGGTTGTGATGCATATTCACTCACACCTAAGGAGAATAGGTCCAAGTTGGATGCCAAGTCAAAGAAATGTGTTTTTCTTGGTTATGCAAGTAGAGTGAAAGCTTATAGGTTATGGGATCCAATAGCATGTAAGGTTGTGATCAATAGTGATGTTTTTTTTAATGAATCCAAATCATTCAAGGAGGTGGATGATGCTCAGGCTCCCTACACTGACAAAGGAAAGTCTCCAACCCTGGATCTAGTTGAGGGAGAGATTAGTCACTTAAGTGATGAGGAAGAAGGAGGTGCTCCTATAGTAGAACAAGTTATTGAGGAGCAAGTAGTTGCTGGTGAGCAACAAAATGTGTTAGGTCAGTCTCACATTGGACCTACACATAGAGATCAAGCAGAGAGTTCATCCAAGAGGTCATCAAGGCATGCTAGTTGAGCTCCAAACAGATATGGTACATGGATTGATTCAACAAAGTTGTTGGATGATGAATTGACTTCTGGGGATGATGCTCATGCTTTGGTCTTGGAAGAAGATGAACCCTCATCCTACAAGGAAGCATGTTCTTCTAGTGAAAAGGATGAGTGGTTTGGTCTATGGAGAGGGAGATGGAATCCTTGAGGGATAACAAGACTTGGTAGCTAGTTAGGTTACCTAAAGATCAACAAGTGATAGATTGCAAGTGGATCTACAAGTTGAAGGAGGGTCCTAAGGAAGGATCAAAGATCTACAAGGCTAGGTTGGTAGCAAAGGAGTTTGCTCAAGAGAAGGGGGTCAAATACAATGAGTTATTTTCTCCTATTGCAAACTATTCACAATATGTCTATTATGTATGCTTGTTGCATTATTTGTTCTTACTTTAGATCAAATAGATGTTGTCATGGCGTTTCCCTAAGGCATCTTGGATGAAAAGATCTTCATGAGACAACCTGTGGGGTTTGTGAAGACAGGCCAAGAGGACAAGGTATGAAGATTGTTGAAGTCCTTGCATGGATTGAAGCAAGTACCTTGCTAATGGAACAAGAGGGTTGATGTGTTTACGCACGCTTAGGTTTTACAATAGGAGTTTGTTTGATCCTTGTGTGTACATGAAACCAATGAGTAATAAGACCTTTGGTTTTATTATTCTTGTGCTATATGTGGATGACATGTTGATAGTTGCCAACAATAGATCTAAGGTGAACAAGCTCAAGGTGCTCTTAGGTTTGGAGTTTAGGATGAAGGATCTAGGGTTGGCCACAAGGATATTAGGCATGGAGATCAAGAGGAACTTGGGCACTAGTTAGTTGTGGTTGATGCAGAGTAAGTATGCTAGGAAGGTACTTGCTAGGTTCAACATGGGGAATTGTAAACCAGTAAGTACTCCTCTAGCTTCTAATTTCAAGCATTCAACGGCATGTTGTCCTACAGATGCCTCGGAGAAGGGTTTGATGGCTACATTCCTTATGAGAGGGTTGTTGTGAGTCTTATCTACTTGATGACTTGCACTAGACCTGATCTTGCCCTAGCAATGGGTAAGGTATGAAGGTATATGTAAAATCCAAGAAGGACACATTGGGAAGCAATAAAATGGATTCTCAGGTATTTGAGAGGTACACTAGACTATGGACTCTTATTTGATAGAAGATCAATGAATGCAGTATCACTAGATGGCTATGTAGATGCTGACTATGGACAAGATCTGGACAAGTGGAGGTCAACAACGGGGTTTGTATTCACACTTGGTGGTGGGCACATTAGTTGGAGATCTACCTTGCAGAAGTGTGTTGCACAGTCTACTCTACTCCAGAAGTTGAGTATGTGGCAGCAGCAAAGGAGACGATCTGGTTGGATAGACTTGTTGTTGAGATGGGGCTAATGCATGGTAATGTAATGCTTCATTGTGACAGTCAAAGTGTTTTACACCTAGCTGAAGATCAGGTGATGGATAGTAGGGTTAAGCATATAGACATCAGATTTCACTTTCTTATACAAGCTATGTCTGAGAAAATGTTTGATCTAGTCAAGATAGATGGTAAGCTCAACACAACTGATGCCTTTACCAAAGCCATACCTTTAGAAAGTTTCTCTTAGCATTGTGCTATCTTGTAGGTTGTGCAAGTGGAGCATGAGTAAGATGACCCGGCATTAGAGGTGACCTTGGCTGTTTTGGTTACTCTATCCATGTATGGGCTACGATAATAAGTTCTAGTTTATCCTAGTTTAAAGGAGGAGTCAAGTGATTGGATGTTTGCCTAGAACTTCCCATTATGTGATAAATTTTTGCAAGGTTACTAGCCCCAAGACAAGAGTCAAGGGAGATTTTGTTAGGTTTTACTCTTAAGCTTGGGGTTATGCTGGATTTGAGAGATATCTTACTTGCAAGTGGAGAGTAAGAATGGTACTATTTGTGCCAAAGAAGGATGGAGGACTTTGTTTTTGTATTGATTATTGTGTGCTCAATAAGCAAACCGTGAAGAATGCATATCCGTTGCCTCGGATCAATAACTTGCTTGATCATCTAAGTGGAGCAGGCTACTTTTCCAAGTTGGATCTTTACAATGGCTATTGGCAAATTCCTATTGATAGAGAAAATGTGCAAAAGATTGCTTTTCGTATAAGGTATGGGCATTTTGAGTAGAGAGTTCTACCTTCGGACTCACTAATGCTCCAGCAGTCTTCATGGATCAGATGCATCGGGTGTTGGAGGGACTATTGGATCAGTTCGTGTTAGTGTTCTTAGATGATATCTTAATCTATAGTAGAATCATGTGCGAGAAGTCCTAAGACGACTACGACAATGGAAATTTTACTGCAAGAAGTTAAAGTGTGCTATTTGGCAGAAAGAGTTACCTTCTTGGGTCACAAGATCTCATCAGAGGGGATCAAGATGGAAGAAGAGAAAATCAAGGCCATTACTGATTGGCCTACCCCAAAGGATGCTACAGAAGTACGAGCATTCAATGGATTGGCCAGTTTTTACCGACGGTTCATCCACTATTATGCTCACGTGGCTGCACCATTGACTGACCTCTTGAGAAAGAACTCAAGCTTCCAATGGACCACCAATTATGAAGAAGCATTCCAAAAGTTAAAGCATATGGTGTCTTTAAGACCTATTCTTCAACCATATGATCCTCAACTACCTTGTGTGGTTGATTTTGATGCTTCTAACTTTGCAATTGGAGTTGTGTTGCAACAGGAATTTCCAGATGGACTACATCCTATTGCCTTTGTGTCTCGCCGACTAAATACAGCTGAAAGAAATTACTCTGCTTGAGATTGGGAACAACTTGCAATGGTATATGCCACCAAGGTATGGAAGCATTATCTCTTGGGGAAACAAGTGATCATGCGAACTGATCACAAACCATTGTTGCAGACCTTACACTTGGAGCACATGAAGAGTCAGCATCATCGATGAGAAGAGCAACTCCAATTTTTTGACATCAAACTTGAGTACAAACCATGTCGGTTCCATGTCATCCACAATGCTCTATCACGATGACTTGATTTGAAGGATCTTCCTCTCATCACAGTGGCAATTACAACGGTGTCCATTGACCCTAAGGTCCATAATGAGTTTCAATCAGCTCTACAACAAGATCCCTTCTTCCAAATGGTACACGGTCATCTGACAGCACATGACAAGGAGTACAACACCTTCTCTTTCAAGGAAGGCCTTTTATTCCATGCATACCAGATCTATGTTCCAGCCAAAGGTGATCTTCGACTTGTGCGCCTTCAAGAAGCCCATGATTTACCAATAGCTAGTCACATGGGAGTGGACAAGACCTTGGGCACCCTCCAACGCCAATGGTGGTGGCCTAACATGACACGAGATGTTTGAGACTTTGTTTAATCATGTGAAAGTTGCCAACGGAACAAGGCCAGCAACCAGAAGCCGAGTGGACTCCTTCAACCACTCGCCATTCCATCCGCTTGTTGGGAGCATGTGAGCTTGGATCTCATCACATCCTTGCCAAAAACAAAACAAGGATACACCGCAATTGTGGTGTTTGTGGATAAGCTTAATAAGCAATCCACTTGGCACCAACCTGTGATACTGTGGATGCTCCAACCTTAGCGCAAATCTACTTCAACAATGTTTTCAAGCATCATGGGATGCCACGTGTACTCATCTCCGACCGAGATCCTCGATTTACCGGGAAGTTTTGGCAAGCACTCTTCCAGATACTCGGCACCAAGCTTGCTTTATCCACGGCCTATCATCCTCAAACTGATGGACAAACCAAACGCGCCAATCATACATTGGAGGATATGTTGCGGGCCTTTGTCAATGTCCACCATACCAACTGGGATGAATGTCTTGCAGCTGTAGAATTTGCCTACAACAATTCCAAATAGGCAAGCACCGGATTTTCTCCCTTCTTTCTCAATTTTGGCCAAGATCCGCTTGTTCCAGATTCTCTTCTTGCTCCCCCTCCCTCCTAGGTTCTTCATACTTCTACATTCTTGACCACTATATCCCAATCTCTCCAACAAGCCAAATCTCACCTCCTTGTTGCTCAAAATCGCCAAAAACAATATGCGGACCATCATCGTCGTGATCTCACCTTTGAAGTTGGTGATAAAGTCATGCTATCCTCTAGTAACCTCCCTCTCCCACTTGATACCCAAGTTCGTAAACTTGCTCCTAATTAGATAGGACCCTTTGATATCACCCAGATTATCTCTCTTGTTGCTTATCGACTTGCCTTACCTTGTCACATGCGTATCCATCATGTCTTTCATGTTTCCAAGTTAAAACTCTTTGTTCCTAACCCTTCTTCCTTTTCCTCTTGAGTCCAACCTCCCCCTCTTCCTATCCCTATCAATGATCATGAGGAGTACGAAGTTGATCGTATCCCTACGCATCGCCATATTCAACGAGGTCGTCGCCAACATACGGAGTACAAGGTCCTTTGGAAAGGGTATCCCCTTCATGATGTCACATGGGAACCTCTTTCTCACCTCCAGAATGCACATATGGCCATCAAGGACTTTGAAGCTTTACTGGCGACGAGGACGTCACCAACTAGCGGCGGGGGAATATGTAACAATATGGAGTTTAGAGACAAAGTTAGTCGGGCTTACAAAGTAGAGAATAAGAAAAAATAGCCTAGAATATTCTAGAAGCATCTAAGAAGCTTCTTGGGAAGCTTCCCAACTAGTTAACTTGCACCCTAAGCAGGTAGCTTCTAGAAGGAAGCTTCTAGAAGCTTCTAACTAGCTTAGCTTGCACGCCAAGTAGGCGGCTTCTAGAAGGAAGCTTCTTGAGAAGCTTCAAGAGTCTTGTATGCTACCTATAAATACCAAGGCCGAAGCTCACGCTAGGCATTTGGAGTTTTCCCTCATTCAAGTGTCCCAATGTGAGTTTCCATTCTCCTATTTCTCTCCTCGGTTTTGGTCTTTTACACAAATTGTCTCTCTTGTTGCTTATCAACTTGCCTTGCCTTGCCTTGTCATATGCATATCCATCTTGTCTTTCATGTTTCCAAGTTGAAACCCTTTGTTCCTAACCCCTCTTCCTTTTCCCCTCAAGTCCAACCTCTCCCTCTTCCTATTCCTATCAATGATCATGAGGAGTATGAACTTGATTGTATCCTTGCACGTCGCCATATTCAATGAGGTTGTCGCCAAAATATGGAGTACAAGGTCCTTTGGAAAGGGTATCCCCTTCATGATGCCACATGGGAACCTCTTCCTCACCTTCAGAATGCACAGATGGCCATCTAGGAGTTTGAAGCTTCACTGGCAACGAGGACGTCACCAACTAGCGGTGGGAGAATATGTTACAATATGGAGTTTAGCGACTAAGTTAGTCGGGCTTACAAAGTAGCAAATAAGACAAATTAGCCTAGAATATTCTAGAAGTATCTAGGAAGCTTCTTGGGAAGCTTCTTGGCTAGCTTAGCTTGCACCTCAAGTAAATAGCTTCTAGAAGGAAGTGTCTAGAAGCTTCCAACTAGCTTAGCTTGCATGCCAAGTAGGCGGCTTCTAGAAGGAAACTTCTTGAGAAGCTTCCTAGTTAACTTGGCTTGCACTCTAAGAAAGACGCTTGAGGAAGCTTCTTGAGAAGCTTCCTGAGGGCCTTGTATGCTACCTATAAATACCAAAGCCAAAGCTCATGCTAGGCATTCAGAGTTTTCCCTCATTCAAGTATCCCAATGTGAGCTTCCATTCTACTATTTCTCTCCTCGGTCTTGGTCTTTTACAAAGATCATCCTCATAAAGGATACCTTCTACAAAAGTGGCATTTACAAAACATATGATAAAATCCTTTGGACTCTTGTGTACTCCAAGAATAAACAAACTATATATAGATGTAATACACCCATTGAAGTTGGAGATGAGGAAAAATACCAAAATGGACTATGCACTACACTTTGATACCTTGATTCTTAAGCCTCTAAGCTTCATACCCTACACTTTGACACCTTGATTCTAAAGCATACAAGATGAAGTTTGGTAGTCATGTGATGAAAGGACTGCCTAATCTGGTCTACAAGGCCTATAATGTGTGTATTGTCTATTAAAAAGGAAAAGATGTAATGTAAAATGGAAATTTTAATTAAAAAAAGGTCATGGTAAATAGAGGTTTTCAAAATGGATCTCTTTATCATGCACTAATGGTAAATTAAAGAACAATAACTCCCTTTTTGTGAAAATCCAAGTTGGTAATAAAGAGAAGAATTAAACCTATATAAAGACTTTATGAAAGGACTAAGACTTCCTAGGTATCCATCAACCTTTCTAAATTCTTTCAAGATAGATAAAAAGGAGATGTTATTAAAAGCATTATCAACATCCATGGATAGGGAAATCAAGTATGGTACTTTAATACTAAGAGATATAGCCTTAAAACTCCTCAATCTAAAAATCCAAATGGATATGAACTAAAATGTTAATGGCAATAAGAAAGAGGTTGAAGAATAATGGTTTAGCTAACATGCATAATCAGACCTTCTTCATGGCAATTGGTTTATTTTCTCTATGTCTTTAAAAAAATAAAAATTAGATTAGCATTTAGCATTTGACTAATTGACATAAAAATCTCACTTTATATTATTATAATCACCTACAACAACTCTTTAAAACCACTATAATGATTATATGCTTGGAAGCAATCTCCAAGATGCTTGTTAACTATTCTAAACAAGCCCCTTGAAGAGAAGCATAGGGTTTTGCATAATGCATGGACAAAAAGTCATCTATCAAGACGTAATATCTCACTAGTTAGTATATATTAAGATCTCTAAAAGAGTTCTTACAAAGATGATTTTATATAAAGTGAAACCTTCAAAAAATCTCATATTATTTTGACAAAATTACAAAATTTGCATTTTTTTTTTATAAATTTCAAAATTGCAAAAATACCCCTCATAAGGGTTCCACAAAGTCAATGTCAAGCACAAGCATAAAGAGTAACAAGATACTATTTCTAAGAGAAAAGAGCTATACCACAAACCTTCAAGCTCTTACCATATTAGCATAAATGGTATAACACATCAAACTGACCTTTGTATTGATGGATGAAATTTGCCAACACAAGAATAATTGGCTATCTCTTTGAGTTTTGAAACTCAAACAATTTCAGCTGACTCAAAAATAAATATTAGATTGAGCATGGCAAGTCTGCCAAGGATGACCTGCTTGACCTCATTGGCTGCACATTGAAGGGATGTTTATCGCCGCCAATGTCTATTGTTTGCACTCTTTTGTTCTTTGGACATCATGGGAGACTTCTTGTTTGCAAAGCTGTGCATTCTCTAATATCCAATTCTTGTAGCAAAACAAGTTCTATGGTCTACTCATACATTTGCTTGTAGCTTGCAACATGGAAGAATGATACCTATGAGAGGTACTCTTTCAATTTCAAAAATTATAGGTGTATTTTCATAATTGTTGCAAATTATAAAGGTATTTTTGAATTTTTTCCTTTTATAAATTATTAATATCAGCTGATACTCTCTAATTAAGAAAAAATCATTTCATCTAATTAAAATACTATCACTCTTCTAATCTATTTTGAGAGTCATATAGTAATAATACATACAAGATATAAATAGATCTATAAATTCTAATAAGTGAGAGGTCATATTTTAGATAGTTGAATAAGGAGGTTCCTTTGAAAATATTGACAACCAAGAAGAAAATGATGAGGAATACCCATAATATTTCATATCTATGTAGAACTCCATGTTATTTAACTTAACTAAACTTAACTAAACCAAACTGATATTAAGGTATGAAATTCAAAATGATATACTAGATGTTGTCAAAAGATCTATGACCATTATTGAACCTTTCTGACCAATATTGATATATGTGGACTTAGTTTAGATTTGAAAGAGATTTTTCTTGTCCATTGCTCAATTTGTTGCAATTTCACAATAGAATAGACTAAATTTTATAATATTGTTTATTATTCAAAATGAGCTCTCATTCATTAGAGTAGAGACTCTAAAGAGAAATTTTATTTTACATCCTTGTCAATTATGTGGAAGTTCAACAAAACTATTTGTCAGAATTCTCAACTTTTCCAAAATAAATATGGAATCAATTTACTTATCTAATTAGTCTTGTGAAGATCCATTTAGGCGTGCAGATTGTCTAAGGGTAATCGGCACAATTTTCTTAAGAATCAAGCTCTTAAAATTTCTGATCAGATCAAGGCCACTAAGAGAACTACTAAAATTATTTATAAGATCTCGACGCTATCCACGTATGTTAGAAGGCATAGTGAAAATATTTCCCAATTTCAATATGTATCCATTCACCATTCACCTGATTCATATAGACTCTATTGGGGCTTAGCCCCATGTTACCTTTTTTTCTCTCTCCCTTGTATGGCTTGATGGGGTCTTCCCATCCTTCGTTTTTACTACGCGGTCGCCTTTTTTATTTTTTATTTTCATTCACCTGACTCAACGCTAAATAACGTTGGCCGATTTATTAACGTTATTTAACATTAACATGTGGCAAGATAACATCTATATCGGACTTGCAGAAACTGCGTCCTTTATCGCCGGTCATATTCGGTATTCCCGTTTGGTTTTCGCGTTTACTCTACAGTCGGAGTCCACCCAACCTACGTTCCGAACGCCGTCGAGAGAAAATTGCCACATCAACTTATCTCTGTTCATACGTCAGCTTTTCAGCGGTGAGAGGCTGACGTATCACTCGTGACCTGGTTGATCTTGGAAGACCTCCTCTATATCACTGTGACCACCCTTCCCCTCACCAAGCTTTACTCGTTTTCTTTCCTGTGTACTCATCTTTGCCTTATTAACTCTAAAGTTTTCGAGGTAAACATAGTTCACAAATACATATTCAGCGTAACGCAATCGTCCCACTTCACTTTCCTTGGCTTTAATTTCATTTTCTACTTTTTAGTGGGTTAGTTGGCGCTTGCGAAGTATGTGAACCGCCTTTCGCACCAATTCCAAACTAGACCTATTGTCGTAAAGTTGAGAGCCTTTGTGCCCTATATTTCTCTCTGTGAAGCTAAACATGCAAAAGAAGTAGGACGTTCTTGACGGCTTAACTTCTTCGCTTCCAGCTTAGCTGAAATTATTCCTCCAGATATAAGGAGGCATTGGCAAGGGCCAAACGTCAAGAGGCTTTTTATGAGACGTCGTGTAGTGCAAGAGACTGTCAAAATTTCTAGCACAAGAATATATCTGCTGTCTGAAGAAGGAGAAGAAAGTGTTCATTGCGTTTTTGACTTTTAGGCCATGCGTTGAATATAGAGTTATTGAATCGAGGTTTTTGAGTGGAGGTCTTCACTCGGATCCCATTTTAGGTTCTCTCTGATACGTCGATTTAAAGCGACTGGTCTTCCATCGGAATATAATTTGGAGTTGGGCCTACAATCAGAAGGGAATTTAGATTCATCATGCCCTAAGCATCATCATTGTCTGAAGATGCAAGATTTACATCTCTAATGGTGCCACTTTCTGGAACTTCGTAGACACAATCATCCTTCCAGACAGAAGTTACATAAAGATATCATCATTCAGAATTTAGTTAGTACGAATAATGTCTTGGGAGTTTGGACTCATTACAACAACATGATCATTGCCTGAATGGCAAATCTGGAGTCAATATGATATTGATTTCATACCTTGCCATACCTTGAAATGTGTAGAGCTCATAATCTTCCTGATGCACGTTAAACTCAGCCTCAATTCCATCGTTACTCATCACTTCATCATGCTTATCATGAATTCTACTGACAAATATCCCTTTGGCAGCTATGTGGGGAGATTGGTTTCTTATAACGGTTTAGGTAACATTTCATGACACATCCTAGGGATGATTATGCAAACGACAGAATGAGTTTCATCGACTATTTCTGCAAGAAGACATCATTGTGCCCATAGCGCTGATATTTGGGTCTGTCTTGCTTCTGCTTATTGCACTTTTTTCTACCTACATGATAGATGTAGATACATATCCCTTTTGAGTTACTCTACACACACCCTGTATTTGTGCACTTTCTATCTCTAAAAGATGTTCAGAACATAATTAAAACTTGATATCTCAACGTGATATAATATTCTAACCAAAATATTACTTTTCTCAGGGAAGAAGTTCTTTCCAGGCAGAACAGTTTCACCTTCGTCCTTTCATCATCACTCACTGTTAACATTCTTCCCTGTAGGCAGGTGCTGTCAACCTGTTGTCTATTTTCTGAAGGTTCCCTACGGTACCTTGTGCTTCTTTTCCTCCCATTCCTCTTTCATTGACAATCTATTGATTTGTCAGCACAAAGAGGAGGACATCGGTTCAACATAATCCCATGCTTCTATCGCACTTACACTCAATCTTTTGCAAAATGCAACTATCCTACAGACAGTGGTACTAACCGTTATGTATGGCCTTGAGGTACTTGCCGTGGTACCTTTCAGTCATGAGAAAATTATGACGAACACGATGAGAAGAGAAGCAAAAAAATTGGGACATATATTTTTCTCTTTGT
This sequence comes from Lunularia cruciata, assembly GCA_948567375.1. Lineage (NCBI taxonomy): Eukaryota > Viridiplantae > Streptophyta > Marchantiopsida > Lunulariales > Lunulariaceae > Lunularia > Lunularia cruciata. The sequence goes on along the minus strand of OX419756.1, from coordinate 54,761,756 downwards.
ACATATTCTTTGGTTGTACTTCGTGAAATTTTGTTTTATTTTTAATTGCTGAAGAATTAGTGTCCTCGGTCAAAACCATAAATCACGCTGCTCAAAGCTCGGTTCTTCCAATAGATCTGAAAGACAGCAAGCTTTGGATTTGAGCGATAAAATTTTAAGAATAGTACTGTGATGTCGGGAATAAAATCGTATTAGCTGCGGATCAAATTAGTGCCCATGTGCATTGATGGAGAAAGCGAAGAGATGCTTCTCTACTTCAGATTTGTTTACCGAGAAGTCCTAAAGAATATTACGCACGAAGAAAAAAGAAGTCTCGTTCACCTAATAGTACCTAACACCCTGCACTAGCGAGAAATTCCTCCAATTGTTGGCTAAAGCATAGACTCTCAACTTCCACCAAAGATTTAGCTTGGTGTACCACCGACAGTATTTCATCGAGGACTTTATTAAGTTAGATTCCGCTCTGATTCGTCCCCTCTCGTTGTCTCTTGAACATGGAGGTGTACATTAACTGCATGAAACTAAACTATTTGCTTTGTAATTTGTTGACGTACTTCAAACTGTTTTCCGCATCTTCACAACAGAAAACTTTCTGTTACAGTTCATGAGAAGCAAGAAAGGGCGACCGCGTAGAAAACACGAGAATGGGAAGTTCATGTGGAATAGAAGAAGGCCCATAAGGCCAAATATGAAAAAGAATACCCCGAAGGAAAAAGAGGAATGTCGAATCCTAATCGATAGACTGTAAGGACGAATCGACAACGTGTTAAAAATGGCTCACTGTTTCGAGAAACACTAGCAGTGCACGGAGAGAAAACACTGTTTTTCAGGAGACAAAAACCGTTTAGTGGCCTTGGAAACGTTGAGTCGGTCAACTCTCTAGAGTTGTGAATGATTGTGTGATAGAGTCTCCAGGCCTGCATCTGTAGGGATCCTTACGATTAACTTTTTCCATAGGAGAGCAATCACATCAGGTGATGTTTCTTCGGATGCTCCAGTTGTGTGTAGACCGTACGACTTGCATAGCTCGGATATCTTAGGTGCGGTAGGGCAGATTTCTCATACAGACTCTATTGGGGCTTAGCCCCATGTTACCTTTTTTGTCTCTCCCTTGTACGGCTTGATGGGGTCTTCCCATCCTTCATTTTTCCTACGCGGTCTCCTTTTTTCTTACTTTTTTGTCTTATATCTACCATCTTGCTTCTAGAAGATTGCTAAAACATATCGTTGGCATTCGATTAGCGTTTCTCTACTGCACTCCAAAGAGTGGCCTAGTTCAAGCTAGTTTGTTTTGAAGGAGTCAAGGCACTGCTATCATTTGAATGGTTTAGTATACTAATTTATATTAATATATATCATCGAATAGGTGAATTGCTTGGGCTCTGAACATACAAACAAGACCAGTACGCATTTCTCAACTATTAGTAGGGACATATAACTTGAAGTATTTCCAACCTTTCAATTTAAAACACCTTCCACCTTCCAACTCGTTTCGTCCCTTGGAAGTCTCCGAACCACACATGGTATCAATGTCCACTATATTTCTTGTTGACTGGAAACGAGTACTATCATTCCTAGAAAGGGCAGAAACTCCATGCAGAAACCATATGCTACCGATGCTTTTAGCTAAAGATTTGACCGACCCCCGGTGGCAAAAGTAAGGTGTTTTTATTGGAAAGCTTTAGGAGCAACCCCTTTGCCAACCCCTTCAAAGAAAATGAGCATGATCATAAGAAGCTAAACTTGTTTGCTTCCTACTGGGTTATATCCAGCATTAACAAAAGTCGTGCAACAAAACTATAATTCTGACATGAAGATATCATATAATGCCACGAGAGGGGAAAAACGACCAAGGATAGTAGATGATGTTGGAGAGCTTCATCCTCAGCTTACTAGATCGATCTTATTTTAGCCACGCTTAAATCACTCGAGAGAAAATTCTTGAGCAGCGTAAACTTTCGGTGGATTTAACCAAGAGAGATCTAAATATCTGTACTATCTGATGAAAGCAACAAAGTGGCTTGAAATTAGATATAGTCAACGGTAGCAGGAGAAAGATATTACGGAAAGCTGGCAACGAGAAAATAAACACGAGGACTCTGGTGAACTTGACTTGAGTGGGTGCCCAGCCCACTGAGGAGACGGGGGGAGCTTTCCACCTGAAGTTAAGCTCCGGGCAGGGCCTTCTTTATTACATACTAAAAGTCAAGGGCTAAACTGGAATCCTGTTTGGCTACGAGAGCGACAAATATAGCGAAAGTAGGTGCGGTAACCGAGAAAAGTGTCAATTCGGCCAAAGTAACTGGTCTAACTAGTACTAAGTCAAAGGGCTCTTCTGTACTAATGTCCAAGCCCGAATTCTTCGGCTTTTGGACTTTACAGATTTGAGATCAGTGAATGATTACAGGCGATGGCGAGCCTTTTTAGCGGCCTTGCCCGACCCGCGCAACAGAGAGTTGGGCGGGGATATCCCCACTAACCACGGGGGCCGCCATCAAGCAAACGCAATACCTGCGGTAACATAGAGCCCGAACGCAGCACTCACGGGAAGGGCTGGTTTAGTAAACTATGGTTATGTATTGCACCCTTGGGCAGCCAAGGGTGCCCGACTCGACACGCGGGGAGAGACGAGAGAGAAGTCTACCTGTACGAGACGTGGAGAGGGAGTCATCATAGAAGGGACTGTCAGGATGCTGACAAGAGGGCGACCTTCTCAAGACTCCACGAGCAACTGTCGTGTGTATTTTGGCCGAGCGCTGTGCACACTTACAAAAGTCTGTGCGCCGTTATGTACCGCTGCATTTCGTAGGCTGATCAGCCGACATGAGACGGCTGGCCTCTGCTACTGCTGCACTATTTCTACTCGGTAATGAGAAATTTATGTTGCAATTTGTTGTCAGGGGGATTAAAGGGCTAGAGAGAGGCTTTTCAGCCTTTTTGCATGATTAGATGTAAAACTTCTCTCATCATAAAAAGTTAGACGATCCACTTGTTCAACCTTTCCTACGCTGTGAAGAGACTCACCGAGCTGTCAAAGTGCTTTGAGTCAAAAGTTTGAGAGAATTTTGTTTCTCCGAGAGAATTAGGGCTTAACATCCGTCATTATGACCGACGACGAGGAAGGAAGTAAAGATCCGAGATAATTCATCCGATTCTGTACATTTGCAGCTTGTCAGCTCGCATTAAGATTGAAAAGATCTATACATAATGTCGTGTATAGCTCATACGTGAAACTCGGACGATAAGTTCCGATCGGAGTCCAGGTAAACGGTGTCAAAATACAGTCTACTTGTTTGAAAGTCGTCTGGGAGGGTAGCAACCATTGGGGTGTTGTGTTTGAGACGTTCAGGTTAGTAGAATATATAACGTGACCTTATTTGGTTCATTATCGCCTCGGAGTCATTTGTTCCATTGCTTCATTGATAGGAGCAAGAATCAAATCATATTCTTTCTCGTGCAACAGGTAGCAGATTAGTAATGTAGTTTGTGGAGTTCCCTATCCATGAAAGCGAGGAATGATTTACTCATTCCTCGCTTACCTACCCAAAGTGTTCACTGTCCTCCTCCATTTGGTACCCGTCACAATCTTTTATCAAACTGTCTCAATAATGGGTGAATGCATTACTTGAAACTCAAACTGGAGTCACCGAGAAGTGGACTACGTAGCTGGGCCAAAGGTTGGCCGCATTGTGTCTTTTGTACAGTAGGTGCAAAGAGAATCAAGTACATATTAAAAATTGAGTAGTCACGCGCGACTTCAAGTGCTTGCTATGTCATCACCAGAATTCACGCTGAAAATGACCAAGCGAGTTGACATCATAAGTTCTGTTGTAGTGTTACTCGCAGTTTGTCAGCGGGTCATCCAGACGGCTTTTGTGATGTATCTCCGTATTCGATAGGTGCAAACCCTGCGCTCATGCAAGGTTTGAGTATCTATGGGAGTCACGCGCGGTGTCAAGCTTAAGACATTATCATTACTTGAGCATCTTTAATATCAAATGGTGAGAACTGCAAAAGCTTCTTTGAATCAAAATTGCGGATCTTCGAGAGTCACGCGCGGAGTCAAGTGTTGTCAATATCATCAACAAGACTCAAGTTAAAAATAACATAAGGAGAAGACATCATCCGTATATGAGTAAACTGTACAATTCGTTTATTTCTATATTCTTCCATCTCCATCCAGGCCGCCTTAGCCTCAAGTGTTGCAGCGGACACATTCCACTCGGGTTCGGCTGCTGAATGGTGCATATGATTCGATGGAGGAGAAGAAGGTACCGTACAACATACAACCAGAATCTACCTGGTGAGAAATAGGAGGACCGTAGTGCAGATATTCAAACATTACTGTGATCATGTATACGACAATTGCCGAGGACATGACGGTGGATAAAATTATGAGCGGGACCTGGAGAAGCTTGGTAGGTCCATTTTCGACAAAATAGACTAGGGAATGGCTGGTTCTTAGGCGCGGAGCTCGTCATGGGCATTATTACCTCAAGTTACCTGTAAAGTGCCCGGTCGACTTATTAGTGTGAGAAAGGTACAAACTCCAGGGCTCGAAAACGGAATCTGCTTGGGATCCACGAGGCACTTCGCAAGGTCAGCAGAGGTTTGCATCCCTGAATCGATATGGATTCATAATCTTGTACGATGGTATGACGGGCATTAATGAAGGCCAAGAGAGGATTTGTCATCCCGCGCTGGACGTAATTCTCTAGGTCGACTTAGCTTCTCTTGAGCGCGTAGTCAAAATGCCAAGATCCAGTGGTGCTTAATCTCCAAAAGGATCGGGAAGTCTGAAATCTGGACCACGTACCCTAAAACGACAGACCCCTCATACTTCATCTTTTCAGGAGTTTACCATGCCCTTACCCTCTCGTACTCTCTCCTACCTACCTCTTGCTGGGTTACCTTGATCAACCAGTTTCATTAGTAGTCGCCAGCGTTTCACTCTTCTTAAATAACACACTCGTAACTGCTGCTAATTAATGGAGGTTAATAAGTAAGATGGTGTTATCTTCTCCATCTCATATTGTGCTCTCGCGGCGCCCGAGGTCTTCTCATTTGCTGACGTATCGACTAAAATGCGAGTCCTGAACTGATCATCGCTTAGGCTCCTGTTAGTAGGAACGTTATATATAAACATCAATCATCACACGCAATGAGTGTGTCCGTATAGAGGTGTAAGTGCTCTCCTCGTGCCTGGGACACGATTAGAGAAACCTCGTCCGAGTTTCACTGCTGCTGGTTCTGATAAAGGCTAGTGAAGTCTCTTTCATCTCATAGCCGGACTTACCAGGGTCGACCAGTACATAAAGGGAGTAGACACTATTCACAGCGAAGCCAGGAACCTCGTCCGCTTCTGGTATATCTCCTGTTGTGATTCTTTAACTGCCCTCAAACTGTATTCACCAGTTCATCTCACCAAAGTCCGCCAGTGCGAACGGAGCCCGAGCATCTCTTTCACACATCATGGCACTCGTCAAGATTGAAACCGGGAGCAAGCGAGGAGCTTTGCTTATCATTCTGCTCGTCAGTATGCTTGCGTTCACTCCATCAGCATTCTGCCGCCCGGTTCCTTCAGGTAATCTTGGCAACACGAATCTGTAATGCTTGCCGCGATGTATCTACCATAATGATTTAAACATTTCGGATATTGCCCTAAGTAATCAATTTCCCCGCTCTTTCTTTATGTGTCCAATCCGCCAGTCACATGTTTATGGTGAAATACTTACCCTTTCAGTGCTCCCGTTGAAGCACCTTGTGCGAGTCTTGCAATTGGTTTCTCACTTCGCAATTAAATTTGGTACAGGTTGGGACTTAGTGTCATCAACAGGCTCCTCCGATTCTACATTGTGGAGACAGTTCACTACTAGGACTCAGGTATTGATTCTTGCTCAACTAACTCTCCAGCTCTTCCAAAGTTTGACCGTGAGAGTTTGATTTCCACTTGCAATTGCCTCATGCTCCCGTACTTTGTTGTGTTCGGGAGGAGACTTAGATTGAATCGCGTCCGTTGTAGAGGTTCCGCGTCTAGCTCAGTCACATGCAAATTTGGCACAATATCACGCTGATAAAGGTGTTTAGACAATAGTTTGTTATTTTGCCTTTCTGTGTTCTAAACGCACTCTGAACGTTACACACAGAATGGTATTTGTAATCGCTCTTGACATCGGAGCTGGAAGCTTTGGCTGGAGAACCAAGCATTCAAGCTAAGAAGTATTTGTTCCTGACCTGCAGGCCTCTAGTTACCATCGATTGTTGCTCGAAATGGAGAAAACATTGGACGTCGCTAAAAGTTCTCCTCGTAAAGTTGTCGTGAAGGACGATTCGCCAAATGACTCTCTTTCGGAAGATACTTTCAGTACCATGGATTACGCAAATCCAAGGAGCAATGCCAGTGGTTCATCTGATGACTTATCGCCGCCGATGCCATGAAAAGTCACTATCTCGTTCTGTTAGGAATTTTACGTGCTGAATGAGGATAAAATGTGACTGCACATCCCTCTGAAGGCGTTTACTTTCCGTCAATTCGCCTCGACATTCCAGGTTTCTTGAGCAGACGAAGTACAGCGTCGCCGAGCGGTTCCGAAGCATGTGGATCGAATGCTCTCATTTTTGACAGTGGCTTTAGCTAGCCTGGTCGGCCGTAAACCCCCAAGTTGATCCGAAGTAACTGCTGTACAGGATAGTGGACAGTGTGCGCCTTGTTCAGCCATTTCTTCGTCTTCAAGTGAGAGTAATGTTTATATGAGTCATTTTACCAATAATCAGTGATTGCCACTCACTTGCACAAATTTATGAGTACTGCTTCCGTAAATATAGATATCGGCAGGAGTAGAACTGGGAGTCGGGAAAGTAGGCCCAGGCAACCGTATAATCGGTAATGTCCATATTGCAAGTGCCAGATGTGCTAATGTATTTTCCATTACCTGAATAAAACATCGTCGATTTTACCCCAGAGCTGGACAAGCAATGTCCGCACATTTTAATATACCTCGAGTCTTCCCACTGATTGTTTCTTTGTCTACGCTTTGTGTTTGTTTGTCCACTACTGTTGTATGCACATCCCTTCACGTTTCTCTGTTTTCTGTGTATGATAGTTGTCTGAGAACTTTTCGACGTCAAGTTCACTCACATGCAATGCCCTTGTAATTTATTATGTATTGTGTATCTGACTCGTGGTTCTTGTCCGCAACTTGCCTCACGACACGTTCACGATTTGCATAGTCTTTCCATCTCGCATCGTATTGCAGTCCTGTTGGGAAAGATATTGTGGATATCGAGGTTCATTTCAATCAATGATCGCTCAAACTATCATATACAACTTGTATGCTAGTACTTGCATGGAACATACAATCTTTTCTTGCCCAAGCCCTGCCTATTTGCACTCATATTTCATTTCATATCTTATGTCCAATCCATCGATGGGAAATTCCCGATCTCGCCCCCGAACATGGCCCGCACTTCAGAATTCACATTCATTGCTTTCTACCTACAGGCGAGCATGTCATCGTTACATCAGTGCCAGCAAAATTTCCATGCTTAACTGAAACTGCTCAGCGAAACGTCGTCCATGTGTCTACCCCAACCATGTTTGCATGCCCTCTGCTTTGTCTCGGAGAATATAACATTCCTTTATCAAATAGCGCTTGGGCCTACGGTCCTTTCTCTGTACATCATTCAAGTACAGAAGGTTTCCTAACCGGGTTCAACCTCATTCAACCCACAACCTTCGATGCGGTAGGGTTTTGCTGCATCCAAAGGTTACAAGCTTCGAGCTGCGCATTGAGGCAAGTCTATTGGTAATGAATGACGCACAGTAAAAGGACAAATCGAGACGAGAGAACAGACAGATATGGGAAAATTGTTACTAAATCGAGTCATGATGATCTGCACTTCGACATTTGCTTTCTGCAGAGTTCGTGAACTAGAGTCGTCAGATATCCTACCCCCCTCGTAATGCCAGGCCAAGAAGAAAGGCAGGCAGAATGCAGCAGAAGCAGCTTCTGCAAATCTCCGCTCTCTTATGTCTCGCCTTAAGGACTTCGCCTGTAAAAGACATCGCAACTGCCAACTGTCCGTTCCTGCACTTTAGAAAGTCGTCCAGTGTCCAGTCTTCCCTTTTCTGATTTCTGACACTTCCAGGCTCCAATTGCCAACAAATCTTGACTTCCGCTCAGTAAACTATTACCAACCACCATTCTTAAGCCGATAGATTACCAAACAAACTCAGAACTTGAGTACAGGTGCAAGAGCTTCTTTCAACTATAGGAGCCATGTTCGGACCCTTGCCTCTAATATAATGCGGGGAACTTACTTACTTCCCCAGTACCTGGCTCCCCGGTCGGCTTCCTGCAACAGTTGGCGCAAACATAGCTAGGCTTGCAATGCAGCTACGACAACTGTAAGGTCCGGTTCGACCTTCCACATGTCCAGTTCCTTCCTCTGCAGCCTTGTACGCTGCATCTCTCTTAACTTCCCAGAAAGAAGTGAAGGGCACTAACGGTAGTGCAGCTTTGTAAACTGTTTCCCCTCTTAAATCCTCAAAAGAGAAGCAGAATAAAATACAGTATTCCGTGCTTTTTTAAAGATAAAAGAACCCCAGCTTGCATCAAAAGCTGCATCGACTGAAGGAACAATTGACCTGGCACGTTTATTTTATGTGTCGTCGTAGTACTTAGGCTTGCCAGCGTCGATGCATGAGCTCTTCGTTCACGGATAAAAAGTCCAACCCCATTGGCCAATGTGCGATCTTCTCCCACGACCCAAGCCTCAATTTTAGCTGATTCAAATGTTTTTGGTAACCAGATGCACAGTATAGTTGCGCATACTTCCAGTATACTAAGCGAAGGATCTAGTGAACATAGTTGGAGAATGTAGATAGGAAGTCTCATGAGGAGTCAAAGTTGCTTAATTGCTCGGCAGAGGATACACTATGCTGCATGAAGCAGAGCTCGGACCACAGTTCGATTCATTCAACTTGTCGCTAGTGTATATGGCGAACGTGCTACCGCAGAGTAGCACGTTCATGTAGTCACCGCGCTTCATGTAGCCAAAACTGTCAATCGGAAGGTGACGGTCGTGTGAAGAACACATTGAAGGCAGTTATAGTAATTCGTAACCCAATCCGTTTGTGCGGTTCAGAGTTCCTCCTCTTCTCTTTTCCTCTCGTGTGAAGAAGAACATACAGTAGAGACTGATACAAGGTAACCATTCGACCTCGTGCACACGAACGGACCGAATTCCTTAGTCCTCACTCCGTGACAATCCTTCACTTTTCACTTCCGGAAAATAGTTCGCAACTTCCAGTTCCATTCAACGAGAACAACGACATAACCACTGAACAGACCCAGTCGTTTCACATCGCCATCGGATCTCCACACGAGGAAACAGCAGATTACCGTACTGTATTGGTTCACACCCACGGATGGGACGCCTGTGATGAGATTGACGGCCACGAAACCAACGGCTGCTACCGCCCACTTTACAATCCAACACCACGCTCAAGCGGACCGAATTGCGAGGCAAATCTTCAATCATTATACCGTTCACCGACAACAACAACAACAACAACAACACCCTTTCAAATCACAGAAGCACTGCACTGCACTGCACTGCACAGTAGATCTTCTGCTCTTTGCGGTTGCACGAGAATCAAGAGAGAGAGGGAGAGACTGATTTGACGATTCGTTGGACGACCCGAAGCGTATGAGTGTAGCAATAGATCCGCACCGAGTCCCCAAGAGCCCGGTGCTATTTCCTACGACTCATTGGACTAGAGAAGCCTAGTTAACTACTTCCTTTGAAGTCCACGTCTTTCATTTTTTCAATCACCATCTCAGGTGTTTCAAGTCAATAGTGTGAAGAGATGTAAGATAAGGGTTGCTCGATAAGATGGGATTGTATGGGGCATTCTCTATACATCGTTCTATTGCCATAATGAAATATGTTCCTCGATGTGAAACGATTCTGTGGTGTAATTCTACAAAGCTTGATAGGCATAATTACTGGACATTCCCACTCCGAAAACGATTAGCTAGCACATACAATGATTCAAGTGAACCTGCTAAGTGTACTCTCTACTGACAACAACCAGATCGGTTACTCGTAGAAAAACTCATAAGAACTGAGATTCTGCAGTCTTACTGCAGTAGACATTACTTGGGAGTCATGTAAACGACCAGACTGTGATGGGCTCCGTTCGTTTCTACGTGGTTGACATAGTTACACTGAACTTTCATAATTGCAAAGAACTACTACAGTAGACGTGGACTCAACCATGTTTGAAATATGAAGGAATATGGTACCTTTGGAGGTACATAAGATTGGCTTTTCCACCGCACGAGCAGCATCTTTGCCTCCTCGATGTAGAAAATATTCTTATGTATAATTCAATGGAAAATACAGTGGCCGCAAAAGAAGTGATTCCTCGCTTGTTTGGTAGCATTCTAGATTGGTTCGGAATAAAACAATGTGCATAAAATGATCAAAAGCAAAACGTTTAAATTACTTGGGGTTAATTGCTGCACTACAGGTGAGTGCACAAATATTGAATCGAAACGCCCTTAGGTTCAAGATTAGTATAATTCCTTAGGATGATGACCTTACTTCTCTAATGGAAAACGCTATCTTATGGTGTTTTTTTTTTTTGTATGGTTGTTGTCTCTTTATTTTTATTTCCTAAGCCGAGATTTAAGTTTCCCGCAAAACATGAGATTTTATACACATCTATATTCCTTCTCCATCGTACTAAAGTTATTACTCTTTTCGATTTACACACAAGTTCAACAAAATCCTCAACTTAAGTAATAAACTTGTGACTAGCACAGGGAATCAACGGTATCTAATTAGCCGATGCCGGAGGTGAAACGGATGCGATTTGCTACTGCTGGAACGGGGACTGGCCGGTACCCGGTCAAGCCCGGGTTCCACTGACCGGTTACCGGTTCCCCATATCGTAGCTACAGCAGACAGTCCTTCAGTAAGTATCCCTTAAGTTAGCAATCTCAAAGGTTCATCGTCAATTAGGGGTATCATTTCTCTTGTTTCATCCATTTAGATAAACTTGAATTGAGATGTGATTCACATGCGATGGAGTAGAAGAAAGCAATCGTGATTCTCTCCGAAATGTTTGACACTCAAATATGGGATCTAGGGAGTGCTACTGCGTATTAATAACATTCTGTGACCATAAATTTCTGTTGAAGATAATATGAGAGAACAAACGATGCTGGACCCAAACACATCTCATAGTCTTAACTCGTTACAGCAGCAACAGAGCCAAGAGTCAAGAGATGCTGCTGTTGTTTTAACTTTGGGTTTGTGTATATGTATAAGTCCATGTCAGAAAAAAGCAAGGATGCTGTCAGTGAGTTCGATGGGAAGTCAAACTCCACTTTCCGTGTGTTACGCTACATTCGTGATCGATGAGACGATCGATACCCATAGATTTGGATTCTGGCTTAGGATTTCTAATTCGGATTTCAACATCACGTGAATGTTCGTAGCATAATACTACAAATGGTCGAAAGTGCCAAGTAGAATTTGGAACCTCGAGCTCTTTGTTGGGGACATCGTACTGTAGTCAGCAGCCTTCAACTTGCTGAAGTGTCTGCACGATAATGATTGATTATCACAGTCCTATAAACAAGTGATGCATGATGAGTATAGTCGATGCTTTCTTCCCATATTGTGTTGAACTGATTACAAGTTCGTTCGTGTGGTAATGATGTCTGTAGTGTAATCGTAATTTCACCAGATCTGCCCAGTACTCTGAACTTCGTTTCTGTACTGTATCAGGAGAGTTCACTTTTGTAGATCCAAATTGGTATGAATTCGTTTCTATGGTTAGATCAAAGTTTGTAGAAATATTAAGAGTGTATGTTCCTCCTACCCAGTGGCTGTCTATTTAAATACCGTAATATCTAATAACTTGAATTTAATTCAATTTAAGTCATATCTAACTAACTAAATCAACACAAACGGTAATGTTTCTTGATGCGTTTTAAATGTTTTATTCCTTATCGAAACCCACTAGAACGAGAATATCCACCAAAATATGAGAAGTGAGACTTCTAGTTATTGAAGTACGAAGCGGAAGAGCGAATAATTAATCAATGCATGCTCTTAATCCCGATTATCCCCACTCAGATGAGAATATATATCGATGGATGCGTGACGAGTAAAGACTTTCTCATCTCAAAGTTTACACCGCGAATAATTAGTTAATGCTTCTCCGTAATGCCCTCCTCTCTTCAAGCAAACTCGCCTCAATTTTGTGGATGAATCGCATTCACAAACGACCGAAAGAGGATCTTGGTGCAGAAGACTGCAGTAGTACTGTGCATTAATCTGTCAGCAATCCCGAAGCGAATCTGAGTAATACGCAGAGACCACTTCACTGCACAGAACAGGTCAGAACTGCAGTAGTCGTCGTTGCCAATTTTTCTGGTGGAAAAAACAGTAGCCACGGCTTAACATTGATCCCATTTCGACAGTGGTGTTGTCAAAATCTTTGACTTGGTGGATGCTCAGCATCTTTATGGTCACTTTAGAATATGTATGGTCATGCGTTTTGACTAAGGTTTGAGATCTGATTGATCAGTCAGAAGTTGGCTGATTGAACGGAAATCAATCGCAGCGAAGTCGATCGAGCTTTAATTCCACTGTGCTTTTGCTCGTTGAATTTTATGGACCGGACTGTGCTGCAGATGAGTTGCTTGATATTTACCCTGATCTTAATAGTTAGGAGGTGTTGCATTGTGTTGATCTTATCTCTGGGATACATAGTGTCCAAATGATCTCTTCAGAACATGAGATTGTACAATGCTATAACTGCTGCTGAGTGACATCCCACGAGGTGTCTGATGAAAGTTGCGTGTTAGTGCCTGATCTTAATAGTTAGGAGGTGTTGCATTGTGTTGATCTTATCTCTGGGATACATAGTGTCCAAATGATCTCTTCAGAACATGAGATTGTACAATGCTATAACTGCTGCTGAGTGACATCCCACGAGGTGTCTGATGAAAGTACGTGTTAGTGCCTTGATGAAAGTTGCGAACAACACGCTATGAAGATCATTCTACTTTGAGACTGTCAGATAGGGACAAGTGAGGCATCAGTTGGCTTTCAGTAGCTAGCGAGATTGGCGTGACGCAGAGTCAAGTCACCAACTCATGTCCGACTAGTCCATGGTGGTAAATCCAAAAATCTGAGGGACATTCATCGCAGTGGTACTCTCTAGATCGCTTCTTTTCATCGGTCCTTCTGACAAATTGGTGACCACAGATCTGTGTGTATCGTTGGTCTTAGTTCCGTATAAGATTTTCTTCGACAGATACAGACGCTGTGTGCGGAACTGAGCATATGATACTTTTATGATGTAGCCAAAAAGGTAAAAATATATTTTCAAGACTCGCAAGTCAATTGTCGGTTTCAATTGACATCCTTGGGTGGAGTAGACCGAAACATGGTTATCCTAATATTCACACAGTGGGTTGAAACCGTGTATCAGAAGTCTTGGACCTTTCCGCACAGTGAGTGGTGTCCTATCTTACCAACATCTGTGTTCGCGTGTGCTTTTGCGGTTGTGCACTAATTGAATTACTTACTTCCTTCAGTTGGTACAATTAAGGCATGCAGAAATCATTCCCAACAGTAGTATGTACTCGCTTGGTCGATTTTACTGACTGTTTGTTTACTATTCAGTGACCTGATGCGATTAAATGAACCAACGGATTCTCACGTTCCAGGGAATCTACCTAGAATGAGGGAATTAGACTATTTGCACTGAATTCAGACAGCGTGCCTAGAACCGCCTGCAATCTGGTAATGCAAATAGAACCAACGATAAATAGATAAACTGAATTGGGTATCATCTTCACTCTTGATAGCATATGTCGAGGAGATAAGACATCACATACTCTAATTATCCACTGTGATCGAAGGTGTGACAAGTCCGCATGCAGTAACATCAATTATAGTGTTAGGATCAATAGTACAAGCTTTTCAGAGACTATATATTTCTGCACGAAATTTGAGAAAAGGAGACTATTATAGCGATCGTCGTAGGTTTGGAAATAGTGGTATCTGTAATCTCGAGAATTGCCGAGCAAACGCGTTGTAAGCTAGCGGTTGGTCACTTCCGGATTCATTCACATTTCGCTCATCAATAGTTTGGTGTGTCGGGGTGTGAACATCCTGAATGCGAGACATCTGATTGAGGGGCCAACAATCTTGTAAAAATCTCGTCTAGATCTCAGACATCACGCAGACGACATCGCCGCGAAATACGCCCAGTGGAAATTTAGAGAGCAAACCGACTGCTATTGGCATGCTACTTGAAGACCAGACCAGTCCCGAAGACTTCTCTCACACCAGCATGATGATGCGACCAACTTCCATAATTGGAGAGAACTATGGCACAGACGATTCACTGAAGCCTCGAGCTCCCCTTTAAGATTCCGGGCCATTAACAGGGGAAGGTTGCTAAAAGTACAATTCGTCAGGAGGTCAAAAAGATTATTCCGATTCTGAAATTGGAAAGATTTGCATCTCTGTCAACCAGGTCTATTCGCTCTTTGTATTTCGAAAATCCTGCCTCCTACCTTACATTCCCTCCTTACTTTGGTTGTTTGGTTCCTTTTGTCTAGCTTAACGGGGGTAGATCGGACGACTACATTGTAATTAAGAGCAACTTTCTTCGAATTCGGCCTCGACAGTAAGTCCAACGTCCAATTCTCGTCATTCTGGCTGCTTCATCGATAACATAGACCAATGATCCTTGAAGCCTAAGTATCCGATTCCCGGAAACTTTTAAGGGCAATAGACTTCTCCGATGTCAACAAATTTTGAAATTCCTTGCAGAAACTCACACCTGTAGCAGTTCAATCAGTATAACTTAACAACCTGAACCGGCCAAATCATGTATAATGACCATAAACCTATATAGTACATCCTTAAATTGGTGACTTCAGAAATACACATATCACCCCGTTTCTATGATGGCAAAAGATTGCTGCATGGAGCACTTAAATCACTTGAAATTGTAATAATACAGAGGAGCTCCCAGTTGCTTGATGCTTTTGGCGTAAGACAGATTGAGAGTACAGCTTTATGAGCGCAGGTTTTGTTTTAAACAGGCTGCGAGCTCAGCGGTTTAGGACATGATGTTCCATGATAGACTCTCTTTCAAGACAAGGTATGGACTACAGCGCAGCATATCGGTAATGATGGTTGCAACTCCTGTACACTCAAAACATCAGTACAAGTCCGACTTCTTTAAATTACCTCACTTGATGCGAATCCTGGTCTTCTCTTCGAAAACTCTCGAGTGCTTACTTTTCCTTGTCCTCGTCTTTGAGTATCCCTTGGACTGACAACTGTAGGCCTAGACGTGTAGGGAACTGATTGGACAGCAGCAGGAGCAGCTCCACTTTGTCTGACCAGTCAAGCTTTCCGCTATCATAGATTCCACCTTTGTGGGTTCTTGATCCTTTGAATGTAAATCTTTCAATTGTGAAATGTCTCGGACATCGTATGACCGCAGCCAAGCTCTTGGCTGAGCCAAACAGAGTGAGTGCTGGCGGCCACATGGATGGGATGGAAAGCTCGACGTTGTTGTTATGCTTTACTAAACTCAATTATTGTTGATGAGGTCCGGCAATAATCAACTTTCTGCGTTTCATTAGAGCTGCTGTCTGAGCAATGTTGGTGCTGTCTGAAATGTAGAGGGCCACATCGGTAGAATTGGAAACCTCGCCCTTTTGTATTTTACTAAACTGAGTTATGGTTATGATCTCCAGAACTAATCGAGTTTTCCTTTCTCCTCTGCTGTTACTGCATGGGTTGGGTCTACCATCATCATAAGAGAGATGCACGAAACTACAGCTCCAAATAATGTTTCCGAAGCTGTAGTCTCGTGTATCTCTCTGATGATGATCTATCTTATCACAACTAAGTTACACATTAATAGGCAGCGGTTGAGATACTTGAGTAGAACGAGGATTAATTAGCTCTACATCTGATCCAGTAAAATTGGAAATTAAAATTACCCATTTGTATTATTTACTAATACGAGCTATTGTTCATGATTCCAGCAATAATTAACCACTGCCTAGGTTGAAATACTCGAGTAGAACTAGGGTTTATTAGCTCCACACTGGTAAAACTGGAAAACTCGGCATCTTTATGGTTTGATAAACTGAGTTATTGTTAAAGATCTTCACCAATAGTTCAATCAAGTTCCGCTTTTAGTTTTAGATACTTGAGTAGAAGTAGGATTAATTAACACACTACACCTGGGACTAGGAGGCATTTGGTGATAAGAGCTACACGTCGACGACCAGAGTTGTTGCTTCCAATAATGAAATCATAGAGCAATCTCCAAACTTCGAGGTTGCCTTGTCTTCCCAGTTTCAGTGCGTGACGATAAGGTGAGGTGAGGTCCAACTAGATGACATTCTCTGATATGATCTTGTACATTTGCAATAGTTTGGTACTTGAACACCCTGCACTCTATCTCCCAACCTATTCTACGCCTTCATATGAACATGTATGACTTCCATGTTCTCCATGTCTTTGTACAGAGGATTGTACCAAGACTTACGACGAAACTGAGTGATTGTTCCCCTTAGTACTCGAGCATCCAGTGATTTCAACAGATACTACGGTACACTACTGCTTTTTGAACATACCGTGTTGGGAACTCCATGTTCTCGCATGCCTAACGAGAAATGATAAGTAGATCAGATCACTGACAGTTGGCGACGTTGCAAGAGCTTGGTAGGGCCAAGAAACTGGTAGGAGACTTCCTTTGATCTTCTCACCCTGAAATCATTGTTCCAAGTCTATGACTGCGACCTCCCGCGATCGCCTGTGATACTCAACTGTTAACTAAAATTAATACTGGTGAAGAGTGACTAACACTCGGAAGATACGTTGCTTTCCTCTATCATGGCTCTTGACAGTGTGATTGGGTTTTTGGACTTACTCCCAACATTAAGCGTATTAATGCGGTCGTTGTTGCCACTCATCCGAGCATGAGTGAGTCCTGCATGCGAGCGAACCTTCTTATGTACTACGGGCCAATTATCCCTTCTGGACTGAATTTTCTGAAATCTCCCACTACCATGTGGAAGCTTGAGAAGGAGTATAAATTGTATGGGTCTTGTCTGCCGTTTAAGTCAGAACTGTCATACTGTAGAATGAACGTATGGATTTATGCCGATGTCCACGAAAGGAAAACCTGTACAAAGAGAACCAAACCAAGGTAATCATCAACCCCAACCATAATAAAGACCTCTCGAGGTAAGGTCTGCTTCGCCCCCGTTGTAAGTAGCTCATGAAAAAAAGTACTTGTAATCGGCACCATAATAGGGATTGAAACAGGATAAATCATGAATGTCGGCAGAAGATGCTTGTAGCTAGCCTTCTTTGTCTGTCTCTCTCAGAGGCCCGCAGGTCGAGGTCGGACCCGAAGGTAATCCAGAACTAGGAGCACTTTGACTTCAGACGAACATTTTCCACATGTCAGAGTTCTACATCCTTTCCACCATATCAACTTATTCATTAGATCTTTGGGAGCACGACGTACGTATCTTGCAAAAATAGGAATGATTCCGCCAAGGTTTGTACCTTCTGCTGTAGAAAGAGGTCCGGGAGCTGAAACGCAGCTAGCTGCTTATGCAATCACCCAGATACGACCCTCCAGCAAAGAATCGCTCGTGTGAATTCGTCACCTTCCGTTCTTCTGTGCGGATATGTGATCATTGTCCTTGCTTGGTCTAGTACTCACTTGTGTAGAAACTTACTCGTCTCTCACGGATCCGCAATTCTGATCATAGCAGACTGTACTTACTCAATATCCAAGACAGTATTTATGGTGTCAGCATTTTCAAACCTTCAAGAATCTTGACCAGCAGATAAAGACTCACTCATCACTAGATCGTCCCACATTCACATGGACGAATTTGAATCTGGTGCTACCAAGCGTAGTTTACCAAGAAGTACAATCAGATTTGTGTGGACAGTATCTCTTACTTCTACTCTTGCCTATACAAACTTCTGATCGCATGAGTGTGTCTCGATCCAGTCTAATGTTTCTGTGCAGTGCATGCAAATTTAGCTTCTCATGAGTTTCCCAGAGTAACTGCTAGAGTAATGGATCGACCGGTCACATGAAGACAGAAACACATAAAATAGAGGCGCAGTTTCTGAGTGGTTTCATAACAAGTCAAAGAAGGATAAATGTGATACTAACGTAAGTGAATGATCGATCGACGACTGAGTGAATGCACTCCATGAGATTACAGCTAAATTGGAACACTGAAATCTAAGTAGATAACATCATCTGCTGTACCTATGTATCTCTCTATCTCTAATCTCTAAATCTCCTTGGATCAAAACCATGTGATTAAGTCCTTGATTAACTCTCTGAACTGCTCACCAACTCTCACAAGCAAAGTAAAGCATGAAGAGCTGGAATATAATTTCAGCTCCACTCAATGACTTGCTCTTGAAACAGATCTGCAATCGGACATAAGATCTGCTTGCACCCATGAAACCCACCACGGATCAGATATACATCTCCCTCTCTCCAGAACTTCTTCCCGCCATGATGATGATGGGTTCTAGTCCCATCCAGCTCCATCCCCATTATGTAATGGTCATTTTAATATTTGTGTAATTCTCATTGGTAAATATTGGTGGGTAGTCTCTCATACTTTGGTCATGGGTGATTCTTCACCGGATCTGGATTCTGAATTAAATGCTTTGCTTTCTTACTTGGCCAATTTGAAAGGAAAAATCATTTTTTAATCTTAAACCCCAAAAATTTTGATTTTTAGGATTTTGGTTTGTAAAAGAAAAATAATTCTAAATAAAATAGGAAACAACATTTTATATGCATTTATTTCCAAGACTTTACCGTAAGAAAATCATCCAAAGCGACGTAATCCTAAGACGAAAGTTGTTTCAAATTCTTCCATGAAAAACCATGATTATTACTTACTTTTAGATTTCAGGGATTTTGATTACTTCTTGATTGTTTATTCCCAAGTGATTTTATTCTTATGGAATTTATGAATAAAATTATTTTTTTTGTGATTCATACTTAAATTGATTTGATTACGCCTTAATTCAGGTCAGGTATGCTTCCCCCAAATCAACCTCCTCGTTAAAAAATATTTTAAAAAATTTATATAATGTTTTTTATGTGGTTATAAAATACAGTACTTATATCATGATTACTTTTTGTTCTTTTTCTTTTTCTTTCCGTAATTTAAACTACACATTGTACAAGCATATGTGTGGGCTATACATTTTTTCATTTGTATATCCAAAAGTACATGCTTCTTTTCTACACTTTAAAGATTATAAAATAAATGAAGATAAGAATCCATTGTGTAAAAAAAAAAAAAACCAAGATTGCTAGTGGAACGTGAAAGACTTGAAGTGAACTTCTTTCAACTCATTTTCAAAATCCTTCTCGCAACTAATGATTATCTAAAGACTATATTATGAGGTTGATTTTAACCTATATTTTGTAAAATATTAGGTTCTTACTGACCTAAATTCTTCTTACATGTTTTCTCAAATTCGGTTGGAAGAAAATAAAATATAAGATCTGATGGTTTTTCCATATTACTCTATAATATATCATTCAAACCAAACAAACATGTCATGAATGATCATACATCTGAGAGTATACCAACATTATCAGCAAGGGATGGATTCATTTACGGATATCAATAGTACATTGCTTGAGTCTGGTTAATACAATGAATAAGTTAACTAAGAAGAGAGTTGTATTTGAGTTGGAATAACCTGCTCCCAATATAACATCCTTGAAATTATATTTTAGAAGAAAAGTAAGACTTTAAGTTTCTACAGTTAGATCAAAGTGAAATGTAAATTTGGTGAGAAAAAATTGAGTCTTGAATGCGTCATCATTAATATATTTCATATCATCTCTAACTATAAGGTTGAATAAGTTTCCAATAAGCTTTGTTTTGTTAGTAGGTCTTCTTCTTTCATGTTATGTGTTACCTTTCTTTGATTTAATTTTGTATTTTATTTGCATAAATTATTTATTTATTTTTAAATCTCAGAAAATAAAATATATATTAGAACCGGGTCTAGAGACATCCTCTTTGGTTGGGAGATATCCTCTTATAAATCTTGTGATAGTTTTTCCTTAACCTCTAGAATTTTAAAAAGAAAAAAACATTCAACACACAAGTGTTAAGCTCAATTTGAATTTAGAAAGTCTATATGTCTCATCTTGATTTCTAGACTAATATCTTGGGTATGTATATCTCATAAGCTAATCGAATGTGAGAATTTGAGTTTAATTGAATGTGAAAATTTGAGTTGAGTTTATAAAAATCTGGCCAAGTATCCTGGATGCAATTATCAACACAAAGACTACTTACATTGTGTGCATAACCGATTTCTTGTAGGAATTGTTATTGCCACCTTGATTTTTGGAATGGACAAATAGCAGCTTGATATGTTGTCCACACAAGGTGTGTGTGTGTGAAGTGAATATGTCATCTTGGCCATGTTATGGGTGGCAATTGTAAAATTCAGGGTAGCAATAATAGTTTCCTTCTTTTATTTTATTTGTTGTCCACTTGGTACAATATCCAAGGGTGTCTCATGACCAAACAAGGTGTCTTCTTACCTGCTCCCTAAATATTGAGAACATATTAAAAATTACTTAATTTTGACATTAAAATTTTTTTTAAGATGTTTCCTTGTTTAAATAAGATATAAAGTTATTAAATTTTCAATTATACCATTTATTAATATTCAATCTTTCTTGCTAACTACTATTAATTTAGTGCCATACTAATTATGTATATGTTTATCCCTATACTTTATCATAGCCATACTCCTCCTCATCTTTACATGAAATCCAATATCCCTTTGTATTATTATTAGCTATTAACAAGTATGGTGATAGTGGTAACAAGAATTTAAACAATTACATCTTACTTACCTTTAAAAGGTGACTTTCACCTACTATAGTAGGCTAGGCTAGGAGCCTAGTATTGTCTTTTTTTCCATCCTCTTCAAACTATGTCCGTCCATATAGTTTGTCGTTGAACACTTGTCCATGTTTAACTCATCACGCTTCATGCGTGGTATTGTAGAAGTGATGATAACATGCCATTGTAAATCAAGCATGTTTTGTGTTATGAGTAGCTTTGTGCTTTGGTTTTAGGTGGGATTTGGGAATTGAATTCAAGTTTCTTTTGAGATAAAAAAATTTTGTTGATCATTTTTGTATCAATGTGGATGCAAAGAGAAATATGGTCCAATTGATCACGGCTTGTGGTCATTCAAAACAATTAGAAGTTTAACATTGGACTTTTTGTTGGCAATGAAGATGAAAAGGTGGTTCTTTGACTATACCATTATAATTAATTGGAGAGTGTTGCACAATTTGAGGGCTTCATATCATGGTTCTCCATGGTTTTACTCCAACTGCACCATATTGATCCCTTCTATTACATATGGAGAGGTATCAATTGCAAGGTATTGTAGCATTGCCAATGATATGCCATTGTAAACCAAGGTTATTTTGTGTTACAAGGAGCTTTGTGCTTTGGTTTTAGGTGGGACTTGGGAATTTAACTTGAGTTTCTTTCAAAATGGAGAAATGTCATTGATTAATTTTATATCAATGTGTGCACAACAAGAAACACGGTCCAATTAATCACAGCTTGTAGTCATTCACAAAAATTAGTAGTTTTAAGGTTGATTTTTTATTGGCAATGAAGCTAAAAAAGAGGTTGTTTGACTAGTGTAAGATTGAAGAACATTGCAATTTTTGAGGGCTTGACATTGTGGTTCTTTACGTGGTAGTTTTACTCCAACTGCACCATATTGATCCCTTCTAGTGCAAATAGAGAGGTGTTAGTTGCAATTATACCAGAAGCAAATAGCAGCATCCAACCTCTACATTACCGACCCATTACCAATTTCTTGCATTCTCTTTTGGAACTATTGATATTATTTTTGATTACTTTATGAGAGTTAATTTATGTGAAGAGAAGTTTTTAATCAACATCTCTTAGATATTTAGTCACCATGGATCCTTTTGGTCACACTCCTACATCTCAAAGTCGAAAGAGGAGGCTTCCATCTTGAAGCCTGCGTAGGGGAGTCATGCTTGGAGGAGACCAACCATGGAGATGAACCTTATATGTAGAATTTATTTGTCATGAGGCATGGAGAGAGGATGGATGATGCCACTGAATTGTATGTGAAAACCGCTCCAAGGCCCTATCATGTCATCCAAAATTTCAGCTCATGTCTGTTCCAACTACTTTTCTAATTTCTATTATTAGCAAATTTTTGTTCCAACTACTTTGCTACTCATAAATTTCAGTTTAGAGTTATCTTGAGTCCACATCTAGATTTCAAAGTGAAACCTTGCCTAATTGAATTGACAAAGAGTTGATTTTTTGACATGTACTTTAAAATAGAATGTTCAGTACGTCAAATTATTTCAGTAGGATTTTACCCGGTTGTTTCCACGGATGTAGGTGAAAGAATGGAAAGTGAAATCACTATCTACAAAGGAAGCTAGATATACATTAGATTTGTTAGGATGCATCCTTTTGGATAAATTACTTTCCTCAAAGCACAACAAGGTGCGCTTTACCTCCGGTGTTTTTTTTGTTTTTTTTTGTTGAGCATATCATGCTATATATTTTGAAAGAACTATAGCACCAAATTTCATATGGTGGATTTGTCAAATTGAGATAAGTGTGGATCAGTAATTAGAATCCAATGAAAAATCTACTTATCTAGTGAAAACATCTTAATAGTCTAGAAACTTAGTGATTGGTGTGCTATCAATATGTGATAAGAGCAATCCTTGAGTATGTGATAAGAAAAATTTGTTCCATGAAATCATTATATGATTGAAAAATAATATGTTTTGTTGTTTTTGAACATTCCAATTTTGAATTTAATGTTATCATGCATAATTTTGCTCTTATGACTTTGTATTTTATTTCCACATGATTATATCAAGAAATTTTTTTGGGCGTTGATCATTGATGTTGTTGAGAGTTTGAATATTTTGTTCTATTGTTTATCTCTCATGTTAGATTTGGAGAAGGAAAATTTTTTGGTTGGTTTCAATCAAATTAGAGAATTATCAAATCAAATACGTAAATTTTGTTGAAGTGGGTTTGTTGATCATTTGCTACTGATTTGCCTTTACATTTTGCTTAACTCTCCTATATGATGACATTATTGATGTTGCTTTGATTTTAGTTGGAGGTTGTCATTAAAGTACTTAAAGGAGGAAAACACTAGCTACAAGGTAAGGACTCATGCTTATAACTCAATTAGTCACTTCAAACTTAGGGATGAATTCTACAATTTACACTCAGTAGGATGGTGTTGTGCATCATATCAAAATGTGTATCTTGTAGCAAAATACTAAAGAGAGCAAACTTATTCTTTTGCTTTATTCCTCCAGATTCTTTCATCTCTTTCAAAATATATTTTCCTTTTTCTTTTCACCTAGTTTTCTAATATGAACATGGAGTGGATGTTGAAGAGAAGCATGTTTGTACAAGTAAGTTTCATGAACTATAAATGATAAGCTTAACCTAATTGTAACTTCTCTTAGGCCTAAGATAATATTTTGGACTTGTACAAATCTAGCAAAAGATGGATTTTGTTTGTTTGATACTTTGCATATGTCTTTTTTAGGGTGATCTTCTTAATATAGCCTCCACCATATCAATTACTTCTTCTCTAGAAGAGAACTACATCATTGTATTTTGCTACATCCTCTTGATTCCTATTGTAATTTTGGGGCATCATTTCATGAAATACTTTACTGATTATTATAGTAACTACTATCTTATATTAAACATTCTGTTTAATTTATCAATATTTGTCTCCTACAAGCATCATTGTAATTTCCAAATAGAGTCTTACTGTTTTGGTGGTTTGTAGGTGTGGCTAAGATTTGAGATGCTTTTGCAAAGTATCATGAAATTGCCATATATGGAAGGCAATCACCTATTTGAGCAGTGGCTGAAAATTATAGATTTAAGCCTTAACTACTAGAGGTAGTCAAAACTGATCCAATTGAAATAATTCATCTGTCTTTAACTAGCTTCATACAATGTTTCTTTGTTATTTGAGCCTTAACTACTAGAGGTAGTCAAAACTTATCCAAATGAAATAATTGATCTATTGCTAACTAGCATCTTACAAGGTGTTTGTGTTTTTATGATGTCAATATTTGTATGTGATAAGATCCATCCTTTCCATGAATAAAAATATGAGTAAAGAATAATATGTTTTGTTGTTTAGAAAATTCCACTCTCAAATTTAGTGTTATCATGCATAATTTCCCTCTTATGAATTTGTACTTGGTTTACAAATATTTGATTTGCTTATGTCAAGAATTTTTTCTCAATACCAATCTTTAATGTTAATAAGACTTTGAATACTCTATTCTATTTTTTATCTCTTGGGTAAGATTTGGAGAAGGAAATCTTTTTGGTTGGCTTCAATCAAATTAGAGAATTAGAGAATTGTCAAATAGAACATGTGAGTTTTGCTCATATGGTGTTTGTTGATCATTTGTTTCAAGCCAATGTGCTTAGCTCATTTTTTGTTTTTTAGGAGAAAGCTATTGTCAACGAATAACAGACTTGGAAGATCAGGTAAGCACAAGCTAGAGATAGCCTACTTCTGCTTGGTTGGTCACATTAAAGAGGCTTTGTTTCAAGACTATTGAAGTTTCTTCTTAAGTTCTCAACATAGTTTTATGCTCAAAAGTAGTATGTAATTATAGAATTGCTCTCCTTTTGTGTCCCAAGTTTAGATATTCACACTGATTTCAGTCAGCTCCAAGAGTAAGGAGCAAGTCTTTGACCACTAAAAATAGGAGCTTTTACAATGCATAATGGTATGTCAACTTCTTATGATTGTTGGGTTTTTGGGTTATCTTGGTATGCATCTCATGTTATGTTTCCAATTTCTCATTTGTATTCTATTTTTGGGGTAGGATATTATCTCCCAATACTTAGAAGCTGACCTGACCTGCTAACATGACCTGACATGAACTGCTCATTGTACGTTCAATCAAAATTTCTAAACTTAAAACCTTACTCATCAACCTTCAACATTTTCTTTGTACAAGCCACTAAACATCTTTTAAACATCATTAACAGTAATCCAAAGACCTTCTAAAAGTTAACCTTTCAAAAACAAGCCTGCATACAACCAAATTATAGCAAACTTACAAAAATTTACAAAACCGGTCCAAGTATTTTGTGTTAAATTTGAATAATAACTTATTTCATCTTCTCAAATTGGTCATGATCTTTGTCAAAGATCAGGATTTTCATAGCATCAAGAGGAGTTCCATCTCCCCAAAAATGAATTTATATGGCCTTTCAGCCATGCTACACCACATACATCATGAGATAGATGTAAATGTATGTTCCATCTCGTGTTCTCATGCATTTTCTATTTATTCTCACTCAAAGTTTTGTCATATGTTTAGTTTGTAGATATTGCTCTTAATTTATGGAAGTACTATTGGGTTTTTCTCCCACTTTCAAAGCCCACATCACACTCCACTAGACAGTCAACTCAAACTTGGCAACAACAAGTCTAAAGTCTATCTCAACATGCATGTTTGAAAACAATAAATGTTTCAATTGTCCAATTGATGTTTCAAACAATGACCCACATGCTCCTGGACAGTCAGATGAATATAATGTGCAAACACTGCAAAGAAAATATGTGGAAGTTAGAGTGCACCTTGAAATCCTCTCTATGCCATGCTTGGTTCTCTCTATGTGGAAAATTGTACTACCAACCCTTCTTTGCTCTCTTGTGAATTAGAATATTTTCTTTCTACCAATGATCCACCCATGGGAGAATTTTGTGACCAGATCCGCATGTATAACTCTACCTTTGCCTTTACATCCTTGGGTGCTAACATTGATGAGGCAGTTACATGTGGTAGTGGCCGGTACTCTTTTTGCATTCATGGTGTAGTGTACCATAAGATAGGTTCACTTTTGCTAATTGAAGGACATCATCTATAGTATGCACAATTGAATATTCATAACATTGCACATTAACATAAGCACCGATAGGCAGTAATGCCTTCCTTTCATTTTCCAACCTTAGAATAACTACAAACCATGTTGGAAATGTGAAACCATACATGCATGCATTTTTAAAAATGCAAGAAAAGCTCTTGTCAAATGGTACTAGTGTTATCTAGATACCACAATTGTGTTTGTGTTTATTATCTACAAGAAGTTGTGATGCTTGGAAATATAATACACCCGCCCACCAATAAAGTTGCTACAATAATGGTTGGAGGTGGCTCCAAACATGTTGACCATTGTGATATTGCTGTGCAACATTGTGGTGGTCATTTGAAGTGTATCTTGGAGATCCATGTAGCATATATTGCACTCTAATATACACTTTCATTTCTACAATGGTGAATATGGATGGAATCTCAACATTCTTGTGGATAGGATTCAAAACAATGTTCTTAATGCTACAAATGAGGAACATGAAGGGAAGGAAGGTGAAGTTGAAAATGAAAATGAAAATGAAAATGAAAATGAAAATGAAAATGAAAATGAGATGTACAATTCAACAAGGACTCAATGTAAGCATGTTACAATGGCCAAATACTATTGCTATCTTCTTCACCATCAATATGGAGATGAAATTGTCTTGCTACATGCATGACATTTGAGACAATAGTACATTGTTGATGCATATGCAGCTATAGAACAAACTTTCTTGAAGTATCTCTAGTTGAATTGGAGAAAGCTACGAGTGGATCTTTATCAAGTTCTTTGTGGCATTGCACTTGGTGATACAAATGCAATTGATGTCAAACAGCACGTACTTTTGTCCTCCTCCTTTACTGGGGGCCATGCCACATAATTGTAGCAGCCTAAGAGGCATGCAAGATTGGAACTCCAAAAGCACATAAGATTAGAACTCTTAGAAAACTCTGATGTTCCAAATAGCACCTTGTCTTTTTATATAGCAAAGAAGGTTCGCTCAAAGGGAGCTACACCCTTAGATTAGATACATGGATTGGTGACATGTTAGCAAGCTACACCCTTAGATTAGATGCATGGATTGGTGACATGTTGATCTTGGTCCTATTTGGTTAGTCAAACAAGTTTGACCAAAGGGATCTTTGGGGAATATTTCTAGAGGAAGCTCAAAACATCATGGATGAAGTGCCATTAGAAAGATCTTGATGAGAAAAACAAGAGAAAAGAAAGGAATACCTTTTTTTCCAAAGGAGGAGCCAGATCCCACTTTTGAGACCTAATTCTTTTATTTAGGTCTCCAAAATTAGCTCTAAATTTTTTTTGTGTTTTCAACTTCTACCCTATTAGTGGAATTCCTCTTTTGGTGACTCTTCTATCTGATCTACTTAGACCATTATGTATACTATCTTTAAAGATATTACCAAGCTGATTTTCACCTACAGCTAATTTATCTAGCTAATGGTATTACAATGGTCCACACCTACGAAGATGCCATGGCCATTTGCCAATGGGCTGGTTGTCTTAATGATTTTCTGACTTTTACTTGCAATTTATAGTAGCCAAAAATCAAATGGCCATTGCTACTCAATCAACATCTTCAAGATCATCCTGATTTGGTATCACATGTGTTTTGCATGAAGTTGAAAAAACTTCACATTGATATTCATAGGAAATATATTTTGGGGGCAGACTGTTGCGGGCATTTATGTGATTGAATTCCACAACTTGGAGCTCCCACATACCCACGTGTTCATCTTCTTTGCCAAGGATTGTAAAGCATGCACTTGGAAGAAATTGACAAGTTCATTAGTGTAGAGATTTTAGACAAAGATAAGAATATGCTCACTTATCAATCTAAGACAAAGTGCATGATGCATGGTCCTTGCGTATTGATTTCCCTAATACACCAGGAAGAAATTGACAAGCTCATTAGTGTAGAGATTTTAGACAAAGATAAGAATATGCTCACTTATCAATCTAAGACAAAGTGCATGATGCATGGTCCTTGTGGTGTTGATTTCCCTAATACACCATATATAGTAGATGGAAATTGTCAAAAATGATTTCCGTGGAAGTTCCATGTAGAGACATCCATAGATGTCAATGGTTATCCCATCTATTGGCATAGAAACATATGTGTTACAATTTTGGTGAAGGATATAGCTTTGGATAACCAATGGCTAATACCACACAATCTATATTTGTCCACCAAGTACAATAAAGTTTTCAATGTAGAGGTGTGTAACAATATTAAGGTTGTGAAGTACCTTTTCAAGTATGTCTACAAGGTAGACAATAGGGCTACTATAGCTATTACACACAATACCACAAATGATAATTCTCCACAAATAGGTGATGAAATAGAGCAGTGTCTTGATTGTTGTTATGTGTTAGTATTTGAGGTATCATGGCATATCTTCAAGTTTGAGATGAAAGACTACTATCTTGCCATAGAATTTTTGCAATGCCACTTGGAATATCAACAAATGGTGGTATTCATTGAATATACAAATTACAAGCATTAGTTGAAAACTCAAGTGTAGCTAAGACAATTTTGTCATAGTAGTTTGAGGCTAATTCTAACTATGTTATAGCACATGAATTCATATAAAATGAGTTTCCACAATAGTGGTTGTGGGAAAAAAAGATAGGACTTGTACAAACAAGGTTTTGTTATTGGTCATGATAGTTTGCTCATCTGGCCTCTAGCAAACATTAATATCTATTTAACTATGTCAAAGGTGAAAAATTTACTAACCTTTGCACTATTAATGGCATTGAGCACAACACATTGAAGGATGCTTACATAACTCTTGGGTTGCTCAAAGATGACAATGAGCCACATCAAGCTTTGTAAGAAGTAAGTCTTTGGGCCCTTGCCAAACAGATCCAAGGTATGTTTGCCTCTATGGTGATGGTCTACAAAGTGACAAACCATGAGCAATTATAGAATAGCCATTGGGAGAGTCTCAATGATGACATCCAAGCTATGAGTCATAGGGAATATGGAGACCACTCACTAGAACTAGGTATATGCAAAAGAATAGAGCCTTTATGAGCTTGAGTGAGTCTTGAACTAGAAGGGATGAAATGCTTTAGAGTTTCCACCGATGCCACTTTCAACATACACACCTTCTGTTTGAATGCATAACTACTCATCCAAGAGGAGTTGGCATATGACTAAATTTTCCTTGTAGTTGAAGCAGTTAGAAATACATACATGTGAAATGAAGATAAACATGTGGTATATGACACTATTTTTGATACCCTCATCACCAAAGAGGGGAAACAATTCTTTGTCTCTAATAGTGGAGGTATAAAGAAGACTTTTGTGTGGAAAACTTTGATGTCTTTACTACATGGTCAAGGCAAGGTTGTCCTTGCCATACCATTGTCTAGAATAGTGGCACTTTTACATCCAAGAGGATGCATAACATATTTGAGATTCAAAATTCTGATCCTATTGAATGATGAGTCCACATGTAATGTCACTCAGAGAATGGCACTAGGTGAGCTATTGCATGAGGCAAACCTCATAATTTGGGACAAAGTTCCAATGATTCATTTCCATGCATTTGATGCATATGAGAACATTGATTGTACTTTGCAAGATCTCATGAAAATTGTTGATTATGAAGCACAAACAAAACCATTTGGGGGCAAGACGGTTGTGCTTGGTGGTGAATTTTGGTAGATCTTGCTGGTGGTTTTGGAACAAGGACATTTTGACATTATAGTAGCATCATTGCCATGCTCTCATCTCTAGGAGCAAATCATTGTTCTCCATTTTCAATTGAACATGAGACTATCTATGTGTTTGCATCTATTTAGGAGAAAGAATTTGACAACTGGATTCTTGAAGTTGGTGATGGTACTTTGCCAGCAATTTTAGCTCAAGGAAGGACTGATAGGGATTGGATTGCTATTCCACTAGCACTATAACTACCAAGTGAGTAGCATAATTTGAAGAGCCTTATTAATGTAATGTATTCTTATTTCAAGCATCTTGTGAGAAGCATTGAACCTTACAAACCATAGCAGACTTGCACCCAAGAATGTGGATGTTGAAATTATCAACAAAGCCATCCTTGAATCTATGCCAAGAGAGTTGCCAACTTATCACAGTGATGATTATGTGGTGCTTCTTGATGAAAATGCTATTGTGGTCACATGTGGGATGCCACAAGAATTGTTGTATCTTATTGAGTTCCTCAATACTTTGCAATTTAGTTGTGTGGCAAAACCACAAGCTCTAGTTGAAGGTTGGCTTTCCAATCATTCTCTTGCACAATCTTAATCAATCAATTGGTTTGTGCAATGGCGCCAGATTCATTGTTACAAGACTTGGGAAGCATGTAATAGAAGTAGAAGTAATCATTAGGAGTAATATAAGCACCAAGGCCTTCATTCCTCATATTGTTATATCACCTATCCTGCTTGATTGGCCCTTTGTCTTGCATCATTGCCAATTTCTTGTGCAACTAGCATATGCTATGATAATCAACAAAAATCAAGGACAAATAATCAATAATTGGTATTTATTTGTCAAGTTTGGTCTGTGAGCCGGCATGTCTCTCACTTAGGATGAACCTCCGATGGCTATTATGGTAGCGCACCATGGACTAAGAAAGCAAGGAACTCCAACTCCATCATACTCCTCCAAGGTTAACACTCCAAGACTCAAGACATTGCTCACTAGAGAACTCAATGAGAGAGAGATAGTTGCAAATGAAAGGAGGATAAGTACCTCCTCACCCCTTGTTTTTATACTTATGAAATAGTTACGTACCAAAGTTACTAATTACTGGAGTAACTCAAGTTACTAGGCTAAAAGTCAAGTAAAGTCAAAAAGTATAAAAGAATATCCATCCACATGGGCATATTCCACTAAGCATGTGATCTTATCTTGACCCAACCACTAAGTCAAGGATTCCTTCACATGGGCTATCCTTGGACTATAGAAGAATCCAAAACAAAGAGACTTGTGGGCCCAAGAGTTCTCAACTCTTTCCTCAAAGCCAAACACCTAGGAATAATACCAAGTCAACACACTAGAATCCAAAATAGTGATGCTCATCTTTTCCACTTCCTCTAAAGTAAGGTCCCCACTATCTTAGCTATGACTAACTTTAGCTAATCATAAATAATGTAGAACCATCCTTCATTTCTATATAAATAATATCTCTCAAGTATTTGTAATACCAAGCTAAATATCACAATACCACATACATGCACTAATGGGTGTTATAGGTCTTCTTGCCTAGTCAATTGTACATTGTAGTCTCTTACGTGACAAGCTAGTAAAACATCAAGATCCTCAATATACAAGAACCAAGTGAATATATGTGGAATGTGGTGCATAAGAAGATTTTAATATTTTGATTTACTCTTTGAGCTCTATTTCAACCTTCAAAAGGTCATGGTAGCTCCACAAGTTGATCTCCAATTGTAAGGATCATGTATTGCAATTACATATTATCAAATAAGGTGTGTGTAAACGTTTGGAGTGTATCTCTTTCTGATAAATTATGAAGAAGTCTCATGTATCATCTCTATCTACATTCTATACATTTGATAATCCTTTATTATATTACTTAGTTGCCCAACTCCATTTTATTTTTTGGATGAACTCTAAAATTTCAAGAGCTATTAGTTGTGATTAATCTGAAGTTAGCAAGATAATAAAGTCTCATGTTAGTAGTTCATAACATCTATTCTTACATACTTTTTATTGTTTATATAGGGAATATGTTGTTGGATATGCTAAAGACTGCACTTCACTAAGAATTGGAATCAGTTTAGTTGGTAACATGCTCATAATAAATAGAAAAGAAGCCACTAGTTGTGTACCATCAATGACCAAAGCAAATAATGGACCTATGTGTTCTTTGATATGGTACCCACGACATTGGTTGATTACACAAGCAAAATCTTGGAAGATTTATATGTGGAGATCCACCAACAGCCTTGGCTGATGCTACGTGATCATAGGGAGGCAGCAAATAAGAATATCTTGGACATGCATTGACTTGAAGTGTTGTAGTGCTTATAGTTTATCTCTCTTCCTTTGAACTCAAAAGTTGAACAAACTCATAAAATTTTGTGCTTCAGTCCATTTGAATTTTGAAAAAAAAAATGTTTGTTCTATGTAAGAGAATCCTAAGCCTTGCACTTTGAATGGGGATGCCAAGATTGTGCAAGCCGTCATGGTCACCATTGAGTTGTATTACTTCCTACTTTCTCATATTATTGTCAAATCATCTCTTTCGAAGCTTGTGTAGGGTAAACTTTGGGCACTTGCAACCTACTCTCTAAGATGTTTTAGTCCCACAAGGTTCTAAGCTTTCAGATTGTTTACAAGTGAATATGTGGAGATGTTAGTTTTAGTTAGAGGATGATTGTGTGTTAATATCTTTTTGGTGTGAATAATAATCAATATACAATATACCATTATATCATAGCTAACTAACCAAAAAAAATATGTTCAACTTTTCCCATGACAACTTGATGCATGTCTTGGTTGGTCTTATGCATTTTGTTTTTCCCCTCTACAGTGTTCCTATGTGATTGGATTGGACTTTGATAAAGTTATTTTATCTAGTTGATCATTTTGGACTTCTATGTTCTATTTGTCCCATACTTAACCTTCGTATAGGTAACATGCTTTGGGTACATAGTTATTCTATGTGGCTTCAACTTTTGAGGCAACTATCTGGAGCCGCCATCTATAAATTGAATACAATTAGCTAAGGTGCAGATCAATTTTAACATTTTGAGCACTTTTTCTCCTTTTCCATTGTTGGCCGTGTTCCATTGTAAATGTGCATCATTGATTCATTAGCCTCTAGAAGGCTGTTGAGTTATTGGAAAAGTTCTTCTTGTGTATGCATATATTTTTTATCCATCTTTTCAGCATGAATCTGTCCTTCTCTAAACATCTCAAGTCTGGTTATCATATTCATGGTAGTTCTCACATATACTTCATAGTCCCAATCAAGACAAAACAAGGCAATATTGCAACACAAAACCTCTTTTTATACTTTTGTCGAGAATTGGAAAGTTACAAGTATAACCAATACTATGATAATCATGTACACAGCAAACATCAAGTTAATACAGATTATCTACAAGCAAACATCAAGTCAATACAGATTATCTACGATAAATACTTCTCTTTGTGAGCAGTTTGATGCATTCGTTTACCATGTCAAATTCTTCTTTCAGATTCATGTATGTACATTGAACATATGACAATCACTTTGGTTTGCCATGTCAATTTCTTTTTTCAGATTCATGTATATACATTGAACGTATAACAATCGCATTGGTTTACCATGTCAATTTCTTCTTTCAGATTCATGTATGTACATTGAACATATGACAATCACAATAATAATTTGGACTAATTAGTGAGTATTTCATCACTATTATTATCTCAAGTGATGGTTTATGAACTATGTTGAGGATGAAGACAAAACAAATTGAGATCCCTTACAAATATGGTTAGGATCTTCATTCTACATTTCTGAAGAAATCATCCAATCGTCAACTTTCATTGGATTCTTATTGCACTCATGATGTCTTTGATCTGACCACATGTATATCAGCGATGAGTGAGTATCATTGCAAAATGCACTCCTCCGACCTTTAGGAGATTTGTTTTGGTATTACATTTTCTTGGTGGTCCATGACAGACAACTCGTTAAGAGAAGTAGACTACGAACTCAATGTTAATCGCATGGCATGCCACCATCTTGGAAACCAAAATATCATTTGAAGACAAAAGCAGTTTCCCCTTTAAAAGTATATTTTAATTGTGATGACAAAACAATAGCAACAAAATGCAAACTTCCATCTCATGTAAAAAACTATGACAACCAAAACAAAGACACTCTGCTCACATTCAATATTCAATGTCTATGATCGATAGTAGTACGAAAAACATTCAAATGTGAAAATCATTCTTTTATAATACACATATTGTTCATTTTTCTACATATTCGTGTCCTATATATATAACTACTCTTTACATATAATTGAGGGCTACTATGCGTTGCATGCAATTGGGCATGCTTAACCTAGTAATGATCACAAGAAATCAGAAGGTGCCTTCCTCGTCTTATTAGATAATAATCCCGGAGATTACGGATAATGCTGTCTCCCGACCACCCACCGCAAAAGCTTCGACTCCTAATCCTGAAGAGAAGTGCTAAGAAAAGGAAGAGAAAGAGGAAATGGGAAGTGAATGTTTCAGATTGTGGTGAATCGGACACCGTTTCTTTGACGAGCGATTGTGAGTTTGAGCATTTACATGTGGTGAAGAAGAAGCAGATGATGACTATGGCTGCCGCTCTACGATCACAGCTTACAGCGAATTCTGGATTACAGACACGCGGTTCGAGAAGGTGGAATTGTTTCACTGGGAGATCTGAAGGTCGTTGTTCCTCGGTGCGTCGATTGTCGAATTGGGAAATTCAGCTCAAATTAGGATCGTTGGAGCTGGGGAAGGACCTGAGGTGGAGAGATTTTGATGCAGAGTTTGCAAGAAAGGGCCGCCTAGGTAGGTTCTGGTTCTGCAGAGCAAGTTCTGCTGCAGAGCAGGATTTGCAGTCAGGCAATTTTGGTTTCTGTCTCCACGATCTTATGGACCAAGCCGGAATTGAAACGTCGTTTGCAAGGGTTGGTGAATTCTGCTCATTCAACGTTGAATTCATCTGCTCACTGAACGCAACTTCTTGCTCACTTTTCAATTTAGTCCAGTATGGCCTAGGAATTCGAGGCCATTTCTTCTCAAACCTCAAAGTTGCGCTTTCCATCCCTCTCTTTTTTTCGATTTCTTTGTAAGTTCTGCTCTTTGCATAGTGCTATTCAACTTCTTTCTGATTTTTGCACACTATGACGGGATAGTTTCGGGAATTGCTCACATGGCCTTTCAAAACTTCATTTTTTCTCAATATCCACCACTCTATTTTTCAATTTTCGCTAATCCGGAGATTTGGTGATACCACAATGTTTCAATTGTTGTGAAACATTGTTTCAATTGTTGCCTGATTTGATTCATCAGGTTGCGAGGACGGGGTTCTCCGAAGAGGTAGCCAAGCTGGCGAAACAGCAGGTCGGAGAGGATGAGGTTTTGGAAAATGGTAATTTAGCTAGAGCAGTTCTAGAAATTGCGGCCGAGGACGACGCACTAGTGTCTCACTCAGCTGTTCCTCTTCCAGTTGATATGTACCTTGAACGACTAGACAGTATGGCAAATGAATTTGCTGGCCACCATCTTCCGGTCCAAGATCGTAATCCCTCTGCAATTTTGGAAGCATTGGACTATTACCTCTATGTTTATAAGGTACGTACTATAACTTAATTTTGTAAGCGTCGATTGCATTCTGCAATTCTGGAAGCATTAGACTGCAACGTATATGCTGATGAGGTGTATACGTCAACAGTTGTGTAAATCTAGATTGCGCGTGTAGATGGTGCTTCGTTCACTGGTATGCATATGTCGAGAATTCTTGAATTACTTTTGCTTACCGGGGAGCTGATTTGGCTTCGCCAGGGGTTTCAAAGGACCAGCAGAGAAACCAGTAGAGATCCACGGGACTTCTATCTTAATGGGGTGAGTATTGATGGCACGTTATTACCGATTTATACCTGATATTTGGGAGTCGGGCATCTTCTGAGTTTTCTAGTTGCAACTCACTCTTGTTATCAGTGATATGACATGTTGACAGGTCCTGACCAGGCGACTGGGAACTCCTGTGATGCTTGGCCTTATTTACAGTGAGGTTGTTCAGAGATTAAAGCTGCAAGGGGCCGTAGAATTTGTTGTTCAGTTGCAGCTCCCAGGCAGTGGAGATGATCGTTGTTGGCCACGAGCACTAATCAAGAAAAAGGAAGGGGCTTCCACTTCGGATGAGCCCACTGCTGAAGTGCGAGGAGGCGTGCCTCAAACCCTACTAACATCAGAGGTCGTTTTGTCAAAGGTAAGCGTAATTCAAGAGACCTACCTTTACTTGTGAATGTATTTGCAATGGCTCGTTTTAGTTGCAAAAGTTCACTCATGCCTGTTATGCAGGTTTTGGTATCCCTCAAGTCTTTGTATTGGCCCTGGAAACCAGAAAATGGCTTGAGTGAGGAAAGAGGTTTCTTAGATGCTGCAGCAGCCTTTAGTTTGGGCCCAGTCAGCTCTGGCAGCAGTTCACATGGCCCCTTCGAGAGCCTCTTTACTGCACCTTCCAAAAGCAGGTTATTCTCTAAATGTCCATCTCCAATTTTTTAGTCCATATGCTCAAATGCGCATCAAGTATGACTGCGTTTTCCAGGGCGAAACGCAGCCGTACTGGACGCAGGCCCTGGTATCTTTGTACCATTTCATATACCGTTTTCTTATATTTTCTATCTGAAATGCAGAGGATCAGATGTAGCAAGAGCTAGAGCAGCACAGTATCGGCTGCAACGGGGCATCTGGACCAGCACTGCTTTCGGAGACCTACGTTGCGCTTTAGCTGGTATGATTGTTTTTACATTTTCCATTCGTTACGAAGAAGTTATGTTATCACCAGGGCTGAAATGCAACTTCAGTCACTTACTCCTTTCTTGAACAGCTTTTATGTGATTCGAAACTGCGGAGTAGTTGACTCTACTTTTAGAATTTGTAACTGAACCTTCAAGTTGGAGGGTTGCTCTATGTACAACACAGTATTACAAAACTGCGAAAATCAAAGTTTTATATGCTAAGAGAGGCCGTATGTATGCAGTGTACTTATTTCAAGCTCTGTAATTGGTTCGCTTCCAGCTTCAGAACGACTCGTCATACTTGGGATCGACAGGAGAGAGCACCGTGACTACGGGGTGTTGCTCTTTCACTGTGGCTTATATGAGCAGGCCTTTCAATACCTCAACTCCTTTTCAAACTCAGAGGTACACATTTGGCAATTTCGTAAGTAATTTATACTTCAGTTGTTGCGTTTAGTTTGTATCTCCCAGGAGGTTGTATTCAGGTTCTTACAGATAATAATGGTGTGTTTGCAGGCTTCAGCGACTACACTTCAGGGTTCAACGGAAGCGAAGGAATCCGTTGCATTGAAACAGTTATTGGATAGACTGAGCCTTATCCTAGCGGAAAAGTCCTGGGATAGTGACTCACAACCCCCGCAACCCATTGCCTCACCCCCTGAGCCGTGGTGAGATTTGTGACTCACGTCTGTAAATAATTGTGAAGATTCTTGAGTGTAACAATTTGTGTATCAAAATGAGAGATCTCCTCTTCACCTGACCTTAATGGCAGACTACAGACATGAGATTATAATATTTTCTCGGAAATATTATGGAAAACGAGTGTTTTGTCGCACCCGCCTGACGAGAGATTCTACTTTCATCTTGGGGAGTTACTGAAGCACACTTTTGATTGTATATTCGTTTAAGATCCTCAAGTCGTGGGCTACGAGTACTGTGACTACTTCCATATGTCCGTGACATTTGGCTTCACAACCTTTCACCTCTAGTACGCCAAATTCGTTGAGCACACATTCTTGTCTCGAGATCTGGCGATGGAAAGAAGGCATCCTGCTGTCGATAGATTCAAAATTATTTTTACCGAAAGTAAGCCACGCACATGACAGACCGAATGACGTTCAACAATCGCAGGATAAGCTTTAGAGAATTGCCTTGCACTCGACTTCCAATCTAACCCAACTTTTGCGACAAGGATCAACGCACCATAACCGACGAGCCAGAAGTGGGAAGAACAGAGAAATAGAATTGGCCATCTCTTCCAGACAGGCTTAAGAATGCCCGTTCAGTCCATCTCCCAAAAATCATCACCCTGCCTCAATCAATTAGTTGTCGTCGTGGAACAAAAATTGTTGGACAAGCCTTCTCGGATCCGCATCATTCAAAGTACAAATATCGGTGCTTTGATGACGTAAATAACAAGCAGCATATAAGTCTCTACCTACGACCCTTCTTCTTGTTTTTCTGATTGCTCCCGGATGTTGGCTTTGGTGGTTCGGGGGCAGTTTTGGCAGCATTAGCGACCGGGGCAGCATGACCAGATCGCGTAGCCCCAGAAGCTGTGATGTGAGTCGGAACACTTGCAGCAGCTCCCTGGGCTCCTCTGATCGGTACAGCTCTCTTGTTATTCTTCTTCTGTCGAAAGGTCGACCTCTCACGCTTTGGAAGCCACCTCTCAGGATCTGGAGGCGGTCCTGGTTTCGCAGGATCAAAATTCTTGGGATACAGAGGTTTTCGCTTGCGCTTCTTCTTTGGTCTGACCTTCTCGTTCTTTTCGTCACCTGTCTTAACTTGACTATCCTCTAAACCTCGCCCTCTTTTCGTGGAAATAGCAGGCGCCGCTCTTTCCAATGAGTCGATATCTACATTCTTTAAGCCTGGCAACGGGGGCAGCTTTTGCTCATAACTCTCAGCCTGTGCTGGATCGGCATAAGCAGTGCTGCAAACTAGTCCATTCAAGGCCTCTGCTCGGACCACGCTCGATGAACTCTTGGTTAGACGCTGGAACAACTTGGCAGCGTCTTGCAACTTATTGTGCTTTAGCTTGAAAGCTGCTGCTTCTTGTATCAAGTGTTCAATAACTGCGGGGTCATCACACATGTGGTTATCCCACCATTCCACAGCTGCATCTAGAACAGCTTCTGCTGCCTTCAGGTCCCCAGCTCGCTCCCTTAAGGCAACAAGCGTAGCCACCATACCCAGCTTATGTTGCAAGTCCACAATTTTCTCAAGAGAATCCGCAGCTCGTGCAAAGTTTCCTGAACTTGCGGCGACCTGCGCACACGCTAAATATGCAGCAGTGGAGTTCTTGGGATGCTTAATGGCATATTGATTTAGAATGTCCTCAGCACGAACAGATTTGCCTTCCTTCAGCGCTAAAGAGGCCGAAAGAAGAGTGGGAACGTCACTATCTTGAAAGTTATCCAGAAAGAAGGGTAGCAGCTCCCGAACCTGAAACCAGAAACAAGAAGCCATGGACGACCTTTGTTAGCTCGGCTACTTAAGACACGGGCAGGAAAGAATTTAGTTATTTCGACATATTTGGGCTGAGAGAGTCTTACCTGATCAAGCTTATTTGAATGAAGAAGCAACAACACATTGTTAAAACTGATTGCTTCTTTTTGTCTTGCTGACAACCGGCTTTCAAGCTTCTCGGTAAACTGCATTCTCTGTCCACCAGCTTTCTTATCCAACAGCTTATCAAACTTCTTCAGAGCATCAAACAGATCTCTCGCGCCTCTCAATGCTATCAAATTGTTCGATGCCACCGCCATCGACGATTCATCTTGGGGCTTCGTCTTCAAAAACGCGTTGTAGCTGTCAAGCGCCTCTGCAGCACGGCCTTGTATCTGGATTCATGCAACTCCACTTCAGTTCATATCGTATCTTCAATAGCATAACAGTAGAAACAGGTTCAGCAGGGAAGTTGGAAAACACCGATAGCTAAAACTAAACAAGCTTCAATTATAACAAAACCAAGATGGAAGGAAGGAGCTCATCATGTCTCCCATCTACGTGAAATGAGAAATCAAGAAATCAAGGAACGTCTGAAGGAACTGAAGGAATGAAATAGGCTTCAGCAGTACCTGTTGGACATAGGCAAGCTGCACGGTAATCGGGGCAAGTTCATCCTTAATTTCATCTTCAGGAACCTCTTCTTCAATCAGCGCTTCTTGGCCTATCCTGTAATTCATGAAGATTTAGTAACGATCGATATCCACATTTTATTTCAAATGTATGTCAGTCTATTAGATATAGCGACACTGGTCTACAATCTAACGCTACTGATCTTCATTCTAAGTCAACGTTACTATCTTAAATCTTTAGAAGGTTGGTAACGGGAGACTTCTGACAACTGATCGGCCATTATCCATGGACGAAATTTTCGAACAATGCTCAGGCATAGCAACCATTACATGAATTCACGTGAATAATGTAATCATAT
This sequence comes from Lunularia cruciata, assembly GCA_948567375.1. Classification (NCBI taxonomy): domain Eukaryota; kingdom Viridiplantae; phylum Streptophyta; class Marchantiopsida; order Lunulariales; family Lunulariaceae; genus Lunularia; species Lunularia cruciata. The sequence continues at coordinate 54,721,712 of OX419756.1, read as the reverse complement.
ACTATAGCAAGAGTAGTGCAGTACCAACTCAGGGCTGTGGGGAACCCCAGTTGTAAACCTAAACTTAAGATCTATTCAGGTCAAAGGACGAGAAGACCAGCACTGATTTAGTACAAAAAGGGGAAATGGAAGAACGAAACGAAGGAAATGTCTGGATGAAAGGAAGGTTGAGTCGAAAATATGCATTAGTGAAGCAAACAAAGCATGGGAGCAAGTGTCGAGAATAAACCCAAGGATAAGCTGAACTCCTTGACTGGCAAGAGAAGGTCGAAGGTAAAGTAAAATCGGAGAAAGGTGTAAATTTAAAAATCATCAACCACCTTCGATGCTTACCCTAAAACATCCTTCAACCCTGAACTACACCTTGATGATTGCTTTTTACTCTGGCAAAGAGAAGGTCAAAGGTAAAGCGGAATTGGAGAAAAGTGTAAATTTTGATATCATCAACCTCGTTCGATGCTTACCCTGAAACATCCTTAAACCCTGAACTACACCTTGATGATTGCTTTTTTACTCTAATCTGCCGTCACAATGCCCCATTTATAAGCTGGGCAGGCCGTGCTCTGGTGCTCAATCTTCCCCAAGTACAAAGTGTTCCAGAAGTCTTCCAAGAATTATTTTCCCGAAGCACGTACGACAGGAATACGGATGACACTGCGTTTTGTATCAACTTCTGTGCTATGCATACAGAAATCTGCCTTGCTGACAAGATGCTCCAGTTTAAACTCATGGGCAGCTATAATATCTCCAGCAGTGTCCCTGTTACCTAAACCCTTCTTCATGTGAAATAGACCAATAGAGCAGGGGAATACCTTCGTGCAAGGAGCAAAAGTTCTTCAGCTTTCGCGTAATCTCCTTTCTCTGTTAAAGCGCACGCAGCGTTGAACGCCAAGTTGTAGTTGTTCCTAGCAGATACTTTCATAGAGTCCATGACAGCTTGAACCTCTTGTGACCTCCCAGCAGAGACATAGGCTGCAATTACGTTGCTCTTCACTTCATCAGAATCGATTTTCTGCTTTTGGAGAAGCTTCTCATAAGCGGCGATGCAGGCCGAGAAATTCCCCAGCTTGAATTGTATCTGAGCCTCCAATTGCAACACAGTGGCGCTCTTTTCAGCGCTCTGTAATGCTGCCAGAGCCTCCTGTAAGCGGTTTCTCTTATACAGGCAATATGCCTGTAAAACAATGGACAAATTCGGTAAGGAATATAACGTGATATCCATCACTACGATTTTTCCTGCAAAGTCGGAGAAATTCATCCTAAACCACGTTCATCTTTCCTTCTTTTAAATTTCTATTGAGGTTTTCCTCTTCCTCCTAGACCTCAACTCAGGACTCCCGATATATACACACGAGCAGAATAAATTGTTCTGTCCTCACTGGAATTCTTAGGGAGCGAGGTTAAGGACTCAAAACGGGTGCAGAAAATTGAAGAAATCTCTCGGCCGGCTTTCCCTCACGAGAAATCCAGCACAATTGATAGCTCCTGCAGATGATCACATGGATTGCAAACGTAATGGATATCGCGAATGAGAGGTAACCGTAATAAGATCAAAACATAATCACCTTTTGAAATAAAAGGTCGAGGCCGGGGGCAGAGTCGATGACCGACAAGGCCTGATCAAATTCATCAAGCTGTATATACGCCACCACCTTGCATTCAATCGCATCCTTGTCCCCTTTCGACAATCTCAAAACTAAAGGCCCGTCAAAGAGGAACAACGATCAACAAAATCTTACCTATCACTTTCAGATCTACTCACAGCAAGACGTAATCGAAATCAATCAGCGGCAGGATACTTTCACCAGAGACTTTCACAACTTGTTTGAAGTCATCCTTCTTCACGTGCCGATCCAGGGATTTCAGTAAATCATCTAACGAAGGACCACTTGGCGCTGCTGCTGCTGCTGCAACTCCAGCTCCTCCCGGTGCCGTATTATCAGCTCCAGATTTCGCACCCGCCTGCCCTGCAGGCTTCGTTTTCCCTTTCACCTTCGGAGCCATTGCTCCCAATTCCGTGCTCTCGTCTGCATACAAATCTCACTCCTCCTCCACGCTTCTTCGATGCCCTGTTCTGTTCACTGTGGATCGATCAACAGCAACTCTCCAAATCCTCGCTTCTGTCGATCGTTTCCAAGTGCTTAAAATCACCACTTCTCTTCTCTCTTTTCCCTTCTCCTTGTTGCAAGGTGCAAGTTGCCACTTTGTGCTGGTTTAGGGTGGTCCGGCTCCGTTACCGTGGACGGAAGAAGGGAGAGCCCTGGGAAATAGTGCAAATACTCTGTCAACTGGTTCTGGCACATTTTGGACTGTAAAATGTCCCCGCAAAAGTTCCTTTCTCCCGGTAATTAAGACAAGATTCTCGACCATTTCTCGGTATGATACAGCACTACGAGGGTAGTGCTGTATTATACACACTATTACGTATACTTACAGAACTTCCGATCACCTCCCAGGAACTGCAGGCGAGGTCAATACGACGGTTAATAGATTGGACAGAAGTCCATTGTATGATGAGAGGCGACCGCGTAAGTCTATTGTCCTTCGAATACTCTTCTCCGAGAGTCATTTCATTGTACTTTCCTTTTCTTGGGCAAACGGTCCAGTATTCTGGTTCCCAACCTAATACTGGATAAAAAGTCGATATCACTTTTCTTTCGGTATCTATCGCAACAGAAGAAATCAAAAGAGAATTAGGAACCATAGACTCAGTAAAACAATGGGGGATTATTGAATTATATCATACTTTACCAAAAAAATACTCTATTTTGGTAAAATAACTTATTTCTGAAGGTGTTCTCTTCTTTTTTTGCTGTTAAAGCTATGTAGCTTTAGCAATGCCATTGTAAGCTTTTGTCTTTTCTCTTTAATATTTCAAAATATTATTCCGTCTGTATAATACATTTTATTAGCATCTCTATTATCTTGATCTTCACTCTAATCTTTGTTGCCGAAGCATATCCAACAACTATTGAAGGTACCATTTTGCTGATTTGTCTTTTTAGTATGGTCTTCTCTTATTCTGCATCATGACTTGGATGGAAATCATACGTGATATGATAATTAAAAACTTCATAATTTAATTAATCCGTTGTAAGATAGTTCTCATCAATAATAAATTCTAAAGGAACTTGAAATATTATAATAATATTAACTGGATACAATGAACTTGGAATAATCTTCTATCAGATAAATTAATTTTAGGGATCTCTTTTATTAAATTATAAATAAAATTAAACAACGCCATAATCATCAATATCCTCATGCAAAGACATTTTACAAGTTATAGATATATTTGCTTATTGTAGATGATGGAGAATTAAACAGTGTATTGGACACATTTTAAATGTAATAGGATAATATCATCTAAACATTACACTACAATATAAAATTAATTTCTTAAAAATTTTAATTAGATCATATTTTAATTTTAAGAAATATATTTCATGATATATTATTTTTACCCGTAATATTTTACTTTTATTTTAATTTTTTGTTTACTTTGACCTTTCTTGTATTATGGATACTCTATGGAATAATTTATTGATATGGAAGTACTATATGTATATTTTGAGATGCTTATCTTTTGGTGGGATAAATCTTTTACTACTTATAATTTGCAACATCAAGATAAATAGATAATATAATTACTTCACATATAATAATATTATCATCAAGCTATCATCAATAAAGAAAGGCTCAAATGTGATCAATATGTTTAACATCAATGTCTTTTTGTTAGCAATTAAGGTAATGAAGATGAATTTTAATCTTATAATATTATCATTGTGGTCGTTGAAACAAATGAGAAGCTAGAACAACCTTGAATTTTTGGATCCTAATAAGTATATATGTTATAACTTGAACAAGAATCACACAATAGCCACCAAAATTAAAAATCTCAAAGAAGCCAAAGAACAACCTTGAATTTTTGGATCCTAATAAGTATATATTTTATAACTTGAACAAGAATCACACAATAGCCACCAAAATTAAAAATCTCAAAGAAGTTTAGTTCTTTTGATTTTTGTTATTTTATTTTTTGTTCATATCTAATCTCTATTAGAGTGGTGATGATGGAAGCTTGGATGTTAGGTATACATAATAACACTAAGTAGGTTTTTTTTTTGCCTCTAAGCCACATTTAAAATACAATTGAGTATTGACCAATAACTTTTTCAAAGAGTGCTACAAAAAGAGATATGATCCTAAGAATATCCTTAGTTAGTGTACTTTAGCAATCAAGGCAATGTCTATATGAGAAGAGTATCATTCCTAATGAAGATATTGCTTATATATTATTTTGGACTAGGGAGACATGGGAGTCCAAGAAAATATCTTAAGCATGTAAGAGAAGAGGGAGATCACATTATAGAAGGCCAAGTTTAGTTATTAACAAAAAAGAAAAGAATAGACGAAGTGGTAGTCAAACACTTCAAGGTATTCCTAAGGGAACATTACTTTGAATAGTTCCATACATTGTTGCAAAGGATTCGACCTTGGACAAGATATCCAAAGAGTGCACAAGATATAAGGTCTTAAGTATTATGACAAATTGTATATACAAGTTATTAACTATTGGCTGGGAAGATGGACACTCTTCACTTCATAGTAGAAAACTAAATGAACAATATATAACTTTTGAAAAATGAGTGATAAGTTATTATCTCCTATTCTTCTTATCTAAAATAGCTTATTATTACATATTGTTGAAGTAATTTAGATTGAGACGTGTTTAAGATATTTGTGCTTCTAAAAAAGTGAAAGATATGAAAAAGAAGTATGTGTGTATACCGTGTGTATGGGAGGAAGCCAAAGATAAAGCGTTAGTTGAGAAGTTGCAAGAACCATTAGTAGGAACTTATATTGTCGGGATGTAGTTTTCTTTCGGCTTTCATTCTTTGGTATGAAACCAATAAAGCTTGTGTGAAGATGGATGTTTTATTAGAAGATTCTTAGTTCAAGAAGCAAATTTACCATTTTAGATTTTTTAGAGAGATGATTGATTATGTCATTACTGACATGAAGGATTTTTGTCAACTAAAGAACTTTTTGATGCATTTTGAAAGCACTAACCATTGTAAATAACACTTATGGCTTAACACAATGTGAAGAAGTGTAAGTATTATGATATTTGTCCTTGCCAAAAAGGGGCATTTTTTATTGACTATTGAGTTTTTAACAAGTGATAACATTGGACTACTTAAGTATTGTTGTCATCTTTCACTCTTCTCGACAGTTTGCATTGTGTACAATGTTTTGCACCAGCGTAAATCATATTGGTAAGTATTTGAAAGTTTCATACTTTCTTTTTTGTTCTATCTTTTTCTAGCTTGTTTAGTGATATGATTTGGTGAGCATTTGCAATTTTCATACTTCTGTATTTGGTCTATTATTCTCTGGTTTAGTTTTATTTTCTGTAAGAAAATGATTTGGTTAGTATTTGTAAGTTTCATTCTTTTTTCTTGTATATCTTTTTCTAGCTTGATGTTTGTGTGAGGTAGAAAAATTTCCCCTTCTATTTATAAGATAAAGCTTCTTAACTTCTTCAAGTTTACCATCAATTCCATGAATGTCATATCAATCACAAGGTTCTATATAGAACTTGGTGTATCACATTAGCCCAAATAGGTACTCAATGCAAATTTTAATTGAAAACATTGGTTTTTGCTAGTGGATAAAAAGTTCTAAGATGATTTACTTGAGTACTCATGTAGAATTTTATAAAATTTCAAATTAAAATTTCTTGTTTAAAATAATTTTAAAAGAATGAATAAATTAATTTTCAATTTTAAATAATTTTTTTCATAAATAATAAAGAAATTTATATGGGTAGTTTATTCAAAATATGAAATAATTATAGATAGATGCTTAGTAATGTGTTTTGAAGTTTTACATAAAATAGAATATTTGTTCATAGAATTTGAATTTTGTCTACATAGATTTGTAATTACAATTTTAGGAAATATAAAATAGAATACTTGTTATTTATGTGAACTTTGATGTTTTATGATTTATAAAAAATGACTATTATAACAAAATACTCCAAAAAATAACTAAAGCTTTGTTGCAAGGAAGAAAAAATATACAATCTAATATGAAACTCATGGAGTCCTTGTTAGCCTGATGATGAACAAAATTATCTCTTTCTTGAAATGAAATTTTTTTTATTGTTGTAGGTCAATGCACCATGGACCAAGAAGCCATGGAACCAAAATCCATGATGCTTCACCAAAACCAAATTCCAATGATTTCCAAGACTCAAGGCATTGCTCACAAGAGAACTTAATGAGGAAGATAGTTGAAAATAAAAGAATGATGAGTAAGACAAACAATTGATTGAAATTGTGCTTTTTTTAATTGTTGAAATGTTTCAAAAATTGCAGAATTATTATTTTCATTGTTAATCCCCATTTGAGTGTGCAAAGTACCAAACATATGTATGAATGAATGTTTTGAACTTTTTAAAAGCAAGTTTCTTATGCCTTTTGCTTCCATTTATAAAAGTATGACAGATTCAAACATTTGTTGTTCAAGAGCTATTTCATTCACATCACCATGTTTAGAACATCCATTTTGTTCTAATCATGTGTTAGTCTACACTAGTCCTCATCCTTTATGTCAACAAAACCAAAATCCTCACTTGATATGTTGTTCCTCAAGTGGAAGACTAAGAAATCTACTTTAAAAATCTTCAAAGTTATAGGATCCAATATCATCTGCAAGAAGTGTACAAAGTTACATGATCCAATATCATTTGCAAGAAGTGTATAAATAAGTTGCTAAGGGAAAGGCAACCATCATCTCCCATGGGCTCGAGAACATGACCAAAACCTTGACCAACAAAATTCAAAATCGTTTACTAGGGAACAAGGTGACTCAACTAGAGAAGTACTTCAAAAAGCAACAAGAGGTAAACATAAATCACTTCAACTTGGAGCTAATCAACCATTTGATCTGGCACAATGTCATGCTTGAGATTATCAAGGATCTCAAATTCAAAGAGTTCATCAAAAGGTGGATGAAGAAGTTGATAGATTCAAGGAACAATACCTACAAATATAGATTATTTTCAAGGAGAAGACCAAGTCTATCATCAAACCCAACAAGATTTGCATATCATTGATAAGATATGTGGCTCTAATCTGAAAATTTATCTACAACCTTGTTTTCCCTCTCATAATGGGTACCAAAAGTGGCTCACTTGATTTATCACTCATGTCAAAAAATTAAATGTGGTATGGGTTGTGCAACTCATCCAAGATTTGATTAATGAGCTCTTTGGTGAGCAAGGGGAGGACAAGTACTCTCATCTTCTTTTTTTGGACCATTTTTCTTTTGGACCGGGTACCATACATGGTCAAAGCAGAAAAATGACCTCAAGGCCACCTCAATTCTAGAAATGTGTCACATCACATGCTTAACACACGTGTGATGCATAACATCCACAAGTTGGTGAGCCACAAACTCATGTTGTTCAACACACTCATTGGTTTGATGAAGAACATCCTCCCCAAAGTCCTCTATTGGGACAATGAGTTCACAAATATTGTTACAACCCGACAAACATCACTTTTGTGGTAATCAGTAAGTAAAGTTTGTTCCCACATAGATATTGATAAAAAATGGTCAAATATGAAGTAAAACATTAACAAGTAGTTCTTCTTGGTTGCGTCTTTAATATCTTAGATAGAAACCACACCCAGAAGAGAGTAACAAACACTGATCACAGTCTCATCATGGATCAATCACATTCATGATCACAATTCTTCTAGTTCTTTCCAAACAAATTTTGATTATGATGATTAAGGTTCTCTTGAAGAAGGCTACTTCACTACAAAATGACTTTGCCTCAAAATTGTGTTCCACCCCTCCATTGAATGCAACACTTCCTTGATCAAAGTTGCTTTGTAGCAATCTAGTGTTACACTCACCAATGCAAAATACTACCAACACTACAGTTCCTCACATATCCATGAATGCATTGCTTTGATTGCTATCCACTTAGGATCAAACAAATAGAATGAAATCAATGTTAGGATCAAACACATAGAATGAAATCAAAGCTGTAGAATCCAACAACTAACACTCAGATTTTCACTTTGAATTTCTTCAAATACTCATAGGACTGATACTCAAAATTAAGCTAAAACAATGAGCATTGAGTTATGGCACTTTGCTTAACTCAAATTCAAAATTATAAATACTAAACAACAACACACATAAATGCTTCCTTGAAATAGGCAGAGCACTTGACAATTATCAAACAACATATTGTCCTATCAACAACTTTACCAACCTATAGATCCCAAATGACAAACCACTTCTTCATATCTACCTCTTCATATCTCAAATCTGTTTCTACTCTATTTGATGTCAACCTTGACTTTGGCTTCCAAATGTAATGTTCCTTCAATCATTTCTCCTTCTTCAAGCCTATCTAATATTACTACTTCATCCATTATTTCTACTATCTCTTCACTTTGAACTGCAATTGTAGACATGGGTAATCTATCACCTTCTATTTCAGCTAACCCGGTCTTCTCTGATGTCTCAAGCAACTCACCCAAAGACACCTTCACCCCTACTTCTACTAGTTTGGAATTCTTATTCACCTTCATCTCACTACAAAGTCTATCCAAATCCAATCTAACTAAATCTAATTTGAGATAGACATTATCTCATACTTCTATTTACACAATCTCTTAATAAAATTGGAAGATTGTTCAAGTCTACATCCTTCACCTTCCTTCTTCTTGTTTCCTACACCAACAACTTCAACTTGTGCAGCCTCACCTCTTCTATCTTACACTTGGTCCCAACACTCAACATCACTTTCAACTCCTCCACTATTGCTCTTACTAAATCCGACACCACACTCAAAACTATCTTCTCCTTACTTTGCTCTACCTCCAATTTGTTTTGGTACATTGTCAACTTGTCCTTAAATTTGGCATTCAGTGCTTCCTTCTCCTCCACATATTGGAGTAGTTGACCTTCTATACTTTTGATCACAATTGATCTTTTTCCCAATATCTATCTCTCGTTACTAGGCTTGATCCTTCTCGGCTGTGCTCTTCCTTAGACTCTCTAACTCTTGCTCCATTACTACCACAATTGCCTTTGAGTGTATGACTTCTACCCGGTCATCAACAACTTCATGCTTCATCTTCTTGACCAATGCCTTATGCTCCTTAAGCTCTTCACTATGCTTCACAAAATTCTCCTACAATGTATCAAAGCTTTTCTTTTGAAGAACTACTTAGCCCAAAGTTCTTTGGCTTCCTTCTCTCCTTGGGTTAGCTTACTTCTCAACTCCAAGGTCTCTTTGCTCCAATGCCTTACCACTTCCAACTCATCTTTCACTCTAGGATGATCTTTCTTCAACTCTTCCTTCTTCCTTTGTAGTTGCACCAACAAAGGACACATAATCTTTCATAGATACTCGACTTTGATGTATCTTCCTTCATTGTCTCCCATGTCTTTGTCTTTGGTAGACACTTCTTTGGCTGGTGCTTTACCCCAAAGACATGATCTTTGTACCTTCACCATTACACTATTTGAGCTCTCTTCATTGTCTTTGGCTTTCCTCAGACCTATAACTACAACTTGAGCACTTTGTTTCGATCTTGCTAACCTTGGAAATACCAAGGCAGCCTTTCCTGCTCAGTTGTCTTCTAAATTGAATGCAAGCAACTCCAAACAAGGCTAGTTCCTCTCTTCATTTGGTCAATTGCCTTGTGGAACTCCCGCTCTTCCTTTCCAACAACCTCTTTCCCCATTTGCTAAACCTTGAGCTCTCCCTCACTCTTGCTATTGGACTCTCCACTCTATAGAATGAATTATTCTTATGCTCTTGAGTCTTCATCCTTTGACTCCTTTTGATTCTTCCTCCAAAGATGGTTCCTTCACTTCTATTGGCGTTGGCTTTGGATTCAACCTTTTTATCTTTTGTGGCTGTATTGGTATGATTCTTCCTTTGGGTCTACTTTGCTTTCTTGGCATGGGGATGTCCATAGACACTATCCTCTCCTTCCCACTCTTGAGGTAGTAGTCATTGCCTTCTTGAACCAATTGATATAATACTGCTCATCTCCATCAGCTTCTCTTCATAAGTCAGGATGAAAGTGGAACACCATTTGTACTCTCTCCTCCAAGCTAAGTAAATTTAATATGAAGTAGAAGTGAGCTACAAAGGATATGAAGTAATGGGCCGGCATATCCATTCCCCAATTGGTAATCATCTGCTTGACGCATTGGTGCAAACACTTTGCCCAATCTACCACCTTTATTGCAAACATATGGTGGAAGAACACTACCTGTTGCATTATTACATAGGTGGTTTTCTCCAGCTTAAACATGGCCATCATTTTGCTAAGGATCCTCTTTGTAATGGGTCCTTATAACTATCCACCTTGTACTCGTTCTTGGTGCAAGGTCTGTTGAAATAATTCTTCACCTTGGCAATTTCTTCCAAAGACGTACACTACCTATAGAAGGTGACTCTCCCTACTGCTCTTGCTTCTCTCTAAAGGACTAATCTCCAATCCTACTCAATCCATTAAGCCAGATTTTCTCTCTTCTCTTCATGCTTGGGCATGTCTCTACAATTGCTAGCAGTAATTTTTGCCATGAAACCTAAAAAGCTCAAATTCCAATTCCAAGCTAGAAATGTGATGCAAAGTCTGTTCAAGACTTTGATCCTTGCCCCTACATCTAAGAAAAATTTTCAATATCTCCTTACCGCACTCTACTTATTTCCTTTTGAGGCCATCTTGTACTTCCTCACTCTCGGTCTCTAAAAGATCAAACCCTCTCTGAAACTTTAGATTTTAAATTCTTTGGGACAATTATTGAGAGGCCTAGGATATTGTTGTGACATTTCAAAATACCCACAATGATGTCTCAATTTTATAGTCTTTTGCTGATTTTCATTCTTTAGTCGATCTTCAATTGACATGAAAATTTGTGTGTTTGTTTTTTGTCACTCTCAATGTCTTCTTGATCTTGAGGTAGTAACTTTCCTTACACATACTTCCTTGATTGATTGAACCCAAGGAAAATTTGTTATAGGTTCTTTGGATTGGGTTGCACATCCCAATACAAAGTCCTCTATCTTTAGCTTCATACTTCTATTTGTCCGACGTAAGTCCTTTTGACTCTGACCCAAGGTCGACTTTGGATCTATGCCAAACACATAATTCATTCCCCCCCCCTATTTAGCATTCCTTTGGCTTTAACAATGCACTTCTTCTTTAAAACTCATTAAAAACAAAAAATGGAGGTACCACAAATGTTGTGAAAAGTCCTCTTCCTCTTCATCTAGTCATCACTCATTAAGGAACTTGTGTCAAAACTACCACAATGTATTTCATAATGGAACTTCCCCTATTGGAGAAGTTCACCACGCAGCTTGACAATGTTTATGTGATGATCTAGTACTTGTGGCATAATAGGTAAAATTTGGTCATTCCTTTGAGGATATGAGTTGAAATTTACTAAAACAAGACAATGAGGTGACAATGATGGCTATCTATTATTTCATGTTTAACCTCTTGGGAGCAACATTCCCAAAAGAGGGTAATGCAACCAAAACAAATGACACTACAAAAATCTAAGAAATCTACTCTCTTGTGTATTTTATTCTTAAGAAAGAGTGGATTCATTTGTAACAAAGGCCACTTTGTTTTGGAAACTCTTCATTCACTGGTTGTCCATCCAAGCTTCAAACTACCATAGTGTGGTTTGTAAAAGCCATGATGTGTATGTTACTCTCACCATGAGTCATACAAAATGCAACCTACTACCACTTGCATGAATGGTGTTTGATAACTTGAAAACTAAACTAGAGTAAAAGGTTTCAGAGTTTCTATCACTTTGAAGACTACAATAATAACACCACATTCTACCCATCCCAAAAAGTAGAAGATTACAAGATTACAAGAGTCCAAAATGATTTACAATACTCAATCATACATAAGAGTGTTACTTGATGAGACACCAGACCTATGCAAGCCCATCATTGTATCATTCTTGATTTTGGAATAACTCTTAGAGTGATGCGCTCTAGTTTCACAAAAATTTGTCACCACACTCTATTGCTTTGGTTTGTACTCAAGATTCATCACTCCTATATTTTTTGAGCATATTATCATTTGTTCAAAGTGTAGAATAATACACATACATCAACTGTAATACTCCAAGGACAAGAGAAGGGAGAGAAACACAAATTACACATCAACATTTGGTGCCCCAAAGGAGCACCTTCTCTTTATTATATAGACAAAGAGGATCTCCTCCAAGGAAGCTCCACCATAGGATTAGGCAAACAGATAGGTGACATGTCAACAAGCTCCACCCTTGGATTATTTACTTGGATGGGTGACATGTTGGTCTAGGTCCTATCTGGTTGGTCAAACAAGCTTTGACCGGAGGGAATCTTTTAGGGAATCATCTTATAGGAGTCTCAAGATCACGTAAGGTACCGTTGGAAAGCTCTCAACGAGACAAACAAAGGGGAGTGAAGGCTATCCTTTTCTCCATTGGGGGGGGGGATTGCACATTTTCAAGGCCTAATTCATCCGTTTAGGCCTTCGAAATTGCCTTCAAAGATTTTAGGCATATTTTGGTTCCTACTCTATTAGTAAAAGTCACCTTTTGGTGATACCTGTTTCTGATCTGTTTATTCCATCATGTGTAACATCTTTCCAGATGTTACCAAACCAATTCTCACCTTTAAATCATATGTTTAGCTATTGGTTCTAAGGTTCTCAAGTCTATTTTGGTTTCTGCTCTATTAGTAGAAGTACTCTTTTGGTGATACTTCTATATGATCTATTTTGACCATCATGTATAACATGATTCTAGATGTTACCAAACCAAATTTCACATCTAGATCATATGGCTAGCTCTTGGTATTACATCAACTCTCATGAGTCTTGATGGTATAAACTTAGTATTTACTTGCAAAGAAGAATGCACCAAATGGACCCGGGTGAGCATCAAGCCTAGGCCTTTTATAAGTTTCCTACTTGGCCATAGAAAGATCCAATGGCTAAAATGGATGGAAATTTCCTAGGTACATCTAAATTGCTCAATCTTAATCATATCTTATCTCTTAATCCTAAACCTAATGTTAGGTAGCTACAGCTATAACCAACTTAATTAGGGGTTCCCAACGTCCAGTAGACTAAAACTAATTCTCATATTAACCGGGTATCTATTTACAAAGTACGTACATCTAGAAAATTCCTAAATCTACAAAAACAAAAATCTAACAATGTGTAGAAAACAACATCTCATTGTTGGGAAATGAAAATGACCACGACTATTTTTGTAAGATTAGGCTCCATTCATTATTCCTTGGTGGGAGGGGTAGGTGGTGCTTGGGACTAACTCTTGGCTCTATTGTAGATTTGAACAAGGTTTACAAGCTCCTTTTTGTAGCCATCAACAATTTATTCAAAGCCGGTTTGAGCCTCTCTAAATGTAGCATTAATGTGGCCTTGGGGTTTTGAAGACAACACCTTGAGTTGCTTGCTTGTGTATATCTTCCTCTTTAGGCATCAATTTGAGTGCACAAATCTTTTGCCTTTGTTTGTGAGGAGGTTTTGTTGGCATTGCGCTTCAATTTTTTGAGTAGCTAAGTGGTCATATGTCCAATAATCATGAGTGACCTTTCTTGTTTGGCCTCTAAATTGGCTCATTTGATCTCTAGATTGGCTCATTTATTCTCTTGATTGGCTCATTTGGTGTTGAGTTTGTTTGTCATCTCCTTATGGATCCTCTTTCCTTGCTCCAACACCTTCTCCTATTATTTTTTGGTGTCATTGAACAAGTTGGAGATGTGAAGGTCAATTAGCTATTTCAGATTGTTGTATTTGGTCTCCAATACCATTGTATTAGCTTGGATAATTTCTATCTCATTTTGTAGAGCTATAAGTTTTTCTTCTCAATTTTGGATCTTTTCTTCATATTGGGTCCATTGGTAGAAGACTTGCATGCTATAATCATCAACCTCCTTCTTCAACCCTTGGATGAGATTTTTGTACACTCTTGTCACTTTAGTTCTTTTGGAACTACTCTAAACACTCTTCACTTTCCTTGTTCTTCTTGTTTGTTTTGAATTGGACTAGATGATATAAATGGCATATGAATGCCGTTAGTTTTTCATCTTTGGATCCAACTTTTGGTACAATTGCAAAATTTCTTCTAATGCTTCCACCATTGAGGTCAAAATATGAATGGTATATGCTGCCATTAGCCAAGGCAAAGAATTTTCATCCTTGCCTAGTTGTTTTTGTAAGGCCTTCTTTATTTTGGGCATGGCTCAAAATATTCATGTCCTTTGCTTTGTAAGCCAGAGTCAATTCCTTAGCCATGCATGCCTTGTTGTTAGGTAGATATTTTTGTGTTGGCAATGACATCATTCTTGTTTTTTTACTCTTCCAACATTAGGGACAATGGAGGTTGCCTTGCCAACTTTGTTGGACTTTGGCAAGACATCCTCACCTTTGCATCACTTGTCTCCTTGATAAAATCTACCTTCAGGCAAGTCCATTTTGTTTGACACTACATCTTGTAGTACAAGACCTCCTCTTTGTTAGGAGTATCACAACCCACTTTTTTATGAGCCCAAATTTTTTCTTGCCTTTTGTTGTTTATTTTGTAAATAGCAAACCAAACCAGACCATTGCAAGTGTTGTTTGTAAGAGGTGCAGATTTAGAAGAGGTTGTGTTTCTCCAACACAAAGATGTGAGATGCTTAAACAAAATAGACTCCCCATGGCCAGCCAACAAAAATAGGACTAGACTCATTTTATGGCCAAACTATTTTGTTTTGTTCCATCAGACTTTACAATGAGGATTCTCTAATAAAATGAGCCACCACAATATCAAGAAACCTTGAGTTCACAAGTTTCTATGGAATAATGGGAGTTGTGATGACATTAAAACAACTATGAAACTCTATGATCTTTGTCACCATTTCAATAATACATTAAAAGACACTTGCATCACCAAAAAACTATTCCGTACCCGATCTCAAGCATGCGGTAGATAACTGCAGCCCTCCACCAACCACCATGATATAAGGACAGACCTCACCTTGATGGGACTATAAAAAAGCTAACTCTAATGAACAAGGTGAATCTTGTTGCATTTTTCAATTTTCACTTTTCACCTTTCTTGCATTTCACTCTTTCCATGACCACCATCTCTTGTGCCATTGTATATGCAATTTCCAAAGTAGATTGTCAAATTTTATTGATATTATTGGGAGCTTGAGAGATGGGATTGCCAAAAGGAGTGGGAATTACACTACTATGCATGCTCAAATATTCAGTCATGACATGATGAATTCCCAAAGGAAGGATCAAAGTAAAGAGAGGTGAGGTAGTAGAAATCTTGAGTAAACCTCTCAAGATTTTTGAGTGGGGATTCTATTGTCAAATTAACTACATCAAGAAGCAAAAGATGGACTTCTTGTTGTGGGTAGGAGTTTTGTGGATGTGGCCATGCTACAAGAAATTTGCAACATTACCGATAATCTGAGTGGAAAAGCATTATGACAGTATCATGTTGTGGTTTGCATAGCCATAAAAAAGTAAATTAGCATGGTTTACTATCTCCACACTAGTGGAGTAAGTTGTATGATGGATCCCACTATTGAGTTGTGGCCATATGAGCAATCTATGTACATGTATGCAATTGGTCATGTGGGTTATGATCTTATACTTTTCAAGGATTTTATGTATATATGTGGTGGAGAGTTGAATCAAAGGGGGTTTTTAGTGGGAGGAGGACGTTGAGAGTGAGAGTTGTAGCGGAGCATAGAGACCAAGTGTTGGAGAGAGCAATTGAATAGGAGATGTACCATGCTTCTGATCTGCCACTCTCAAATCCTTTTCTCATCAAGCTTCAGATTCTACATCGTGACGGCTTACAAGATTGGATGGTGATATATTTTGGGGCAACATTCATGGAATCCATGATGGAAAACCCAAATCATGTCATCCTTCAAATGATTACTTATGAGCAAGTATAGGATCCAACTATTTATTGCTCTTATAGATAGAGAACAACTCAATTTTGCTCATGAGCTTCAAGGTGGACTTATGGGGTCCATTTGTCCAAAAGTGAAGAGACTAAATGACAAACTTGTAAGAGA
Source organism: Lunularia cruciata (assembly GCA_948567375.1). Taxonomy (NCBI): domain Eukaryota; kingdom Viridiplantae; phylum Streptophyta; class Marchantiopsida; order Lunulariales; family Lunulariaceae; genus Lunularia; species Lunularia cruciata. The sequence continues at coordinate 54,705,544 of OX419756.1, read as the reverse complement.
TTGGGTCTTTTTGACCTTTGAGGGAGTTTAGGAGGGCATTTGAGAAAAAAAACCACATTGGAGAAAAGAGCTGATATGTAGACATAAATGATTTGTGCAAATTATATGAGGGATATGATCAATTGAATCAAGGGAGTGGAATTCATCCCCAAGAGCATAAAATAGGCAATTTGGAGAGCTTTGTGAGACTTTTCATGATCTATCAATGAACTTAAAGAGTAAACAAAGTGCTTATAGTGCTAAATGCAAGAAATTCTAGTTTTGGGTCAATTTCAAATCAGATCTGGTTGATTGAAGTTGGTGCTTTTGGGATGTAAGGTGTTGGAGAAGAGCTGATGATCAAGTTTGGAGTTTTGATCACTCTCCAAGTTAAGGTTTGATTCACCTTATGAATATTCCTAGTGTTGTTAGTGGTTAGGTTTTTCACCTTTTTGTGAAGGTTTTATGTGAATTTCTTGAAAGGATAATTTAGGGTCTTGGATGAGGTATACTTGGGTTTGTAAAACTCACAAGTTAGCCCAACTCAAGAATTGATCCATATCTGGGGATTAGGGTGGATAAGTCCATTAAAATTTGCAGAGGGTTATTCAAGGGCACAACTAGCTACTGTAAAAAACTTCATTAGCTTTGGACCCATGGAGAGTGAGAGTTGATGCAACAAGTGTTACAAAAATACTATTGTAAGCTCAATAGAGTAATTCTATCTTCAATCATGAATGATTGGCAATTCTCCTATTTTTTGTGATTGTGATTGAGGATTCTAGATTTTTGGAGTGTTTTTGAGGATCAGATGTATCTTTGATTCAGAAACCTGTGGAAAATTTGCCAACAACCAAGAGCAAACCCTACATTAGGGATTTCAAAATTAAGGAAAAAATTACCAAAAATTAGCAAAGTTTGAAAGCTATCATGATCAAGTTGTTGATTATTTTATATCATTAGAAAGCTTATCTCACACTCTTTCCATTGAATTCTAGAACACTTAGATCCAAGTCACACAAAAAGGTTATATCCATATGAGTTTTGCAAACTTTTCCTCGTCAAAAAGACATAAAAGTTCCCTACTTGGGTTAGAAGTTAGTCAGAATTTGAAGAATAAATTGGAAGAAGCTTGGAGTACAGCTCGAAATTAGCTTGATTATAGAGCAAGAAGGCTCTAAAGCTCTTTTTGACAAAAATTACAAATTGTTACTGTCAAATTCTTGTGATCAGAACCTCTTTGTGCTTGCATGCTTGTTTGTACGCCAAGTTGGTTTGAATTGGTGTGTGGGCCTTGCGCTTAGGTTCCTTCCTTCTAGGTGTGTTATGTTTTTCTCTTTAGTAATGTTGGAAGTGATGATGAATAGATAAGGAGTTCATGTTATGATGATAGGTTATGGTGCCCGCTACTTCCCTATCCAATAGAAGGAATCTTAGAAACAAGAGTGGAGGGTTCTACTAGTTGGGTACCATGTGTGCTCATATTAGTATAGACAAGTCTTAACACAGACTTTGATCCATATGCTCCACAACTAGGCACCTTATGTGCTCCAAGAAAGAGAAAGGAAAAGTACAACAATGGTGTCCTACAATGTGGATAAAGGATCACTAGTAGTGGGATCTAGGAGCAAATTGCTCCTCATTTAGGGAAGTTTATAAGTTCATATCAATACTCCACACAATAGAACCAACAAACTACTAAAGCAAAGAATTGATGATTCATTCATTGGGGTGCAATCAACAAATGGGTATAAGATAGAAGACATGAAGGACTCAATTCCTTCCACTATCACCAAAATGATAATGTTGTTCTTTTAATCAAAACAAACAAACTTGTGAATCAAAACTATGTTATCTTCTTCTAGCTTGTACATGAGAAAAAGCCAATTAGTTGGGTAAGGATGCTTTGTGAAAAAGTCATTGAGTTGCTAGAAGATATGACAAAACGTTTTGCCTCTATCATGGCCTCCTTTATCATTCATTTCTACATTGGTATAAACTTGCTAATGGAAAAAAAGAAGTAGAAGGAGAAGGAGAAGAAGATATCTCACATGCATCATCCAACTTATTTCAAAGAGGACCTACCCCGACTTGCTAAAAGAGATTACCAAGTACCACAAAGTAGATGAAGAATATGCTTGAACTAAGAAATTTTTAAAAGTGGTGGAGATCTATAACTCCAATTACAATTTCATGAAATCTAGTGACCCAATCAAAGTTTCAAGTCTCCAAGAAACAAAAACAACCCTAAGAGTTGGAACTTTTGTCAAAAGATAGCAAGAGTAAGACCACATTGTTCAAGTCTACTTGGGAGGGATGTTTTTTTGTCTAGGAAAGTGATGGCTGATGAACAAGTTGTGGATGTTGCTTAGAGTAAAAATTTGAGGAGTGAAAAATCCTTCACTTCAATTTTGTCTCCTACAATAGACAAAAACAAGAAGGTTCAAATGACAAAGCACAATCATTGCTCCTACTTAACAACAATGAATTACCTCCAATAAGGAAGGGAGAAACATTAGCTTTGCAAACCATCCCAATTGGTGCCCATTATTCACTTTGGGTCCTAACAAGGTTAGGATGCCTTATTAAAAATTAAAATGCATATGAATGAAAAAAATCACCCAGTGGTAGATTTTGTCAAGGGCACAAATGACAACAAGGTGAGAACATTGTGCTAGGGTCCAATGAACCCAGAGAAATAAAACCCCATTATCTCCAAGATGTGAAGGACTAGTAGATGGGGATAATATCCTCATTGACACCTCACCCCAAACCAACAAAAAAAAGATTAGGCAAGGACAAGGAAGTGGTACTAGCTTGCAAAACAAAGGATGTAACCATTCTAGGCCATGACATGAATCCCATGCCTAAAACAAAGAAGGCCTTAAAAAGACAATTGGGAAAGGATGGAAATTCTTTGCCTTGGCTTATGGCATCATACACCGTCCACATGGAGAAAATGGTGATGGAAGCATTGGAAGAGCTCCTGCCAATATACCAAAAGTTGGATCCAAACCTTTAGGAACCAACAACCCTCATCTACTACTTGCATCACCTGGTCCAAACTTGGACAAACAAAAAGGACAAGGAAAGCAAGAAGCAATTGGAGAAGTTCCAAAGGAAGGAACTAAAACAACAAGAGGAGTACAAAATATTAATCCATGGCTTTAAGAAGGGGGTTGATGACTATAGCCTACAAATCTTCCACCAAAAAACTCAACACAAGGAAGAAATACAAAATTAGGAGGAAAAAATTGTAGTGCTACAAAGCAAGTTGGAAATGATCCATGTAGAAGCAAAGGCAATGGAAATGTGATATGATAATTTGAAGTAGTTGACTGACCTCCATATCTCCAACCTATCTACCAACTTGAGATATCAATAGGAAAAGGTGTTGGAACAAGGTAGTAAGATTCAATAAGAGATGACCAAAGTGTTGAGTGCCAAAAGAGTCAAGCTAGACAAAAAATGATCTAGGCTCCTCAGCACTTTCAATCATATGATGTAATACTCCGTGAATAGGAGATCTGAAGAGAAACACACCATGAGAAACATACAATTTCAAACTCAAACCTCTAATGCCCCAAAGGAGCACTGTAATACCAAGAGCTAGCCATATGATCTAGATGTGAAATTTGGTTTGGTAACATCTAGAATCATGTTATACATGATGGTCAAAATAGATCATATAGAAGTATCACCAAAAGAGTACTTCTACTAATAGAGCAGAAACCAAAATAGACTTGAGAACCTTAGAACAAATAGCTAGACATATGATTTAAAGGTGAGAATTGGTTTGGTAACATCTGGAAGGATGTTACACATGATGGACTAAACAGATCAGAAAGAGGTATCACCAAAAGGGGACTTCTACTAATAGAGTAGGAACCAAAATATGCTTGAAATCTTTGCAAGGCAATTTTAGAGGTCTAAACAGATGAATAAGGCCTCAAAAATGTGCAGATCCCCCCCCCCCAATAGAGTAATGGCTGGCATTCCCTCCCCATTGCTTTGTCTCATTGAGAGCTTTCCAATGGTACCTTACATGATTCTGAGATTCCTACAGGAAAATTCCCTAAAAGATTCCCTCCAGTCAAAGCTTGTTTGACCAACCAGATAGGACCTAGACCAGACATGTCACCCATCCAAGTAAGTAATCCAAGGGTGGATCTTGTTGACATGTCACCTATCTGTGTCCCTAATCCTATGGTGGAGCTTCCTTGGAGGAGATCCTCTTTGGCTATATAATAAAGAGAAGGTGCTCCCTTGGGGCATCGATTGTTTGAGTGTGCAATCTGTGTTTTCTCTCTTCTCTTGTCCTTGGAGTATTACAAGCACCTTCTCTTTATTGTATAGACAAAAAGGATCTCCTCTAAGGAAGCTCCACCATAGGATTAGGCACACAAATAGGTAACATTTGGTCTTATCTGGTTGGTCATACAAGCTTTGATTGGAGGGAATCTTTAGGGAATCTTCAAATAATAATCTCATAATCACGTGGGTGAGGTACCATTGGAAAGCTCTTGATAAGAAAAACTAGGGGGAAGGAAGGTAAACATTTCCTTTAGGTGGGATCCACACATTTTTGAGGCCTAATTCATCCATTTAGGCCTCCAAAATTGCCTTCAAAGATTTCAAGCATATATTGGTTCCTACTCTATTAGTAGAAGTCTCCTTTTGGTGATACTTCTTTCTGATCTATTTACTTCATCATGTGTAACATCCTTCTAGATGTTACCAAACCAATTCTCACCTTTAAATCATATGTCTAGCTATTGGTTCTAAGGTTTTTAAGTCTATTTTTGTAAAAGACCAAAACCGAGAAGAGAAATAGGAGAATGGAAGCTCACATTGGGACACTTGAATGAGAGAAAACTCCAAATGCCTAGCATGAGCTTCGGCCTTGGTATTTATAGGTAGCATACAAGACCCTTGAAGCTTCTCAAGAAGTTTCCTTGAGCCGCTTTCTTGGAGTGCAAGCCAAGTTAACTAGGAAGCTTCTCAAGAAGCTTCCTTCTAGAAGCCGCCTACTTGGCGTGCAAGCTAAGCTAGTTAGAAGCTTCTAGAAGCTTCCTTCTAGAAGCTACCTGCTTAGGGCTCAAGTTAACTAGTTGGGAAGCTTCCTAAGAAGCTTCTTAGATGCTTCTAGAATATTCTAGGCTATTTTGTCTTATTCTCTACTTTGTAAGCCCGACTAACTTCGTCACTAAACTCCATATTGTTACAATTTTGGTTTTTGATCTATTAGTAGAAGTACTCTTTTGGTGATACTTCTATTTGATTTATTTTGACCATCATGTATAGCATCATTCTAGATGTTACCAAACAAATTTCACATCTAGATCATATGGCTAGCTCTTGGTATTACATATGATCATTCAACCACTCATTCAATTGGAATGCATAGCCAATGAAATCTCCCATTGAACAAAGGTAAAGGACTTGTGCACTCAAATTGACATGCTAAGAGGAAGTCATACACAAACAAGCAACTCAAATCATTGGCTATAAAGATCTAGAGCCACATTAATGCCAAGTTCAAGAAGACCTAGTCCAACTTTGAACAAATGATGGAGAGTTATCAAAAAGAGCTTGCTGACCTTATTCACATCTACCAAGGAGCCAAGAGTTTGACCCAAGTCCCACCTGCCTCTTGCTGGAGAATGATGATAGGAGCCTTGTTTTATGAAGATGGTCATGGTCAATTTTTGTCACCTAACAAGAAGACTTCAATTTTTATATGCAAACAACCATTTTGTTTTCATAGTCATAAGAAATTTGTAGAAGTGCATAATGTATAAATAGGTAATTTTGGCCTACTTGTACATAGTATAGGCTTTTTCAAGGCAGATACCCCTAAATTAGTGGGTTATTATTTGTGGCTACCTACCATTTAGGGTTAGGATAAGATAGGATTAAGATTGGGTGGTTTAGATGTACTTAGGAAATTTTGATGCACTATACTCATTCAATCTTTTTGCGGCCAAGTAGGAGATGTATAAAAGTTAGGCCTAATGATCACCATGTCCATTTGATGTATCCTTCTCTTGCAAGTAAAACACAAAACTTATACCATCAAGACTCATGAGTTGGTGTAAGTGTATTAGTCTACCCTCTAAATGAATGATTGTATGCTTAACTTGTTCAGGGGTGATGAATCTTGAGAATAAACCTCAACATTAGAGTGTGATAGTGCATTTGTGCAAGACTAGAGAGTGGCTCTTAGGAGTTTGGCCAAAGTTAGGAACAATATAGGAATAGTCTTGTGCAGCCTTGGCATCTTGTCTAGTCACACTTTGATATAGGATTGAGTAGCACAAATCATTGTTAACTCCTATGACCTTGTGCCTTCTAGGAAGGATACAATATGGTGTCATGGTTGTAGTCTTTAGAGGGATGTAAATTTTGGGACCATTTCTACCCAATTTAGTTTGCAAATTGGTCAATCTTCCTTTGTGAGAAATTGTAGGGGAATGCCTTTATAAAACTTGTTGCAAGTGTGCTCTATGAATCCTAGATCCTACAAATCTCACCTTAGCAATTTACGACTTGGACAAGCAAGGGGTGAGCAAAGTGGCCCTCATTCCAAATGAATCTACCCCACCTCAAGAATCCATTGGGTTTGATACTTTAGCATAGAGGAGAATAGATTGCATAATGTTTCATAATGTAACTTGTTTGGATGACATTTCACTCTTTTGGGAATGATGATGCACAAGAAGCTAAAAAAAATTAGATTGTCTTCATTGAGATCCCATTTCTCTTTTTTTAGTCATATCTAACTTGTATCCTTGAGCAAATGACTTGTTCTTACCAATTTTATTATAGTAATCCATAAATCACCACAAAGAGCCAAGTTATGAATTGGGGCCATGGTTGGAGTGATGGATTTGATGGTTGGCATCTTCTCCTTGTTAGTTAGAAGACTTCATCTTTGACAAGCGGGAGAGATGACTACACTTGTTGGTCACTCTTCCTTATTATTAACCATAGATGACAAAATTTGTGTGAAGGACTCCTTGCTTCCTGACTTTGCAATTTGGTTTGCTATAGTAGCTTGTTTATGAAGCACCTCTTGTCCCTAAGATAGATCTTCCTCATGAATTGGCTTGTATGTCTCAATCTTACTCCCACTTTCCTTGGACAAAGATTCCACCTCTTGAGTTCTTTTTTGTTTCTAAGAGGCTTGTACCTTGGCATGGGCAGTATGTGTCTTTTTACAAATAGTAATCAAGTTCATGTTTCTATCACTTGTACAAACTTCCTTGTTTAGGCATACTCTTCACCTACATCATGAAACTTTGTACTCTCTTTATGCAAGTTCAAATCTCTACCAAAATAGGCCAAGTGGTGCAAGTGGGATGTAAATTATTTCCTTCTTTTTATCTGTCAAAAGATTCATACCAATGTAGAAATGAGCTATGATGGTGGTAAAACCTTTTGTCATATCTTTGAGTAGCTTAATGACTTGCTCACAAATTATCTTGGCCCATCTCACAAGCTTTTTCTTGTCTATGAGTTGGAAGAAGATGGCATGGTTTGGGTTGACATAGTTTGTTCATTTTGAATAAACAAATGCATTATTGTTTTAGTAATTGTTCAATGAGAATAATTCTTCATGTCCTCTATCTTGTATCCATTCAAGGACTTCCCCCTAACAAACAAGTCATTTATTCTTCCTTTCAATCTTTTTTGGGATGGCCATGCAAGGTATCTTTGTGAATTTCCCAAAATGGCAAGCAATCTTTACCAAATAGATGTTGCCAATTATAACAATATGGAGCTTACCAATGAGTTAGTCAAGACCAATGAAGTAGAAAATAGGCCAAATTAGCTAAGAATATTCTAGAAGCATCTAGGAAAGTACTTGGTACCTTCCAAGTGTTGGGTAATGTGCATGCAAAGGATGAAGCTTCTGGCTAACTTAGCTTGCACGCCAAGGAGGCGGCTTCTAGAAGGAAGCTCTTGAGAAGCTTCTTGATCAGTTTGGCTTGCACTCCAAGTAGTAGGCTCTTAGGAAGTGTTTCAAGAGCCTTGTATATTTCCCTATAAATGCCAAAGCCTAAGCTCATGTTAGGCATTTGGAGTTTCCCTTATTCAAGTATCCTAATGTGATCTCTCACTTTGGTCTTCCATTCTCCTATTTATCTCCTTGGTCTATTTATCTCCTTAGTTTATATTGATATTAGAGAAGGAATGGGATAGGTGGAATCTATGGACTACTAGATCCATTTTCACCAAACCATTGAGATTTTTGTGTCCGTATACTACCCAAGCATCATTTCACGTAATTCATCACCTCACGCTTGGACAATTTTTTTGAATACAAACACCTTGTCCAATGAATCCTTGGTACTTCCAATTGTAACTTATGGAAAATAGTGAACATGTTGCATCTTCATGTTAATTTAAATAGATTATAGGTAATTTGATAGAGTAGTAGCCATGGCAGAAATGCCCAAAGTTATCATTGTTATGCAACAACAAATTGAGCACCGTACTTGATTGTTGGAAGAACAAGACAATCAACAAGAAGAGCACATAGAGAGAGTACCATTTTGAGAAGGAGAAGAGTGAACTTGATTTCCAAAACCCAAGGTATTTGAAGGCAAAAATCTCTTGGATGCAATGGAGAATTTTGAATTTGATTGTGAATATTATTTTGAGGCTACAAATCTTCAAGATGAATAAAAAAAATTCTCTTAGTTTTAAGCCAATTGGATGGAGCGGCAAACCTATAGTGGTAGTTCCAAGTAGAGCAAGCTTAATGGCAGTTTGTTACATTAATCTTGACATGGGAGGAATTCAAGAGTGCAATAATTAGGTAGTTCCAAGCAATAATGCCACACAAGCCGCACAAGATGAGTTTGCAGAGTTGAAGTAGAATGGTTTTGTAAGAAGCTATATCATGTAATTCTAGAACACCATTATGCAAATTCTAGATAAATTGGATGGTGAAGCATTGGATCAATTTGTGAGGGGCTTAATGCCATGAACTAAATTTGAAGTGACTATACTATATCCAAAAAATTTGGAGAAAGCCATGCAATTGGCTGAGTGCTTTGACTCATTGGTTGCAACAACTTGGGCTTGACTTCGACCTCAACCTTCACAAAACCTACCAACATATTACACATGGGTGGAGGAGCCGACACCAATGGAGATTGATCATCCAATGGAGATCATTTGGCATAGTAGATCAAGAAAGATTATGACAAAATGGTGGTTGCTTTTATTATCACCAAATCGGGCATTGCACTATTGAATCTCCACTCAAGATGATTGATCTTGACAATTTGCCCAAATGGAGTTTTTGGAGTAGGATGATTAGGAAATGAGGAATCTTAATAGGAGATTTTGATCTACCTATTGAGAACTTGGTTAGTTCCAATGGGATTGAAGGCTTGACCTATGCAAGTTTGCTTGCAAGGTATAATATTTGATCATGGTTCTAGGATTTTGGTTGATTATGGAAGTTTAGAGAATTGTATGTTAATGTAATTAGCAAAAGAAATTAAGTATTCCTATCAAGCCAAGAATTAGAAATAGATTAATGATGGCGGATGGTAGAAAGTGTTCCACATTTTATACCTCACACCTTATTACATTCAAGATTGGGAAGGAGTATTTAGAGTATATGAGATTTATACTAACATCTTTACACAATGATGTCATTCTAGGTCTACCTTAGCTTGAACATTACAAGGTTTAATTTGATTAGAATTGATGACAAATTCAAGTACAATACTAAGGTAAGAAGTTTTGATTCGGTTGTCTGACACCTTTGAGTAAGACACCTAAGAATAATCAATCCCAAGATGAGAAGTTTGTTAGGAAAGTAGCCATAGAGTAAGCTTTGAAGGAAGATAAGTCCCAATATGGAAAGTTTATCAATAATGCAACCATAGAGTAAGCTTTGGAGGAAAATAAGTCTTTTTTTACAATGTGGATTACAATTACACATGGAAGATATAAGGAGGATCAAAAGCCTCATCAAGCAATGGTTGATCAAATAGTACATGAGTTTTAAGATATGTTTCTGGATGATCTGCCAAAGGGATTACACTCCAATTGTGGTATGCCTTCAAAATTGAGTTGTTGCCAAGAATTATTTTAGTGAGTGAACCAATCTATTGGCTCTCACCAAAGGAGTTAGATGAGCTTTGAATAAAATTGACTGAGTTGTTGGATAAGGATTTCATACAACATAGTACATCTCCTTGTGGAACATGGTATTATTTAGTCCAAAGAAGGATGGAGGACTTTGCTTTTGTATTAATTATTCTATTCTCCATAAACAAACAATGAAGAATGCATATCCCTTGCCTCAAATTGATGACTTGCTTGATCAATTGAATGGAGCACAATACTTCTCCAAGTTGGATCTCTAAAGCAATTATTGGCAGATTTCTATTGATAGAGAGGATGTGCAAAAAACTATCTTTTGTGCAAGGTATAGGCATTTTGAATGGAGAGTTCTACCTTTCAAGCTCACTAATGCTCTAGTAGTCTTCATAGATCATATGCATTAGGTGCTGGATAGACTATTGGATTGGTACATGGTAGTGTTCTTGGATGATATCTTAATCTATAACAAGATAGAGGTAGAACATGCAAATCACGTGCAAGAACTCCTACAATGACTATGTTAGTGGAAGTTTTACTACAAGAAGTCAAAGTGTGTACATTTGCAAAAGGAAGTTACCTTCTTGGGTCATAAGATCTCACTGGAGGGGATCAAGATTGAAAAGGAGAAAATCAAAACCACTATTGAGTGGCCTACTCCAAAGGATGTTATAGAAGTATGGGCATTTAATGGATTGGTAAGTTTTTACCAATGGTTCATCCATTACTATGCTCATGTGACTGCACCATTGACCAACCTCTTGGGGAAGAACTTAAGCTTTTAGTGGACCACCAAGCACAAAAAAGCATTCCAAAAGTTGAAACATATGGTGTCTTCAAGATCCATTCTTCAACCATATAACCCTTAACTACATTGTGTGGTTGATTTCAATGCTTTTAACTTTGCAATTGGAGCTATGTTGGAGAAGGAATTCCCAAATGAGTCACATCTCATTGCCTTTGTGTCTCACCAACTAAACATTGTAGAAAGGAATTACTATACTTGAGATCAAGAACAACTAGCAATAGTATATACCACTAAGATATGGAGATAATTATCTCTTATGGAAAGAAGTGATCATGCAAATTGATCACAAACCCTTGTTGTAGACATTACATTTGGAACACATGAAGAGTTTATGTCATCAATGTGAGGGACAATTACAATTTTTTGACATCAATACCACTTTACAATAAGATCCATTCTTTCAAATGGTACAAGGTCATCTTGTTGCACATGACAAGGAATTTAATGCATTCTCCTTCAAAGAATGCCTTCTATTTTGGGAGAACCAAATCTATATTCTAACTAATGGTAATCATGACTTGTTTGCCTTCAAGAAGCCCATGACTTACCAATTGTTGGTGACAAGGGTGTGGATAAGACCTTGGGTACCCTCAAACACCAATGGTGGTGGCCTGACATGACATGAGATGTTTGAGAGTTTGTTTGATCTTGTAAAAGTAACCAATGGAACAAGACAAACAACCAAAAACTTAGTGGAATCCTTCAACCACTTCCCATGTCATCTACTCAATGGGAACATGTGAGCTTTGATCTCATCACATCCTTGCCCAAGACAAAGCAAGGTCACACAACAATTGTGGTGTTTGTGGATAAGTTTAGTAAGGAAATCTATTTGGCACCAACCTTTGATAATATGGATGCTCCAATATTGGCACAGATCTACTTTGACAATGTCTTTAAGTATCATGGGATGCCTTGTATACTCATCTCCAATCGTGATCCTCAATTCATTGGAAATTTTTTGCAAGAACTCTTCCAAATACTCAACACCAAGCTTGCTTTGTCCACGGCCTATTATCCTCAAATCAATAGATAAATCAAACATGAAAATTGCACCTTGGAAGATATGCTTCATGCCTTCATCAACATTCACTATACCAACTAGGATGAATGTCTTGCAATCATTGAATTTGCATACAATAATTCCAAACATGCAAGCACCGGATTTTCTCTTTTCCTTCTTAATTTTGGCCAAGACCTACTTGTTCTAGATTCCCTTCTTGCTCCTCCTCCATCTCATGTCCCTCATACTCCCACCTTCTTGACCACCATATCCCAATCCCTCCAACAAATCAAATCTCATCTCCTTGTTGCTCAGAATTGTCAAAAACAATGTATGATCGATAACCATCATCATAATCTCACCTTTCAACTTGGTGATAAGGTCATGCTCTCCTCTAGTAACCTAAAACTCCCACTTGATATCCAAGTTTGTAAACCTGCTCCTAATTGGATAAGACACTTTGATGTCACCCAAATCATTTCTCCTATTGCTTATCAACTTGTTCTTGCCTTGTCATATATGAATCCACCTTGTCTTTCATGTTTCCATCTTGAAACCTTTTCTCTTAATCCATCTTCTTTTTCCTCTTGTGTCCAACCTCCTCCTCCTCTTGTCCCTATCAATGATCATGAGGAGTATGAAGTTGATCATATCCTTATGCATTGCCATATTCAACAAGGCCGTTAACAACATACACAATACCAAGTCTTCTATAAAAGGTATCCCTTTCATGATGCCATTTGGTAACCTCTTTCTCATCTCCAAAATGCACAAAAGGCTATCCAAGAGTTCAAAGCTTTGATGGTGACGAGAACATCACCAATTAGTGGTGGGGGAATATGTAACAATATGGAACTTATCAATGAGTTAGTCAAGACAAATGAAGTAGCAAATAGGCCAAATTAGCTAAGAATATTCTAAAAGCATCTAAGAAGCTACTTGACACCTTCAAAGTATTGGGTAATGTGCATGCCAAAGAGGAAGCTTCTTGGGAAGCTTCTTGGCTAGTTTACCTTGCAAGCCAAGTAGGTGGCTTCTAGTGGGAAGCTTCTTAAGAAGCTTTTTGGTTAACTTGGCTTGCAATCCAAGCAAGTAGCTTTTAGGAAGCTTCTTGATAAGCTTCTCAAGATCCTTGTATATTTCCTTATAAATACCAAAGCCTAAGTTCATGTTAGACATTGAAAATTTTCCTCATTCAAGTATCACAAGTGATTTTGCACTCCGGTCTTCCATTCTCCTATTTCCTTCCTTGGTCTTAGTCTTTTACACCAATGGTCCTTTGTCCACATCATAAGGCATCCTTGCACCAATTTTTCACTCATGTTTTCCACTCATGGCTACATCAAGAAGGCTCTAATACCATAACAAGAAATCCATTTTCCTCTTGATGTAGTCCATTTCATTATACAATCCCAACTTATAATTTTTGAGGGGTTTGTTAAGAATTTCCCTTGCTTTATCTTACCTCAACTCAATTCCACTCTCAAGAATGTGTCCTATCATAATTGAATATTCAAAGTCCCTTAATTCACTTCTAAAGTTTCACTTTTTTAGCTCTCAAGAGTCATGGCAAAATTCTACAATCAAAGCTGCACATTTCTTACAATGTCACAGGAAATGTCAATTGTAGATAGATTAAATGCAAGAAATGAAAAAGTGAAAACATAAAAAGATTTGACTTATGGGGTGGGGTTGATCTTTTTATAGTCTTGATGTGGTGCGGTCTGTCCTTTTTATGTCATAGTGGTTGGTAAATGGTTGTGATCATCTATCACATGCACAAGCTTAGATGCAAAATGGTTGCCGGTGGTTCTTTTGTAGCGTGCATGTCATTTTTTGTGATCTTTAAATGGTAGTAGAAATTGGTAGAGTTTTATATTGTTAGAAACTCATTTTTCTCTTCTTGCTCTATAGAATTTTATGAAGTCAAGCTTCCTTGTCATAGAGTGGCTTGTTTTGTTTGGCGGTCATATTCATAAGCTCTATGATACAACAACAAAATGGGCCCAACTACAAATTGGGTTGGTGTCATTCTCATTATGTGATCTTGCAAGCCTATTTTTTTAGGCACCTTGTTCCTCCATATTGTGGAGGTATAACTCAACCAAATTGTTACTCCTTGCAAATGATACTTCTTGACACCTTAATCTTACTATTTACAAAAAAACAACCAAAAGCAACAAAACCCAAAGCACCAACAAGGAAGTGAGTCATGACAATCTCACTCAACATAGCTCATGCCAAGAAGTTGTCATGTGTGTATACATTGCTATAGAATATACATTGTTGTCAACATCATATACTATAGAAGCACAACTCACACATAAGTCATACATGAATTCTAAGGTGCCACAATCACCTCCTAGTTGGTGGTTAGGTCTCTCTAACTCCATATAGCCATCTACTCTAAGTATGTGGTATGCCCTATGGTGAGCAAAGATCAAGAGATTGGGTGCTATCAAGCCCCATCATCAGTTGCCTATCTAAAATTTGTACCACATGAAGGAAGAACTAGCTATAGGTCAAGTACATCTAGGACATAACCACTATCCTTGAGGAATCACCATGAAGGGAGGAGTCAAACATGCCATATGCCATCCTCTTGAACAGTTATCACACACCAACATAGTAGTAGCTCCACCTGAATAGCCGTATAACATACATTGCAAGCTTGCACGTACAAGTGTTGAGCTTGGGTCCATAGTGCCATCAATGTTTAGGAGGTGGTGTGGTGCACAATTGTGCACATGATCCTTTCAAACAACACCATCATGTCCTTTCAACACAAGGACTCTAGAAGGAAAAACCTTACACACACTCAAGATAGTGGAGCCTATAGTAACATCAAGTGTTGTTGGTGTTGTTTGTTATAAGATATACATAGTCAATTGGATGAAATCAAGGATCTATAACCTCCTCTATGAATAATAGAGTAGCATAAGGTATCCTTATGCTGAGCAATTGCCATGTTCTCAAAGGCCATTGGCATCACTCTCCAAAAGATTTGTGTTGAGAACATACGCTCACCCATACATTTGGATGATCCAAATGTATGGGTGAGCATCTCAATGAATAGTTTTAGGTAAATCTAGATCTCATCCACAAAGTAAAAAATAAGGAGAGAAGGATGCTAAGATCTCCTTTGGTACTAAATTATCCTCTATATGGGCATCACTCTCCAATAAGTCACCAAACCAAGTAACAAAACTACTGAATGCTTAAACTTATGCATGGTCTTTTATTGTAGTGATCCAAGACTACCACTACTGAAGCATATTAGTAAGTGACATACCCATCCCTCACTTAACTGCCAACTTGGTCTATAGGAGGCTATCTCCTCCCAATACTCAATATTGAAACCCATGGAGTATAACACTACTCCACCAACTAGCATATCATATGACTCTACTATTATTGCAATGGCCTAAGCTCTCATCACAAAGCTATCAATTGGATAACTACGCTGATTGTGGACAATGAGCTCTCCACATGTGATGTACTATGTAGAACTACCTCCTAGAGATGTTTGGATCTAAACACCCTAAAGGAAGAAGCCTAAGGGATAGAAGAAATTCTACAAAAGATAATAATTTTCAAAAGGAAAAGAAAGACAAAGGGTTTACCTTGGAAATGGAAACTTTTTGAAAGATGAAGTAAAAATTGGAATTAATGAAGGAAGAGTCAAAAGGGAACATATTATTTTTGGTGGAAGGTGAAAAATTAGCATCCTCGATGATAATGGGCTTAGGGAATATTTTAAATTTTTTTCAAAAGGTTGGATGCAGCACCGGGACTTCCCGGGAGGTCACCCATCCCAGTACTATTCCGGCCCAAGGGTGCTTAACTGCAGAGTTCTGATGGGATCTGGTGTAGTAGCCCTGGTATGACCGCATCACGTCAAGGGAGTACAGAAAAAGTGACTTAGAGTGTTCAGGGCCCCTCTTGGAGCCAGCCGTTTAGTAAAAAATTCCCCAGGCAAAAATGTTCAGTCGGGACATGTCCTGAGCGCCGGGGGCTGAGAAACGCAAAACAGTCAAGACCTTTTTGGTGCCTGGCGCTCAGAAGCACAAAACAGTCAAGACCTTTTGGCACCGGGCGCTGAGTCTCAGCCGCGAGCCTAGCCTGGACAACCACGCATGCCCAAACGCGGCTTCAGTCAAGACCTTTTTTGGCGCTGCGCCAAATTTGCGAGATGGCGCAGCTTTCAGTCAAGGCCTTTTTGGCCGGATCCGAGCGCGGATGAGCTTGGAACCCAAGTTCGCGCTTGAGTAGTCAAGACCTTTTTATTTTTCCCATGTCTCGCCCGAGGAAGTAGCACAAGAGCACAACTTCAAGTGGAGCGCTCTTTTGCCCAAATGGATCACGGTTCCAAGACCCAAACTGTAATACCAAGGGTTAGCCATATGATCTAGATGTGAAATTTGGTTTGGTAACATCTAGAATCATGTTATACATGATGGTCAAAATAGATCAGATAGAAGTATCACCAAAAGAGTACTTCTACCAATAGGGCAGAAACTGAAATAGACTTGAGAACCTTAGAACTAATAGCTAGACATATGATTTAAAGGTGAGAATTGGTTTGGTAACATCTGGAAGGATGTTACACATGATGGACTAAACAGATCAGAAAGAGGTATCACCAAAAGGGGACTTCTACTAATAGAGTAGGAACCGAAATATGCCTAAAATCTTTGAAGGCAATTTCGGAGGCCTAAACGGATGAATTAGGCCTCAAAAATGTGCAGATTCCCCCCCCCCCCAAATGAAGGAAAGGCTAGCCTTCCCTCCCCCTGCTTTGTCTCGTCGAGAGCTTTCCAACGGTACCTTACGTGATTCTGAGATTCCTACAGGAAGATTCCCTAAAAGATTCCCTCCAGTCAAAGCTTGTTTGACCAACCAGATAGGACCTAGACCAGACAGGTCACCCATCCAAGTAAGTAATCCAAGGGTGGAGCTTGCTGACATGTCACCTATCTGTGTCCCTAATCCTATGGTGGAGCTTCCTTGGAGGAGATCCTCTTTGTCTATATAATAAAGAGAAGGTGCTCCTTTGGGGCATCGAATGTTTGAGTGTGCAATCTGTGTTTTCTCTCTTCTCTTGTCCTCGGAGTATTACAATGGTATCAGAGCGAGTGTTCTAGTCCAAGAGAGTGGATCACCTCTCTTGGAATAGCACAAACTACTGAAACTGAGTAATGTGAGGTGGAGAACATAGAGTAATCGCTAGACTTAGGAAGGACTTTAGAGAGCGGATGGGATGGATGCGCCGGGGGGGGGGACAATTTCCTGCACCTAGCTTTCTATTCTCAAACCCATTCCACATCAAGGTTATGTACATCCAGCGTGAGCAGATGAGGGTATCGTTAGTTTATCACTTTGGTGCGGAATTCATGGACAGAGTGATGAACTCACCAAACCCGATGATTCTACCTGTGGTGATATATGACAGAGAGTGGGATTTGATGATCTACATTCTATTATGATAAAATGGATATGAATGTCCCAAATCCTCTCCCTTTCAACACTCAAGTAGAAATCCGTTATGTAGTGAGGCCGAAAGTGATGTTTAGAGATTTTGTGGTTAGGAATTTTGGTGAGGAGTATTATGAATGAGTGATAGCTTTTGAGGTCCCAATGGTAGTTCCGATAGTTTGTGCGCCTTCCAGAGTGATTATATTGACTCTGTATTGAAGTAGACGTTAGCAATTGGATGTTGCAGGAACCATGGATCCGCAGTTGCAAGAGCTGGTGCAAGTAATGCAAGGGATGTTGAATGAATTTCAAGAGATTAAGATGACCATAGAGACATTACAAAGTCAAGTGCAGATCGTGAGGAACGATCAAGCCATGCAAGGAGTAGAGCCACCTCAAAACCCTGTACTTGCGACTGAAGTGCTTGGAGAGGCACCTGTGCCTACAAACCCTATCAACGGGGAAGCCATATTGCTACTCCGGATGAAGAAGACCTGCAACATCGAGCCTTACAAGGAGCAACGTACGATGGGAGTAGTGGAAAATTGGATCTCGAGAATGAATCGATATTTCCGATTGTTCTCAATAGAGATCATTGAGCATGCTGCAAGCGTGTTTGCATGGGGTACTTGACGGATAAAGCCCTCACATGGTATGATGCTTGGGAATGATCCATGCTAGCAGAGAGGAGGGAGGTCACATGGACAGCAATGCAAGAAGGATTGTTGAAGAATTTCCAATCGGTGCATTCTGTGCAGATGGCTCGAACCCGACTATGGGGATTGAGACAGAAGAATAGCATACAAGAGTATGTGGAGGCGTTTCTGGATCTACAAGTTGCAATTACCGACATGAGTCCAGCAGAGGCTCTCGACAATTTCAAATGAGGATTGAAAGAGCAGATTCGCCAAGAAGTCATGGTGCAAAACCCTCGCACGGTATTTGAAGCCATTGCTTGTGCGCAAATAATAGCAAGAGCATTAGGTGGAGGTGAAGGAGTAGTTCCGCCTCAACATTATCGCGTAGAAATGCCACACATGGGTAGACCAATACCAATGGAATTGGGCAACCTTCAATTCCGAGATCAAGGAGCACGACCACTTTAAGGAGAGCGGGGACGGGTAGAAGAACAAAGAGATGGAGTCCCACAAGGAGAAGAGACTTGAGGAGAACAATGCCGTTGTTACAATTGTGGCCGTATTGGGCATATATCTACCAATTGTCGCACTCGTGTCCCTAGAGGCCCTCGGCCTTCGTATAGGCAATCTTTGAACAACATGGAGAGGCACATTGAAGAGGAGGAGGTGGAAACCACTTCGGAAAACAAAGATCGCCAATAAATGTACCTCGCGGCCTTACTGGCTCAATACGGAAGCAAAGAAGCGAGGGAAGGAAGAAGAATAATGCGCAAAGAGCCCGAAAGGCAACCTCTCAACTGATTGTTGTGAATGGAATCCTAGAAGGTAATCAAGTGAGAGTATTAATAGATCCAGGAGCAATAGAGAATTTCTTATCTCGCTTTGTCGCAATAAGATTGGGAATGGATCTAGAGAGAGATGGAAGTGAAGAAGTAGAGTTACCAAATGGGCAAACAGAGAGGATTGAATCATTACCTAGACAGGTAACCCTCTCTGTAGGAGAATATTAGGAAGCAATTGAGTGGCGAGTGATACAGTTAGCCCGTTATGATGCAATTTTAGGCATGCCATGGATGGAGCAGTACAACCCAATGGTAGATTGGAGGAAGAAAGTAGTGAGAACCCACCAATGGTCAATCATTGGGGTTAAAGAAAAATCACACATGCAGAAATTGCCTCTATATGTCGTAGGGACAACAACTGTCTGTAAGACCGATAGATGTTTTATGGGTCTAATAAGAGAAGTCCAGAGTGCACAACTTGATGGACAAATTCTTGAGAAATTGAAGGATGTGGTGGATGAGTTTCAAGATGTCTTTCCCAATGATCTACCCTCAAGATTACCACCTAAAAGGCGAGTAGATCACAAAATAGAGACACTCCCGGGGAAGACACCTCCTTGTAAGGCCCCATATCGCCTATCACCTCATGAGTTGGAGGAGTGTAAGACTCAAATTGAGGAAATGCTACAGAAAGGGTTCATCCAACCTAGCGTATCACCATATGGGGCCCCTGTCTTGTTTGTGAAGAAGAAAGATGGTACAATGCGCATGTGCATTGACTATTGGGGTCTCAATCAGCAAACAGTGAAGAACAAATACCCCTTACCTCGCATGGATGACTTGTTTGATCAACTCCATGGAGCGAGATACTTCACCAAACTGGACTTGCGGAGCGGTTACAATCAAATCCAAATTGCAGAGGAGGATTTGTACAAAACTGCCTTTCGAACCAAGTATGGCCACTTTGAGTATCTTGTGATGCCTTTTGGCCTCACCAATGCGCCTGCCACTTTCATGAGTCTAATGAATGACATATTTCGTCCATACTTGGATAAGTCTGTTATTGTCTTCTTGGATGATATCTTAGTATATAGTAGCACGATGACAGAACACAAACAACATCTACGAGAGGTCCTCCAGATTCTAAGACAGAATCAATTGTACGCCAAAAACTCAAAGTGTGAGTTTGGCAAGTCTGAAGTAGACTACTTAGGGCATAGAGGAAGTGCAGAGGGCATTCAAGTATTGACAGATAAAATAGAGGTCATTCAAAAATGGAGTGCCCCAGAAGATCAGACTCAACTTAAGAGCTTCTTGGGGTTGACGGGATTCTATCGTAGATTTGTCAAGGACTTCTCCAAGGTTGCACAACCTTAACGGCACTACTTGGCAAGGGGAAGAAGTGGACATGGGGAACTACACAAGAGTTGGCCTTTCAAGAATTGAAGGCCGCCTTGCTACATGCACCAATCTTGAAGTGGTATGACCCAAAATGTCCAATCAAGTTGGCTACAGATGCATCAGGCGTAGCAGTCCTATAACAAGAGTGGCAAGACGGATGGCATCCAATTGCATATTTCTCTCAAAAATTGTTACCAGCAGAGCGCAACTACCACACCATAGAACGAGAAGAGCTGGCCATCATTCTAGCAACCAAGCATTGGAAGGACTACCTGGGCGAGAAGGCATTTGTAGTAGAGACAGACCACAAACCTCTAGTCTACCTCAAGATGCAAAAGGATCTATCTCGTTGCCAAATTCGGTGGGCAGAGTGGCGACAACGCTTCAACATGACAATCACCTACGTGGAAGGTAAGAAGCAACTTGTAATGCATTCACCCGCATGCCAATGGCCAACAACTTGGTGGCAGAGGTTAAGATTAACCCTGAATTCTGGCAAGAGATTCTAGCTGCTACAAAAACTGATCCACAGATTGTCGAAGCACAATCGTCCAAAGGCGTCACCAACACCCAAGGACTCACCTTTCGGGATGGCAGATTATGGATCCCAAATGTCCCAGAATTACGCACCACCATTCTAGCGGAATGTCATGATTTGGCCATTGCAGCTCATTCCGGAGTGGACAAGACCTTGGATGCAGTCAAGCGCCATTACTATTGGCCCAAGATGAGCAATGACGTGATGGACTATGTGCGTAGCTGCCTACTTTGTCAACAGAACAAAGCTTCTAATCAAGCTCCTGCAGGGCTCCTTCAACCTCTCCCCACTCCTACCCAACGTTGGGAACAAGTGAGTATGGATCTCGTCTGTGAATTACCCAAGACCACCTCAGGGTTCGACTCCATTGTGGTCTTTGTGGACCGGCTCAGCAAAATGATTCATGTATGCCCTACCACCAAGGAGGTGACCGCTCCACAACTAGCTCAGCTATACTTAGATGCAATCTTTGCTCACCATGGCTTGTCTAGAGTACTCATCACCGATAGAGGTACCCAATTCACCAGTTTGTTTTGGTGAACACTCTTTGGTTTCTTCAAAACCAAGTTGGTCATGTCCACAACTTACCACCCACAAACAGATGGCCAAACAGAGCGGGCAAATCGCACAATTGAAGACATGTTACGCGGCTTCACCTTAGAAGAGCAAGAGAGGTGGGACACCCTATTACCGTTGGTGGAATTTGCTTACAACAATTCAGTGAATGCGTCCACTCAGGTCACTCCGTTCTTCCTCATGTATGGTGAGCATCCCTTCACACCTTCTAGCTTGATGAAGATCCGTCCAGTGACTACCAAGGTTGATGCAGTCAACACATTTGTTTCTAGAATCCAACAAGGTGTGGAGAGCGCTAAGCACAGGTTACAGATTGCGCAAAATTGACAAAAGCAGTATGCTGATGCACACCGAAGGCACATGGAGTTCAATGTTGGGGATCAAGTGTGGCTATCGACAACCAACCTCACATTAGTTGGATCTCGTAAGCTCAGACCTCGTTTTATTGGGCCTTTCTCGATTCTTTGTCGCATCGGCGCTGTGGCCTATCACCTTGAGCTACCACCACACATGAAGATCCATCCAGTGTTCCATGTCTCCCTACTAGCAGATATGCTCCCCAATCAGGCCAAGGTCCTTCCACACAAGACATTCGACCTTGTCCGACACTCATTGATGGCTTAGAGGAATATGAAGTGGAGCGGATTCTCCAAAAGTGCATGCGTGGTACTCGCCATCCGCGGGTGGAATATCTAGTAAAATGGAAAGGTTACCCCCTCTATGAAGCAACCTGGGAACCCGCTGCCAATTTGGCACATGCACCGGTGTTGGTGCAAGCATTTGAGCAACAATTGCACAACGAGGACGTTGCGTCTTAAAAGGAGGGAGGTCTATAATACCAAGGGTTAGCCATATGATCTAGATGTGAAATTTGGTTTGGTGACATCTAGAATCATGTTATACATGATGGTCAAAATAGATTAGATAGAAGTATCACCAAAAGAGTACTTCTACTAATAGGGCAGAAACCGAAATAGACTTGAGAACCTTAGAACTAATAGCTAG
The DNA here is from genome assembly GCA_948567375.1 of Lunularia cruciata. Lineage (NCBI taxonomy): Eukaryota > Viridiplantae > Streptophyta > Marchantiopsida > Lunulariales > Lunulariaceae > Lunularia > Lunularia cruciata. Next base: position 54,683,214 of record OX419756.1, on the reverse strand, counting down.
ACATATGATTTAAATGTGAGAATTGGTTTGGTAACATCTGGAAGGATGTTACACATGATGGACTAAATAGATCAGAAAGAGGTATCACCAAAGGGGGACTTCTACTAATAGAGTAGGAACCGAAATATGCCTAAAATCTTTGAAGGCAATTTCGGAGGCCTAAACGGATGAATTAGGCCTCAAAAATGTGCAGATTCCCCCCCCCCCCAAATGAAGGAAAGGCTAGCCTTCCATCCCCTTGCTTTGTCTCATCGAGAGCTTTCCAATGGTACCTTACGTGATTCTGAGATTCCTCCAGGAAGATTCCCTAAAAGATTCCCTCCAGTCAAAGCTTGTTTGACCAACCAGATAGGACCTAGACCAGACAGGTCACCCATCCAAGTAAGTAATCCAAGGGTGGAGCTTGCTGACATGTCACCTATCTGTGTCCCTAATCCTATGGTGGAGCTTCCTTGGAGGAGATCCTCTTTGTCTATATAATAAAGAGAAGGTGCTCCTTTGGGGCATCGAATGTTTGAGTGTGCAATCTGTGTTTTCTCTCTTCTCTTGTCCTCGAAGTATTACACAAACCCAGCCTAGCGCCTAGGCCAGTCAAGACCTTTAGTCGTGGCGCAGGACTTGTCCCACCTTGGCGCCAACTCCAGTCAAGACCTTTTTTGTCTCGGGACCCAGGCGGCACCGGATGGAGTCAAGACCTTTTGGTGGCGCCAACTTCAGTCAAGGCCTTTTGCACTGGCGCCGGATTTAGTCAAGACCTTTAGTCGTGGCGCAGGACTTGTCTCACCTTGGCGCCAGCTCCAGTCCAGGCCTTTTGTCCAAAACCCAAGTGGTGCCCGATTCAGTCAAGACCTTTTGTCCGGGTTCCAGCCGCGTTTGAGGCCACGTCTGGGTCTGGTGCCCAATTTAGTCAAGACCTTTTGTCTCAAGTTATGGCGCGTCTTGGGCCATGTTTGGTGTCCGGCGCCCGACTTGAGTCCAGGCCTTGAGTCCCAACTCCAATCAAGACCCTTTGTCCAGATTCCAGCCGTGTTTGAGGCCACGTCTGGGTTCGGCGCCCAATTTAGTCAAGACCTTTTTGTGGCGCAAGACTTGTCTCACCTTGGCACCAGCTCCAGTCTAGGCCTTTTGTCCAAAACCCAAGCAGCACCCGATTCAGTCAAGACCTTTTGTTTGGGTTCCAGCCGCGTTTGAGGCCACGTCTGCGTCCGGCGCCCGATTTAATCGAGACCTTTTGTCTCGAGTTTGGGCGCGTCTTGGGCCATGTTTGGTGTCCGGCGCCCAACTTGAGTCCAGGTCTTGAGTCCCAACTCCAGTCAGGACCTTTTGTCCGGATTCCAGCCGCGTTTGAGGCCATGTCTGGGTCCGGCGCCGATTTAGTCAAGACCTTTTGTCCCGAGGTCTGGCGCGTTTTGGGCCATGTTCAGGGTCCGGCACCTGATTTAGTCAAGACCTTTTGTCCCAAGTTCAGGCGCATTTCATCCAAACATCCAAACAATCCAAACCCTCCATATTGGTCTTTTGTAGCTCTAGACCAACAATAACATCCTTCCTCAAGATAAGAGGTTTCATATTAGAGTCTAATAAGATCCTTTGTGGTGTATAGACCTTCCTTAAAGGTCTCACCAAACGGAAAACCCCCCTTTGGTTATCCAAAGGGAGATATCCAAACAACTCTAGGTGTGAACAGAGCTTGTTCAAAGGCAGGTTTAGTTGGTAACTCTTCCAACCTAACTATTATTGCCTACCATAAACCATTGGTCATTGAGTGGATACCATGCTCCTCAACCAAGTCAACTCCACTATCAACTATCATTGCTCTAGAGGTAAGAACTACATTATCCCTACTCTCACAAAGTGTTGCAACCAACTAGAATACTAGACTTGGATCAAGTCCCAAGGTAAATATATTGTTGGTTGAGAACAAAGTGAAGCACATAATCAACTAAGCCGTTCCAAACATTGTGCTAGACTTGATCTGTATAGTAGCAAATGGATGACTAGCATCTAGTCTATCATGCACTCCATCAACAACTACCACACCTACATTAGGACATCTAAGAGCCTTGTGTGTCATATGTAGTGCCTAAGTGTAATACTCCGAGGACAAGAGAAGAGAGAAGACACAGATTACACACTCAACATTTGGTGTCCCAAAGGAGCACCTTCTCTTTATTATATAGACAAAGAGGATCTCCTCCAAGGAAGCTCCACCATAGGATTAGGCACACAGATAGGTGACATGTTAGCAAGCTCCACCCTTGGATTACTTACTTGGATGGGTGACATGTCGGTCTAGGTCCTTTCTAGTTGGTCAAACAAGCTTTGACCAGAGGGAATCTTTTAGGGAATCTTCATATAGGAGTCTCAGAATCACATAAGGTACCATTGGAAAGCTCTCAACGAGACAAACCAGGTGGGGAGTGAAGGCCATCCTTTTCTTTGTTGGGGGGAATCTGCACATTTTTTAGGCCTAATTCATTCGTTTAGGCCTCCGAAGTTGCCTTCAAAGACTTTAGGCATATTTTGGTTCCTACTCTATTAGTAGAAGTCCCCTTTTGGTGATACCTCTTTCTGATCTGTTTAGTCCATCATGTGTAACATCCTTCCAGATGTTACCAAACCAATTCTCACCTTTAAATCATATGTCTAGCTATTGGTTCTAAGGTTCTCAAGTCTATTTTGGTTTCTGCTTTATTAGTAGAAGTACTCTTTTGGTGATACTTCTATATGATCTATTTTGACCATCATGTATAACATCATTCTAGATGTTACCAAACCAAATTTCACATCTAGATCATATGGCTAGCTTGTGGTATTACACTAAGAGAGTGTGAAAGACTGGGGGAGTCTGACTTGTCTACTAGTCTCTCCTCTTTGTGGGTCCAACTCCATCGATGCTCCTCTAGGCTTTGGAACAAGTATTGCACTTCTAGTCATTATGATAGATGTATCTACTTGTGCTACTCTACACATGAAGTCCAAGATGTCTCTATCCCTAGCATAAGAAGCCTCAGCACCCAAATTTGATCTCCTCTGAGCTATGGCCATGCTAGCCAATCTCTACTCCAACTACTCAATCTAAGTAGCCATGGTTGTATCAGAAGCAAGAGTAAGTATTACATCCCTACCAAGTGTGGATCCTCTACCACCACCTCTACCACCTCATCCACCATGACCTAGAGCTCTTCCTCTACCACTTGCTATAGTAGCCCTACCACTCCATACCTCTCGATGAAAGTCAAAGCATTGGTCACTAGTCTGACCAAATCTATGGCAATGGTCACACTCTCTTTATGCTAGTTGAGATGCACCAGAGGTATCATGTCCATTTCCATGAGTGCACTCTCTTTTCTGGTAAGGTCCACCACAAGTCCAACAAGCAACAACACCACTCTCTACTTCTAACGTAAAAATGAAGGTAAGGGTCTCAACTAGACTACACCCTCCACTCGCTCCATAAGATTTGGGTTGTCCACTCTATCCTCAAAAGCCAACATGGAATGGTGCATTTTGCTACACTCTAAAAGAAGTAACAACTAATTATGAGATTTCCCTACCAAATCCAAATATCAACACTTTGTCCTCCACCATGTTTGAGCTCAATGTGCTCAACCAAACTGAAAACCACTACCAAAGTAGGTGAAGTAGCCTATAATAACATCATGCACTCTATGTCACAATTCTCTATCCAAGATCCCATACCAAACTAGATTGTTTAGGCCTTAGGAACTCCTTGAGTGAAACTGATCAACCATCTCATACAAGTGTATGCCTTGTGTAGTCTCTCTGAAGCCTTTTGTTGGAACTCCTACAAGTTGTTTAGCTTATCAATCAACACTCCTTAGTAGTTTTGCCTCAAGCATTGGAATAATTCCACCATGGGATTAAACCCCAATACTTCACCACCTCCTATAGTGATACCTCCACTCATAGTAGCACCATCTCCAACTAGTGCACCTTCACTAGATCCACCAATGCTACTAGAGCTAGGACTTGTGGGTACCAATCTACCCCTAACAACTGAGCTCAAAATGATAAAGAGGTAGTTTGGAGACCAATAATATCTCCATAGCTCAATCTCCTCCAAGTGAGCTCACTTGAATTCATAATAGTCATCCATCATTGGACTCCCAAAGTGCTAAAACAACCCCTTCTATGCCATGAAAGGTGTTAAAAAAGTAAGGTTTTACATCCACTATAGATCACACCAATTATCAAACTCCTAATTGAAGTCATTCAACTCAATGGTACCCATTATAGTAGAGTAGCACTTGGGGCCTTTGGAAGCTCCATAAATCTTGTTCATGTTTCACAACAATGGTGCAAACACACCAAGTGCACTCTCAACCAAATCAACTCTTGTATCAAACTCTAAATCAGAGTCAATCTCCTCCCTCACTAAGACATGAGATATAGGTTGATATCGAGTGCAATTCCATGTTAACCTACTATGTACTATAGTGTTATCTACTCTAAAATCCCCAAAGAGTTCCATTGTGAAAATTTAACTCAAACCACAACCACAACCATAACCATCACACGTACCTCACTAAGGATCACTACCAAGTACTAACACCAAGTTCCACCACCAATTGACCCACTAATGTAGCTCTAATTATGACAACTACACTAAGGGAAAGGATGACCTATAACCTACCATCATAACAGACTCCCATAGTTTGCATGTCATCACTTCTTGTCTCATTGGAGAGAAACACAAGTAGTGTGATTGGTCATCACTACCAAGGGTATACTAGAGCACTAACACTCTAAAGTCAAGGCACCTCACATAAACATGGTGCACAAATAGGAAGCAAAGAATGGAGGGGGTTCAATCACAAGAAGCACTAGCAAAACCTTCCATCTCATAAATCAACACCGTATTGACTTTATCATCATTTGGCATTTGACATAATAGGAGTGTCTACCTACTCCTAAGATACCATGATCACCAAGGATGGGATCAAATTGCCTCTCTTAGCCAAAGTTACATGTGTATAGGTATCAATCAACCAATCACAAGGATAACAAATGAAGGTGGACCAATTGGCTAGGGCATTAGTCTAAGAACCAAAGATATGGGTTTCACCTTTCAAGATTATTGTGCATAATCTTGAAAAGTGAGAAAATTTTGCCAAATGGTAACCAAAAACTCATCTAAACTAGCTAGCTTCATGCCATCAAGTTGGGCCTTCATAGCCTCTCTAGCTTACAACCCTATGCCTCTAAAAGCCAAAAGAGGCCTTTCTTCTTGCCAATTCAAACCCTCTCCAAATCTGGTCAATCGTCACCAACTCAAGCATTAGATAGGGCAATTTGTGCAACTCCTCCAACTCCTTGTAAACTCCACCAATCTGATGCACCTTTGTTATAGTTGGTTGATCGCCAAATCTCTCTCTCTCATCTAACTCTCAACTCAAGCCAAATTGGAAGGATGGAGATCTCTAAATCTCTAATTTGAGTGGATGGATTTCCAAATCCACCTTCAATTTTGCACTTTGAACTCAATTTGCATCAAATCAACCTTATTCATTTCCTATGCTCAAATTGGACGCACCGTATCTCAAATTGACTCAATTTCTAAAAATTTGGCTAATGCTTCCACACATTGTTTGCCCCATTGCCAAATTTTCATCAACTTATATAGGACTTCCGCACACAATCACTCTCAAAGAAGTTTAGGACTATGATTGAAGTACCAATGATCCACTAGGCTTGGAGATACCACCAACATCCTTAGTTCTTGCACCCAATTCCACCTTGACTCCTACTTCTTTGATATAATCAATTTATTCTTCACCTCAACTCACACTCAAATCATATACGTACTTGATCCATCACTCAATAATCTACTAACAATTGAGAATTGATTACAATCAAGCCACACCTAGTCTAGCTAAGAGATTCCATGTGATGCTCATCAATCTCTATCCACCATAACCAAGAACTCAAAGGTTCAACATCAAGCTCAACATCTCCAACTCTAATGGCATCATTAACGGCATATCCGACGGTGCAAATAGTGTAAGTGACGATGGATCCCACCATGCAATAAATAGTTCTAACATAAAATCAGACTACCAACAATTAGTCCATGATTAATTACTAACATATCTATGACTACCAACACGACCACTCCAACGTCCAAGCAACCTAGCTTTGGCACTACAAATATCATGACAACGTTAATTGTGAATCTATCCTTCAAAGAAGAGCTCATATCCATCAAGAAGTACAAGATTTTATTTGTGATCATCACCCTAACTTTAGACTCAAAGCCTCACCATCAATAACTAAATCTCTTTGGAAAATTATGATTTTGCAACCTCAAGTGACTCAAATCCATCCTCAAGAAGAACCCTAACTATAGCTAGATTGTGTAGCATGTGGACTATCTTGACATATCATGGACTCATGTCCCCCTAGTGAGCATCAAGGTGAATCAATCATTTTCTTGCATGTAGAACCTCATATTTAACAACACTAATTACCTCCATCATTGAGTCATCTTTAATACTTGAGGATTGATTTGAGTCACTCAACTTATGCTTTTTAGTCTTTTAAAATCTGCAAAAAATCCACTTTTTGCCATTTTATATTTTGATCAATAGTAGTCCCTAATGATGAGTATCTACTCTTCATTTCTTTATATATTGTTAAATTCTTACATATTAAAGTCACTAATTACTATAAAAACAAAAATTGTTAAGCAAAAAGTCATGGAAAGTCAAAATTTTAAAAATATTCACTCATAAAAAGAAATCTTCATGAGTGTAGAGTCTTATCTTGACCCAAAAATTAAGTAAAGTATACCTTCATTCCTTCTTAACTTTTTGGGGTGAATTTTTCTATGGTCGAATATAGCCTATAGGCTATATATCCAAAAAGTATTATGAATTTAAATGTTTTTTTAATACCAAGAGCTAGTCATATGATCTAGATGTGAAATTTGGTTTGGTGACATCTAGAATGATTTTATACATGATGTCAAAAATAGATCAGATAGAAATATCACCAAAAGAGTACTTCTACTAATAGAGCAGAAACCAAAATAGACTTGAGAACCTTCGAACCAATAGCTAGACATATGATTTAAAGGTGAGAATTGGTTTGGTAACATTTGCAAAGATGTTACACATGATGGATAAACAGATCAGAAAGAGGTATCACCAAAAGGGGACTTCTACTAATAGAGTAGGAACCAAAATATGCCTGAAATCTTTGAAGGCAATTTCGGAGGCCTAAACGGATGAATTAGGCCTCAAAAATGTGCAAATTCCCTTCCAATAGGGGGAAGGATGGCCTTCCTTCCCCCTTGGTTTGTCTCGATGAGAGCTTTCCAATGGTACCTTACGTGATTCTGAGACTCCTACAAGAAGATTCCCTCCGGTCAAAGCTTGTTTGACCAACCAGAAAGGACTTAGACCAACATGTCACCCATCCAAGTAAGTAATCCAAGGGTGGAGCTTGCTGACATGTCACCTATCTGTGTGCCTAATCCTATGGTGGAGCTTCCTTGGAGGAGATCCTCTTTGTCTATATAATAAAGAGAAGGTGCTCCTTTGGAGCACGGAATGTTGGGTGTGTAATTTGTGTTTCTCTCTCTTCTCTTGTCCTTGGAGTATTACATTTTTTCTCTTTCCTCAATGTTACATATTTAGGAATAATATCAAGTCAATATGCTAAAATCCAAATTATTGGTGCTTATATTTGTAAACTACTCAATAGAGTACCAACACCATATTTGCCATGGCTAAAGTTAGCTAATTATGGCTAAGTTAGAATTTTAGTTAAACTCTATAATAAGAAAATATCTACCACTACTCATAGTACCAAATTAAATATCCAAACATAATACATGCACCCATAGATGATATCCAATCATTTATATTATTGACTAAAGATGGGTCTACAAGAAGACAAATTGAGTAAATTGTACTTAGTTAAACACCTTTGAATCAACACAAATAATTAATGATATCCTAGAGAGAATGGTTTAAATCAAGATGAACTTAATAAAACTTTAGCAAAGGTTTTAGTGAGATTTTTGTCATGACTCAAATAACAACTATTGGATTTATGATATATATGACACCCATTTATACACTTTCCTCGTATAATTAGAGTAATTTTTTTCTCTATAGAATAATGTGAAAATTTTAATTATGATGCTTTGGGATAGAGTGTGAATTTTGGGATAGAGTGTGAATGGTTAGATATTTAAAGTAAAGAAAAATTTCATGTCTTGTGTTATTTTCTTAAAAGAGTATTAGAGTTGATGAGTGCATAGAAGAGCAATAGTTTAAGCTAAACTGCCTTTTTTAATAGATTATTTACTTCCATATTATATAAAGGACTAAAGGAGAAGTGATGTGAAGAAAAAATTTTTTTTGAATCAACTAAAGTGTAGATTGCAAGGATATCAAGGTGATATTTTCATCTCATATTTCTTGTTCTATTTTTTACTCTTGTAAGAGTTTATACTTTATATATTATTCATAATTTTATGAAATTTTCCACCATTAATTCAATTTTTTTTATCAGCATTCATAAGGTAATTATACTACATTTATTATATTCTTACAAATTCATATAACTAGCAAAAACATAGACATGGACTTCAACATAGCCATATGAAGTAGCATGCAAATGAAAATGTGTATGAATAAGAGTCTTAAGAGATTAGTCATTTCCTACAAGAAGTAGAGAGTTTAGGCACCAACCAGTTTCCCTACAACAATAGGTTGTACCTAGGTTTGGTCCACTTTTCTATATCTTTGTTACTCACTTGTGAGTGTGGCTCTACACTAGATGTAATAGTGGTCTATATGACATAATGTCCTTATGGAGGACAAAGGATAACTACCCATGATGCCACCATGAATAAATTGTTTGCTATGGCATAAGAGAGTGGATACATTGCTTAGAGGGAGTGTTCATATTCTTTGCATACAACATATTCCAGAGCAAACTTATACTTGGTCCAAGATGATCAAGTAACAACGGTGGATGTTATGGTTATAGATCTTATGCGTGATGTAGTTTTGGAAGGAGTGATTGCTCATCCTCATGGATGGACGGCAAGCGGAGCAACAACATGTAAGGTCTCCAAGTATAGGGGTATGCGGCAAGGTCACCTCTTTTTTGCTCTAGCCTTGGAGTTATATGGAGTGATGGACACAACATTTGACATATTTATCAAGGAGTCTGCAAGAGCTTATCATATTAGATGCCAAAGGTACCACTCTCACTCTCACTCTCATACTTTGTAGCATATTTTAGACAGCGTGTGTACATTACTCTACAAAGAGCATTTACTGGTGCAATCCAAAGAAGAGCAATCCCTATAGGTGATGCTTATTTGGATGCTCTAGTAGTTTGCATACCTTATAACTTGCATAGCTCATATACCTTAAGTACGGTGGGGCAAATTTCTCATGTAGATACTATTGAGCCTAGTCCTATTTTACCTCTTTTGTCTCTCCTTTGTATGACTTGATGAGGCCTTCCCATCCTTCATGTATTCTCTATGGTAACCTTTTATTCAAGAAGTAGAGAGTAGCATGAAAATGGGTATAAATAATAGTACAAGAGATCAAGCATAACATACCAAAGGTAAACTAGATGGGAGAATTGAAATGTGTACAAATAAGTATCCTTTATGGGTTTTGAGAATTAAAAAGTGTAATTAGTTATACCACTATTAGGTTTGAGTTTGTCATGTTTGTCGATAACATTGCACTAACATGTGTAACACTACACTTTGGAGCTCTCCTTTGTAAGAGAAATTTGACTTTATTAGATAAAGGTTGAATTAGCCATGTTTCATAGTCATAGTCATTTTTCAATATGAATATTTATAAGTATAGTAATCAATACCTATTATTTAGTATCTATGAAAAAACTACTAGCAAATAAACCTTTTGAGATCTATAAATTTAAATGAATTTTCATTCAAATAAAAACAATTTATAACTATAAAATTATATGTCTAAGTCATAGATGGAAAATTATGTAACATTCTTGACAAGATGGATTGTATATAAGAGGATTCACTTATATGTAGGGTTTATGAATGAGCGCTTTAAAATATAAATATAATAGTAGAAGGATCTCTAGAATTGAGCTATCTATAATATTGAGATAAGTTGATAATTGTTGGTGAAGATTTAGTAGAAATGTTGCATATGTTATAACATGAGATCAAATCGATAGCTATTTTAGCAAATTTAAAAAGATATTCTTTTTTTATCTCATATCAAATTGAAACTTTGCAAGAAATTTCCATACGTAAATCTAACTTTTGTACTCAAGTAACTTATTAATATAACATATTTCTCTTAGAGCATATTGTACTGCTAATGAAGCAGCAGTTTGTTCCAACAAATATACTTCATGTATACTATTTGAATTTCTTATAGATATATTAGAATTAAAGTATATATTATTACATAATGTATAAATACAAAGCAACATGTCATATCTTTCTCGTGTTGTTTCTTAGAATATAGTTACTTACACTTTTATCTCCACAACATTTATGATACTTTTTGATCATGGTTGTACCCATCTTGAGTCCAAATGAAGAAGAAGGCGACTGCGGAGAAAAAACAAAGGATGGGAAGACCCAATCAAGCCGTACAAGGGATAGACTAAAAAGGTAAAATGGGACTAAGCCCCAATAGAGTCTATATGAAAAATCTGCCCTACCGCACCTAAGATATCCGAAGGATCTTTCCATCCTTTGTGTTATCTACGCGGTCCCCCTTTTCTTCTTTTAAGTCAAAAGTGCAAGTTAATGATAATTAGTTCATGCTATATCCCTTCTGTTATTAAGACTGGTGTGCATAAATCATTAAGAAAAAGAATTAGCGATGTAGTTTTTAATTAATTAATTTTAATTTTATTGATTAAAATTTTGAATTATCATTTGATTGTTCTAGATTTTAATATTTATTTTTTCATATTATGTTTTTATGATAATCAGTATATCTCAAAATTAAACTCTATATAAAACAGATATCTATTTATCTCTTTTTCTATTTGTTCCTGGTCTATAATTTTCTTATCCATTAGAGTTGATACAAAAACTAACATAAAAATCATGATTACTAAATTAATTTCAATAAAAAATATGTGTATTTACTTTAAACAGATTTTGAGTATGTATCGTTTGCCGTTCCACCAAGGGAGTCTTGGCTTTTATTTTATATGTAAAGGAATCATGTTATCAAATTTGATCTTTATCATTATATTATATATTATATATATGAGAAATTATATTTTTTTGTTGTGCTGTAAATGTTGTGAATTATTTTATGTTTATATTCGTTGTATTGGGAAATAAAGCTTGTGCATAGCACGGCCCAACTAGTGACCAAGTACAGGAGGGCACTCAAGTAATCGACTGTAGTGAGATCAGAGGAAACTGCAGTGCGAAAGAGGCAGTTCTGTACTCTTCCCGTGGGCTCACATCGGCCAGACCCGTCACCGCCACCTCCCGTCCCGTCTGATAGTGGCCAAGTAAGGGAAAGACGCTCCACAGATCAAATTCGTTTGAGCTTCTCTCTCTTCTGCCGAACAGAAGAGAGGAGGTTCTGAACGGACGAAGATTGGACCATGAGTTTTTGCACAACACGCTGAGAAGATCGTCGAGCGTTGTCTTTGAGTGATATTACGCGTAGAGTCGACAAAACAGCTCTAGAAACCGCGTTGCCGTTCTCTTCTTTCATCGTGGACAACTTCACTGTAATTTCCGGAGACAGTGCGGAGGTGAGCAGAGTCGCCGAGAATAAACGTCTAGGTTGAAGTTTGTGGAGTGAATTCGGTACTGGGAAGGTTATTGCTCTTTTTTCTCTGAGCTTGACGATTTTTAGTGAAGTTGAGGCTGCAGAGGTTAGATTTTGGACAATGAGAGGGGATTATGATGAGGAAGGAGAACCCGTGTACGATCCGGATGCGCCTGAGTCACGAGAGGGGAGTCCGGAAGAAGAGGAGTGGCAGGATTCCCCGTCCGCCTCCCCTGCTCGCGAGGCATCTCCGAAAGCGAAGCCAAGAAAGCGTTTGGTGAAAAAGAGTAATGTCGAGGAAGAGTTTGACGACGAGGATCGACCTAGGAAGAGAAAAAGTAGGGATTCGGAAGAAGGTGAGGGTCGTGTAAGAGTTCGGAAGAGCAAAGACGGGAAAGAGAGCAGAGATGGAAAGGGGGATGCTAAGAAAGTGAAAGTTGGATCCGTTGCAGCAAAGCTTGCGAAGTTAGCCAAAGGGAAAGGTGAGGGCGGAGGAGGGAAAAGTGAGGGTAGAAGTGGACGATCCGGAAGTGACCGGCCTCAAAGGAACAGGGAGAGAAGAGGAGAGGAGAAGGAGACTTGGGGCAGGAACGACGATCCTGAAGGTGATTCGGAGGTTTGTAGCAAACACCTGGAACTAGTATCTTGTAGTAAGAAGTCTGTCTGCTTTTATTGGGAATGTTCCCTTCACCTATTTCGTCAAGAAACGTTCAAATTTGAAGCAATTGTCGCCCATAATTGGCCCTTTTGCTCGCATTCAAACACAGATGGAACTGTAACTTGGGGCTTAGGACAAAGATGATACAGGGCAGCTGGGTCATAACATAGGATTATCTTTCAGCCTAGAAGATACCCCTGCCAGGGTCAACTTGGATTCAGCAGAGCTATCTGCTGTCTGATTCCTTGTCAGTAGACGAAATCAAAGTTTTAATGTCAGCTGCAGTGTAGTATGGCGATGTAAACGTAACACTTCGGTTTATTTCCTAGTCCGTCTATCATAGGAGTAAAGGATGGAGTCATAAACGTGTAACAAAACCAGCGCAGGGATTTCCGCATTATAACAACCTTCACTCGAGAATATGGTATTAAAACCAAATTTCAATTTACTGTACTTACACGAGTAAAGTTCTCTTCTGTTAAGCTGTACAGTATGCCATTTCATTAACTTCCTTTTTATTATAACATGTTCTTTTCTCCTGGTGTTGTAACTTCTGACCTAAATTCATTTCAAAGTCATTAATAGCCCGTTAAGTCAGGGGAACTACCATCTAATGGTCTGTCGGGCAGTGGGCAACTATAGTAATGTCCGAGGATGTGCATGAACAGAGTATCAATTTGTTTTCTAATGCTCAAGTGTGTAGATCGGAAGTAAGCCTCATGGCTAGGAACTTGCATCGGATAATTTGTTCACATAATTGCGAATGCAGAAGAACATTTGCTGACAGTTATGTATAGCGATCTTTTCTGCAATATAGTATCTTTGAGTTTCTACACTCTTTAAGAGTAGATTAGAGATGTCAGGAAAGTTCCCGCGAACTGTTCTTGTCTGGTTTCTTTATGTGCCACTTACTTTATAGAACTGCTTGTGAATTGATACGCAGGAAGATAAGGAGTTGGAGCCAACACCGGCTGATGATAACTTTATTGACGACACAGGAGTAGAACATTTAGGTTACAGCGATGATGGTGGCGCTTCACCAAGTCGGGCCCCTGAGGTCAGTATAGTGACAATTTTTACCCAGAGATTAGATGCAAGGTTTGTAAGAGCATACTGTTCATAAAAGGCTATCGTGTTCGGCTGCCTAAAGATTACACGCTTTAGGTGATCATTATTTTTATCGCTCGTTATCCCTTTCCCGACAGTCTGAACGCTACGGAACTGGTTGATAAGATCATTAAGCATAGACTATCTTGAGCTTATCACTTTGTTCTTCTTTCTGGTGGTAATTCATTTTGAAGGCCGAAGAGGCAGAAGAGGACGAGGAGGATGAGCTTAAACAGTTTTTCAAAGGTGGAAAAAAAAAAAAAAAACAGAACGAGCGATCTTCGGAGGAAATTGCTATGTTCGTCGAGCAATTCATGGCGAAACTTGATGTTGCAGCTGAAGCGGACGCAGATTTAAACCGGACCTCGAAACCAGCTATCGAAAAGCTCAAGATGTTGCCTGAATTGCTGACCGTGCTCGAAAAGTATGTACTTTTCTCTCACTATCATAGAGCAGCCTTAAACACGATATTCCAATATTTACAGTGTGCGATACCTTTAGCTTCGACTATGTGAGAGTAAAGCGCTCACATGGCTCCTCCGCTGTGTGTGCAGGCGCCAGTTGCAACAAGAATTCCTCGATCGTGGGGTTTTGTCCTCGTTGAAAAATTGGCTTGAACCGCTCCCAGATGGATCATTACCAAACATGAATATCCGCTCTGCGCTATTGAAGCTTCTGACGGATGTAAGGACTCTGCTCTTCAACACGGTCCTCTAGGACATTCACCAAGGCATTTGTTGTATGGTTTATTTGAAACACGACCAGTTTTCTGTAACTGGTGGTAGCGTTATTCTGGTTCCTTGCAGTTACCGATTGACGTTGAAGTGTTTGAAAGGCGGGAGCAGCTGAAGAAGAGTGGTCTGGGAAAGGTGTGTAGTGGATCCCCCATAATAGTATGCCTAAGAGTTGAGATTTCGCGTCTTCAAACACTTGTGCTGCTACTGAGTACTGTATCACCGAGTTTAGACAGGATGCAGTACCGACTACCGTTCTCGTTTGCGGCATTCACCTTCTTGAGACGAGCTTGCTGCTAAGGACATAGCTTTTGCAAAGTAGCTTGGGGTGGTCCTTCATTTCCGAAGGTGGCGAATGTGGTCATCTCATTTTAATAAGGAAGCTTGCTTTGCAGGTGGTTATGTTCTTATCAAGACTCTCCGAAGAGACTCCTGGAAATAAGAAATTAGCACGAGATCTGGTTGACAAATGGGTAAGTTTTTCTCAGTTTCTGGTGTCACTCTTCACGTGAAGAACCGTTTCTTTGATGTGATTAGTGCCAAAGTTATATCTCCGAGCAGCTCATAAACGTGCTCATCATCATTTGTATTCGACTAACTAATTTAATCTTGCTCATCTTAGATTCATGCTCTTGTTGGTATTCTCTCGCCAGTTGGAATTCAACTATCAAGCTGTTCAGTGTCCGTTACACATCTGTGGATGCATTGCATGAATAGTTTCTGACGCACGTCTGACCGCTATCATCATGAACTTTTGCATATTTTGTGGGCTGGTGTTATACTTAGTAGGAGCGGAGCATGACCATCCTGTACCGTACGAAAGAGTTGTGCATGTTCGGGATATAAGTTCTTTTTGACATCCCTAACTTTGCGGACCGTATAATATTCATGGTATGAGCAGAGCCGACCAATCTTTCAGAAGAGTACAAGATATGAAGACTTGAAACAGTATGACGATGAAAGACCTCAGCCTCGGAGGCCACAGCAACCGATCAAAAAGTGAGTTCTTTAGCCACATATCTGAACTGTATATTAGAAATTGAGGATGCTCCATCGCTTGATAGATTGATCTGCATCTCATTGGGGGATCCGGAGCATCAAGACTCTTACTCGAAATACACGGGCCTTTGCCTTGGCAATAGCTTACATAGGTGGAAGTAGATGCTCGCATCTGAAGTTATGCAGCTCTGACATTATTGCCCAGAGTCTGATGCTCGCAAGAATCATCCTGTATTAACTTCTTTTTACGCCTTTTCAATGACCATGGAGAAGACCCGTTGCCAAGCCTATGATGGACGCCAGGGGAGGAGACGAGTTGGATATGGAGAATGACTCTGGGTATGATTCCTGTTCACACTTGGTATCTGTAATCATAACTGTCCTGAAAGAGGAAATCTGAATTTATGTTTGTGGTACCAGAGCACCTAACTTCACTGCACACATTAATCGTACTACCGACATGTGAACGTATCTACGATGATATATCAGATAGCGTTGGGATCATTTCAGGGTTATTTTGGACATAGTTCAAGGCGACTCGTCATTGTACCTTGCTATGGACCCTTCTCAAACTCAAGAAAGGTCTAGCCTGTGGTCTGGGCTGCTGGAATACGAAATGTTAATACATTTCTTGCACAGATAGAGCTTTTGCTGTTAGGGCTTGAATCTTCTAGCTTTCATTGCTAGACTTATCAATCAAACGTCTATCTGTGTTGCTATCTTCTGACAGGGAACTGAAGCCAGGAGATCCAGGTTATCGATACCATGCATCCAGGCCACAGGCTATGCCTCTGGACTTCGTTGTGAGGCCAGCATCTAGGGTGGATGCGGAAGATGTGCGGAATCGAGCTAAGCAGCTGCGTATGGATGAGAGGAGAGCGAAGGTAAGGATAGCAGTTGAACCCTGAAGGCAGTGAAATTTCTTTGGCATCTATGCTGATCTCCAGATTCCGAGATGTATTGATAAGTAGTAGTGGCACGAGGTGAAGCAAGCGGTCAAAATACGTACCTAGACTTGTATACATTATTTCTGTATTCGCTGGACCGGGAGTTGATGTAGACCAGGGACAGAACTCAGAATTTCGTCATCTCTTCTTGATTGCAGATGAATAAGAAGTTGCAATTGCTGAGAACTCCCAAAAGAAAGAACCTACAAGCAGCCCGACTGAGTGTTGAAGGGCGGGGGTGCGTCAGCTATCAGTGATGCAGCTTATAATGGTAGTTCTTACGAATTTGATCCAGATAGTACCGACATAATCTGTTCAGATAAAACCCGGCCCTGAGATTTTAGTGTAAGTGAGGTGGAGATTTCAGTCCTTTGTTGATTCGTTCAGAATCTTTGTTCACTGGTGTATCATAGAATTTATCAATATTCCCGTAAAATGATATGACATTATTTTCTTGATTAATGTATCGCTTAGTGTTAAAGAATATCTGAGGTCTATGTACCGGAGCTCATAAACTGCGAACCCTGTTGCCATCTTCTCCAAGAATGTACCCTAAAGGGCTTGTGCCTCTCCTTTTCTGTTCAGTTTGTCTAAGGGAACTTCATCAAGATGATGACATGATACGATTAGCACGGAGTAGAATAAAATGGCGAAACCAATATTCATAAGGAGGGATGCACGAGGAAAGAACGGTGAAAAGAGCGTTAGGATATTCTTAAAGCTAATAGTGAAATGAAACAAAAGAAGCGGCAAAGAAGCCCCGCGGAAAGAAACTGATCGTTCGAGCAATTAAGCTGAATACAGGAGTAGCCCGACTTAAACTCAAATATGGGGATGACTTGAGGGGAAGCACGGCGAAACTTTACTTCCGAAAGCTTAAGTGGGACTTTCTACGGCGGACCAAGTGTTTGTTTTGCAAATTCTTCCCGGGTGATATATGTAGCTCTTATCATACCGGTAGCCTAACCAAAGCTTGAGAGAGTCTTCCAGTAAGGTTGAACTATACGAAGCAAACTATCTAAGTATGCAAATTGGTGGATGCACCCATAGCTATCTTGGTAAGACTGCAAAACAAAAGAAGTTCATAAATGGAAATTAGACATTGAGGAGATGAGAGATCATTCTCTGTCCCTTGGTGTTGCATGCAAATTCAGATGCATTGGCTGGTGTAATCCATAGAAGAGCAAGCACACTAGATGATGGTTATTTGGATGTTTCAGTTGTTTGTATATCATACGTGGTATAGCTCAAATTTCTTGACTGTTGTAGGGCAGATTCTTGTATCCAACACTATTGGGGCTTATCCCCATTTTACACACTCTGTCTTTACCTTGGCCGGCTTGATGGGTTCCCATCCTTCTTGTTATCACACACCATCCCCTTCTTGGGTAAAATAATATGTTTTAGCTGGTTCTCGAGCACACGTTGGATAACAATAGTAACACATAGTAACATGTGTTGCAAACGGGGCTAACATCTGAATTATTGATTCATCTGAATTTGCATGCAACCTCTAGAATGATATAAACTAGTGCATTCCTTGACAAATATGTCAAATGTCGTGTCCATAGCTCCATATAACTCCTGTGCTAGAGGATTAAAAGGTGACCACGTTGCACACCACTGTACTTGGAGACCTTGCTTGTTGCCACTTAGCTCACCGCTCATCTAAGAGGATGGGCGATTACTCCCTATGACATTGCATCACATATAGGGTCCCTCACCACAATGTCAGTTATTGTCATCTAATCATCTTGGATCAAGTATAAATCTACCTTGACTCGTGTCATCTACAAAGCATACCAACACTCCCCCTAAGCAAGGTATCTACTCTCTCGTGCCATAACAAACTCTATATCTTTGATAGCATTGTAAGTAGCTATCCTTTGTCCTCTAAAACAACGCTATGTCATATGGACCGTTGTTGTATCTAATGTAGAACCACACTCATAAGTGAGTAATGAAGATTAAGATGGGTGGACCAAACCCAAGTAGAACCTTGTTGATATAGACAAAGTATTTGATGCAAGTCAGAATGCCCTAATGCAAGGTTGAGTTAGGATCCAAGGGCTTGCACCTTTGCCCGAGTAAGAGCAAATGTACTCTAGTAGTGTAAAAGACTGTGATCAAGGAGAGAAATACGAGAATGGAAACTCACATTGGGACACTTGAATGTGGGAAAACTCCGAATGCCTAGCATGAGCTTTGGCTCTTGTATTTATAGGGATCATACAAGGCTTTTGAGAAGCTTCTCAAGAAGCTTCCTTCTAGAAGTTTCTTACTTGGCATGCAAGCTAAGCTAGTTGACACCTTCTAAAAACTTCCTTCTAGAAGCTACTTACTTGAAGTGCAAGCTAAGCTAGTTGGGAAGCTTTCCAAGAAGCTTTCTAGATACTTCTAGAATATTCTAGGCTGATTTGTCTTATTTGCTACTTTGTTAGCCCTACTAACTTTGTCGCTAAACTCCATATTGTTACATATTCTCCCACCACTAGTTGATGACGTTCTCATCGCCATTGAAGCTTCAAACTCTTGGATGGCCATCTATGCATTCTCAAGGTGAGAAAGAGGTTCCCATGTGGCATCATGAAGGGGACACCCTTTCCAAAGGACCTTGTACTCCGTATGTTGTTTACGGCCTTGTTTAATGTGGTGATGTGCAAGGATACAATCAACTTCATACTCCTCATGAGCATTGATAGGGATAGGAGGAGGAGGAGTTTGGACACAAGAGGAAAAAGAAGATGGGTTAGGAACAAAGGGTTTCAACTTAGAAATGTGAAAGATAGGGTGGATGCGCATATGACAAGGTAAAGCAAGTCAATAAGCAACAAGAGAGATGATTTGGATGACCTCAAAGGGTCCTATCCAATTAGGGGCAAGTTTATGAACCTAGGAATCAAGTGGGAAGGGTAGGTTACTAAAGGATAACATGACTTTATCACCAACTTCAAAGGTGAGATCACAATGATGGTGGTTTGCATATTGTCTTTGACAATTTTGAGCAACAAGGAGGTGAGATTTGGCTTGTTGGAGAGATTAGGATATGGTGGTCAAGAAGGTGGAAGTATGAGAGACCTGAGATGGAGGAGGAGTAAGAAGAGAATCTCGAACAAGTGGATCTTGGCCAAAATTGAGAAAGAAGGGAGAAAATCTGGTGCTTGCCTGTTTGGAGTTATTGTAGGCAAATTTTGCACCTACAAGACATTCATCCCAATTGGTATGGTGGACATTGACAAAGACATATAGCATATCCTCCAAGGTATGATTTGCACGTTTGGTTTGCACATCAATTTGAGGATGATAAGCCATGGACAAAGCAAGCTTGGTGCCGAGTATTTGGAAGAATGCTTGCCAAAACTTCCTGATGAATCGAGGATCACCGTTGGAGATGAGTACACATGGCATCCCATGATGCTTGAACACATTGTCAAAGTAGATTTGTGCTAAGGTTGGAGTATCCACAATATCAAAGGTTGGTGCCAAGTGGATTTGCTTACTAAGCTTATCTACAAACACCATGATTATTATGTGTCCTTGCTTTGTCGGGGGCAAGGATGTGATGAGATCCAAGCTCACGTATTCCCATCAAGTGGATGGAATGGGGAGTGGTTGAAGGAGTCCACTTGGCTTTTGGTTGTTGGTCTTGTTATGTTGGCAGCTCTCACACAATCGGACAAACTCTTGAACATCTTGTGTCATGTTGGGACACCACCATTGGTATTGGAGGGTACCCAAGGTCTTGTCCATACCCATGGGCTCAGTTATTGGTAAATCATGGGCTCCTTGAAGGCATACAAGTCGGAGATCACCTTTGGCTAAAACATAGATCCGGTCTTCATGGAATAGAAAGCCTTCCTTGAAGGAGAAGGTGTTGTACTCTTTTTTGCATGTTTTAAGACAACCATGTACCATTTGGAAGAAGAGATCTTGTTGTAGCACTGACCAAAACTTGTTTTGGACCTTGGAGTCAATTGATACCATTGTAATTGTTGCCGTGATGAGAGGAAGAGACTTCAAATCAGGTCATCGTGATAGAGCATCAAGGATGACATGGAACCAATCTAGTTTGTACTCAAGTTTGATATCAAACCATTGGAGTTGTTCCTCCCATCAATGATGTTGACTCTTCATGTGTTCTAAGTGTAAGGTCTGCAACAATGGTTTGTGATCAATTCACATGATCACTTGTTTTCCCAAGAGATAATGCCTCCATACCTTGGTGGAATATATCATTGCAAGTTGTTCTTGGTCTCAAGTAGAGTAATTTCTTTCAACCGTATTTAGTCGGTGAGACACAAAGGCAATGGAATGTAGTCCATCTAGGAATTCTTGTTGCAACATGGCTCCAATTGTAAAGTTAGAAGCATCAAAATCAACCACACAAGGTGGCTAAGGATCATACGGTTGAAGGATGGGTCTTGAAGACACCATATGTTATAACTTCCGAAATGCTTCTTCGTGCTTGGTGGTCCATTAGAAGCTTGAGTTCTTCTCCAAGAGGTCAATCAATGGTGCAGCCACATGAGCATAATAATGAATGAACCGTCAGTAAAAATTGGCCAATCCATTAAATGCACGTACTTCTATAGTGTCCTTTGGAGTAGGCCAATCAGTAATGGCCTTGATTTTATCCTCTTCCATCTTGATCCCCTTCAATGAGATCTTGTGACCCAAGAAGGTTAATTCCTTTTGCCAAAAGGCACACTTTGACTTCTTGTAGTAAAATTTCCATTGTCATAGACGTCTTAGGACTTCTTGCACGTGATTCACGTGTTTTGCCTCTATCTTGCTATAGATTAAGATATCATCCAAGAACACCACCACGCACTGATCCAATAGTCCATCTAACACTCAATGCATCTGATCCATGAAGACCATTGGAGCATTAGTGAGCCCAAAAGGTAGAACTCTCCACTCAAAATTCCCACACCTTGTGCAAAAGGTAGTCTTTTTCACATCCTCCCTATCAATGTGGATTTGCCAATAGCCACTACAAAGATCTAATTTGGAAAATTATCATGCTCCATTCAATTGATCAAGCAAATCATCAATTTGAGGCAAGAGATATCTATTCTTCACTGTTTGCTTATTGAGCCTACAATAATCAATAAAAACAAAGTCCTCTATCCTTCTTTGAAACAAATAGTACCAGTGCTCCCCAAGGAGAGGTACTATGTTGTATGAAGTCCTTCTCCAACAAATTTTTAAATGTTGTTTGCAACTCCTCCAACTCCTTTGGTGAGAGCCTATAGATTGGTCTACTCACTAGAGTACTCCTTGGCAATAACTTAATCTTGAAGGGCATACCACAATCAGAAGGTAATCCCTTTGGCAGATCATCCGGAACACGTCCACAAACTCTTGAACTATCTGATCAACCTTACTTGATAGGGCTCTTGGCTCTCTTCAAATTTTCCTTGTGCAATTGGCTTGATCTACACCCAAAAAATAGACCTATCTTCTTCCAAAGCTTGCTCTATGGTTGTTTCACTAACAAACTTCCCATCTAAGGACTCACTTCTCTTCAAAGCTTGCTCCATGGTTGCCTTCTTGGCAAACTTCCCATCTTGGGGCTCCTCTTCCTTCAAGGCATGCTCTATGGCTACCTTCTCAACAAACTTCCCATCTTGGGACTGACTATTCTTAAGTGTATTGCTCAGAAATGCTTGACAATATAATCGGAAATTCCTACCTTGGTGTTGTACTTGAATTTGTTGTCGGGTCCAATCAAATTGAACCTAATGACATTCAAGCCAAGGTAGTCCTAGAATGACATCATAGTGTAGAGGTGCCATTATAAACCTCATATACTCCAAATAATCCTTCCCAATCTTAAAAATAATAGGATGTGAGGTACAAAATGCAAAACCCTTTCTACCATTTGCCATCATCATCTACTTCCAATCATTGGCTTGATAGGAATACCCAATTCTTTTGCTATTTGCATAGACATGCAATTCTCTAAACTTCTAGAATCAACCAAAATCTTACAGCCCTAATTAGATATCATACTTTGCAAGTGAAGCAAACTTGCAAAGGTCAAGCCTTCAACGCCCATTGGAACTAATCAAGCTCCCAATAGGCAGCTCAAAATCTCCTACTAGGATTCCTCGTTCCCCTGATTATTATGTTCTACAAACTCCATCTGGGTAACTTATCGAGGTCGCTCATTCTTGAGTGGACATTCAACAATGTGATGTCCAACTTGGCAACAAAAAAAATTTCTCCATTTTGTCGCAATTTTTCTCTATCTATTGTACCAAGTGGTCTCTTTTAGATAGCATCAATCTCTATTGGTACCGATTCCTCTACCCGTGCATAAGGTACTAGTAGGCTTTGTGTAGGTTGAGGTCAAGACCAAGTTGTTGCAACCAAGGAATCAAAGCGCTCAGCCAATTGCATGGCTTCTTTTACATTTTGTGGTTCTCACATGATCACCTCCAATTTGGTTTGTGCCTTTAATCCTCACATAAATTGATCTAGAACTTCACCTTCTTGTATATCTAGAATTTGCATGATGATATTTTAAAATTGTGTGATGTAGCTCCTTATAGAGCAAATCTGCTTCAACTCCGCCAATTTATCTCGTGCAGCTTGGGTGGCATTTATAGTTTAAAATCAACCAAGTATTGCATCCTTGAATTCTATTCATGTCAAAATTGGTGCAACAATTTGTTGTTCAGCTTGCTCCACTTGGAATCACCACCAAAGTTCTGCCACACCATCCAATTGGCTAGAAGCCAAGAGAATCTATTTCCGTTCATCTTGAAGGTTGGTGCCTTCAAAGTAACATTTACAATCAAACACAAAATTCTCCACTATTCCCAAAAGATTCTTGCCTTCAAACACCTTGAGTTTTGGAAATTGGATGCAATCTTCTCCATCTCAAACTGGTGTTTCCTCTATATGTTCTTGTCATTGTTGCTCTCTCATTCATCCAACAATTGAGTAAGTTGCTTGATTTGTTGTTGCATCGCAAGGATAACATATGGTATTGCCGCCATAGCTACTACTCTATCCTACTACTCTCAATTTATCTAATTTATTAACATATAGATGTAACACGTCCATCGGTCTCCATAAGTTACAATCGGAAGTATCAAGAGTTTCTCAGACAAGGTGATCATATGTAGAAAATCTTGCACAAAATGTGAGGTGATGAATTGGGTAAAATGATGTTTGGGTAATATTTGGAGATGAAAATCCCAATGGTTTGGCAAAAGTGGATTTGGTGGCCCATAAATTCCATCCATCCCATTCTTGCTCTAATACCAATGTAAAAGACCTTGATCAAGGAGAGAAATAAGAGAATAGAAACTCACATTGGGATACCTGAATATGGGAAAACTTAGAATGCCTAGCATGAGCTTTGGCTCTTATATTTATAGGGATCATACAAGGCTCTTGAGAAGCTTCTCAATAAGCTTCCTTGAGCCACTTTCTTGGAGTGCAAGCCAAGTTAATTGGGAAGCTTCTCAAGAAGCTTCCTTTTAGAAGTCGCTTTCTTGGTGTGCAAGCTAAGCTAGTTGGAACCTTTTAGAAGCTACTTACTTGAAGTGCAAGCTAAGCTAGTTGAGAAGCTTCCCAAGAAGCTTCCTAGATACTTTTAGAATATTCTAGGTTAATTTGTCTTATTTGCTACTTTGTTAGCCCTACTAAATTTGTCACTAAACTCCATATTGCTAAAAATAGCACGAGGAATGGATTAGTCAACAAAGAGAGAATGTAATATATGCTTAAATTATTGATCTATCAAGGAGGATTGCAAACCTTGGGTCCCATTTGATGGTACAAAAGCAAAGGATGGAAGGTCCTCTTGTGTTTGTAGAGATATACCATCTCTTATTTGATGCAATAACACTTGGAGAGAAAAGATCCTACCTCCACCTTGGTCACATACATCTCCAAGACTAGCCTATCAACAACCACAAAATGAGAGAAAAGTAGAAGTGCTACGAGAGCCTAACTATAATACCAATAGCTAGACACATGATCTAGAGATGAAATTTGGCTTGGTAACATATGGAAGGATATTATACATGATGGAATAAGTAGATCAGATAGAGGTATCATTGAAAGAGTACTTATACTAATAGGCCAGAAATCAAAACATACTTGAAGACTTTACAATCAATAGCTAGACACATGATCTAGAGATGAAATTTGGTTTGGTAACATTTGGAAGGATTTTATACATGATAGACTAAGTAGATCAGACAGAGGTATCACCAAAAGAGTACTTCTACTAATAGTGCAAAATTAAAATAGGCATGAAAACTTCAGAGGCAATTTTGGAGGCCTAAACGGATGAATTAGGCCTTAAAATATGCTAATCCCCCCCCTAAACAAAGGAAAGGTTGGCCTTCCCTCCTCTTGGTTTGTTTCACCAAGAGTTTTCCAATGGTACCTCACACACATGATTTTGAGATTCCTACAAGAAGATTCCCTAAAAGATTCCCTCTTGTCAAAGCCTGTTTGACCAACCAGATAGAACCATGAGTGACATGTCACCCATCCAAGCAAGTAATCTAAGGGTGGAGCTTGCTGAAAAGTCAACTATCCATGTACCTAATCCTATGGTGGAGCTTCCTTGGAGGAGATCTTCCTTGGCTATATAATAGAGAGAAGGTGCTCCTTTGGGACATTGGAAGATTGAGTGTGAAATTTGTGTTTTCTCTCTTGAAGAGTTCTCTTTTCCTCTTGTGTCTCTTGCCCATCTACTCCATAGATTAGTAGGCCTACCCCTTTTCACAAGATTGGTAGAGGTGTATGTCTATAGTGCTAAATCCTTTGTCACACATTCAAATGTCCTTGGTTCAATGATATCACCAAAGACACCCATAATCCTCCTATCAAATGTGATAAGAAGATCTTAGAAGGGAGACCCATGCAAAGAAGATAGGTTTGTCTATGTGCAATTCTAGAGGAGAGTATACGAAATGCCACCTATGGGTCTCCTAATAGAGGAAGATCATCCACATGAAGATTATCATCTACAAGAGCCATGTCTAGGAAGCTTGTGACAAAATCCTTGGCTCTTACTTGTATTCCAAGAATATGTAGGCCATCTGTAGATGTGATTTATCCCTTTGGAAGCTAGAAGTGATGAGGAATACCTAAAGGAGACCATACTCTACACTTTGATATCTCCACTTAAAAGTCTAAAAGATGAAGTTGGGTAGTCAAGTGATCAAAGGCCTACCTAATCTTATCAACATGGCACACAATGTATGTATTATCTATTGAGGAGGAAAAAACACAACCTAGCATGGCCAAAATAGTAGATAAGAGTGCTCTAAAGTGAGTCATGGCAAATAAAAGTCCCTTGAAGGATCTACCTATTGTGTACCAACGACTAGCTCCAAGATAATGAATCCCCCGTAGAAGAAACCATGTTGGCAATAAAGGGAAGAAAGAGACCTATAGAAAGACCACACAAAATTATCTACCTTTTGTAAATAAAGGGAGAAGGAGATATGTAGAAAGACAACACAAAATGAATAAGACTCACCAAGGATCCACCGGCCTCCTTAAGCTCTTTAAAGATTGATGCATGTTCTTTACCAAAATTGTTCTCAACATTCACCTATAAAACAACCTAATTTGGATGGATATCTAGGAGTGCTATAATACCTATAGATATAACCTCACAATCTTCAAGTTAGCAACTCCAAGTTGATGTGGATTGAAGTGCTAAAAAAAGTAAGAAAAACATTGAAAGACAATGGTATGGCTAACAAGACATAAAAAGATCTCCCTAAAGTAGTTTTTCTAATGCCCCTCATGTCTTTCTCCATCGCAAGAAGTTGACTAGCACCTAACACTTGACTAATTGATGTTGGAATCTCTTCCCTTGCTACTATTATAGCCACTTGGAACAACTTGATACAACCACTAGAGGGATCATTTAGTTAGGAGCAATCTCTAAGATGCTCATATACCATCTTTGAAAAATCTCTCTAGGAGAGGCATGGGTCAATGCACAATGCTTATGCAAAAATTGGTCTATCAAGACATAAAAGTTGCTCGAATTGATAGTCTAAGACACTTCTAATGGCACTTCCTCTCTTGTAGTAGGATACAATGAGCATAAGAAGGAGATAGTCTCATTATTGGGACTAGTCATAGACAAAGGATGTAGGGCTTGCACTACTTTACTATACTCTCTTACCTTATGCCTTGTCATATATCATCATAATTGAGTAGAATTTATAGTATCTTGAAGTTGAACCTATCTTCTATGACATGTAAGCCATACATACTCCTCTTACAAGGTACCCCAATCCTCCACTGAAAATCTACAAAATCATTTTACATGTATGTTTTGTTTCAATTGGAAATTAATATTTCATTTTTTATGAACATAGATTAAAAGGTTGAGGGTATATTTGATAAGCATACTCTAAAGCAAAGTTGGAAATTGATATCTCACTTCTTGATCAATGGAGGCTTATGTACATATATAATCTAAACAAATTCCTATTTGTTCTTTGCTTTTGTGTCATGATACTTAAAGGTCTTGTTGATCTTTAAAGATCCTTAAGTATAACTAAAACTATCAATGTGGTTTACCTATAAGAAGATTGAAATCGGTTAATCCATGATTAAATTAAATTACTAAAAATAAGAAATTTCAATATATCTATACTTCCAAGTATATAGTAACTCTTTTATATTTATCTATTTATATTTTTATATTTTTATTTATTTATTTATATACATATATATATATATATATAAATACAAATCAAATTTCAAAACAAAACTCATTGAAAGTATAATAAACATAATAAATCCAAAGACTATAACCCAAAGACTTAATTGGTAGATTTTCCTTTGTTATTACTTTTATTTTGCTTAGACAACAAAATTTGAAGCTTAAAACTTGAATCTAGTTTCAAGTACTTTAACATGTTGAATTGCCAAAATAGAATAAATTGTCATTTTTTATAATACATGTCTTGTGATTATATATCCATAATATATTGAAATTATTGTAATATATTTCAATATTTAGATTTGCATTATATCTCAAATATATTTTTTGATAATATTGTTAATAATTGATTATTCCTTGTAGAGTGATTGATTTGGATACGTAAACTAAGAGAAGTCAAAAAAAATCATATCAAGTTTGACATATACACAAACTTCACTAATTTATTAGAATAAGATAAGCCCACATACTTATAGCAACTAGCAAACGAATTGCCTCTTGTAACTCAAAATTCCTGTTTGGTACTCCTCAAACTCATATATAAGAATAAAGGAGACATCGGATAGCATAGAAAAGCTTTGTACTAAAATGAAAAATATAACATGTACTACTCCTAACATGCAAGTAAACCCGCTTAAATCTTTTCAAACTATAGATCCATGAAATAAAACCTGAGAGGTCAAAGATACATTAAAAACCAGAATTTAGTTAAGCTAAATTAAAAAAGTAGAAGAAAAACATGGTTAACCTAACGCACTTGAGACCAAGATAGAGAATGAAGTAATAAAAAATTAAATATTAGATCTAAAATGATGTTTCAAAGAATTAAGAATTAGCTATAAGGTATTGAGTTAATACATGTAATAAATTTTAAATTAATATTAAGTGTTGAAAATTTTAGAAGTTAAATTAAGATATGGGATTTTGTAGGTTTTATTCAAGAATATTGTAGAGTTTATGTTAAGAGAACTCTAAGAATATAAAAGATCTAATCCTTCAGGGAATTGCAACAAGGTAAAGTGATATCAAATCAAGTAAATGTGTAGAAAATATAAACTTTAAGACTTTATTTTTGTAGTAATGATCTTCACACTTTTAAACTAAACTACTGGAGATATGAGTAAAATATTCCATCTTGTTATAACTTTTATATAGAGAATTATTTTTATAATATTTCTTTCATGGGATGTAAAATTTAAAGTGTTGCAAATGTTATTTTAATATGATGGAGTTAATAGAGATTAATGAGTTAGTAAAATAAACTAAATATATTTAAGAATTTTAAGAATATATTAAAAGCATTTAGGAAGCTTCTTGGTAAAATTTCCTAAATATATTTAGGAAACTTCTTGGTGGGAATCTCCTTTTAAATACATTCCAAGGATTAGGTAACTTGCACATTGAGTTAATGCCTAGCTTAGCTTGTACATAAAGTGCAGAATTTATAGAAGGAAGCTCACTTGGAAGTTTCTCAACTAGCTAAGCTTGCATTCCAAGAAGGAAGCTTTGTTGGAAGTTTCTCAAGAGCTTGTATTGCTTCATTATAAATACCAAAACTCAAATTCATGCTAATCATTTAGATTTTCTTTCACTTGAGAATTCCTATGTGATCTTCCACTCTAAGTTTCCATTCTCCTATTTCTTTTCTTGTTTTTTCTATTGATATAAAATTAGGAATCAATTGGATGGAATTTATAGACCACCAAATCTATTTCTTCCAAACCATAGAGATTTTTGTGTCCATGTACTACCAAAGCATCATTTTAGACTTTGGGTAAAATTTTTTTAGTGTAATCACCTTGTCTAGTGAACCATTGATCCTTTGAATTATAACTTACAAGGAGCGGTGGACATGTTAAGTTAGATAACAACATTAGGTAGTTTGATATAGTAGTGTAGTATCAATAGCTAGACATATTATCTAGAGATGAAAATTGGTTTGGTAACATCTAGAAGAATGTTTTGTACAATGAGCTAAGTAAAACACATAGAGGTGTCACCAAAAAAGTACTTTTACTAATAGGGAAAAAACCACAAAAAACCTCAAAACTTTAGAGCTAATTTTGGAGGCCCAAACGGATGAATTAGGCCTAAAAAATGGAAAAAAATCTATCCTTTTGGATAAATTGACATGCCTTCTCCCTCCAAGATTTTTCTCATCAAGAGCTTTCTAACTGTACCTCACCCATGCAATTTTGAGCTCCCTATAGGAAGGTTCCTTAAAGATTCCTTTTGGTCACACCTATTTGACTAACTAGATAGGAAAAGGATTGACATGTCACCCACCCAAGCAACGTATCTAAGGTAGAGCTTACAGAAAATTCACTAATCAATGGGTGGAGCTTCATTTGAGTGGATCCTCCTCGTTATATAATAGAAAGAAGTTGCACCTTTGGAACATCATAATATTGAGTGTGAAGTTTGTATTTCCTCTCGTATCTTTTGGAGAGAGTTGTCTTGTCCTTGTAGTATTACAATGGTATTAGAGCAAGTGTTTTAATCCAAGAAAGTGGATCACCCTCTTGGAAGAACACATGCTATTAAGATTAGGCAATTTCAAGGGGAGAAAACATAGTGCAATTGTTAGACTTGGGGATTTCTTAAAGAGAGGATGAGATAGAGGCACCAAATTAAAAATTTCCTACACCTAGCTTTCCATTCTTGAATCCATTCCACATTAAGATTATGTATATCCAATGTGAGAAAATGAGAGTATCTCTCATTTATCATTTTGGAGCAGAATTCATGGATAGAGTAATGAATTCACCAAACCTAGTGATTCTATCTATAGTGGTATACAACAAAGAGTGGGATTTCATGATCTACATTTTGTTATGATACTATAGATCTGAATAAACCAAATCCTCACCCTTTCAACATGCAAGTAGAAATCCATTATGTGGTTCAACCAAAAGTGATGTTTAGGGATTTTGTAGTCCACAATTTTGGTGAGGAATATTATCAAGCAGTGATACACTCCGAGGTCCTAATGTTAATTGCAATAGTTTGTGCTCCCTCTTGAGTGATCATATGAACCCTCTATTGAAGTAAGAAGTAGCAATTGAACATTGGCCATGTGTAGGAATTATGGATCCATAGTTGCAGGAGTTGATGCAAGGAATGCAAGGGAAGTTGTATGAGTTTCAAGAGATCAAGATGACCATGGAAGAATTGCTTAATCAAGTACATACCATCAAGAATGCTCAAGTAATGCAAGAAAGGGAACCATCTCAATAACCAACACCATCAATTAAAGTGCTTGGAGAGTTACTCATGCCAAGGACATTGATCCCAATCAATAACCAAGCCACATTGTTACTACAAATGAAAAAGACATGCAACATTGAACCTTACAAGGGACAATGTTCCGTGGAAGTAGTGGAAGATTGGATCTCAAGAAAGAATTGATACCTTTGATTATTCACAACTAATATTGGTGATCATTCTACATGCAAGTTTGTGTGTGGGTACTTGACTGATAAAGCACTCACATAGTATGATGCTTGGGAACAATCATTGTTAGTAGATTGAAGAGTTGGCCATTGTCCTTGCACCCAAGCATTGGAAGCACTATCTTGGTGAGAAAGCATTTGTGGTAGAGATAGACCACAAACCTCTAGTCTACCTCAAGACACAAAAGATTCTTCTCATCAATAGATTTGGTGGTCAGAGTGGATACAACAACGATCACATATGCGGAAGGCAAGAAGCAACTTGCAGATACATTCACTTGAATCTCAATGGTAAACAATTTGGTGGTGGAAGTCAAGATGAACCTTGAATTCTAGCCAAGGATTCTTGCTACTAAAATTGATCCATAGATTTTAGGTGCTCAATCATCCAATGCATCACTAACACCCAAGGACTCACCTTTCTTGATTGCAAGTTATGGATCCCGGATGCCATAGATCTAAGAACCACCATCCTAGCAAAATGTCATGATTTTGCCATTGCAGGTCATATTGGAGTAGATAAGACCTTTGAAGTAGTTAAACACCATTACTATTGGCCCAAGTTGAGCAATGATGTCATGGAATATGTTTGGAGTTGCCTACTTTGTCAAAAAAATAAGCTTCTAATCAAGCTCCTACAAGACTCCTTCAACCCCTCCCACTCCTACGCAACATTGGGAACAAGTAAGCATGGATTTGGTTTGTGAATTTCCCAAGACCACCTAAGGGTTTGACTCCATTGGAGTCTTTGTTGACCGACTCAACAAAAAGTTTCATGTGTGTCCTACCACCAAGGACGTGTCTATCTTACAACTAGCTCAATTGTACTTAGATGCAATTTTCTCTCACCATGGCCTGTCTTGAGTGCTCATCACAAATAAGGCACTCAATTCATGAGTTTGTTTTGGATAACACTCTTTGGTTTCTTCAAAACCAAATTGGCCATGTCCATAGCTTACCATCTATAGATCAATGGACAAATAGAGAGAAAAAATTGCACTATTGAAGACATGCTCTAAGGCTTTACCTTAGATGAGCAAGAGAGGTGGGACACCTTACTCCCATTAGTGGAATTTTCTTATAAAAACTCAATGAATGCCTCCACATAGGTCACACTATTCTTCCTCATGTATGGAGAGCATCCTTTTATACGTTAAAGCTTGATGAAGGTCTATCTAGTGGCTACCAAGGTTGACATTGTCAATAGTTTTGTTTCTTGAATCCAACAAAGTGTAGAGAATGCCAAGCATAGGTTGCAGATTGCCCAAAATTGACAAAAGAAATACATAGATGCACACCGCCAACACATAGAGTTCAATGTTGGGGATCAAGTCTAGCTATCAACCACCAACCTCAAGTTAATTGTCCCTTGTAAGCTCAACCTCATTCTATTGGGCCTTTCTCCATTCTTTGTTGAATTGGTGCAATGGCCTACCACCTCAAGCTACCGCTACACATAAAGATCCATTTGTGTTTCATGTTTCCTTACTATACAAATATATACCTCAACCACCCCACTTCTCTTCCTTCTAAGAAAGTTGACCTTGCCCAACTCTCATTGATCAGTCAAACATATGCTACAAAAATGCATTCGTGGTAATCGCCATCAATGTGTGGAATAGCTTGTCCATTGGAAAGGGTACCCACTATATGAGGCAACTTGAGAGCCAATAACCAACTTGACCAACGCAATAATGTTAGTTCAAGCTTTTGAGCAACAGCTTTGCAACAAGGACATTGTGTCTTAAAAGGGGAGGGTTTGTACTACCATAGCTAGAAATATTACCTAGAGGTGAAAATTGGGTTGGTAACATCTAGAAGGATGTTGTGTATAATGGGCTAAGTAAAATAGATATAGGTGTCACCAAAAAAAGTACTACTAATAGGGCAAAAAAAATTAGCCTAGAAAATTTAGAGCCAATTTTGGAAGCCCAAACATATGAATTAGACCTAAAAAATGAAAAGATTCCCCAATTTAGATTAAAAAAGGCTTACCTTCTCTCCCTACAATTTTTCTCATCCTTTGGTATAATGATTCCCAATGGTACCTCATCCATGCAATTCTAAGCTCCATATATGAAGATTCCTTAAATATTCTCTCTTGTCAAACCTATTTGACCAACTAGATAGGACAAGGACTGAATTATCACCCATCCAAGCAACTAATATGAGGTTAGAGCTTGTAGACAGGTCACCAATCCATATATCTGATCCAAGGGTGGAGCTTCCTTTGAGAAGATCCTCCTTGCTATATTATAGAAAGAAGGTGCTCCTTTGGGGCATCACAATATTGAGTGTGAAGTTGGTGTTTTGTCTCTTATCTCTTGGAGAGTTCTCTTATCCTTCGAGTATTACAAGTAGTAGTCATGGCAGCAATACCCAAAGTTACCATTACTATGTGCAACAAATTGAGCACCTTACTTAATTGTTAGAAGAGAGAGAGATCTTGATAGTCAATGACAAGAGAAAATAAAGAGTAATGTTTTGAAAAGGAGAAGATTGAGTTTTATTTCTAACACCAAAGGTATTTGAAGGCAATACTCTCTATTGAGTGCAATAGATAATTTTTTGTTTGATGGTACATGTTATTTTGAAAAAAAAATCTTTTGGATGAATGGAAATAGATTCTCTTGACTTCTAGTTAATTAGATGTAGAGAAAAAAATTATAGTGGTCATTTCAAGTACATCAAGCTCAACATTAATTTGTTACTCCTATCTAGACATGGGAAGAATTTTGGATTGCAGTAATTGTGCAATTCCAAGCATTGAATATTGCACAAGCTACGTAGGGTAAATTGGCAAAATTGGAACATATTGGTTCTATGAAGAGCTATACTCCTAATTCCAAAATACAACAATAAAAATTCCAAAGATATAAGGAGCCATAGCTTTAGATTAGTTTGTGATAAACTTGAAATCAAGCTTATGGATGTAACCATATGCAAGTTAAAACACTTGTAAGAAGCTATGTAGTTGGTTGAGTGCTTTATTCCCTGGTTGCCATAACTTGGTCTTGACCTTGACCTTGACCTTCACAAAACCTACAAATACACCACATACAAGTAGAAGAGCTGGCACCAATGGAGATTGATTTCATTTAATATAGACCACTTGACACTATAGACAAAGAAAGATTATAATAAAATTGTGATTGCTTCTATTGTCATCAAATTGAACATTGTATTGAAAAATGTATACTTACGAATGTACAACACTAACCCATTCCCAAATTAAGTTCTTGGAGCATGAAGATAAAGGAAACAAAGAATCCTAGTAGTAGATATTGAGCCACTCATTAGGGACCAAATTTGTTTGATTGTGATTGAAGGGTTGACCTATGCATGTTGATACACTTGCAAATTATGATATCTAATCACGATTATGGGATTTTGGTTGATTGTGGGAAATTGCATGTCCATGCAATTAGCAAAGAAATTCTTTATTCCTACAAGCTAGTATTTGGTAACAAATTAGGGGTGATGGATGGTAGATACTTCATATCTTATTATATTCAAGATTGGAAATGAGTATTTATAGTGTATGAGGTTTGTAGTGGTTCCACTACACTAAAATGTCACTTTAGGTCTCCCTTGGCTTGCACATCATAACTAGGTCTTTATAAATAGAGGATTTTTACCAAAAATTCCTTATTTTCCCTAAATAGAAGTTTGTGCATCATTTAATTATGTGCATGTCCAAGGTTTACAATTGAGAGTTCCAAGATCATACAAATGAAGTAAAAAATATAGCTCAAATTCATGAAACAACAAAAAGTCAAGTTTTGCATAAATTTCACAGCACATGACCCAATTGGTGATGAAGTTACATCATGTGCATGTCTGTTTTGTGTTGTTTTTAAGCAAGAAGAGAAAGTAAGCACAAAATAAAAGCCTTCAAAGGATTGCAAATAATTTGATTGGTTTTAAAAAAACCATTATTTGTAGCACCTTGTGCAACAATATCCTATCAAGTGGAAGGAGAATGACAACCTTCCATCTAAGAGAAAGAGGACTTCTTCAATATTATTGACGTGCACTTTGTTAATCAAATGTAAAGTGATTTTGAGGTGCAATGAAAAGAGTTTAGAATTTTTTTGAACAACTCAATAATTGAAGATATAATTGGAGGATTAATGTTCCATCTTGACAATTTTGAAGGTGTTGCAATGTCTTGGGCATTGAGCATGTTCAGAAAAATGAGCCTTAGTTAGATGATGCAATTTTTTTAATCTTATTTCTCATAAGCAATATGTAGTGAAAATAAACACTTCAAAGATGTTTCTAGACCTCTTTGAAGTGATTTAGTGTTTAACTCCTTCTGGTTGATGGTGTGGCTTTGGGTGCATCATTTTGATTGGCATCTCAAATAGTTTAGTTAATTTGCAATGAAAGTAGGCTCCGCTTCTATGATAGATGCACCAAGTTGATTCTTGCAGATTATACTTGCATTGCTTGTGCAATTGTTCTTCAAGTCATTTTGAGTCTCTACACAAAGTCATTAGCCTTTTGATCACCCTTAATTCATCTTGTCTTCATGGTATGTACATGGATGTGTGAGCTTGGTTCACTATCAATGGTATGATTTTCAACTTTCACCTACTAGTAATACCTCTATTTGATTGTTATACTAGTGATCTTATGTTTCAAATACTACTCAAGTTTTTGGATACTCCTCATTCAAACTAGCATGAAATCTTGATTGGTGGTTTTTTCAAATATGCTTGTTCCATGGTCAAAAGAATTTGAGGATTTTCTACTTGAATTGGATAGCATACATCAGCTACATTGATTTGCATTTGGTGTGGCCTACATTAGCTTAAACTCATGATGCAATGATATTTTCAAGGCCACTCTTGATGATGAGTTGTACTCAAAATTGACCACAAAAATTGAACATCTTTGGTACCAAAGTTTGACTTGCACCAAAGGTTATAATGTTTGATGGATTTTATTGAATTTGTGTTGTACTTGGTTGACCAACAATATTTTTCATGTATAAGAGCACTTGGATGTGAATAAACCATCCTATGCTCCAGAAAATGCTTGCTAGATCTTTCTTTTTGCTATTCATTCCATAGCTTGCAAGTCCAAGATTGTGTTGAAATCACTACAAGGATAGATTATGTTGGTTTCTCAATACCATCCATAGTTGTTGGGTCTTATAGACACATATTGCAAGATGATTGGGATGCTAAAACCAATATCAATTGTGGATATGGCAGCAATAGACATTTCAAACACTAAGATTTGTGGTGTATTTTCTCTAATGCATGTTCATGCTTGTTCATGCATTGATAGACTCAACGTTTGGGTTGTACAAACAATGCCACAACAAGAACTAGATGTTGAAAAGTCTTTGGTTGCTTCTATTGCAAGATGTTTGTGCAAGTGGCAAACAAATACATGAGTTTATTTCAAAACAAGACTTGGATAATAATCCCAATGATGATCTACCACTTATCCTACCACACCAACTTGTGATTACTAACCTATGTGCATTCACCAATCTCTTCTTTGTTCTCCACGTTTGGGCTACAAAACTGACAAATCTGATGGATTTGTTGGCAATACAAATCCATCAGATTGG
This sequence comes from Lunularia cruciata, assembly GCA_948567375.1. Lineage (NCBI taxonomy): Eukaryota > Viridiplantae > Streptophyta > Marchantiopsida > Lunulariales > Lunulariaceae > Lunularia > Lunularia cruciata. The sequence continues at coordinate 54,647,221 of OX419756.1, read as the reverse complement.
CAAAGATTGTTTCAATCTTCTTCATGCATTTCAAATATAGCTAGTATTCAAGGCTAAAGTTGGTGCATGAAATGATGAATGAACTGATTTTTCTAGAGGTTGAAAAGTTGTTTGTTCTTGTTTCAAAGATCTTTGTCATTTTTGTAGTGACTTAGTGTCAACATTCCCAAATATTTCTATAGTGGGATTGGATTCCTATGAAATTTCATGGGAGAAAGATGAGTATTGCACAAGCCTCATTGACTTCTTGTTGGAAGGAATCCTTTGTTATAAACAATCCAATGCCTTAAATGCTCTAAAGACAAGCATTTATGGAGCTATTTGATGTTGTCACCTACTATCCCCTGGATAAATGTGACATTTCATCGCTAAATAAATTATTTAAGGTATTTGAGTGAAATTTCTTATTATCAAAAGCTTAGTCATAAGGTTCAATTTCGTTGAGCCCGACAACAAATTAAAGTACAATACCAAGGTAAGGCTTATCAATGAGGTTGTTTGGCACCTTTGAGGAAGAAACCTAAGAGTAGTTAATCCCAAGATGATTAGTTTATTAGTATAGTAACTATAAAACAAGCATTGGAGGAAGATATTTTTGTTTTCACTATATGGATCAAGCCAATTGTGCAAGGAGAATCTGATGAGGATAAGAAACCTCAACAAGCAATGATTGATTACATAGTTCAAGAGTTTGCAAATATAATTCTAGAGGATCTTCCAAAGGAGTTGCCTTCTGATTGTGGTTTGCACTTCAAGATCAAGGTGTTGTCAAGTAGTACTCTAATGAGTATATTTATCTATTTGATCTCATCATCTCATCTCAGTTAAAAGAGCTTCAAATAAAATTGATTGAGGTGTTGGAAAAGGATTTTATATGACTTAATACATCCTCTTGGAGAACTGTTTTTTCCAAATAAGGATGTAGAACTTTGATTTTGCATTGACTATTAGAGTCTCAATAAATAAATACTCAGAATACATATCTCTTGCCTCAAATTGATTACTTGTTAGATCAATTAAGTTGAGCACGGTACTTCTCCAATTTTGATCTTCAAGGTGACTATTATTAAATTCTAATCGATGGAGATGATATGCAAAAGATCACCTTTTTTGTAAGGTATGGTTTTTTTGAGTGGAGAGTTTTACCTTTTGGGTTCACTAATGCTTTAAAAATATTCATGGATCAAATTCATTGGGTGTTAGATGAACTATTAGATCAATACACGGTAGTGCTCTTGGATGAAATTTTGATTTACAATAAGACAGAAGCAAAACACACGAACCATATATGAGAAGTCTTGAGATGATAATGGAAGTTCTACTAAAAGAAGTCCAAGTATGCCCTTTGGTAGAAGGAAGTCACCTTCTTGGGCCATAAGGTTCTAGTGAAGTGGATCAAGATAAACGATGTGAAAATCAAAGCCATTACCAATTGGCTTACTCTTGAGGATACTACTAAAGTTTAGAGATTTAGTAGATTGGTAATTTTTTACTAATGATTCATCCAGTATTGTGCTCATATGACAACCTTGTTGATTGATCTCTTGGAGAAAGTAACAAGCTTTGAGTGGACTACCAAACCAAAGGAGCATTCAAGAAACTAAAGCATATGGCATCTTTATAACCCATCTTCTGACCATATTATCCTCTCATACCTTATGTGGTTGATTTTAAAGCTTCTAACTTGACTATTGGATTTGTGTTGCAAAAAGAATTTCTAGATAGATTACATCCCATTGTCTTTCTATCTCATTCGGAATCAACACAATAGAAAGGAATTATCTTCCTTGGGATTAAGAACAATTGCAATGGTATATGTATATATGGCAAAGTTATGGAGACATTACCTCTTGGAGAAACAAGTGATTATGCAAATCAATCACAAATTCTTATTGTAGATCTTACATTTGGAGTATGAAGAGTCTATACCATTAATAGGAGGAACAACTACAATTGGTTGATATTAAGCAAAGAGGTAATAAGTGTTTATACAAATCATAAATTCTTGTTGTAGATCTTACATTTGGAGTACATGAACAGTATATACCATTAAGAGGAGGAACAACTTCAATTATTTGATATAAAGCTTGAGTAAAAACTTAGCAAGTTCCATGTCCTTCCAATGTTGTGTCACAATAACCTACTTTGAAGATTTTCCTAAACAACACCATAGCAACAATTGCTATGGTGTTGATATAATCAAAGGTACATATATATTTCAAGATTTCTTTACAATGGGAGCTCTTCTTTCAGCTAGTGCAAAGTCATCTAACATCACACAACAATGAATATAACACTTTTTCATTCAAGGAGTGTCTTCTATTCTATGAGAAATGGATCTAGGTTCTAATCATGGGTAATTTTTGACTTGAATGGCTTAAATAGGCCCATGACTTACCAATTGTTAGTCACATGAGTGTGGATAAAACCTTGAGTACCCTTCAACATCAATGGTGGTACATAAACATGGAATAATAAATTTGGGTTTTATCTTGTGAGAGCTACCAATGCAATAGGATCATCAACCATAAACCAAATGTATAACTTCAACCATTCCTCATTCTATCTACACAATGAGAACATGTAAGTCTTGAACTCATCGCATCCTTGCCCAATATGAATTAGGCTATACAACTATTGTGATGTTTATTAATAAACTTAGCAAACAAATTCACTTGGCACCTACCATGGATGGTCCAATATTAGCAAATATTTAATTTAATATTGTCTTCAAGCACCATGGGATGCCAAGTATTATCATCTCTAATTGTGATCATTGATTTGTTGGTAAATTTTAGCAAGCACTCTTCAAGCTACTTAGCACAAAGTTTGCTTCATCTATGACCTATCATCCTCAAATTGATGGGTAAACCAAACATGTAAATTTGCACCTTGGAAGATATACTTTGTGCCTTTATCAATGTTCACCACACTCCTTGGATACTTATCTTGTGGCTATTTTGTTTGCCTACAATAATTCCAAGTAGGCAAGCATTGGATTCTCTCTTCTCTTCCTTATTTTTTAGCAAAATCCACTTGTTCTATGTTCCTTTCTTGCTCTCCCACCATCTCACATTCCTTGTACTTCCATCATCTTGTTCATGGTATCTAAATCCTTACACCAAGCCTCATCTTCTTATTACTCATTGGCAAAAGCAAATGTTGATAATTATTGTTGCAATCTCACCTATCAATTAGGCAATAAGATCATGCTTTCTTCTAATAACCTTTCTCTCACACTTGACACCCAAGTTCATAAACATTTCCTAATTGGATAGGTCCATTTGATATTACTCGTATTGATACTCTTGTTGCCATTCTACTTTCCTTTCCTAGTCATATGTAGATCCATCTTGTCTTCCATGTTTTTGAAGTTAAAACCTTTTGTTTCTAACCCATCTTCCTTTCATACTTGTGTTCTACCCTCTCCTCCTTCCATCCTTGTCAACAATCATGGATAATAAAAAGTTCATCATATACTTGCATGTCGTGACATCCAACATGTCCACCCATGATACACTAAATATAAGGTCCTTTGGAAAGTGTATCCTCCTCTTAATGCCACATAGGAGCCTCTTTCTCATCTCCATAATGCACACACGACCATATAAGAGTTTGAAATTTCCAGGGGAACAAGGATTGAACCAACTAGTTGTGGGAGAATATGTAATAAAATAGAGTTAGTAGACAATTAGCAATAATTAATGAGTTAAAAAAATTAACCAAATATAGCTAAAAATTCTAAAATTTTTCTAGAAACATATAGGAAGCTTCTTGGTAAAATGTTCTAAAACTTCTTTGTGTGAAGCTTCTATGTACTTTCCAAGAATTAGGTAACTTGCACATCAAGATAAGAGTAAATTTAGCTTGTATACCAAGTATGTTGCTTTTAGAATGAAGCTCCTTGGAATCTTCTTTGCTAGCTTAGCTTGCACTTCCATAAAGAAGCTTCATTAGAAGTTTCTTTAGGGCTTGTATTGCTTCATTATAAATACCCAAACCCAAATTCATGCTAATCATTTAGAGCTTCTCTCACTTAAGAGTTACAATGTGATCTTCCAGTTTGGTATTCTATTTTCCTATTTCTCTCATTGGTCTTTTAAAATTATCATGATCACCAAAATTAAATGCTAGACAAATAAGTTATCAAAAAATTTATTGTTCAACTAAATATTATTGAGATCACTTATACTTTAGTCTCAGTTTTCTTTACTTCCAAATTTGTAAAATAAGTACCAAAGAGGAAACATACTTACATATTTTAATTCTCCATCAAAACTATATTTAGATTAATATTTGAATGATTTTGGTGTCATTGGCTTAAAAATTCAAGGAGCTTTCCAATATCAATACTATCCAAGATGGATATAAAAATCTAAATTGAAAGTAATAAAAAATCTACCAGCAAAATACCTTTCATTAATCTACCATTAAAAACCTCAAACTCCAAATTTGTTAATGAGTTGCATTTTACTCTTGGAGTTGTTTTAGCTTTGTTCTCAAAATCATAAGAAGTGTACACGAGAGAAAAAGCTTGTCTCCTTTTCCTCTTAATTTGTAACTGAAGTTCAATATTTTATGATTTTGGTCTCACTATATACAACATTTAAATATCACTTGAAAGGCAATTCAATCACTTGAAACTTAGTTTAGAAGAAGTTTTCACTATAAGTATAACATAGGTAGAAAGTAAGAAAAAGAAAAAGTAGAAAGCAATTTTATTTCAAAAAAGTTGTTGCTTTTAGTGCTTAATTCTTCTAAAACTTAGAAGTTATTGGACTTAAAATTCAAAAAGAATTTCAATGCAAGAATCATGATTTTAACAAGCATAAGATTGAAAAGTTACTAAAAGTCTATACATCAAATTTTAAATCAAAATTTTCACAATTTGAACACAAACATGATTATCTCTTTAACTCTTGATCTCTTAAATACAACATTATTTAAGTTAGCTTGATCAAACCTTCAATTTCCAAATCCAAACACTAAACATCCAAATTTACTAATATTAGTCTTAAATTAATATGCCTATGAATCTAATACCTAGCCACTTTTGTAGTTTTTGATAACATTTTCTTAGTATTGGGTATCTAGTTTAGTTCTACACCTTGCAAATATATCCCAAAAAGCATTTAAGGTGCTCATATCAAGCTAAAAGTTTAGTACTTTGCATATGAACAAACAACCTAGGTGAGGTCTTTTGAACTATAATTCAATTTGTGTATTTGACTCTTGTTGAACAAGACTAATAGAATATTCATCAAATTTTATAGAAAAGCTTTTGTTATGGGTAGAAACATATATATTGACAACATTATATATATATAAATATAATGTTGTCAATGAATAAGGTCTTCCCCTTCTTTCAGCTTTCTTCAAAGTCTTCCATGAGCTCAATTAACTATTTAGGCTACTATGTGCATGACTACTGGTCGTAGTTTTAAGGACCTGTAAGTTATTATTAAGAGTTGATGACAATTTTTTGTTGTTTTTATGGCAAAAGATTAGATTGTTTATTATCTCAAATTCCATTGATTTAATCAAAGCTATGTAAAAACAAGGGATTCAAGTGATGAACCTTTTATTATCCCTCCAATTTATAGCTTATGAGGAGAAGGTAAATGCATCCAAGTACTTCATCTCAGATAAATGTTTAAAGTTTATCTAGTTATTGGTGATTCTAATGAGTTATGGAATCAAACTACGTGATAATGTCTAAAGAGTACACTTGATATTAAAATATGTATATCTGTATAATATGATTTGTAGATATTAAAAAGTAAAATCTGTCATGATTATTATATTATTAAAAATTAGATCTGTCATGATTTAATAATCATTATTTCCATAGGTTGAAGCAAATGAAATAGTCTTGTCAAATCTGTAGGCTACATTGAGACAATTGGGCGGAATGATTGATTAGAAGTGAATCTTTGGCTCTAATGGTGTCCATAGTGAATAAATAATAATAAAATATTATTCTCTTTGTAAAAAATATATAAGAAGACAAGAAAAGAGAAGAAGAAGAAGAACTAAAAAGAAGTTGAACAAAATCCATCAATTATAGTTGTACCAAAATAAATCTTGGTAGTGTAATTACCTCATATGTATACTTGTTAGGGTGTAGAGTCAACACTTGAACTATCTAGAAATATAGATTATACAACAATGGGCTTATGTTGGATTTGTATGTATTTGATAGAATTAAAGATGTGGTAGAGGATCTACATATTTTTAGTATAATTTAATGATAAGTGAACAAAGTACATTGATTTTTGTCCAATGCAATCAGATTTTCAAATTACATACTTTGTTTCCTCACACTAGGTGATGCTTCTTCGGATGCTACAATATTTTGTAAACCTTACAACTTGCATAGCTCAGATATCTTAGGTGCGGTAGGGCAGATTTCTCATATCAATACTGGAGCCTAGTCAAATTTTATCTCTTTTGTCTCTCCCTTGTATGGCTTGATGTGATCTTCTCATCCTTCATGTGTTTTATGTGGTCACTGTTTCTCCTTTATATGGCTTGATGTGGTATTCTCATCCTTCATGTGTTCTATGTGGTCACGTGTTTCTTCTAAATAAGAGAAATATAATCTTATGAAAAGATATTGAAATAATCATTTTTTTACAGTACCAAAATTCCACATTTGTTCTTGTCTAAATAAGAAGTTCATTCTTATCAAAATATGTTTGAGATGTTTGATTTTTCATATCAATACTATTGGAGCCTAGTCCCATTTTATCTCTTTTGTCTCTCCCTTATATGGCTTGATTGGGTCTTCTCATCCTTCATGTGTTCTATATGGTCACGTGTTTCTTCTAAATAAGAAGAAATCTACTTCTTATGAAAAGATATTGAAATTTTTGTTTGTACATTACCAAAATTCAACATTTGTTTTTGTCTAAATAAGAAGTTCCTTCTTATCAAAATATGTTTGAGATGTTCATATAAACTACCACAAATATCTTTACAAATAGTTTCCACAAAGTATACATCAACACTGAGAAAATTAATGTTGATGAATTTTTTACAACTATCATGATTAAATTTTTGTGTGGATAAATGACTAGACATTAGTTTATTGACTATAAGACTCTCAAGTCGGAAGAAGTATTAGAACAAGAATTACCTTGCTTAGATGTTCATAATAACAAATAATAATATATCAATTGTGTATGATTAACATCTATTTCAATTTAATTAATAAAATAAGAATTATATTAGAGCTTAAACATTACAAGAATTTAAAGTTAGTCATTATGTATGAATATGTATAATGCAATAAAGACTTCATGTCAACCAAAAGGCATGAAGGAAAAATACACAAACTCTTCATATTATGTTGAAATATTCTGCAATTTTTGTATGCTTTGGTCTACATACTTAATAACGTCCATTAAAAAATATAATTTTATGGTAGATTGAGTACTTAGTGGTTTATTTGTCGAAGAATAAATGTAATATCTGCAATTTGAAGAAAAATCATGATATGTAAAAGAGTAAAATCATCACAAACAAGATCATAAATATTACAATTGCATTGCTAAATAAATTAGCATTAAGGGTTCCTTGTTAGCTCCAACCAACAAACAACCAACCAACCAACGGTATGGAGTAGTATTAAGGTCTCATGCAATCAAAGTTCAAGTGTAGAATGTGAATAATTACGATTCAGCTAGCATAACTACCTTAGGAGTTATGCTAGCTGAATCTATTGCAATCCATAGGAGAGCAATCACATTAGGTCATGTTTTTTCGGATGCTCCAGTTGTGTGTAGACTGTACGACTTGCATAGCTCGAATATTTTAGGTGCGGTAGGGCAGATTTCTCATACAGACTCTATTGTGGCTTAGCCCCATGTTACCTTTTTTGTCTCTCCCTTGTACGGCTTGGTGGGGTATTCCACTCCTTCATTTTTCCTACACAATCACCTTTCTTCTTCACTACCTAATAATAACTTTAGTATTGTGTGCGAGTTGTACATTTTAATATAACATTATTCATTAAACATGAACTGCAGAATTAGATTTTCAAAGGTAATTTAATATAAATATTATATGAATATAATAGAGTAAAAATATACAGTTAATATTTTAGGATAATGTGAATAAATGAAATTGATATAAATTATAACCAGAATATAGATTTCAAAATTTTATATAAAATTATTATTTCTAATGTTAAAAATATAGATTCCAAAATATGAAGTCCTAAATATTTATTTGAATATAATATTTAAAAATAAAATAAATAAAATATATAATAAATATGACATATTATTATTTTTAAAATAATAAAATTAAAATATAAAAATAATATCAAAAAACTTATTAGAAAATAAATTATAAATATTTGTCTTGAGAGTTGTTTGGGTAAACTTCCAAGACAAACTAGTCCATGCATTATACATGGGCACCTAACTAGAACCTCGACACCGCAACTCTGCTTTGACGGACAGTGGAGGAAGTGGAAGTGGAAGTGGAAGAGCCGAGCTTCAGAGGGAGGACCAACCAACTTCTGTACTCGAACACCGCGGAAATACTTTGGACTACTGTAGAGAATATCGATTGCAACGGTCAAGATCGAAACGTGAGCAAAGGGGAATGGATATACCTCTTCATACAGCTTTGCTCGCTCCCGGGCTCGCGATTTCAAACAGGTTGAACCCTAAGCCACTGAACTACGCTAAAGAGGAGTGGAGAGGAGAGGAGAGGAGAAGAAAGGAATGTAAGTTTGATTCGTAACAGTGAGTGAGAGAGACTACGCTTACTGTAGTGAACGGAACCTTTGGTTTGAATGAACGAACAGATGAAGCAAGGACGAGGAGAGCAGCAGTAGCGCAACAGTAGAAGCAGGATGCGAAAAAGTCGTGGATCGCGGTGCATTGAGGCGGAAGAGAAGGCCTAGACAGCGGATTTGGACAATTGGACAATGCTGTCTGACAGAACGATCAAGGATTGACGCTGGGCTGAGCTTGTAGGGGAAAAGCCAAAGTGAAGGTAAAGTCCAGGGGGAGTAGAATAGCCTCGGAGGCATCTCGGGTTTCAGGTTAAAAGAAATGGGAGGGAGTAGAAGACTAGCGAGGAGGAGTAGCGCTATTGGGTGAGAGGTGGATGCCAAGAGCAGTCGAAAATTTCAAATATGGAGGCTACTCTGATTGAAAGCGTGTGTGCATCTCTCAGAGTATACCTCTATCGCAATGCAACTTTTCTATGCGAGCGATTGTACGCGGAATATCCATCTGAGGTACTGCCCCGTGCAAAATTATAATGTCTCCGTTGCAGTCTCGTGTAACAACTCTAACAATAGCACTCAACGTTTTTGTTGAAGTTCCGCAGTCTGGTGGCATCTAGTTTCTCACGGTAGTAATTACGGATGAAAGACTTTTCGGCAGGTCGCAGATTTTGAAGGATTTTCTCTTTATTCAGATATTTCGTCTATTACAGCAAGTTCACAGTGTAAGGTTCAGAATAAATAGACTCAGCTCTTTGCGCTCATCCTTCTCACAATTTCCTTGTGCCGAGTGCCAACTCATTTTGTTTCAATTTCGTCTTTGTGCTGGAAATCAGAATAATCTTCACTTGCTTGCGACCTGCTACTTTCGAAACAATCAACCCTACCGTGCTTATCATATTCTCAAAGGTTAGATGAATCACTTCAACAAATGCATGCCTTCGGAAGTCCTCTGCATATGAATTCTGTCATGCACGTGGGTCTCCCTTGATCGAGTTAATTTATCAAGTTCTGTGTCAGTGAAGATAAACGAGATCACTTGTAGTTGTTGTTGTCCACATTACCTTTTCTGAGGCTATTGCCGAGGACTGTCATATCTATGCCTGGCATAGGAGCTGGCAATAAAATCCAATCTTATTGTTGTAAAATTTCGAAAGCATGGGAGTAATTATACTACAATGTATTGTGCAAAATTGACAGAGTTTCTCTTCACTCCACTCCTGAATGAAAGCCGACTGTTGAAATGCTCATTCAGGTAGCAAGTCCGCTCAATGCCGCTATCTCTTTGCGCTGGCCTGCTTCGAAATGGACAGTATGGTCGAGGCCGAAGCAGCATTGCTGTACCCGAATAGTTCCGGCAACGAGGTAGGATTCAAATTTTCTAGTCTCAAATTCTCTCTTATCTTAGTGCCGTGTTTCAAATGCCAAAGACCAGTTCTTGACATCTTGGTAATTGCAATCGGTAGGTTGATTACCAGAATAATAGAAGTTGACGAAATTGTTGTTTCTCAAAGCAGGTGCCTTATGGAGCGGCTGGATATTTTTTGCTCGGTTTGATCTGCAGGTTCGTTTCTCTCCTAATAAAACCAACCCATTTCATCCTCTATCCACTTGTGGAACCAGGGTTAGGATCTCGGGAAATCTGAAAAATAACTAGGGCCACGACATACTGCCAGATTAGATGTGTTTATAGTGCTCCTTAGTGTCACCAATTCATATCGATTCAAAGCTTACTGTTACAGGTGTCGTGGTTCTGGGTTCCGTCTTCTAAGGATCTGTAAAATCGCTTAGACTTAAAGTGATGAAAGCTACTAAAATTGAATTATATTGGACTTGCCCTGGACCGGGCAGACTTACCGATCGGAGGCAAGCAGCAATAGGCCACTACACGCAAGCGCTCATGCTTGATCCCTTTCTCTGGTCGGCGTATGAAGATTTATGCTTGCTCGGTAATGCTCTTGTCAAAGTTATCTATCACTATGCGCCTTCATTCGAGTAATCTATTTGTTTTCGTCTTCCGATTCTCAAGTAGGCAACTTTAACCGGTACATTTTATATGTATGTCTTGTCTTGCTTCTTATCATAGGTGCGGAGGAAGATGCAGCTGGCCTTCTAGGTGATGCGGCTGTTGTGCGGTTGCAGCAACAGCAACAGCAGATACACTGGGAAATTCGTACTCAAACTTCAGCTCCTGCTGCTCTTTGTATGGATAATTTTGAAGCCGGGGGTGGATCTCATTCTCAGTTGAGATCTTCTTATTCAAATGCTGGAAGTCCTAAGTATTCCAGGTTATCATCTGCCGTAATGGCAGATGATTCATCGTTGGGTTTGCACTCGAGTGGTCCAGGGGCGGGGGCAGTCAACGTATCTGCTTTTGCTGATTACGGAGGCAATGCCCTGTCATTTGTGACACCTACGGCAGGTTCGTCTCAGGTAATGTCCTGACGCTTCTCGAAACTAAGCTTTTGGTTCCCTTTTCGTATATGTGGTGTCAAGTAGCATGTCAGATCGGGTAGTTCAGAAGCTCTCACGAGGTATTTAGTAGACGTTATGTTTTCATATCTACTCCCATTGACCTCCATCATTTCAAATAGCTGAAACCCATGCCTATCTACGGTTGAGATAATCGTGCTTATTTCATGTATTTTCTCAAGCCTACCAATCCTCTTTCTCTCTTATCTGTGGTGTGGATGTTTAGGAGTTGCGAATGAAGATTACTTATCAAATATCAACATAGTCATCTATCCGCAGTTGTCAATGCTTATCGGTTCTGGTATAGATTGACATTGAGTTACTCGCTGCTCGTACTTGGTGCTGTTACTGAGTCTCACAAACTAGTTACTTTGTTTGATACTATTCTCATCCTTCGAGGTTTTGAAGTTTCCTTCTAGCTCATGGGTGAGAGAAACCGTTCTGAAAGCGTGATAGCGGTTGGTTTGTAGCATTTATTTCCTTGTTTGAGAATCTTCAGTTGTGTTCCTATTGTGCTCTTAGAGAAAGCGATCTTCCTCTATCACCAAGTTTGAAGTAGGAAAGCCAGCTTCCCCGAATTGGTAGGTTTGAACGACAATTCCAACCAGTTTTTGACAATAACATACTCCTGACGCGAGCAAGTGTTCACTACCATGGCAGGTCCTCGCGCCTGGGAAAAGTATGCAAGGTATTGGTGGCACACTAGGCAGTGGATCCTTGGCAACAGCCGCAGATGGGTCTACCAGGGGCAACATCGGAGGAGCAGCCCACTCACAGCAACGCCGCAAATTTGTTGACGAAGGCAAATTTCGAAAGGTTTTTGTCTTTCTTTTACTTGTTCTGCTCGATATTGAGTTTTCTACGGAATCTCTAAACTATTGCTGGTCCTTTGTCGAGTGAATCTTGTCCTTTGACCCTTTCTTGTACACAAGCTGTACCATTGAGTTAGTCACAATCTAGTCTTCACAAAGAATTGCTGACTCTCCGGCTGTACTGAAAGTAACTTGCTTTATTACCAAATTCAGTCGTTTCTCAAAGAGGTCCAGGAGGAGATTTAATATTACAGGAGATTTAGGTCCTTGCATTCGAATTGGCTGGGTATCTTGATAGTGAGTGAATAAGTTATGCATCAAGCTGTCGGGAATCTCTATTTCTCTTTTATGGCCGAGAACACAGTTGCCCCGTCAAACAGCTGTAAATAGCCAACCTGAGTTGACTGAATACTACAATATTTGGACAGAGTTGTATTGCCAAAGTACCCGAACCTTTGAGTGATGGTATGTAAAACTCAAAACGGGTTGTGCATATCATCACACAAGATAAGCAGGCCAGACCTCTTCTTCGTTCACATAAGCTTCGCTTTTCTTTCTTCCTTGTGGTTCAGTGAAGGCTTCTCTTTTGTCTACCTTAAGTCCAGTTCATGGACCTTTATAAACAGCAGATATAACAGTCAGTTGTAAGTGGAATTTATTTGGGATCTAAGTAGAACGAGTCTTCTATGAGTGTCATCGTGCATTTCACTGGTCGAAAGTACAACTGGAAATAACTTAACTGGTTTATCTGCTTTACTGCCATGATTTTTATTTACCGATTCCCAGTGTCCGGTTCAGAGCTAAGGGGAAGTATTTGCTCGTTGCAGTCTCTTCAATTTCTTATTTCTTTGATGCTTCCCTCTCTTTGTCTATGGACATTTATGTCCAGCTCATCCTTTTCGCTTCTCTGGGCATGGCTGCAGAGCATTCGATCACCCTCTACGCGTGCTGCATATTCACAGGTGCATGCACATGTCTCTTGCATTAGAGGCATTTTAAGAGTGTGTAAGTTTGTAGCAGTAGACTCTGAAGAGTAAGAACCCTTTTCTTGCTGACGTGAGCAATTCTGTTTCCAAAGTCATTCCTATACCTTTGGAAAACGATGTACATATTACTGCTCTAATGACCAATTGGAACCTTACGTAGATGACATGTTGAAGAGACGTATATTCCGCATTCGCTTGTCTCAAGATATATGTGCGTGGGTTTGTATTAGATCTGGACGTGTACTCTTTGGTTCTTTCTCTCTCGCCAATTCGCTTGGGTTGATATAAGATGCGTGGTTTCTATGTACAGGTTTCAGGCAGGTTATTTGACGCTGTGCCGAGGAGAAGCTCAAGGCTTGCCGGCGAGAGTAAGAGCTCTGTTTTACAACTAGGCTCGATGACTTCCAGCGGGTCTGCACCAGGATCATCCGATACTGGAAGCAGTCTATATGGGCTTGGTGGTTCCTCGGGAACAACAGGTCGAGGCAGTAGCAATCTTCTTCATTCAAGCGGTATACGGAAAGGACTGGCCTTTGGGTCTACTGAGTCCAGTCTAGACGATGGTGTGTGAGCTTCTCTTGCTTTCATTGGAACGCAATTGAAAGGGATTGTCCGAGAGAATATGGTGTGAGGAGATCCAACGGCATTTTTGGCTTTAATTATGTAATATAATGTACTTCGTGGATGCGGATCCCCCCCGTTCTCTCAGCTGCTTCTGCTTACCATTGCTCACATAATGTATTTTGTGCCGAAACTTTCTCTTCAGGTGGTCTCTGTAGACAATTTGCTGTTCTTCGTACAGTCTTGTATGTGTAATAACAGGTTTTAGAAAATGTGCTCATCCTGTATATGAACAGCTTCTGCATTTTATCTCGTACTAGTGAAAAGCTTCACCATCTCGAATCTCCAAAGTAGTACTTGAGTTCGGCAAAATGTCGTGCATATATCTGTCACAGAAACTGCATAACTTTTCCATAAAGTTTTTACACAAAATGATGTTATGCATAGCCCATAAGATGTAGCTACTTCGTGTATCCGTAGCCACTTCAGCAAGCCGCCTTTTGGAAATGGGTCAAAATAAAGTTTTCTAGCGATTTGCTTGTCCTGATGCACTGAGTCATTGAGAATACGGTAAGTGGGACAAGGGCAAAGTGAAAGGAACCGCCAAGTAATTTTGGACGCAGCTACTCCATGCCCTGGGTACGTGTGAAAGAAGTCTATCGGTGAGGATCTTGCTGACGTAGGTAAAAATTGAATCAGCCAGGGTTAAGGCACTGAGGCTTGAGATTTATACAAACTCTTTTACACCTTGGCATCATGCAGGGAGGAGGAACGGGGAAAACTTAGAATCAGCCGGAGTAGACGAGGGTAGCAACACCAACAGTAAGCGTGGATCAGGAGATGATGATTCTCATCACCGTGGTAGATCAGGTGGATCAGTGGCTGGTGTTTACCATGGTTCGAAAGTTCAGCAAGATGGCTCGTTTGAGCTATTGAAACTTCTTAGGATCCTTGGAGAGGGATTCAGACATTTATGCATGTATCGATGTCAGGTAAGCTCGAAAGACCGCTCGTTTTGCTAAGCCGTTCTAGTTCAGAAGAATGTCCAATCGAGGTCAGAGATAGCTTTTGTGATGTGCCGATTCATACTACCGATCTGAAAACCCATTTCTTTCATCTCTGACTCTCCTCCTTTTTCTAAAAGGTTGAATGTCAGCTTTTAAGTACTTTTGTTGAATTTTGTATATGTGATCTTCTATATTTGAGCAGAAAATATTGACACCATTTTACTTTGACAACGATGCCATGATTTAAAATTACGAAGATCTAGTAGATTTCAGATCAGGGCCTCCTCCCGATCTTTCTTTCCCTTAAACTCGTTTGGTGTGTGTGTGTGTGCAGGAAGCCATGCAAGCATTTTCGAAACTACAGCAACAGCAGTTTGCAACTGCATGGGTCCTCTGTCAGGTGCCTTTTCTGTAGGAACTATGGACGAATTCTTTGCTTGGTTACCCTATACTGCTGGTTGTCACCTGCACCTTCAATTCGGGGTGTGAGACCCATGGTTACTGGTTACGGATTGCATAGAAATACGAGTATTAATTTGGTCCTGGTCTTCAGTTTGTGAGCTCCTCGCAAGGAGCACGTCTGATTTTTCATATTATCTCCAGGTTGCACGAGCTTGTTGTGAAATGGTTGACTACCCTGAAGCCGAACGTATATTCAGCTGGGCACGTCGAATTTCACCATATCATCTGGAGGGAACAGATACTTTTTCCACTGTGCTATATGTAAGTGCCTCACCGTCTAGAATCAAGGATCTACCAGGTTTTGAAGTAGTATGTGTTGGTTTCCAGTCCAGGCAGACATTCAGCCTGCTGTGTGCCAACCGTGTCGTTCATGAAAATAAAATCTCACCCGCTAGCGTCAGTTGCCATGCTCGTGAGGTTGACATACCAAGAAGAGTGTATTGTCCAGTCCAGTCATATAGGTGAGAATCCGATTATTGATGAAATTCCCAACGGGTTGAACTTCCATTTCACAAGATCAAGAAGAGCCAGCATCTGACCTGCTCAGTGATATATGGCTATGTCCTTGAAGTATCCAAAATGCAGATGAAGAAATAGTGCGGTTCAAATGGTTACTTGCCGGATTCCCATTCGTGGTAGTCTTAGCCTTGGCCTATTTTGTTGCTAATTGCAATGATTATTTTGGAGTCAAGGTGCTTAGCCTAACTGCTATCTTGATAAGTTTCTCGATTGGGCTTCAGACTGGTAAAACCATACTCGTTGACAATGGTCCGCCGTGTTCCTTTTTGCTAATATCGTGATAACTGACGGTTGCAGCACATGAAGAAAGATGTGGAGCTCAGCTATCTTGCGCAGGAAACAGTCGCAATGGATCGGCTTTCTCCACAAGCCTGGTAGGAATGGTCTTGGCCATGTTTATGAGGGCCAAAATGTCGAATCTATAATTGTAGTAAGGTGAAAGTCTGGTGCAAGCAAGTGCAAAGTTTGGAGTAAGTTCCAGTATTCATATGGAAGTCTGACTCGATGCGGTGTGGTCATGCTTGTACCCACGTCAAATCACGTGCAAGTTTTGGTTGGAGTTTTGGAAGGAGGGATTTTAGGTTGTTGTAAACATTCTTGCACACTTGCTTGTTTGGCATAATGGTGAAGGTTGGACAGCAATTTGTGTGTAGGTGTGTGATGGGCAACTGCTTCAGTTTACAAAAGGACCATGAGACTGCTTTGAAGTTCTTTCAGCGTGCTCTGCAACTTGACTCCCATTTCACATATGCCTACACACTCTGTGGCCATGAGTACGTACTATCCACGCATCTTATATCAGTCCTTAGAGGAACTTATCAGCTCAGAAATCTGAGTGTTGTTTTGACGGATGGTAGTTGAGTACTGATTCAGCTGCTTGCAGATATGTGGCCATGGAAGATTTTGAAGAAGGCCTCACTTGTTACCGTAATGCCATTCGGATGGACTCTCGACATTACAATGCATGGTGAGCATACCGTGACACTCTAAGCTGACTTTAATGTGAAGCATGTAATTTTCATTGAATCATTGTTTCAATTCGACTCACCATTACCAGATATCTTTTTTCTTCATTGTCTCTTGTTCTGTACTCAAAGAGCTTCTGTGTTTTCTTGTGAATTCCCTGAAACTGTTGCTCTTTGCAGGTACGGTTTAGGAACAATTTATTTCCGCCAAGAAAAGTATGAACTTGCAGAGTACCATTTTAGGCGTGCTCTTCAAATCAATAGTCGATCTTCTGTGCTCCACTGTTATTTGGGAATGGCACTCCATGCTTTAAAGGTGAGCTAAGTACATAATGATGTACTCTTACATGGTATGTCGATGGTAGACGACAAGGTCAGTTGAATACATGCATAGTCATGCAGAAGAGGTGAGTATATTTGCTACTTGTTTGGCCGTCTTCTGGGGTGGTGCATTCACTGGAAGTCGATAATGTGCATGCATGTTTAATGTTGATGTTAGCTCCATTTACTTTTTCCCTTACTACGACCTCTACTTGTCTTGGTGTGGATGCCATGTAGAGCAACCAAATAATAAGTATGTCTTAATGAAATCTAGCACGCGCACCATAATCTTCTTACTCAATTCGCTGATTTTTCCGGAAGTCATTATCCACTGGGTTCACCCGTAGAACCTCTGACCGGCTTGCCTTTATCATATTTTTCTGGTGTTTAGTTACACATTTCACTCATCTGTGATGTTTATTCTCTCCTTTCTGCAGAAAAATGCGGAGGCATTATCTCTGCTGGAACAAGCTATTTCAGCAGATGTAAAGAATCCTCTTCCTAAATATCAAAAGGCGAATGTGCTCATGAGTGAAGAAAGATACGATGAGGCTCTTGCAGAATTAGAGCAATTGAAAGAAGTAGCTCCTCGTGAGAGCAGTGTATTTTTCTTGATGGGTAAAATTTACAAGCGTCTGGACTTGCCGGAGAGAGCAGTATATAATTTCTGCATTGCCCTTGATCTGAAACCATCGACTGCAGCAGATGTGAATCTAATAAAGGTGAGTTTCCTATTATTTTTTCATCGACTATTGTTCTTTCACCTGTAAATTTTATCAAATTGTATGAATTTTTCCATAAAAATCAGTAGTATACTCGCCATCTAATCTGAGTTTCACTCATAGTGTGGGGACTAAATCTAGAGTTTTTGTGCTGAACTTATTTTCCCGTCTATCAAGTTGCGGAAAGCAAAGGTCAAATGTAGGGAAACACTGTAAGGCCAAATGGTGGAAGTTTCTCGGATGTCTCACAATAATGTGGTCCTCTCCGAGATGACCTTCATTTCTCTTATTGATTTTTGCTCAATTTGCAGATAGCGATTGAAAAATTGCATGTTCCGGACGATCTGGAGGAAGAAAACCTTTAATTGGCGAAGAGTACATTGTCTAATTAGGATTGAACTACGTAGGAAATTCGTTTCAGTGAGAGGAAGGTAAACCTTCCTTGCAAACCTTCATCAGTTTTGCACCAATTTTGGCCTATAAGCAGGGTTCGTTGGCTGGTGGGTAGTTGATCGAATTGTTAAGCTTCCACGAATCAAGTCATCAATTTGGGGTGACAGGTTTCTGTTATGTATCATATATACCATAGACCATGCATTAGGAGATTCGCACTGCGAGGTAATTATTCTCTGCTGTCAACAAGGGCTCTGAACTTCTGCAACTTGAAGTGATAGTCTTATAACTTGTAGAGTCGCTCTATATTCATGCGTTGAGGTACATGAAGGGTCTTGACATCAAGACCGTCGATTTGTTCCGCGCAAACGCCTTCATGTGTAGTCTAATTTTGGTTAGAGGAGTAACAGTGGCTGTTAAGATAAGCCACCCAAGAGTGTAAAAAGTGGTGGATATCCAAGTAAGGGCTTAAAAAGTTCTTCCCTTCATTTAAAAGGGTTTTCCAGAAATATAGTGGCCTAGTCAGTGTTGGCTCCATTTATGCACAAATGAATGCTCCACGTTTTCTGCCGCTGTATGGACTCTATGCAGCGGGTTTACATTCTGTTCTGAGATGTATATCTCATCCCCACTTTTATCAGCGCGATTAACAACCCGACCTGACAATTGCGCGATCTGAGTGGAGTTGTGGCGGTATTGCTTCTATTTTCGGCGTTTCATTATTTTACCTAAATCTCGAGTTTTTGATCTGGGAGGATTCTATGTCACGACTGAGGTTTGGCTGTTTTTTTTCATATTTTGACAACTAGCGCAGAATTACTTTACTCCACTCCACTCCCCTTAATTAATAGTTTGTAATCCCTCATACTGTGCAAGCACAATTTTACTCTACCACAGCCCAGTCAATGTTCTGTGCCATTGTGGTTTATGTTCAGGTGATCCCTAACGATGTTTAAATGAATAGGGCTGAAGGTTTCTCTATAGGGAGAAACAACATTACTTAACGATCCCTTGCTATGTGGAAATGGATATGGCTGGTGATTATGGTGTATATTTCACGGATGAGCGTAACTTGCCTAGACTCTTTCACTATTTGTTTAATATAAAATTGTTACTTATAAGTAGGTATTTTCACAAGTACATGAACTTCTTTTCATTTAAGGAGAGTCCATGGATGTAAAGTTGAAGGGTATCTTAAGGAGAGTTCATGGATGCAGATTTAAAAGATACTTTTTGAAATCTGGTATAATATGACTTATATTTTCTTACATGAGAATCTACTCTACTCTATAATTCTTCTCCCTCATAGTATGTGAGGTACCTCATGGTACTAGAGACTCCTTCTCTCTAACTCCCTCTTTGGATATTGTTTTTGTTACCTTGCTCTCTGCATTTACTTTCCATTGTACTTGTTATCTTGCTTTTCGTTCTGACTTTCAACGTTTGAAACGAACTTGCTACATCTTGTGGTCCCATGAATCCATCTTTGCTTTAATTGATTACCATTAATGAAACTATTTTTATGAATTGTATCATTTGGTTATTCTTTATGTTATGCGGGCCTCTTTACTAATTATGGATTTTTTTTCAATATATTCATTAGATATGTTATGTCTTTTTTCTTTTCCTGCCCTCCCTCCCCGCTCGTTGTCATTCGGCAGTCTTGGTCTATCTAAGTACTACTATAGAAAAGAGTGAGTGGAATCACTCTTTTCTCCAATTGTCTGAAATTTGGGATATATGACATCGCCAGTTCAAAATAATTTTCAGCCTTCTCTTTTCCTAACATTTTCCACATCAATGTTATTGCTTTGGGTGACACTTGGGGAGCAACCAAGTTTGCTTTGGCAATCATGAGCTTTAGAACAGAAACTCGGTTTGAGGGGTATTGACATTTGCTTAACTATTTCTGCACTGCATTTGGCATTGATGAAGTAGGAAGGGCCTTTGTGGAAGTTTACTATGGTTGCCTTTTGCTTCCTTCAGGAGTTTGGTACTTTAGGACTGATGCATTCATAGTGAATGCTCCGCTACACTCTATCTAGTCGTCTAATGCGCTTCGCTCTACTTCCCCTGTTGAAAGAATGGTTTCCTCTTTCCTTTTTGTCATACCTAACCCCGTTATCATTTTGATCCGACTTAGCCATAACACCTTACTCTCCTCTCCCACTTTGCTCCACTCCAAGTATCCTCAAGTACCAAAACTCCTTCTAATGTGGTTTGCTTCAGGGTTGCTAACTGTTTTTCGTTATTACTTGGTGATGCCTACAGCAATTTGGGTAAGAAAACATATATGTCCATAAATAAATTCTTCACATTTATTCTTTGATAGATATTTTCCGCCAAGAAATCCCTTCATATCATGTTATTAAAGTATTCAAGTTCTCGTAGGGTATCATCATGCCAGAGTACGATAGTGTAAGGGAGTTAGAAAGATCATTCTCACCATCATGGGAATGGAGGAGTCAGCCTTGCTAGACAGACAGTTGAAGATGTTAGTGAAGTGGAAAATAGAAAAGTAGGGTTAATTACTCTTGATCGGTTAGCACTCCTTGTTTGCAGTACATGGGAACGCCACATAAACCGTGGTTCTCATAAATACATACCTGCGAGAACATGTCGCAGGTTTGTTCCATGAATGTCCAACAGCTTATAAACTGGACAAATATCAGATTCTAGGAAGACATAAACACACATAGTCACGGCTCTCAATCTTTTCTAATATAAATACTCGAGAAATTTCTAGGAGACTGACTGCGGAAGAACCCCCATGGCCGCTTCCTATTATAGCTTGTAGAACTCAAAGAACAAAAGAGACCGGGGCTCCGCGAAGTGTACCATCTTCTGTATTCCGAGTGTTTGAAGCCTTTTTGGAGGCCATCAAACAGGTGTAATTTTCTAGGGACTGGATATTTCAAGTCTCGATATGTTTCGTACAATCCCCCTGGTGTTTCCATTATGAAACCTTAAATTGCTTAAAATATGATCTTTGGCTCAGCTGTCTTTGTTTACATGTGGTTTACTACTTCTTTGCGTTGCTTTACGATTAGGGTTTATACGTGGTTGTACATTTTTGCGTTAGTCTTTGATTACACGTTGTTTTTGCTTTGTTCACGTAAATTTATTTTGCAATTTCTTTACATGAGTTACTCTACGCATTCCAATTACACATTGGTTTCCAATTTCTCTACATGTTGTTAACTTGTAACAATTATATGGTGTCGGTGCTTCGGTTTATATGCAATTTATGAACTACACTTCATGTCCGTTTTGCATGTACTTTTCATTCAATTTTTCTTTCATCTTATTGCTATTCCATCTGCACTTCATATGCATTTAATGAGTTTTGGATCTCCCATTCCTTGAATGGCTTTTGCTATCATCTCCTCATATCGAACCTATTGGCCCATTGTAATGGTGCGTCTTGTACTTAGCAGTCTCTATGTTTTATTTAGAAGCATGACATCCTACTTCTCTGTGCAGAAGAGAGTCCATGCTTCATCTCCTCATATCCAAACCATTGGCGCATTCTAATGGTGCGGCTTGTACTTAGCAGCCTCTTTGTTTTATTTAGAAGCATGACATCTTACTTCTCTATATAGAACAGAGTCCATGCAATAATAGTAGTTTAGGCTTGGTGAATTGCATACATATTTTTTGTTGTAGTTTTATTGGTTTCAATCTCTTAGTCTTTGAATTTGTAAATTCATCTCACATTTGTTTTTTTTGATTACTCAAATGTTCTTGGTTTTTGATTTTTGATTACTTGACTTATTTACACCTATTAGTCTTCAGTTTGGAGCTAGCCATTCGTCTTTTCCAACCATTAGTCTTATGTCTAAGTATTTAACACTAATAGGTGGCTTACTTTCACTATTTAGTCTTTTGTCTAAATGTTTAACATTGGGACATTCAATAGTCTAAAACAACAAGAAGAAGTTGTGTGATTCATGAAAAAGTTTCACAGCCTTTTGAGCTGAGTGTCCAGAAGAGGTGCTACCTTGGGATACTCAGCTGCACAAGTAGTCACTTGGTTCCTAGGAGGACTTCCTATGGAACTTTGTGTATTTGCCAAAGAATGAGACAATGACATATGACATATTGAAAAAAGTGATGAAGTAAATTGAGTTTTATGAGTCTACTAGAATGGATCCTTCAAGCAAGTTATGCCAAGTCAAAAGTGTGAAGAAGCCAAAGAAAAGATCAACCCAAAAGCTATCTTCTTTGTCTTTGGCGTCATTTAGTACAATGTTGTCTTTGAAATCATCATTTTTTGGAGATGAGAAGGAATGACAAAAAGAGAAGCAAGGTACTTGTAGGCATGAAGCAAATGTAAACCAAAAGACACTCCTCAATTGGGTACAAAGGTGGAGGAACTCATCAAGTAGTTAGCCAACTTCAAGTTGCAGTTAGTCTGTGCAAAGGAGAGGCAAAAAATCACTTCATGTACCAGACCAAATACCTAGTGCACAACTTGCAATAAATCAAGACACTACATTGAATGTTTCTCTACTTGTTCCTCTTCCTCAAAGCATTAGGTTGAGTGGACTCCTACATAAGAAGCATAAGAGTAATTTATGGAGGAGGAAGAACAAATTTTTTGCAGTATAGGAAATACATTACCACACAACTCTGATCCCTCTAGTCACCGTTCCTTAATATGTACCTAAGGAGTATGCTACCAACAAACCACAACAAATGATTTTACCCCAAGGCAAAATACCACTTCAAAGTAGATTCTACAATTGTGGAACTATGGACCATCTGTCATTGTGCTACTTGAACTCCAAAAAGCAAATATAATACACTCCATTGTGTGCCAACTGCAAGGTACTCAATAATATAGTGGCTAACTATCCTCAACCACTTGTCTCAAAGCCACATGTCAGATTTATAACAACCCACTTCCTAAGGTAGATGCGGATATCTATTGTATTACCTTGGAGGAGCTAGGAGAGAAGGATATACTCTTGGCTAAAGAAAATGGTTGGTCTGATTTGGAGGTCAACTGAGTGGATACTCACTTGAGCAAGTAGGAGACAAGTAACACTTCTTCCTTGGAGTCATCTGAATCCACAAAGCCAAAAGGAAGAGAGATCATCCATAAAAGGCCTGTCCAAGAAGGAGTTGAAGTTGTTGGCAAAGATCAAAAGTAAAGAAAGCAAGAAAGAACCTCTAGGTGAAGTATCCTTAACTTTGAATGGACGTTCTACCACTCCAAGAGTAGTTGACCCAAGGGCGCACACTAATAGTACCAACTTTAAATTTCATGCCAACATTCAAAAAGAAGTATAAGAACTTTTGCAAGAGGAGATTAACAAATTGCATGCTGATTCTAAAAACACAAAAGAAATTGACAAACTACCACCAATAATCACCATAATTTGACAAGGATCAGATTTCAACCAATAGGCAAATGGAACAAAAAGTACAACTCCACACAAAGTTACCATGAAAAGGCTACAAGAGAGAAGAAGCAAAGGAAAGTAAGTTCACTTCAAGAAATTACCCAATATGATATCATTGCAGACTTGGGCTTCCTCCAAAGCAGATGTAATGTTAAATAATTGTGGGAAGATAATAATCTATATAAATGAAAATTAGCCGTGGCATTCCGCAAGGTGTAGAAAAGTAAGCAACCCAATATGCCTACCATCTACAAAATTAATCTACAAGACTTAGGCTCCCTCAAAGTATAAATAGAGATCAATAGCTATATGGTACAATTTTTCCTCATAGACTCTAGATTTAGCATCAATGCCATGATAGAGGAAACCAATATTAAGTTAGGATACACCACCTTTGAACCTATTTTTTGTATCATACAATTTGTAGATAAAACTTGCAGAAAGCATTTGGGGATGTTGTCCAATATCCTAACTGCAATCAAAGGTGTAGCCTTCCACCTTGACTACATCATCCTTTGTCTAATAACCAAAATTGGTTATCTTTGCTCATAGGGAGACCTTGGCAATATGAAGCATGAGTAAGTGTAGACTAGTATTAGCATAAGCTCAATTTCTAGATATAGAATCCACAAGTTCTAACCCAGTGATAATATATTGTAAGAAAATTCCACACCTAAGAGAGACTATGTCATAGAAAAGAGAGCACATCAAATACGCTTTGGAAAACTCCAAAGGGTCTTCAAAAGAGGAGGACATGGTGAACTACTTGGGTTGCTAGGAAGTGGAAGACAAAGCTAAAAGGAATGCCTACTTTGAGGAAGGAAAAGATAATGTGACATTACTGGGTATGAGCAATGTGGAAGGAATTGTTAAACCTAATGATTGTCAAGAGGTGATAATGGTCAAAGGGAAGGTCTTCAAGATATTCAAGCACATATCTTGGTAGGAACTCAAAGAATGCACAATATTATTTTGGAAATATCAAGATGTCTTTGCTTGGAAAATAGAGAAAATGGCAAGCATTTCACACTAATTTTAGAAGCATAACATTGACTTAGAAGAAGAAGATGTAATGTTAGTAAGGCACCAACAATATCAACTCAACCCAAAGTACTTGTTGCTAGTAAAAGATGAGATAGATAAGTACCTTCTATTGATACTATCCTTAGCTTGTAGTGACTTAGTTCTCATTGTATAGTTGCATTAGAGTTTAGGTTACATATTTATACTCTATATATATATATATATATATATATATATATATATATATATATATATATATATATATATATATATATATATATATATATATATGAGAGGAGTTCACTCTCACCATTTATTCTTGCTTTCCTTCCTTGTGTGCTGTCTCTCATATGGTCCATTATGAATGGTCTTGGAGTCTTGGTCTAATCCGTGTGTTTTTGACATGGTATCAAAGCAAATGGGAGGTTAAGTAAGGGTGCGTGCACTTGGAGAAAGATAGGTGAGAGGAGTTCTTTCTCCATATATATATATATATATATATATATATGAGAGGAGTTCACTCTCACCATTTATTCTTGCTTTCCTTCCTTGTGTGCTGTCTCTCATATGGTCCATTATGAATGGTCTTGGAGTCTTGGTCTAATCCGTGTGTTTTTGACATGGTATCAAAGCAAATGGGAGGTTAAGTAAGGGTGCGTGCACTTGGAGAAAGATAGGTGAGAGAAATTAGAGAGTTTAGGGTTCCATTGATATAATTGTAGCCACCAATTACATCATTTTTTAGCTAAAATTGCAATTTTGGAGGTCAAGATTGCATTTTTTGCCCAAAATTGATGCACTCAAGTCATAAGTCTATCTTGTTCAAAATTGTAAAATTTAGTAGACATTCAACTTTCATGACGTTAGGATGTTGTTCCACCATCAATATTGTCTTTTGAGCACTTCTACAATCTATTTGGAGGGCCAAACTATCTTTTTTGGGGCCACAAAAGATCACCATTGATTGCAAAGTCTTGCCTTTGCAATCAATTAGTCTAGCATTGTAACTTTTTTTAGGTCAATTGTAGCGATTATGCATTTTTTTGCTAAAGTATTAGGCAAGGTCACCTTCTTGAAAAAATGTTTTTTTGGACTTTATGTGTCAAGATATGTATTTCACATTGATTTAAGAAATACATATTCAATCTGTCAAGTCAACCTACCTAAACTAAGTTGTGTCTCTTGGTTCTTCTTGTGAGTACAAATGCTACAATTTTAGGATTGTAATAATGGTAGAGTTTGTGGGTACGATCATGGGAGAAAAGCTTGACAACATTAATTGGACAATATGAAAATTTTTCATGCAGATGTTCCTTTGAGGTCAAGGAGTCTTGCAGAAAAGGAGGACAAAGAACTATTTGTGATTGTTGATGATGTAGTATCTAAAGCAACACATGCAACACGAATGTATAGATAATTTCAGCACTCCATTACATCATATTGTGTGTTTTATCATCAATGATAAGTTACATTCAAGACCTCACTTTACCTTAGATTGCTTGGAATACTTTGGCAAATTTTTTTTTAATCCAAAACAAAAGACAGAAAATTGCAATTGCTACAATAACCCATTATGGCTAAGAAAGGCTAATGTGCATAAATGATTACATGCACCACATGAAGAGCCTTGTGGATCAACTTGCCTTTGTGAAGGTGCTGATTGATCCAATTGTGCTCATTGGAGGTAAGTTACAAGGTCTAACACCAAAATACAAATACTTTGGGACATTGATTTCTATATGGGAGCCACTTCCAAAGTAGGATGAGTTGGTTGTGATGCTTCTTTGTAAAGAAGTGTGATTATTGAAATTGCTAGTTCCTCCTTATCTAATATCCCAAAATGCTTGTATTTTGCAAGGATTAGAGGATTTCAAGGTAGGAGTGAATGCAAGAATGATGCAAGAAGTGGTGTGCACAATGTTTGCAATTGAGTCAGTGGTGGATGTGGAGCACCACAAAAATAGATGTAGAATACTAGGAGACAAATAAACAACATGCTACTAATACTTGCAACTACTATTGCAAGCAAGTGCACATTGCCAAGTTTTTGTTCAAGAAGCAGAATGATCCAACACAAGCAACAAAGTTATGCTTGCCTATAAGATCAAGAGTAGTTGTTAGTAGTCATCCATAAGAGCTACACAATGTTCCAACCTAAAGTTGACTAGGTGTGGTGTTGTTTGGGTACCACTACCCAAACAACACCACATTGAGAGTAGTTTACTACATTTTAACATGTGGAGATGCTACAATACATGGTGATAAGAGATGACACCAAGCACCAAATCCAACACATAAGTCATATTTTTCTCTCTATTGCATATTCTTCATTCAAAGGATTGCAAAATGTTCTCCATGTATATGCCATATCCAAAAACTTGGTTTTTGTAGGACGATAGGTAGAGCAAGGTATGCAAGTATGCTTCAACAAAGATAAATGCTCTATTGAAGATGCTTATGGTAACCTTATAGCACAAGTAGTAGGAGTGTCATATTGTTTAAGCTTGATGCTTTTTTACCTCCCTTACAACTTATCATTTATGGACAGAGTGGTCTAGTAGTTCTTGACATTGCCATATGGCACAAGCAAGTTGAGCATATGAACTTGTACAGGTTCAAAAAGTCTTCCTTCCTTTAGTTTGGTTGTTGGGTTGTCCAAGCTTGTTTTCTTGATACTTCTACCATATATGAAGCATGCCAATTTGGCAAGCAAGTTAGATAACCTTTTAAAAGCCAAGCTAGACATTTTAGCAAACTCCTAGAATTGGTGCATATTGATGTATTGATTGCTTCTAAACATGATTTAAGTGGTTTTAAATACTTTGTGTCTTTATTGATGACTACTCTTGCTATATTTGGGTCTAATTTTTGAATAGTAAAACTTATGTAGAAGTCCTTTTGATGTTTTAGAATTTCCAAAGACTAGTAGAGAAGCAATATGGTTTTGAGATTTGAGATCTGATTGAGGAGAGTTCCTTTCTTTGACTTTTGACCAATTCTTGAGAGATCAAGGTATCCTAAGACAAAAGATGTATGCCAGTAGTCCACAAGAAAAAAGAGTTTTATAGTGAACAAATTATCATATAGTTGAGTCAGCGCATGCCATGATTAAAGAGAAGCATATGGCTATGGTTTATTGGGGTGAAGTTGGTACATGTGCAATGTATTTGGTGAATCAAGACACCAATAGTTGCAGTTTACTCATGTACAACCTTGGAGGAGTTTATAGGAAGTAAGCCTAACTATTCTATCCTCAAGGTCTTTGGTTGTTTCTATTATATGCACATTCATGATGAGAAGTGTAAGAATTTAGATACAAAGGCTGAGAAGTGTATCCTTGGATATGTTATAGATTCTAAAGAGTATAGATGCTATAGTCCCACAACACAACAATTATATGCTAGCAAGGATGTTTTTTATCTTTGATGAGCTAGCCTCTTGGTTTGTGTTAGCTCCCATTGTTTGGTTTTCTATACCACTTATTGTGAACCCAAGGAGTAAAATTTCATCTATTTTTCCTCTATATCTATTGGGGCATCTAGAGAGGTTGTTCAATCTATTTCTCAATCAATTAGGTTAGGAGCTTGTGCATCTACTATTATATCTCCTTCCAATGGATTTGTTATTGGTGAGGATGACAGACTCATCCTCCAATGCATGCATGAATCTACACATGATACTTGTATGCAAGATGTCATCTCAACAAATCTGCCTACTACATCAAAAGCAATGCAAAGGGAGATGACCATGTAGGTACCTAGTCCAAGATAGTGTCAATGGATGAAACACCATGAAATTTTTTCATAAAGGTTTTCTTGTTACACATCATGTATATATAACTACCATTTTGCAAGAGCATGAACCAACTGCCTTGGAAAAGGCTCTACAACATAGTGTGTTGCTACCATGCAAGCAGAACTTGCTACCACCAATGCATATGGGAGTTGGTAGATTTACATTCTAATCATAAGGCTATTAGTTGTAGATTAGTCTTCCATATCAAGCATAATTTTGATGTCTCTATGAGTAGTGAAAGGCATGCTTGGTGGAAAAAGGTTATGCTCAATAATATTGCATGGACTATGATGAGATATAGTCTATTTGCCAAGATAACAACCATTTATATAGTGGTTGTAGTTGCAATTGCAATTCAACAAGGATGGTAGCTACACCATATGAACTTCAAGAACTCATTTCTCAATAATGATCTTGAAGAGGAGGTCTACATGGTTCAACCACCTGGTTTTGAGGATCCACAATTTCCATCTCAAGTCTAAAAGTTGCATATTGCACTATATGGCTTGAAGCAAGCACCCAAGGCTTGGTATGCAAATATAACTTCCTCTTGGTAGGTCATGGGTTTGCCATTTGTCCTTTTGATCTTAACTTGTATGTCTTAAAGGAAGTGAATCAAGATTTGAAAGTCACCATCTATGTAGATGATGTCATTATCACTAGTCAACCATGAGAGGCTAGTATACCACCTGAAGGAGCACTTAAAAGCCTACTTTGAGATGTAGGATCTAGGTAACCCTAGATTTTTCTGAAGTATGTAGTTTGTTAAGGATGGGCAAGATATGTAGCTTGTGTAGTGTCAATATGCAACTGACATGCTAAAGAGATTTGGCCTATTGGAGTGTAAGCCTATGTTTACATCCTTGGAGCATAATCATCATTTAGTATTGATGATAGTAAGTTGCTTGTTGATCCTTGTGGATACATGCAAATGGTTGGTAGTCTCATTTATCCGACTATCATCAAACCTAACTTGAGGCTTATGTGGTTGGATTTGTCAGCCAGTTCATGCAATCTCCATGCAAATGACACTTTGAATTTGTCAAATGCATTTCCGGATATATGAAGTTCACATTGCAATTTGGCCTTCACTACACTTTTGGTGGATCATTGGTGCTACACGGTTACATGGATGAAAATTAAGCAAGGAGTGACCTTGATAGGAGATCTACTTCTAGGTACACGTCTGGACTTGGAAGTGCAATTTTGAGTAGGGCTTCCAAGAAGTAGCCAATTGTAGCTCTATTTTCCATTTAGGCAAAGTATTATGGAGCCACTAATGTGACTTGTGAAGTTGTTTGGCTTTGGAGCTTGCTTTTTGACATTGGTGTGGAGTGTTTATTTCCCATTATATTGTGTATAGATAACATGAGTATCATAAAGCTAGCTAGTAATCTTATTTTTCATGCTAGGACTAAGCACATTTAGATACATTATAGTTTTGTTAAGGAGAAGGTTCTTGTAGGGAAAATTTAGCTTAAATTTAGCACAAGAGAGCAAATAATTGATATCTTTACAAAGGCTCTTTCAATAGATAATTTTGAGGCTTTTAGACTTCACCTTGGTGTAAAAAATATTGAGTTGAGCTTGAGGAAGAGCATTGATACTATCCCAAGCTTGTAATGACTTAGTTCTAATTGTACAAGGGTATTATGGTTTAGGTTATATATGTACACTATATACACATAAGAGGAGTTCCCTTTCATCATTTGTTCTTGCTTACCTTCCTTGTGTACTCTCTTTCTCTCTCAAGGTCCATTATGAAATGCTCTTAGAGTCTTGGTCTAGTCCTTGTGTTGGTTCATACCTTTGAGCTAACATCATCTTCCTTGTAATTATTAGCAAAAGGATGTCTCCTATTGTAGTTGTACCCAAGAAGAAAATGGGTAAGATTCAAATGTGCCAATACTTTGGTAGTTAAATACAACTACAAAGAAGGACCATCATCAATTACCTTTCAGAGATACTATTTTAGATCATATTGCATGAAATGAGTGCTATAGCTTTCTAGATGGCTTCTTTGGATATAACAAAGTCTCCATTTAGAAAGAAGATAAGGACAAGATTAACTTCACCATTGACTAGTGAATTTACACATAACCAAATGCCATGTGGCTTGTGTAATGCACTTGCAGCTTTCTAGCAAATGATAACCAATATCTTTAAAGATTACTTACAAAAGTTCATGAAAAGTTTCATTGATGATTTTTGTGCTCTTTGCAATAGGAAAGATCACCCTTGTTTTTTGAGGAGAATGTTTGAAAGATAATGATCCACAAGATTGTCTTTGCACCCAAAGAAATGCTTCTTTGCAATGACCAAGGCATCCTACTCAAGCATTGAGTCTCAAGAAAAAGTGTGGAAGTAGATGCAAAGAAGGTGAAGCTTATCCAAGCAATTGAAGCCTCAAAGAACCTACAAGAACTTTGAGCCTTCCTAGGCCATGTGGGATATTATAAGAGGTTCATTTCATATATTTTAGTCCTTGCATCTACTCTCACAAAGCTATTGAAGGAGATCAAGGACTATGTGTAGGCAAAGGAGCAAGAAGTGACCTTTGTAGTATTGAAAAATAAACTAGTAGGAGCCCTTATGGTGCGGTCTCCCAACTAGGAAAGTAGGAAAGTATATTTCATGTGTATGTGGATACTTCTTTAGCAACTATTAAGATAGTGCTTAGTAAGAAGGATGATGGAAAAAAGGACTACCCAATCTATTTTGCTAGTAGGAAGTTGGAAAATATGGAGAAAAATTATACCACCATAGAGAGGGAAGCACTTGGAAGAATAACAAGTAGTCAAGGTTGCAGATGAAGCAAAATTTGATATGGAGGATGAAGGCAAAGAAGTGTAGATAAAAGTCAAAGAAGGATTGGTTTAGTCCACCTATCTGATGGTGAAGGAAGGACACACTTCATGATTCATTTGGTGGGAGCAACACTACAACTCATAGAACTCCTACTTCTCCAATACCAAGAGGAATGTCCAAAGATCATGGCTTACACAAGCTTGGTGCATAACATGCACAAGGAAATCTATAGGCAAAAACTAAAGGCAAAGGAGTACCACACCAAGGAGGAATTGACCAAGGCTAGGAAACTTTACAAAGAAGAAGCCAAGAAGGTGAATGCATTGGTGAAAGAGAACCAGAAAATCAAGAGGCAAAATGCCTCCCTTGCAATGGATAAAAGTTAAAGTAAACAAGAGACTAGAAGACTGCAAGGAGAGTTGAGAGTGCTCAGATTGGAGTAGAAGCAAAGACAACTAGGGTATGAAGGCTAACTCCAAACCAAGGACAAACAACTAGTAAGTACTTGGAGTGAATTGGAGAACTCCAAGGTTAGAATCATGACCTTGGATTTGCATATGGCCGAGTATTGTAAGAAGGGTTTGTCCATCAAACTAGAGCATTTGTCCAATGAGTTGTAGAGGGAGAAGGAGGCAAATAAAATTTGAGTGAAAGAGGCACTGCAAGAGGAGTTGAAGATAAGGACCCAACACTTGGAGGAAGAGAAGTGAAAGGTGATTCAACAATTAAAAGAAGCACATGATTAATCTTTAGGTATGCTAAAGAAAGAAGTGCAACTAAGAGCAACAAAGGCAAAGATCTATGATCTCAAGTTGTAGATCTAGAAATTACAAGGAAGAACTTATGAAAAAGACCAAATAGACCAGCTAGCAATTAGACTTAAAGAGAATTGGACAGGAACTTTAAAGAAAGTCCA
Source organism: Lunularia cruciata (assembly GCA_948567375.1). Taxonomy (NCBI): domain Eukaryota; kingdom Viridiplantae; phylum Streptophyta; class Marchantiopsida; order Lunulariales; family Lunulariaceae; genus Lunularia; species Lunularia cruciata. Next base: position 54,615,308 of record OX419756.1, on the reverse strand, counting down.
TGACTCTTATCGATTAGAGATAGAAAGATATAACAAACAGACCAACCTCCAAGTTAGGAATTTCAAAGGTGAAGTTAGTTCTTCACAACAAAGCATCAGGCTAAAGGTACTTCACATCACCGAGGCAGGAACCCTTGTATTGAGTAACCTCAAAGTAGGGAGTAACTTAAATTTATTCTTAGACATAGATGTTACTCTTAGTTGTAGCTATTTGTAGTTTTAAATACTTCAAGAAAAGTGCCTTCAAAGTTGTTCAGATCTTGAAATTTGTAGGTCTAAAGAATTTAAATTCAAATTAAGTTTGAGGAAGACCTTACATCTTCCTTGACACATGTAAGAACCCTAATCAACCTACATGCAATTAGGGTAAGATAGGATTTGGATCTTAAGTGTGTGATGTAGGAAGTAATATAAGATTTTCAAGTTATCCACTTAGGCTCTTAATCCCTTTGAGGCAAAGAAAAAAATGTACTTAAGGCTTTGACCCAAAGGCATTTGGGTCCATTTCCATACTTTCAAAATTCAGTAAAGAGAACCTTAAGTTCTTTGCAAACTATAAATTTCCATTATAAGTATTGATGAATGTCTATGTTGAGTAGTGGTAAGGAAGTTCACAATAGGATCACAAGTGCTAAAGTAGAGAGAGTTATATTTGCACTTGATCAACATGTTTGATTCTTGAGGAGTCAAAAAAAGTAAACTATCTATTGAAGAGTCAATTTGGATTTGGAGCATTGGGAGAATCACAAAATCAAAAGTGAAGGCATTTGGAAAGCATGAAGACAACTTTGCAATTGTGCATGTAGCAAGAAGTGTAGTATGCAACTTCAAAGTAGATGTCTTCAGAGTGAAGGGGTATTTTGAGTAGAGAGTGCCATCAACTTTGGCAATAATTTATAAGATACTTATAGTGCATGTGATTTTTAGTTTCCCTTCTCCATGGTGTATACAAGGGTTGGTACTACAATATTATGAGAGCAGTTCCTACCCAAGAGGTTAAATAGGAAATAAGAAATGAACTTTAATTAGTGATATTTCCCTTCATTAGTCATTCCCAATCCGTATCCTAAAGGAAAAAACTTGTTCTTACCATTTATACTATTTGGTCAATATTGAGTCACCATAGCAACCAAACATAGAGTACAAAAGTTAAAGGATAAGGATATACAAAGATGAGAATCCAATAATTTTAATCTTTGTCATATTGCAACAAGAGCTTAAAAGCTCTTGCTGCAATATGAAAAAGTTCAAGTCCTATTGGATACAAGTCCTATTGGAGTCTATAAATTGAAGAGCTCATAAAATTTTGAGATTGCACTCTTTGTTGGCTAGTAAGGAGTTTAGCTTTGCAAATAAAGAATATTCTAAGCTTACCTCTCACCCAAGTGATACATCGGAGTAATATTTTTTGTATGTGTACCACATACTAGATGGAAGGAAAGTTGAGATCAAGTATCATCAAGGATAAAAACTCAATTTTTTTTCTCTTATACACTCTCCAAATCATTCATTCACTTCTTTAGGCCAAAGCTCATCCAAAATTACTCATAAAGAAACATTTCACAAATATAAATACAAAAGATCCTTCATTAATATTCACATAGAAGTCCTCCACAAGTTGAGACCTCCATGATCAAAATGCATAAAAGACATAAAAATGCCACTCTCAAATAGAAAATCTCACTCTTTATTTCTCAAATATAGAGAGTACTTGCACAATAACATTCTCTTCACTCACATTCACATAGAGGTCCTTTAGGGGTTGAGTGTTCTTTGAGATCAACAACCATAAAAGTGCCACTCTCAAATAGAAAATCTCACTCTTTATTTCTCAAATATAGGTATCAAAATATTTCTGAAATATAGGTACCATAAAAGTGCCGCACTCAAATAGAAAATCACACTCTTTATTTCTCAAATATTATCATAAATTATCATTGTCCTCACTTAATCTATGCTCCAAGTGTAATGAGCAGCATGTGCCTTGGTAATGTAATAAAATTCATACTTTACCTAAATTACCCTAGATAAGTAATTTTAGATGCATATGCTTTCACATGGGTTTTTAGCCTCATATGCAATCTTTTGAAAGCTTCAAAGAATAATCTCTAGAAATTTAGAATTTCATACTAATTAAATATTTTAAAAATATTCTATAGTCAAGTCGTCAAGTCTTAATATCTTGACATCATTATCAAAGGTCAAGTAACTTGTTTAAACAGATAGAAAATTAAAATCTCCCCCATTTTAAATAATTAGATTGTGTAATTTCCAAAGTGGAGGTCCCACTACAATATGATATAGTATAAAACTATTGAAATTTCATATTCTAATATACATTTTTACTAAGAGGTCCCACTCCTATATAATTTGATTTGAAATTCACCAGGGTCCAACCAAGTATCCAATAATAAAACATGGAGCTTCCTCTTATTTAGCGATATTAACCTAACTAGAGATACCTCTAACTTAAATATTAATAAACTTAGATAGATATAACTAACTCAATACTACCAAAGTACCACTAAAGACTAATGTACACTCTAGGGTGTTATATCTCAATACGGTTAGGTGAATGAATTGTCAATTTAAATGAGATCAACTTCTAGTTTATATTAAAAAATATATATAAATAAAGTCATATTTCTCATAATCCACCTTCAAGCAACCAAGTATACAAGATTTATGCTCACAATATAGTCATTTATAAGCCTAAGAGTATATATATATATATATATATATATATATATATATATATATACATAAAACTCCAAGAGAGACACCTCTACTTAATCTCAATGTATTTAAGCTACAATTCAAAGGAAGTATTCATAGGTAGAGAAACAATCCACAACATATTGGAAATAGCTTGCAACTCAAAATAAGAAAATTCTTCATAAGAAGCTCACTAACTCCAAGCAAAAAGTAACTAGTCAATGCCAAATGAAACAATAGCTCGAGGAAATTGGGTCAAAAATTCCAAGAAAAAATAATCAATCAACATAATGCAATAAATTAGCCAAACATAAATTGATAAAAAATAAAATTGGAATTCATTTGAAAGCAATAAACAAAAGTATATTTGCATTTTTTGAATCCAAACACAAGAATTTTCGTATTATTTAGATGATTTTTATAGAATCAAGAATACTTCTATTTTTCTGTTTGAAACAAAACTATTTTAGCTCAAGTTTGAAATACTCATGAATTAAAAGCTTATTGAATGGAAAACCATGGTTTTTCTTGATATTGGGGTGTGGAATACAAGTTATATGAGCATAAGGATTCTGCTTCATAGAAGCTTGCAATTTCAAGAAAGTTTGAAAAATACCTTAGCATGCTAAAGGGACTTGTGGTAAATATTCATAATAACATTTTGATGATCTTGTGCTTTTCATTAAAGAAACTTTATTGGGTCTTTATAGTTTCCCATTTAAGCATCTTTAATACATTGGAATGCAACTCAAAGTACAAATTTTGCTCCTGAATCTGTTTTGCCATGGGTACATGAATAAAATGAGCTGGTGCAAGGAATAATGTGAGTTGGTGTAAGTAGACTTTTAAAATAGAGAATAATCAAATGTAAGTTTAACAAGTTCTAGGGATGTGGTATTCTAAAATTTATATCTTGGCCTTCAAGTAAGATCATTGGCCTTTTAATAGATTAAGAAAATGATTTTAAGTAGCTTTTAGTTTGCAATTTGAAATAACATCAAAATCTTTGATAACCATGATAGGAGTGTGCGAAAATTTCATCAATCTCAATTTAAAGCTTGAACTTGTTTTTATCTTGGTTGTAATAATTTGGGATTTCTTTCGAAGAAGTAGAAGTCTCATTGACAGGTAATGACATCCCTAGGTAGGTTTATGCAATCTTTGCCTAGCCCTGTCTCAAACAACCTCCATCTAAATAGTCTTTGTGTTACCTCTTTTTATACATCCTGTGCCATTATTTCTTTGCAAGATAAGAAGGTTTAACATGTTGGGCTCTTATGCTCAATATCCTAAGGAAAACATAGTTCTACATTTGCTATGCAATAAATACCATGTCAAACTAGTGTTGATATTCTGGATCATTAGGATTCAGATTCAAAACATCAAATACATTATGGAATATTAGAATATTAGAATATTTCTAAAATTTTGGTGAAAAATATGGTTAATATTTATATGCTATAGAATTCACTTTTTTTCTATGAACATTCATAACTCATAAGCAACCTAATATGTAATTTTAATAAATCCCAAAAAAAGCTATGGATGGAAAAAGATAATGATATGATAGGACTTTCATACTCTTTTTCCATTCTAAAGCTTCAATAAATAAGTAAATAAATAAATAGTACATACATACATGATGAAGAAGGAGAAGAGGAAAACAATTCTGCTATCGTTACCAACAGTTTTGTTTTCGAGTTAAATTGCGGTATCAGAAAGGTAGAAGCCTAACAGATTAGTGAACCGTGTCGGGTAGATTAAAACCAACCTGTTTGAATCTTTAGTGAACTATATTTACCAAATCCGGTGTTATCTACAAAATGAGGGAACCAATGCATAAAAGAACTGATAGTTTGATATACCAAACAACCACTCAATTTTATTTGAAACTTCGTAAAAAGTGATCCCACACATTATTATCTTGAAATATTTTTTTGATAATTTTAATAATTTTCTACATACATATCCTATAAATCGGTATTCACCACATCTATTAACATTTTATAACTCTTATTAAATTTTTTTATGAATGTGTATAACAACATGTAGACATATCCATGTGTACATGTCCAATATATTTTTAAACACCAATATATTTGTCTATAATACATGCTTAAGAAATCTTGAGTTAAAAATCTCCTGGTTCTTCATTATATTGAATGGACCAACAGCGAGGGATTGACATTCTCTTGGATCTAAAGACATATAGCGTACCATTTGCATAGCAGCTTAAAGTGGGACTGGCGGTTTATAATTATTTATCGATCTATCCAAGATATGATATGAAAAGCATATTACCTCCATTATAAATATTTCATTTTGAATCATAATATACTTCAAAATTTAGAGTTTTAAAATCTTAATTACATATTGAAACCATTCTAAGTATAAGGATATAATATTTTGTTCTTTTAACTTTCTGCTTAAATTATTCTAATTATTTATATCATTTATCTCTTTCTGATTCGTATCAAAAATATAAATTTAAGCTACTTTGAAAATGTAAGCATCAGTAATATAATTGATTAAGTCTGTCTCAGTATAGAATATATAGACCTTAACTTAACTTCTAATTTTCCTCACCCCATTCAAAATTTCTGGACAATTTTCTTACGGATCTCTAACTTCCCTTTTACTCGCTCTGCTCTAAGTCAATACATCCACAATATCATTTCGTGTACCTATCAGGTAAACTAGTCAAACTCATACTCAAGCCTAATGTAGGTAGGAGGCCGTGCCGCCTAAACTACCTAAACTAGACTCCGCCGGCATGCCTACTTATGCTACCCTTGACTTAGAGGAGTGGGAGGTGTTCTATGGCTTCTAAGCGTGCAAGTGATTACGTCAAGGCCAATGACGGGCGGCTTTGCTTGAGAGTATGCTCTCGGGCACCGAATGGCAAGCAGGTCTATGGTCTACAATGCCAGTTCTGCATTGCCTTTGGCCGCGAGGAGAAGGTGGGCGTGAAGCGCAAACCTTTGACCGATGTACAAGGATGGTGCCACCCTTTCTGCTAGGACAATAGTGAAAATCACATTAGCAGTCAGCATCCTACAAAGTGGGATGTGTACAACCGCCTTGATTTGGATGCTGATCGAAATGCCTTCTTCAACAATGTCCCAATCGTGTTCAAAAACTCTATTAAGGCGCACTTCCCGTCTTCATCTCTTGGCGCTAAGCGTCAAATTGTGTTGGACATTGAGAAGGATATCGTGGACTTGATCGTTGGCGACATGATGTTTGACCCGTCTGATGTCGTCAACAGCAATTTAGATAGTGATGCGGAGGAGCCAGCATTTGGCAGTGAGGCTGAGCACAGTGCTATAATTTGCCGACGTGCTCAGAAGGTAGCATTGGCAAAAGAGCAAGCACTACCATTATTTCAGCGCATGGAGCAGCAAGACAATGACAAGGGCGACGCCAATTATGCTTACTCGGTCACTATCCCAAAGTCAAAAACCATTGTGTTCTAGTTGGCGGTATGATACGTGGCATGCGGGGGTTCATTTTGGTTGGCAACCAACATATTGAGCTGCACGTACAATGTTCTACACAATCCTCTCATGCGGGTTTGCTCTCGCAATGACATCTCCAACTTCATTAGAGTTGTGTGTGCTGTCAACCTGCAGCACATGGCTCACCATCTGTGCCATGCATGGAGTTTTCTATTGCTATGGACTTGGCAATGCATCAAAGCACCTCGTATCTTGATTTGCAGTTTCAAGTCTTTTTGCCGGCCTTCTTTAACATTATTAATTTTCATGTAGCGGCGCTCCCAATGTCCAATCGGCTTCTTTAACATTATTAATTTTCATGTAGCGGCGCTCCCAATGTCCAATCGGCACACCGATGATGTCATGTTCCAAATGGTTGTATCTTTCTTGGATATTCTTTGCCTTGATTGGAAAGTTTGTCTACTCGGCCTGACTTCTGATGGAGCCCACAACATGCCTAGCTGCATTGTTGGCATTCTCACTTGCCTCAGCAATGCGATGCACAGCAAGTGTCCTCTAGTTTGAGTTTGATGTGGGGCGCATCAATTAGACCTCATTATGGAACACATCATAGACAATATCGTGAAGGAGCACTTCTTTGCTATCATGACCGGATTCATAACCCACTTGGTACAACAACAAAATCTAATTGCGGATATGCAAACAACGTGGCCTTGAGTCGTCAATCGCTGGCTATCTATAGAGAAGGTCATTAAGTGGTTCAAGATTCATCAGCCTCAATTGCTTGCACATATCAAGTCTAAAAAACCAGCTTCGGCTCCACCTCGCCTATGGTTGGTGTCTCTACTTGCTATGCATCACTTCACCTCAAAAACAGCCGTTACTTTCTGCTCAATTCAAAGGTTGACAACACTATTGGATCAACAACAATCTGCCTTGGATGGTCATCATTGCCTCTTTCATTGATGATGTTGGTGTTATTGGCCACTTACTCCTAATGTGATTGCAAATATTGATGCATCGACTCACATCATCAGCGGCCACTATGCCGTTCCATTGTCTTCTGTCCGAGAGTTTGTTAGCGGTAAGGCTTTGTCGTCTGACTATTGTTGACTAAGTCGATCAAGGCCAACAGAGCAAAATCTAGAACAACATTGCTTTTGTTTATGTCACCGCTTGCAATCAAATTAGCAAAGTGTCCGCCCTTTGCAACACAAACAACAACGCGCTGGTCAATCTATCTTCTTTTCCAACTGTGCTACCACACGAGCTTGTCAAAATTTCGGCTTCCGAGTTTATTTGCAAGGCCCGTTAGTACAGCTACTGACTAGAGCACCGTTATTCAGCAGAGTATATTGATGCTATTGTCAATGAGCATAAGCTCCTACTTCATGCTTATTGGTCTGAGCCCGTCCTCAAGTAGAGCATCAATGCGTTGTCTAGTTGATCAGCCTTCAAGGATGGTTGGAGTTTAATTGCATGCGGATTTCCAAACTTGATGGAGTTATGTGGCTCATGGCCACCCTATTTCTTGGGACCAACACCGTGGAGTTGCATTTTTCCGTTCTATGATGGGAGAAGGACAACTTCCGCAAGAGCCTGGCAGATTTTGGATTGGAGAGCATGCTGCAATCAAAGCAATGGATGTTCATTGAGCAATTTGAGCAGTGATTTGCACTCTAAATGCTTAATAAAGCTCACATTTACACACCAGTCATACCATTGTCCTTAGCATCGTTCTCACTTTTGACAGCACTTTAGTCCACATCAGTTTGGAGTAGCTACACTTGATGGATGTGAGGCTATATCTCTAGGCATTAGAGCACTCCTAGATATCCATCCGGAGTGGTTGTCCTATAGGTGGATGTTGAGAATGCTTTTAATAGTGTCTCCTGATCATCCCTCTTTAGAGAGCTTAGGTAGGCTGGTGGATCCTTGGAGAGTCTCATTCTTTTTGTGCGGTCTTTTTACAGCTCTCTTGCTTCCCTTTACTACGAGCATGGTGGTTCACATGAGGGAGTCACTGTCTTGGAGTCAACTATTGGTACACGTCAGGGAGATCCTTTGGGGGGGGGGGCCCTTATTTTCCATGGCTCACTTTAGAGTTCTCCTATCTTCTACTTTGGCCATGCCAGGTTGTGTATTTCCCTCCTTGGCAGATGATATACACATTGTAGGCCTTGTAGATCAGATTAGGTAGGCCTTTGACTACTTGACTACCGAGCTACATCTAGTAAGCTTGAGAGTCAAGGTGTCAAAGTGTAGGGCATGGTCCCCTTTAGGTATCCCTCCGTACCTTGAGCTTCTAGAGGGGTGTATCACATCCAAAGATGGACTTTGTGTTCTTGGAGTGCCAGTAGGATTGGAGGATTTTGTCACACGCTTCTTAGACGCTGCCCTTGCAGAGGATGTTCTCCATGTGGATGACCTTCCATTATTAGGAGATCCGCAGGTGACATTTGTTATACTCTCTTCAAGTATTGCTTGTCAACCATCCTACCTCATCCGTACAGTTCTACTCTCACCGTCCTTCCTATCACATTTGGGAGCATTTGATAGGAGGATTATGGGAGTCTTTGGTGATATTATTGGACCAGGGACTTTTGAGTGTGTGACAAGGGATTTGGCACGTAGACAGACGGCTATGCCAATCTCATGTGGTGGGTTTGGCTTGCTTTCTATGGAGGAGATGGCACCTATAGCTTTTTGGGTAGTTAGGCTCTCTCGGCACCCCTACTTTCCTACTATTTTGTGGTTGTTGATAGGCCGATTTTGGAGACTTATGTGATAGAGGTGGATGGAGGATCCTATTCTCTCCAGGTGTTATTATTATGAGAGGTAGTCTATCCCCTTGAGCACAAGAGGATTTTCCACCTTTTGCTTCCTATCGTCAAATTGGACTAGAGGTCTAGAGTCTTCCTTGATGGAGCGACAATGTGAGCATACGTTACATTCTCTCTTAGTCAACTTGTCCATTCCTTAGGCTACTAGAGCACATCTTTGCTCTTGCTCCGGCAAGGGTGCAAGCTCTTGGATCCTAGCTCGATCGTGCATTAGGGCATTCCGACTCGCACCAACTAAACTTTCTCTACAGCGATGAGGTTTTGCTTAGGTTTGGTCCACCCATCTGCATCTTCATTACTCACTTGTGAGTGTGGTTCTACACTAGATGCAGCAGCGGTCCACATGACATGGTGCCTTTAGGAGGACAGAGGATAGCTACCCATGATGCCATTAGGGACATAGTGTTTGCTATGGCACGAGAGAGTGGATACTTGGCTTGGAGGGAGCGTTCGTATGCTTTGTAGATGACATGTGTTAGGGCAGACTTATACTTGGTCCGAGATGATCAGGTGATAGTAGCGGATGTCGTGGTGACAGACACTACAGGGGATACAATTTTGGCGGGAGTGATTACCCATCCCCCTGGATGGGTGGCGAGTACAGCAGCAGGTAGTAAGGTCTCCAAGTGTAGGGGCATGCAGCGAGGTCACCTCTTTGTTCCTCTAGCCTTAGAGTTATATGGAGCGATGGACACGACATTTGACACATTTGTTAGGGAGTGCGTGAGAGCTTATCATGTTAGGCGTCAGGGGGTACCACTCTCACTTTCATACTTTGTAGCATATTTTAGACAGCGTGTGTCCATTGCTCTACAGAGGGCAATGGCTGGTGCAATCCATGGTAAAACAATCACATTAGGTGATGTTTCTTTGGATGCTCCAGTTGTGTGCAGACCGTAGGCCTTGCATAGCTCGGATATCTTAGGTGCGGTGGGGCAAATTTCTCATATAGACTCTATTGGGGCTTAGCCCCATGTTACCTTTTTTGTCTTTCCCTTGTAAGGCTTGATGTGGTCTTCCCTTCCTTTGTTTTTCCTACGCGGTTCGCCTCTTTCTCATTTACACACCGCCTAAACTAAGCCTAAACGAAGGTCTCCTGGTGCGACTAAATTAAGCTAATTTAGTTCATTTAGGCGCCTGACTAGACTAAGCAGGCCTGCTCATACTCAATTCATCTTAATCATTACAACACTAAATTGACGTTCACGGGCAATGAGCCTTGAATTAAAGTTGGTTGCGACACGATCTATGCACTACAGCACTTTTCTTCGGTAGACAGTCGCACATGCAGCCGGACTGGTTCCGATGATTTTCACCGGTAGACCGTTGCCCATCAGCACGACAGTAGCGTCTCCCATTGTACGCGCAAGCGTGTCTTTTGAGACAGGTAACAGGAGGAGAAGTTCGTCCTCGAACTCATTTGATGATTCACTGGAGACCGGGTAAGTACGGGGTTAGTGGGTCGTGGATATGTTACTAGATTTTACATTATGATACTAATTATATTAATATTAAATTATAATTTATTATATTTAAAACGAATATGAATGATTACTAAAGGTACCAGCTGTAAATTAACTAGTTACTTGTAAAAAACACTATGCATTATTAAATACATAATATGATCAATGTAATTTAGCAAAATAACATCCGTTGAAGGAAAAAGTATTTACCCTTAACTTGAGTTACGTGAGTTACGTGGACCTTGCCAGCTCGCATGTGGATGAAGAAAGAATTCGATGAAGTCAGATTGAAGTCAGATCGAGTTCAACTTGGTGCTGCTGCATGCCTAACGGAATTTGAGGTCGAGTTTCTGATCCCATGTGAAGTGCGTCGGCTATCACATGCTCGTTAACTGTTTTAATGGCGTCGCCATTTCGTGACGAGAGCAGATGTGACAGTGCCAAAACTTGAGGTGACCTGATATTCAGAAATCACTTGAGGACAAATCGGGTGCCGCAGATTCATGCAGTGCAGGTAGACAGTGACCAATAGTTTTCGGAAGTATTGTTTGGGCAGTCACGCTGGGCTGGGCTTTGTGAACCAATGCATGTGTCAACTCTCTTGCATGGGGCTCATTGGGAGCAACACTGCGAGGTGGTGAGCACTGCAGCACCTTTAATTATCAGATTCTGCTGAGTCTCCCCTGTTGGGTTCCAGTGATGAGTACCATCCTACTTATGTCTATCGAAAAGTGCAGCTCTACATGCTGCCTTTGAGAACACTCCTTGATCTCATCCATCTTTCTTAGACTCCAAGTATTTCTTTCTGAATTCCCCTGCTAACGGTCGGGAAAGAATGTATACTTATTTTCTCTACTATATGTCGTAATACATTCCACTTGGATGTGTCTTTCCGTTCGAGCATATTCCCAGTCACCGCCATTGTGAATTGTTCGACATGGTTAGACTAAAGTACATATTGTAAAATTAAAATGTGCAAAATCTTCGGACCGTCCGAAGAACACTTTCTTTGCCTTTACAGGCACTACGTGCTCCATTTGGCAATAAAAATCCGATCTAAGAAATTTTCAGAGTAGATGCATTGACAGAGTCTGTAGAAGTCTGCTTCGACCTCAGCATACTTGAGTTATTCTACGTCTAATGTGTACGAGTTTTCCCGCTCTTTGTGTGGGAGCATGATAGTTGCCTGCCGTTATTTGGTTAGTTAAATTATTGTATTGGAGGTGTTTTTCACCTCAAGTTTCGGCAAGGCTTCAAAGGGCACGACACAAGTTATTTGCTGGCCAATTTCGTGAGAGTTGTTACTCCGAAGTATTGTAATATCGGCGTTAGGAGTTAAGTGCCACAGGAGTTGATGTTTGTTCCCCAAAAAGACATACTGATGCGCCGAAGTGGAGTGTCCCTCCTCTCATATCCTTGACGTCGATGAAGGGAACTTCTCAAGGGACAAGGTACCACAGAAGGGGACAAAAAGGCGGAAATGTGCGCTTACATCAGGGTGTCTCAACATATTGGTTTTACTTTCTATGAAGTGCTTGAAATTTCCCTCCACCTGAAACATCAGCCATCACAGACTTTGTATCTGAAATTTGCGTACACTACTTCGGAATTCACATATTGGTATGAGCCTACAAGCAACACACGTCCTTCTAGTTTAGTAAGAATTCGATCTGATCGACATGCAAAATACTCCAACCTGATCGACATGCAACCTGATTCAAGGACTCTTTCTGGGGTAGTTCTCTCTTCTCATGGGTCTACAGCAGGGTAGTTGAAATGATGGCTGCATCGTTGAGCTTGTCTGAATGTTACGGTCAGTTTATACACAGAGTGCCACAATGTTGGCCAATCATCCCACATGGCCTGACTGTTACAATGATGAAATTTTGATCATACTTATACTTCACGGTCAGAAGAGTGTTACCTTCATGATGCTGCATGTACTGAATTCTTGAAATCCCAACTGTTCACACAGTTAAACTCCTTTTGTGGTTGGTCGCGTTAAGCGTGCTTTGAGGGTGACTGTACTTTCCTGTGATATGATTTTCTCGTTATCTCAACTCCACTCTTAGAGCTTTCCTATTCGAGAAACACATAAACCAGTCCCAATAATGCACAATGTTCAGCAGAAGACTTAAGACGTATCCATAGTTGCCAATGACCCTACCTAGATGACAGGTTGCCAGAAAGCTTAGCTCTATTTGATCCTACCGTTCCAGGCTGACAACCTGACGTGGCGCTAGAACTTTTTGTTCTTAAAGTATGATAGTATGATGGAGCCTTATTTTAAGTTTTATTTTTCATTTTCATGAATTTGAAACATGAATTGTGTAGGTGTTGGTCCTGTTTTAAAGTGTACTATACTGAAATATTTTCGTCTGACATTTATATATATTTTCCCGCTTAAGTAAGACTTTGAGTCATGGTGATGATGTGTAAAACACATTTAGCATTTTTTGAGTGAATAATTATTTAATATAGCTTTGTCGTCAACCCGAGTAATCTATAACATAGGAATTCCTATAGCATCAAGGTAGCTCCTACATACCAAGATGCTTGGCTGATCCCAACGAAACCTTGCTTATGGTCACGCATTTGGCTTTGCGTCATCTCCGTGTACATCCTTGTCGGGTCAATGTAACTGAGTTTAATAGCTATATCTCTTGATCTTGTTTGTATCTATCAAAGAACTCTTATAATCAATGTCTCACAAAGATTAAAACCATGGATAAGCTTGCTCAATGTGAATTTGTGCACTTGCACTTTTGGCCATTTGTATAGTTATTAGAGTAAATATCGGACATGATTTCTCTGCATGAAAATGTACAATGCTAATATCTTTAATTGTTCTAAAGATGATTTTGAACGTACGCTCTTGGTTCTCGGTGCATAAAGAGAAGCTTTTGGGAATATTGCTAGAAATATTTCAAAACTTCAGCTTAAATGAGGTGATTATAGAATTAACGAAAGAGTGTTCAGGTTCATGGAATGACCATATTAGTGAAGCGGGAAGTTAAGGACCCTTACTGGTGTTCTTATTTTTTCATCCCAACCTTACTATCGAACATGCCCTCAATTAGTACAAGAAACCTTGTGTTTTCTGTGGAATATGCAAATTCACAATATTATACATGAGGACCCAAGAATTGAAGATCATGGGAAAAATTTATAATATTACATGATATTATCAAAATCAACCTTGATATCGATATTATTAGTACCCAAAATTCACAATACAAATGAAAATCATAAGCAAACTACCATATCAATCTATTACAAATTAATCATATATATCACTAGAAATTTCTAGAAGATACTTCAGAAAGTACTTAAAAACTTTAATAAGGAAGATTGAGAAGGCACTTAAAAACAATCTGAGAACCTAATAGTCTGATAAGATAGTACAAAGTTTCATATAAACTGAGACTATAAGGTATTGAAGAACCTAAAGATACCTAAAGTTCGTTGGCATAGATAAGTTTGTGTGGTTGGTACTAAATTGTAGTAGCTTTGGTTTGCCATAACTTAAGAGCTTCCTTCACTCTATGTCAACAAACTTAACTAGAGTAAAACAATTTTGTGTGTTTATTATACTACACTAGGTGTTGGTTTGCAGTCACTTAGGTAGCTACGTTTAGTCGATGCCTACAAACTTCACTAGCATTCAGAATTGCACAATTCACTAATGGCATGTAAGAGAGGTTCTTTTGATATATGTTACCTAATGTTGGTCAATGAGCAATGAACAAAATTTAATTAGGAAGCTTTGCTAACGCTCTCCTTAGCTAACATGTAAGACTTGGTTGATGTATACTTAAGTGGAAAATACCAAAATTATTTCTCCAGCTAATATTGGTTGTAGAATTATAAACACAAACACAATCTTAGTCAGTTCAAGACCACTATTAACTTTGCAAGTTTACTAAGAATAGATATGGTGCAAGCTTATATTCCATTAGGATTCTCCATAGCATGACTAAATATAAGTAAAAAAAATTTAGTGTTCTCATTTTTCTTTTGTCTAATTATATCTTTGGTTGCTTCTTACTTTGGGAACCTTCTTTTAAGAGCAACTCAGATATTATTTATATAATCTTCTAATTTGACATACCATATGTTTACCTTTATTTTTATTATTAAAATAAATTTAATTCTTTGTGTTGCTCTCATAGCTCTATGCACACCATATCTCCATAAGTCAATGGACGTTTTTGTCTGAATTGCATATCTAGTTGAGTTTCAAAACAACCTAAAGCATGCTACAAAAACATCCTGAAGGATTAAGACAAAGATCAATTTCTAATCATCCAAAGTACATCTGAATGGAACTCCAAATAAATTTACATTCTCCTTTTGCAACCCATAGGGCATTCCCAAAATAGGTTAAACAAAGGGAAACTAAAAGAAACAATCATTCAAAACTTTGTTGCTTCATCTTTGTTTGGTCAAAAGTAGACAATTACCTTGAGAACAGCAAAAGTTCTAAGAGAAATTCCTATGAGGAGTGAAACACAACATCAACTTCATAGTTTAGGGTTTAGGGTTTACAATATCCTTATCCCATGGATATTATCCTATTTTTGATACATCAATTGAATATAATGGCCCTTGTAGAGTAGATTCACAAGGAGAGTCATCATTACAAGCAAATGAAAGCTCATTTTTGGACTTAAGACTACATTATCATCTTTTCATTTGTAATGTTTATTGCAACACAAGCAACAATTGGGAGATAGGCAACAAGATCCTATAGTTATACTCAAATGCCTCTGAAAGAAGTTGTTGGTCAAGTTGTTGGTCAAGCTACATGATAGGATATCTTGTGTTTGATATAAGAACCATAATCTAAGTTCAAGGTAATTCCATTATAAGGAAGATTATAATAATTATATATGTCACCCCCACACACAAGTGTCAACTCTTGTACTTCCCATTGAAGTCACCACACCTGATGGAGACTACCATTCATGCAATGAAAAATTATAGTAATACTTATGTTCCATTTGTTCTACTATTATGTTTTACAAATGGACTTTGCTAAGGTTTGGTGATTTCTAATATAACATGTAATTTCAACATATACTATAACATTGCTCAATAAAAGTTATTGAGCTTTCTAGCCATATTTAATTTTCAGACATCAAGAACCTATTGTGTTCATTTTATTCATTTGTAAAGTTTCTTGGCCTTGTATTTTTCTATTTGTATATTAATCTGATTTCTTACTAAAATTCTGAAATTATCTTGAATAAAACTTGATAATTGATACATAGAGCTATTTCAAGTTTTAATACTTCTCTCAAAATTTGTAAAAATTTATTGTGAGAGATAATTTATGCCCAATTTTTTGAGAAAGAAGAAGGTAATAAGATGTATTCATGATCTAATGATACATCTTGTGCTCCATTAGAAAAATACACTGTTAATAATATAGATAAGACAACATTGATGTGCATCCTTATACCAAGAAGGAAGTAGACTATTAATGAAGATCCCAAGTAAAAACCATAGATTAGCAATATATATTTCCAATTATACAATAATTAATAGCTTGATATTAAGATCAATTTCCATATTTATATTATTGGTAATGCAATCTTTTCCAAAGAAAGAACATTGAGAACATAATATACCTAAAGTTTGGAATGGATAGAACTTGGATTTTTAATTCTTGCAAAATATAGCATGATCTTATGGTCAAGCTCTTAGATGTATATTTTGGGTATAATTGGGCCAAAAAGAAGGAACATCTTTATCCTCAAAAAAATGATGAACAATGTATCAAAGCTTAGCTCAATTGTGGCCAATTTGGTTTTCAATAATTGTGTTTAGCAAGTTTATACTTGAAGAGATCTGCTCTACATTAAAGCTATTGGGATTAATGGTACTTGGTCCTAGTTCTTGGATGATCTTTATCCTATGTTAGTTGCATCAAAATTTTCATGAAAGAAATTTAGTTTGTTCATCTAGTAAGCTTTGGTGGTACCATCAAAGCTATCCATGAAAGTCCAGTTTACAAGGGATACACGTTTTGTTTCTAGATGCATCTTCTTCAAAACAAATAGCTAAATTATCAAAGATATTTTGTTAAAGTTTGTTATGATGTTGATGTACATTTGGAAAATGCTTGATATATCACAATATCAATATTATCATAATATAAAAGTCTACCAATAGAGCAGCAAAGAAAGATAGAAAGAAATACCTAAAACTGTAAAGGCCTTGAGGAAGTTAAACACCCATCTTATTGCTTATATTATCCATTTTCCAAGTATCATTTACCCTTGGTTTTATGACCATATCTTTGGGTCATATGCTCTAATACCCATTAATGAATAACAGCTCAATTGGGTTATCTACTTTTATATCATGAGCAGTTGAAAGATAACATTCCTATAGAGTTCAGCCAAGCTTCTAAATTAGCCATGATTAACTAGATTTTGAAAAATTAAAGAAAGAAGTTATACTCTTTAGAGAAGTTTGAATCAATATGCACCATTGTGTTATTTTAGTATATCAACTTTGTATTATTCCTAGATATTTGATTTTGATGAAAGAGTTGGGAGCTTCTCAGATTCATAAGCCTTTTAATATGGAGTTTTCTATAGTCCAAGATTAACACATGTGAAGAAATACTTGACCTATTTGTTGTGTCAAGGTAAATCACAAAAGTATTCTTATGGGAATTCTTTTCCATAAGTTAGGATATTCTCTTAGATGTTTTGTTTAAGATGATATTTTACCCAATAGCTTTTTTTATTCTATCACTTAGTAACTCTTTGATGTAAGAATTCCAAAGTAATATGAATAAGAGATGAAGGTTACTAATCATTCTTTCATTTGCAAGTTCCTCTTCCTCATTGAATTCTCTAGTGAGCAATATCTTGATTGTGGTAGATGCTTCAAAATTTTAGCTTAGGAAAAGTGCCATGGAGTTTGGTTCTTGCTTTCTTAGTCCATGGTGTGTTTTGCCTTAAGGCCATCAAAGGTTTATCAAGTGAGACGGCTTAACTCATATTTTGTTTTTTTTTTGTTATCACCTCTTTAGGTAAGATATGTTCCAAGGAAAGAGGATAAAATGAGAGGGAGAAGATTAGTGAAAGACCAATATTAACTTATAATAGTAAACTTAGATCTATGTTATTAACTTCAAATTAATTATGATGTTTTCAAAATGATATAAGTGAAAGAGATTGTATGAGGTGGACCAATAGTTTTAGTGATTACATTGATTTTGGAAGTTTGAGATATTAATTTGAGATTTCAAAAAAGACAAAGTAGTTTATTATGAAAGTACACTAAGAGTTATTATAAGAAAAGCAAATTTTTTTAGTTGTGAGTAGCTAAATTTCCACAAACTACACACTTTTGAAAGCTTTTTACAAATTTCACCATAATTTTGATTGAGGTTAGAATTTGTTGAATCTTTCTAAGATAGATGGATAGGCTATCTATGAATATAAAACTATAGAGTAAATGAAATCATGCCTTTTAAAGGCTAAGGGAGTTGTTCTTAAAACAAATATTAGAAGAGATGTGTTGAATAAAGAGGTGCTCATGCAAAATAGTTAAATGGAAAGTGTTTGAATTTGTTAGGGGATGTGCAATAACTCTCTACACTCAAAGAAAAACTAACTCTTGATTCTCACATGGAGAGATAGGTCATAAGGGCAATTCATGTCTAGTGAGCTTTGAGTGCAAGAGATTGAGGAAAGAGTGAGCTTACTTGACTTGGGATTGCATGTTAGATCTTCTTCACCAAGATTAGAAAGAAGATGATCTAAAACCAAGGAGATATGTGAGGTTTGTAAACTAGGACTTAAAAAATGCTATGTGTATAATAGACTAGTACACTTTTGGAAACCTTGGTGTGATGGCTTGAACAAAGTGTTAGTAATACCACAAAGAACAACTTTCATCCAAAATTTCTCAACATTTGTGATAGAAATTGTCCTTCTACTGATGGATAAGTCATCCGTAAGAGTTTAATTGATATGTACTTTAAAATTTGATATTGTGGTCTTAAAGTCTTAAAGCAATCTAAAATATTTGTTTAACCTTTGGTTGACTATTTTCAAATGGAATTTATCAAATTTTTAATCAATTAGTCAAAGAGGGAGAGCAATAGCAAAATATATATAGAAGAAAAATATTGAGAGGCTAAGATAGGGAGAATTACAATTTCCTTTGGCAAAAATAGAGAAGATGTGAAGGCTTTTATAAGAGATGTCAAAGAAGGCTGCCTAGGCAACAAAGAGAAGAAAGAAAGAGTGAGTCTCATTTCTACTTAATTCCTTTGAAAAATATAAATATTACATGGTATGAATCAGACTACAAGAAGGAAAAGAGAAGAAGTGACCAAGAGGAGTCTTGGAAGAGCTTGACTACCACACTTAGTGGGAAATTTCTTGTAAATGGAATCCATGAAAGATTGATGAATGAGGTTCCACTTCAATCAAACTTCAATAGTCTAGAGAGTTTTGAGGTTGAAATTAGATAGGAAGTTTCTTATTAAAGCTTTTATGGTGGTGCATTACTCATATAATATTGCATGTAGCCTCTTATCTCAATTTGCCTTTCTCTTTCTATCTTAGTATCCTTAATATCATATATAATGTGTAGTTTGTCCTCTTTGCAACTACACTCAAGTTTGTCCTATATGATGTTATAACTCCATGCTTCATTGAGAAATAGTCACTTGTGGTTGTAGTTGTACTCCCAAAAAATTCACCTTCAAATTTTAAGACAATCTCTTAGGAGCAACCAGAGTATGTGATGATCCTCTCAAGTAGAAGTCTCTTTACTTGAGCTTTGTTGACATTCTTAAAAGATCTTGCTTCCATCCACTTAGTCCAATAATGTATAATATCACAATGTATGGGGTATTGATCAAAGGCCCTATGATATTAATTACACTCCTTAAAAGATCCTAGCACAAGCACACTAAGTCATGGTGCAAGGTCACTTGATTTCTTGGCAAATATTAAAAATCTTGCAAAAACCAATGTAATATTTGGAAATACCTCTCTTATGACACCTTCCATCTAATATCTTGAAGGCTATCACCTGTTTTAAAAATTGACCTCCATACATTGGTTCACCATGGAAAGCCTTCATACACTTGATTGACTACTTCCCATTGCACTTTCAAGTGGGCCATTGATATCCTAGTGAAATAAGGTATTTTACACAATGATGTGGACTCCTTTGTGCTACTATATTCTTCTTTCTTATTCACATGTCTTCCTAGAAAATTTTCTCTTGAGACCAAGTCTTAAATCACCTTATTCTCCTATAGAATCTCCTCAAAATTAATTGTCAATAGATCCTTATCAAGAAATGTATCATTGACAAGGTAATCCACTTTTGTATCATTAGCTTAATAAAGCATATTCAAATTGGTATTTTTATTTCTTGACTGATCACAACTTTTTTAATCATGCTCTAGAAAGAGAATCTACTATCAAGCAATTCTCTTATCTGCATTTTTCTTGTTGAAGATATACTTCAAAGCCTTGTAATAAATAACAATGACGAACTTGGATTCCAAAAAATAATGCATGAAATTCCTCAAAGTAAGGATCATTAATTAATCCTTCTCTCTCTAATAGAATTTTTTATTCTTTGCAAAAACCATTTTTCTACTAGCATAATCAATGGGATGATCATGCCTTTCATCATTGTGGCTAAGAATACACCAAATAACTATGTTGGATGCATTTGTATAGATGATGATAGGTTTCTTCCAGATAGACTTAGCTAAAGTAAGCACTACAATAATATTCTACTTCAACTCCTCAAAGTTTACCAAATTTTCTTATCTATAAACACAATGCATAATCTACTCCTTTTAGAAGAATAAGGCTTACCTTTGGAGATTATATTGTAACAATGTAAGTAGGTCTAGAGGATTAGGTCTCATATATGAGGAGTTGAAGAACAAGCAAATCATGTTTTAGTGTTTAGATTCACCTTTGGAGCATGGAGAGCCATTGAGAGTGTAGGTTGAGAGCTATGTAAGGTGTCATGAGGCATTGAGTTGATAATGGTGGTAGTTTGAGGAAATTAGAATTTAGAGTAGAAGTGAAAAGAGTATTTAGATGACTCAAGAAATTTATCCACTTGGAGGGAAATTGATTCCAAGGGTTTCTTTTATGGAGAGAAGAACATAAGGAAAATTTTTTTATGGAGCTTTTAGTGCAAGAGATCATGGGAATAGAGAGATTATTTGACTTGAGATTGCATGTCGGACCTTTGTCACCAAGATTGGAAGGAATTAGATCTAAAACCAAGGAGATGTGTGAGATTGGTCAATTTAAAGGACTTTAAAACTGTAGTAGAGTTGTAAAATTTAGGAAACCTTGGTGGGATTGCTTGAAATTTTTTTAGTGATATCATAGAAAACTACTCTCATCCAAAAGTTCTAAAGATCAATGATATAGATTGTATTTCTATTGATAGATAATATATCCATGAGATATTTATTGATATGCACTTTAGTATTTGACTTTGAGGTCAAAAATCTTAAAGCAACCTAAATATCTTATAATATATTTGATTAAATATTAGAACTAGAGTTATTTATTATTGGTACTTTGTTAGTTAAAGGAAAATAGTAAAGGAAAAAATCTAAAGAAGAAAAGTAATAAGAGACTGAGATGGAGAATTCCCATTTCTTTTGGCAAGAATGGATAGATATGAAGGTCTTTATGAGAGACGTTGGAAGAGCTTAGGTATGCAAGAATGAGAAGAGAAAGACCAGTAGGTCTCACATCTATCTAATTTCTAATTTATTAGGATATAGCTCTTATATAGCATGAGATAAATACAAAAAGAAAAAGAATAGAGATGATGAAGAGAGCTTGAGTACTACACTTACTAAGAATTTTCTTGTAGATGAAATTTATGAGAGGTTGATGAATGAGGTTACCTTTCTTTAGCAAGTGTTAGAGAAAATATGAAAATACATGCAAGAAGAGTAAAGCAACTAGAATCAAGGTTCTGCATAGTCTTGAAGAAGAGTGAGAATGATGTAGAGCCTATTATGGGAATATATACTATAATCATTAAGAATATTATGGAAGGTTTAAAGCTCCAAATAAAAGCAAGTTGTGGTTTAAGACACCTTATTCTAAGGTAATAAACTATCAATTTAGGTTTATATATAGGAGAGTTTGGAAGAGAATGAGAGTGATTAGGTGGTTAAGGAGGTTGTGCATACCTTACAAGTATCCAAATATGAACTTTTGATAGCAAGGATTGCATCATAAGTAGTAGTGGCATTAGTTCTTGAACTTTTGCCAAAAGATCTACTTTGAACCATCATTAAGCAACCTGCATATTTTAAAATGAATGTTTTGCAACTATAGGAAAAGAGAGATGTGTTTCATTAAGAGGAATCCAACTAGTAAGAAATTTTAGTGATAAGAATTATTTTGGTTGTGAAAGTAGAGATCATATCTAAAGGAATTGCACTAATTTTACTTATTATGGAAGGAGTTAGGAGGGACCAAAAAGGGAGGAAGGAGAGAGAGAGAGAAAGAGAAGCATATGCAACTCACTCAAATAGAGGAAAAGAGATATCATCCATAGATGTGGTTGAGAGTATGAAAAGGATGTGTATTTAGATCCCAAAGGTATAACCTTAGAGCTTTTTGCACAAGAGAAGAACAAAGTTCATTTTGCAAAAGATTCAAATTATTCTAAAATATTTATGTCATTCATTATTAATATTCATTATGCCATTCATAGCTGATCATAAGAAAAAGTGAGAGAGTGCACAAGGAAGATAAGCAAGAATGCATGGAGAGAAGGTACTCCTCTCATGTATATATAATATAAATGTGTATCCTAAACCTTAATACAACTGTACAATGAGAACCAAGTCATTATGAGCTTGGAGTAGTACCAACACTTCCCTTCAAGCTGAACTCAATAACTTATACACCAAGGCAAAGTCTGAAAGCTTCAAACTTATCTCTAGATAAAGCCTTGGTGAAAATATCAACAATCTGTTCACTTGTGCCAACAAACTTAAGCTCAATCTGCAATGCCAAAATTTTCTCTCTAACAAAGTTAGTGCACCTCAATGTGCTTAGTCCTAGCATGAAACATATGATTACTAGATAACTTGATGCTACTCATGTTATCTATGTTCATTACAATGGAAAATAAACAATCCACACCAATATTAGAAAGCAAACTCCAAAGCCAAATAGCATCACAAGTTGCATTGGTGGCTCCATGATACTCTGCTCAATGCTATAGTTGGCTACTTCTTAGAAGCCCAACTCAAAAGAGCACTCCCAAGTCCAAACATGTAGCCTAAAGTAGATCTCCTATCAAGGACACTCCTTACCAAATCTGCATCAATGTAACCATGTAGCACCAATGATCCACCAAATGTGTAGTGAAGGCCAAACTACAAAGTGAACTTCACATCTTAGAAAATGCGCTTGATAGCCTCAAAGTGACATTTGCATGATGATTGCATGAATTGGCTAACAAATCCAACCACATAACTAAGTTCAGGTCTAGTGGTAGTCAAATAGATCAGACTACCAACCATATGCTTATATCCACAAGGACTAACAACCAACTCATTGCATCAATACCCAAGTTGACGGTTCTGCACCAAAGGTGTAGTCATAGGCTTATCCTCTAGTAGGCCAAATATCTTTAGCGTGTCAATGGCATATTGATGCTGGACAAGCCACATATCATGTCCATCCTTGATAAAATCCATACCTAAGAAATATCTAAGTCTACCTACATCTTGCATCTCAAATTGTACCTTTAAGTACTCCTTAAGACGAGACACTAGCTTCTCATAACTACTAGTGATAATGACATCATCTACATAGATGATGACTATCAAATTCTGATCCGCTTTGCTTAAAACATACAAGGTAAAATTAGAAGGAAAATAGCAAAACCATGAGCTACCAAGAAGGAAGAAATATTTGCATACCAAGCCCTTGGTGCTTGCTTCAAGCCATAGAGTGCTTTTTGCAGCTTGTGAACTTGAGATGGAAATTGTGGGTACTCAAAACCAAGTGGTTGCACCATGTAAACCTCCTCCTCAAGATTGCCATTGAGAAATGAACTATTGAAGTACATATGATGTAATTTCCATCCTCATTAAATTGCAATTGCAACCATTATACAAGTTGTTGCCATCTTTACAGCAAGACTAAATGTTTCATCATAGTCCATGCCAAACTGCAAAGCATAAATTTTTTCCACCAAGCGTGCCTAGTACATGCTCAGAAGCCATCAGAATTATGCTTCATATGGAAGACCCATCTACAACCAATAGCCTTATCATCAAAAGGTAGATCTAGGTAGATCCACCAAGTGTGTTTTTGGTAGAGAACAACAAGTTCTACCTACATGGCAGTAATCCACTATCTTTGTTGTAGAGCATCTCCCAAGGTACTAATTTTTTCTCTTGCAAAATAGTAGTCATATATGCATGTTGTGTAACAAGAAAAACTTCATGCAAAAACTGCCTAATAGGGTGTTTCACCCATTGAGACTGCATTTGACCAATTACTTGATTTATCACTTCTTCTTACATTGATTTTGATGTGTAGACATATTCACAAAGATCTTGCATATGTGTATCATGTACAGGTGCAAGCATGTGTGGGAGGATGGGTCTATCATCCTCATTGATAACAAATCCATCTTGGATTTGTTACCAATGAGGATACAGAAGAAGAAGATACAATTGTAGAGGCACAACCTCTTGAAATATCTTATTGAGGGATAGATTGAACAAACCTTCCATGTGCCACAATAAATACAAGGGAAAAAATAGTGGAATTAGTACTCCCCAAGCTCTCAATAGGTGGTATGGAAAACCAAACAAAGTAAGTTAACACAAACCAAGATGCTAGCCCATCAAAGATACCATCCTTGCTAACATAGATTTTCTATGTTGTAGGACTATAACATCTATACCCTTTGGAATTTAGAGCATATCCAAGGAAAATGCATTTCTCAACCTTTGGATCTAACTTCTTATGCTTCTCATAAAAAATTTATGCATAACAAATACAACCAAAGACCTTAAGGAAGGAAGAGTGATGCTTATTGCCTATAAATGCTTCCAAAGGTGTGCACAAGTGAATTGCAGCTATCGGTATGTGATTCATCAAATACACTACACATGAAATAGCTTCAACCAAATAAACCTTGGCCATGTGCTTCTCATTGAGCAAGGTGCATGTTGCCTCATCTATGTGATGATTCTTTTGCTCTACAACTCCATTCTGTTGTGGACTATAGGCATACATCTTTTGTTTCAAGATACCTTGATCTCTCAAGTATTAGTCAAATTTGAGAAAAAGGAACTCTCCTACTCCATTAGGCTACTCCATCTCTACTAGTCTTTGAAAAGTCTGAAATGCTGAAAGGGCTTCTTTGGAAGTCTTGTTATTTAGAAAGTAGACCCAAATGTAACAAGAGTAATCATCAATAAAAGACACAAATTAATGACAACCAATTAAGTTTGGTTTAGAAGCCGTCCATACATCAATATGAACCATTTCAAGGAGTTTGCTAGCAGATCTACCTTGGGTTTTAAAGGGTTTTCTAGCTAGCTTTCCAAACTGACATGCTTCACATATGGTAGAAGTATCAATCAAAACAAGTTTGGGCAACATAGTGTGGTACCAAACCAAAGAAGAGAAGAGAAGACTCTTCAATCTTTGGAGGTTCATATGCCCAACTTGATTGTGCCATATAACAACATCAAGCACAACTAGACCACTTTGTCCATACATGACCAATTGCAAGGGCATTATAGAAGCATCAAGCTTAAACTATCTGCCATTCCTATTACATTGCGTTACAAGGTTACCATTAACATTGTCACGCTATTTGTAGTGTCACATCTAGATTGCTCGGACACTGGAGTTGTAGTGATAGTAGTTAGAGAGTTATTTCAACAGTTTCTCATAGACTACTTTCTGATGGTAAATTTCATGTTTGTGGTACTGACTTCACTTTGCACCGTTTGCACCATCGAGTGTGCCGTCAATGGGACCGTTAGGGTTTCAGACCTAGCTCGAGTCTAGGAGTATACTTTTGAAGTGTAGCTCCATAGAGCTCACTTCTTTGATGTTGAGCCTTCAAGTTCATGGCTATGGTAGACAGAGGCCGATGAGCGTCACTTGGATTCTCTTAGCTAGAGTGGGTGTGGCTTGACTGTAATCAGTGCCCAATTGTTGGCAATTTATTGAGTGATAGATCAAGTATTGATCTGAGTTGAGTGTATTTGTGATTTGTAAACAATCTGATTACATCAAAGAAGTGAAGGAAGTGGGAAATCAAGTGCAAGAACTTTGAGTGTTGGTGGTATCTCCAGGCTCGGTGGACTGTTAGTAGCTCAATTAAAGTTCAGTTTTTCCCTGGTGTGTTGAAGCTCATTGCTTGATGTATATTTGGCAATAAGGTAGACAATGTGTGGAAGTGCTGGCCAATTTTTGAGCAAAGAAGAAGCAATTTTTGAGCAATAGTTGTGATTTTGAGCTCAAGAAGTGAAGGCAAGACCAATTTGTTGCAAGTTGGGCTCAGAAAACAAAATTGAAGGTGGAGTTGGGAAGCTATTCTTGGTGAATTTGTGATTTGGAGAAACCCATGTTTTCAATTTGGATCGAGTGAAGAGTTAGCAAAGGATTTGGTGGTCAGCCAAATTTAGGGTTTATGTCAGATTTTACGTCAGATTTTGCTAGAGTTTACATCAAATTTTGGCCAGATTTGTAGGAGTTTTGCTGGTTGGCCAGATTTAGAGGACTTTCGCAAGTTTGGAGGAGTTTTGCCAAATTTTGGAGGAGGTTCAAAGTGGCAAGAAGAAAGGCCTCATTTGGCGTTTCAAGGCTTCAAGGCATAAGGCGGTGGGCTATGAAGGCCCACCGCCTTATGTTTTTGTTTAGATTTCTTGTGATTGGACCTCCTCCATTCTCTACTTCTTGTTTGTGCACCATGTTTGTGTGAGGTGCCCTAACTTTTAAGTGTTGGTGCTCTAGTGTGCTCTTGGTAGTGAAGCTGGAGTGATGACCAGTCAAAGTACCTTTGTTTTTCTCCAGTGAGGCATGAAGTGATGATCTGCAAAACCCAAGAATGCATGTTGTGATGGCAGGTTATAGGTTGCCCTTACCCCTAGTGTAGTTGTCTTAGTTAGAGTTAGATTAGTGAGTAGTGTTCCGTTAGTTTTGGCACTTGGTGGTGCTTGGTTGGTATTGGCACTTGGTGGTGCTTGGTTGGTGTTAGCACTTGGTGGTGTTGGCACTTGGAAAGGTACTTGCGGTTGCAGTTTGTGGTTGCATTTGGTGGTTCCAATTTGCGGTTGCAATTGCGGTTACTTTGTCATGACGGAGTTCTTTGGGAATTCTAGAGGAGTTAGCCCTATAGTACACAATGAGTTTACTCGGAGTGGTGCTCAATATTAGCCTGTATCTCATGGCCCAATGAGGGAGGAGATTGACTCTGAGTTGGAGTTTGACACATGAGCTAATTCAGTTGAGAGTGCACTTGGCATGTCCACACTATTGTTGTGGGACTTCAAAAATATTTATGGGGTCTCCAAAGGCCCTAGGTGTTACTATGGTACAATGAGTATCATTGAGTTGGATGACTTCATCCAAGAGTTTGATAGTTGGTGTGATCTTCAGCAGATGCGGAACCCAACTTTGTTTACACCCTTCATGGCATGGAAGGGGTTGTTTCAGCACTTGGAGGGTCCGCCAATGGATGACTATGATAAGTTCAAGAGAACTCATTTGGAAGAGATTGAGTTATGGAGACAATATTGGTCTCCAAACTATGTCTCTTTCACTTCAGGCTCAGTTGCTAGCAATAGATAGATTGTACACACGAGTTCTAGCTTGAGTAGTGTTGGTGGAGCTAGTGGAGATGCACTAGCTGGAGGTAGTGTTACCACGAGTGGAGGTACCACTGCAGGAGGTGGTGTGGTACCGGGGTTTAACCCCATGGTGGAGTTCTCCCAATGTTTGAGGTAGAACTACCAAGGAGTGCGGACTAACAAGTTGAGTCAGGGAGTTACTGAGGCCTAGGCAGTCCAATTTTGGTATGGGATACTGGTCAAGGAGTTGCAATGTAGAGTTTGTGATGCTACATTGTTACAGGCTACTTTGCCTACTTTGGCAATGGTCTTTGGTTTGGATGAGCTTATTGAGCTCAACATGGTGGAGGAGAGAGTGGTGACATCTGGATTTGGTAGGGAGACCTCATCCACGGCTATGACTTCTTCTAGAGTGCAGCAGAGTGCACCATGCCCAATTGGTTTTTGAGGATAGGGTGGACAGCCCTGATCCTATGGAGCGAGTGGAGGGCCCAGTGGAGCTAGACCCTTACCTTTATTTTTGGGTCAATAGCAGCTAGTGAGTAGTGGTATTGCTTGTTGGACTTGTGGTGGACCTCACCATAGTGGAGAGTGTACTCAAGCAGTGGACCTGATACCTCTAGTGCATCACAACTAACAGAGAGGCAATGTGAGCACTGCCACAGATTTGGTCACACTAGTGATCGGTGCTTTGACCTACACCCGGAGTTACGGAGTGTAAAGCTGCTATGGCGGTAGTAGAGGAGCTCCAATTCATGGAGGACAAGATGGTAGAGGTGGTGGTAGAGGATCTACACCTAGTAGGGGTGCAATACCTACCCTTACTTTTGATACAACTATGGCTACTAGGATTGAGCAGTTGGAGCAAAGATTGGCTAGCATGGCTATCGCTCAAAGGAGATCAAATTTGGGTGTTGAGGCTTCCACCTCATATGCTGGTGATAGAGATGCTTTGGATTTCATGTGTGGAGCAGCACAAGTGGATGCATCTACAGCAGTGACTAGGAGTGAAATACATGCTCCAGAGCCTAGAGGAGCATCAGTGGAGTTGGACCCACAAAGAGGAGAGGTTGGGAGATAGGTCAAACTTCCCCAGTCTTTCATGCTAATTGAGGCATTGCAAACAACATCCATGGCTCCTAGATGTCCCAGTGTAGGAGTGGTAGGTGGTGATGGAGTGCATGGTCAACTACCTGCTAGTCAACCACCTACTACTACACAAACTGAGTCTAGCATAATGTTGGGGGCGGCTCAGCTGATTATGTAGTGCCCTTTGTTTTCAACCAATGACATGTTTACATTGGGAGTTGACCTAGCCCTAATGTTCCGGTTGGTTGCCATGCTTTATGAGAGTAGGGATGATGTGGTTCCTACTACTAGAGCAGAGGTAGTTGGTAGTGGAGCTAACTTAGTTGAGGAGCATGGGATCCATTCAGCGACCAGTGGTTTATGGCAAGCAATAACGGCTAGACTGGAGGAATTGCAAGCTAGACCGGCCTTTGAGAGAGCGTGGTTCACACTTGGTGTTGTCCTATTGGATAACCAAAGGGGGATTTTCTGCTTGGTGGGACCTTTAGGGAAGATCTATACACCACAGAGAGTCTTATTAGACTCTGGTGCATAGCCCCTTATGTTGGGGAAGGCTACAATAGTTGGTCTGGAGTTACGGAAGACCAATGTGGAGAGATGTCCATTTCAGATCCAGACATCTGTAGGTGGTGGTTTGACATAGTATATCACACGTGGGGAGCTTGTTGTCCAAGTTCAGCCTGGTCATCTGACTGATAGCTCGGTGGTGAGAGCTCAGGCTATTGCGATAATAGCTGAGTCATATAATGTGTTAGTTGGGGAAGTAGTGTTATACCCCATGGGTTTCAACATTGACTATTGGGAGGAGACAACCTCCTATAGACCAGGTTGGAAGTCTGGTGAGGGACGGGTATGTTGCCTACCAGTACGCTTTAGTAGTGGTAGTCTTGGCTCACTACAGTTCGGGACCATGGTAGCATCAGTTTTAGCTTTCATTGATGTAGTTACTTGGCCTGGTGACTTATTGGAGGGGAATGCCCATGCAAAGGATACTCCTGTACCATAGGAGATCACTTGGATTTGGAGTACAAGTGGGATTGTTCTATCCTCCTTGGATGTTCCATTGTGGAGTTCAGAGGAGGCATTGCAGCAACATGCAGATCAGTTGGTGCAATAGGCTTGGAGTGGAGCCTTCCTACCATCAAGATATGAGTGTGAGGATGAGCCTCCAGAGTCAATTACTTTGACACCTCTGGATACCACACTCATTGCTTGGTAGTATCCAGTAGAGGGGATATGTCTATTGGAGTTGTTTGGTGGGATTAGCACCGGATTAGCTACGGTATTATAGGCGGGTATACAAGTACAAAGGTACTTGTATGTAGAGAGAGATGAGACTACTAGGTGAGTCTCTCTACATCATGTGGCACACTTGGCCTATTGGTATCCGGAGTTATTACCGATGTTAGCAATCAAAGGTTACCAGAAGGCCCTACCAATAGACATTTCCTTATTGAGGGCACATGATCTAGAGAGATATGAGTCTATTCACTTGGTAATTTCTAGATGGCCATGTCAAGGACATACATGTGTTGGCCAAGGTTTGGGTCTTCAAGATCCTTGTTCTGGTGTGCTTTGGGAGATGTTACGGATACTATAACATCTCTAGGTTCATCAGTATGTTTCTCCAGCTTACCTTTTGGAGAACGTTCCTTTGATGGGTGATTCTTGCACCAAAGTGGTGGTGAGTACACATCAAGTCCATTCT
This sequence comes from Lunularia cruciata, assembly GCA_948567375.1. NCBI lineage: Eukaryota > Viridiplantae > Streptophyta > Marchantiopsida > Lunulariales > Lunulariaceae > Lunularia > Lunularia cruciata. The sequence continues at coordinate 54,585,162 of OX419756.1, read as the reverse complement.
TGGATGGAACCTGCTGTATTGTTGGATGCAGCCAGAGTGGGATAACAGGCTCATTGTCTTTGTCTTTGGTAGATGAACCTCGTACCCAGAGAGGTTTTATAGCGTGCATATGATGGGATTCAGCGACTTGACCACATCCTTGTTGATGAAATCTTGGATGTTGGGCAAATCTCAGACAGTGGTAGTGGCTGATAGGTCACCTATGGTAGTGGTGAACCTAGTTGGACAGCCTAGAGCCGCATTTCCTACACTCATGAGTTTCCTAGGCTCTCATGCTTTTTGAGAGGGAGGACCTTGACTTGTTTGAGACTCATAGTTATAGCAATTGGTGGAGCCCAATGCTGATGAGAGAGAGCGGGCGATGGGTTTTTGCATTGGTATTACCGTTGTTCCAGCAATGTTAAGGGCATCTAGGCGTCAAGTGTTAGGTCAAGCTATGTACCTTAATTGTTTGACCTGGATTATGAGCCTTGGCTTGGCAAAGCAGTGTAGGATGCACTTGATAGGAATCACCACTCTGACACTTGTGAGCCCATGCCTATTGAGATGATTTAGGCACATGCTGGGGCGATGGACCGAGTGGACATGGTATTCTTGGGACACAACCAATAGCTACTAGGGAGAGTGGTCTACTTAAAGTCCATCCAGGTGAGCGTGGGCTACTTGGATTACACCCTTGGTCCACTTGGGATGCAACTAGAGGACGTGTAGAGCTTGCAGCCAGAGTGGAGGGAGTTTTCCACACAAAGGTTGGGACCTCTAGTGGTCAAGAGCATGACACTATTTCTCCCAAGGGCCCAATGTAGCATTCAATCAATACGTCTTTCACTCTTACGACAATTACAAAGGATAATTAGGAGCCAGATCTTGGACCCAAGCTTATTGGAGAGGAAAGACATAGGGTTTGGTGGTTCTTGAGGAGCCACACAAGTTGTTTTACCTTCAATATGAAGGATTTGGGTGCTTTGAAGGGACTTGGTATACAAATTGAGCTGACTAGCAATACACCAGTTTTTTGACGTCCTTATTGATATAGTGATATGGAGAGATATTGATTCAGAGCTGGAGTAGTCACCTTTTTGAGGCTAGTTTGGTAGAGATTTTACATGGAGATTATGCATCAGCAACAATAATGCCATCCAAGAAGGATATGCATGGCAACTACATAGATAGACAGATGTGTGGAGATTACCATCCTATCAACCGACGAACTAGGGCTGATCGGTCTGCCATGCCTACACCGGAGGAGTTCTTTGATGCAATTGGGTATGCAATGGTCTTTAGTACTTTGGATCTTTGAGCGAAATATCATTAGTTGCCAATTAGGGAGGAGGATGAGTCCAAGATAACATTTTGGGCTATTGATCCTCATGGTAAGGATATGTTATATCAATGGAGGTTCTTACCATTTGGGTTAAACAACGCTCTTGCTGAGTTCCAAAGGGTCATGGATAGGATCCTAGTTGGATTGGATTTTTCTCGGCGCTATATTGATGACATTTTGGTCTATAACACTATTGTGGGGGAGCATGAGAGATAGTTGTTGGAAGTGTTTGAGAGATTGAGATCTCATGGACTCAAATTACATCTTGGGAAGTGCAGGTTCTTCTATGAGTAGGTTGAGTATCTGGGTCACACTATCTATCCCAAAGGACTTGGTGTTCAGCAGACCAAGGTGGAGGCTATTGCACGTATTCCTTTGCTTACGGATGTGAGCAGAGTGTGAGCATTCCTTGGGTTAGCAAACTTCTATTGCCACTATGTTAGAGGATGTAGTGCTATTGCTAAGGCTTTGACAAAGCTGACCAAGCTTACACAAGAGTGGTGTTGGGGAGATGAGCAGGAGAGAGCTTTTGTGGAGCTCAAGGAGAGGTTGAAATCTACTCCTATTTTGAGGAGACCAATTAGAGGATGACCATTTCAGGTTCATATTGATTGGAGTATGTAGGGGCTTGGAGCGGTGCTCACCCAGCATGATGATGAGGGGAAGAAGTTTGTGGTGGCCACGATCACAGTTGGAGCCAAGGAGAGAGATCATATTCTTCAGCAAGCCAAATGGTTCAGATTGGAGGGCAAACACCTTTTGCGTGCATGGGAGGATGGTAGAGTGTGAGTAGTACCACTTCCATCTTAGAGACCACAGTTGGTCTGTCATGCTCATGAGGAGCTAGGACATTTTGGAGTAAAACATACATATAGCTTACTCCAGAGTCATTATTGGTGGTACAATATACAGACCAAGGCACAATAGTTTGTTGCCAGATGTGTGGTTTGTGACCAAGTTAGAGCATCATTCAATGCTCCTACTCCATAGTTACACCCATTACCTATCATGGTATTGGGTTACATTTGGAGTTTGGACTTCAATGGACCTTTACCGCTGACTGTGAGACATCATCGGTATATCTTGGTGATGGTGGAGCACTTCTCCAAGTAGATTGAGTTGGTGGCACTTCCTGACAAGTCTAGGGAAGGGATAGCTTACTCATTCTTGGATCGAGTTCTTAGTCATTTTGGTGCACCAGCTGAGGTTTTGACTGATCAAGGTACAAAGTTCTTGGGAGAGTTTCAAGTCTTGTGTGACAAGGCTTTGATTGATCATCATATTATATCTCGGGATCACCTTGAGGCAGATGGATTAGCAGAGAGAGTGGTTCAAATAGTGAAGAGAGGATTGCAAAAGTATGGTTTGCAGAGAGGCCACTTAGGAGATTGGGATCTCCAATTACCTTGGTTGGCCATGGGCTATTGATTCAGCCGGCAAGCCTCCTTAGCATCCTTCTCTCCTTACTTCTTACTCTATGGACGAGATCTAGATTTACTTGTAGCTATTTGTGGAGATGCTATTGTAGTTTTGGACTTAGATGACCTAGATGTATGGATGAGCGCATGTTCTTAATGGGTAGAGATCTTTTGGAGAGTGATGCCGATGGCTTTTGAGAACTTGGTGATTGCTTAGCATAGAGATACTTTAGGCTATGCTACCATTCAAGGAGGAGGTTATAGGCCCTTGATCTGTTGATTTCATCTAGGAGACTATGTATATCTACAACATACAACACTAATGACACTTGATGTTTTGACAGGCCGCACTATCTTGAGAGTGTGTGAGGTTTTTCCATCTAGAGTCCTTGTGTTAGAAGGACATGATGGTGTTGTCTGGAAGGATCATATGCGCAATTGTGCGCCATGCCACCTCCCAAACACTGATGGTACTATGGACCCAAGCTTGGCACTTGTACATGCAGGCTTAAGGTGTATGTTATGTTGCTCTTCTAGTGGAGCTACTACTATTTTAGTGTGTGATAGATGTTCAAGAGGATGACATATGGCATGTATGACTCCTCCCTTCACGGTGGTTCCTCAGGGATATTGGTTATGTCTTAGATGTACTTGACCTATAGCTAGTTCATTCTTTATATGGTATAGATTGCAGACAGGCAACTAACAATGGGGCTCCATAGCACTCAGCATTATGAACTTTGCCCATCATAAGGTATACCATATACTTGGAGTAGATGGCTATCTGGAGTTAGAGGGATCTAACCGCCAGCTAGGGGGCAATTATGGTACTTTAGAGTCTATGTATGACTTATGTGTGAGTTGTGCTTCTATAGTGTATGATGTTGACAACAATTTATGTTGTGTAGCAATGTATATACGCACTACAGCTGTCACACTATTTGTAGTGTTGTATCTAGATTGCTTGGACATTGGAGTTGCAGTGATAGTAGTTAGAGTTATTTCAGCAATTTTTGAGAGACTACTTTTCAACGGTCAGATTTTGTGTTCGGGATATTGACTTCACAGTGGTGCCCATCATCACTTTGCACCATTTGCACCATCGAGTGTGCCATCAGTGGGACTGTTAGGGTTTCAGACCTAGCTTGAGTCCAAGGGTATACTTTTGAAGTGCAGCTCTAGAGAGCTCACTTCTTTGATGTTGAACCTTTGAGTTCTTGGCTATGGTTGACAATGGCCAGTGAGCGTTACCTAGATTCTCTTAGCTAGAGTGGGTGTGGCTTGATTGTAATCAATGCCCAATTGTTGGCAGTTTATAGAGTGACAGATCAAGTACTGCTCTAAGTTGAGTATATTTGAGAGTTGTAAACAATATGAATATTATGGTAGTTTAGAGTCTATATATGACTTATGTGTGAGTTGTGCTTCTATAGTGTATGATGTTGAAAACCATATATACTATGTAGCCATGTATATACGTACAACAACATCTTCAATAAAGCATCCATCTTTGTTGAAGCACACTTGCATTTCTAGTTTTACCAATTGTCTTACAAATAACAAGTTTTTGGATATGGTAGGCACTTGAAGAACATTTGTCTATCCTTGGAATGAAGAATGTGCAATTGAAAGCAAAAGTTGACCCATATGTTGATTTTGGTTCTTGGTGTCATCTCTTGTCACCATGTATTTTGGCTTCTCCATGAGCTGAAAAAAGTGAACCCCTCTTGATGTGGTGTCATGTGAGTAGAGGCAACGAAATCAATCACCTAATCAACTTTAGGCTAGATAATTTTGTAGCTATGATGAGTGGTGATTAACAATTGCTCTTGGTCTTTTGTGCAAGTATAACCTTGTTGCTTGCATTGGTTGTCCTACTTCTTGAGGCAAAACTTGGCAACATCCCCTTGCTAGTGGTAATATTTATAGGTACCAAGAGTGCATTGTCTAGTTTGTCTACCAATATTTTGCATATGTTGTTATAGTGCTCTATGTCCCCCACTAACTCAATTGCCAACACTATGAACACCACTTGTTGTGGCATTCTTGCCTTGACTCCTACCTCAAAATCCTCTAATGCCTACAAAATAGAAGCCTTTTAGGATATTGGACAAGGAGGAGCTAGCACTCTACAATAATTACACCTCCTCACCAAGTAGCATTACAACCAACTCATCTCATTAGGGAAGCGGCTCTTAGGTAGAAATTAATATCACAAACTATTTGTAGCATGGTGTAAGACCTTGTAGCATACCTCCTACTAAAGCAAATGGATCAATTACAACATTCACATAAGCAAGTTGATTCATCGAGCTCTTCATGTGGTTAACATAATTGTTAATGCATATTGAGACTTTCTCAGCCATATTCAACTACTATAGTAATTGCAATTTCCTAGCTTTTGTTCCAGACTATTCCAGACCTTGGCCAAAGCATCCAAAGCCATCTTGGGCAAAGTGAGGTCATGAATGTGACCTATCATCAACAATGAAACACACAATGCAATGTTATGGAGTGCTTGAAATGATCTATGTGCCCATATTGCATGTGTTGCTTCCAATGTTACATCACCAACCTTCATAATTGGTTTTTTCTCCTCTTGTATCTCAAGACTCCGTATCTATAGGAACATTTTCATGCCAAATTTCCAAGCAGTCCAATTGAGCTTGTGAAGCTTCTATGCTATGATCATAACCATGGACTATACCATTGCTTCAATAATAATCATAGAACTTGTACTCACAAGAAAAATCAGAAATGCACCAAAAATCAGGTGGGTCAACAATACAGACCAAACAAGTAATTCCAGTATCAATGGGAAACCTATAGGTCAATCTGTAGAGTCTAGAAAACACTACTTCTTGAAAGTAACCTTACCCTGTACTATATCAAAAAAACTCATGAAAGCTCCAATTGACCAAAAAATCTCCATAATGATAGAATTAACAATTGCAGATTCTTGCCTTTGGTTTCACCAAAAGTGCACTATAGCCCCAAAAAATGTTTTGTGCCTTCCAAATTGATCATAAAAGTTTTCAAAAGGCACTACAAATAGCAAAACAACCTTCAAATGTCATGAAAATTGGTGTCTACCAAATTCAATGCTTTTGAACAAGACATTTTTAATATCTAGGTGCAACAAATTTGAGCAAAAAACTCCAATCTTGACCTCCCAAAATGTGATTTTAGGTCAAAATTGGCACAATTGATGACTCTTATTACAGTAGCAGAAACTCTCAACTCTCCAAATGCTCTCAACTATCTTTCTCTAGATTCATACATCCTTACTAGCCTCTCACCAGCTTTGATACCATATCAAAGAATACAAGGACTGGACAAACACTCCAAGACCATTCATAATGGATCATAAGAGAGTGAGAAATTTCAAAAGGAAGATAAGGAAGAATGAATGGAGAGAGTGTACTACTCTCATGTATATATAGTATACATGTGTATCCTAAACCCTAATACACTTTTATAGTGAGAACTAAGTCACTATGAGCTTGGGGTAGTTCAACAACAACTAATGAGCATCCTATGGTGTTATAGTCCAAAACTAACTCCAATTATAATCCAATGTATCATCATAAAAATAGTATGAAATCTACTATCATAAGTCCACAAAACACATTTCTAAACCAAGCTTAGCAAAGAAATCAAAATTTCCCTAAACATACCCATGTTTCTACAAGTATGGAATCTATATTTGTAGAGCAAGTAAACATCATGCTTCTTCTCTTGCAATTGAGTTGAAGTTTGAATAATTTTTCTCCATACAATTACAAATTCAAGATATTATAATAGTAAAAAAAATTTACTACTATAATGTACTAAAACTTGTTGTTATGATTATCATAAACTTCTAGAAGATGCTCTAAAATGTATATACAAAGTCTCATTAATTAGTATTTAGAAGGTATCTAGGAACTTAATGCTTTTATAAGTTAGTAAAGTACCAAAGAACCTTCTTGGTTATAAGATGTTAAATAAGCTTCCTCAAGAATTGGCTAGGAATTAAATAGCTAGGAAATTTAAAATAGATAGTTGAAGAACATGAGGTACCTTTCCTCAAGATCTATTGCTTCTCATCCATACATTCATATCATACAAATCATCCATGCATTCTTATCTCTCCCTACTAGTTGCATATATTAATTTCCATTGGTTGCACTAACATTATGCTTAAGGATGTATAGGAAATCAATTCATAAATCCAAAGTTTCTTCAACTTACATTAATGCATCATGGGCTTTGATTAGGACTTCATGATAAACTTCTAGTAGAGGTCTTGCTTTTATGAGAAGCAGCTTATCAACATTTCTGGACTTCCTTCAGTTTTGTTAAGCATGGATTTGCACTTATATTATGGTGAATTAACTTCTTCCTTGCTAAAACTAACACTATTCCCTTGCCTTCTATTTTGGCATAAATTTTTATCTCTTCTTATAATATATTGGTATACCTTCTTGGTTCTAGCAAATTCTAACAAGAGATTGGTTAACAAGAGATTGGGTAACGAGAGCTCTTCATTAACTTCTCTTATAGATAGGTAGAGTGATTTACTTCACTGATCTCTTTTTTCCTTGCATCATTCCAAAATGACACTCTAGTAAGGAGCATCCTCGACATTGAAGCAAAAATTCACTCACATTGAATAGAACACTTGCCTTTGATTAATTTGTAATGTATCTACATTTTAGGTATTAAGGAGTGAATAGGATTATACACTCATGCACCACACTTTGGGGACAATATGAAGGTTTAATTCAACCAAAAAAAATTGGTATTTCATTGAAAGTAATCATGATAATTTGGTTTACTCATTAGAATTATGACTAATATAGAAAGAGATTAAATACATCATTCTCAAGTTTTATTCTAACTTGTGTGCACTAAGATGTTCTAAATTTTGCCTTTTTAGTGCTTATATAATTTAATAAATCTTGGCCATTACGCACTTAACCAATTGGTTAATTTTTTTATTATTCTTCCTCCTCATAGTGAAATATATTCTTTTTTGCTTTATGCTTGTGTTCCAAGCATTCTCGTGCTTAGAGTCCATCTTATTAGAATAAAAAATAAATATAAAGGTGAAACATAAATGTATATGATTGTGTCAATCTCTTAAATTCAAATTTTTTCAAAGTTTGCAGTACTTATTTTCATTGGCTAGAGTGAATACCCCATTAGTTACCGTCTCCCCTAGTAGCTTAATTTGCACCAAATCTATGAATGATAATGTTCACTTGTAGATTCTAAAGTTTTGAGTTATATGCTTCAAACATCTCCACCTATTCAACAAATTTCTTTATGTCTTATTGAAGTCTTGTAATCCTAGTTATCTCCTAACCTAATTTCATAATGTGATCATTAATGTCATGTTAGAGTTTCATAATATTGCTGTTGCTACATTGCTATTACTGTAGCTATTGCTTTGTCTCTTGCAACTTTATAAGAGCCAATTTCTTATTTTATTCTAAAAAATAATTCTAATTTAACTCTTCCATATAGTTCTATAGTATTGTCCTTAGGTTCTTATGCTACTTGTCTAGCTATATGTAGAATCCAAAATTAGTCTTTTGATACTATAATTCTTATTTTGGAGTTTTTCTTTGAGTTTTGCACTCATCTCTATCTTTGCTTTCACTTAAGTCTAACACTTTGCATTCTTATATAATTGGTGGTGTGCCTTGACTTCCATTCCTTCTTCAAGACATAACCACATATAGATCAAATCTTGGACATCCCTTCACATAGTGTTATGAAGTACTATTGACCTTCTCTAAAAGTAGATTAGTGTACTATCAAGACATCATGGAATATTTATTAACCAAATAAATAGATTATCTTTCATCTATATTTGGTCAACATAAGTTGAATGGACCATCTTATCACCAAAATCATTTTATGGCTATATGCCTTAACTACATTGCTACATTTCTCTTTTTTAGACAACAAAAACTAGTAGATATATGTACTTTCCAATAGCTAGGGTTTTCATATCCTACTCCTAAATCTATTGAAATTTCTCTTTCATCTATTAATCCATTATCTTTAAACATAAATAGACCTTTCTTTCTTGATGCTTGGGATTTATTGCACCCTCTCTTATCCATACACCCTTGTACTCTATTTTTTGTAAAAAATTTTCTTGATTAATTTTGTACTATGGTTGTTGTATTCACCACTAATATATTCTCTTTTCCTCTTTTACTTTCAATACAATAGAGTTTAGTTTTTTCAAGAACTTCATTATTGGCTTTTAAAAATCATTAATTATTTTTTCTATTGGTATTGAAACATGCTATATATATAGAACTTAATTTGAGAATTTGGTAAATATTGTTATTTTCATGGTATTGGTCAAGCAAGACGTGAGCCATATCTCTATAAGAGACTAAGGCTACACATTTAATAGTCTAAGATCTCATAAAGCACACTTTCTTCTTGATAGTTAGCTACTTTACCATGAGAATACACCCTATAGAATTACACATTACTTTAGAACCCCTTGTTTGATTTCATTTTCTTTTATTTTATTGTGAAATTTTTAGTCCTTACAAATTGATGAGGTGAACCTTTATCCAATTCTCTATTGAAACTCCATATTTTAGAATGGAAATAGTAATCTCTCATATCTTGTTTTTGACTTTAAACTTTAGAGCAATTCTTAGGATCTCCATATGTGATCAAGATTAGGTTTACAAATTTTTTATTTAAATAAAAAATATTATTTAGTTATTTGAGTATCTAAAATCATATATTCAATTTTCTGTGTGCATTGATATGTTAACACCATTCAAAATATAGATCACCTCTCTAGCTTTTTTGCTCTCATTGTAAATCCTTAATGTAGAAAGATATGTAATCCATTTTCCATTTAAGATCAACAGAACCCTTATGTACACTTTTGTAAAAAAAATTTGATGTGATGTTGAATAAAAAGATCAAATTAAATTTTATTTTTTTAAATGAAGCGTACATCAAATGATATCTAATTTCATAAGGCAACCTAGATTTATTTAAAAGAAATATGAGTGCAAATTCTGATCCAAGTGTAGTACCATGATCAAGCTATAGTTGCAATCAATCAAAGTTCCTCTATACTCACTCATCAACTCAAGTAGCTTTAATTAGTTGTGTATATATAAATGAGTTGTACCTCTTTCTAAAGAGCTATTTATATATAATATTCTTCAGTAATTGGAGTAAATATGATTAAGTAATTATCAGTCACTATCAAATATTTGTAACTCCCTTTCATTATTTTATGATAAATTTCTAAAATAATTACTTTAATTAATTATTCTCACAAATCTAGACTAGACCAAACTATTGATCCACCTTCTTAGTGGATGTTTTTCTTCCTTAGAGGATTTTACAAATAAAAAGTCAATTATGTTGTTTCAAATGGTTTGAGCAAGATTTCCCTTCTTGTTATAGCTTATATTACAAACTTGGACCAACATATAAAGACTTGGACCAACATAAAAAGAAAAGAAAGAAATTAAAATAAAAAGTGAAGATGATGATATTTTCCTATATTCTATACTCAGAAATATTTATGAAAATTTAGATATATAAAAAAACCATTTTTCATAAGAAGTTTCTATATATAATATAATTCAATCTAAATGCTTTTGATGATATTATTCTCTCTACTTAAATATATGAACAGATTCCAAGAAGATCCAATTTATAATTTGTAATTCAAAAACAGAAATGATATTTATTAAATATCATTGCATATCTCATATTCATTAAATATCAAATATATTCATATGATTATATATATTATTCATCTTAGTGATTCCTTTTATCCACTTTCTTCTAAACTATCCAAAAACTAAGACTTTGATAGAGTAGTTTAAATAGATATGCAATCCATAGTCTATTGAATATCTTATGTGAGCTTTGGTGCTTGTGAGTTTCAAACTTGCTTATTGGTGCACAAGATAGTCTTTGCCACCTCTGCAATTTGTAGCTCTACACCAATTGGAATTGTCAAAGATGCAACAACAATATACATCTCATGATCCAAACCTAGTTTTATGTGGAATCTTAGAGAAATGATTACAACTAAAGGTTAGTTCTCAATAATCAAAATTTATTGGCAATAAAGAAAAACACTACAAATTAAGAACCACCTCTTTATAATTCCTTTTGAGCTAAATTGAGAAAAATGAGCTAGCTCTAATACCCAAAAAATTATATAACACCACTTTAACATCATATGGATGAGACTTTATATCAAATCTTGCTACGTCTTGATACCATTCATTCATATAGAGACTATCATTTAAATGCTTCAAGTTCATTGTATAACTAATGGGTAAATGCTGCACTAAAGAATATCTACTAGTTATTATTATTTTACATGAGGTTGTTTGTGGATCTTATCCTCTCCTTAATCCAATATCTAATCATGTTATACTCATGGTGGTGGTTGATTTGCAACATCATAGGAGTATATATGCTATATTGCGGCATTTAAGTTGGTATTTTGAGTAAGTGAAAGATATATTTACTATAGAGTTTAATTGTACTTCTTGATAGATATGATTAGCGAGAGTTAGTTATAGCAAACATAAAGATAGGTGGTATCATTTTAGAAGTGTTGAACAAGTGAGCTTCACTCATTTTATATTATTCTCCAATGTTTGGTTTTGAGGAAAAAGTTAAATTTTTTTTGTCCACAAGGCTTTTTGAAGTGTATTTTCCATAGTCCAAAGATTGACCATGCAAATGAATGCTTGACATAATTGTTAGGTCAAGTAAGGCCATATGAGTATACGGATTATTCCCATGAATTATATAACCTTTATAATTTTTATTTTACACATTTTTGTTATTAATTTTATTATTCCAACAATAAGTAACATAATTTTATAACAATTTCACAAGTATATAAATGGAAGATGAGTATCTCATCATCTTTTTCTTTGAAACTATCTCTCTCATTGAGTTATCTAATGAATAATATTTTGAGTCTTGAAGATGCCTTGGAGGATTATTATGAAGTTTGGTTCCACACCTTCTTATTAGTCCATGGTGCATGAACTTAATGCCATTAGAGGTTTATCTTAAGTGAGAAGTAAGTTGGCTCATAGATCTTCAACCACCAAAATGTCTAAGGATTAGTCTTATCTTTATGAATAATAAATACTTAATATATATTTATACATTTATATTTATACATATAAGAAATAAGAAATAAAAATTATGAAGACCTTCAAATAACCAGGTAGTACTTATAATGAAATTGAATAAATTACTCATCATATTATGAGGTCCATACCAATTGATTGACTTTCTACAAGCTTGACCACATATTATTACTTAGCTTAAGACTACATACTAGGGAGTTTCTTTGGGTACCTATAAGAATCCTATAAAAAATACAAATTTCCCATATGTTTTTTAGGATCATCTCTAGAAGTGGTTATAAGATTTTATAGAGTGTTTTCTTGGTAGTATAAGTAAAAGCAGAATTATTTTGTTTTTCTATTTAAACTATATATTATAAATATATTTTAAAATTTAAATTTAAAATTTTATTATTAAAAATATTTTCCACTATTAAAAATATTAAGTGGAAGATTGATATTAGTAAAATTCTTTTACATGCTTGAAACTCAATATCATACAAAAATATCATCCTTAATGAATGAATGATTGTTGTTTTACTTAGAGTCTTTGATATAAATAACCCTAAAGTATGTTTGTAACTGCAAGTGTATACCTACCTTGGTTGAAGAAGTCTTGAATTGGTGTATCTCTTCCTTGGAGATATCTTTTAACATAACTCCATATTATTTCTTCCAAGCTTAATTCCTTTCACACCAAAGAGTGAAAGTTTGGAGGAAAGGAAAAATTTACAAAAATCTGGTTTTGTATTATTTCCTCTACTCCTTTATCCTTTGCTTTTAGTTTTCCTTCTATGTGGAAGACTTTGCTCAATAAAAAATCTTTTTTTCATCTTTATCTTCCTACAAAATGAATAAATATAATGATTAGTTTTATAATGACAAATAAAAAGATAATATACTTGATTCATTCAAAGAATACAGAGACTATAACTTACCAAAAATCTCTTAGAAGATATACAATACTCATGGAGCTATTTTTCAATGCTTGGAAAAATTATATATTTGCATTCTTTTCCCTATCATGAGCAAATTGTAACTTAAAACTACACCATGTGATGATGTGCAAGACCTTGTATAGTTTGCACTCTTTGCAAATCTCATTTAAGGTAAGATCCCTTGCAGCAATGCATGTGAGGCACCATAGTATTTTCTATTCTAGAACACCCCAAAGTATTTACAAATATAATCACTTCATCTCTTACTCTTTGCTTGGTTCTCCAATAAATATTTTCCCCGTTGTGCTCTTGATTTGCCCATTCTCTTATATGTTGAAGATCTTCTCTTAAACCTTCCATGATTCTACTCTTTTAATAACAATCCAAGAAATGTGTATATCTTCATTCATGGCTTCTCAAAGGTCAACCTAGCTTGATCTTTAAGGTATGTATCATAAGTCCTCAATGCAATCTCTTGTTTCTTATTATACTCCTCTACAAATTGCTTATACCAATATCTAATCTTTTATATATAGTACGTTTGAAATAGAACTTCTAGTTGCAATTTAATTCAAGTGATAAATCTAGAACAACAACCAATCCTCTTTCTTTGGTACATTAATATATACTCTACTATCAAACCCATTAAATCCTTATTCAATGATAAATCTACAATTTCAACCAATTATTCATCCTTGTCATGACCAAGGATAATGATAGTATTGTGTTGTAGTTTACATAGTGAGTGAATTACCTAGTATTTTATCGGAAACTATATCAATGACCTTATGGGTTGATCAATTGCCATGTGAGCAATCTACATACATTAAAGTAATTGGTCATGTAGATTACCATCTTATCCTTATTTAGGGATTTGATGTATAGACATGGTGGCTCAATAGAGAGCAGTGTGTTTTTAGTGCTATGAGGCTTGAGTGATAGTACAGCATGGAAGCTAGAGCATCTAAATGAGCTATGTTTGATTGGAGAGATGTTTAGTATTATTAATGTACCTCTCCTAAATCCTTTTTTTATATTAAGCTCCAGTTTATGCATTTGGATCACTTAGGATGGTGGCTCATTTTAGCTCAACTTCTATGGCATTGGTAATAGAGAACCAAAATCCTATTATCCTCCTTCTATTTACTTACTTATGGATAGGTATAGGATTTTAACCATTTATATCCTTTTGTAGAAGAAGTAAGAATACAAGTTTTTGGAGGTGGAGTTTGGAGGTCCGTATGCTATAAGGAGGAGTTGCAAAGAGTCCAAGGTGTAAGAATTTAGGTATTGTATTTGGATGTATTGTATGTTGAGTGTATGGTTTTGGATATTTGGTAGAGTTTCAAAAAGGCAATTTGGAAGAAAATACTATCTTTGGAGAGAGAAGCAAACAACCTACAACATGAAGACCAAAAATGGGAGATTTGAGTAGCAAGTAATTGAGATCTGAATGATCTGATTGATTTGAAGTAACTGGGTTTAATGTACACCTAAGCAAACACTTTGGGAGATTTTGATAGTTCTACAAGAGCTTTTGATAATCTATCAAGAGTGCAAGAGAGAAATTTTTTAATTTTATTGTGTTGTTTCTAATAAAGTATTCTTAAAATTAATATCAAAGTTGATATGATCATTGAATTGGTTGGACATGAAACAATATATTATGTTAGAGATTATCATAAAATGTGGAGTTTTGATTAAATCTCAAGTTTTGGTTTGGAACCATCTTTGAAATTTGTAGCATTGTTCATGGTATAGTATTATACTTTTATTTTTAAATTTTTTTAAGTACTCCAACAAAATATTAAGAATTTTGAACTTTATAGCTCAATTGTTAGCCTAACTTGGGAACTGATCCATATCTAGGGATTAATTTAGAATTAAAATACCAAAATTCATGGAGTTTTAGAAAATAGTATGACCAACTATTTGGTCAAGTTTATTAGAATCAAGGTTTGTAAGTAAGGAGATCTGGTGCATCAACTTCAATAGAATTATTGCTATGAGTTCTAGTGGCTTTTTTCTCATTACATTTTCTAAGTACATACAAATTTTCTCATTTGATGTTATGGCTGAAGGAGTGATAATTTTTGAAAAGTTTCTAGTACTTAATTTTCAAAGATTCATGCAAACATTTGCCAAATTAGAATTTTGAGACAAAAACCCAAACTTAATTCATAATATTTTTTAGGGACCTATAATAGTCAATTTCATGTGTGTTATATATCATTAGAAACCTTATAGAGACCTTGTTGAGACCAATAATGTCCAATTTGAAGTTGTTATGAAAAATTCATTTTAGACCAAGCCTTGAGGTTATTTCCTCAACAATACACCATTAAAAATGTAAAATTATATTATCTAGATTTCAAGTTGAAAGCAACTCTTATAGAACAGGTTTGGAAGCAACTCTTGGATAGAGCAAGGATACTCTAAGGCACTTAATTACTAGATCTTTGATGAGTTGCGGTTAAGGATTTTTTTTTTGGGTACTCTATGCTTTGCATGCTTGATTGTAAACCAAGTTGGTTTAGATTGGTGTGAAAGCTTTGGGCTTAGGTTTCCTTTCTTTAGGTGTTTTAAGGCATTTAAATGAAGAATTTATGGGTTCTCTATGGAAATCCATAACTAATTATATGAGAATCTTTTGAGTCCCATAAATTTCTTTTTGAAATGCCCTATCATGTATATCTTGTTGGTAATATTGAAGGCAATGACTTGCAAATCAAGTGTGTGTGTTTTGATAGCATCCTAGGTTGCCATTTTGCTATCCAATAGAAGGAAGATGTAGAACTCAAGTATAAGTTCTTGATTATTGGGGATACAAGTGGATATAACTACCCATGATAGGTCTAGATAAAAGCTCATATCCATAAGTTTCACAACTAGCCACACTTGTTGTTCCTAGAGAGAACAAGGTACATAAAAATAATGCTATCATCAAGCACTGCACTCTTGGTGATGGTTTAAATGTTTTTCTTGTCCAATCCATCCAAGGATTAAATTCCAAATCATTAAGCTCAATGAACATGCTTGGTACATGGTATAGTCATGTTACATGTATAATAGGATCCATACTCAACTCACTACTAGATATGGATGATTATGATTTTGATTCATTGTACTTCAATAATAATTGTGTATCTTTTCCACCAAAATCTTTTCACTTACTTTGTTGTTTGTAGGAAGGACAATCTTTTCTTTCCTTGTTTGCTTAAGCACTTCCACATTAATATCCCCTTTCTACAACTTATATGCTTGTTTTTGGGCACTTGGAGATGCAACTTAAGCTCTATATTAGCACTTTTAAATTCAACTTAATTGATATACAAGAATTTACACTTCCTTAAAGTCATTGTAACATGTAAAATTACACACATTACACTTGTTGTAGTTCTATTACTTTGATTTAAACTTTGCTACCTCTTGCTTCATGTAGTGAAAGTTTAGGTAAGGTTCACAAAGAACGTGTTCATAATGAATATAACCTATGGAAGAAATAGGCATATTGAGAAAAGAATGAAAGTCAAAAAGTATACAATACTGATGCATATTAAAAAAATTTCAAGTGAATTTCTAGAATTTACATTATAGACATACAAGCCCAAGAGTACTAAAGCACTTTGGAACTTTGCAAGCGTAATGTATAATAAAAAATGCACAAATATAAATATTTGTGCTTAGCACCTTGTGCATGTAATGCATTGTGCTTGCTTTTTGCTATAAGTTTTGCCTAGAGTTCTAGCACAATATGTAATTTCCATGCCTAAGCCTACAATACATTCTTCTGTGAAATAATAAATATTAGTAGAAGACTCACCTAGTCATTAGCTATTGCTACAACAAAGTTACTCTCTTTTGGTTATGCATTTGTAAAACATTGGTTCCAATACACAAAAATATAAGGAATATAAAATGTAAGGTATGATTTGATTATGATATACTTCATTATTAAGTAATTTAAGACCATGTAGTTCATGTGCCACTGGAACTCAAGAAATATACCAAGGAAGATTAAATCCTTTTGTTGAAATAAATGAACTTCAACAAAGCCACTAAAGCACACCAAGAACTTTACTTACTATGATAGCTAGATTTGTAAATAAAGTTTGAGTACTAGAGAACTTAATTAAAGTTCTCAATGATGTCTATGTCTTGCACATCAAATTTCTAATTTTTCATTTAAACAAAAAGAAATATTTTTTTCCTTATTCTATACTTATATCCTTTGAAGTCCCTTAAGTATTATTATTCCATCAGTCTTCATAGTAAGTTAAAGAAGCTTTGGAATAATATCATTGGCATAAAATAGAAGAATCCTTGAAAATCTAGCCTTTATTTAAAATGGAATTCACTTAAATTTTCAAATTATAATTACATTTTTTAGAATTTATGGACTTTAATCCAAAAAATGATCCAAACCTAAAAATTGGTTCCAAATATTCTACCATGACACAACTTATCATCTACTTTTGTTGATGTAAGATGTTACAAATATGATGGTCTACAAAGCATCCATTTTGTATTCAATTTATTAAAGGTCTTGTATACTTGTTATACATTTGTAGCTCTTTTTCAATTGCTCAATTTTCTTTTGTCTTTGCATAGATTGTCACTCCAAAGAACATTATGCTTCACATTACTAAATTTCAAGTTGATTTTTCTTTCTCTCACAGTGGATTTAGGAGAAAATTGAGTCTAGAAGTATGTTAATTTTTTTTGGCTAGTCTTTTACTATGCAATAATTTTCACTTCTTTATGCATTAGTTGACATATTTATGTATTTCTTTAATGTATGCTCACAAGAAATAACCCTTTTTGACTGTTTTGATGGTCAATTTAATACACAATTGGATAATATTCCTAATACAGATATACCTATCTAAGCAATTGTAAATTTCCAATTAAAATTTAGGTTTTTTTTTTCTTTAGTATGAGTAATAAAAAATGTAGATCTAAAAGCATATTAGATATTATTGGCAACTCTCAATTGTGGTGTGCAATCTCTACTTTGTGGTTGTTTTTAATGGTTTTTCAGTTGTTGATAATTTTACATTTAATCATTATGCACTCATTGGCAAAAGTAATGATTTCAAAACTTGTATGATCTAACTAACTTGAAAAATGAAAAATGCATATGGATGATTTTCTTATCAGGAATATACATTTCTTTGTACTAAGTACAAGTACACATTGTAGGAGTAACAAAAGATTATGAATAAACCTTTTACAAAAATAAATAGAAGTAATTATATAATGAAATTTTGGTCCATGAGTTCAAAGTTCATCATTTTGGTCCATTGAGTTCAATTTTTTTTGATTTTTCAAAATTTTGGTCCATGAGTTCAAAGTTCATCATTTTGGTCCATTGAGTCCATTGAGTTCAAAGTTCAAACATTTTGGTCCATGAGTTCAAAGTTCAAAGTGAAAGGTAGCTACCTTTTACTCAAGATGAACTTTGATGGTAGCATATCATGGATTAAGAAAGGAAGGAACCAAACTCAATCACACTCCACCAAGGTACCTCCAAGACTCAAGCTATTGCTTACTACAAAACAAAATAAGAGAGATAGTTGTAGTTGAAAGGATTATAAGTACCTTCTCATCCCTAGTATATATAATTATGTAATTCTTATAGTGAGCCGGATTTGAGACATATCTTTATTAATCTTATAACACTTTTATTCCTTAATGTTGGGAATTAAATATTTTCTTCTACATTCTTCTCCGCAAGTTGAACTTAGAAATAACACTAAGTCTTTATATATCTCATTTAGCTCTCTAGACTAACATCTTGTGTGTATATACATCATAAGCTATTTTAATATGAGAATTTAAACTAAATTGAGAAAAAGCTTTGCCAAGTAACCAAGCTGCTGTCATGTTCATAAGACCATATACATTAAGTTCATAATTGATTGTTTTAAATACAATCTGATATATAATGTCTAAAGGGGTATTTCCCAACCAAAGAAGGGATGTCTTCCAATTGTCTCACTACTTATATATTGTAAAGACTGAGCAAAGAAATAGAAGAATGGAAGACAAGAGTGAAATATCACATTGTGACTCTTGAATGAGAGAAACTCTGAATGCCTAGCATGAGCTTGGACCTTGGTATTTATAGGAAACATACAAGGCTCTTGAGGAGCTTCTCAAGAAGCTTCTTTTTAGAAGTTGCCTACTTGGCATGCAAGCTAAGCTAGTCAAGAAGCTTCCCCTTAGAAGTCACCTACTTGGCATACATGTTATCCAATACTTGGAAGGTACTAAGAAGTTTCCTATATTCTTCTAGAATAGTTTTATAATTCTTGGCTAATTTAGTATATTTGCTATGTTGTTAATCATGACTAACTTATCTGTAAACTACATATTGCTACATATTCCCCGACCGATAGTTGGTCACGTCTTTGTCACTATGGAAGCTTCAAACTCTTAGATAGTCATTTTGTGCTTTGTGGAGATGAAAAAGAGGCTCCTCGATGGCATCATGAAGGTATCTCCTGAGCTTCAAACTCTTAGATAGTCATTTTGTGCATTGTGGAGATGAAAAAGAGGCTCCTTGGTGGCATCATGAAGGTATCTCCTTTCCAAATGACTTTGTACTCGGTGTGTTGTTGGTGGTCAAGTTGAATGTTACAACATGGAAAGATACAATCAACCTTATACTCCTTGTTATCATTGATAAGGATGAGGAGAGGAGGAGGTTGGACATGAGTAGAAAGGAAGATGGATTAGAAACAAAGTGTTTCAATTTTGAAATATGTAAGACAAGGTGGATTTGCATATGACTAAGAAAAACACGTTGATAAGCAACAAGAAAAATGATTTAGGTGACATCAAATGGACTTATCTAATTAGGAGCAATTTACAAATTTGGGTACCAAGTGGGAGGGGTAGTTTACTAGAAGAATGCATTACCTTATCACCTAGTTGAAAGGTGAGATCACAGTGATGTTGATATGCATATTGCTTTTGATTATTTTAAGCAACAAAGAGATGAGATTTGGCTTGCTGTAGAGAGAGAAATATTGTGGACAAGAAGATGCAAGTATGAAGAATGTGAGATGGTGGGAGAGCAAGAAGGGAATCTAGAACAAGTAGGTCTTGGCCAAAATTAAGAAAGAAGAGAGAATCTGATGCTTGGAGTTATTGTAGGTAAACTCAACAATCGTAAGGCATTCATTCTTATTGGTATGGTGAACTTGGACAAAGGCACAAAGAATATCTTCTGAAGTGCAATTTTCATATTTAATTTTCTCATTAATTTGAGGATGATAGCTGGTGGAAAAAGTAAGCTTGGTGCCAAGTAGCTTGAAGAGTGCTTGCCAAATTTTTTTAGTAAATCAAGGATCATGGTTGGAGATGAGTACACAAGGCATTTCATGATGCTTGAAGATATATTGTCAAATTAGATCTAGGCTAACGTTGGTGGATCCACTATATCAAATGTTGGTGCCAAATGGATTTTTTTACTGAGCTTATAAACAAACACCACAATTTTTGTTTCATCTTACTTTGTGTTACAATATGGAGTTTAGCAACAAAAGTTAGTAAGGCTAACAAAGTAAAAAATAAGACAAATTAGCCTAGAATATTCTAGATGTATCTAAGAAGCTTCATGGGAAGCTTCTTGGCTAGCTTAGCTTGTACCCCAAGTAGATAACTTCTAGAAGCTTCTAACTAGCTTAGCTTGCACGCCAAGTAAGTGACTTCTAGAAGGAAGCTTCTTGAGAAGCTTCCCAGTTAACTTGGCTTGCACTCTAAGAAAGCGGCTCAAGGAAGCCTCTTGAGAAGCTTCTCAAGGGCCTTGTATGCTCCTTATAAATACAAGAGCTAAAGCTCATGCTAGGCATTTGGAGTTTTCCCTCATTCAAGTGTCCCAATGTGAGCTTCCATTCTCATATTTCTCTCCTTGGTCTTGGTCTTTTACATTGGTATTAGAGCAAGAATGGGTTGGATGGAATTTATGGACCACCAAATCCACTTCCACCAAACCATTGGGATTTTTGTGTCTAGGTACTACCTAAGAATTGGTTCACACAATTCATCACCTTGTGCTTTGGGTAAGATTTTCTACATATGATCACCTTGTTTGAAGAACCCTTGATACTTCCGGTTGTAACTTATGGAGAATGGTGGACATGTTACATCTATGTATTAATAAATTAGATAAACTGGGAGTAGTGGGATAGAGTAGTAGCCATGGCAGAAATACCAGATGTTATCATTGCTATGCAACACAAAATCAAGCATCTTACTCGATTGTTGGATGAATAAGCCCAACAACAAGAAGAACACATAGAGAGAGCACCAATTTGAGATGGATAAGATCAAATCCAATTTCCAAAACCCAAAGTGTTTGAAGGCAAGAATCTTTTGGGCATAGTGGAGAATTTTGTGTTTGATTGCAAACTTTACTTTGAAGCTACCAATCTTCAAGATGACAAAAACAGATTCTCTTGGCTTCTAGCCAATTGGATGGTGTGACAAAAATTTGGTGGTGATTCCGAGTGGAGCAAGCTAAACAACATATTGTTGCACCATAGATGGAATTTGAGGATGCAATACTTGGTCAATTTAAAACTATAAATGCCACCCAAGTTGCATGAGATAGATTGGCAAAGTTGAAATAGATTAGCTCTATAAGGAGGTACATTATGCAATTTCAAAACATCATCATGCAAATTTAAGATATACAAGAAGATAAAATTTTGGATTGAATTGTGAGTGGCTTGAAGTCACAAACTAAATTAGAGGTGACCATGCAGGAACCACAAAATGTGGAAGAGGCCATGCAATCAGCTGAGCGTTTTGATTCCTTGGTTGCAACAACTTGGTCTTGACCTCGACCTACACAAAGCATACCAATACACTATGCACGGGTGGAGGAACCGACACCAATGGAGATTGATGCTATCCAACGGAGACCACTTGGTAGAGCGGATAGAGAAAGATTACAAAAAAATGGTGGTTGTTTTTATTATCACCAGGTTGGACATCACATTGCTGAATGTCCACTTAAGAATGAGCGGCCTTGACAAGTTGCTTAGATGGAGTTTGTGGAGTGGAATGATCAAGGAAACAAGGAATCCCAATAGGAGATTTTGAGCCGCTACTTGGAGCTTGATAAGTTCCAATGGGATTGAAGGCTCGACCTATGCAAGTTTGCTTCACTTGCAAGGTACAATATTTAATTGGGATTGTAGGATTTTGGTTGATTCATGAAGTTTAAAGAATCATATGTTTATGCAAGTAGCAAAAAAATTGGGTATTCCTATCAAGCTAACAATTGGATGGACTATTGGATTAGTATGTGGTGGTGTTTTTAGATGATATCCTAATCTATAGCAAGATAGAGGCAAAACACATGAATCATGTGCAAGAAGTCCTAAGACGACTACGACAATGGAAATTTTGCTATAAGAAGTCAAAGAGTACCTCTTGGCAGAAGGAGGTTACCTTCTTGGGTCACAAGATCTCATTGGAGGGGATTAAGATAGAAGAGGAGAAGATCAAGGCCATTACTGATTGGCCTACCCCAAAGGATGCTACAAAAGTACAAGCATTCAATAGATTGGCCAGTTATTACCGATGGTTCATCCACTATTATGCTCATGTGGCTACACCATTGACTGACTTCTTGGGGAAGAACTTGAGCTTCCAGTGGACCACTAAGCATGATGAAGCATTCCACAAGTTGAAAAATATGGTGTCTTCAAGACCCATTCTTCAACCATATGATCCTCAACTACCTTGTGTGGTTGATTTTGATGCTTATAACTTTGCAATTGGAGCCGTATGTTGCAACATGAATTCCCAAATGTACTACATCTCATTGCCTTTGTGTCTTGCTAACTAAATACAGCTGAAAGAAATTACTCTGCTTGAGATTGGGAACAACTTGCAATGGTATATGCCACCAAGGTGTAACAATATGGAGTTTAGCGACGTAGTTAGTAAGGCTAACAAAGTAGAGATTAAGCCAAATTAGCCTAGAATATTCTAGAAGCTTCCCAACTAGTTTACTTGCATCCCAAGTAGGTAGCTTCTAGAAGGAAGCTTCTTGAGAAGCTTCTCAAGGGCTTTGTATGCTACCTATAAATATCAAAGCTAAAGCTTATGCTAGGCATTTGGAGTTTTCCCTCATTCAAGTGTCCCAATGTGAGTTTCCATTCTTCTATTTCTTTCCTTGATCTTGGTCTTTTACATTAGTATCAAATCAAGAATGGGATGGATGGAATTTATGGACCACCAAATCCACTTCCGCCAAACCATTGGGATTTTCACATCCAAATATTACCCAAGTATTGTTTCACCCAATTTATCACCTCGCACTTTGGGCAAGATATTTTACATATGATCATCATTGTTTACATACTTCTAGTTGTAACTTATGGAGAACGGTGGATGTGCTATATTTATGTGCTAATCAATTAGATAAATTAGGAGTAGTAGGATAGAGTAGTAGCTATGGTGGAAATACTAGACGTTATCCTTGCAATGCAGCAACAAATCAAGCACCTTACTCAATTGCTAGATGAACGAGATCAGCAACAATGAGAACATATATAGAGAGTGCCAATTTGAGATAGAAAAGATTGCATTTGATTTCCAAAACCCAAGGTGTTTGAAGGCAAGAATTTTCCGAGCACAATGGAGAATTTTGTGTTTGACTACAAATGTTACTTTGAAATCACCAATCTTCAAGATGAACGGAAACAGATTCTCTTGGCCTCTAGCCAATTAGATTGTGTAGCAAAACTTTGGTGGCGATTCCAAGTGGAGCAAGCGGAACAACATATTGTTGCACCAATTTTGACATGGGTAGAATTCAAGGATGCAATATTGGGTGGGTTTCAAACTATAAATGCCACTTGAGCCACACAAGATAAATTAGTGGAGTTGAAGCAAGTTGGCTCCGTAAGGAGCTACATCACACAATTTCAGAACATCATCATGTAGATTCTAGATATACAAGAAGGTGAAGTTCTAGATCAATTTGTGCGGGGATTGAAGTCACAAACCAAATTGGAGGTGACCATGTGAGAACCACAAAACATAGAAGAAGCCATGCAATTGGCTGAGCGCTTTGATTCCTTGGTTGCGATAACTTGGTCTTGACCTCGACCTACATAAGGCCTACTAGTACCTATGTATGGGTGGAAGAATAGGCACCAATGGAGATTGATGCTATCCAATGGAGACCACATGGTACAATGGATAGAGAAAGATTGCAACAAGATGGAGGTTGTTTTTATTGTTGCCAAGTTGGACATCGCATTGTTGAATGCCCACTTAGGAATGGGTGACTTCAACAAGTTGCCCAGATGGAGTTTGTGGAACAGAATGCTCAAGGAAACAAGGAATCTCAGTAGGAGATTTTGAGCCGCCTACTGGGAGCTTGATTAGTTCCAATGGGATTGAGGGCTTGACTTATGAAAGTTTGCTTCACTTGCAAAGTACAATATCTAATCAGGGTTGTAGGATTTTGGTTGATTCTGGAAGTTCAAAGAATGTCATGTTTATGCAAGTAGCAAAGGAATTGGGTATTCTTATCAAGGCAGTGATTGGAAGTAGTTTGATGATGGCGGATGGTAGAAAGGGCTTTGCATTCCGCACCTTGCATCCTATTACCTTCAATATTGGGAGGGAGTATTTGGAGTGTATGAGGTTTTTAGTGACACCTCTACACTATGATATCATTCGGGTCTACCTTGGCTTGAATGTCATAGGGTTCAATTCAATTGGACACGATGACAAATTCAAGTACAACACCAAGGTAGGAATTTCCAATTAGGTTTTCTGGCACTTTTGAGTAAGACACCTAAAAATAGTCAGTCCCAAGATGGGAAGTTGTTGAGAAGTAGCCATAGAGCAAACCTTGAGGGAGATGAGTCCCAAGATGGGAAGTTTGCCAAGAAGGCAACCATGGAGCAAGCTTGGAAGAGAGATGAGTCCCTAAAAGGGAGGTTGGTTAGTAAAGCAGCCATAGAGCAAGCTTTGGAAGAAGATAAGTCTATATTTGTGGTGTGGATCAAGCCAATTGCACAAGAACAATCTAAGGAGGGCCAAGGGCCTCATCAAGCAATGGTTGATCAGATAGTTCAGGAGTTTGCGGATGTGTTTCTAGATGATCTGCCAAAGGGATTACCCTCCAATTGAGTGATGCCCTTCAAGATTGAGTTATTGCCAAGGAGTACTCCAATGAGTAGACCGATCTATCGACTCTCACCAAAGGAGTTGGAGGAGTTGCAAACAACACTTACAGAGTTTTTGGAGAAGGACTTAATACAAAATAGTACCTCTCCTTGGGGAGCACCGGTACTATTTGTTCCAAAGAAGGATGGAGGACTTTGTTTTTGTATTGATTACCGTGGGCTCAATAAGCAAATGGTGAAGAATGCATATCCCTTGCCTCGGATAGACAACTTGCTTGATCAACTAAGTGGAGCACGCTACTTTTCCAAGTTGGATCTTTGCAATGGCTATTGGCAAATTCCTATTGATAGAGAAGATGTGCAAAAGACTGCCTTTCACACAAGGTATGGGTGACACAAAAGACTGCCTTTCAAATGCATCGGGTGTTGGATGGACTATTGGATCGGTCCATGTTGGTGTTCTTGGACGATATCTTAATCTTTAGTAAGATAGAGGCAAAACATGTGAATCATGTGCGAGAAGTCCTAAGACGACTATGACAATGAAAATTTTACTACAAGAAGTCGAAGTGTGCCTTTTGGGAGAAGAGAAAAGGCGACCGCGTAGGAAAAATGAAGGATGGGAAGACCCCATCAAGCCGTACAAGGGAGAGACAAAAAAGGTAACATGGGGCTAAGCCCTAGCTTTTGGGAGAAGGAAGTTACCTTCTTGGGTCATAAGATCTCATTAGAGGGGATCAAGATGGAAGAAGAGAAGATCAAGGCCATTATTGATTGGCCTACCCTAAAGGATGCTACAAAAGTACAAACATTCAATGGATTGGCCAGTTATTACCGACGGTTCATCCACTATTATGCTCATGTGGCTGCACCATTGACTGACCTCTTGGGAAAGAACTTGAGCTTCAAGTGGACCACCAAGCATGAAGAAGCATTCCAAAAGTTAAAGCATATGGTGTCTTCAAGACCCATTCTTCAACCATATGATCCTCAACTACCTTGTATGGTTGATTTTGATACTTTTAACTTTGCAATTGGAGCTATGTTGCAACAAGAATTCCCCAATGGACCACATTCCATTGCCTTTGTGTCTTGCCGACTAAATACAGCTGAAAGAAATTACTTTGCTTGAGATAAAAAAACAACTTGCAATGGTATATGCCACCAAGGTATGGAGGCATTATCTCTTGGGGAAACAAGTGATCATGCAAACTGATCATAAGCCATTGTTGCAAACCTTACACTTGGAACACATGAAGAGTTGACATCATTGATGGGAATAACAAATCCAATTGTTTGACGTCAAAATTGAGTACAAACCAGGTTGGTTCCATGTCATCCTTGATGGTCTATCACGATGACTTGATTTGAAGTCTCTTCCTCTCATCACGACGGCAATTACGACGGTGTCAATTGACCCCAAGGTCCATAACAAGTTCCGATCAGCTCTACAACAAGATCCCTTCTTCCAAATGGTACATGGTCATCTAACAGCAAGTGACAAAGAATACAACACCTTCTTCTTCAAGGAAGGCCTTCTATTCCATGTGGACCGGATCTATGTTCCAGCCAAAGGTGATCTCCAACTTGTGCACCTTCAAGAAGCCCATGATCTACCAATAACTGGTCACATGGGAGTGGACAAGACCTTGGGTACCCTCCAATGCCAATGGTGGGGGCCCAACATGACACGCAATGTTTGGGAGTTTGTCCGATTGTGTGAGAGTTGTCAACGCAACAAGGCTAGTAACCAAAAGCCGAGTGGACTCCTTCAGCCACTTCCCATTCCAACTACTCGTTGGGAACACGTGAGCTTAGATCTCATCACCTCCTTGCCCAAGACACAACAAGGTCATACAACAATTGTGGTGTTTGTGGATAAGCTTAGTAAGCAAATCCATTTGGCACCAACGGTTGATATTGTGGATGCTTCAACCTTGGCGTAACTCTACTTTGCTAATGTATTCAAACATCATGGGATGCCATGTGTACTCATCTCTGACCATGATCCTTGCTTCACCGGAAAGTTTTGGCAAGCCCTCTTCCAGATACTTGGCACCAAGCTTGCTTTGTCCACAACTTATCATCCTCAAACTGATGGAGAAACTAAACGTGCACATTGCACCTTGGAAGATATGCTTTGTGCCTTTGTCAACATTCACCATAGCAATTGGGATGAATGTCTTGGAAGGGCTCCAAGACAGCCCGTGATACATATTGCTATAGCACCGGCTGTCACTAATCCAATTGTCACCACTCCATTATAAGAAACCACCATCGATGATTTGGTGAAAGGGATGCAAGATTTGCAAATCAAATTGGTGAGGTTGGAGGAGAAAGGAAGCGGTTCCGACACCAGAACGGGGACCAAGCAAGAGTATGTACAAAGGTGTATTTGGTGTGATGGTATTGAACACACTAGGAAGGAGTGTGGTGATTTTGCTGATACTATTCAGCAAGGAGTGGTTTTTTGGAAGGATGGGAAGATTGCAGTGAAAGACACGGGGAAAGTCCTAAAAACCAACTTTGGGAAAGGAGGAATGCGGAAGTTGTTGGATGATTTCTTATTGCAACAAGCTACAACATCAGTTGAAGCCGCTGCCTATGGATTTGAGGTAGTAGGGGATGGAGGAGAAGTATTTGTGAAGCATGTAGAGATGGGAAACATGTGGAGCAATGCTTTACATACATTGGAAAAAGGGAACACCGCAAGAAGAGAACTACTACGGGTTGCTACTGAAATCAAGCAGGCCACTCAATGGGCTGATCCAGTGGATACCATGTCAGTTCATGCCTACATGGCAAGAAACCAACATGAAGCTCTCCTTGAAGAGAAATAAAGGAGAGAAGACATAGAGCTTGGGGATGAGAGATCAACTCAAAAGCGATAATTGAGAGGAGATAGACTCCGTCAAGAGAGTGCTCTCTCACGACAAGGAAATGTACTTTCACAGGAGGAGGTCATGGATGATACCTTACCTTCAGATTCTGAAAAATCAGTGAAGGGAAAGGGGAAGGAGAAGGGTCAACCACACACTTATAAGCTTCAGTTTGATATTGAAGCAGCGACTTATCTAAAAGGAGTACTAGAAGAGAGAGTACTCAATGCTAAGGTGGAGTTTACTCTTTGGGAGATCCTTGGGATTGCCAAGAAGGAGTTTCATGATGTAATCATAGACACCATCAACCACAAGCGGCAGTTGATAGGAGAAGTTGCTCTATCAAACGCTCTTGATACTACGGTAATAGAAGAAGAAGAGTTAGAGCTTGCTCGATGCTGCAACAACCATAAAGTCAGATTTGTAGATGATGAGGGTGATGATGGTGGGATCTCTAGTCACTATACTAGAGGAAATTGGGCCAGAGCTACCACTGAAACCTAGTCAGGTTTGGTAGCATGAAAAATCCTATGGTTGCTCTTATTAATCATAGATTAGAAATCAACATTGTTTCCAAGGAGCTCTACAAGCGGGGAAAATGGTCAATTGATATAGAGCATGGTTGGGTGATCAAGGCATCAAACAACACCAAGGGAGAGCTCTATGGTGCCTGCCCAGATATGAGGGTGAAGGTTGGAGATGTAGTCACTGAACAAAATTTCTTTGTTCAGGAGACTACATCATACTCAGTGATCCTTAGGCAACCGTTCATTACGGCGGTGAGGATGGAGACCAAATTTCTTGATGATGGTTTTGCCTATGCTTGGATCAGAAGCCAAGATGGCAAGAAAGTGGTGCAATTCCTCACTATACCTGCAAACCATGAGTGCAACCAGGATTACTTGAGGAATGGTTCTCAACCAAAAGTGACGGTGGAGTTCAAGGATTTTCTCCAAGTACCACTATAGGGCAAGAATATGGTGGTACATCAAGGAAGGTGCTCTTGCTTCAGATGGAAAGTAACTTATGTATAGGAGTGATGAGATTTTCTCAGAGTGGGTTTAGTGTGTACATGCAACTTACCAATTTACACAAATGGGAGCGAAAAGTTGTGCAAGAACAAGAAAAAGAGCTAAAAAGAGTGGGATTGATTGGTGAAAATGACACCACATGTACATGGAGATAGGGATGGAAGATCCTCTAGGAGAGCTTGAGGGGATGGAGCCTGAGCACAAGCACGAGGATCAGGTGGTGGAAACACATTCAAGGGAGCTCTATTCAGCAATAGAGTCTTTTTTTCAATTCTGAGGTTGGGGTGGAAACCACATACAAGAGTGTGGAGAAAAAGGTCATGTCTGTGGCTTAACCTCTTCCAAGTGACTCTGATCAGCATGTACAACTTGCTCAGAAGCAAAAGAGCTTAAGGGATCCAACTCAGATAGGTCACAAGTTCACCGAAGCTACACTCAAGGAGTTGGCGGTTGGTTCATCAGATTTTCTTCTACCAACAGAGGAGAAAAGGTTTTTGGAAATGTTGAGTCGGCATGGGAAAGCTTTCTCCTTTGAGATTTTTGAAATTGGGTGTTTAGATCCAAGTGTGGTGGCTCCAATGATCATTTTTACGGTTCCACATGCACCTTGGGACTTGAGACCCATTCCGGTACCTAGAGCCTTCATGCCAAAACTGATGGATCTCTTAAAGGAGAAAACTGATGCAAAGATCCTAGAGCTATTATTTGCACCTTATTCTAGTTGCTGCTTAAAAATGCCTAAGAAGAATGAAGCATTGAGGTTCATTCAAGACATGCAACAGGTGAATCGAGTGACAATCAAAAACACGGGGATAGGGCCAATTATAGAAGCATTTGCGGGTAGAGCAATATATTTGTTGGGAGATCTACACTCTGGTTATGACCAGTTCCAAATTGCTGAAGGGAGTAGAAATATTACCAAAATGAGGACGCCCTTGAGATTGATGAGGATGTGCACGTTGCCACAAGGAGCAACAAATTTTGTTGCACATATCATGAACGGGATGAATGAGGTTCTTAGGGATTTCATTCCGAAGAAGATAATGCCTTTTATGGATGATATTCCAATAAAAGGGTGTATAGAAGAAGAGAAGGATAAAGTATTGGATCAGAGGGGGTGCCACAAATTTGTATCTGATCACATTTCAGATTGTGATAAGATCCTATCACAGCTTGAGGAGGTGTATGTAACGTTATTGTGTGCTAAATCCAAGTTTGGTGCTGAAGAGGTGGTCATTGTTGAGCATTTATATGGATGATTTGGTCGCAATCCTGACCCAAGCAAGGTGAATGAAATTCAGCAAATGAAGGACACATGCAACTCACCAACAAAAGTAAGGAGATTCTTGGGAGCTTGCGTGTTTTATCATGTATGGATTCTGCACTTTGCCCATGAAGCAGATCCTCTCTATGGGTTGTTACGGAAAGGTCAAAAGTTTAGGTGGGAGGAGAGACACAAAAAAGTGGTTCAGAAGTTGAAATAATTGCTGTCCTCTCCACCTGTACCACAAAGGATCAGCTATGAGAACAACAAGCCCGTAATACTCACGGTTGATACTAGCCCTATTCCTATCGGTTGGGCGGTAGGAGAAGATGATGAAGATGGGAACCGATACGCTGTACATTTTGGGGCAAAGGTCCTGAGTGAACACCAAAGAGTCTACCTTTAGGTTAAATGAGAGCTATGGGGAGTGGTTACAGTGATGAAATCTGAGAAGGACTACGTGATTGGTGCACCGATTATAGTGGAGACAGATTGTTTACCACTGTTCGGGATGATTACAAATTGTAATACCCCAGATACTGCAATGCTCAGGTGGATAGCATACATCAAATCCCTGAATCCTGAGTTCCAACACATAGCAAGCAAGGATAATCATGTAGCAGATATGCTATCTCGGGCTGAGTATCAAGATGAGGAGTTGATGATTGACAATACCGAAGCTATGGGTACTACCTTCTTTTCAAGGGCTCAAGGAAGAGAGTATGAGTGTCCCAAGTTCTTCATGAAGGAGCTCTATGAAGGAGAATGGCTGGATATAGGGTTTTACCTTAGCTCCTTGACCAAGAAACCAAAATGGAATGACGCTTGGTACAAACAATTGAGGCGGAAAGCATACAACTACCTTTTGGAAGGGGGTTATTTCTGGAAGAAAGCTAAATTGAGTGGCGAGCCTCCACAACGGGTTGTGTGCAAGGAGGAGACAAGGGAGCTACTGATCAAAGAATTCCATGAGAGCTTGTGGGCTGGACATAGGGGTATTTATGCTACCTTTACCAAACTGAAGGAAAGGTATTGGTGGCGTAATATGTACAAAGATGAAGTTTGGTTTGTAGAGATGTGTAAAATCTGCCAAACATACTTAGATATTCAACATAAAGATGGATTACATCCTACCTATCCGCTTGCAATGCATTTCAAGTGGGTGGTGGATCTGGTTACTATGCCGGTTGGGATATGGCAGATGCGGTACTTGGTTTTGGCATGAGAAGATTTGTCTAACCAGGTGGAAGGATGAGCCTTGAGGACCAAAACCAGCAAGGGAATTTGCAGATTTCTGTTGGAGGACGTGGTTTGTAAATACGAGTGTGTGGGAAAAATTACAATGGATTGAGGAGAGCTGAATACACAAGAAGCCAAGGCTTTCTTTGAGAGGTGTGGAGTCAAATTGGCTCTTACAACTGCTTACAACCCAAAGGGAAATGCCAAGAGTGAGCGAGGTCATCCGCCCATTGTGAAAGCCATTGTGAAAGCATGCCAAGCGAGAGTGAAACAGTGGCCAAGGCTCTTACCTTTTGCTCTATGGGCGGATTGCACCACTCATATTTCAGTTATTGGTTACATGCCCGCAGAGTTGATACATGGGCAGAAACCAATTATGCCAATTGAAGAGCAAATACTCACTTGGAGTGTCCTACCTTGGGAAGATCACATATCTATAGAGGAGCTTCTAGCACTCAGGATTTGCTAATTGGAGAAAAGGCCAGAGGATGTGGAGTTGGCAATTGAGAGGGTTAAGAAATTGCACCTTGGGAATAAGGACAGATTTGACAAACGCCACCGCTTGAGGCCAAGAGATGTTAGAGAAGGGGATTGGGTACTAGTCAATGATAGTAGTCTAGATAACCAACATAGCGCTATGAAAAAAATTCTCAAAGTGTTGGTTTGGACCGTATGTGATTGTTAGTGTGTTGGATAATGCTACTAACTCTCTTCAAGAGTTGGATGGATGTTAACTCAAGGTTCCAATTGCTGGCAAGCGGGTCAAGCTCTTCAAACAGCAAGAAGGAAGTTTGAACACGGACAAAGTCAACAAAGAGTTGGATCTCTTTTAGTTCCAAGATGAAGATCTACTATTGGAGGATGATGAGTCTCATCAATCAGATGAGGAGGTAATATGACTCTGACTACAACGTACGGTCTGATCAGTTGGTGCATACCGGAGGATGCACAAGTTTAGAGGGGGTGGATGTCGCGTTGTGGTTTGCATAGCTTGTAAAAAAGTGACTTATCACTTTTATCTCCACATTAGTGGTGTAGGTTGTTTGCTAGATCCAACGGATGAGATGCTGCCAGGTGAGCAATCTTTGTACATGTATGTGATTGGCCATGTGGGTTACAATCTTATCATGTTTGAGGGCTTTGATGAATAAAGACAAGGGTGAGTGGAGAGACAAGGGAATGTTTTAGTCGAGGAGTCTAGAGGGGAGGAGGACGTTGGGAGTGAGAGTTGTAGCAGTGCATGAGTGGTAGAACATTAGAAGAAGCATTTGAGCATGAGATGTCCCATGGTCCCGATCTGCCACTCCCAAATCCTTTTCTCATCAGGCTTCAGATTTTTTACTGTGATGGCTTACAGGACTGGTTGGTGGCACGTTTTGGGGCGGTATTGTTGGAGTTGGTGATGAGAAACTCGGATCCTATCATCCTTCTGGTGCTTACTTATGAGCATGTCTAGGACTTGACAATGTATGTGCTTCTATAGTTGGGAAATGCCTAAATTTTTGCTCATAAGCTTCAAGGTAGAGTTGTGGGGTCAAAAAGTAAAAAGATTAAAGGACAAATGTGCAAGAGATTGGGTCCAAAGAGAGAAGGCTGGAGTTTTTTGATCATCAAGGGAGTTTGGTGAGGCCATTTGGGGAACAAAGAACATAGTTGGAAAGAGGATCTGACAGGCTAAAATCTGAAGATATAAAGCACACAATTTAAGCTGATTCCAAGAGGGATATGATAGATTGAATCAAGGGGGTAAAATTAATACACAAGAGCACAAATTAGGCAATTGAGGGAGCTTCTTGAAACATTTTCACTACTTGTCAATTGGATTGAATAGAAGACAAAGTGATTACAATATTGAGAACAAGAAATTTTAGTTTTTGATCAATCTAAAACCAAATCTGGTTGATTGAAGTTGAAGCTCTTGAGGTGTAAGGTGATGGAGAAGAGCTAGTGATCAGGTTTGGAGTTTTGGTCACTCCCCAAGTTGTGGCTTGAGATACCTTATAAAAATTTCCAGTCTTGTTTTTGGTTAGGTTGTGCACCTTTTTGTGAAGGTTTCAAGTGAATTCTTTAGGGTTTTGGATCAAGTATACCTGGGTCTGCAGAGCTCACAAGTTAGCACAGCTCAGGAATTCATCCATATCTAGGGATTGGGGTTGGATTAGGTCATCAAAATGTACAGAGTGTTATCCAAGAGCACGACCAACTATTGGGGAAAATTTGGTGGGCTTTGCAATTATAGAGAGTGAGATCTGATGCAACAATTTTTACTAAAAAGACTATCACAAGCTCGGAGGAGCATTTCTTTCTTCCTAATTGAATGTCTATTCTCTCACTTTTGTGACTATGATTGAGAGTTCATATTTCCAAAGTGTTTTTTGAGAATCAAGTGTACATCTGATTTAGAAGTCAGGGGAAAGTTGGCAAGGACCAGGGGCAAAACCCTAAAAAGGGGGATTTTGAAATTAGGGTGAGAGTTGTAAAAACCTAGTCAACTTTGAGAGCTTGTCAGGGGAGTTTTAGTGATCTGATTGAAGTCTATTTTTTATCATTGGAAAACTTATCTCACAGGCTTTCCATTGAATCTCAAAAACCTTGGATCCAAGCTTGACAGAAAGAGTTATGTTCATATGAGCTTCATAGAGGCTTCCCCATCAAGAAGACATATGAAATCCCCACATGGAGCAGGAATTTGTTGAGATCTGAAGTAAAAATTGGAGGAGACTTGGAGTAAAGGTTGAAATTAGTTTTATGACAGAGCACAAAGGCTCTGAAGCTCTTTTCCAACCAAAAATCATAGAGAGTTATTATTGCATTCCTGTGATTGGATCCTCTCTGTGCTTGCATGCTTGTTTGTACGCCCAGTTGGTTTAGATTGGTGTGCAGGCGTTGTGCTTAGGTTCTTTCATTCTAGGAGTGATGTGTATTTCTCCTTGGTAATGTTTGAGGTGATGACAAACAGACCAGGAGTGCATGTTGTGATGACAGGTTAGGTTATCCGTCACTACCCTACCCGATAGCAAGAATACTAGTTACAAGAATGGAGGGTTCCGACGGTTAGGCAACATGCGTATTTAGACAAGTAGTTATAGGTTTACCTATAGCCTCTTATTTGCAATCTCCATAGATATGCACCTTGTGTGTTCCCAGAGAGAAAAAAAGTACAACAATGATGAGTATTTAAATTTGATTGTCATGATAGCGCATTGGAGTGACATGGAATGTGCTAGGCTTGTACTCAAGCTTGATGTCAAACAATTATAGTTGTTTCTCCCACTAATATGACAACTCTTAATGTGCTCCAATTGTTATGTTTACAACAAAGCTTTGTGATTGGTTTGCATCATCACTTGTTTCTCCAAGAGATAACGCCTCTATACCTTAGTGCAATATATCATTAGTAGTTTTTATCAATACAAAGCAAAGTAATTATTTTCTATGGTGTTTAGTTGGCAAGACACAAAGATAATGGGATATACTCCTTCTGGAATTTTTTGCTACAACACTACTCAAATGGCAAAGTTAGAAGCATCAAAATCAACCACACAAGGCAATTGAGGATCATATGGTTAAAGGATGGGTCATGAGGACACCAAATGCTTCAATTTCTTGAATGCTTTTTTGTACTTGGTGATCCACTAAAAGCTTGAGGCATCTTTAAGAGATTGGTCAATAGTGCAACCACATGAGCATAGTAGTGGATGAACCTTTGGTAAAAACTTACCAATCAATTAAATGCTCACACTTCTATGGCATCCTTTGGAGTAGGCCAATCATAATGGCCTTGATTTTCTTCTCTTCCATCTTGATCTCCTCTGATGAGACCTTGTGATCCAAGAAGATAACTTCTTGTTGCCAAAAGGCACAATTTGACTTTTTGTAATAAAACTTCCATTGACATAGTCATCTTAGGAATTTTTGCACGTGATTCATGTGTTTTACTTCCATCTTGCTAAAGACTAAATATCATCCAAGAATACTACCATGTATCAATCCAACAAGACATCCAATACTCAATGCATCTAATCCATGAAGACCATTGGAGCATTAATGAGCCCAAAAGGTAGAACTCTCTATTCAAGATGCACATACCCTATATGAAAGGTAAAATTATACACATCCTCTTATCAATAAGAATATTCCAATAGCCACTTTGAAGATCCAACTTGGAGAAATATTGTGCTCCATTCAATTGATCTAGCAAGTCATCAGTTCAAGGTACAAGATATGCATTCTTCATAATTTGATTATTGAGGCCATGGCAGTCAATATAGAAGCAAAATCTTCCATCCTTCTTTCAGACAAAGAGTATCGGTGCTCCCTAAGGAGATGTACTATGTCATATGAAATCCTTCTCCAAAACTCTATCAATGTTGGTCAAAACCCTTCCAACTCCTTTTGTGAGAGCCAATAGATTGGTCTACTCATTGGAGTACTTATTGGCAACAACTTGATCTTGAAGAGCATACCATGATAGGAGTGTAATCTCTTTGGCAGATTATTTGGAAACACATCTACAAACTCTTGAACTATGTGATCAACTATTGCTTGATGAGGCTTTTGGCACTCATCAAATTACCCATGCACAATCAGCTTGATCCACATTGCAAAAACATGAATATCTTCCTCCAAAGCTTACTTTGTGGTTGCTTTATTGATAAAATTCACATCTTGGGATTGACTATTCCCAAGTGTCTTAGTCAAAGATGCCAAATAACCTAATTGGTTATTCTTACCTTGTATTTTAGTTGAATTTATCATTAAATCCAATCAAATTGAATCTTATGATGGTCAAGCCAAGGTAGACCTAGAATGACATCATAGTGTAGAAGCACTACTACAAACCTCATACATTCCAAATACTCCTTTCCAATTTTGAGTGTAATAAGATGTGAAGTGTGAAATGCAAAACCCTTTCTACTATCTATCTATCATCAGTCTACTTCCAAATTTCAAGTTTGTTAGGAATACTTAATTCCTTGCTGATTGCATGGACATGTAATTCTTCAAACTTCCAACATCAACCAAAATCCTACAACCATGATCAAATATCATACCTTGTAAGTAAAACAAACTTGCATAAGTCAAACCTTCAACCTCATTGGAACTAATAATGTTCTCAATAGGTGGCTTGATATCTCCTATTGGGATTGTTTGTTTCCCTAATCATCGTGCTCCACAAACTCCATTTGTGTGATTTGTTAGGGTTTTTTGTTCTTGAGTGTTAATTCAGACAATATAATGTCTAATTTGGATGACATCAATCTCCATTGATGTTAGCTCCTCCACCCGTGTGTAGTGTGTTGACAAGTTTTATGAAGGTGAAAGTCAAGACCAAGTTGTGGCAACCAAGGAATCAAAGTGCTAAGCCAACTACATGGCTTCTTCCAAGTGTTTGGGCTCCTGCATGGACACTTCCAATTTCGTATGTGACTTCAAGCCACTCAAAATTTGATCCAAAGATTCATCTTCTAGTATATATGGAATTTGCAATATTGTGTTCTAGAAGTGAGTGATGTAGATTCTTATTGAACCAATTTGCTTCAATTCTGCAAATCTATCTCATGTGGCTCATGCAACACTTATAGCTTGGAATCTTCTAATTATTGCACTCTTGAATTTTTCCCATGTTCAGATTGGCATAAAAAATAACCCTATGGTCTGCTATTTGCTCTTCTAGCATAGCACACAATACGTGGTGGTTAACATTATCAAAAGCTTTCCTCATATCATGTGATCTTCCATTCAATGTTGGGAATAGTCCAACAAGCTCGCGTGAAGATTGAATGGCTGAAGTGTCCTTTGGACCTTGTCCTCGAGGGCTACTACCATCCCAACCAATGGTGGCTTGCTGCAATAACTTGACCAATACCAAGTCCTTTGTTTTAGAGGCTTCAATGATTGGAGAACCTGCAAATCCTACCTTTCAGCATGTCTCACTCAAAATTATCACTATAGTTTTGCCGCTCCATCTAATTGGCTTGAAGCCAAGAGAAGTTATATACATTCATCTTGAAGATTTGTAGCTTCAAAATAACATTTGTAATCAAATACACAATTCTCTATTGCATCTCTATTGTCTTCAAATATCTTGGGCTTCAAAAGTGGATTTGCTCTTCTCCTTCTTGAAATGGTGCTCTCTTTATATGCTCTTGTTGTTGATGGTCTCTTTCTTACAACAATTGAGTATGGTGCTCAATTTGTTACTATATAACAATGATTACTTTGGGCATCACTGCCAGGACTACAACTCTATCAAAGTACCTACAATTATCCTAAGTTAACACATAAATATAACATGCCCACCACTCTCTATAAGTCACTATCAAAAATATCAATGGTTCATTGAACAAGGTGATTGCATTAAAAAAAATTCCCAAAGTGTAAGATGATGAAGTATGTAAAATGGTGCTTGGGTAGTATATGGACATAAAAATCCCAATGGTTTGGGTGAAATGGATTTGGTCATCCATAAATTCCATCCACCCTATTCTTGCTCTAATAAAAATGTAAAAGATCAAGGAGAGCAATAGGAGAATGAAAGACTAGAGTGAGAGATCATATTAGGATTCTTGAATTAGTGAAACTCTAAATGCTTAGTTGTAACACCAAGAGCTAGTTATATGATCGAGATGTGAAATTTGGTTTAGTAACACCTAGAATGATGTTATACATGATGGTCAAAATAGATCAGATAGAAGTATCACCAAATGAGTACTTCTACTAATAGAGCAAAAACCAGAATAGACTTTAGAACCTTAGAACCAATAGCTAGACATATGATTTAAAGGTAAGAATTGGTTTGGTAACATCTAAAAGGATGTTACACATGATGGACTAAACAGATCAGAAAGAGGTATCATCAAAAGGAGACTTCTACTAATAGAGTAGGAACCAAAATATGCCTAAAATCTTTGAAGGCAATTTTGGAGGCCTAAACGGATGAATTAGGCCTTGAAAATGTGCAAGTCCCCCCCTCCCCCAAACTACAAAGGAAAGGTTGGCCTTCCCTCTCCCTTGTTTTGTCTTGTCGAGAGCTTTCCAATGGTACCTTACGTGATTCTGAGACTCCTACAAGAAGATTCCCTAAAAGATTCCCTCTGGTAAAAGCTTGTTTGACCAACCAGAAAGGACCTAGACCGACATGTCACCCATCCAAATAAGTAATCCAAGGATGGAGCTTGCTGACAGGTCACCTATCTGTGTGCCTAATCCTATGGTGAAGCTTCCTTGGAGTAGATCCTCTTTGTCTATATAATAAAGAGAAGGTGCTCCTTTGGGGCACCGAATGTTGAGTGTGTAATTTGTGTTTCTATTTTTTCTCTTGTCCTCGGAGTATTACACTAGCATGAGTTTGGGTTTTGGTATTTATAGGGAACATACAAGGCTCTTGGGAAATTTATCAAGAAGCTTCCTAGAAGTTGCCTTCTTAGAGTACAAGCTAAGCTAATAGGGAAACTTCTCAAGAAGCTTCCTTTTAGAAGCAATCTACTTGGCATGCAAGCTAAGCTAGCAAGAAGCTTTCCCAAGAAGTTTCCTTTTATAAGTCACCTACTTGGCATACACATTACTTGAAATTTGAAAGGTAATAAGAAGCCTAGATGGTTCTAGAACATTCATATAATTCTTAGCTAATTTGGCCTACTTGCTACTTTGTTAGTCTTGACTAACTCATCTGTAAACTCCATATTGTTACATATACAAAATTTATTAATTATTAGAGTAACTCAATTTACTAAGAAGAAGATATTAAAAGTCTATAGGAATATTCAAACTCATGAGAATAATCCAATAACTATGTGGTCAAATCTTGACCCAACAACAAAGTGAAAGATTCCCTTACATGGACTATCTTAGATTGTATAAAAATATGCATAAAAAAGGCATGTAGACCCAAGAGTTCTAAACTCTTTCCTCAAAGCTAAACATTTAAGAACAAAATAAATTCAAAAGTGCTAAAATAAAAGTGCTTATTCTTTGGAACTCCTTTAAAATCTTTCTAGGTTATGACTAACTTTAGATAATCATGGCTAATTTAGAAGCTTAGTTAAACTCTATATAAAGAATAGCATTCAATTAATTGCAAAACTAGACTAAATATCCCAATAGAGTATTAAAAATCTACAAAAGGTCCAATTGTCCTAAGATTCCTCAAGATATGGCTCTAATTAAATCAAGGTTCCTCTAGATATAGCTCTAATTCCTCAAGATAAGGCTCTAATCAAATATTATTGCATCTGATTGGGTTCATCCAATCATATTGATGATAATGTATCTCAAATTTTCTACTTCAATATAAAATTAGTTGATATAAGTCATGTTATATTTGATATATTTTTTGCTCTTGTTGGTATTTGTCAAAACTGCTTCAAACTAAAAGATACATCTAGAAAAATATATGGATGATGCAATTACCTTGATAT
This sequence comes from Lunularia cruciata, assembly GCA_948567375.1. Taxonomy (NCBI): domain Eukaryota; kingdom Viridiplantae; phylum Streptophyta; class Marchantiopsida; order Lunulariales; family Lunulariaceae; genus Lunularia; species Lunularia cruciata. The sequence goes on along the minus strand of OX419756.1, from coordinate 54,545,339 downwards.
ATAGATTAAGTCCAAAAATGATATTTCCTAGAGAGTGATGAAGTACCTAAAGTCAAACCAATGCATCTTGACTTTGCAAGGTAGTAGATTGTATCATCCATATATTTTCATCACAAAGCAAAATTTTTAAAAATAATAATTTTATCTTTAAATATATTTTTCATAATCTATCATGGAATTATAATTTACCTCTTGTTTTAGGCAAAATTATTTATTTTTCATTCTAGCTAAGCTCTTATAAGAAATGAAGGTGACCGCGTAGAAAAACCAAAGGATGGGAAGACCTCATCAAGCCGGACAAAGGAGAGACAAAAAGGTTAAATGGAACTAAGCACCAAAAGAGCAATTATAAGTAGTAAGAGACCTTTTTTCTACCCAAAAGGACTAGAATCTTGTTGTTGCAAAGGGTATTATCAGATAGAAATGAGAAGAGGTTCACAATATACAACAAAGCCATAGTCTATAGACAAATTTTGTTCTAGGATAGCTCATTTATTTTCTCACAAGGTTAAAAATTGTCTTTTGAGAGATCTCTTAATGAAGTTCTTCATCACATAAAAAATTCCAATTTGACCATTTCCATTTCATATATCTATTTCAAGTCTCGTTGCAAGCATATTGCAAGTATTGAGATCCCTAATATTTTTGAATTTTTTTTACTAAGAAGGAACTGTAGAGTAAAAAACTCAATATTTGGTGATGAAGATCCAAAAGGAGTGCTCCAATTACTAGATTTATTTGATAGGGTAAAAATACTATAAAAAATTTAAATTCCACACAGAATTAATTTGCAAAGTGCAAGAACTATGCAAAGCTCAAAGTGGAATAAGAACATGTTAACCTTGGAGATATTGACAATATCAATTGGTCTACATTCTTATAATTAGTTTAACAAATTATTTCTGATCTCCCATATATAAATATTATTATCCGTTCATCCTAATTTTATTCATTACTTTGCCTTCTAAATAAAATTCCAAAAAGTAAAAAGTTTTACTTAAGTCTTTGTATAAATTCATATTTGTAATAAAAAATCACATTTATGCCGATAGTATGATTAAATATTTAATTTATTACTTATTCTTACAAATGTTGCAAGTTGTAACTTTTGTACGGTTCATAAGAAGAAGATAGGGAAGATAGTTGAGTTTGCTAAACATGTTGCAATGTAGAGTGTGAATAATAATTAGGAGTTATCATAGATTGGATGATAAAGCAAAGTTAGCCAATCTTCATTAGCCTTCTCTACTTAAAAATATTGATATGAATTATAAGTTAAAATACATACTATTGGTGCTCCATTTTGGACAACACTCTCCAAGTAAAGAAAATATTAATATTTTAGAATATCAAGACTAATGCCAAGTTATGAATTGATATGATTCACTACATGATCTTAAAGAGACATGGTAAATTGCTATTTGTGTTATATTTGAAACTAGTTATCATGACATAAGATTTATCCTTTTTGCTTTATCTTTCCAAATATACATGAGAATTTTGATGAAAATAAATTTCTTCTCTCCCTTTAAATACATATTTAATCAAGTAATCAAATTATCACTTGCATTAATAAGGAACTAAAATGAGAAAATCTTGCACCTTCAATGCTTTAATACTTTTTATATAAGAGGTTGTCCATAAATTCAAACTAAGTTTACTTTGTTTAAGTTATAAAATTATCACTTGCATTAATAAGGAACTAAAATGAGAAAAAATTTCACCTTCAATGCTGTAATACTTTTTATATAAGAGGTTTTCTATAAATTCAAACCAAGTTTACTTTGTTTAAGCTCAAATATGGGATATCAACTCTTGGATGAAGCATCCATTCTTTATAGTTGTGGTAACAAGAGAGCTTTACCCAAAAAATAAAGGCTCCATGAGTAAAGCTCATATAAATAGTTAATGATTGAGATATTTAACTGTATTAATCATTGAGATATTTATTTTTATGATTGTACAAATAAGTGTCAAAAAAACAGTCCATGTTGGATTGTAGATATATTGGAAATCAAGTCATATATTAGAAAACTAGATTCCAAAATAAAATATTGTTTTCTAAGATACACTATAGAAGCATGAATCTACAAGATTCATGGGTAAGTCAATATATCTGAAAAAGAATAACTTAGTTTAGAGGATTAGATATTGGATCTTGGATATTCTTAATTCATTTTCTTAGCTTTTGAATTTATGCTTACTTGGAAATAATGGTTGAGATTTTCCACCAATGGAGATATTAAGGATGACTTCTTTATTTATAGGAGAAAAGTTGCTAACTTAAAAATTAATGAACTTGGAAGATCCTTAGATGGCGATGGGAGTGTAAAAGTACTAGATACCTTAACGGAGTAGATTGCATAAATTTCATGCATGATTTTGGTCTGATTTCCATAGATTAAATTTTTATATGTGGTGGGAATAGTCATGATGCTAATTTTGTGCTCATACAACAAAAAAGGAATTGATAGGGGAGATAAACTAAAACAATTATTTGGTTGATGAGAGAAGTTTTCTAAAATTATTGACTAGATTTGGGTCTGCTTGCATAATTCTTAGTTCCTTTTATTATACAACATATTTGGTGATCAAACTTTATACTCAATTTTCAATTTTTCTTTGGATCATTATTATTTGGATTTAATCTTACAATAAAAAGGAGTCTTCTTTTGTCTTAAGGTTTTGGATCATATAATAGATTACCAATTTGAGTTACTTATATCTTTAGATGATATCCTACATTGATTTTTGATGTGCTAGGTTCTCAAGGACATAGAAATTATATAAACATCATAAGGAAACCATCACTTTTCAATTTCTTCAAATAAAAAAAAATCATTCTTCAATATGATTTATTGTAATTAGCAAAAATCATTCAATTCCCATGCAAGTTTCATCTTCAAAAGTAGCATTTTTGTTAGTTTAATCAAGAAACTATAGTACCATATATCTTGTCCATGGCAGCTCATAAAATAGTGTAAATTGGAGGTTGTTTTAAAAGATAATATGGAATATTGATCAAAAGAGTGGCATTATTTTCTCCACTTTAGATGGTGATCTTGACATCTAAAATAGAAACATTTACAGATTTCAAATTCTCAATTATAATTCATAATTAATTTAATTTATACCTCATTTATAGATTTGGTTGTTTTATGTACATCAACTTTGAGCAAGTAATCCAGAGTCTTGTTATTTCCCTTTGAGTGTTAGTGTTTATCCCTTATTGGAGGTCTCTCTTGCATGCACTAGATTTGACTTTACCAACCGTTACAATTTGAAACTACGAAATATGGAAGAAATAATTTCTTCACAATGGAAGCTCAGTCTTAGTGTAGACTTTGTCCAGAAAACCAATATTTTATCTTTAATTTGAAATGCATTTCTATTTAAAAATACTTATTTATCTCAAATCCATAACATATTCAAAGTGATACTCTTTTAGATATATGAGATTTGAACTTCATATGTATGTATAGATATGTGTAAGCAGCTTGTTATACATGTGTGCTCATCCATCTTGAGCGTAATATATATATATATATATATATAGAGAGAGAGAGAGAGAGAGAGTGATTTTGGAGGGTATAATTCTTCTATATTGTGTTATCTCCAGCTTATGATGAATGAATTGATGATATTGACATATAAACTTTACTGATATATTCTTATAGCTTGAAATTTTTGGTATATATTATATGTTAATCATAAACAAGTCGAGCAGTGAATACAACTCTATGTATTTGACTCTCTTCCGCGCTCCATTCCGGGGAATCAAAAGACTCCACTTCATTTTCTTTAATAAAAATTACTTTTGGTGTAAAAGCATCTCTTATTATAATTGTCAGCCTTGCCGTCATCGCACTATTTCTTTGGCTATATTAAGAAACGATGAATATAGTACTTGATTCTTAAATATTCAATACATAAAATAGAATGGGCAATTCTCAAGAGAGTCTATGCATTAGGTGAATCTAGATTTAAATATCAGATCTTTTATCCCTTTTTGTATTTATTTTTAATTGATCTAATACTTCCTATTTTATATTCTTTGAAAAATTTCGTAGTTTTGCCTAAATATTGATATTGGTACTAATTGAAATAAATTCCAATTCGAATTTAGATATTCATATAAATAAAGTATATAAGATTATTCATTAATAACAATAAAACGTTTACAAAACACAACTACAGACATCCTATACCTTTTCTTGCAGGCTATTTCAGTATATGTAAAATGACTTCCCCCAGGAAACTTCTCCTATGTCCCATACAAGTGTCACCAAATCGCTCACGATCGTTTACCAGATATCTGACAAGCACGCGCTTTCTTTCATCTGGAATGTTAAAATAGAAAAGCTTGAGTTCACACCCAACCAGTTGCTAGGTTCGGCTAGAAATCTGAAAGTATATTGCATGCATCGCAGTCTAGAATGTCAGGAGTGACGGAGATCTTCACACCACCATCGTCACCATCTGTAATCAGTGATGAGGAACTCGTTCGTAGGTAACGGGCGAGTATACTCGGAGAAAAAGCGAAAAGCGTTATATTCCATGAAATGTTCAATTGATAGATAGAACGCTTTTTACCTTTTGCTTTGGTGGATCAAATGCGACTCTTCCACTTTGCCACATCCCCTGAAAAGCGATCTAGAATGTGAAGTGATCACGCAACTGACTTCAGAGTGCTCCTTTCTCTCGTCCTTGCGGCAGTATCTTGACTGAGGAGTTTCTAGATACAGTACAGGAACTGGAACCGAGGAATGTACTGGAAACACTCTTGCTTACTCGTGCCTCTCGAAGACCAACGTGGAGCTTCTGGGAACCATGAATGGATGTTATTAGGTCAGTAAGACCAATGGAGACCAAGGAGATAAGGAACATCTCACCGCATAAAGGGAGACCATGTTTTATTCACTGCCTCCATTTATCCTGATTTCATTGCTTCTTTAGAACTGGTAAGATAGGTAACTGTTGTTGACTGACTCACTCGTGCAGAGAGAGGTTACTAGAGATAAATGACATGGTGCGATTTGAAATATTCTGCCACTGGTTCATTCTTTTTCCAGCATATAGCAGTAAGAGGAGAACATAATGATTCTTGAGTAATCCGCTACCGTCTTAATGAAACCTTTTCGAAAATATCGATGGTGTTAATTCATGAAGAGATTTGATAAATATTTCCCACTTGGGAACTTATATTTGCTAAGCATGTGAAACTAATATAACCTAATGCATGCTATTCAGTTCCATTAGAAGAAAGGAATCGATTCGATAAAAATTAAAAATTACAAGTTATGTGCTGGGTTTCCATTTTTTTCCTTCAAAATGTCAAATTCATGATTTTTTTTAAACGTACCAGTGTCTTAGACTCTAGAAAATGGAATGAATGTTCAACATATTTAGAACTGAAAGTCGATTTAGGGGTGGAGATCTTGGACTAACTGCTTATTCCCATAGCTGTGTGAGATTAGTATAAACATAAATCTGATGTATCCATTAGAAAGCTTAAGTTTTGACAAACTGTTCAAGAATGACAACTAACAAACCTATACTTTATTCAAATCATCGTGAACGTGGAGATTCAATGATTAGATCTAAGAAACCAACAACAATGTGGAAGAACCTCTAATGAATTTATTCCTAAACTAAGGAAGGTGTCTCATAACCCCCTTGTTCCTTTTTCTGTTTGCTATCAAGAACTCAAGTGATGCAAGTGACTTCAAGTGCCTAAGTGAGGAAGATTCGTGGCATGAACTTTCCAAGTTGCCTATAATTTCATAGCTTATTGTGTTCCACATCGCCAATAACGGATCGTTTACTTCTAGTATCCTTTATCTGTAGTATTCTTAGACTAGTCTAGAATAGAGTATTTACGTGCTGGTAGAGGAACAGAATTCAAGCAAAATGGATCGTTTCGATCCATGAGACTCAGCACGTTAGGTTTAAGGCGTCCAAACCAATCGATAACTACTGCATGGAGCGTAGCGACATTGATGTCCCGAAAGTTACTGGAGGGATGAACTGCTAGAAGGCGTCAAAATTGTCTTATGTAACGATGACGAGGAGAAGCGGCACAATTACCGTCAGACAGAGTCACTATACTCATGCTGCCTTTGAATTCGAATGTTCATTATTGAGAATGAAGTGATTTAAGTGGAGAGCCTGTTCAAAACAGATCGACCGTGAAGAGCGATAGCTCAAAACCCCCAGCAGGAAAGGAGGACCCAGAAACTTCGCTAGCAGTTTGTCCCAGAGGGATCTTTACTTGTGTGGATCCGGAACGCGATCTGGGACTTAGATCTTCATCGAGCAATTTACATGCACAGAGCGAGATGACATTCTGCAGCGATATCCGTGATCAGAACGTGCATGTGGCGGCTACACTAGGACAAGCACTCCTATACAATGTAGATCTACGGATAGTTATAGAGAAATTTCAAATGATCAAAACTGATTAAGAATGTTTTCCTGTAAAGTTGTGGGAGACCTGACCGAGGAAGGGAGCTGAGATGAGTGACTGGCCCACATTTTCCAGTTATGAAGAAGCATCATCTGTAGTCTGCATCATGCAAAAGCTTTATTAACCAAGTATCTTTAATAAAACCACTTCTAGAGAAACGTTTACACTTTCAAAGCGTGCAGAAATTATTATGTTCGAGTATGCCTGTCACCCGGCCAAGGGAACTGTGTGAACTCGAAAAGTGTCCTAAAAAATATCGCATTGTAGACTACATATTTCTTCTTTGGTTCTCTTCCATTCTACACTTTATGTCACATGAATCCTTTCCCTAAAAGCTGTACAAGGCTTATCATTATCTGGAAAACAAAGTGATGCGAAACTTGCAAAATGAGATTTTCGGGTCGTAAGAAACGAAAGGCGACTGAGTAGGATAACGAGAAGGCTTGATGGGGTCTTCCCATCTTTCTCGTTGCCTACGCGAAGGATGCGAAGACCCCATCAAGCCCGTACAAAAATAATACACGAGAAGTAAAGTGGGGTGGTTAAGCCCCAATAGTATCGGTAAGAGAAAAGTAAGAAATGCTATTCCCACGCATCCCGGAACTAGCCCAGCGATGGGACCGACGGAACACCTGCAGAGCCTCTTACCAAAACCTCAAAGATAAGAGATAATGTATTGATATGAATACATCATCCGACTGATCTTTTTTATTGACAGTATGATGTTGATATGATCGTATTCAAACATAAAACTACAAGGAAATGTGAGATTGTTTCTACTTGATAGAGGCCCATTTTACCTATTTTGTCTCTCCCTTGTACGGCTTGATTTTGTCTCTCCCTTGTACCGTAAGTCCTCCCATCCTTCGTGTTTTCTACGCGGTCGCCCTAATTTCTTTATAGAGAGAACTAATGATTCTTTGGCTCGTCCGTGGCTCTTTTGTTTGTAGCATAGTTTCATTCATACTGTGTTGTACATAATTGACAAGCGTCTAGAAATCATGAAGTAAACTGAGACCCTCGGAGGGTTCCCGTTTCTTCTAATTACTGCAATCCCAGGTCGCACACAAAGGGTTGTGTGCAATCATATTGCAACTATGCATGCATTTACTGCCACTATCCTGTCGGAGAACTAGGTATAAACTATCAATCTGCTCCGTTTAAAAAATGTTCCAATCTTTGTCCTGCAGAAGAAATATTCGTCAATCCGGTGAAATACAAAAATCGGGCCAAACTCACTGCAACGACTTTTGAGGAACAGATTAATATTATTTCGACAGATCTCTAAGTGTTACGCGTGAAGGAGAGTATCCGGATACCTCTAGATTCTAAATTTCAGATATTCTATTAGGTACTGTGGGACACTTCATTAATACCTACTTGAAGAACCGTGATGCGCTAATCAGTTATCACGACCTGGGAGCTGAAAGATCACTACTATCTGCCGCTTATTTTCACCAAATGGTTACTGTCACATTATTATAGGAACAAGGCTCGTTGAGTTCTATATTGTTTCGAATGAGCCTGAAAAATCTACAGTACTTCAAAGTCCATGGCTCGTGTAATCATCTTTCCAGCCCTACATCCTTCTTTATTTTGGAAGGATAAAATTCTTTTAAATGAGATGTACATTTCCTCGAGTACATCTCACTTAAAAGAATCTCACTTACATCTTAAATCTCATCTTTCCGTCCAATTTGACCATAATTGTTACGTTAGTACAATGAATCAATATTGGCACAACGGCCTGTGCACTTGTATACGTAACTGTAATGGGTTGGATAAGCAATGTACATGTACTAACATAGATGACCATCAGGGTGATTTTAAGGAAATACGGTCAATATCATTCTTGGGTACATTACATTGCGCTCGCGACTATTCTCGAGAACGAAGACGGCTTTCGAGAGTGTCAAAGTAAATTCGTGATATTGAATAGGGATTTTCAATTTTGTCTTCCCGGCTCTTGTAGTCACTCCATCAATCAATTTATTTATGGATTTCGTATCAGTTATATATCATTTAGGTCCGCGGTCATCATATCAGTTCATACTAACTTTGTCTCTTATAAGAATTTGGTGTTTACCAGAACAGTTATATATTTTATGTCAAGATCTTTTTGATTCGGGAAGGATTGGTATCTTTTATTTGTCAAATTTGGAACTTTTCATCAAAATTTTATTATCTTATGCCCTCGCATCTATTTTAATCTACGACGATTGTACATAAATGCTTTTCGTAATATTACAGAGAATAGTTTATTGAGACAAATGTAAAGTTATTTTATAATCACCAGAGAAAACGCTTCAAATACGAAAGAACAGAAGTGAGAGACGAAAGAGGAGAAGAGGCTTATGATGTTAAAAGTAACCATAATGTCGCTCAAAGTTGTAATCCACTCCTGGGCCTTTTCTCTAAACTTGACGGAGCTTTCCTAACTACCTACAACCTTTCAGTTAACACTATGCACTGAGGGTGATATTGAGTCAGTGTAGCTTTGGATACAATTTGGTTACAATTAGAAGTAGAAACTGACCATGAGTTTAGAGCTATGTTTGAAACAGCTTCCTCTTTAAAAAAAATTCTAATGCATGCTCTCCAAAGCTTGGTCTTCGAAGATAAATAACTCTCACAATGCTAGTGTCTAGTAACTCATCACTCTTTCCAAAACAGTCGACTTCCTTCAAGTTAAGTTTATGTAATGGATATTCTCTTAAAAATAAGTAGAATCGATCTTGTCCTTGACGGGCCAAAATTTGTTAGATGTTCTCAGAACGTGTTCCTCGAGAACTGCACTTCTGCAACAAAAATGATAGGAAGGTAAGGTAAACGAACTCCTTGCTGAGCTCACTTGAAAAGGTATGTAGCTTTACTTTCTCGAACTGGCTAAAAGCGAACTCGAAGCTTTCACGATCCAATCAGGAGATGCCGACTACTTTGCAGGGACTATTCTTTCGACCCACGCTTCGCCCACGTTGATAATATAGATAGATGAAGACAGACGACACTAGGAGGACATGCGTAAAAGAACGTCTGATTCAGATATAGCTTGAGACGTAACACTATGAGCTAGGAAATTGTTTGCATCAGGATTTCACGGAAGTAGTATGGATGATAGAGAAGCTCCGGCACCAGGAAGTGGGTGGGTGCAGACCGCAAAGAGAAGACAAAACTCCGATTCGAACATTCGGCAAAGTGTCCACGTGACTGAGTACGAGGGCCAGGACTGAGAACTCGACGTCTGAACGGAAGAGCTGGACACAGATAGAAATGTTCAAGTTGAGGAGTAGATAAGTTTGCATTCAACATCATTACTTTCTCTCTCTCGCGCGCGCTTGTGTGATTTATAAATCTGAATCACTCTGTGAAGTAAGCTGTTGTTCCTGCCGATTCCAATGTAGATGCTGCTGCATGTTCCACTACATTAGATCGAACCTGCGAATTTAGTCTTTTTGTGTCGGACCTTTGACGACGACGTTGATGTCCGCATGTTGCTGACAAGTGACGGAATGGATTTTAACAGCTGTTTATGTCAATTCGAAGGAACGGCTCGTATCATAATTCTGAAATGTTCACATGGCGCATGGCTCAATTTACAATTTATGATCTGATTATCCTCACTTCACATTATCTACGTACAGTTTTGAGAACTCATGCACAATAATCCAGAGTGCAGCCAAGATTTCGATGGTCTCATCCGACATCTTCCAAGCTTCGCTCCGTCGCTTTTCCGATTCGGAGGATTCGTTTATAGAGCGCATTGAATGTCCATTGCAGAACAGAGTTGCTTGAAATGGTTCCTTTAAACTCCGGCAACTGCGAGAGCAACACCGAAGTTTCTTCTCCAGATGACAACAAGTTAAATAAAAAGTTATGGTGGATCTCCAGCAACTACAAGGTGAGGAACAGCTAGCTTGTTGATTATCTTCATAACTTTCATCTTGTTGCATGCGGGAACGCACCACCACTTACATTAAGATGCTCAAAGAACCACATAGCTTGTCAACAATCAGGACATGTTCCGAATATCCTTCGATAATGACATCCGCCATGTCCAGATTAGTTCCGAGAGTCCGGGACTTTCAGCAGTCGCTTGTTACTCCTCGTCATTCCAAAAATTCCATCACACCAGTCATGATTTTGCTTACCATTCCCGGAGAATGGTCCATTTGTACTTCTGTTGTGTAGTGTCGGTATTCAGCGTTTTTCCTGCAACCCAAAAATGTCACGTTCGTTTAACCTAGATAGTAGAAATTAGATATAGTCCATATTCTATTTCTGCTGGCGAATTTGACAGTTTTTGGCTTGGTAGTTCCCCGGATCCAAGTTGTACGTAGATATTGATGTCTTCCTGGCAACTAGCCGTTGAGATACCCCGTTAAGAGAATACTTATGGAAACTAGAGTTATTCTAATATTACAGTTTCTCTTGAGCTACGAACAGCGATGCTTTTCTTCTTTGTTTACTACATGAGAGATACAAGGTTTATGTTTGGTGGACATTTATTGTCCTCTATTAAAATGCTGTAGTGTTTAATCCTTTTTCATTCCCTTGGTTTATTAGAAAGTCTGATTAAAAATTGATGGAACCTTGACTTCGCTTCGCAAGCAGATAGACCATCATCCAGAATGTGTGGCAACACCGAACAACTGCGATTTATTAGTGAATCCAATGATGCTAATTATCTATTTGTTGTCCCTGATTTTAGCTGTTTAGCTGTTTACTCATCTATGAAAGTGTTCAATTTACGTCAATCAAACGCGCTCCTTTGACTAAGGTATTTTTCATTACTAACCCTCTCTACTTGATCTTTGCTTGCTATTGGAAGGAAATACTTATCATTAGGCATTTGTGTCGATGACCGTATATTTCACCACCTAGTTGTGAGTTTATACATAGTTGTTTCTTCGTGAAGTCTAAGGAGCAAAACAGGCTACTGAGTATGTGAAGTTCAAAGTTACTTACTTACAACCCTGTGGTCCCCATATTGCTACTGAAACAGACCAAGTCTTCACTATAGAATTAGCTTCTAATAGTGGAGACTGGTTTCCGTCTAAAAACCAATATAAGTTCACAAATTAGTAAAGTCGATTCATGTTATAGGCCAAGAATCATTTTGTGACTTGCCAGTGTCCCTGCCTGCTGCCAGGCTTTCAGGTACAATTCTTGTCATCGAAATCAAACCAAAGGCGTGGTAAGAAAGTCTGAAACATTAGGTATGTACTTTGCATTGTGAATACAGAACTCCAAACTTATGTTGATCGTGTAGCTGATGCCTCTGTAAGTCTAAGACAGATCTTATTGTGAAAGTCAGATTGTTGAATCACAATCTGACCTCTACAATGGAACTGTTCCAACGTGTAAGAGTCATTTCATTGATATCAGATATCAGTAATCTGGCTCTTAGACGTTAAAACAGTCTACATCTTCCCATATGCATATGCCTGCATGCTGCCTTGCTTGTCGATTACATTATATGAAGTCACGCTTCGCTATCCAAAACTTTCGCGATTCAAGCGTCGTTACCAAACTTTCTGCACCTGAATCTTGGGTTAGAGCTAGATCCCAGCTCATGGCCTCTTTTGGGTTCACTCGGAGCTTTGGCAAGCACTATTGGTGGTGTGGCCCAAGGGGGACTCGACCAACGGGAGAGGACTGATCCTTGAAGGGGGTCTGGACCGCCAAGCTCGCCGCCAACAAGTCCCGCGGTCCAAGACACCATTCACTCCCCTCCCACTTTGCTCCACTCCACCCCACCTCAACTAGAGCTCTGTTCATTACTCCTTTCTCGATGTTTCTGTGCTTCATGGTCTTCCACGACTTTAGATGTTTAACTGTTTTGACTTGCAAATTATTGCACGATGTGTACAGGTTTGTCTGCAGGTGCTACTTATGACATGTTTCAATTATGTCTTTACTTCGGCTTAACTTCGTATTGTTAGATTCACTTAATTCCCATTTCCTTAGATGCAAATCCTTTCGATTTGCACACATTCATGCTTGCATTTCTTAAGCACTTAGTGTATTCTGGATCCTCCGTTCTTCGAACGGCTTCTGCTCTCATTTGTGAAATCTGTTCTAGATTACCAGGTTAGTAAAAGAACAGTTTTAATTGAGGTTTAAGCTATTCATAACCAACATATGAGGAGTACATTTGCTACTAACGAGCATATAATGTTCTGATGGTTACGATCAGAATCTAGATATGTAAAGGAGAATCTAACTTTTGCTAATGGTTATATTGATCTTAAGGTGTAGGTCTATAATTGACAACTGAGATCATAATGGGATATCTACTTTGACAATTGTTTCCATCGAAGAGCCTGGGTGTACACGTAATAACCAAGGTTGTCGGATTGTTGTACTTGAAATTGGTGGTCAGTTGAAATTCTTACCTGTGTTCCTAGCTCTCCAGAACGGAGCTAGAACCACTGTAGGTTCGAGTGGTGTAGTTACACTTGGTCACAACATAATGTTAAGTAGTACATGTGTTGGTCTCCCTTCCGCTCTGACTACAAGTGTGCAACTGTAGGTTTAGATTTCAAAGTGTCCAGAAGTGAACATGACCATAGTAATCAGCGTGCGGTATGCGTCTATGAAGTAGACAAGACCAGGGAGAGTAACCTCTAATGGAGAGAAGTAAGAAAGGGTGGATAGATTCCTCCCTGACAGGAATGAATAGCAGGTAGATTCGGACAACTTCGGTTAAGACCTTATAGAGAAGGGTTACACTCGAACAGTGAGGATCCACTCTGTATATATATATATATATATATATACTCTTGACTCTATGAGAGGTAGATAATGTCAAGAGGACTATTGTGATTCCATGAAAACCAAGTGATAACCGTTTACAATCTGTAGCAATAATCAACGTTCAAAAAGTGTGGTTCTATGACAAAAAGCATCATAAGTTGTACTTGCAACGGGTGACCTTCCGTGAAATAGGCATGATTCCTCAACACAAGCAAGAACTTTTCGAAGTGTCAGCTTATCGGATCTCGTTTACGTCGCTTTTTCAGAAAGTTCCCAAGTCTTTTAATTGGCTGTCAACGTTGTATACTGTTCCATCTTCGTTCTGTCAGAGATATTTTACCTGCGTTAAATTTTGTACTTTGGATGCACATTGGGTTGCGGTTGTCCGACTAAAGTTGCTATCAATGGACAAAGCCCGGGGCTTTTCATTATAGTAGCGGTCCGGGACTTTGCCTCTACACTCAAAAGGTGAGTAGTTTGCTGCATAGTCACACTGGTTGTGATGCCAAAAGCTGTAGTATTGCATTGTTCGCCACTACCGGTAGTTGAGATCAGCTGTTGTTAATCAGGAACATACCTTTCATGATCATATTTTGTACTTCCAGGTAGTTCCACAAGTTCCACCGATAGAAGCATGACCTTTTCAGTGTATCCGCAAGCCCACCACTTTGACTTCGCTTTTCAAGCTTCATGGGGAAGACTCATGTAAATCGGTACTCGTGATTTCTATCTTTCAATGATAGATGACATAACAGATGACCAAAAACTGTCAGTTGTCTTGCTCTTTTTATTATTTGTATCCGCAGTGTGCAGAACCTGTAGCTACGATGCATCGTAAGATGCCTCATCTCCTCAAGGCCGTTGGGAACTCATAATTATCACTGTGTTTGGGTGCAGTCAAGAAGCGCTCATCCAGTCATCGACGGTACCAGTGTATACAAGTATACATATTGAAGGGTGCTTGCTTTTAGGTGAGAGTTTGGACAAGATTCCAAGATAATGAACTGGTATTATCTATGGCACTCGTTTCAGTTTGGTGTGTGGGATTGTATAAGGGAAAAGAAGTCGTCGACGTATACAGGTAACCAGAAGCTAGGACTGTCGCTGCTGAGTGCATGTATAGATTGTTGGGAAAGAGATCTTTCAAGGCAGTAGAAGGTGACCTCTTACTCAACAGTTGATTCAGACGGATACTGGTCTACGTTGTGAAAGAGAAAGTGGAACTTTTACACTCGCTTGAAAGATCTACCAAAGAAGACGTCGATTCTCTTTCTCGTTATAAAGAAAGGTAGCACAGAGTCAAAGGGCCTCGATGCCAATTGGAAGGATACGAATTCGAGCGAGTTGTCGTCTGAACTCCGAGCGCTTGCTCTCTGATTTGCTGCGAGTCTTAGTCTTCACCAGTTGCCCGCTAACTCGAGGACGAGTAGAGTGAACTGCCGACAAAACAGGACTTATAAGCATATTCCTGCCGTTAACATGTAAGGTGACTGGACACAATGTAGCTAGCTAACAGAACTCTCACAGCGTCGCTTGTGCTCCATTGTTTCCTTGTCAGCCTGGAGGCAAAGCTTGTCTGATTCTGATTGTCATGGGTGTCATGATCTGATGCCATCTGTCAACTCACGTACCTTTCAAGACTCGGAAAATTTTGGAGCAGCGAGCCGTCAAAATCTGTAATCTTTTCATCGAACGCAGTACTTCACGACGAATGGCAGCAGAAGAGGGATCAATACTATTAAATTTCATGGTTCTCCGGCGCGTCGTAGCTGCATGTGACACATCAATCCGCACTTCGGTTGCAGGATACGGGAGCAACCGTGACGAGCCGTCCACTTGTAGCGGTGCTGATTACTTGATTAGCAGTAGCTTGCAAAAACTGATTACTGCTGAGGTTACTTTCGGCAGGAGACACTTTACTGGTGGATGTGCAGTTCAATCTGCGACGAGTTTAGCCTGCAATTTGTTCTCAGCATGACAGTAATGCGAGCGTAAGCGGAAGCGCAGTAGTTGCTTCCCGAAAATAAGTCACCGTTCAGTATATCAACCAATTTCTGGTGGATACGGATCACGTGAACCCTCTACTATACAACAACAAATGCATGTGGATTCCTGCCGTACGGGCCAGACACTGAACGACTCCACTCAAGCAAAGTTGCACTGCTGAGTTTCCAAAGAGCATGAGGCCTGGAAGCTTGACACGTCCCGCTCAAAGTAACCTTTTCACGTTCTGAAGTTCGTCGATACGCTAAAGCTTGACACGATACCGCCCTGTGGGGCTCACACATCGCAAGTGGCTTTCTCGGATGCGCTGCTGCTCACTGGGAAGCTCTAGAACTCTGCTGCATTGCATAATCGGTATGTGGCCACAGGCTATGTTTCGAAGCTCGCGAAAGGAAAAGAAAGAGCGAGCGTTAAAAGATAGAGCGAGCGTTAAAAGAAGGAGAAAGGGAAAGAGATGGATGGGAAAAGCAAGCGAGCGTTAAGTTCATCTGTTCCGGTCTTTCCTTCATACCGTGACCACAATTTCGTCGTGTCATGCAGCTGGGCCGGATAATTACGGCCTGTCTTACGTACCTGACTACTACAGTGGCGAATCTAGCCGAGAGTTTGAACGCAACCCAACTCAAGTCCCACACGTTTCGTATGAGAAACTCAAAAATGGCGGAGGAGTAAGCAGCTGCAGCAAAAGCGACCGTCCTTATTGGTTTACCTCAACAACTCCCGATCTACAAGCCGGTGGTGCTACGATCCAGTCTGATATGTGGATATTTATTAAGTACAGTACGTAGACAATAAGAGGACAAACGTCTGTCTTTTTGTGTCTATCGCTATCCTTCATCCCTCTTCTCTTTCCATCTCCTTATCTCCTGCTGAAAGATAATACCAAAGCTGGTACAGGAGCGTTGGTCACCGCCGAAAGATCTCAGACTACAATCTGCAGAACACCTTTGGGGTTGTGGTGTGGTAGATTAGTACCATTTATCAGTGTGCACGTTTCTGAACACTGCCCATATTGGACAAAAGTGAAAGATACTAACCAGCTCCCCCGAAGGTTTCATATGTCATGTAAAATTTCAGTGACGAGTACCTCCAATTCCAGCAAATAGAACCCGAAGAAAGACGGCCGCCCAGGGAAACATGCATCCAGAAGGATGGGAAAATCCATCAAGTTCAAACCCGTACAAAGGTAAAACACAAGAGGTAACATGAGGCTAAGCCTCAATACTATCGAGTAACGTATCGTAGTAGCGGATTGCCTGACCGGTCACAATCATAATTTGCTTTAAGTTAGAGATCCGCGACAGAGATCATAAATAATATACTTCTTTTCTAGCCAGGGGAACCATCTCTCTCAGGAGAAGCTAATGTCCTCCACTGCCAGATTATTTCCGCAATTACGGCTGACTTTCATCTTTCCCCGACAAGTTCAGACTGCATCCTCTCCTCGAGACGAGAATGCAGTAGTTTGATAAACAATTAATCAACTCACCCGACATCTAAATTGCCATGCGCACCTAATGCGTGAGAGATGATCAGGGGATTTTCATTGGCCTCTTATAAAAATCGTAGCAGAATCGTTGTTAACAGAGTTAAGGATGTTCAATTACAAGTTATTGGAGATTTGACCTAAGGGTTTATCCTTGTGTGGGTTCACGAGGTCTTCGAATCCTATAACTTATCGTTTCATAGGGGGCACCGCCCCATTTTACTCTTTATGTTTCTTTCTTGTACGGTTTGGTTTGATGGGTTTTCCATCCCTCTTGTTTTCATCCGCTATCGTTTCTTTTTTCCTCTTTTCATAGTATCCGATCTAAAAATCAGTTGTGAATAGATTTGTTGAAAACCTTGTAGAGTTGAATTTCTTGATCAATTACCTCAATTAACTTCAAATTTATTGAAACTCGAAGGTCTATAGTGATCGACGGTTCTTACTGCTGCGTCCTCGTTCTCCCATCAGACGTTAATTCTGGTGCCCTGAGAACCGCAGCATACACAGAAACTAGTCTTAACATGCTCTGCAATGTGGGGCTTGGCACCAGATGTTTCAGGTTGGTCACACATCTCTTTTAATTTACTTCATAATTATAAGGCACAGAGGCAGACGTATACGTCAATGTCGTGCTCATGACAAGTAAAAGGAGTTCAGCATTTTTCAAGCTGATTTGTAACAGAAGGAGAAGGGAGGAACTAATTTAGAGGTGAGGATGACAATGCTTGAAAGAATGTGTAAGGACAGGTAAAGGTCAAGTTCTGCTAACCAAGGTCGTTTGAGGAAAATTTTACAGTGGAGCGGAGCTCGTGATGTATAATCACTTAAAACGATTCCTAGATTTGCTTCGTTTAGAGTGAACCATTTTGGTTCCTCTATTCACCCTTACTTTTGATTACCACATGCAACTGGATCCAAGCATTACGTTGATCGAATTCTGTACTCTGGATGAGCGTTCCCCAAATTCTTACTCTAACAAAGGAAAAAGAGAAAAGGGAGACAGTGTAGAAAACACGAAGGATGGGAAGACCCCATCAAACAGTACAAGGGTGAGACAAAATAGGTAAAATGGGGCTAAGCCCCAATAGAGTAGATACGAGGAATCTGCCCTATTGCACCTAAGATATCCAAGCTATGCAAGTTGTTCTGTCTACAAACAAACTGGAGCATTCAAAGAAGCTCACCTAGTGTGATTGCTCTCCTACAGATTGCACCAACCACTAGCCTCTATAGGACAGATAGTGTCTAAAATATGCTATAAAGTATGTGAGTGAGAGTGGTACCCCCTAGTGTCTAACATGATGAGCTCTTGTGCGCTCCATGAAAAATGTGTAAAACATTGTGTCCATCACTCCATATAACTCCAAGGCTAGAGGAACAAAGAGGTGACCTTGCTGCATGCCCCTATACGTGGAGACCTTGTGAGCTCTTCCTGCACTTGCTGGGCCATCCAGGGGGATGGGTAATCACTCCCTCCAAAACTGTATAATGCTGTATAACTGTATAAACACAACATTCGCTACTATCACTTGATCATCTCAGACCAAGTATAAGTTTGCACTGACGCATGTCATTTTCAAAGCACATGAACGCTCTCTCCAAGCCAATTATCCACTCTCTCATGGCATAGCAAACACTATGTCCCTAATAATATCATGGATAGCTATCCTTTGTCCTCCAAAAGGACACCGTGTCGCTGCTACATCTAGTGTAGAACCACACTCACAAGTGAGTAATGAAGATGTAGATGGGTGGACCAAACCTAAGCAAAAAATCATCATTGTAGAGAAAGTAGGTGGTGTGAATCAAAATGCCTGAATGCATGGTCGAGCTAGGATCCAAGAGCAAAAGATGTGCTTTAGTAGTTTGAGGAATGGACAAGTCAACTAAGAGAGAATGTAGCATATGTTGACGCTATCGCTCCATCAAGGAAGACTGTACACCTCTAGTCCTATCTGATGATAATGAACCAAAATATTGAAGATCCTCATGTGCCTATGGGAATAGACTATCTTTTGTTTGCCGTAATAACATTGGCAGAGAGAACGATTCCTCCTCTACCTTTATCACATAAGTCTCCAAAACCGGCCTATCAACAACCACAAAACAAAAGGAAAGTAGGGGTGCTAAGAGAGCCCAACTACCTAAATATGCTATAGGTACCATCTCATCCATAGATAGCAAGCCAACCACTCCACATGAAATCAGAAGAGATATCTATCTACGTGCCAAATCCCCTATCTCACACTCAAATGTCCTTGGTCCAATATTATCACCAAAGAATCTCATAATCTTCCTATCAAAGGCTCTCAAACATGATAGGAAGGTCAAGGAGCAGGGAATTATGCGGAGGAGGTAAGTCGAATGACAAACAATACTAGAGTAGAGTATACCAAATGCCACATGTGGATCTCTTAGTAATGGAATGTCATCCACATGGAGAACAATCTCTACAAGAGCAACATTTGAGAAGCTATGTGACAAAATATTCGGATCCTATTGGCACTCTAAGAACATGTAGTCCATATGTAGATGTAATAAACTCCTGTGGAATCTCAAGGAGTGGAAGGATACCTAAAGAGGACCGTGCCATGCACTTTGATACCTTGATTCTCAAGCCTACAAGATGTAGCTCAATAATCAAGTGGTCAAAGGTTTGCCTTATCTGATCTATAGGGCTCACAATGTGTGTATCATCTACCAAGGAAGGAAATACACATCTTGGCATGGCCAACGTAGTAGATAAGAGAGCTCTAAAGTGAGTTATGGCAAATAAGGGTCCTCCTAAAGGATCTCCTTGACGTGTACCAATAGTTGACTCCAAGAGTGAATCCCTCTTGTGAACAACCATGCTAATAGTAAAGGGAAGCAAGAGAGCCATAAAAAGACCACACAAAAGGAATAAGACTTGCCAAGGATCCACCAACCTCCCTAAACTCTCTAAAGATGGATGCTCATGAGATGCTATTAAAATCATTCTCAACATCCACTATAGGATGACCCACTCCGGATGGATGTCTTAGAGTGCCCTAATGCCAAAGATATAGCCTTGCATCCTCTAGGTGCAGCTACTCCAAACTGATGTGGACTAAGGTGTTATCAAAACTGAGAATGATCCTGAAGGACAATGGTGCAATTGACCAAATGCAAGAAGAGCTCTCCAATAGCAATCAATCTAATGCCTTGCGTGTCCTTCTCCATCACAAGAAGTCAACTAGCATCTAACATCCAACATCCAACTAACAAACATGGGAATATCTCCTCTTGCTACTATTGTAGCCACTTGAAACAACTTGATAAAACCACTTGAAGGATCATATGCTTGAAAGCAATCTCTAAGATGCTCATATACCATCCTTGACAAGCCTCTTGAGGAAAAGCAAATGGTAGTGCGCAATGCTTATGCAAAAAGTGACCTATCAAGACATAAAGGCTGCTCAAGTTGATAATCTAATACCTCTAGTGGTAATCCATCTCATGCCAAAGGATGTGATGAGCATAGGGAAAAGATAGTCTCATCAGTAGGACTAGCCATTGACAACTTGTGTTGTGCTTGTGTTGCTCAACTAAACTCTCCCGCCTGACCTAATATCCTACACCGTCATAGTCGAGTAGACTCTATGATATCATGTGGCAAAACCTGTCTCCTAAAACATGCAACCGTAATATACTCCTCGTGTAGGGCTGCTCAATCCTCCATTAAAAATCAATGAAATCTAGCAGCCACCTCTCTATGCCCACAAACCCCCCTCTAGTATAATGAAGACACCATGAGAGAGTAAGAGGAATAGGAACCATGCTATCTCGTCCAAGGGATCACGGGCCAAATGATCAAGTGGTAGGCAAAAGCTTATCTAACCTCATCATGGAGTGTACACGGTAGCCTATGGAATAGACATGGACATGGAAAAATAGCTTCAAATAACCCCAAAATGCAACCCTCCAGAGAAGCTAACCACTCCCACAACTTGATCGGGATCCTTGGAACGTTGTAATACCAATAGCTAAACATATTATCTAGAGGTGAAAATTGGCTTAGTAACATCTAGAAGGATGTTGTGTATGATGGGCTTACTAGATCAAATAGAGGCATCACCAAAAGATTACTTCTACTAATATGACAAAAGTCAAATTTTGGAGGCTTAAATGAATGAATTAGGTACTGAAAATGGAAAGATTCCTCCTTTTAGCCAAAAAGAGTTGCCTTCTCCTCCCCATGATTTTTCTCATTGAGAGCTTTCCAATGGTACCTCACCCATGTGATTATGAGCTTCTTACAAGAAGATTCCTTAAAGATTCCCTTTGGTCAAACCTATTTGACCAACTAGATAGGACAAGGACTGACATGTCACCCATCGAGGCAACTAATCTAAGGGTGGAGCTTGTTGAAAAATCACCAATCCATGTATCTGATCCAATGGTGGAGGTTCTTTGGAAGGGGTCTTCTTTGCTATATAATAAAGAGCATGTGCTCCTTTGGGTGCATCAAAGTATTGAGTGTGAAACTTGTATTTTCTCTCTTGTAGAGTTCTCTTGTCCTCAAAGTATTACAATGGTATTAGAGTAGTGGTTTTAATCCAAGAAAGTGGATCACCCCCCTTGGAAGAACATGAGCTATTGAAACTAAGTAAGTTGAGGGGAGAAAATGTAGTGCAATTGCTAGACTTTGGGGATGTTTTGGAGAGAGGATGAGATGGAAGCACCTAGAGGAAAATTTCCTGCACTTATCTTCCTATTCTTGAATCCATTCCACATCAAGATTATGTACATCAAGTGTGAACAAATGAGAGGATCTCTTATTTATCACTTTGGAACAAAATTCATGGATAGTGATGAATTCACCAAACTCGGTGATTCTACCTATGGTGTATACTGTAAAGACTGAGATTTAAAAATCTATATTCTATTATGATGTTATGGATTTGAATGAACCAAATCCTCACCCTTTCAACATGCAATTAGAAATCTGTTATATGGTTAGACCAAAAGTGATGTTTAGGGATTTTGTAGTTTTCAATTTTGGTGAGGGATATTATCAACTAGTGATAGCCTTTGAGGTCCCAATGGTAATCCAATAATTTATGCTCCCTCTCAAGTGATCATTCTAACTCTCTATTGAAGCAAGAAGTAGCAATTGAACATTGGCCACGTGTAGGAATCATGGATCTGTAGTTCAAGAGTTGATGCAAGGAATGCAAGGGATGTTGAACAAGTTTCAAGAAATCAAGATGACCGTGGAGGAATTACAAAATCAAATATGTATTATCAAGAATAATCAATTAATAAAAGAAGGGAAGCCATCTCAACAACCAACACCAATGATCAAAGTAATTGGAGAGTTACTCGTGCTGATGGCATCGATTCCAAGCAACAACCAAGTCATATTATTACTATGAATGAAAAAGATGTGCAACATCAAGCCTTACAAGGAACAACATTCCATGGGAGTAGTGGATTTCAAGAATGAATTGGTACCTTTGATCATTCACAATGAAGATCATTGATCATTTTGCAAGTGTATTTGCATGTGGGTACTTGACCAATATAGCACTCATATGGTATGATGCTTGGGAATGATCATTTTTGGTAGAAGGAAGAAAGACCACTTGGATAGCCATGCAAGAAGGGCCGCTCAAGAATTTCCAATCTGTGGATTTCGTGCAAATAGCTTGAACCAAACTCTAGGGGTTGAAGCAAAAGAATAGCATAAAAGAGTACATGGAGACATTTCTTGATCTATAGGTTGTGATAATCAATATGAATCCGGCTGAAGCTCTTAACAATTTCAAAGAGGATTAAAAAAGCAGATTCATCAAGAGGTTATGGTGCAAAATCCTTGTATTTTTTGAAGTCATTGCTTGTGCTCAAAGAATAGCAAGGGTGCTTGGAAGAGGTGATCAATAACACCAATCCAAAACTATTGGGCTAAGACACACCATTTTGGTGGACCAATTGCTGTGGAATTGGGCAACATTTGGTTCTAAGACCGATGAGCAAGACCCCTCCAAGGAGACAGGAGATAGGTCAAAGAAAGGAGAGAAGGAGTTCCATGAGGAGAAGGTGCTTGAGCAACACAATGATAATGTTACAATTGTGGCAAAATTAGGCACATAGCCATGAATTGTTGTGCTCATCATCCTACAGGTCCTTGGCCTCCATACAAGCAACCTTTGAATCACATGGAGAGATGAATTGAAGAAGAGGATGCAAAAACCACATCAAAACTTAAAGATCACCAATAAATGTTTCTAACAGCCTTATTGGCTTGGTGAAGAAGAGTAAAAGTAGGAGGAGGAAGAAGACAAAAGTGCAAAGGTGGGGGAAGACAACCGCACAATTAATCGTTCTAAATGGAATGCTAGAAGGAAATCCAATGATAATGTTGATAGACCCTAGAGCAACAAAGAATTTCTTGTCTCACTTTGTTGTAATAAGGTTAAGGATGGAACTAGAGAAGGATGAGAATGATAAAGTAGAGTTACCTAATAGTCAGACAGAGAAGATTGAATCATTACTTAAAAATGTAATACTCTCTATAAGAAATTATCAAGAAGCAATTGAGTGGCGCGTGAATCACTTAGCTCATTATGGTAAAATCTTAAATATATCATGGATGGAGCACTACAACCCCAAGGTAGATTGGAGAAAGAAAGTAGTGAAAACTAGTCAATGGAAGGTCTTTGGGTTAAAGGAAGATCACAAAGGCAAGAGTTCCCTCTATATGTCATTAAAACCACATCTATTGGTAAAATAGATAGATGTTTCATGGGGTTAATAAGAGAAATCCATAGTTCCCAACACAATAGACAAATTAGTGAGAAATTGAAAGATGTGGTCAATGAGTTCTAATATGTCTTTCCAAATGAATTACCCATAGGTTTACCACCAAAAAGGAGAGTAGATCATAAAATTGAGACACTTCTTGGGAAGACACCTCCTTGTAAGGCCCCATATCAATTGTCACCTCATGAGTTGGAAGAGTGAAGGCTCAAATCAAGAATATATTGCAAAAGAGGTTTATCCAACCCAACGTATCACCATATGGGGCTCTTGTATTGTTTGTGAAGAAGAAGGAAGGAACAATGCGCATGTGCATTGACTATCAAGGACTGAATCAACAAACAATGAAGGAAAAATATCCATTACCTTGCATGGATGACTTGTTTGATTAACTCAATGGGGCAAGGCATTTCACCAAACTTGATCTACGGAACGGTTACAACTAAATA
Organism: Lunularia cruciata; assembly: GCA_948567375.1. Taxonomy (NCBI): domain Eukaryota; kingdom Viridiplantae; phylum Streptophyta; class Marchantiopsida; order Lunulariales; family Lunulariaceae; genus Lunularia; species Lunularia cruciata. The sequence continues at coordinate 54,521,395 of OX419756.1, read as the reverse complement.
AGGATTGCAAAAGAAGATATATACAAAATAACCTTTCAAACAAGGTATGGTCACTTTCAATACTTGGTGATGCTATTTGGTCTCACCAATGCTCTAGCCACTTTCATGAGTTTCATGAATGACATATTTTGTTTTTACTTGCATAAATCCATTATCATCTTCCCTGATGATATCTTAGTCTACAGTAATACAATGACATAGCACAACCAACATCTACAAGAAATCCTCTAGATTCTATGACAAAATCAGTTGTATGCCAAAGTCTCAAAGTACAAGTTTGGCAAATATAAAGTAGACATCTTAGGGCATAAAGTAAGTGCAGAAGGTATCCAAGTACTAACAGACAAAATAGAGATCATTAAAAAATGGAGTGCTTTAGAAGATCAGAATCAACTCAAGAGTTTCTTGGGATTGATGGGGTTTTATTGTCAATTTGTCAAGGACTTCTCCAAGATTGCATAGCCTCTAACAACACTATTGGGCAAGGGGAAGAAGTGGATATGAGGAACTGCATAAGAATTGGCCTTTTAGGAGTTGAAAGATGCACTACTACATGCACTAATCTTGAAATAGTATGATCCAAAACATCCAATCAAGATGGCTACGGATGCATTAGGTGTAGCAATAGGAGCAATCCTTGAACAAGAGTGGCAGGATGGATAACACCCAATTGTTTATTTTTCTTGTAATTTGTTACCTGTAGAATGCAACTATCATACCACCGGATGAGAAGAGTTGGCCATTGTCCTTGCAACCAAGCATTGAAAGCACTATCTAGGTTAGAAGGCATTTATGTTAGAGACATAACACAAACCTCTAGTCTACCTTGAGACAAAAGAAGATCCTTCTCGTCAATAGATTTGGTGGGTAGAGTGGAGACAACAATTCAACATGATAATTAGATATGTGGAAGGCAAGAAGCAACTTGCATATGCATTCACCCGGATGCTAATGGTAAACATTTGGTGGTGGAAGTCAAGATGAACCTTGAATCCTGGCCAAGAATTATTGTTGTTGCAAAAACTGCTCCACAAAATGTAGGTGCTCAATCATCCAAAGGCACCACTAGCACCTAAGGACTCACCTTCCGTAATGGCAGGCTATGAATCCTAAATGCCACGGATCGAAGAACCACAATCCTAGCAGAATGTCATGATTTTTCCATTACATGTCATGTTGGAGTGGACAAGATCTTGGATGCAATCAAACGCCATTACTATTGGTCCAAGATGAGCAACAATGTGATGGAATAGGTTTAGAGGTACCTATTTTATCAACAAAATAAGGCTTCAAATCAAGCTCTCATAGGACTTTTCCAACCTCTTCCCACTCCTACATAACATTGGGAATAGGTAAGCATGGATCTGGTTTGTGAGTTGCCCAAGACCACCTTTGTGTTCAACTTAATCGTAGTCTTTCTTGACCAACTAAGCTAAATGATTCATATACGTCCTACCACCAAGGACATAACTGCACCGCAACTAGCTCAATTGTACTTAGATGTAATCTTCTTCCATCATAGCTTGTCTCGATGTAATACCAAGAGCTAGCCAGATGATCTAGATGTGAAATTTGGTTTGGTAACATCTAGAATGATATTATACATGATAGTCAAAATACATCAGATAAAAGTATCACCAAAAGAGTACTTCTACTAATAGAGCAAAAACCAAAATAGACTTGAGAACCTTAGAACCAATAGCTAGACATATGATTTAAAGGTGAGAATTGGTTTGGTAACATCTGGAAGAATGTTACACATGATGGACTAAACAGATCAGAAAGAAGCATTGCCAAAAGGGGACCTCTACTAATAGAGTAGGAATTGAAATATACCTGAAATCTTTGAAGGCAATTTCAAAGGCCTAAACGGATGAATTAGGTCTTGAAAATGTGTTACATTCTTGTGTAAATTTCCACCCCCCCAACCCAATGGAGGAAAGGTTGGCCTTCCCTCCCCCTTGTTTTGTCTTGTCAAGAGCTTTCCAATGGTACCTTACATGATTCTTAGACTCCTACATGAAGATTCCCTAAAAGATTCCCTCCGGTCAAAGCTTATTTGACCAACCAGATAGGACCTAGACCGACATGTCACCCATCCAAGTAAGTAATCCAAGGGTGGAGTTTGCTGACATATCACCTATGTGTGTGCCTAATCCTATGGTGGAGCTTCCTTGGAGGAGATCCTCTTTGTCTATATAATAAAGAGAAGGTGCTCCTTTGGGGCACCAAATGTTGAGTGTATAATTTGTGTTTCTCCCTCTTCTCTTGTCCTCGGGGTATTACACTCTAGTACTCATCACAAATAGAGGCACTCAATTCACTATTTTGTTTTGGAGAATATTCTTTGGGTTCTTCAAAACCAATTGGCCATGTCCACAGCTTACCATCCACAAACCGATGGACAAATAGAGAGGGAAAATTGCACTATTGAAGACATGCTTTGGGGCTTTACTTTAGATGAGCAAGAGAGATAGAACACCTAACTCCTATTGGTGGAATTTGCTTACAACAATTTTCTGAATGCCTCCTCACAAGTCACACAGTTCTTCCTCATGTATGGAGAGCATCCTTTCACACCTTCAAGCTTGATGGAGGTCTATCCAATGGCTAACAAGGTTGACATTGTCAACACTTTTATGTCTAGAATTCAACATGGTATGAAGAACGCCAAGCTGTAATAGCTAGCCATATGATCTAGATGTGAAATTTGGTTTGGTAACATCTAGAATGATGATATACATGATGGTCAAAATAGATATACATGATGGTCAAAATAGATCAAATAGAAGTATCACCAAAAGAGTACTTCTACTAATAGAACAAAAACCAAAATAGACTTGAGAACCTTAGATCCAATAGCTAGACATATGATTTAAAGGTGAGAATTGGTTTGGTAACATCTGGAAGGATGTTCCACATGATGAACTAAACAGATCAGAAAGAGTTATCACCAAAAGGGGACTTCTACTAATAGAGTAGGAACCAAAATATACATGAAATCTTTGAAGGCAATTTCAAAGGTCTAAACGGATGAATTAGGCCTAAAAACTGTGCAGATTCTCACCTCCCAACAAAAGAATGGCTGGCCTTCCCATCCCTTTGCTTTGTCTCATCAAGATCTTTCCAATGGTACCTTACTCACATGATTCTGAGACTCCTACAGGAAGATTCCCTCCGATCAAAGCTTGTTTGACCAACCAGATAGGACCTAGACCGACATGTCACCCATCCAAGTAAGTAATCCAAGGGTGGAGTTTGTTGACATGTCACCTATGTGTGTGCCTAATCCTATGGTGGAGCTTCCTTGGAGGAGATCTTCTTTGTCTATATAATAAAGAGAAGTAGCTCCTTTGGAGCACCAAATGTTGAGTGTGTAATCTATGTTTTCTCCCTTCTCTTGTCCTCAAAATATTACAATGGTATCAGAGCGAGTATCTTAGTCCAAGAGAGTAGATCACATCTCTTGGAAGAGCACAAACTACTGAAACTGAGTAACTTGAGGTGGAGAACATAGAGTAATTGCTAGACTTAAGAAGTACTTTAGAGAGCGGACGGGATGGATGCACCGGGAGGATAATTTCCCACACTTAACTTTCCATTCCCAAATCCAGGTTATGTACATCTAGCGTGAGCAAATGAGGGTATTGCTAGTTTATCACTTTGGCACCGAATTCATGGATAGGGTGATGAACTCACCAAACCCGGTGATTCTACCTGTGGTGATATATAATAGAGAGTGAAATTTGAGAATCTACATTCTATTATGATAATATGGATGTGAATGTCCCAAATCTTCTCCATTTCAACACCCAAGTAGAAATCCATTATGTAGTGAGACCAAAAGGGATGTTTAGAGATTTTCTGGTTAGGAATTTTAGCTAGGAGTATTATCAACAAGTGATAGCTTTTGAGGTCCCAATGGTAGTTTTGATAGTTTGTGCACCTTCCAGAGTGATCATATTGACTCTGTATTGAAGTAGACATTAGCAATTGAGTGTTGCAAGAACCATGGATTTGCAATTGCAAGAGCTAGTGCAAGGAATGCAAGGGATGTTGAATGAATTTTGAGAGATTAAGATGACCATGGAGACATTACAAAGTCAAGTGCAAATCCTCATGAATGATCGAGCCATGCAAGGAGAAGAGCCATCTCAAAACCCAGTACCTTTGACTAAAGTACTTGGAGAGGCACCTATGCCTACGAACCCTATCAATGATGAAGCAACATTGCTACTCCGGATGAAGAAGACCTGCAACATTGAGCCTTACAAGGTACATCGTATGATGGAAGTAGTGGAAAATTGGATCTCAAGAATGAATCGATATTTCCGATTGTTCTCAACAGAGATCACGGAGCATGTTGCAGGCATGTTTGCATGTGGATACTTGACCAATAAAGCCCTCACATGGTATGATGCTTGGGAACGATCCATGTTTGCAAAAAGAAGGGAGGTCACGTGGACAACAATGCAAGTAGGATTGCTGAAGAATTTCCAATCGGTGGATTTTGTGCAGATGGCTCAAACCTGACCATGGGGATTGAGACAAAAGAATAGCGTACAAGAGTATGTGGAGGTATTTGGATCTCCAAGTTGCAATAACCAACATGAGTCCAGCAAAGGCTCTTCACAATTTCAAACAAGGGTTAAAGGAGCGGATTTGCCAAGAAGTCATGGTGCAAAATCCTTGCACGGTATTTGAAGCCATTGCTTGTGCACATAGAATAGCAAGAGCATTGAGTGGAGGTGAAGTAGTAGTTCCACCTCAACATTATTGGGTAGAAATGTCACACATGGGTGGACCAATACCAATGGAATTGGGCAACCTTTGATTTCAAGATTGAGGAGCACAACTGCTTCAAAGGGAGCGTGGACGGATAGATGAACAAAGAGATGGAGTCCCACGAGGAGGAAGAACTTGAAGAGAACAACGCCATTGTAACAATTGTAGCCGTATTGGGCACATATCTATCAACTGTCGCACTCGTTTCCCTAAAGGCCCTCGGCCTTTATACAGGTGATCTTTGAACAACATGGAGAGTCCTATTGAAGAGGAGGAGGTGGAAATTACTTTGGAAAATGAAGATTGCCAGTAAATGTACCTTGTAGCCTTACTGGCTCAATAAGGAAGAAGAGAAGCAAGGGAAGGAAGAAGACTAATGCGCAAAGATCCTGAAAGGCAACTTCACAATTGATTGTCGTAAATGGAGTCCTAGAAGGCAATCAAGTGAGAGTATTAATCAATCTGGGAGCAATAGAGAACTTCTTATCTGGCTCTGTTGTAATAAGATTGGGAATGGATCTAGAGAGAGATAGGTGTGAAGAAGTAGAGTTGCCTAATGGGCAAACAGAGAAGATTGAATCATTACCTAGACGGGTAACACTCTTTGTAGGAGAATATCAAGAAGCAATTGAGTGGTGAATGATACAATTAGCTTATTATGATGAAATCTTAAGCATGCCATGGATGAAGCATTACAACCCTATGGTAGATTGGAGGAAGAAAGTAGTGAGAACCCACAAATGGTCAATCATTGGGATTAAAGAAAAATCACCCAGGTCTCAATCAGCAAACAGTGAAGAACAAATACTCCTTACCTTGCTTGGATGACCTGTTTGATCAACTCCATTGAGCAAGATATTTCACAAAATTGGACTTGCGGAGCGGTTACAATCAAATCCAAATTGCAGAGGAGGATGTGTACAAAATTGCCTTTCAAACCAGGTATGGCCACTTTGAGTATCTTATGATGCCTTTTGGCCTCACCAATGCACCTTCCACTTTCATGAGTCTAATCAATGACATATTTTGTCCATACTTGGATAAGTCTATTATTGTCTTCTTGGACAATATCTTAGTATACAATAGCATGATGACGGAACACAAACAACATCTACGAGAGGTCCTCTACATTCTAAGACAAAATTGATTGTATGCCAAAATCTCAAAGTGCAAGTTTGGCAAGTCTGAAGTAGACTACTTGGGGCATAGAGTAAGTGCATAGGGGATTCAAGTATTGACAGATAAAATAGAGGTCATTCAAAAATGGCTTGCCCTAGAAGATCAAACTCAACTCAAGAGCTTCTTGGGGTTGAGGGGATTCTATCATAGATTTGTCAAGGACTTCTCCAAGGTTGCACAGCCTTTAACAACACTACTTGGCAAGGGGAATAAATGGACATGGGGGATCGCACAAGAGTTGGCCTTTCAAGAATTGAAAGCCACATTGCTACATGCACTAATCTTGAAGTGGTATGACCCAAAACGACCAATCAAGTTGGCTACAGATGCATCAGGCGTAGCAATAGGAGCAGTCCTACAACAAGAGTGGCATGACAGATGGCATCCAATTGCGTATTTCTCTCAAAAGTTGTTACCAGTAGAGCGCAACTACCACACCACAGAGCAAGAAGAGCTGGTCATTGTTCTGGCAACCAAGCATTGGAAGCACTATCTCAAGAGGTTTGTGGTCTGTCTCTACTACAAATGGTTTGTGTTCTATCTCTACCACATACCTCAAGACGCAAAAGGATCTATCTCGTCACCAGATTTGGTGGGCAGAGTGGTGACAACGCTTCAACATGGCAATCACCTACGTGGAAGGTAAGAAGCAACTTGTAGATGCATTCACTTGCATGCCAATGGCAAACAACTTGGTGGCAAAGGTTAAGATTAACCCTGAATTTTGGCTAGAGAGTCTGGTTGCTACAAAAATTGATCCGCAAATTGTAGAAGAGCAATCATCAAAGGCAACACTAGTACCCAAGGACTCACCTTTTGTAATGGTAGATTATGGATCCGAAATGTCCCAAAATTATGCACCACCATTCTAGCGGAATGTCATGATTTGGCCATTGCAGGTCATGTCGGAGTGGACAAGACCTTGGATGCAGTCCAACACCATTACTATTGGCCCAAGATGAGCAATGACGTGATGGACTACGTGTGCAACTACCTACTTTGTTAACAGAACAAAGCTTCTAATCAAGCTCCTATAAGGCTCTTTCAACCTCTCCCCACGCTTACCCAACATTGGGAACAAGTGAGTATGGATCTCATCTATGAATTACCCAAGACCACCTCAAGGTTTGACTCCATCGTGGTCTTTGTGGACTGGCTCATCAAAATGATTCATGTACCACCAAGGATGTGACAACTCCACAACTAGCTCAATTATACTTAGATGCAGTCTTCTCTCACCATGGCTTATCCAGAGTACTTATCACCAATAGAGGCACTCAATTCACCAGTTTGTTTTGGCAAACACTCTCTGGTTTCTTCAAAACCAAGTTGGCCATGTCCACAACTTACCACCCACAAACAGATGGCCAAACAAAGTGGGCTAATCGCACAATTGAAGACATGTTACGCGGCTTCACCTTAGAAGAGCAAGAGAGGTGGGACACCCTACTCTTGTTGGTGGAATTCGTTTACAACAATTTGGTGAATGCATCCACCCATGTCACTCCATTCTTCCTCATGTATGGTGAGCATCCCTTCACACCTTCTAGCTTGATGAAGATCCGTCCAGTGGCTACCAAGGTCGATGCAATCAACACATTTGTTTCTAGAATCCAACACGGTGTTAAGAGTGCCAAGTATAGATTACAGATTGCACAAAATTGACAAAAGCAGTATATTGATGCACACCGTAGGCACATGGAGTTCAATGTTAGGGATCAAGTATGGCTATCGACAACCAACCTCACATTTGTTGGACCTCGTAAGCTTAGACCTTGTTTTATTGGGCCTTTCTTGATTCTTTGTCGCGTCGTCGCTTTGGCCTATCACCTTGAGCTACCACCATACATGAAGATCCATCCAGTGTTCCATGTTTCCCTACTATGCAGATATGCTCCCCGATCATGCCAAGGTCATTCCACACAAGACATTCGACTTTATCCGACACTCATTGATGGCATAGAGGAATATGAAGTGGAGCGTATTCTCCAAAAATGCATACGTGGTACTTGCCATCTGCGGGTGGAATATCTAGTACAATGGAAAGGTTACCCCCTCTATGAAGCAATATGGGAGCCCGCTGCCAATTTGACACATGCACCGGTGTGCAAGCATTTGAGCAACAATTGCACAATGAGGACGTTGTGTCTTAAAAGGAGGGAGGTCTGTAATACCAAGAGCTAGCCATATGATCTAGATGTGAAATTTGGTTTGGTAACATCTAGAATGATGTAATACATGATGGTCAAAATAGATCAGATAGAAGTATCACCAAAAGAGTAATTTTGCTAATAGAGCAAAAACCAAAATAGACTTGAGAACCTTAGAACCAATAGCTAGACATATGATTTAAAGGTGAGAATTGGTTTGGTAATATCTGAAAGGATGTTCTACATGATGGACTAAATAGATCAGAAAGAGGTATCATCAAAAGGGGACTTCTTCTAATAGAGTAGGAACCAAAATATTCCTAAAATCTTTGAAGGCAATTTCAGAGGTCTAAGCGAATGAATCAGGCCTCAAAATGTGTAGATCCCCCCCCCCTCCCCCCCCCCCCCCCCCCCCCCAAAGAGGAAAGGCTGGCCTTTCCTTCAAAATCTCTTGATGAGACAAACCAGAGGGGAGTGAAAGGCTGGCCTTCCCTCCCCTTGGTTTGTCTCATTGAGAGCTTTCCAATAGTACCTTACTCACATGATTCTGATACTCCTACAAGAAGATTCCCTAAAAGATTCCCTCCAGTCAAAGCTTGTTTGACCAACCAGATAGGACCTAGACCAACATGTCACCCATCCAAGTAAGTAATCCAAGGGTGGAGTTTGCTGACATGTCACCTATCTGTGTGCCTAATCCTATGGTGGAGCTTCATGGAGAAGATCCTCTTTGTATATATAATAAAGAGAAGGTGCTCCTTTGGGGCACCGAATGTTGAGTGTGTAATTTGTGTTTTCTCTCTTCTCTTGTCCTTTGAGTATTACACATGCACAAGTTGTTGATCACCCAAAATTGGCAAAAGCAGTACATAGATGTACACCACCAACACATGGAGTTCAATATGGGAGATCAAATCTGGCCGCCAACCACCAACCTCAAGTTAGTTGGCCCTCATAAGCTCAGACCTCATTTTATTGGACATTTCTCCATTCTTCATCAAATCAGTGCATTGGCCTATCATCCTAAGCTACCGCCACACATAAAGATCCATCCAGTATCTCATGTTTCCTTACTCTGGAAATATGCACCTCAACTGCCCCATTTCTCTTCCATTCAAGAAAGTTGACCTTGCCCAACCCTCATTGATGACACAAAAGAATATGAAGTCTAACAATACAAAAATATATCTGTGGCACTCGCCATCCATGTGTGGAATATCTTGTACATTGGAAAGGGTACACCCTGTATGCGGCAACATGGGAACCAACAACCAACTTGACCAACACATCGGTGTTAGTTCAATCTTTTGAGCAACTTTGCAACAAGGACATTACATCTTAAAGGGGTGAGGTTTGTAATACCAATAGCTAGACATATTATCCAGAGGTGAAAATTGGCCTGGTAACATCTAGAAGGATGTTGGGTATGATGGGCTAACTAGATCAAAAAGAGATATCATCAAAAGAGTACTTCTACTAATAGAGCCGAAGTCAAAAATAGCCTAAAACATTCATAGCCAATTTTGAAGGCCTTGAAAATGGAAATATTCCACCACCTTTGGAAAAGAAAAAGGGTTTCCTTCTCCCTCACATGATTCATCTCATCAAAAGCTTTCCAATTATACCTCACCCACGTGATTTTGAGTTTCCTACAAGAAGATTCCCTAAAGCTTCCTTCCAGACAAACCTATTTGACCAACTAGATAGGACAAGGACCCATCCATGCAACTAATCTAAGGTGGAGCTTTCTAACAAGTAACAATCTATGTATCTGATCCAAAGGTGGAGCTTCTTTGGAAGGAATCCTTTTTGCTATATAATAAAGAGTAGGTGCTCCTTGGGGGCATCGGAATACTGAGTGTGAAACTTGTGTTTTTTCTCTTGTAGAGTTCTCTTGTCCTCGGAGTATTACAAATGGTCAAGGAAGGGATAGAGAAAGCACGTGTAATCCCGGGTGTCACTGTTGTCAATGTGGTCGCTCGCCTCACGTGAGCATCCCAAGTGGTCCAATCATCCCAAGTGGTCCAATCATATTCCTTGTGTATCCTTCACACATGGGTCCTTACTCTTTGCGAGGTAAAGCACCAATGACACATCTGGAGTGGTGTATCTCGAGCCGCTCTAGATAGCCCCACATGGGGAGATGTAACAATAGCTAGCACAAGAATAACAATAGTAACACTTGATGCTCTTCTTCATATCTCCCCATACCTACAAAACCACAACCCCTCGTATCCCAACTCACATGAGAAAATATAATCTCTCCAAACCTTAAAAACTATAAACTCTTATCATCTTCAATTTCCATCTCAAACATTTTTAAACTAAATTCCCATGGAACTCAATCATGAAAACCAAGAGATTAGAAATGACAATTCCTGACCCATCACTCTCACTGTATAATGATCACTCTAAACCCTAAAAAACCTAAAAATCCCCATGATTTTCTACTCAATTCTCTATGGTTTTCAATCTAGATACCAATGAAACCAAAATTGAAAAACAGACAAAATGAACTATTCACACAAGTGCTATATGCCAGAGAGCACTTAAAAATATATATATCTTTCTTCTCACATGTCTCCCGCTACAGGGCACTTAAAAATTATATATCTTTCCTCTCACATGTCTCGCGCGAGAGAGCACTTAGAAAATGTATATCTTTCCTCACGCATCTCTCCCGGCTCCACACTCTCCCGAGCGATCACAAAGTTAAAAAAAAATTATCATGTTTACAGCATACGAGATGCATATAAAATACAGATATTGAAGACATTAGAGCGTATTCGCAGCGCGAGTTCACAAAGTTTCCTCACTCTAATGAGAGTTCATTAGAGTGCGGGAAGAGCAATTTTTGAGCTCTTCTTGTTGCCTGCGAATCGCAGCAGCTAGCGGACGGACATTCCTACTGCACCATGCAACTGCACACGGGTATTGGATAGCGAAGTGCATTGCAAATTCAATTTCTTGAAGATGATGAAAACGAATTTGAACAATTCATCTAGGATCTTTTCATAGCTAAGGTTGATGAAGAGCAATCTAGAACAAAACCTAGAAGAGGTCACGTTTCCAATGTCGACAGATATAGAGGAGTTAGAGTTAGAGTCGGAGTTAGAGTTAGAGTTAGAGTCGGGTACATACATCTGGACTATTTTGCTAAGACAAAGGTGTACAATGAAAGATTATCCGGAAGTATTTGGATGAGTAAATTTTAGTTCCTGAAATGATCGAGAGTGTAGGAGCAATTGATCTATATCTTTTCAGATAAGCAGAAATACTAATGGCATGACAGGTTTGAGCACAATGCAGAAAGTTATGACAGCTCACTGTCACCTTTGATATGGTGTTGAAAACTGAGTTACTTCACAGCAACTATACTATGGTGTGGAAACTGTTTTTGTTGACGAGTACCTACAATTTCTACAGACTTGTGAATCTATTGCCCTGAAATGCATGACCTGTTTCTACAAAAACTCTAGTTGTTACTTTTGGGCTGGAATATTTGAAAGAGTCAACCCTGGAGAACATTACACACCAATTGAGAATGGCCAATAACCAGAGATTTTATAGCCTTGTTGGATCATTGGATTGTATAAGGTGCACAATCTCATGGTAAGGGCAATACCGAAATAGAAGAAAACGATAAGTGATTGTGCTAGAAGCAATGTGTTCACAAGATAGGCAAATATGGCACTACTCCTTTGACATCCTTAGTTCCAACAATCATATTAATGTCTTTGACAGATCTCCATTGCTGAAAAAAATGGGTTCATCTTGAGTTCTAAAAGTGGAGCATATTGTCATACACATACAAAAGAACTTACCTCCTTGCTGATGGCATATATTCTTATATACTGGTTTCCATGAAGTCAATAACTGAACCACAAGGGAGAAAAGTGAAGGCACTTATACTGTAGTCCAAAAGCAATCTGGAAAGACATAGAAAGGTGCTTGGGAATGTTGAAAGCTTACTTGTCAATGTTCAATAATCCATCAAGGTTCTGGTCACAAAAGCACAATGCCATATCATGGAAGCTTGTATTTGTATGCACAACTGGATAACCATAAATGAGTATAAATGTTGACCAATAGTACTCATTGGAATATCTTTTTTGCAACCAAAAAATAGAGAACTTGATATTCAAATCAGTTTTGAGTAACTCAGTATGAACATGATAACAATCTAGAACTTAGGAGAATATTTTGCACTAAAAATTGATCTGGTTGGCCACTTGTGGGTTCTAAAAGATGACTTATAAAATCTTAGAGTACTACTATATTTGGTTTAGTCCTTCATCATCATTGTTTGCAGTTTTGAATTGAAAATCATGTACCAAAGAAATCATGCCTAGAGCATTTTCCAAAGTAAGTAAATTATTACTCTTTTTCCTTGCAGCCAATGTAACATTTTTTTTTCAATGAAAGCAGTATCTTGCACTTGGGCCTCCAATTTATCAATCACATTTTCTCTCTATAGCTTGAAGAACTTCTAGCTTTACTCATCCACTGAATTAATTGGAGCTTGAAGCTCATGAATGAACTCAACTCTATTGCTTCAATTAGCTTCATGTGTGCCTATGCCATGATGTCCAAATTCTGATCCTTTTCCCTCTATAGCTTGAAGAACGTCTAGCTTTACTCATCCAATGAATTAATTGGAGCTTGAAGCTCATGAATGAACTCAACTCTATTGCTTCAATTCGCTTCATATGTGCCTATGCCATGATGTCCAAATTCTGTATGCCATGATGTCCAAATTCTGATCCTTCCGTGCCTCATTGTAAGCTTCAAATTTCTTGATATTCTTGATTGCTTTCACCTCCCTGCGGCTTCTCAAGATGTGCAAACCCTCACTAAAAGAGTCTGTTTGTCACATTCACCAGAATGGCCTTGTTTGTGCTTTTAGGTGTAACCATCAAGCTAGAATGTAATCTAGAAACTTCAAAATCGATTTGAAGACATATTAATATTGCATGAATTTAAAACTTTGTTTCTTCATATGTCAATCCTTGTTGAACGTGAAAACATTTTGCATCTAATAATCCTTGCTAGTCTCACTCTCTCACAACTCACCACTTCGGTGTAGAACTCTAAGAATTTTGAGGTACCATGATATGGTACTCCACGTTGTTTGTAGAGTTCTCCACTGGGGTGCTCATCTCTAAGTTTATGCTTCTAGTCAAAATGTGTGAAAACTCTTTGCCAAAATCCTTCCACCTTCTGTCCAGAACCAACAATTTTGTCTAGACAACAATAAAACCACAATCTACAGAGTTGGACACACTCCTCGTCTGAAACATTTTGACCTTAGAGCATCATCGTGGAGCCAAGAAGCACTCTCCTTGTGCAGATTGAGTCTTAGCCACTATACACTCAAGAATATTTACAAGGCAAATAATGTAAAAATGACATTGTTCAAAGGTCGGATTGGTGTATTCGGGTTTCCGTTTGCTTCCATTCTCCGATGAGACTTTTCTTTTCTCGTCCTCCTGCACTTCTGGCGCTCCACAGCTCTTACGGTTCGACGGTGGAGATGCGTTAACCTTAACATAACCTTTTAATACAACCTGGGCCGTGGAGAATAGGATTCTTTTGGAGAATAGGCCTTTTAGTATGGATTCTTTTAAACCGATCTCAATAAAATTCTATGCAGTCATAGATGAACAGTCGGTACTACCCATTTTGTAAAGAATGTACCTTATTTACTTCAGTTTACAATAAAAATATAACTAAATGCAAATAACTATTGCAACTCCGAGTATGATATTGAATTTACATTATCAGAAAATTTCAATGATGTAAAAGAAAGGCACTAAACCTTAAGAAACTCATGAAATGCAGTTTGCTTGGAAACATACCAGCGGACTCTATGAAGCTTCCATGTGGTGGGCAAAATTGCTTCACCATGTAACACTCACTTGATTCATTCATTAGTTCAAACCAAAATAGTAATCATTTTCAACATGCTATCAATAACAGAACCCCTTCCATTTTACATCCCTTTCAGATGATACTCACAGCTTGAACTCTTGGAGGAAGTAGTACACATAGTGCAGACTTTCACACTTAGTCCTTGGATTTATGGGGCAAACTCATAAATGCAAAGTCTAGAGTTGGTACACAATCCTCACCCCCTCTGATTTCACATTAGGATTCCATTTTCCAATATGAGGTTAGAGAGTATTGTGCTCCCCTCTTGGAGATGAGGCTTTTTATATCTCCTTTATCTCATATACTTTGATTTCCCGCTCTGATTTCCCATTAGGATTACAATTTCCAATATGAGGTTAGAGAGTATTGTGCTCCCCTCTTGGAGATGAGGCTTTTTATATCTCCTTTATCTCATATACTTTGATTTTGGCTATTGATTGCACACATTCATATCTTCACTCGATTGGAGAACACATAGGTGATCACTCCTTTTTGAGATGTTATGTCCCGAGAGCATCCTATTTTGCAGGTACATATCCTCCCACTCAGGTACTCCTATCACATCTAAGATATTTTGATAGCACCTTGCGGCATACTTTCTCCACACTCTTAAGAGCTTGTATGCTTTCACAATTATCAGATTGGTGGAGATTACATATAGCTCTTCCCATGACCATGAGAGGATGTGGTATCACATCAAAAGAGACTATTGTACCAATAACTTCCTAGGAGTATGGCTTCCCTTTTGATAGATAGATTCTTATATGGATGTGTAATATCATTAGTTGAATAGATTATCTAGAGTTAAAAATTGAGTTGATAATATTTTGAAGGATTTTATATATGATGGTTTAAATAAATTACATTGAAATGTCACCAAAAGAATGATTCCACTAAGAAGGCAAAGATAGAAAAACACCCTAAAAATTTCATAGTCAATTCTAGACGTCTAAGTGGATGAATTAGACCTCAAAAAAATTAAAATTTCTCCATTTGAAAAAAATTGATATTATTTTTTCCCCCTTTGTTTGTTATATCGAGAAATTTCCAACAATACCTCAATAATAGTGAAAACCTAAACCCATAAACAATACCTCAACAATTCAACAATATCTTATTTTGAGTTTTCTATAAGAAGATTCTCCAAAGATTCCCTTTGGTCAAACTTGTTTGACCAATGAAATAAGACAAAGATCAATATATCACCAATCTATATCATTAATTTAAGGTTGAAACTAGTTGACATCTCACCAATTCATATACCTGATCCAAGATGTCACTCATTTTGAATGAACTCTTTGTTATATAATAAAGACAAAGTGCTCCTTTGGGACATCAAAGTGTAGAGGGATGAAATTTTGTATTTCTTTTGGATTTTTTTTGTCCTCAAATAATTACTGAGTCACATTTGTTTTTGTTACTTATCATAAAGATTTGTTTTTGTTACTTATCATAAAGATTGACTCAAACACCTATCATTTCCAAATATCTCTTCAATTAGCTTGTGATTCATTACCATAAAGATTGACTCAAACACCTATGATTTCCAAATATCTCTTCTATTAACTTAGGATTTATTACCAAACCTTACATGTACATCACTTTTCCCCTTTGTGTAATTTTTTTCCCCTATGCTCTAAGAAGTTTCAAGTGAATGTATACTCTATGAAGTTTCAAGTGAATGTATACTTTAGGAAGTTTCAAGTGAAGCTCAATGTGCATATGTACACTCGCACCCTTTCTAGCGTCCTCATTGATGCACCTTTGCAATGGGAAGAGCATTGGGGCTTGGCTTCATACACCTTTGATTGAGTACTTTTGATTCACATTGTAAAAGTTCACCATGGCCCGATGCTTCAACTAGGCCTACCACATCCGTCACTCCTAGGCATACCAAACCATTGCCCTATACCAAACCATCTATCTTCCGATGTATGCAGGGTAGAGTCTATTAGGGTCTATGCTGCCATTAGAGATTCACTTACATAGATCCTATTATCTACACGCTCATAAATTCAGATAGAGCGTTGGATGGTCCTACCAGGCCCACCTCACCTGAGGGTGTGCATATATACTGTCACTTTCAAAGATGTGGCGCGTGCATTGTATGATGTGATGATGGCAAACACACTCCGGACATAGTCTTTAGCGCGTGCTAGCATACACACTAGTCGAACCTGTTGGTAACAGATACAAGTTTGGACGTTGTTAAAATGTCATGAGAGACCTTGGGTTGTTCCTACGTACGAAATCGTCCAGGGAGAATAATCTTGGTTAAATAGATAGCTTTATCCTGCATGGCCATTTAGGAAAAACAGAGGGGCTAAAATGTAGCTCTGCATCCAAGAAAGTTTACCATCGCAAGCAGATTAAGAACAACGAGACCACATTTCACAAGGCGATAGTCAGACAAAGTAGATACTATATTTCATGACACAAGAAACAATGATGTTGCTAGCATGAGTTTAATCTATTACTACGCTGCAACTGACCTAGGTTTAAGGAACGGTCCTACACAATGATCTGAATCGTACCCAGCACGCAGCTCCAGGAATTTGACCAAGTCACACCTGATTCGTATCCTAGGTTGAGTATATCCCCCGTACTGTCCACTAGTGCATAGAAATCTAGAATAGCTTGCTGAGCGGTAACTAATTGATAGCAGAGGCATGAACTTTACACTACAAAACTCTCAAGAGCAATACACTATTTGTCGACCTGCGCGTCTGCGACCGGAGTTTTAAGAAGAGTCTACAACCGGAGAAGAAACGATTCAAGGGGTTCGATCGAAAGGTTGGGTGTCCTTGTAACATGTACTCCACGTGGCATCAACAGCCTTCTTTGCGGCCATCTCTGAACAATGTGGATTTATGGCTACTGATAGTTGGGCCCTTCGCCTCACACACACCTGATTTAGCGGAAAAACATATTCGGTCACAGATCAGAGATACCTTCGCAAGACACCAAACTTATGAAGACTCATGTAAGAGGTTCGGGACAGTCAAGCTGGAGAACGAACAATGCTAAGTGATGACCATCTTTCTAAGATCTCGATTCTCTGTCTAGAAGAACTTGGCGGCTAAGAGTATCGAGAAAGTGAAAAATCCCATCGAAAAATCAACATTTATTTTTGGACAATAATTAAAATAGGGTATGATCCATATGAAAATAGGCAATACCTGGTGCTGCTGGCGGATGTTTGAATGACCTCGCAGCAGCTCTAACATCCATTTACAGTCGCCACTGAGATTGGCTGCACGGATCTGTTTCACAAAATGAAACTGGGAATAAAAAACTCACCGGGGACACATTTTGGAAAAAACAGAGATCAACTAGTAAGCTCGACTCCGCACACCTCACTACAAGCATGGTGCTGGCAATTGCTCCAGTCCAAATTGGCTGCCCGGCAGTGATCATAGGCGTGTACGAGCTCGTGGGTAAGGATCATGTCCACTTCGCCCTGTGTAACGGTCAATAAATGATTGCTGCATATCGAGATCTGCAGAGGAAGCATCGTTATCAAAGATTCTGTGATCCAATATATGCATCGAGATCGTTCAATCTTACAAACGAGACAGCTTCGCTGTACTACTTTCCCTTCAGGGAAATGCCAATCTCCTACACAAATGATGAGGAACAACTTCCAGACCTTCTATGAGTATCAGCACCCAGCTTGATCAGCTCAACTTGTTGTTAGGGCTGTAGAACGAACCCCTTTGTGAGGAATGAATCCACCACCTGCCTCTATCGTGCAATTCTCCGACTTGAAAAACCTTTCCGTCACAGGACAACCAGCCTTGGCCATAGCCTCTCTCATAAACCTTACCGTTGGATCTATTGCGACGAACGAACAATATCACACAGCGTTAGGGCAATTCGCATCAGCAATACAGAATCCAAATTTGTTTCATATTAGGTCGGGACTTACTTCTGGCAAGAGAATGTTCGATCATTCGTTGGCAAATCGCGTTATTCGTCTCGGTGATGTTAGTAGATTCCTCCATTTTGGTCCAGCACTCTCGGCAACGATCAACAATCTACTCTGCAGACCACTGCAACAAAGGTCGGGACACAAGCCGACAGACTTTTACATATATCGGAATTCTAGATTTACCAAAGCACATTCATCTGATGCAGGTCAGACACATAATTTCAACAGGTTATCGAACTCGACTAATGACCTCGACCTGGACTCAAACGCGATGGCGATCCCTCGGACTCGCGATTAGTCTCAAGGGGAAAGAGACTACGAACTGACGGCCGGCTCGCGGACCCGCGGCCTACCACGTGAACTCCCGACGGGAAAGACTATGAACTATGACCGAATACTGCGGTCTCCTAACTACTGTGCATAGGATCGAGGGAAAGTGATTTCGAGAACTCAACTGTCTATTCTCGTGATAGTTTTTTCTTGTGAGGGTTCACTCTCTCGTACCTTTTGTACCTTTCCATAGTTGATTATCCATATTTTCAATTATTTGGGTTGGTTTTGGTTCTTGTTTTAATAAAGATGCCGTTCTTAAATCTTAGATTGACTATGTAAAAAGTATTCTTATTTCTATTTAAGTTTTTCTTTTAATTATGAGCTTTCACTTATGTTTGGATCACTTATCTATGCTGTCATTATTTACTTGGTGGTCTGACTTTATCCTAGATGGTGCAGGAGTGCATATTATTCATTGAACATTGGAGAAGAAGATTGTAATACATGAAGCCATCACGTCCAGGTATGTTATTTTTGCAATAGTTTAAAACAGTGGTACTTGACATAGGAAAATACCGGTATACCTTACTTGTATATGATCCGATTCCAATTCTGTATATTACCGATCCATACAAGATATAGTTTTACAGTTTATTATTATTCATACTTCACCAGCTGCGAGCAAAGAGGGACAACCAAATACATTGGAAGGTATAGAGATTATCTCTTTCTTCCTTTAACTTAAAAGTTAAAAAAAAAACTCTGAATATTGAGATCAGGATATTATCAGTTATTATTATACGAAATTTTACTGTGCTAGGTAATAAATCATGTCCTTACTCATTTCTTTGCTTACAAATTATCTTAGACAGTAATATCCACTAGTATATCAATTAGTTCAATCTACAAGGTTTCTGCATGTTACTCTTTTTATTTGAAAGACTTCTATACTGGACAAATTTCCAAGCCTAGAGGAACTTATTAGGAGTGACTAATCTTGAATATAGACATTTATAGAGAATATTTCACCTCTGTATCTGTTCCAAAACATTTTGGAGACTTACTTAAGAGGAGTCATAGATTTCAATTATAAAGGTTTAAAAAATTATATCTTCTAACTAAGATTTATTAAATCAAATTTCAGGAATGTCCTTCCTTTCATTGAAATCTTATACATATTATACAAAAGCTTTTGACTTCTATTAATGTCTTTCATATATAATAAAAGAATTCTCTAGTGTTAATGAGATCTCATTTAGATAGTCATT
This sequence comes from Lunularia cruciata, assembly GCA_948567375.1. NCBI lineage: Eukaryota > Viridiplantae > Streptophyta > Marchantiopsida > Lunulariales > Lunulariaceae > Lunularia > Lunularia cruciata. Next base: position 54,501,878 of record OX419756.1, on the reverse strand, counting down.
TAAAACGCCATAAGATTCCAGAAACCTTACTTTTTGAGATCTTTCTTAATATTTGAAGGATATCTATGAATTTTAAAACTTTTCACAACTTTTCACTGAAATCAACAAGTGTACCGACTTCTTTTATTTACGAAAACCACCTAAAATTATACAATAGACAAGAAAAGACACTAGAGGAAAACACTCTAATTAGACTATTCGATGGATTTTGATAGTGGTCAAACCTCTAGTAACATTAGTCGATTGTTTTCATACAAAATTTGTGTGTAAATTGTATCATTTATCCAAATTTGATATCCTAAGTGTACACAGATTTTTCAATGTGGAGTACTGACGTTTGCCATAGTTTTACCCCCTTAGGTGTTACTTGCAAGGCTTTATAGATCTTCTCTTCATCGTTGCTATCCTTGAGGGCCATTCGTTTCTTCTAATACTTCGTAAGTCTTTTCATCACCGTTGCTATTCTTGGAGACCATTCGTGTCTCGTATTCCTTGTAAGGCTTGATAGGAGGTAAAGACCGAGACTCGATAGGACTTATTATCATCTTTGCTATTGTCTAAGTTCTTCTTGCAATGGAAATAAAATGTCAGAACTCAATGCGTACAAAAGAACTGGATCATTAGGGTTTCAGAAATGACTCGAATGCCGTTTGAGTTGTTTTACGTCACTGATTCCGTTTATAACTATTCCACTTACTTAAGGAAGTTCTTTCATTCCCGTTCACTTGTTTGATGATATCCGTCTCGAATTGAGAACTCCCTTACTCCCATTCACATTTAATAACCACCTCTATGTGTCAAGAGGTTTCTATTCTATTTCCCTAGTGTCACACCACATGACTCGTGACGCGCAGAGTGGCTTGTTGTGTTAGTCCCGAGACCCATGCTGGAGCTCATATTTCAAAAACGATTTTCTCGGGAACCTTACGGAAATCGGTCGTTACTGTAGAGTTCCTGTAAATGATGTTATGGGCCCTGTAATTCGAATCTCCTTCGTTTTTAAACACTCTCGAAAAGTTTTAGGCTGTCGAATAGATCTTCGAGGAAAACTGATTTCGGGTTCCATTTTTCCGCACCAAAGACTATGGAGTGCCTGTAACCCGTAAAAGTTTACCGGTCACGTTTTTCAGGGCCCATAAGGACATTCTATGACTACGGGAAAAGTCCCCATAAGATCCCGGTACCCACCCTCCGCACCCCATAGAAGTTTACGAAATCTCCCGAAAAACAATTTTACGGGTTCTTTACGAAACCCCCCTATTGCTTGTCTCCATCGCGGGCGGAGGTTTAGAAATTTTCAAGTCTTGTTAAATATTTGAAATATGATGTGGCATGTACAAATTGTATATCGTGATATATTAGTTTTTGCAAAGCTAGTTTCATTGAGTAATCTTTTCTAAAGATTATTTCTTTTTGAAGTCAGAAAATACCAATTTGAGTCTAAGGAGGATAAGGAGTATAAGGAACCGGATATGTCTTTTTTCTTGAGAAGTCTCCCTTCTATTATTTTCGATAACAGCAACACGTTTAATTTCTTTTTCCTTTTCAATCTTTGAACCCGATCCCCAAGCTCCAAAGGGCAAAAATATATCCCTAAAGAAAACAAAAAACAAATACAAGGTACAATCTAGGAAAAAAAAACACAATACGTTAACAAGAGAGACTGCATAGAATAACAAGAAGGAGGAAAACTGAATCAAGCCATACAAGAATAAAACACAAGGAACACAAGGAGTATAATGGAGTTAAGCCTCAACACTATAGGATGAGAAATCTATCCTACATCACTTAAGATCTATCCTATGTAAATTGTATGTCTACGTACTACTTGAACATCCAAAGCAGCATCACCTAATTATTGCTCTCTGATGAATTGCATCAACTAGTGCTCTGTATAGAGCAATGGACACATGCTTTCTAAAAGGTATATTATAAGGTAAAATAGTAAGAATGGTACCTCTAAATCCTAGTATGATAGGATCTATTGCACTTACTGACAAATGTGTCAAATGTTATATCTCTCACTCCATATAACTCCAAGACTAGAGGAACAAAGAGATGACATTGCTACATATCCCTACACTAGGATATCTTGGCTACTACCACTTTGCTTGCCACCCATCTAGAAGAATGGGTAATCATTCCTTCCAAAATTGCATCAAGCATGTAATTCAAACCAAAAATATCCATTATTGTCTCTTGATCATCTTGGACAAAATACAAGTTTTTGTTAACTTTTGTTGTCTACAAAGCATATTAATGCTCCTTCCAAGAGTGCACTAAATGATATGGACACCTATTTCATCAAGCATAGAACCACATTCACAAGTACGTTATGAAGATCCAAATAGGTTCAAACAAACCTTGGCAAAACTTCATCTCTATAAAGAAAGTAGGTTGTGCAAGTTAAATCACCCTAATGCACAATTGAACTAGAATCCAAGAGCATGCACCCTTGTTAGAGCAAGAGAAAAGATTTGCACTAGTAGCATAAGGAGTGGATCAGTCAATTAAAAGAGTATGTAGCACATATTGGAACTATCAAATCCATCAGGAAAGATTGCAGATCTTTGGTCCAATCAAAAGGTAAGGAGTCAAATGATGGAAGGTCATCTTGAACTTGTGTGAATAAGCTATCTCTTATCTACCACAATAACATCCAAAGAGAAAAAGATCACTCTTCTACCTTGATCACATAAATCTCCAAGACTAGTCTATCAACAACCAAAAATAAGAAGGAAGTGGGGATGTCAAGAGAGCAAAACTATCCAAAATTGCATCTTCTTTATAGATAATAGATCTATGCCTAGATTGATAGATATTGATTGAGATGTTTGTCTACATACCAAATCCTCAATCACACACTCAAAGATACTTGGTCCAATGTTATCACCAAAGACTCCCATGAATATCTCATTAAAAGCTTTTAAACATCTTAGAAAGGTCAAAAAAAGAGAAACTCATCAAAGTAGGTAAGTTAGTCAATAGGAAATACTAGAGGATAGTATACTAAATACCACTTATGGACCTCCTAGTAGAGGGATTTTATCCTTATAAATAATATCCTTTGTAAGTATATTGTCTAAAAAGAGAGTGATAGAATCCTTAGATCCTATTGGCACTCCAAGGATACATAAGCCATTTATAGATATGATATATCTCTCTTGAAGCTAGAAATGAAGAGAGATATATTAAGAGAACTATCCTTCTACACTCTAAAGCTTACAAGATGAAGCTTGGTAGTCAAGTGGTCACAAGCTTGCCTAATCTGATCTATAGGACCCATGATGTGTATATAGTTTATAAAGGAAGAGAAGACATAACCTTGCATGACCAAGTGATTGAGAAAAGAGCTCAAAAGTGAGATATGGCTAATAAAGATCATTTAAAGGATCTCCTTTTCATATGCTAATAACCAATTGTATGATGGTTACTCCTATGAAAAATTGTGTTTGTAATAAAGAAAAATAGATTTGTAGAAAGACCACAAGAAGAAAATCAGACTTGCAAAAGGTCCACTAGCTCCCTAAGCTTTCCAAAGATAGATACACATGAGATGCAATTAAAAGTGTTCTCAACATCCATCGGTAGAACAACACACTTTGTATGGATGTCTAAAAGTTCCTTAATGCCTAAGATATACCCTCACAATGTCTTTGTGTAGCAACTCTAAATTGATGTAGACTAGGTGTTATTGGAAGTGATAATATGTTGAAGAACAATGGTATAGCTAACAAGATGCAAGAAGACTTCCTCAATGGCCATCTATCTCATGCTTCATGCGTCTTTCCCCATTTTGAGAAGTTGATTGGCACTTAGCACTTGACTAGTTGATGTATGAACCTCTAATTAACTAATTGATGTTGGAATCTCTCCACTCACTATTGGTGCAAGCACTTGGAAAAATTTGATAAAACCACTAGAAGGATCATCTACTTGGAATAAATCTTTTCAATGCTCATAAAATATCCTTAACAAAACTCTTGAGGAGGGGTATGGTTATGCACATGCACTATGCACAATCCCACACAAACTGCATGTGCAAAAGGAAATCTATCAAGACATATGAGTTCCTTTGCTTGATACTCTAAGAACTCTAAAGGTATTCTTTTTCTTCCCAAAGGATATAATAAAAGTAAGGAAGAGATGAAAGTAAGGAAGAGAAATTCTTATTAATTGGACTAGTCAAAGGCAAAGGAAGTAGGGCTTGTATTTACTCTACTATGCTCTCCAAATTGATGCAATATCATATACCATTATAATAAGGTGGAATCTATAATATCTTGTGGCTCAACCTATCTCCTACAACATGCAATCCAAACAAATTGCTCTTATAAGATAGTCCAATCTTTCACTTGTGATATAAAAAATCTAGTAGCTACCTCTCTTGCACTCTTTAGTATAACACCATGGGAGTAAGATATATAAAAATCATGCTAACTCATCCAAGGTATCACATGCAAATTGATCAAATTGCAAGAAAAAACTTATCTACACTCATTTTGGAAAGCATAAGGAAACCCATAATATAAGCGTGGGTTCAATGAAAACTAGTCTATAATCCACTTGAGATGCTAACCGTCCTAGGCAATCCCCTATAAGGAAGTGAAGCCATAGCTAGCACAAGAATAATAATAGTAACATAAGATGCTCCTTCTCATATCTCTCCATACTTGAAAAACCACCAACTACTCACATCTCATCTTACATGGATAAATGCTAATCTTAAAAGAAATAAAAATGATCACTCTCATATCTTCTACTTCATAATTTTCAAATTAAGTTCTAATGGAGCAAAAAAACCAAGAGATTAGAAGTGGAAATTTCCAATTCAACTCTCTCACATTCAAGCAATCACTCCAAACCTCAAAAGAATGATTTCCTCATGCCTTCTATTAAATTATCTATAACCTTCAATCTTGGTATTAATTGAACTAAAATTGAAAGACTAAGAGAACTTGTCTATTCACTTGTGTACTACAGTGTGTACTCTCAAAAATTAGTGTACTCTCAAAAATTTGGAATTTCTCATCTCTTTCTCTCTTTCTTGCTCCCTTGCTGCCATTTTCTTCTCTTAATAATCAATGTGCTCTCTTGAACAAGACTACAACTTTTATTTCCTATTGAAGGCGTCAACAATTGCAAAAAAAATTGCAAGGGAGAACCAGCTAAACAAACCAAAAAACTGAAACTGAAGCAATACTATAGCCCATATGAAGCAAGCAATAATACAATAATGAAGCAAGGGAGCATAGTCTTATTTATCTTACATAAGAATAACATTACCAATAGGAACTGTTGATGTTCAAAACATTTTTGCTTGTGTGTAGGTTTGAGGCTTATAAATATATTGCCTCTCCTGTTCGACTATGATGGTACAAATGTTGGGTCGGGAATGAAACTTTTTAAAAGATCTTCACTAAAATGAAAACAAATTTCAACAGTGAAATATTGCACTTACTATTTTATAGATCATGTTTTACTTATTAGTTATTAGAAATGATACGAGACTTGAGTTACAATGAACAAAATGACCATCAAATAATTGATGGTCATTTCACTTCCTAGTGATTTTTTTGACTTGTTTTATGTTATCCAACAAAACTTAGAACTCTTGATGTAAGTACTGATAGGAATAAGTTATGTTTTTTAATGATCTTTTTATTGTTTATAAGTTATGGGAGCCCTTAATCAATCATAATTACAAAGTATAAAACGTCTGCACGTTTTTCAATATATTGATTGGATTGAAATAGAATGGTTTAATTTTGAGATTTAGATTTGAGACTTGAGTTCTTAATGATAACCTAGGTCAAATATATTTCTAAAACATTAATAATTTGGTTAAAAGTAAAATGACCTATTACGACAAAGTGTTTCCTTGGACATCCACTATGAACAAGACGTTGAGCTCATGTCCTTGAGACCAAGTAGAGAAACTTGTATTAGATTGACTTTAACTATGATGAATATGTTGATGAAGAAGTTAAGCTTTTGTAATTGAGGTCAAGTCAATAACTTATTTCGACTTGCTCGTCACTTATGAGTGAAGCATTTATTTTTAATGCATCTTTCTATCTATTTAAAAAATACAACTATAAAATAATACTTAAAATAATAACTGAAATCCTTTTTATCATGGTACAATTTCAAATGCATATTAAAGTAGAATATTTTTTATTCTATTTTTGAATATTTTGAATTTCTCTTTATAATTGGCTCAATTCCTATGAATGTTAGAAAGATACAAGAGATTTAGGGTAACCAAAAATGGAGCTTTACATGTTATTTTTTGCAAAATGAAAGGAATGATTTTTCTCAAAAAAATTCTTATATCTTTGTACACATTTGAATTTGACGTAATTTTTTCTAATAAGATATAGAGAAGGATTTCTCACTATCGTGCATCAGATTTATCCTATAGATCTTGCTACTATCTTGCTACTGATAATTTTTATCTTATTTATCTAGAGTATCATAGAAAGATAGTTCAGATCAATCGATATATTTATAGTTTCTTTATTTTAGTTCAACTCATATCTATATTCCCACCTTGGCTCTGCAATAAAAAGGAAAGAGAAGAAGCATAAGAAGCATCTTTTAACATTGAGATAAAAAGTCACTAGGTTGCGGATGCGGTTAGAAATTAGCATACTCTATACTTTGGGAATATAATAATATATAATATCGAGGTTTATTTTCAATGACTAGTGCAAATATTTTAGAAGAAAAGTTTTGGTACGATGATGAATGAGTGTGTGTATATATTGTATTTCTTGTTTAGAAAAGTGAGATCAAGTAGTACCTTGCTATGTTTTGGGAACTGAATGAGTTAAGGGTAAATGTGGAGGAGAATTTTGAGATGGCTAAATACATGTTCTTGCATAGGAGCGGAAAAGCTATTTTTGAAACGCCTCGTTGTTGAATTCTACCTCTAATTTTTGTTGTTTTGAATAGGAAGTTCAGTTCTAGATTTATGGGTACACGAATAAATAATTTGTAAAAAACGTTTACCAGTACAACTCTCGGAACTTTTACAAGAGTCTTTAAATAATAAAGCATTTCAAGAATAGGATATTCCCGTAAAGATCCCATAACTTGATTTATAGGGTTCTGTTAACCGAAACAGGTACATTTATGAAATCTACAATAATAATTTAGGTTTTAGAGAGATTCTTTTCGGGTCATTTTTTCAGGTAGCTTTTTTTATAGTTAAGTTTCATGGATCACCCGTAACATTTCATTTCAGGAAGTTACGGGAATGTTTCAGTGTGAGACGAATGGAGTCGCTTGTCACATCCCGTAACACTCAGATCAGATCTCCTGTAAATTTCCCGTAGAATAATTTATGGAAGCTGAAAAGGGATTCTTGAGAGGCGTAGATCTTAAGAAAGCAAAACTTGACCAGATAATCTATGGGTGATAGGACATTCCATGAACTTTTATCAAGACATTAATTAGGACTTTTTCAAGTCCAGGTGGTATCATATGCATAAATCTTATAACAATTTGTTAGGTAGTTCACAATAATCCTCTCTTCAATCCGATCCATAATTTAGTCTGTAATTTTAAGAATTGAAACCGCATAAAGGTTTTGATCAATTGTAAAGCTTTTTACGATTGTGATTACCTGCCCTTAGAAATCCATGTATCTTATAATAAAAACCCCTAATGTAACAAGGTTATTCAGTGAAATTTGTGAGGTCTAGCTCTCTTTATAGACTTTCTCATTTTCTTTGCCTCTTGTTAGTTGCTTTAGCTTATTCTTCAACTTTCTTGGTAGAATACTTTGTCTTGTTGTAAGACTTGCACAATATTTCTTCTTCCTAGTTGGTTTTGGATCAACCTTTTCTAGATTTTTCCTTTTCGGTAATTCTTGATTTGAAGGATTTAAATTAGAGTCTTCATCTCTTTCTTCCGATCATCATTTTTGGTAATTCTTGATTTGAAGGATCTAAATTAGAGTCTTCATCTCTTTCTTCCTCCGATGATCCTTCCAAGTAAAAGTAACAATTGCTTGTTGAACTTACTTCATTTGAATTTGAATGCTCTCTAAATTATAAGCAATTTTCATTTTCCTCCTAGCAAATTGATGATTTATGAAGCTAAGGGCCTAATAAGCTATAAAAGGTATTATTAATTAATTACTATTTCTTTCTTTCTTCACAAAATTACTCCATCATAGCCATAGAAAATCAATGATATTAGATTATGTTACTAAAAGAGTATATTTTTTTAGAAATATGCTTAATGGTCTTCTTTAATCCTTTATAGGTTCCTTAACTTGACCTAAGTTTTTTTTTAGATTATAATCAAAATCATAAATTTTTTGAAGATATGCTCTCTTCAAAAAATTATTTATTTGTCTTTATATTTGGCTCTATCATTTATTAGTCTTTATATATGGCTCTTTATCAAACTATCAATTTGGATTCTTTCTCCTAAATGAAAGATATACGATCTTTCTTAATCTATAGTGAAATAACTTTGTATTTTTGGATCTATATTATCCCTTGAACTATCAACTTGGCATATTTTGAGTTATTTTTACATATATAAATATAGTTGTTCTTTCTTGATGCTAGAAATTAATGATATTAAAGGGAGTAATATTTTCAAAATCTGCAATAAATTCATCAAGGTAGTCCTTTTGATCTCCCTTGATATATGCATAATATCAATTTACATTTGAAATCATCATAAGATATTGAGTGGGTTAAGCTTCTTAAGATGAAGAATAAGAAGATATAACTCCTAATCTATTTTCAAGAGAACTTGCTCTCAAAGAGTAGCCTAGTTATTCTCTATCCTTCTTCGATCTTCTCATAAGTTTTGTGTACTATCATTAGCTAGACAAATTATCTTGAGATGGAAATTGGTTTGGTAATATCTTTAGGAATGTTATATATAATGGTCTAAGTAGATAAGATAGATGTGTCACCAAAAGAGTACTTCCACTAATAGGGTAGAGACCAAAAACACCTTGAAAATTTCAAAGCAAATTTTGGAGGCCTACGCAAATGAATTAGGCCTCAAAAAATAGAATTTTTTTTCCTTCTAGGAAAGTCTTTGCCTTCTACCTCTCATTTGTCTCATAGAGATCTTTTCAATAGTATCTTACCCATGTTGTTTTGAGCTTCCTATAAGAAGATTCTCTAAAGATTCCATTTGGTCAAACTTATTTGACCAACCAAATAGAACAAGGATTGACATGTCACCAATCCATGCAACTAATCTAAGGATGGAGCTCACTAATATATCACTAATTTATATATTTGATCCAAGGGTGTAGATCCCTTTGAATGGATACTCTTTGCTATATAATAAAGTCAAGATGGCTCTTTGAGGCGTTGTAGTATTGAGGAATGAAACCTTGTGTATAGCTTGTGTTTTTTCTTTTGTGTTTCTCTTAGGGTTTCTATTGTCTTTGGAGCATTATACTTAAGCACAAATTTTTTTAGTCATTATCTATTCTTTCTAGATGAGTAGAACTAGATGTAGAACTCAAAGAACTCAAAGAACAAAAACATGCGTTCTTGATTATTATTTGAGAAAGTTATGTCTTTCTTTTAAGTATGACAACTTTGAATTAAGTATCTCTCTCTAATATAAATTTTTTTGTATCATAACACACGACTCTTATATTCTTGAAAGCTTATACTCTTGCTTCTTTCCCAAAACTAAATATTATTTGAGAAACTTATCTCTTTCTTTTAACCCTGAAAACTTTGAAGTAAGTATCTCTCTCCAATAGATGCTTTATATCATAAGACTAGACTCATATATGTCTCCAAAGCTTCTACTTTTGATTATTTTTTTAAGATAAAATTGAGAAATTCACCTTGAAAACTAATTTCTCTCAAACACTCAAAAGTTCAATTTCACTTCATATCTTTGAGTGATATCTAAAATTGGTGCTCATATCACAAATCAATTAAGACTTAACTCACTTTGATGTAAGAAGTAGCTATATTTAATACTCCAATAACCAAGTTTTCCCAAATAGATATAGAAGGTAAATTGAAAGTATTGCGGATGACCAACTTGTGTACTAGTAAATAATTCACTTTGTTGAGCTTAATTAAGTAATGAAATTTGCATGGATAAGCTTGCAAGGCTAGACCAAGCCTTCTTCTTCACCTTTCGAGATGTACCACCTTAACCCAATTTTCAAGAGCTCAATAAACAAGAAATATCACGAGAGTGCAACTTAGATTTAGCCACATTGTTTGAAAATGAATCCACCAAAATCAAATTTTGTAATTTTTATCTCTTATGTGCCAATGAGAAATTTTGGTTCAGTTAGTTAATTTAGCTAATATATAATATTTTTACTTATGGAGTAAATTTTTTATTCATTATTTAAAATAACAAAAAAATCAAAATTTCTTCATCTTGAGTATTTTTAGGATAGTAGGACTACTTAAGGTTCTTGATTTCTTCCTTCTTTTTCCTACTTCTAACCAAACCAAATTTCTTTGGCTTGAGTAGTTTTAGGATAATAAGAATACTTAAGGTCCTTGATTTCTTCATTCTTTCTACTAATTTGAGCTCTATATTTGTCTCCTTTTTAGATCACTTATTATACCTCCATACATTATCTCTAGTAATTTGCAAAATAATTTTTTATGGATATAATTTTTAAGCATAATATTATACTTTCAAAAATTTAGAATTATTCATTGAGTTATTTTTGAATGAGTTATTCTTTCTTAATCCAACCTTAAGATCTTCTTATTTAATAACTTCTATGGCTCAACAATGAATTTAAAATTATTCTTATTTGACAAGTCCATGATTCTTTCTACAACCTAATATTGATGTACTAATAGTATAATCATAAGAAAAATTTGTTTCCCTCTAGAATAGGGTTGGTTAGAAATGAATAGAGTTGAATAAAAAGTGTCATAATATCTTAATCACACAATTTTATTGTTGCCTATTTAACCCATTGAGAAAGAACTACTCCCAAAAGAGTGTAGTAAAGAGTGTCACTTTTTATGGTACACTATATAAAAGAGAAACTAAAATCACTCTCACAAAGGATCTAGTCCAAATGGCTTGAAGGTGATGGTTCACCTCATGCCTCTTCTCCTTGAAGAGCTATTTCAACTGAAAGGCCAATTCTACCCTAAAGGTCATTTCACCATGAAGGTCGGTTCCACCTCAAAAGTTGGTTTGATCTCAAAGGTCTTGTCATTCTATTGACTACATAGACTATAAACTATCCTTCCCAAAAGGTGCAATCCTATTGTAGTTGCAAAATTGACTAATTGATTGGGTTTTTATATTCCATGGTATTGTCAATACTCTAGGTTCTTAGAACCTCTCTTTACATTGTCTTGTTTCTTTAGAACTCCAAAGATAACACATCATGATCAAATGCTAATGCCTCTCTACATCCAACATGTGCACTCTTACTACAATTTTCATTACCTCTACTCAATCCAATCATACAAGTAATGACACAAAGTATAAGTAATTAGCAATAAGGATTGTGGAAGTCCTTGGACCTTCAAAATTTGATTATGAAAAAGAAAAAAATTACACCAAGTTGCAATCCATATATATAATTTTCTACTTCACGACAAAGGGATTCAATAGCTAAGGAGCATTAGAAAGCTTCTAATTACATGTATACAACACTCATTGATAATCCTATCTTATCTTATCTTATCCTAATGCCTGATTAAGTTTGCCTCTATGTCCTTAATTAGCTCAAGGTTGGTTTTTGTTGTCTACCTTTTTAAAACTAATTCAACTTAATAACCCAAAGACCTTTGGATAAAAAATTTAAACTCTAAAGGTACTTTAGGCCAAAGGTATGTACAACAACAAAGATCTTTCATGCCAAAGGGGATTTCAGGCTGAAAGTGTTATGTACTTAACATATTCTATTGTTTCACCTTTGGTCAAGTGTTCCATTTGTCATCAAGATTTTAGTATAAAGAACTACAGTCACCTCTACAAAGCTTAATGATCAAATCTACCATGCTCTTGTAATCTTCTAAAGTCATGAGAGTAACGGTAGGAGTCTGGAATTTCCTTGTTGTATGCTCCTTCAATCATTCTATGAGTTGGTTGAGCTTCTTATTGGTGTAGACCTTAGCTTCCAAGGCATGTACTTGGGCTTTTATTTCCCACATCTTCATTAGCTAGGCTTGCTCCTAAACCATCTCCTTGGCAAGTCCAACTAGATGAGATCTTGAGTCATTCCATCTACACAAGGATCTTATGCTTCCCTTTGTTCAATTACATTATGATCCCATGCAACTTTGCAAGTACTTCCTCCTCCTCCTCCTTCAATTTCATGGCAAGCTTCATGAGCTATAGTTTGGTGATTTACTATTCTTTATGATGTCTCACCTCCATGGCAACCATTGCAATCTTTGTCTTCTCAACCTCTTTTTGAAAGCCTTGATTTCCTCTTCCTAAGCTTCAATTTCTTGTCAAAGTAATTTGGGTGCTTGGCTTCCTCTAGGCGGAGTGTCTTCTCTTCCTTTCCCCATTTGTGGAGGTCTTGGTTATATTTTTACCCAAGGATTTCTCCTTCTTCTTGTAACTTGGCTGCTTCTTGCACCATGTTGTTACTTTGTTTTCTTGCCTATGTACATGGCAAGAACTTTTGCTTACTCCTCCTACATCTTCAATTGCTCTTGGTGAAATCCTTGTGTGGTTTGGTGGAGATGCCTTAGCAAGGTTGTGTAGCAAGGGTGATCTCCTTGTGAAATTTGTTGTACAAGTGGAGAAGATGCCCCATCATTTCTAGTGCTGGTTCCACCATGTGGACAACCAAGTGTGAAAGGATTACTACTATATTGGTAAGGTCTCCTTCTTACTTGACTCCACTTCTTCTTTGTTCTTGAGAGATGCCAAAGGTTCACTCTTGTCCTTTCTAATTTGGCAAAGAGGGTGGATCCTTGATTCTCCTATGCCACCCTTTGATCTTTCTTGGGATCTTTGGCTTTGGACATTTTTTCATCTTGAAACTTGAATTTGGCTTGCATCTTGTCTTTGACCTGAATTTTATCTTTGGCTTGACACAACCCTTTGGCTTTGAGTACCTCTGTGACAACCCAAAAAATATCACTTTTGCGGTAATCAGGTAAGTAAAGTTTGTTTGCACGGAGATACGAGTCAGAAATGTCCAAATACGAAGCAAATATTAACAATGTAGTTCTTCTTGAGTTCTTCTTTAATCTCTCAGGTAGAAACCACACCCAGAAGAGAGTAACAAGCACTGATTCTTAGTCTTGTCACGAATTAACACTCCCTAATCACAACTCCATCAAATCTTTCCAAACAATCTTGATTGTGATGATTCAGGCTCTCCCAAAAACCACACTTCACTGCAAAACGACTTCGCCTCAAAATTGTGTTCCACTCCTCCATTGAAGGCACAACTTCCTTGATCAAAATTGCTTCACATCAACTTTGTGCTGCACTCACAAATGCAGAATACTACCAACACTACAATTCCTCTCAGATCTGTCAAGGCATTGTTTCGATTGCACTTCACTCAGGATCAAATACACAAAATGAAGATCAAGGCTGCGGAATCCAACATCCAACAAGCACATTGACTTGCACTTTGAATTTCTCCCAACACTCACAAACACAGACATAAAGTTGATACTTGGAATCAAGCTCAAGCGACGAGCACTGCTCCACAACACTTTGCTTTATCTATTCTCAGAATTATGAGCACTAAACAACATATGACTACAACCACCACTCTTAAATAGTGAAGCAATCAACATTTATCTTCCTAATGCACCTCTTCCTAACAACTTTACAAACTTGCCATCTGAAATGACAATGCACCTCTTCATATCTACCTCTTCAAATCTCAAATATGTTACTAATCCAATCCGATGTCTACTTCTTCTTCAGCTTTCAAACCCGATCCCGAAGTAACTTTGCTCACTACTACACTGTCCTCGGGTTTCATAACTCCTACATCCTCTACCAAATCTAACAATTCTCTTTCTTGATCTGAAATTTCACTAGTGGGTAATCTATCTAACTCCTTATCTCTAGACCCACTCTTCTCTAATGTCTCCAATGGCAACTCCAAAGACATCTGCACTCCTACTTCATCTACTTTGGGTTTTGCTCTAACATCTTTCCAAAGTTTATCTATCTCTAATTTCACCAAGTCTAATCTAATAGTGATATTGTCTTCTACCTTCAATATCTTCCTATTGACACGGGTTCTGAGACTAATAAGTAAAGCATTCAAATCTGTGTCCTTTGCATGTCTCCTCCTCATCTCCTACACCAACAACTTTAACTCATGCAGCCTCGTCTCTTCAATAAGCACACTGGCCTCTGTACTTAGCATCACATTCATCTTGATAACAATCTCTTTCAATGGCTCCAATCTCATTTTCCTCTCCCTTTCTCGATTTGCAAGCCAATCTTCTTGGTACATTGCCAATTCTACTTCAAACTCGGCTTTCACAACCTCCTTCTCCTTCTCCTTCTATACAATCTTCTCCTCCTGATTGCGAAGTAACTCTCTCAACCTCTCTTCTTCTCTATATCTCACTATCAACTCTTGTTGCCACAGCTGCTTCTTCTCTTCTACACTCTCCATCACCCTATCTAGCTCTTGTTCCTTCTCGACTATTCTTGCCATAGCATGGATAATCTCTAATCTCAAATCAACAAACTGCTACTTCAAGATCTCATTCTCAACTACTTATCTCTCCCTTGCTATGTCACTTTGCTTTACAAGTTCCTCTTGATTCCTTGCTTCTCTCCTGAAGTTCTCAATTATTTGATTTTGTACTATTGTCTCTACTTTTTGTACTTCCCTTTCCTCCTCTCCTCAGATTATACTCTTCTTCAATTTTGAGTTCTCTTCTTCCAACCGGGCTAACACCTGCAACACAGTCTTCACTTCCGGACACTCCAACATTTCCTTCTTCCTGTGTTCCAATTTCACCAACAAAGGACACACAACCTCCCACAGGTACTCCACTCCTTCACTCGTGGCTACTTCGACTTGCGGAGTGATCTCCTTCTTCACCTCTTCTTCTCTCAATACTTGCCTTCTTTGCTGCAGTCATCGTATCGGAACAGATGCTTCACTTCCTGAACTTGCATTCTCCTCTTCTCTTACCTTGCTTGAACCCGCTTCACACTTTGCCTTTCTCCTTGAACAAACTCCTCTTTGAATGGTAACTTTTCTCTCCTCCTGCTTTGGCACTTCATCTTCTAACTTCACATTACCTTCCTCCTCTATCTCCATCCTGGCTTCTTCTTCTTTTGTGGGTACCGATGTCATCTCTCCTCCATCTTCATTGTCACTACTCGTGTCTCCACTCTATAGTGTGAGCTCGGGTTTTTCCTCACATTTTGAGTCTTCGGACTTGCACTCGGCTTCGCCTTCCGATTCTTCTTCCAACAACGCAATTACTACTATACCTTTCCTCGGGTTTACCCTTCTGGTCTTTTGAGGTCTTGTTCTCTTGACGTCTTCTCCTTCTCCTTGTTGACTCCTCTTCTTCAACTTTGGAGTACTCATGTCCACTTGCACACTCTTCCACATCTGCACGTAGTACTCATTGCTGCTCCTAAGTTGAAGAATGTATTGCTATTCCTTCGTGTCGACCTCCTTTCTTAAGTCAAGATGGAAATGCAACACCATTTTGTTGCGCTCCGCCGCATTGAGAAAATTTAGCCCCAGACAAAAATGTGTTGTAAACGGTACAATGTAATGTGGAGTCAATTTATCCCGCAAATTCCACACCATTTATCGTGTTCGCCCATGGAAACACCTTGCCTAGTTAATCGGCTCTCTTGCAAACATCTTATTGAAGAACACCGCTTGATGCTTCATCATATAAGTCATTCTCTCCGGCTTCAAGATTGCCATGAGAGCACTCATGATCCCTTGCTTGACAAGATCCTTGTAACTCTCTACTTTGTACCCATTCTTTGTACGCTTTGAAGAAAATGCATCTCTCACTTCTTGGGTTTCTTTTGCTACCTCTCCCTTCCCCAAGAACGTGGCACCCTGCTTTGTGCCTGCTTCTCTCCCGAGTACTAATCTCCAATCCAACTCTGTCTAGTGAGCTGGATTTCCTCTCTTCCTCTCTTCATCAGGGCCATCAAGACATCTACTCTTGATTATCTTGGTCATGAATCCTGGAAAGCTCACATTCCAGTTGCACCCCAAGAATGTGATCCAAAGTTGGCTCAAGACTTTAATTCTTGCAATCACATCTAACCTCCAAATTGCATGATTTCTCACTGCAAATTTGGAGTTCTTCCCTCCTCCCATCTTTCTTTCTTCCTCATTGTCTCTCGGATTAGCTCTTTCAAATTCTCCTCTATACACCAATGCGTCTTCGACTCTACTTCCCTTCCCACGATCTCCTACAGGATGACTCCTCAACGGCAAAGGAAAATTACTTGTCATTGCTTCATCTTTAGCCCAATTTTTATAGAGTCGTGCCTTCTTTGTCTCTTGTCAATTTGAGTTTTTACCAAGAAATCACACCTCTTGCATGCTCTTGTCATTGTCAAGTGTCCTTCACGTGCATGACTGCCAGTTTTTGAACGGTCTCTTCTTGAATTTCTCGCTCCAAAGGAAAATTGTTACATTGTCCTCACCTCGGGTTGAGCACCCCGATATGAAGCCTTCTTACTTTGGGTTGTATGCTGATAGGGCAATTCCGAGTACTTTGCCTTATGACCCGAAGCCACGTTACCTCGGGTTTCATCTCGAAGGCTCTTTTCTTTGCCTTCCTCGGCCATACAGGCGCAATCCGACTTCTCTATACACTTCTTCTTCTCTATTTTGAAAAAAACAAAAAATGTGGGTACCACAACCTCTTTGGTCTTAAGCACTCCTGCTACTTCTTGTACTCATTTGTCCTTGAGTGCTAATTCTCCTTTGTATTGGAACATTGTAGGTCCTACTTCTCCTTGATTTTCTCTTATTTCTTCCTTGGTGCTTGAAGGTCATGCTTCTCCTTTTTACTTCCTTAGGGATGATGTGCTTCCTTTGGCTCAAAAATCCTCCTTGATTTCTTGGAGCATTTTGGTTGGGGCAATTTGAACTTCTCCCTATTTGACAAAAAGATGATATGCATAAAAGATCCTTCACTATTTGTGTGAATATTGTTGTGGTATGGTCTAGCTTTGTCTTCATCCATCAAGCATTCAACCACCTTTATCCTCTTTGTCTCCTTTTTGATAATTGGAATGTCTTTTTTGATAATTAGAAAGTGCTATCTCTATTTTCCACTTTTACTTATAGCTCAAAGTGTTGTGGGCTTCCTCAACTTGGAAAAACTTTGGCAAACTATGCATCCACAAGCATGTATTTCCTCTATATCATCTCCTTCACTTGTGGATTATTGAATTGTCCTTCAAGAAAGTAATGGTTGGGATACTTCTTCTTTGTGGGAATCAAGAGGTCTATTCCTATGTAGAAGTGAACAATATAAGGAGATAATATGATCACTTCTCCTCCCTTGTTTATGTCCCTTTCCAATTCTTCCACATGCTTCTAGAACATTCTACTAATTCATAGGATTCTCTTTGTACAAGTATTCAAAGAAGATTGCCTGATTATTGTTTAAGTAGGTAGTAAGCTTGGACTCAAAACAACTTCAATATAAATTTAGCAAGGGTTCTTTGTGCGAGATCCTTATCTACAGGTACTGACCCACCATTGTTAGTCTTGTGTAATGTTTTGAGGATAAGAGAACTCCAAGAGAAACACAAGGCTTCATCCCTCAATACTCTGATGTCCTAAAGGATCACTTTGTCTTTATTATATAGCAAAGTGTGACAACCCGACAAACATCACTTTTGCGGTAATCAAGTAAGTAAAGTTTGTTCTCGCAAAGATAGAATTCAGAATTGGTTAGATACAAAGTCAAATAGTAAAAAGTAGTTCTTCTTGAGTTCTTCTTTAATCTCTCAAGTAGAAACCACACCCAAAAGAGAGTAACAAGCATTGATTTGAAGTCTCATCACAAATTAACACTCCTTAATCACAACTCCATCAACTTCTGTCCAAACAAATCTTGATTGTAATGATTCAGATTCCTCTAAAGATTGCTACTTCACTGCAAAGCACCTTTGCCTCAAAATTGTGTTCCACTCCTCCACTGAAGGCACAACTTCCTTGATCAAAATTGCTTCACATCAACTCAGTGTTCTACTCACAAATGTAGAATACTACCAACACTACAATTCCTCTCAAATCTCTCAAGGCATTGCTCTGATTGCACTTCATTCAAGATCAAACACACAGAATGAAGATCAAGGCTGCGGAATCCAACATCCAACAAACACACAAACTTGCACTTTGACATTCTCCACACACTCACAAACACACATACACAAAATTGATACTTAGAATTAAGCTCAAGTGACAAGCACTAAGAAACCATCACTTCACTTTATCTATCTTTAGAAATTATGAATACTTAACAACAACACACTGCAAATGCCTCCTTTAAATAGGCTAAGCACTTTGAAAGTTACTAACAAAAATACCGCTACAACAACTCTACAAACCTGCAGATTCAAAATGACAATGCACCTCTTTATATTTGCCCCTTCAACTCTCAAATTTGTTCCTACTCCGACCCGATGTCTACTTCTTCTTTGGCTTCCAAACCCGATGATCCTCCTTTATATTCTCCTTCTTCAGGTCTATCTAATTCTACTTATTCCTTTGCTATTTCTACTACCTCTTCACTATAAAATACAATTGCACTAGTGGGTAACTTATCTAACTCTTTTATCTCTTGACCCACTTTTCTCTAATGTCCTAACTAAATGATCCAAAGACACATGTACTCCTACTTCTACAACTTTGGACTTCTTATTTTCCTTTACACTACTCTGAAGTCTCTCTAACTCTAAATTCACCAAGTCTAGTCCCAAGCTTACATTGTCTCCTACCTCAATTATCTTTCTATCTACTTGTTCTCTCAAACAAATCAAAAAATTATTTATATCTACATCTTTTGCTCTTCTCTTCCAAGTTTCCTACACTAGCAACTTTAACTCATGCATTCTTGCTTCCTCCAATTTTCCTTTAAATTTTGTGTTCAACATTGCTCATAGTCTTCCAACAACTTCTCCTACAGACTCTGATGCATACCCTTGAGATCATTCTACTTTCAACACTATTTTGTACATCTTCAACTTGTCTTTGTACTTGGCGGCAAGCATCTTCTTTTCCTCCACATACTAAGCACTCTGCACCTCAGCACTTCTTACCAAGCTTCTCAATCTTTCCTCCTCTTGGTGTCGGATTGCCAACTCCCTTTGCCATGCTTGATCCTTTCTTACTGCACTCTTCTTCAGGCTCTCTAACTCCTGTTCCATCACAACTGCCATTGCCTTCACATGAATGCTTTCAATGCAAATTTTGCTGACCTCACCTTTCATCTTTACCAACAACACTATCTGCTCTTTCAACTCTTTGGCTTGACTGTGCATCTCTCTTCCATGCTTCTCAAAACTCTCTTGCAAGTTCTCTCTAAAGTCTTCTTCTTCAAGACTGCATCCACTCAAAGTTCCTCAGCTTCTCCCTTTTTTTGAGTTACAATCTCCTTCAATTCCTTTACTTTATCTAGCAAATACTTCACCACTTGCAACTCATTCTTCATCTCTACATGATCTTGCTAGATCACCTTCTTCTGCCTCTTCAACAACTCTAACAATGGACTCACAATGTGTGATAAGTAGTTCATCCCATCAAAGCCTTCTTCATCTTTGGCTCCGTCTTTGTAATTTGCAGCCATTGATGCTTCTTGCACCATAGCCTTTGCCCAAAGTCTTGATCTTCATACCTTCAACAACATTCCTTTTGAGCTTACTTATTCCTTATAGACTGAGCTCAGACCTACGGGTTCAATGGTCAATGATGTCTTGGCTCTTCCTCCCTTCTAGTCTTCCTTCTTTGGTTCATCCATCTCTTCCATAGCAAGGGTTATCTCATTCCTCCATAAGATCAATCACCGCATAGAATGCCTCATCTTCTTCTACCTCCACTAATTGTTAGACCTCCTCTTCACTTTCACTCTCACTCTTGAATTCCTCACTTTGTAATGTGAGTTAAACTTCTTTGGAATCTCCTATTCTAGACTCTATCTCTCCTTCAAACTCTATCTCCAAAGTCTTGTCCTTCACCGCCTTCTTACCTTGTGGATTGAGTCTTTAGGTCTTGCATTGTGGCTGGGGTAAGGCTACCTCTTTTGGTTTAGTCTTATTTTTTTGTCTTTGGACTTTGTCCTTCCACTATCTCCTTCTATCTTGTTTTGATGAAATGGTCATCATTGGCTTGCAATTGTAAAATGTATCATTGCTCCTCTTCATCCGCTCCTCATCAAAGATCAAGATGGAAATGTGAAACTATATGCCTCTCCTCCATTGTCAGCAGATTTAATCCAAAGTAGAAGTGCGCTGAAAATGGTGCAAAGTAGTGTGTGGCAAATTAGTTCTCTAATTGATGATCATTTGCCTTGTTCTTTGATGGAAACACTTTGCCTAGTTCACCTTCACTTCTGCAAACATTTGGTGGAAGAAGACGACCTGCTGCATGTTCACTATGTCATTTTCTTGGGCTTGAACATGGCCATGAGCACCCCTTCAATGTTATGCTTAATCGGGTCCTAATAGGACTCTACTTTGTAGCCAATATTGGTCCGTAGAGCGAAGAAAAAATTTTGAATTTCTGCAATCTCTTCTACAACATCACACTTCCTATAGAAGGTGACCCTAGTTGCCTCTCCTAGTTCCTTCCCCAATACTAACCTCCAATTTGACTCAGTCCATCAAGCCGGATTTCCTCTCTTCCCCATAACTTTGGGGCCTTCTTCACAATTATTGGCAGCTATCTCTGCCATGCCGTATGGAAAATTGACATTCTAGTTCCATGCCAAGAATGTGATCCAAAGTCTATTCAAGACTTCAATCCTAGCTATGACATCTAATTGCCAAATTGCAAAATTCCTCACTGCAAGTATGTTCTTAGTCTTCTTTGCCATGATCTGCTCACTAGTTCTTTGGCACTTTAAGATTATCCACTCTCTTGCACGTGACACTCTAACCCTTTTTGGACTTTGGAAAATTTCACTCTCAATTGGCTTCTTGACATGCATCACCGCACTCAAAGGAACAAGGTATCTACTTGACATGTTTGATTTCCCCCTACGCAATCGCAATTTTATAGTACCTCAAAGTGCAGTCATTCTTCAATCAATTTCAAAATAGACTCCCACTTCTTCTACACATTGGTTTCTTGTGACTGTCAAGGTACTCTTCTCCTACCTCCACCGTTTCTTGAAGTGTATGTTCTTGACTACCCTGACATGTAGAAAGGTTGTCACATTGTCTTTGTATCGGCTGTTGCTTCCCATTCCAAAGACACCCTTCCTTGGATTTGTCTCTTCATAACCCCATCCAAGGACTTTTGGTTCTCGACTCAAGGTTGACTTCTTTGGGTTTACTCCAAAGACACCTTAGCCCATTCTTTCCTTTGTAATTTGGCTTCCTCAATACACTTCTTCAAAACTTTAACAAAATGTAGTGACCACACAAAGTGGATCCACTCAAAAGGGGCTACATCCTTGGATCAAATACATGGATTGGGGACATGTCAGTGAGCTCCATCCTTAGATTAGCTATGTGGATTGGTGGCATATTGATCCTTGTTCTATTTGGTTAGTCAAACAAGTTTGACCAAAGGGAATCTTTAGTGAATCTCCTTGTAGGAAGCTCAGAATAGCATAGGTGAGACATCATTGGAAAGCTCTTTATGAGACATACAAGAGAAGAAGAAGACAACATCTTTTTCACTAGAGGAAGGAATCATTCATTTTTCAGGGCCTAATTCATCTATTTAGGCATCCAAAATTGACTCTAAAGTTTTTAGTGTGTTTTGACCTCTATCTTATTAGTGGAAATACTCTTTTGTTGGCATCTCTATCTAATCTACTAAGACCATCATATATAACATCCATCAAAATATTACTAAGCCAATTTCCACCTCTAGATAATATTTCTAGCTAATAGTTTTACAAACCTCCCCATTTTTAAGAAGAATTATCCTCGTTGCAAAGATGTTGCTCAAAAAATTGTATTAACATTGACGCATTGGTCAAGTTAGCTATGGGCTCTCATGTTGCCTCATATAATGGATAATCATTCCAATGTATGAGATATTCCACATGCGGATGGCGGGTACCACATATGCATTTTGGAAAATGTATTTCACTTCATATTCCTTTGTGCAATCAATGAGTGTTGGACAAGGTCTAACTTTTTGTATGGCTGGAAAGTGGGGCGGTCTGGGTGCATGTCTGCATAGCAATGGAATATGGATGGATCTTCATGTGTGGGGATAGCTTGAGGTGATAGGCCATTATGCTCATTCAACAAATGATGAGAAAAGGTCCGATAAAATGAAGTTTGAGCTATAACACCCATTTGTGCATGTATGTGTTATTGTGATATTTAGTTTAGTATAAAATGTACTTGAGAGATATTTTTTATATCGAGATAAAGGATGGTTCTACATTAGTCATGATTAGCAAAAATTAGTCATAGCTAAGATAGAGGAAACTTTACTTTAATGAAGTAGAAAAGATGAACACCACTATTTTGGATTCTAGTGTGTTGACTTGGTATTATTCTTAGGTGTTTGTCTTTGAGGAAAGAATTGAGAACTCTTGGACCTACAAGATTTTTTTTTTCAAATTCTTCTATAGTCCAAGGATAGTCTATGTGAAGGAATCCTTGACTTAGTGGTTGGGTCAAGATAGGACCACATGCTTAGGAGAATATTCCCATGAGCATGGATATTCCTTTAGCCTTTTGACTTTATTTGACTTTTAGCTTGGTAACTTGAGTTACTATAGTAATTAATAACTTCAGTGTGTAACTATTTCACAAATATATAAACAAGGGGTGAGGAGGTACTCATCATCATTTCATTTGCAACTATGTTTCTCTCATTGAGTTCTCTAATGAGAAATGTCTTGAGTCTTGGAGTGTTAGTCTTGGAGGAGTATGATGGAGCTGGGGTTCTTTGCCTTCTTAGTCCATGGTGCGCTACCATAATATCCATCAGAGGTTCATCTTGAGTGAGAGATAAGGCGGCTCACAGAGCTTACAAGGAATAACTTATGTGAGTTTAGTTGTGGATAACCACACTTGATCTTCAATGCTTAACTACATATGCATATGTTGTGCATCTACATATTTTTTGGGTCAATTTTGGGCTATTTGCAACCTATACTTGGTGTTCTCCACCCCTTGTTGGATTTTAAAAACAAAAGTGTTCACATTGTCAACTTTTGTAGCCATTGGAGGTGATCTTTACCAAGCTTGAAGGTAGGAAAGGGTGTTCTCCACATATGAGGAAGAATGGTGTGACATGTGTAGATGTGTTCATTGAATTGTTGTAAGCAAAGTTCACTAGTGCAAGTAAGGTGTCTCATCTTTCTTGCTTCTCTAAGGTGAAGCCCTAGAGCATGTCCTAAATAGTGCAATTGGCCCACTCTATTTGTCCATTGGTTTATGGATGGTATGCCATGGATATGGAAAGTTTGGTTTTGAAGATGCCAAAGAGTGTTCTCTAAAACAAACAAGTGAATTGAGTGCACTGATTGATGAAAACACTCAAGATAAACCATGGTGAGAAAAGACCACAACTAAGTACAGTTTAGCTAATTGTGGAGCACTCATGTCCTTGGTTGTGTGACATACATGAATAATTTTTTTGAGTTGGTCTACAAGGATATGCAATGGAAACAAAACCTAAGGTGGTCTTGGGTAATTCACAAACCAGATCTATGTTGATCTACTCTCAATGTTGTGTAGGAGTAAGGAGGGGTTGAAGGAGTCCTATGGGAGCATGATTAGAGGATTTATTTTGTTGATAATGTAGGCAACTTTGAAGTGTGAGCCGACTTGTCTCTCACTCAAGATAAACCTATGATGACTATTATGGTAGAGCACCATGGACTAAGAAGGCAAGGAACCCCAACTCCATCATACTCCTCCAATGCTAACACTCCAAGACTCAAACCATTGTTCACTAGAGAACTCAATGAGAGAGAGATAGTTGTAAATGAAAGGATGATGAGTACTTCCTCACCCGTAGTTTATATACGTGTGAAATAATTATACACCAAAGTTACTAATCACGAGTAACTCAAGTTACTAGGCTAAAAGTCAAATAAAGTCAAAATATTAAAGGAATACCAA
The DNA here is from genome assembly GCA_948567375.1 of Lunularia cruciata. NCBI lineage: Eukaryota > Viridiplantae > Streptophyta > Marchantiopsida > Lunulariales > Lunulariaceae > Lunularia > Lunularia cruciata. The sequence continues at coordinate 54,477,629 of OX419756.1, read as the reverse complement.
TACTCATGGGAATATTCTTCTAAGCATGTGGTCTTTTCTTGACCCAACCAGTTAGTCAAGGATTCCTTCACATGGGCTATTCTTGACTATAGAAGAATCAAAAATAAACATTCTTGTGGGTCTAAGAGTTCTCAACTCTTTTCTCAAAGCTAAACACCTAAGAACAATACCAAGTCAATACACTAGAATCCAAAGTAATGGTATTCATCTTTTCCAATTCCTCTAAAGTAAAATCTCCTCTATCTTAGCTATGACTAACTTCAGCTAATCATGACTATTATAGAACCATCTTTTATCTTTATATAAATAATATCTCTCAAGTATTTGTAATACAAAACTAAATAACACATACCACAAACATGTACAAATGGTGTTATAGACCATACTCCATCATATCAATACTCATCTTGGGTCAATAATAATGGTGTTTGATTGCATTTAAGAGCTTGATCACTCTAACATGACCTGTTATGATATTCCAAGGACAAGAGAAACCCCAAGAGAAACACAAGATACAAAACACAAAGCTTCAACACTTAATACTCCGATGCCCCAAAGGAGCACCTTGTCTTTATTATATAGCAAAGAGGGCCACCTCAAAGGAAGCTCCACCCTTGGATTGAATATATGAATTTGTGACATGTTAGCAAGCTCCACTCTTAGATAGTTGCATGGATGGGTGACATGTAGATCCTTGTCCTATCTGATTGTCATGCCATTTTTAGCATCAAACCTAGATGGCTCTAGTTTTAGAGTAGTAATGTTGGTAATCAAAGGTATTTTGGTACTTACTCAAAGATACTTGTTGACAGTCAAATTGAGGTATTGAGTACATGGTGCCCACTTTCACTTGCACCATTTGGACCATCAAATGTGCTATCAATGGGACTATTAGGGTTGGAGACTTAGGTCAAGTTTAGGGGGTATACTTTCAAAGTGTAGCTCTAGAGAGCTCACTTCTCCGATATTGAGTCTTTTGGTTCTTGGCTATGGTGGACATATACCGGCAAGCATCACCTAGAATCTCTTAGCTAGAGTGGATGTGGTTTGATTGCAATAAGTGCCCTATTATTGGCAGATTAGTGAATGATAAATCAAGCACTGATCTGATTGAATATGATTTGAGTTGAGAACAAATTGATTACATGCAAGAAATGAGGTCAAGGGGAAATTGAGTGTAAGAATTGAGGATGTTGGTGGTACTTTCAAGCCTTGCTGATCATTGGTAGTTCAATTGGCGTTTAGATTTTCCTTAGGAGTGATCATGTGTAGAAGCTCTTTCAAATTAATGCTAATTTGGCAATGAGTTAGACAATATGCAAAAGTGCTAGCCAAATTTGCCTAAGAAGAGAGTCAATTTCAAGTAATGGTGTTTTTTTTGAGCTCAAGAGGTGAAAGCAAGACTAATTTGGTGCAAATTGAGCTCAAAGAGTAAAATTAAAGGTGAAGTTGTGAATCCATTCCCTTGAATTTGAGATTTGGAGAACCAGTCTTTTCAATTTGGCATTTAGAGGCTTCAAGGCATAGGATTGTAGGCATTGAGAGGCTACAAAGTCCTAGAATGACTTGTTGAGAGGCTACAAAGGCCTTGAAGGGCCAACAAGCCAGCTAGTGTGAGGCTAGCTAGTTTAGAGTAGTTTTTGGTCATTGTTTGGCAAAATCTGCACACCTTGCTAGATTGTGCACAATAGGGTTTGAACCCTAGATCTTTGGTTCTTAGACTGGTGCCCTAGCTAACTGGTCAACCTTCCCTTGTTGTCTTACTTACTATTCCATTGATATCTATATACATGTAGCTTTGGCTAGGAAAGACAATTTGATCTCATTCTTGGTGATCCTAATATCTTAAGAAGTAAATAACTTGTTATGTCAAATGCCAAATGGTGACAAAGTTGATATGGTGTTGATTTGTGAGATGGAGTGTTTTCATTTAGATTTCATATGATTGGACCCCCTCTATTCTCTACTTCTTGTTTGTACACCATGTTTGTGTGAGGTGCTTTGACTTTAGAGCGTTGGTGCTCTAGTGTGTTCTCAAAAGTGAGGCAAGAAGTGATGACTTGTTGATTGTGAGAGTACATGTTGTGATGGTAGGTTATAGGTTGCTCCTTCTTCTAGTGTAGTTTTCATATTTAGTGCTACATTGATGGGTGGTGTTTTCACTTGGTGGTGATTCTTGGTGGAGTACTTGTGATGGTTATTGTTGTGGGTTGCAATTTTTTGTTACTTTATCATGATGAAATTCTTTGGGGATTCCAAAGGATATAGCACTATAGCACATAGTGGGATTACTCAAAAGTGGTGTTTGGTATCTTAGGTCCCAATCAAGGAGGAGATTGACTCTAAGTTAGAGTTTGACATAAGAGTTGATTTAGTTTAGAGTGCACTTGGTATTTCTACACAATTGTAGTGAAACATGGATGAGATTTATGGAGCCTCCAAAGGATCCTAATATCACTCTGGTGGACTCAATGGTTTAGTGGATACCATTGAGTTGGATGACTTCATCTAGGAGTTTGATAGTTGGTGTGACCTACAACAAATGCGGAACTTGACTTTGTTCACACCCTTCATGGCATGGAAGGAGTTGTTTCAACACTTGGAGGGTCCACCAATAGATAACTACCATGAGTTTAGGAGAGCTCACTTGGAGGAGATTGAGCTATGGAGATAATATTGGTCTCTAGACTATGTCTCTATCACTTCAAGCTTGGTTTCTAGGGGTAGATTGGCAATACCCATGAGTTCTAACTCTAGTAGCATTGGTGGAGCTAGTGGAGGTGCACTAGCTGGACATAGTGCTACTACAAGTGGAGGTACCACTACAAGAGGTAGTGTAGTACCGGGGTTTAACCCCATGGTGGAGTTCTTCTTCTTTGGGATAGAACTACCAAGGAGCACGGGTTGACAAGTTAAGGAGCATGCAAGAGTTCCAATGGAATGCTAGAGAGAGCCTATGCAAGGCATACACTTGCATGAGATGGATGATCAGTTTTACTCAAGGACTTATGGAGGCCCAAGAAGTCCATTTTGGTATGGGATATTAGATAAGGAATTATGATATAGAGTTTGTGATGCTATGTTGTTACCTGCTATTTTTCTTACTTTGGCAATGGTCGTTGCTTTGGCTAAGCATATTGAGCTCAACATGGTGGAGGAGAGAATGATGACATATGGATTTGGTAGGGAGAACTTATCCACAACTTTATCTTCTTCTAGAGTGTAGAAGAGTGCACCAAGCCATGTTGGTTTTTGAGGACAAGGTGGATAGCCCATATCTTCTGGAGCAAGTGGAAGGCCTAGTGTAGCTAGACCCTTACCTTCATTTTCACATCAACAATATCCAATGAGTGGTGGTGTTTCTTGTTGGATTTGTGGTGAACCTTATCATAGGAGAGAGTGCACTAAGGGCAACAAACTTGATAGCTCTAGTGCATCTCAGCCGGCACAAAGAAAATGTGACCATTGCCATGTATTTCGTCATACCAGTGACCGATGCTTTGACCTACATCTAGAATTATGTAGTAGGAGGGCTACTATAGTAGGTGGTAGAGGAGCTCCAGGTCATAAAGGATGAGGTGGTAGAGGTGGTAGTAGAGGATCCACACCTAGTAGGGGTGCAATACCTACCTTTACTTCCTATACAACCATGACTATTTGGATTGAGTAATTGGAGTAGAGATTGGCTAGCATGGCCATCATTCAAAGGAGATCAGATTTGGGTTTTGAGGCTTCTACTTCTTATGCGGGTGATAGAGATGTCTTGAACTTCATGTGCGGAGCAACACAGGTGGATGCATATGCCATAGTGACTAAGAATGCAATATGAGCATAGAGGAGCATTATTGGAGTTGGACCCATAGAGAGGAGAGGTTGGTAGAGAGGCAAACTTCTTTAGTCTTCTACACTCTTAGAGGCACTACAAACAACATCAATGCCTCTTAAACATCCTAGTGCAGGTGTGGTAGGTGGTGATGGGGTGCATGATAAACTACCTACTAGTCAGCCACTTGATACTACAACGATTGAGTCTAGCTTAATTTGGGGGTTGTTCAATTGATTATGCGCTTTCAATTATTCTCAACTAGTGACATGTTTACATTAGGAGTTGATCCGGGCCCAATGTTCCAATTGGCTGCCACACATTGTGAGAGTAGGGATGATGTGATTCCTAATTCTAGAGTAGAGGTGGTTGATAGTGGAGTTGACTTGGTTGAGGAGCATGGAATCTACTCAACAACCAATTGTTATGGCAAGCAACAACAGCTAGATTGGAGGAGGTGCCAACTAGACCGGCCTTTGAGCAAACATAATTTACACATGGAGTTGTCTAACCAAAGATTGGATAACCAAAGGGGAATTTTTTTTGTTTGGTGGGACATTCAAGGGAGGTCTATACACCATATAGGGTCTTACTAGACTCTGGTACGGAACGCTTTATGTTGGAGAAGGCTACCATTTTTGGTCTAGAGTTACGGAAGACCAATGTTGAGAGGTATCCATTTCAGATCCAGATATCTCTAGGGGTGGTTCTACATAGTACATCATGTGTGGAGAGCTTGTTATTTAGATTCAGCCTAGTCATCCAATTGGTAGCTCTATGGTTAGAGCTCAGGCTATTATTGGGACTATGGCAACATCAGTTTTAGCTTTCAATAGTTTTGTTACTTGGCTTTGTGACTTATTGGAGGAGAATGCCCATACAAAGGATACTCCAATACTAGAGGAGATCACTTGGATTTGGAGTACAAGTAGGATCATTCCATCTACCTTGGATGTTCCATTGTGGAGTTCAAAGGAGGCATTGCAACAACATGCAGATTGGTGCAATAGGCTTGGAGTGGAACCTTTATACCACAAGAGACCAATGTGAGGATGAGCATCTAGAGTCAATTACCTTGACACCTCTAGATACCACACTCATTGCTTGGCAATATCTAGTAGAGGGAGTATGTCTATTGGAGTTGTTTGGTGGGATTAGCACTAGACTAGCTGCAATATTATAGGTAGGAATGCGAGTACAAAGGTACTTGTGTGTGGAGAGAGATGAGATTGCTAGGCCAATCTCTCTACATCATGTGGTACACTTGGCTGATTGGTATCTTATGTAATTATTGATGTTAGTAGTTAGGGGTTACCAAAAGACCATACCAACAAACATTTCCTTGCTATGGGTGTAGGATCTGAAGAGACATTGTAAAAGTCCAAGATTGAGGAGAGAAATAAGAGAATAGAAGCTCACATTGGGACACTTGAATGAGAGAAAACTCTAAATGCCTAGCATGAGCTTTGGCTTAATATTTATAGGTAGCATACAAGACCCTTGAAAAACTTCTCAAGAAACTTCCTTGAGCCACTTTCTTAGAGTGCACTAAGGAAATTAACTAAGAAGCTTCTCAAGAAGCTTCTTTCTAGAAGCCGCTTACTAGGTGTGCAAGTTAAGCTAGTTGGAAGTTTTGAGAAGCTTCCTTTTAGAAGCTACTTACTTGAGGTGCAAGCTAAGCTATCCGGGAAGCTTCCCAAGAAGCTTCCTAAATACTTCTAGAATATTCTAGGTTCATTTGTTTATTTGCTACTTCGTTAGCCCTACTAATTTTATCAATGAACTCCATATTGCTACATATTCTCCCACCGCTAGTTGGTAATGTCCTTGTTGCTAGTGAAGCTTCAAACTCTTAGATGGCTGTCTGTGCATTCTGGAGGTGAGAAAGAGGTTCCCATGTGGCATCATGAAGGAGATACTCTTTTCAAAGGACCTTGTACTCCATATGTTGTGATGGCTTTGTTGAATATGGCAACATGCAAGGATATGATCAACTTCATACTCCTCATGATCATTGATAGGGACAGGAAGAGGGAGAAGTTGGATTCAAGAGGAAAAGGAAGAGGGGTTAGGAACAAAGGGTTTCAACTTGGAAACATGAAAGACAAGATGGATACGCATGTGACAAGGTAAGGTAAGTCAAGTCAATAAGCAACAAGAGAGATAATTTTGGTGACATCAAAGGGTCCTATCCAATTAAGGGCACATTTACAAACTTGGGTATCAAGTAGAAGAGGGAAGTTACCAAAGGATAGCATGACTTTATCACCAACTTCAAAGGTGAGATTGATTCTGAGCAACAAGGAGGTGAGATTTGGCTTGTTGGAGAGATTGGGATATAGTGGTCAAGAATGTTGAAGTATGAAGAACTTGAGATGAAGGGAGAGCAAGAAGAGAATCTGGAACAAGTGGATCTTGGCCAAAATTGAGAAAGAAAGGAGAAAATCTGATGCTTGCCCATTTGGAATTGTTGTAGGCAAATTCTATAACTACAAGACATTCAACCCAATTGGTATGGTGGACATTGACAAAGGCACAACATATCCTCCAATGTACGATTTGCACATTTGTTTTGTCCATCAATTTGAGGATGATAGACCATGGACAAAGCAAGCTTGGTGCCAGGGACTATGGCAACATCAGTTTATTAGGACTATGGCAACATCAGTTTATTAGGACTATGGCAATAGCTACTTATTTGCTACTTTGTTAGCCCTATTAACTTTGTCGCTAAACTCCATATTGTTACAGACATGGTCCTATTCATGTGGTGCTTTCAAGATGGCTATGTCAAGGACATACACAGGTTGGCTGAGGTTGGGTCTTCAAAATCCATGTTTTGGTGTGTATTAGGAGATGTTACATATACTACAACATCTCCAAGTTTATCAGTCTATTTCTCCAACTTACCTTTTGGAGAACATATTTTTGATTGGTAATTCTTGCACTCAAGTGGTGGTGAATACATATCAAGTCTATTCTTGGATAGGACCTACAGTGTTGTTGGATGCAACAAGAGTGGGATATGTACTCACCAAGAGTGGGATATGTATATGAATCCCATCATAAGTATGCTATAGAACCTCTTTGGGTAAGAGGTTCATCCACCAAAGACAAAGATGATGAGCCCATGATCCCACTCTTGTTGCATCTAAAGAGGTTCTATAGCGTACTTATGATGGGATTCAACAACTAGACCACCTCACTATTGATGACATCTTGGATGTAGGGCATCAATCTCAAATGGTGGTAGTGGCTAATACATCACTTGTGGCAATGGTGAACCTAGTTGGACAGCCTCAAGCTATTTTTCACACACTCATGAGTTTCCCACTCTCATGCATTTCAAGAAAGAGGTCCTAAACTTGTTTGGAACTCATTGTTACAACAATTGGTGGACTTCAACACCGATGAGAGAGAGCAAGCGATGGGTTTTCACACATGTTGTTCTAGCAATGTCAAAGGTATCCAAGCATCAAATGTTAGGTCAAGCTATGGATCTGAACTATTTGACCTAGATTGTGATCCTTGGCTTGGCAAAGTAGCGTATGATGCGCTTGATATGCATCACCACTCAAATTCAAGCACATGTTGGGGGTGATGGATTGATTGGGTAGGGTATTGTTGGGATGCATCCAATGTCTATTGGTGAGAGTGGTCTACTTGGGGTCCATTTAGGTGACCATGGTCTACTTGGATTACACCTACCTTGGTCTACTTGGGATGTAGTTAGAGGACTTATGGAGCTTGCAAGCAGATCAGAGAGAGTTTTTCACATGGAGGTTGGGACCTCTAGTGGTTGGGGGGCATGATACTACTGCTTCCAAGGGCCCAATGTAGCAACTAGTTAGTACATCTTTGACTCCTATGACAGTTACAGAGGATATTTGGGACCCAAGCTTACTAGAGGGGATAGATGAAGAGTTTGGAGGTTCTTGAGGGGCTACACATGTTGTTTTTCCTTCAATATGAAGGATTTGGCTGCTCTAAAGGGACATGGTATCTAGATTGAGTTGACTAATGGTAGACCAATTTTTTGACATCCTTACAAATATAGTGATATGGACTGAGCATTGATTTAGAGCTAGAGTAGAGATCTTTTTGAGGCTAGTCTGGTGGAGGATTCACATAGAGAGTGTGCATCAACTACAATGATGCCAACCAAGAAAGATATGCATGGCAACTACATAGATAGGTAGATGTGTGGAGATTACCATCCTATGAAATGATAGACTAGGGCTGATCAATATGCCATCCCTACACCAAAGGGGATCTTTGATGTGATTGAGCATGCAAAGGTTTTCAATACTTTGGATCCTCAAGCAGGATATCATCAATTGCTGATCAAGGAGGACTATAAGTCCAAGATAACATTTAGAGTTATTGATCCTCATGGTAAGGATGTGTTGTATAAGTGGAGGTTCTTATCATTTACATTAAAGAACGCTCCTACTGAGTTCCATAAGATCATGGATAGGATCCTAGCTGGATCAGATTTTGCTTGGTTTTATATTGATATCATTTTGGTCTATAACATTATTGTGGAGGAGCATGAGAGATATTTGCTGGAGGTGTTTGAGAGGTTGAGATCTCATGGGCTCAAATTACATCCTAGGAAGTGTAGATGCTTCTATGATCAAGATGAGCATTTGGGTTTATTTGGGTTTATTTGGAGGTCTTGGTGTTCAAAAAACAAAGGTGGAGGTTATTGTGCATAATCCTTAGCCTATAGATGTGAGCAAAGTCCAAACATTCCTTGGGTTGGAAAACTTTTATTGCTGATATGCTAGAGGATTTAATGCCATTGCCAAGGCCTTGAAGAAGCTGACCAAGCTTACACATGAGTGGTGTTGGGGAGATAAGCAAGAGAGAGAGAATTTGTAGAGCTCAAGGAGAGGTTGACATTTGCCTTTATCTTGAGAGGACCAATCAGAGGATAACCATTTCAGGTTTATAGTGATTGGAGTATGTTGAGACTTGGAGCAATGCTCACCCAACATGATGATGATGGGAAGGAGTTTGTGGTGGCCTACGCTAGTTGCTCCAACAATTTAGCAGAGGTGAAGTATAGTAGTTCATATGAAGAAGAGTGCTTGGCAACAATATGAGTAGTAGCACATTTCTAATGTTACTTATTTGGTAACCTTTTTACTCTCATTATTGATCATCAGCCATTGAAGTGGTTGATGGAGTCCAACAAGCTTTCAAGGAAACTTGCACGATGTGCTTTGATTTTACAAGAATATGATTTCATAGTTATTCATAAACACGGAGTGGTGAATTATGATGCAGATGGGTTGAGTAGAAACCCATGTCCTAGCCAATAGGATCAGACCAGAGGACGTTGGAATGGTGAGACAAATGAGGAGATGATGCTAGGTTGGTATGCATCTACCTTTCTTTGTATATTTTCTAAGGTTTTGGTGGTGTCTCTCTTAGCACATACAGGAGGAGTTATTGAGGTCACAGATTCATCTACAGATTCACAGAGTGGAGATAGTGGTATAGTTCAGCAAGACATTCATGATAATGTTTTAGTGATGGACTATCTTTGCATTGGTCTTGTGGGTGGCACAATTGGGGCCAAGGAGAGAGACTTGTAACACCAATTTGTGCATGTGTGTGGTATTATGATATTTAGCTACAAATACTTGAGAGATATTATTTATATGGAGATAAAGGATGGTTCTAAATTAGTCATGATTAGCTAAATTTAGTCATAGCTAAGATAGAGGGGACCTTAATTTAGAGGAAGTGGAAAAGATGAGCACCACTTTTTTGGGTTCTAGTGTATTGACTTGGTATAATTCCTAGGTGTTTGGCTTTGAGGAAAACGTTGAGAACTCTTGGGCATGCAAGCCTTTTTGTTTCAAATTCCTCTATAGTCCAAGGATAGCTCATGTGAAGGAATCCTTGACTTAGTTATTGGGTCAAGATAAGATCACATGTTTTGTGAAATATGCCCATGTGGATGGATATTCCTTTATATTTTTTGATTTTACTTGACTTTTAGTCCAATAACTTGAGTAAATAGTAACTTCAATGTGTAACTATTTCACAAGTTTATAAACAAGGGGTGATTAGGTACTCATCATGCTTTCATTTGCAACTATCTCTCTCTCATTGAGTTCTCCAATGAGCAATGTCTTGAGTCTTGGAGTGTTAGCCTTGGAGGAGTATGATGGAGTTGGGGTTCTTTGCCTTCTTAGTCCGTGGTGTGCCAACATAATAGCCATCAGAGGTTCATCCTAAGTGAGAGGCAAGCCGGCTCACATTTTTGGTTTTGTTGTCGGGACCTCTCTGGAAGGCAAGATAATATTCTGCATACAATTCTATATTAGACAGAAGGAGGCTATGAGAGCTCACTTGGAGAGAACTTTAGGAGAGGAGAGTGCTTAACTTATGTTAGAGAAACTAGAACCATTTTTATACCCTATAGTTCTTTATGATGTCTTTGAGTTGATTTTGTACATCTTGTCCACATGAGAAGATTTGGAGAGATTGTGTGAGGTGGATTGCAAATTTTGGAGATTAAGGTGATTTTGGGCAAAATCTCAAGTTTGAGATCTGGACTTGAAATTTCTAAACATGATAGCTTGGGTTATCCTTCAGTAAGCATACTTGAAATTATTGTGAGAGCTACTATGTGCACTGAGCTAGAATGTTTGAAAGTGGATAGGGTAAACTGTTCTCGCAATTGCATGCTCTTTGGAAAATTTTATAGTGTTTGAAATTTCTTCAATTTTAAGATTATTTTCATGAAACTTCCCAAGAAAATTCAGTGCATTATATCCTACCTTTTGATACAAAAATTAGAGAAAGATCATTCTTGCACTGAGAGTTATGAGTTTTTAAAGTGAGGGGGGTAGTTTTCAGACCAAATCTGAAATATGTGTGTTGAATAGAAAGGTGCCTAGGCCAAATGGCTTGATGAGAACATCTAAATGTTTTTAGGGAAGGAACCTTGGAGTTGTGATCAAGTGGGCAAAATTTCAGAGGATTGTGTTTAGGGATTTGAGTGACATTGTGAGGAAGGGTCAATTCTGCAGAGTTGAGATCTCATGCATGAGGAGTTTGAGAGCAACAAAAAATATGTTTAAGTGTTTAGATTCATCTTGGGAATATGGAGGGTCATCAAGAGTGCAAATTTAGACTATGCAAGGTTCCCTAATGGTTTGAGGTGATTTTAGGGGTAGATTTGAGGAAAATAGAGTTTAGACTAGAATTTGAAGAGAGTGTTGAGAGGATCCAAAAACCTACACCACTTGGAGGAAAGAGTGAGTCTAAGTGCTTTCTATATAGAAAGAAGGGACATAAGGCAAGTTCATATCCATTGGTCTTTGAGAGAAAGATATTAAGAGAAAGGAGAGGATTACTTGACTTGGGTTTGCATGTTGGACATTCTTCACCAAGATTGGGAGGGAGAAGATTTAAGACCAAGGAGTTGTGTGAGGTTTGTGGAGTTGAGGACTTCCAAAAGGACATAAGTGTAGTGGAGTAAAAGCAGTTTTGGAGACTTTGGTGAGGAATCTTGGAGAGAATCGTAGTACATCTATAGAAATACTACCATCTTCATCAACTAGTTCCCAAGATTAATAATGGAGATAATCTTTCAACTTATGGATAAACTATCCATGAGAGTTCAATTAATATGCACTCTAGGATTTGATGTTGCTATAGAAATCATGAAGCAACCTTAACCTTTTGTGTTCCCTATGGTGGATTAATCTCAAATGGTATTATTCATGTATATACTCTATTAGGTATAGAGTGAGAAAAAAGGAAAAAAATTGAGAGAAAAGAAAGATAGTGAGGGGTTAAGATGAGGAAACTTTCAGTTTTCTTTGGCAAGGATAGAGAAGATGTGGAAGCCTTTGTGAGAGACTTCAGAGAGCTTGCATAAGAAACAATGAGTGGGTCTCATTATTACTAGATTTCTTTGAGTATGCAACACTTGCATGGTATGAGTCAGAATACCAAAAGAGAGAGAGGAGAGATGGGGAAGAAGAGTCTTGGGAGAGTTTGACTTCAACACTCATTGAGAACTTTCTTCCAAATGAGAGTTATGAGAAATTGATGAGTGAGGTTACCTTTCTCAAGCAAGGAGATGGAGAGAAAGTGAGATTTTGTGTGGAAAGAGTGGAAAAGTTAGAGTCCAGATTTTGCATAGTGTTGTGGAAGGGTAGAGATGATGTGGAGACTACTATGATTGGCATATGAGCTATGCTCACCAAGAATTTTCTGGGAGGGTTGAGACCACAGATCAGAAGCAAGGTGAGATATGAGAAACCTTCTTCCAAGGTTGAAGCTATCAAGATCACAATTTGTATGGAGGAGAGTTTGGAAGGGGATGAGAGTGAATTTAGTGGTGAAATAGGTTATGCATCCTCCTCAAGGTTACAAGTATGGTGGAACTTCTGATACTTTGGTGGCAAGGGTTGCATCACAAGTAGAAGTTTCTCCAATTCTTGCACCTCCACCAAAGGATCCACTTCAAACCATCACAGAACAAATTGCATATCTCAAGATCAATGTGGTGCAATTATGGGAGAAGAGAGAGGTGGATCAAAATGTTGGGAGGTGATCTAGGAGTTATAGAAGTTATCCATATAGAGGAGGCCAACCAACCAACAATTTCAATGAGAGAAATGTTTTTGGTTGTGGAGGAAGAGGTCACATCCAAAGGAATTGCCCAAATTCCACTTACCATGGAGGAAGGGGTTATGAAGGAGCCAATAGAGGGAAAGAGGGAGGAATTGAAACCCAAGTGCCTCCTAATCCAAACAAAGGTAAGGAGATAACCTTTACAGATGTGGTTGAGAGCAAGTATGAGAAGGGAGAGTGCTCAAAGTCCAAGGGTCTTAATTTGGATCTTTTGGCACAAGAGAAGAAGGGAGTTTGTTTTGTAGAGGATTTGCACTCTTCTCAAGGATTTACTCCTAGCCAAGATACTCCTATGCTTACTAGGAGCACTAGCATAAGCACTTCACCACCATCAACAACAAAGACTCCAAGGAAGAAGTTGAAGATGGAAGACTTCTTGATCTTAAAGCAACAATGGAACTACAATGTCTTGGAGGATGTTGGTAGTCACAAGGCTAACATCATAGTGGGCCAATTGATTGCCTTGAATCCTACTTTGAGAAAGGAGCTTAGAGGTGGTTTGAGTTCTACAAGGAGCAAGAGGAAGAAGAAGGCAAAAGCTCTTGTATCAATGGGGTGGTGGATGCCAAGCCAACATCATGGGAAGTTTATGAATATGCTTCCAAGATTGATGTGAGAGTGAATGGTCACAACATCAAGGATGCATTGGTTGATGAAGGATCAGCAATGAATGCCATATCAAAAAGGTTGATAAAGAAGTTGGGTATGATACCCTCAAGACCTTCAACATTTGTGGTGAGCATGGCAAAAAAGCAACAAGTTAGACCAGTAAGGGTGATAGATAAAGTGATAGTTTCAATTATGAGAATTCAAAATCTCATGACTTTCCAAGTCTTGAAAGATTCAAGATATGACTTACTTCTTGGGAGGCCATGGTTGAGAGCAACACGCAAAACTGATTGATGATACAAAGAGTACTTGAGGATTAGGCCATCAAACCATAGAGTCATAGTTCTTATGACTAACACCACCAACACTTCACATTCAGATACACCATCTTCTGATTATTGAGAATCAGATTCTGAAGAAGGAGCATCAAGAGTGGACACAAGCATGGAAAAGGAGACTTCCACAAAGGAGGATGAATCTGAATCCAAATCTGATTAAGATGTGTATCCCTTGTGTGCTATGGATTTTGCACCTAAGCCAAAGGTTTTGAAGGACCCAAATAAATCACCATTAACACTTTAGGAGATAGAGAGGAGGTTATCTACCCTCAAGTATGGTTTAAATGTTACCAAGGAGGAGATGGTGAGATTTGAAGAGATTTTCTGCAAGTTCATCCACGTGTTTGCTTTCAGTTACAAGGGTCTGGAGTAAGTCACCTTGGAGGAGCACAAGATAGAGGCAGAGTTACATGCAAGACAAGTCCTCCAAAAGCAACATTGCATAAGCCCACCAATAGCTTTAGTTGTGAAGGAAGAGATTGATAAGCTCAATGAGATTGGATTTATCCTTGAGGTGGAGAATTTAGAATGGGTGTCTCCAATTGTGATTGTGAAGAAAAAGAATGGCAAAATTTGGGTATGTGTGGATTACAAGAAGCTCAACTTTGTTACCAAGAAGGACTACTACCTATTACCATTCCTTGATGAGATCTTGGAGGAGGTTGCAGGTCATGAGAAGTATAGTTTTGGAGATGGTTATAGTGGGTATAATCAAATCAAGATTGCACCAGAGCATCAAAAACTCACCACATTCACCACACCTTGGAGAACTTATGCTTTCAAGGTCATGCCTTTTAAGCTTAATGCTCCAACCACATTCCAATGGTTCATGCACAAGGTATTTGAACCTTTCATTGGGAAATTTGTGAGAAACTTCATTGATAAATTTTGTGTCTATGGGAGCAAGGAGAAGCACTTTGAACACCTAATCAAGGTCTTGCAATGCTTGGATGAGGCAAATGCATCACTCAACCTAGAGAAGTGCATTTTTGGATGTGAAGAAGGTCTACTTTTGGGGCACATCATCTCCAAGGATGTAATAGCAATTGATCATGAGAAGGTGAGGAAAATCTTAGACCTTCCATTCCCTTCAAGCATGACAAAGTTATGCCAATTCTTGGAGATGTTTGGGTACTATAAGAGGTTCATCTTCTCATTTTCCAACTAGGCTTATGCATTGACCATCTGCATGAAGAAGAGTGTAGATTACATGGTGATTTTGGAAGACAAGGAGGCTCTCAAAGATTTTGAGGAGCTCAAGCAATCCCTTGTTGTAGCTCCAATTCTTGCTAAACTTGATTGGAGTAAGCATTTCATCCTCTATAATAATGCTTCTTATGTAGCTATAGGATGCACTTTTAGTCAATTAGACCAAGATGGGCATGATCATCCAATACCTTATGCTAGTAGGCAGATGGTTTCAGCAAAAAAGAACAACTCTATCACAAAGAGAGGAAGAGTCTATCCTACTCATAAAGGATTTTCATGAAGGTTTAGTGTGTGGAGGACACTTTGCCAGAAAGGTGACTGCTTTCAAGATTCTAGATGCAGGTTACCATTGGAGAAGGATTTTCAAGGATTTTCTTGATTATTGTAAAACTTATCATGTTTGTCAAGCCTTTGCTAGAAAAGTCAACATCCACTACACCACTTAGATCAATTCCAATGCTAGGACCTTTTGAGAAGTGGGGATTTGATTTTGTAGGTCCTCTCAATAGAACCCCAAGGAACAATTGGTACATTGTGGTAGTTACTGATTATCTTACCAAGTGGGTTGAGGCTGGACCATTGAGGGACAAGAATGAAGATGAAGTGGGTAGATTTCTTTATGAACACATCATCACTAGGTTTGAATTCCCTTTGGAGTTGGTTTTTGATAGAGGAGGAGAGTTTACAAGAAGCATCACTACAGCCATGCTACGACATTTCTCTATCACACATAAAGTAACTACATCCTATAAGCCAAATTCTAATGGCTTGGCAGAGAGAACCAATCAGACCTTTTGCATGATGTTGGCCAAAGATGCAGAAATGGAGGGAGCTAAACATCATTGGGATAAGAGGATCCATGTAGTTTTGTAGGAGTATAGGACAACCATGAAGACTCCCACCAGATATTCTCCATTTCAATTGGTATATGGCATTGAGTCTACCTTACCTATTCACTTTGATTTTCCTACCCTCCAAAGCATTCATAAGAGATTGAAGAAAGCACAAGGAGGTGATGCAAAGAAGTCAAGGAACGATCAACTCATGGAATTGGAAAACGCAAGAGCGGTTGCTATAGTTTGAGTGGAGCAAGTCCAAAGGAAAAAAAAAAGCTATGAAAAGAGACAAGCCAAGAAGAAGGTGGAGCCTTTCACAGAAGGTGATTAGGTAATGCTATTTGATTCCATTTGATGCAAGAGAGTGCAAAAGAAGTTTTTGCCTAAGTACTTTGGACCTTTTATAGTAGAGAAGGTGTGGGGCAATTACACCTATGATCTCAAGGAGTTGGGAGGAAGACACTTTGATAGGATTAACTATGATAAGTTGAAGATATATCATAGAAGATAGAGAGACCTTCACTTTGAAGACAAAGTGAAAACTTAGTCCGGGTGTAAATGTAACAACCATTTGTGCATGTGTGTGGTATTATGATATTTAGCTTGGTATTACAAATACTTGAGAGATATTATTTATATGGAGATAAAGGATGGTTCTACATTTGTCATGGTTAGCTAAATTAGTCATAGCTAAGATAGAGAGAACCTTACTTTAGAGGAAATGGAAAAGATAAACACCACTATTTTGGATTCTAGTGTATTGACTTGGTATTATTCCTAGGTGTTTGGCTTTGAGGAAAGAGTTGAGAACTCTTGAGCCTACAAGCCTTTTTGTTTTGGATTCTTCTATAGTCCAAGGAGCCCATGTGAAGGAATCCTTGACTTAGTTATTGGGTCAAGATAAGATCACATGCTTAGTGGAATATGCACATGTGGATGGATATTCCTTTATACTTTTTGACTTTACTTGATTTTTAGCATAGTAACTTGAGTTACTTTATATAAATAATAACTTTAGTGTGTAACTATTTCACAAGTATATAAACAAGGGGTAAGGAGGTACTCATCATCCTTTCATTTGCAATTATCTCTCTCTTTGAGGTCTCTAGTGAGCAATGTCTTGAGTCTTGGAGTGTTAAACTTGGAGGAGTATGATGGCGTTGGGGTTCTTTGCCTTCTTAGTCCATGGTGCGCTACCATAATAGCCATCAGAGGTTCATCTTGAGTGAGAGACATGCCAGCTCATTGATCATGTTCTTCAACAAGCCAAAAAGTTCAAATTGGAGTGCAAACACCTTCTTTGTGTATGGGAGGATGGTAGAGTGCAAGTAGTACTACTTCCTTCATAAAGACCACAATTGGTTTGTCATGCTCATGAGAAGCTAGGACATTTTGGAGTAAATCATACATATAGCTTGCTCTAGAGTCATTATTGGTGGCGCAGTATATAGACCAATGTACAATAGTTTGTTGCCAAGCGTGTGGTTTGTGACCAAGTTAGAGTATCATTTAATGCTCCTATACTATAATTGCACTTACTACGTATCATGGGATTGGGTTACCGCTGGAGTTTGGACTTTGCTTGACCTTTATCTTTGACTATAAGACATCATTGGTGCATTTTGGTTATGGTGGAGCACTTCTCCAAGTGGATTGAGTTGGTGGCACTTCTTGACAAATCCAATGATGTCTTACTTGTTCCAAGATTGCGTTCTTAGTCATTTTGGTGCACCAGTTGAGGTTAACTGATCATGGTATAAAGTTCTTGGAGGAGTTCCAGATCTTATGTGATAAGACTTTGATTGATCATCATACTACCTCCCGAGATCACCCTAAGGCAGATGGCTTAGCAAAGAAAGTGGTTTAAATGGTGAAGAGAGGATTGTGGAAGTATGGTTTGCAGAGAGGCCACTTGGGAGATTAAGATCTCCAGTTGTCGTGGTTGGCCAAGGGCTATTGGTTCAGCCAAAAAGTCTCCTTAGCATCCTTCTCTCCTTACTTTCTACTCTATGGATGAGATCCATATTTACCTGCAGCCATTCATCAAGATGCTACTATAGTGTTGGACTTGGATGATCCAGATGTATAGATGAGTGGATGTTCTCAATGTGCAAAGATCTTTGGAAGAGTGATACCAATGGACTTTGAGAACTTGGTGATTGCTCAGCATAGGGATACCTTACGCTATGCTACCATTTGAGGAGGAGGTTATAGATCCTCAATCCGTTGATTTCATCTAAGTGACTATGTATATCTACAACATACAACACCAACAACACTTGATGTTACTTGGGCTACATTGTCTTGAGGATGCATGAGGTTTTGCCATTTGGAGTCCTTGTGTTGATAGGACATGATGGTGTTGTTTGAAAGGATCATGCGTGCTATTTTTTGCCATGCCACCTCCCAAACATTGATGGTACTATAGACCCAAGCTTGGCACTTGTATATGCAAGTTTGTAGTGTATGTTATGCAGCTCTTCTAGTGGAGCTAGTACCATGTAAGTGTGTGATAGCTATTTATAGCATATGGCATATGGCATGTTTGACTCTTCTTCTCATGGTGGTTCCTCAAGTATAATGGTTATGTCTTAGATGTACTTGATTTATAGTTAATTCATCCTTTATGTGGTATAGATTGCAAAAAAGCAATTAACAATGGGGCTTGATAGCACCCAACCTCTTGATCTTTTTCCCACCATAACGTATACTATATACTTGCAATAGATGGCTTTCTAGACTTAGAGAGACCTCACCACCAATTAGAAGGCCATTGTGGCACTTTAGAGTCCATGTATGACGCATGTGTAAGTTATGGTGCTTCTATAGTGTGTGATGTTGATAGTGATGTATGTTATATAACAATGTATATATGCATATATGTACACAACAACTCACACCATTTGTAGCATTGCATCTACATTGCTTGGACTTTGGAGTAGTAGTGTTGGTAGTCATAGATATTTTGGCAGTTACTCATAGACTACTTGTTGATGGTCAAATTTCATGTTCAGGGTACTGACTACATCATGGGGCCCTATCATTTGCATGTCGGATGTGCCATGAACAGGACCATTAAGGTTGGATACTTAGGTCGAGTTCAAGAGGTATACTTTTGAAGTGCAACTCTAGAGAGCTCACTTCTTTGATGTTGAGCCTTTGAGTTCTTGGCTATGGTAGACAGAGGCCGAAAAGCATCACCTGGAGTCTCTTAGCTAGAGTGAGTGTGGCTTGATTGTAATCAGTGTCTAGTTGTTGGCCAATTATTTAATGACGTATCAAGTACTCATCTGATTGAGTGTGATTTGAGTTGAGAACACATTGATTATTGTGGCAATTTAGAGACCATGGATGACTTATGTGTGAATTATGCCTTTAAAGTGTATGATGTTGACAGTGATGTATGTTGTGTAATGATGTATATATGTACAACATGGGTGGTCAAACAAGTTTGACTAAAGGGAATCTTTAGAGAATTTTCCTATAAGAAGCTTAAATTTACATGGGTGAAGTACCATTGGAAAGCTCTCAACAAGACAAGTTAAGGTAGAGAAAGGAATCTTGTTTCCAATGGAGAAGAATTATATCTATTATTTAGGGCTAATTCATCCATTTAGGCCTCCAAAATTTTCTCTAAAGTTTTTAGAGTATTTTTGGTTCATGCTCTATTCATAGAACTTCTCTTTTGGTGACACATCTATCTAATATACTTGGTCTATCATATATGACATCCTTCTAGATGTTACCAAGCTAATTTCCACCTCTAGATAATATGTCTAGCTATTAATATTACAAACCTCCTCCTTTTAAGATGCAACGTCTTGGTTGCAAAGTTGTTGCTCAAAAGATTGCACTAATACTAGTGCATGGATCAAGTTGGCTATTGGCTCTCATGTTACCTCATACAATGGGTACCATTTCCAATGTACAAGATATTTTAAATAAGGATGCCGAGTACCACAAATGTGTTTTGAGAGAATTCCTTTGACTTCAAGGTCTAACTTCTTGCATGGAAGGAAAAGGAAGTGGTTTGGGTGCATATTTGTGTAGTAAGAGAACATAGAACATTGATGTTTCTTCATGTGTAGTGATAGCTTAGGGTGATAGACCACTATACCAAAAGGATAGAAAAGAGCTCAATAAAATGACGTCTGAGCTTACGAGGGAAAACTAATGTGAGGTTAGTTATGGAAAGCCAGACTTGATCCCCAACATTGAACTCCATGTGCTAGCAATGTGAATTTACATACTATTTCTATTGATTTTGGGCAATATATAACCTATGCTTGGCATTCTACACACCCTATTGGATTCTAAAAACAAACGTGTTGATAGCGTTAAACTTGGTAGCCACCAGGCGGATCTTATTAAACTCAAAGGTGTGAAAGGATGCTCTATATACATAAGGAAGATGATGGTGATCTATGTGGATGCAAACACTAAATTTTTGTAGGCAAATTCCACCAATTGAAGTTAGGTGTCTCATCTCTCTTGCTCATCTAAGATGAAGTCCTGGAGCATGTCTTTAATTGTGCAATTAGCTTGCTCTTTTTGTCCATCAGTTTGTCAATGGTAAGCCATGGACATGGCCAGTTTGGTTTTGAAGATGCCAAAGAGAGTTCTCCAAAACAAACTATTGAATTGAGTGCCTCTACTAGTGATGAGCACTTGAGATAGGCGATGGTGAGAAAAGACTAGAGCTATGTTCCATTGAGCTAATTGTGACGCAATCACATCCTTGGTGATAGGACACACATGAATCATTTTGTTGAATTGGTTGATAAAGAGTATGATGGAGTCAAACCTTGAGGTGGTCTTGGGCAATTCATAAACTAGATCTATGCTTACTTGTTCCCAATTTTGTGTAGGAGTAAGGAGGGGTTGAAGGAGTCTTGTAATAACTTGATTAGAAGATTTTATTTTTTGACAAAGTAGACAACTTTGAACATACTTTGTCACATTTTTCTTCATCTTGGGCCAATCATAATAGTGTATGATTGCATCTAAAGTCTTGTCCACTCCAAAGTGACCTACAATGTTAAAATCATGATATTTTGCTAAGATGGTGGTTCTTATAACTATGACATCTAGAATCCATAACTTGTCATCATGAAAGGTGAATCTTTGGGTGCTAGTTATGCATTTAGACGATTGAGCTCCTATACTTTGTGCGTCAATTTTAGCAACAAGAATCCTTGGCTAGAATTCTAGATTCATCTTGACCTCTACCATCAAATTGTTTACCATATGCATCCAAGTGAATGCATCTACAAGTTTCTTCTTGCCTTCTACATATTTGATCATCATGTTGAACCATTGTCTTCACTCTGCCCATCAAATCTATCAACAAGATAGATCTTTTTGTATCTCAAGGTAGACTAGAGGTTTGTGGTCTATCTCCACTAAAAATATTTTCTCACCAAGATAGTGCTTCCAATACTTGGTTGCAAGGACAATGACCAACTCTTCTCATTTGGTGGTGTGATAGTTGCATTTTTTTGGTAACAACTTTTGAGAGAAATATGCAATTAGGTGCCATCCATCATTAGATTCAAGTTATATGATTGCTTCTATTGCAACACATGTATTTGTATTCAACTTGATTGGATGTTTGGGTCATACCATTTCAAGATTGGTGCATGTAGTAATGTATCTTTCAATTCTTCTATGGTTCATCACATCCACTTCTTTTCCTTTTCAAGTAGGGCTATTAGAGGTTATGAAACCTTGGAGAAATCCTTGACAAATTTACAATAGAACCCATCAATCCCAAGAAACTCTTGAGTTGAGTTTAATCTTCTAGAACACTCCATTTTTTAATGATCTCTATTTTATTTTTTAACACTTGGATACCTTTTGCACTTACTTTATGCCCCAAGTAATCTAATTTTAGACTTGCTAAACGCACACTTTGAAATTTTGGCATACAACTGATTTTGTCATAGAATCTGGAGGATTTCTTATAGATGTTATATCTGCTCCATCATCATCATGTAATAAACTAAGAATTCATTCAAGAAAATGATAATAGATTTATCCAAGTATGGACAAAATATATCACTCATCTATAACACCAATTTGTGCATGTGTGTGATATTGTGATATTTAGCTTGGTACTACAAGCACTTATGAGATATTATTTATATAGAGATAAAGAATGGTTCTACATTAGTCATGATTAGCTAAAGTTAGTCATAGCTAAGATAGAGGGGACCTTACTTTAGAGAAAGTGGAAAAGATGAGCACCATTATTTTGGATTCTAGTGTGTTGACTTGGTATTATTCCTAGATATTTGGCTCTCAGGAAAGAGTTGAGAACTCTTGGGCATGCAAGCCTTTTGTTTTGGATTCTTCTATAGTCCAAGGATAGCCCATGTGAAGGAATCCTTGACTTAATGGTTGGATCAAGATAAGATCACACGCTTAGTGCAATATGCTAATGTGGATGGATATTCCTTTATACTTTTTGACTTTACTTGACTTTTAGCCTAGTAACTTGAGTTATTGTGGTAATTAATAACTTTGGTGCATAATTATTTCACAAGTTTATAAACAAGGGGTGAAGGAGTACTCATCATCCTTTCATTTGCAACTATCTCTTTCTCATTGAGTTTTTTAATGAGCAATGTCTTGAGTCTTGGAATATTAGCCTTAGAGGAGTATGATGAAATTGGTCCTTTGCCTTCTTAGTCCATGGTGCGCTACCATAATAGCCATCAAAAGTTCATCTTGAGTGAGAGACAAGCTGGCTTACACATCAAACTCATGAAAGTGACTGTGTGTTAGTGAGGCCAAATGGCATCACAAGGTACTCAAAGTGACCATACCTTGTTTGAAAGCCAATTATTATATATATATATATATATATATATATAATAATCGTCTATATATATATATAAGTATACAAGTATATACATATATACATATATATATATATATATATATATATATATATATATATATATATATATATATATATATATGTCTTTACCGCAATCCTAATTTGGTTGTAATTGCTCCATAGATCAAGTTTACTCCATTGAGTTGATCAAACAAGTCATTTATATGGGATGATGGGTTTTTGTTCTTCATTTTTTTGTTGATTTAGGCCTCTATAGTCAATGCATATGCACATTGTACCATCCTTCTTTGTCACAAACAAGACAAGAGTCCCATATGGTGATACCCTAGGTTGAATAAACCCTTTTTGTAGCATCTCCTCAATTTGAGCCTAGCTTTCTTCTTACTCATGAGGTGATAGTTGATATGAGGCCTTACAAGGAGATGTCTTCCATGGAAGTATCTTGATTTTATGATCTACTCTCCTTTTTGGTGGTAATCCTAAGGGTAAATCATCTAGAAAGACACCTTGAAACTCATAAACCACATCTTTGAAATTTTAAGGAATTTGTTCATTAAGTTGTACATTTTTAACTTCTCTATTAGACCCATGAAACATCTATTTGTCTTAACAATAGTTGTTGTCATTGTGATATAAGAGATAATTCTTGTCTTTGTAATCTTTCTTTAACCCCAATGATCTTCTATTGGCTAGTTTTCACTACTTTCTTTCTACAATTGACCATGAGGTTATAATGTTTCATCCACAACAAACCTAAGATCACATTGTAATGAGCTAATTGTAACATTTTCCATTCAATTTCTTCATGATACTTTCAATTAACATAAAGAGTGTTATCTTTCTAGATAATGACTCAATCCTCTTTATTTGACTATTATATAACTCTACTTCTTCATTTTCATCCTTCTCTAGCTCCATCCCCAACCTTATTTTAACAAAGCAAGACAATAAATTCTCTATTGCTTTAAGGTCTATCAATACTCTTACTTGATTGCCTTCTAGGACTCCATTTACAATAATCAATTATGTGTTTGTCTTCCTTAACCTTTGCATAACCATTCTCTTTCTCCTCTTGCTTTTACTCTTCTCCATTGAGCAAGTAAGGCCGTAAGGTATATTTATTGGTGATCTTTGTTCTCTAATGTAATCTCAATATCCTCCTCTTCAACTTGTCTCTCCATGTTGTTCAAAGGTTTCCTATATGGAGTCTAAGGGTCTCTAGGAAGAAGAACATGAAAATTGATGGCTATATACTCAACTCAACCGCAATTGTAGCAATGTCATTATGTGACTCAAACCCCCTCTCCTTGTGGGACTCCATTTCTCCTTTTTTGACCCATCTCCATTCTTGTTGTAGCAGCCATGCTCCTTGGTCTTGGAATTGAATGTTGCCCAATTCCATAGGAATTGATCAACCAAAATGGGGTGTCCTAGCCCCAATAATGTTGTATCAAGATTACCCCTTCACCTCTTCCAAGCATCCTTGCTATTCTTTGAGCGCATGCAATGGCTTTAAGAATAGTGCAAGGATTTTGTAACATTACCTCTTTCCAAATTTGCTCTTTTAACCCTTATTTGAAATTATCAAGAGCTTCTATTAGACTCATGTTGGTTATCACAACCTATAGATCAAGAAATGCCTCCATCTACTCTTGTATATTATTCTTCTACTTCAATCCCTAAATTTAGGTTTTGAGCCATCCGCATCAAATCCATAGATTGGAAATTATCAAGTAGCCTTTCTTGCATTGTTGTTCAAATGATCTCCTCTCTTTTTGCCAATAATGATTGTTCCCAAGCATCATATCATGTGAAGGCTTTATCAATCAAGTACTTACATGCAAACATGCTTGCAGAATGATGAGTGATCTAATTTGTGAATAATCAAAACTATTGATTCATGTTTAAAATCCAATTTTCAACTACTCCCATGGAACAATGTTTCTTCTAAGGCTTGATGTTGCACGTCTTCTTCATTTGTAGTAACAATGTGACTTCATTGTTGATTGGTGTCATTGACATGAGTGACTTTCTAGGTACTTTGGCCACTAGTGTTGTGTTTTGGGATGGTTCCCCTTCTTGCATTAATTGATTGTTCCTAAAGGTACATACTTGACTTTGCAATGCCTCCATTTTCATCTTGATTTCCCAAAAGTTGTTTGACATCCCTTGCATTCCTTACACTAGATCTTGTAGCTATGGCTCCATGATTAAAGAAACCCTCAATTGCTATTTTCTATTTCAATAGAGGGTTAATATGACCACTCTAGAAGGAGCATGGACTATTAGGATTACCATAGAGACCTCAAAGGCTCTCACTTGTTGATAATATTTCTCACCAAAATTGTGGACTACAAAATCCCTACATATCACTTTTGGTCTAATCACGTAATGGATTTCTACTTGCATGTTAAAAGGAGGATTTTTTGGTATATTTATATCTATTGGATCATAATTGAATGTAAATTGTCAAATCTTACTCTCTATTGTATATCACTAAAGGTAGAATCATCGGGTTTAGTGAATTCATTATTATACCCATGAACTCTACTCCAAAATGATAAATAATATATACTATCACTTGCGCATGCTAGATGTACATAATCTTGATATGGAATGGATTCAAGAACTTAAAGCAGGGTGCAAGAAATTGTTGTCTAGGTGCTTCCATCCTATCTTCTCTCTGAAACACCCTAAGTTTATTAATTGCACTATGTTTCCTCCCCTCAAAATTACTCAATCTTAGAAGCCTATGTGATCCACTCTCTTATAATTAAACATCTACTTTGAAACCATTGTATATTCCTAACACAAGTATTGAGTTCTGAAACTCAAAGTTTCAATACTCAATACTCTGATGCTCCAAACGAGCACCTTGTCTTTATTATATAGCAAGAGGATCCACTCAAAGGAAGCTCCATCCTTGGATCAAATACATGGATTGATGACATGTTAGCAAGCTCCACCATTAGATTAGGGTGAAATATCAATCCTTGTCCTTTCTGGTTGGTCAACCAAGTTTGATCAAGAAGAATATTTCTCATTTTGAAGGCTAATTTGTCCATTTAGGCCTCCAAAATTACCTTTGAAGTTTTTAGGTGTTTTTGGCTCTTGTTTTACTAGTGGAAGCACTCTTTGGTGACACCTCTATCTAATCTATTTAGGCCCTCATGTATAACATCCTTCCAAATATTACCAAGCCAATTTCCCACTCTAGATAATATGTTTAACTATTTGTATTACACCTACAATGGTGGAATCATGACATTTTGTTAGGATGGTAGTTTTTAGGTCTAGAGCATCCAAGATCCATAATTTCCATCACAAAAGATGAGTCCTTGGTTATTGGTTATGCTTTTGGATGATTTGAGCTCCTACAATCTATAGGTCAATCTTTGTAGTAGTAAGAATCCCTGGCCAAAATTTTGGGTTCATCTTAAGTTCTATCACCATATGCATTTGGGTGAATATATTTATAAGTTTCTTTTTGCCTTCCACATATGTGATTATCATGTTGAATCTTTGTCTCCGCTTTGCCCAATGAATCTATCTGCAAGATAGATCTTACTATGTCTCAAGGTAGACTAGAGATTTGGGGTTTGTCTCCACTACAAATGCTTTCTTGCCAAGATAGTGCTTCCAATGCTTGATTGCAAGGACAATAACAACCTCTTCTTGTTTGGTGGTGGAATAATTATGATCTATTGGTAAAATCTTTTGTGAGAAATATGCAATCAGGTGTTATCCATCATTCCATTCTTATTGTATGATTGCTCCTATCACAAGACCTGATGCATCAATAACCAACTTGATTGGACATTTTGGGTCATACAGTTCAAGATTTGTGCATGTAATCGTGCATCTTTTAATTCTTGAAAGTCTAATTTTTGTGCTATTCCTCATATCCATTTCTTTCCCTTGCCAAGTAGTGCCATTAGAGATTGTACAATCTTGGAGAAGTCCTTGAAAAATTGATGATAGAACTTAGTCAATCCCAAGAAACTCTTGAGTTGAGTCTGATTTTCTAGAGCATCTCACTTTTGAATGTCATCTATTTTATCTATTAGCCCTTGGATACAGTTTGGACTGATGGTCTTACTAACCTTGATTGTTATAAAGGTCAATGCTATTGTATTGATCTGATTTTCAATCCATTAAGCAAGAAATATCATTAAAATCTTTTTCACTTACTCTTTGCCCTAAGTAATCTATTATAGACTTGCCAAACTCATACTTCAAGACTTTGGCATACAATTGGTTCTATCATAAAATCTAGAGGAATTCTCATAGATATTGCTTGGGCTGCTTCATTGTCCTACTATAGACTATGAATTCATTAAGGAAAAATGATAATAGACTTATCTAAGTATGGATAAAATATATCAATCATCAAACTCATGAAAGTAATTGGAGCTTTTCTGATGCCATTTTGCCTCACCAAAGCTCAAAGTGACCATACCTTATTTCAAAGGCAATTTTGTGTACATCTTCCTTTGTGATCCTAATTGGTTATAACTACTTAATAGATTAAGTTTGGTGAAGTGTTTTGCTCCATTGAGTTGATCGGACATGTCATCCATGTGAGATAATGGGTATTTTTTTCATTGTTTTTTGATTTAGGCCCTAATGTTCAATATACATGAGTATTTTACTATCCTTCTTCTTTGAAAATCAGACAAAAACCCCATATTGTGATATGATGGGTTGGATAAACCTTGTCTATAGCATATCTTCAATTTGGATCTTACTTTCCTCTAACTCATGAGGTGATAGTCAATATGAGGCCTTACAAGAGGATGTCTTTGCAAGAAGTATCTTGATTTTATGATCTACTTTCCTTTTTGGTGATAATTGTGAGGGTAAATCATCAAGAAAGATATTTTGAAACTCATTGACCACATCTTTTAAATTCTCAAGAATTTTTCCATCAAGTTTTGCACTCTAGACTTCTCTTATTAGACCAATGAAACATCTATTTATCTTTTTGATAGTTGTTTTCCATATGATAAAGAGAGGTAATTCTTGCATTTGCAATCTTTTTCTATCTCCAATGATCTTCCATTGGCTAGTCCTCACTATTTTCTTTCTCCAATCTATCACGGGGTATAGTGCTCTATCCATGGCATGCCTAAGATCACATTGTACCAAGCTAACCATATTGCTTGCCACTCAATTTCTTCTTGACACTCTCCCACAAAGAGTGTTACCTTTTCTAAGTAATAACTCAATCCTCTTTGTTTGACCATAAGGTAGCTCTACTTCTTTATTCTCATCTTTCTTTAGTTCCATCTCCAACCTTATTGTAATTGAGCAAGATAATAAATTATTTTTCACTCAAAGTCTATCAATACTCTCAATTGATTGCCCTCTAGGATCCATTTACAACAATAACTTGTGCATTTATCTTCATCAACCTTTTCACACTCATCCTCTTCCTCCCTTCTCTTTTACTCTTCTCTATGGATCCAATAAGGCTACAAGGTACTTTTATTCGTGATCTTTATTTCCAATGTGATTTCAACATCCTTCTCTTTGATTTCTCTCTCCAAGTTGTTCAAAGGTTGCATGTATAGAGACCAAGGGTTTTAGGAAGGTGAGAAGGATAATTGATGGCTATATGACTAACTTGGCTGTTATTGTAACAATGTTGTTGTTTTTCTCAAGCCCCTTCCTCTTTTGGAACTCCATCTCTCCTTTCTTTGACCTATAAACATTCTCCTTGAAGCGGTCATGCTCCTCAATCTCAAAAAAAATGGTGCCCAATTCCATAGGAATTGGTCCACCAAAGTAGGGGTTTTTAGCCTGATTATTTTGTGTTTGGACTCCCCTTCATATCCTCCAAGTGCTCTTGCTATTCTTTGAGCACACGCAATTGATTCAAAAATAGTGCAAGGACTTTATACCATTACTCCTTGGTGAATTTTCACTTTTAACCTCCATTTGAGATTTGCAAGAGCTTTTTCTTGACTGATATTGGTTATCACAACATGTAGATCAAGAAATACCTCCACATACTCTTGTGAAAAGTTGTGAAAATATTGATTCATTCTTGAGATCTAGTTTTCCACTACTCCCATAGAATTTTGTCCATTGTAAGACTCAATATTGTATACCTTCTTCATTCATAATAACAATGTGGCTTTATTGTTGATTGTGGTTGGTGTCATTGACATCAATGAATTTCCAAGTACTTTGGAAACTATAATTGGATTTTGGGATGATTTCACTTCTTGCATTACATGATAGTTTGTGAAGGTATGTCCTTGATTTTGTAATGCCTCCATTATTATCTTGATCTCTTGAGACTTGTTCAACATCCACTATATTCCTTACATTTTATCATGCAACTATAGTTCCATGATTTGTACACATGGTAAATGCTCAATTGATCCTTCTTATTTCAAAAAAAGGTTAATATGATCACTCAAGAGGAGGCATAGATGATTGGACTACCATTAGGACCTCAAAGGGTATCATTCATTGGTAATATTCCTCACTTAAATTGTGAGCTACAAAATCCCTAAACATCATTTTTGATCTAACTATAGAACAAATTTCTATTTGAATGTTGAAAGTGAGAAAAATTGGTATATTTATATCCATTGCATCATAACAAAATGTAAATTATCAAATCCCACTCTCTTTCATATATCACCAGAGGTAGAATCAACAAGTTTTGTGAATTCATTATTAAGTTCATGAACTCTGCTCCAAAATGATAAATGAAATATTATAATATTCCAAGGATAAGAGAACCTTCCAAGAGAAATATAGGAGAAAAAACACAAGCCTCACATTCAATACTCCAACGCCCCAAAATGAGCACCTTGTCTTTATTATATAGCAAAGAGGATTCCCTCAAAGGAAGCTTCTTCCTTGGATCAAATATAGAGATTGGTGACATGTCTGCAAGCTCCACCCTTAGATTAGTTGCATGCATTGGTGATATGTTGGTTCTTGTCCTATTTGCTTGGTCAAAAAAGTTTGATCAGAGGGAATTTTTACTTATTCCAACTTATATAACATCCTTCTAGATGTTACCAACCCAAATTTCATCTCTAGATAATATGTCTAGCTAATGGTATTACAAACCTCTCTCTTTTTAAGATATGAGGTCCTTGTTGCAAATCTATTGCTCAAAAGATTGCACTAACACTATTGCTTGGATCAAGGTGGCTATTGGCTCTCATGTTGCCTCATATATATAGTAGTGGGCACATTTCCCAATGTACAAGATATTGCATATGCAAATAGTAGGTACCATGGGTACATTTTTGGAGAATGCATTCCACTTCATATTAATCCGTGCTATCAATAAGTGTTGGAGAAGGTCAAATTACTTGTATGAGAAGGAAGTGTGATAGTCAAGGTGCATATTTGTATAGTAATGAAACATAGAACAATGGATGGATCTTCATGTGTGGCAGTAGCTTGCGGTGATAGATCATTTTGCCAATTTGCCAAAGCATGAGAAAAGGTACAATAAAACAAGGTCTAAGCTGACAAGGGCCAACTAATGTGATTTTGGTTATAGATTGTAACACCTATTTGTGCATGTGTGTGATATTGTGATATTTAGCTTGGTATTACAAGTACTTGAGAGATATTATTTATATAGAGATAAAGGATGGTTCTACATTAGTCATGATTAGCTAAAGTTAGTCATAGCTAAGATAGAGGGGACCTTACTTTAGAGGACATGGAAAAGATGAGCACCACTATTTTGGATTTTAGTGTGTTGACTTAGTATTATTCTTAGGTGTTTGGCTTTGAGGCAAGAGTTGAGAACTCTTGGGCAAGCAAGCCTTTTTGTTTTGGATTCTTCTATAGTCCAAGGATAGCCCATGTGAAGGAATCCTTGACTTAATGGTTGGGTCAAGATAAGATCACATGCTTAGTGGAATATGCCCATGTGGATGGATATTCCTTTATACCTTTTGACTTTATTTGACTTTTAGCCTAGTAACTTGAGTTACTCAAGTAATTAGTAACTTTGGTGCATAACTATTTCACAAGTATATAAACAAGGGGTGAGGAGGTACTCATCATCCTTTCATTTGCAACTATCTCTCTCTCATTGAGTTGTCTAGTGAGTACTGTCTTGAGTCTTGGAGTGTTAGCCTTGGAGGAGTATGATGGAGTTGAGGTTCCTTGCCTTCTTAGTCCATGGTGCGCTACCTTAATAGCCATCAGAGGTTCATCCTGAGTGAGAGATAGGCTGGCTCACAAGACAACTAGAGTGGATCTACAACATTGAACTCCATGTGCTAGTAATGTGCATGTACATACTATTTTTGTCTATTTTGGATAATCTGCAACCTATGCTTGGTATTATTTATACTTTATTGGATTCTAAAAACAAAAGTGTTGACAATGTCAACCTTGGTAGCCATTAGGAAGATCCTCATCAAGCTCAAAGGTATGAAAAGATGCTCTCCATACATGAGGAAGAATAATATGACTTGTGTTGATGCATTCATTGAATTGTTATAGGAAAATTCCACTAGTAAAAGTAAGTTGTCCCACCTCTCTTGCTCATCCAAGGTAAATCCTTGAAGCATGTCCTCAATCTTGTGATTAGCCCATTGTATTTGTCAGTTGGACAATGGATGGTAAGCCATAGACACAGCCAATTTGGTTTTGAAGATGCCAAATAATGTTTTCCAAAAAAAACTAGTGAATTGAGTGTCTCTATCAATTATGAACACTTGAGGTAGGCCATGGTGAGAAAAGACTTCATCTAAGTACAATAAAGCTAATTGTGGAGCAATCATGTCCTTGGTGGATACACATGAACCATTTTGCTGAGTTGGTTGATAAAGACTACAATGGAGTCAAAACTTGAGGTGGTCTTGGGCAATTGTAACTATATGGAGTTTATTGACAAGTTAGTCAAGGCTAACACAATAAAAAATAAAGCTAAATTATTCTAGAAGTATCTAGGAAGCTACTTGGCACTTTCCAAGTATTGGGTAATATGCATGCCAAGTGGTGACTTCTAGGAGGGAGCTTCTTCGCTAGCTTAGCTTCCTCTTCAAGTAGGTAGCTTCTAGAAGAAAACTTCTTTTGAAGCTTCAACTAGATTAGTTAGCACACCAAGTAGGTGGCTTCTAGAAGGAAGCTTCTTGAGAAGCTTCCCGGTTAACTTGGCTTTCACTCTAAGAAACTAGCTTTAGGAAGCTTCTCAAGAGCCTTGTATTCTCTTTATAAATACCAAAGCCCAAGCTCATGCTAGGCATTTGGAGGTTCCACACTCAAGTATCCCAATATGATCTTCTATTCTCCTATGTCTTTCTTTGGTCTTGGTCTTTTACATTGGTATTAGAGCAAGAATGAGATGGATGGAATTTATGGATTACCAAATCCATATATTTTGTGTTTAAGTACTACCCAAGCATCATATCACACAATTCATCACCTTGTGTTTTGGGCAAATTCTCCTGATTACAATCACCTTGTCCAAGAATCCTTTGGTAGTTCTGGTTGTAACTTATGGAGAATGATGGATGTGTTGCATCTATGTGTTAATAAATTAATTAAAATTGGGGGTAGTGTGATAGAATAGTAGCTATGGTGGCAATGCAGAATTTTTTCATTGTTATGCAACAACAAATCAAGCACCTTACTTGATTGTTGGATAATTGAGACAATCATACCAAGAGCATATAGAGAGCACCATTTTGAGAAGAAGAAGAGCAGATCTAATTTCCAAAACCCAAGGTTTTTGATGGCAAGAATCTTTCAATTGCAATGGAGAATTTTATATTTGATTGTGAACATTATTTTGAGGCTATAAATGTTCAAGATGAACTAAAATAGATTCTCTTATTGTCAAGCCAATTGGATGGAGTGACAAAATTATGGTGATAGTTTCAAGTAGAATGAGCTGAATGGCAGTTTGTTGTGCCAAATTTTGACATAAGAAAAATTCAAGGGTGAAATAATTAGGCAATTCCAAGTGATAAATACCACAAAAGATAAGTTGACAAAGTTGAAACAGATTAAGTTCTGTAGGAAGTTACATCACATAATTTCAAAATACCATTATGCAAATTCTAGATATATTGGATGGTGAAGCTTTAGATCAATTTGTGGACTTGAGGTCAAAAACTAAACTAGAAGTGACTATGCAAGAGCCAAAACACTTAGAAGAAGCTTTGATTCATTGGTTGAATGCTTTGTGACAACTTGGTCTCACCCTTGACCTTCAAGAAACCTACCAACACATTACACACAAGTGAAGGAGTTGGCACCAATGAAGATTGATTCCATCCAAAGGAGACCCTTGGCACAACAAATTGAGAAAAATTGCAGAAAAGGCGGTTGCTTTTATTGTTGCCAAATTGGAAATTGCATTGCTAAATGTCCACTCAAGAATGAATGATCTCAAAAAATTGCCCAAATGGAGTTTGTGGAGCAAAATGATCAAAGAAATGAGGAATCTTGGTAGGAGATTGTGAGCCGCCTATAAGGAACTTGATTAGTTCCAATGGCATTGAAGGCTCAACCTATGCAACTTTAATTTACTTGCAAAGTATGATATCTGATTGTGGTTGTAGGATTTTGGTTAATTTTGGAAGTTCAAAGAATTGCAGTTGTCTATGTAGTTAGTAAAGACATTAAGTATTTTTATCAATCCAATAATTGAAAATAGATTGATGATAGTGGATGGTAAAAAGGTTCTACATTCCATACCTCACATCATGTTACCTTCAAGATTAGGAAGGAATATTTGGAGTGTATGAGGTTTGTAGTGGCATTTCTACACTATGACATCATTCTAGGGCTACCTTGGCTTGAATGTCACAAGGTTCAATTTGATTGGAATTGACAACAAATTCAAGTACAACACCAAGGGTAGGATTTTTTATTAGGTTGTTTGGTATCTTTGAGTAAGACACTTAAGAATAGTTAGTCCCAAGAGTGGAAATTTGTCAAGAAAGCAGCCATAGAGCAAGCCTTGAAGGAAGATAAGTCCCAAGATGAGAAGTTTGTCAATGAAATAGCCATAAAGCAAGCTTTGGAAGAAGATAAGGCTATTTTTGCGGTATGGATCAAGCTAATTGCACATGGAGAATCTGAGGAGGAACAAAAGCCTCATCAAGCAATGGTTGATCAAATAGTCTAGGAGTTTTTAAATATTTTTTTACCAGATGGATTACCCTTGGATTGTAGTATGCACTTCAAGATTGAGTTAATGTCAGGAAGTACTCCAGTGAGTAGACCAATCTATAGATGCTCACCAAAGGAGTTGGATGAGCTCCAAATAACACTAATAGAGTTATTGGAGGAGGATTTCATATATTATAGTACATCTCCTTGCGGAACACCAATACTATTTGTTCTAAAGAAGGATGGAGGACTTTACTTTTGTATTGGTTATCATAGCCTCAATAAACAAACAATTAAGAATGCATATCCCTTGCCTCAAATTGATTACTCGCTCAATCAATTGAGTGATGCATGATACTTCTCCAAGTTGGATCATGCGGCTATTGGTAGATTCCCATTGATAGAGAAGATGTACAAAAGACTACCTTTCACACAAGGTATGGGCATTTTGAGTAGAGAGTTATGCCTTTTGGGCTCATTAATGCTCCAATAGTCTTAATGGACCAAATGCATTGGGTGTTGGATGGGCTATTGGAATGATACATGATGGTGTTCTTGGATGATATTTAATCTCTAGTAAGACAAAGGCAAAACATGCAAATCACATGCAAGAAGTTCTAACACGACTATGTGGGTGGAAATTTTACTACAAGAAGTCAAAGTGTGCCTTTTGGCAGAAGGAAGTTACCTTCTTGGGTCACATGATCTCATCAAAGGCAATCAAGATGGAAGAGGAGAATATCAAAGCCATTACTAATTGACCTACTTCAAAGGATGTTACAAAACTATGAGCATTTAATGGATTGGCAAGCTGTTATCAATGGTTCATCCACTATTATGCTTATGTGGTTACACCATTGACCAACCTCTTGGGGAAGAACTTGAGCTTTCAATAGACCACCAAGCACAAAGAAGCATTCCAAAAGTTGAAACATATGGTGTCTTCAAGAACCATTCTTCAACCATATGATCCTTAACTACCTTGTGTGGTTGATTTCAATGCTTCTAACTTTGTGATTTAGAGCCATATTGCAGCAAGAACTCCTAGATGAGTTATATCCTATTACCTTTGTGTCTCGTCAACTAACTACAATAGAAAGGAACTACTTTGCTTAAGATTAAGAACAATTAGCAATGGTATATGCCGCTAAGGTATGGAAACATTATCTCTTGAAGAAACAAGTGATCATGCAAATTGATCACAAGCCCTTGTTGTAGACATTACATTTGGAAACACATGAAGAGTCAACATCATTGATGGGAGGAACAACTACAATTGTTTGACATCAAATTTGAGTACAAACCTAGTCAGTTCCATGTCATCCCTAATGCCCTATCACAATGACCTGATTTGAAGTCTCTTCCTCTCATCATGGTGGCAATTATGATGATATCAATTGACTCCAAAGCACAAATCAAGTTTAGGATAGCTTTACAACAAGATCCTTTCTTTCAGATGGAACAAGGTCATCTTGCAGTATGCAACAAAGAGTACAACTCTACTCTCCTTCAAGGAAGGCATTCTATTTTGCAAGAACCAGATCTATGTTCTAGCCAAGGGTGATCTCTGACTTGTGCACCTCCAAGAAGCCCATGACTTACCAATTGCTGGTCACATGGTGTGGATAAGACCTTGCTGGTCACATGGGTGTAGATAAGACCCTCCAACACCAAGGGTGGTGGCCCAAGATGGCATGAGATGTTTGAGAGTTGCCAATGCAACAAGGGAAGCAACCAGAAACTGAGTGGAATCCTTTGACCAATCCTCATTCCATCTGCTCATTGAGAACACGTGAGCTTAGATCTCATCACATCCTTGCCCAAGAAAAAGCAAGGTCACATAACAACTATTTTGTTTGTGGATAAGCTTAATAAGCAAATCCATTTGGCACCAACCTTTGATATCATGGATGCTCCAACATTGGTGCAGATTTACTTTGACAATATCTTCAAGCATCAAGGGATGCCTTGTGTACTCATCTCTGACCATGATCCTCAATTCATTGGAAAATTTGGCAAGCACTCTTCTTGATACTCGGTATCAAGCTTGCTTTATCCATGGCATATCATCCTCAAATTGATGGACAAACTAAACATGCAAATTGCACCTTGGAAGATATGCTTTGTGCCTTTGTCAACGTTCACCATGCCAATTGGGATGAATGTCTTGCAATTGCTAAGTTTGCATACAATAATTCTAAATAGACAAGCACCAGATTCTCTCCTTTCTTCCTTAATTTTGGCCAAAGATCCACTTGTTCTAGATTCCCTTCTTGCTTCTCCTCTATCTCATGTCTCTCATAATTCCACATTCTTGATCACCATATCCCAATCCCTCCAACAAGCCAACTCTCATCTCCTTGTTGCTCAAAATCATTGGAAACTAAATGTAGACTACCATCATTGTGCTCTCATCTTTCAAGTTAGTGATAAGGTTATGCTCTCATCTAGTAACCTACCTTCCTACTTGATACCCAAGTCCATAAACTTACTCCTAATTAGATAAGACCCTTTGATATCACCCACATCATTTCTCCCCTTGCTTATCAACTTGCCTTGCCTTGTCATATGCAAATCCACCTTGTCTTTCATGTTTCCAAGTTGAAACTCTTTTTTCCTAATCCATCTTCTTTTTCCTCTCATGTCCAACCTCCTCTCCTTGCCATCCCTATCAATAATCATAAGGAGTATGAAATTGATTGCCACATTCAACAAGACCATCTACAACATAAAGATTACAAAGCCCTTTGGATAAGGTATCCTCTTTATGATGCCACTTGGGAGTCTCTTTCTCATCTCCTGAATTCACAAACAGCTATCCTAGAGTTTGAAGCTTCAATGATGATTGAGACATCACCAACTAGCAATGGAGGAATATGTAACAATATGGAGTTTACTAATTGAGTTAGTTAAGGCTTAATGAAGTAGCAAATAAGCCAAATTAGCTAAGTATATTCTAGAAACATCTAGGAAGCTACTTGGCACTTTCCAAGTATTGGGTAATGTGTATGCCAAGTGGCAACTTCTAGGAGGAAGCATCTTGAGAAGCTTCTCAAGAGCCTTGTATGCTCCTTATAAATACCAAAGCCCTAGCTCATGCTAGGCACACTTGAGTTTTCCACACGCAAGTGTTCCAATGTGTCTTTTATTCTCTTATTTCTCTAATTGATCTTGGTCTTTTATAACAATTCACAAACTAGATCCATGCTTACATGTTCACAACTTTGTGCATGAGTAGTGAGGGGTTGAAGGATTCATGCAAGAACTTGATTAGAAGCTTTATTTTTTTGACAGAGTAGGCAGCTTTGAATGTATTGCTCATCTTGGGCCAATATTAATAACATTTGAATGCATCTAAGGTCTTGTCCACTCCAATGTGACTTGCAACGGCAAAATTATGACATTTTGCTAGGATGATGGTTCTTATGTTTGTAGCATATGGGATTGATAACTTGCCATTACATAAGGTGAGTCCTTGGGTATTGGTGATGCCTTTGGATGAACAAGCTCCTATAATCTATGGGTTAGGTTTTGTAGCATCAAGAATCCTTGGCCAAAATTCTAGTTTCATCTTGACTTCTACCACCAGATTGTTTGCCATAGGCATTTGGCTTAATGTATCTACAAGTTGCTTACTACCTTCCACATATGTGATCATCATGTTGAACCATTTTCTCCACTCTGCCCACCAAATGTGTCAATGAGATAGATCTTTTTGTGTCTCAAGGTAGACTAGAGGTTTGTGGTATATCTCCACTACAAATGCCTTCTTGCCAAGATAGTGCTTCTAATGCTTGGTTGCAAGGACAATGGTCAAATCTTTGCATTTAGTGGTGTGATAATTGAATTCCATTGGTAATAAATTTTGAGAGAAATATGCAATTGGGTGAAATCTATCATGCCACTCTTGTTGTATGGTTGCTCCTTATGCTACGCCTGATGCATCTATAGCCACCTTGATTGCATGTTTTGGGTTGTACCATTTCAAGATTGGTGCATGTAGTAATGCATCTTTCAATTCTAAAAGGCCAATTCTTGTGTGGTTTCCCATATCTACTTATTTTGCTTGCCAAGTAGTGCTATTAGAGGTTGTGTGACCTTAGAGAAGTCCTTGATAAATCAATGCTAGAACCACATCAATCCCAAGAAACTCTTGAGTTGAGTCTGATCTTCTAGAGCACCTCATTTTTGAATGACCTCTACTTTATCTTTTAACACTTGGATACCTTTTGCACTTACTCTACGTCTCAAGTAGTCTACTTCAGACTAGCCAAACTTGTAATTTAAGATTTTGGCATATAATTGATTTTATCATAAAATTTGGAAGACTTCTCTTAGATGTTGCTTATGTTTTGTCATTGTCCTACTACAGACTAAGATATCATCTAGGAAAATGATAATAGATTTATCCAAGTATGGAAAAAATATATCATTTATCAAACTAATGAAAGTGGTTGGTATGGCCAAATGGCATCACCAAGTACTCAAAGTGACCATACCTTGTTCAAAAGGTTATTTGGTGTACATCTTTCTCTATAATCTTGATTTGGTTATAACCGCTTTGCAAATCAAGTTTGGTGAAGTGTTTTGCCCCATTGAGTCGATCAAATAGGTCATCCAGGCAGAAAAAGGGATATTTGCTCTTCACCGCTTGTTGATTTAGGCTTCAATAGTCAATGCATTTGTGCATTATACCATCCTTCTTCTTCACAAACAAGATAGAAGCCCCATATGGTGATATGTTGGGTTGGATAAATCCTTTTTGCAACATATCCTTGATTGAGCCTTACACTCCTCTAACTCATGAGGAGATATATAGGGCCTTACAAGGAGTTTTCTTCCCTAGAAGTATCTTGATTTTATGATCTATTTTCCTTTTTGGTGGTAATCTTGAGTGTGGATCATCTAGGAAGACATCTTGAAACTCATTCACCACAACTTTCAATTTCTTAGGAATTTGTCCATCAAGTTGTGCACTGATGACTTCTCTTATTATGTCTATGAAACATCTATTTGTCTTATAGGGAGCTAATGTCCCTACAAAATAGAGAGGCAATTCTTGCATAAGTGATTTTTCTTTAATCTCAATGATATTCCATTGGTGAGTTCTCACTACTTTCTTTATCCAATCAACCATAGGGTTGTAGTGCTCCATCCACAATATACCTAAAATTATCATCATAACAAGCTAATTATATCACTTGCCACTCAATTTCATCTTGATACTTTCTTGTAGAGAGTGTGATCTTTCTAGGTAATGACTCAATCCTCTCTATTTGGCCATAAGCTAACTCTACTTCTTCATTCTCATCCTTTTCTAGATCAATCTCCAACCTTAATGCAAAAGAGTGAGACAAGAAATTCTTTGTTGCTCCAAGGTCTATCAATACTCTCACTTGATTGCCTTCTAGGACTCTATTCATGACAATCAATTGTGATTTTTTACCTCAACCTTTGTACACTTGTCCTCTTCTTTCCCCTCACTTTTTCTCTTCTCCATTGAGCAAATAAGACCACAAGGTACAATTACTTGAGATCTTTGTTTTCTTATGTGATTTTTGCATCCTCCTCTTCAATTCATCTCTCCATGTTGTACAAAGATTGCCTATATGGAGGTTGAGTGCCTCTAGGAAGATGAGCATGAAAATTTTGATTGATATGTCCCCAACTTGGTCTTAGTGCAGCAACAAAATTGTTTTGCTCAACTCTTTTCTCCTCATGGGACTCCATCTCTCCTTTCTTTGACACTTTTTCATTCTCCTTGGACAGGTCGTGCTCCTTGATCTCAAAACCAAATATTATCCAATTATATAAGAATTTGGTCCACCAAAGTGTGATGTTTATCCCAATAATGTTGAGTCTAGACTATGCCTTCACCTCCTCCAAGTGCTCTTGCTGTTCTTTGACCACAAGCAATGGCTTCAAAAATAGTGTGAGGGTTTTGTACCATTATGTCTTGGCAAATTCACTCTTTTATCCCTCAATTGAAATTTTCCATAGCTTTTGTTGGACTCATGCCAGTTATTCCAACTTGTAGATCAAGAAATGCTTCCATGTACTCTTGTATGTGGTTCTTTTACTTCAACCTCCATAGTCACGTTTGGACCATCTGCATGGAATCCATAGATTGAAAATTCTTTAGCAGCCCTTCTTGCATTATTATGCAAGTGATCTCTTCCTTTTGCTAACATTGATTGTTCTCAAGTATCATACCATGTGAGGGCTTTATTGGTAAAGTATCCTAATGCAAAAATGCATGTAAAATGATTGGTGATTTCAATTATGAATAATCAAAATTATTGACTCATTCTTGAAATCTAGTTTTCCATTGCTCCCATGGAACGTTGGTCCTTGTAAGACTTGATGTTGCATGTATTCTTCATACATAGTAACAATATGATTTCATTGTTGACCAGGGTCGATGTCATTGGCATAAGTGACTTTCTAGGTACTTCAGCCGCTGGTATTGGAGGTTTGGGACAATTCTCCTTCTTGCATTGCCTGATCATTTCTAAACATATGTACTTGACTTTGCAATGTTTCCATGGTCATCTTGATCTCCCAAAACTTGTTCAACATCCCATGCATTAGATACTACAACTACAGATCCATGATTCTTACATTGCAAATATTCAATTGCTACTTCCTACATCAATAGAGAGTTAATATGATCACTTGAGTGTAGGCATGGACTATTGGGACTCTAATTAGCACTTTGGAGGCTATCAATTGTTGATAATATTCCTCACCAAAATTACATACTACAAGATTCCTAAACATCACTTTTGGTCCAACCACATAACTGATTTCCACTTGAGTGTTGAGAAGGAGAGGATTGATACATTGATGCATTGCATCATAAGAGGATGTAGATTTTCAAGTCATGCTCTCTATTGTATATCACCATAGGTAGAATAATTGGGTTTGGTGAATTCATCATTATCTACATGAACTTTGCTCTGAAATGGTAAACAAGATATACTTTCACTTGCTTATGTTGTATGTACATAATCTTGATATGGAACAAATTCAAGAATAAAAAATGTGGCATAGGAACTTATTCTCTAGAGCATCTATCCCATCTTCTCTCTAAAAGACTCCTAACCTATCGATTGCACTATAGTTTTCCCTTTGAAAATTACTCAATCTCAATAGCCCATGCTCTTCCAAGAGGGGTGATCCACTCTCTTGGATTGTGTAATCCTCCAAGGATATGAGATCTGAGAAGAAATGCACCATGAGAAACACACTACTTCACACTCAATCCTCTGATGCCCCAAAGGAGCACCTTCTCTTTATTATATAGACAAAGAGGATCTCCTCCAAGGAAGCTCCACCCTAGGATTAGGCACACTGATAGGTGACATGTCAAAAAGCTCCATCCTTGGATTACTTACTTGGATGGGTGACATGTCAGCCTTGGTCCTATCTGGTTGGTCAAACAAGTTTTGACCAGAGGGAATCTTTTAGGGAATCTTCCTGTAGGAATCTCATAATCACATGGGTGAGGTACCATTAGAAAGCTCTCAATAAGACAAAGTAGGGGAAGAACGCAAACCTTTACTTTTTTGGGGAGGGGGAAATTGAACATTTGCAAGGCCTAATTTATCCGTTTAGGCCTCCAAAATTGCCCTCAAAGATTTCAAGCATATTTTAGTTCCTACTCTATTAGTAGAAGTACTCTTTTGGTGATACCTCTTTTTGATCTATTAGTCCATCATGTATAAAATCTTCCATATGTTACCAAAACAATTCTCACATTTAAATCATATGTTTAGCTATTAGTTCTAAGGTTTTCAAGTCTATTTTGGTTACTACCCTATTAGTAGAAGTACACTTTTGGTGATACTTCTATCTAATCTATTTTGACCATCATGTATAACATCATTTCAAATGTCACCAAACCAAATTTCACATCTAGATCATATGGCTAGCTCTTGGTATTACAAACCTCCCTCCTTTAAAAACACAAAATCATTGTTGTGCAGTTGTTGCTCAAATGCTTGCACCAACACCGGTGCATGTGTCAAATTGGCAGTGGGCTCCCAGGGTTCTTCATAGAGGGGGTAACCTTTCCACTGTACTAGATATTCCACCGATGGATGGTGAGTACCTTGCATGCTTTTTGGAGAATACACTCCACTTCATATTCCTCTATGCCATCAATGAGTGTCAAACAAGGTCAAATGTCTTGTGCGGAATGATAGGAGCCTGATCGGGGAGTATATCTATGTAGTAGGGAAACACGGAACATTGGACGGATCTTCATGTGTGGTGGTAGCTCAAGGTGATAAGCCATAGTGCCGACTCGACAAAGAATAGAAAAAGGCCCAATAAAACGGGGCCTGAGCTTACGAGAGCCAACAAGTGTGAGGTTGGTTGTAGACAGCCACACCTGGTCCCCAACATTGAACTACGTGCCTATAGTGTGCATCAACATACTGCTTCTATCAATTTTGTGCAATTTGCAATCTGTGCTTGGCGCACTCCACACCTTGTTGGATTTTAGAAACAAATGTGTTGATTGCATTGACCTTGGTAGCCATCAGACGGATCTTCATCAAGCTAGAAGTTGTGAAGAGATATTCACCATACATGAAGAAGAATAGAGTGACATGGGTGGATGCATTCACCGAATTATTGTAAGCAAATTCCACCAATGGGAGTAAGGTGTCCTACCTCTCTTGCTCTTTTAAGATGAAGCCTTGTAGCATATCTTCAATAGTGCAATTAGCCCGCTCAGTTTGTCCATTTGTTTGGAGGTGGTAAGTTTTGTACAAGGCGAACTTGGTTTTGAAGAAACCAAAGAGTGTTTACCTAAACAAACTGGTGAATTGAGTGTCTCTATCCGTGATGAGTACTCGAGACAAGCCATGGTGAGAGAAGACTGTATCTAAGTATAATTGAGCTAGTTGCGGAGCGATAATATCTTTGGTGGGAGGGCATAC
This sequence comes from Lunularia cruciata, assembly GCA_948567375.1. Taxonomy (NCBI): domain Eukaryota; kingdom Viridiplantae; phylum Streptophyta; class Marchantiopsida; order Lunulariales; family Lunulariaceae; genus Lunularia; species Lunularia cruciata. The sequence goes on along the minus strand of OX419756.1, from coordinate 54,435,228 downwards.
ATGAATTATTTTTTTGAGCAGGTCCACAAAGACCATGATGGAGTCAAATCCTAAGGTGGTCTTGGGTAATTCACACACGAGATCCATATGCACATATTCTCAATGTTATGTAGGAGTGGAGAGAGGTTGAAGGAGCCATGTAGGAGCTTGATTAGACGCTTTGTTCTGTTGGCAAAGTAGGCAACTACGCACGTAGTCCATCAGGTCCTTGCTCACCTTGCGCTAATAGTAATGGCGTTGGACTAAAATCCAAAGTCTTGTCCACTCTAACATGACCTACAATGGCTGAATCATAACATTCTACTCAAATGGTGGTGCATAATTTTGGGACATTTGGGATCCATAATCTGCCATCATGAAAGGTGAGTCCTTGGGTGTTGGTGATGCCATTGGATGATTGCGCTCCTACAATCTATGGATCAATTTTTGTAGCAGCCAGAATCTTTGGCCAGAATTTAGGGTTAATCTTGACCTCTACCACCAAATTATTTACCATTGGCATGTGGGTGAATGCATTTGCAAGTTGCTTCTTACCTTCCACGTAGGTGATTGTCATGTTGAAGTGTTATTGCCACTCTGCCCATCAAATCTGGCAATGAGATAGATCTTTTAGTGTCTCGAGGTAGACCAGAGGTTTATGGTCTGTCTTGTAACACCCATTTTTGCATGTGTGTGGTATTGTGATATTTAGCTTGGTATTACAAGTACTTGAGAGATATTATTTATATAGAGATAAGGGATGGTCCTACATTAGTCATGATTAGCTAAAGTTTGTCATAGCTAAGATAGAGAGGACCTTACTTTAGAAGAAGTGGAAAGGATGAGCCCCACTATTCTGGATTCTAGTGTGTTGACTTGGTATTCTTCCTAGGTGTTTCGCTTTGAGGAAAGAGTTGAGAACTCTTGGGCCCGCAAGTATTTTTGTTTTGGATTCTTCTATAGTCCAAGGATAGCCCATGTGAAGGATTCCTTGACTTAGTGGTTGGGTCAAGATAAGATCACGTGCTTAGGGGAATATGCCCATGTGAATGGATATTCCTTTCTACTTTTGGACTTTACTTGACTTTTAGCTTAGTAACTTGAGTTACTCCTGTAATTAGTAACTTTGGTATATAACTATTCAAAAGTGTATAAACAAGGGGTGAGGAGGTACTCATCATCCTTTCATTTGCAACTATCTCTCTCATTGAGTTCTCTAGTGAGTAATGTCTTGAGTCTTGGAGTGTTAGCCTTGGAGGAGTATGATGGAGTTGGGGTTCCTTGCCTTCTTAGTCCATGGTGCACTACCATAATAGCCATCAAAGGTTCATCTTGAGTGAGAGACATGCCGGCTAACATTGTTGGTTCCTTTGTCGGGACCTCTCTAGAAGGCAAGATAATGTTCTGCGTTCAATTCTACATTGGACAAAAGAAGGCTATGAGAGCTCACTTGGAGAGAACATTGAGAGAGGAGAGTGTTGAACTTATGTTAGAGAACCAAGATCCATTTGTATACCCTATAGTTCATTATGATGTCTTTGAAGTGATTTTGTACATCTTGTACACATGAGAGGATTTAAAGAGATAGTGTAAGTTGGATTGCAGATTTTAAGGATTAAGGTGATTTTGGGCAAAATCTCAAGTTTGAGATTTGAACTTGAAATTTTTACACATGATAGTTTGAAATATTGTTCAGTTAACACATTTGGAATTATTGTGAGAGCTATTATGCACATTCAGTTAGAATTTTTGAAAGTTGATAGGGTAAACTGCTCCCGCAATTGCATGCTCTCTGGAAAATTGTACTGAGTCTGCCATTTCTTTAATTTTCAGTGGATTGTTGTGAAAAGTTCTGAGACAATTCAGTATGTAATATCCTACCTGGTAACACAAAAATTGGAGAGAGATCATTCTTAAGCAAGGAGTTATGAGTTTTTGAAATGAGGGGGTGGTTTCTAGACCAAATCTGAAATATGTGTGCTGAATAGAAAGTTGTCTAGGCCAAATGGTTTGATGAAAAGATCTGAAATTTTGCAAGGAAGGACACCCTAGAGTTTTGATTATGTGTGAAAAAATTTCAGAGGACTGTCACGTACTAGTTGAGAGATCTGAGTGAAAATGTGAGGAAGGGTCAATTCTGTAGAGTGGAGAGTGAAAAAGCATGTTTGAGTGTTTAGATTTATCTTGCAAACATGGAGGGTCACCAAGAGTAAAAATTGAGACTATGTTAGGTTCCCTAAGGGTTTTAGGTGATTGTAGGGGTGGATTTGAGGAAAAGAGAGTTTACAATAGAATTTGAAGAGTGTTGAGAGGATCCAAAAACCTACACCACTTGGAGGAAAGAGTGAGTCTAAGTGCTTCCTATGTGGAGAGAAAGGACATAAGTCAAGTTTATGTCCATTGACTTTGAGAGCAAGAGATTGAGGGAAAAGAGAGGCTTACTTGACTTTGGTTTGCAAGTTGGACCTTCTTCACCAAGATTGGGAGGGAGAAGATCTAAGACCAAGGAGTTGTGTGAGGTTTGTGGAGTTGAAGGACTTCCAAAAGGACATGAGTGTAGTGGAGTAAAATCATTTTGGAGACTTTGGTGAAGGATCTTGGAGAGAGTCTTAGTACAACTACAGAAATACTACCACCTTCATCAGCTAGTTCTCAAGATTAGTGATGGAGATAATCTTTCAACTTATGGATAAACTATCCATGAGAGTTAGATTTATATGCACTCTAGGATTTGATATTGCTATAGAAATCTTGGAGCAATCTGAACCTTTTTTTGTTCCCAAGGGTGGATTATTCTCAAATGGTGTTAGTCATGTACATACTCTATTAGTTATAGAGTGAGAGAAAAGAAAAGAGAAAGAAAAATTGAGAGAAAAGAAAGATAGTGAGGGGTTAAGATGTGAAACTTCCGGTTTTCTTTGGCAAGGATAGAGAAGATGTGGAGGTCTTTGTGAGAGACTTCAAGAGAACTTGAATAGGAAACAATGAGAGGAGGAAGAATGAGTGACCTCATTATTACCAGATTTCTTTGAGGATGCAACACTTACATGGTATGAGTTAGAATACCAAAGGAGAGAGATGAGAGATGAGCAAGAAGAGTCTTGGGAGACTTTGACTTCAGCACTCATTGAGAACTTTCTCCCAAATGAGAGTTATGATAGATTGATGAGTGAGGTTACCTTTCTCAAACAAGGAGATGGAGAGAAAGTCAGAGTCTAGGTGGAAAGAGTAGAAAAGTTAGAGTCCAGATTTTGCATAGTGTTGAGGAAGGGTGGGGATCATGTGGAGACTACAATGATTGGCATAGGGGCCATGCTCACCAAGAATTTTGTGGGAGGATTGAGAACACAAACTAGAAGCAAGGTGAGATATGAGAAACCTTTTTCCAAGGTGGAAGCTATCAAGATTGCAATTGGTATGGAGGAGAGTTTGGAAAGGGATGAGAGTGATTTGGTGGTGAAGGAGGTTGTGCATCCTCCTCAAGGCTAAAAGTATGGTGGAACTTCTGATACTTTGGTGGCAAGGGTTGCACCACAAGTAGTAGTTGCTCCAGTTCTTGCACCTCCACCAAAGGATCCACTTTAAACCATCATAGAACAACTTGCGGATCTCAAGATCAATGTGGTACAACTATGGGAGAAGAGAGAGGTGGATCAGAATATAGGGAGAGGGTCTAGGATTTATTGAAACTATCCATTTAGAGGAGGCCAACCAGCCAACAATTTCAGTGATAGAAATTGTTTCGGTTGTGGAGGAAGAGGCCATATCCAAAGGAATTGCCTAAATTCCACTTACCATGGAGGAAGGGGTTATGAGGGAGCCAATAGAGGGAAAGAGGGAGGTAGTGAAATCCAAGTGGCTCTTAATCCAAACAAAGGTAAGGGGATAGCATCCATAGATGTGCTTGAGAGTAAGTATGAGAAGGAAGAGTGCTCAAACTCCAAGGGTCTTAATTTGGAGTTTTTGGCACAAGAGAAGAAGAGAGCTTGTTTTGCAAAGGATGTTCACTCTTCTCAAGGATTTACTCCAAGCAAGGATACTCCTATGTCTACTAAGAGCACTCACACCTCAACACCATCGACAACAAAGACTCTAAGGAAGAAGTTGGGGATGGAGGATTTCTTGATTTCAAAGCAACAATGGAACTACAATGTGTTGGAGGATATTTGTGGTCACAAGGCAAACATCACAGTGGGCCAATTGATAGCTTTGAACCCTACCTTGTGAAAGGAGCTTAGAGGTAGTTTGAGATCTACAAGGAGCAAGAGAAAGAAGAAGGCAAAAGCTCCAGTATCAATGGGGGTGGTGGATGCCAAGCCAACACCATGGGAGGCTTGTGAATATGCCTCCAAGATTGATGTGCGAGTGAATGGTCACAACATAAAGGATGCATTGGTTGATGGAGGATCAACAATGAATGTCATGTCAGAAAGGTTGATGAAGAAGTTGGGTATGATACCCTCAAGACCTTCAAAATTTGTGGTGAGCATGACAAACAAGCAACAAGTTAGACCAGTAGGGGTGATGGATAAGGTGGTAGTTTCAGTTATGGGAGTTCAAAATCTCATGACTTTCCAAGTCTTGAAGGATTCAAGCTATGACTTACTTCTTGGGAGGCCATGGTTGAGAGCAGCATGCACAACTTATCAATGGCACAAAGGGTACTTGAGGATTGGGCCATCAAACCATAGAGTCACAATTCTTGTGACTAACACCACCAACACTTCACATTCAAATACTCCATCTTCTGATTATTGGGAATCAGATTCTGAAGAAGGAGCTTCAGGTGTGGACACAAGCATGGAAGAAGAGACTTCCATGGAGGAGGATGAATCTGAATCTGATTCAAATGTGTATCCTTTGTGTACTATGGATTTTTCACCTAAGCCAAAGGTTTTGAAGGACCCAAAAAAATCACCATTGACACTTGAAGAGTTAGAGAGAAAGTTATCTACCCTCAAGTATGGTCCAAATGTTACCAAGGAGGAGAAGGTGAGATTTGAGGAGATTTTCCGCAAGTTCATCCATGTGTTTGCTTTTAGTTACAAGGATTTGAAGGAAGTCACCTTGGAGGAGCACAACATAGAGGTAGAGTTTCATGCAAGACCAATTCGCCAAAAGCAATGTCGCATTAGCCCACCAATATCTTTGGTTGTGAAGGAGGAGATTGATAAGCTCAAGGAGACCAGATTTATCTTTGAGGTGGAGAATTCAAAATGGGTGTCTCCAATTGTTATTGTGAAGAAAAAGAATGGCAAGCTTCGGGTATGTGTGGATTACAAGAAGCTCAATGCTATTACCAAGAAGGACTACTACCCATTGCCATTTATTGATGAGATCTTGGAGGAGGTTGCAGGTCATGAGAGGTACAATTTTGGAGATGGTTATAGTGGATATAACCAAATCAAGATTAAACCAGAACATCAACAACTCACCACATTCATCACACCTTGGGGAACTTATGCTTTCAAGGTCATGCCTTTTGGGCTTTGCAATGCTCCAGCTACATTCCAATGGTTCATAAACAAGGTATTTGAACCTTTCATTGGGAAATTTGTGAGAGATTTCATTGATGACTTTTGTGTATATGGGAGCAAGGAGGAGCACTTTGAGCACCTAATCAAGGTCTTGCAATGCTTGGATGAGGCAAATGCATCACTCAACCCAGAGAAGTGCATTTTTGGATGTGAAGAAGGTCTAATTTTGGGGCACATCATCTCCAAGGATGGAATAGCAGTTGATCTTGAGAAGGTGAGGAAAATCTCAATCCTTCCATTCCCTTCAAATTTGACAAAGTTATGCCAATTCTTGGGGATGGTTGGATACTATAGGAGGTTCATCTTCTCATTTTCCAACAAGGCTTATGCATTGACCATGTACATGAAGAAGGGTGTAGATTACATGGTGATTTTGGAGGACAAGGAGGCTCTCAAAGCTTTTGAGGAACTCAAGCAATCCCTGGTTGTAGCTCCAATTCTTGCTTAACCTGATTGGAATAAGCCTTTCATCCTCTACACTGATGCTTCTAATATAGCTATAGGATGCACTCTTGGTCAATTAGACCAAGATGGGCATGATCATCCAATAGTTTATGCTAGTAGGCAGATGGTTTTAGCAGAAAAGAACTACTCTGTCACAAAGAGAGAAGGATTGGCAGTGATCTTTGGTCTCAAGAAGTTTAGACACTACTTGATTGGAGGGAAAGCCACCATTGTCATGGATCACAAGGCTTTGAAGTACATCTTCAACAAGCTTAATTTTGAAGGGAGACTAGCGAGGTGGATGATACTCTTGTCTGAGTATGATTACACCATTAAGGATAGGCCAAGAAAGAAATATGCAAATGTTGATTTGTTATCTAGGGCCTATGATCATGATGGAGATGAGCCACTGGATGATTCTTTCTCGGATGAAGAGCTCATGATAATCTCAATCACTCAAGAGGTTCCAATGGAGTACAAGGAGATTGTGGATTTTGTGACAAGAGGTAACCATTCAGAAAGGATGCATGCTAGGGAGAGGAAGGCCCTTGCAGCAAGATCTAGACCTTTCACAATGGTAGAGGATATTCTTTTTCACCAAGAGCAGATGGTCTACTTCAAAGAGTAGTGGGTAAGGAAGAGTCTATCTTACTCATAAAGGAGTTTCATGAAGGTTTAGTGTGTGGAGGCCACTTTGTAGGAAAGGTGACTACTTTCAAGATTCTAGATGCAGGTTACCATTGGAGAGGAATTTTCAAGGATTTTCTTGATTATTGTAAAACTTGTCATGTTTGTCAAGCTTTTGCTAGAAAGTCTACATCCACTCCACCACTTAGATCAATTCCATTGCTAGGATCTTTTGAGAAGTGGGGAATTGATTTTGTAGGTCCTCTCAATAGAACCCCAAGGAACAATCGGTATATTGTGGTAGTTACTGATTATCTTACCAAGTGGATTGAGGCTAGACCATTGAGGGACAAGAATGAAGATGAAGTTGGTAGATTTCTTTATGAACGCATTATCACTAGGTTTGGATGCCCTTTGGAGTTGGTTTCCAATAGAAGAGAGTTTACAAGAAACATTACTACAACCATGCTACGATATTTCTCTATCACACATAGAGTAACTACATCCTATAAGCCAAATTCCAGTGGCTTGGCAGAGAGAACCAATCAGACCTTGTGCATGATGTTGGCCAAAGATCCAAAAATGGAGGGGGCTAAACATCATTGGGACAAGAGGATTCATGCAGTTTTGTGGGGGTATAGGACAACCATGAAGATTTCCACCGGATGTTCTCCATTTCAATTGGTATATGGTATTGAGTCTACCCTGCCTATTCACTTTGATCTTCCTACCTTCCAAAGTAATCATAGGAGATTGAAGAAACCACAAGGAGGTGATGCAGAGTAGTCAAGGAAGGAACAACTCACGGAGTTGGAAGAGGCAAGAGCAGTTGCTAGGGTTGAGTGAAGCAAGCCCAAAGGAAACAAAAGGAGAGCTATGACAAGAGGCCAGGCAAGAAGAAGGTGGAGCCTTTCAAAGAATGTGATTGGGTAATGTTGTTTGATTCCATTTGATTCAAGAGAGTGCAAAAGAAGTTTTTGCCTAAGTACTTTGGACCTTTCATAGTGGAGAAGGTGTGGGGCAATTACACCTATGATCTCAAGGAGTTGGGGAGAATACACCTTGATAGGATTAACCATGATAAGTTGAAGATGTATTATAAAAGATAGAGAGACCTTCACTTTGAGGACAAAGTGAAAACTTAGTCCGGGGGTAAATGTAACACCCATTTGTGCATGTGTGTGGTATTGTGATATTTAGCTTGGTATTACAAGTACTTGAGAGATGTTATTTATATAGAGATAAAGGATGGTTCTACATTATTCATGATTAGCTAAAGTTAGTCATAGCTAAGATAGAGGGGACCTTACTTTAGAGGAAGTAGAAAAGATGAGCACTACTATTTTAGATTCTAGTGTGTTGACTTGGTATTATTCCTAGGTATTTGGCTTTGAGGAAAGAGTTGAGAACTCTTGGGCCCGCAAATATTTTTGTTTTGGATTCTTCTATAGTCCAAGGATAGCCCATGTGAAGGAATCCTTGACTTAGTGGTTGGTCAAGATAAGATCACATGCTTAGTGGAATATGCCGATGTGAATGGATATTCCTTTCTACTTTTTGACTTTACTTGACTTTTAGCCTAGTAGCTTGAGTTACTCTAGTAATTAGTAACTTTGGTATGTAACTATTTCACAAGTATATAAACAAGGGGTTAGGAGGTACTCATCATCCTTTCATTTGCAACTATCTCTCTCTCATTGAGTTCTCTAGTGAGCAATGTCTTGAGTCTTGGAGTGTTAGCCTTGGAGGAGATGATGGAGTTGGGGTTCCCTGCCTTCTTAGTCCATGGTGCGCTACCATAATAGCCATCAGAGGTTCATCCTAAGTGAGAGACAGGCCGGCTCACAATCTCCACTACAAATGCCTTCTTGCCCATATAGTGCTTCCAATGCTTTGTTGCAAGGACAATGGGAAACTCTTTTCATTTTATGGTGTGATAGTTGTGCTCTATTGGTAATAAATTTCTTAAAAAATATGCAATTAGATGGCATCCGTCATATCACTCTTGTTGTAGGGTTGCTCCTATTTCTACGCTTGATGTATCTATAGCCAACTTGATTGGATGTTTTGGGTCATACCACTTCAAGATTGGTGCATGTACCAAGGCGGCTTTCACTTCTTGGAAAGGCCAGCTCTTGTGTGGTTCACCATGTTTACTTCTTCTCCTTGCCAATTAATGTTGTCAAAGGTTGTGCAACCTTGGAGAAATCCTTTACAAATCAACGATAGAATCCCGTCAACCCCAAGAAGCTCTTGAGTTGAGTCTTATCTTATTGGGCATGCCATTTTTGAATAACCTCTATTTTATCTATCAAAACTTGAATACCCTCTACACTTACTCTTTGCCCTAAGTAGTCTACTTCAGACTTGCCAAACTCGCACTTTGAGAGTTTGGTATATAATGAATTTTGTCTTAGAATATGGAAGGCTTCTCATAGATGCTATTTGTGTTTTGTCATTATGCTATTGTATACTAAGATGTTATCCAAGAAGACAATAACAGACTTATCCAAATATGGACAAAATATGTCATTCATTAGACTCATGAAAGTGGCTGGTGCATTGGTGAGGCCAAAAAGCATCACAAGATACTCAAAGTGGCCATACTTGGTTCAAAAGGCATTTTTGTACACATCCTCCTTTGCAATTCAGATTTGATTGTAACCGCTCCGCAAGTCCAGTTTGGTGAAGTGTCTTGCTCCATTGAGCTGATCAAACAGGTCATCCATGCGAGGTAAGGGGTATTTTTTCTTCATTGTTTGTTGATTGAGACCCCGATAGTTGATGCACATGCGCATTGTACCATCCTTTTTCTTCACAAACAAGATGAGAGCTCCATATGGTGATATGTTGTGTTGGATGAACCCTTTGGTTCCTCAATTTAATTCTTACACTCCTCTAACTCATGAGGTGATAGGCGATATGGGGCCTTACAAGGAGGCGTCTTCCTCAAGAGTGTCTCAATTTTTTATCTACTCTCCTTTTAGGTGGTAATCCTACAAGTAGATCATTGTGAAAGACATCTTGGAACTCATTTACCACATCCTTCAATTTCTTAGGAATTTTCCCATTGAGTTGTGCACTCTGGACTTCTCTTATTAGATCCATGAAACATCTATTGGTCTTACAGATAGTTGTTGTCTTTATGACATAAAGAGGCAATTCTTGCCTATGTGATTTTTCTTTAACTCCACCAATTGACCATTTGGGAGTTCTTGCTATTTTCTTCCTCCAATCTACCATAAGGTTGTAATGCTACATCCATGGCATGCCTAAGATTGCATCATAATGAGCTAATTGTATCACTCGCCACTCAATTGATTCCTCATATTCTCCTACACAAATTGGCGTGAACCCCGCTCTCCTTGAAGTGGTCGTGCTCCTCGGTCTTAAAACCAAAGGTTGCCCTGTTCCATCGGTACTGGTTCATCCAAGTGTGGCATTTCTGCCCAATAATGTTGAATTGGAACTACTCCTTCTCTTCCACCCAATGCCCTTTCTATTCTTTGTGAACAAGCAATGGCTTCAAATACCGTGCAAGGATTTTGGACCATGACTTCTTGGCAAATCCGCTCCTTCAACCCTTGTTTGAAATTCTCGAGAGCCTCTATTGGACTCATGTCGGTTATTGCAACTCGTAGATCCAAAAATGCAGCCATATACTTTTGTACACTATTCTTTTGTTTCAATCTCCATAGTCGAATCCGGCCCATTTGCATAGAGTCCACCGACTAAAAAATTTTGCAGCAATCCGTCTTGCATTGATGTCCACGTGATCTTTCTTCTCTTTGCCAACATGGATCATTCCCAAGTATCATACAATGTGAGTGCTTTATTGGTCAAGGACCCACATGCAAATATTCTTGAAGCATGCTTGGTGATCTCTATTGAGAACAATCGGAAATATTGATTCATTTGTGAGATCCAGTTCTCCACTACTCCCATCATACACTGCCCCTTGTAAGGCTCAATGTTGCATGTCTTCTTCATCCGTAGTAGCAATGTAGCTTCATTGTTGACTAAGTTTGTAGGCACGAGTGCCTCTCCAAGTACTTGGATTGCAGGTATTGGGTTTTGATACGGCTCTTCTTCTTGCATTGCTTGATCATTCCTAAGGGTTTGCACTTGACCTTGTAATGCCTCCATGGTCATCTTAATCTCTCAAAATTCATTCAACATCCCCTGCATTCCTTACACCAACTCCTGCAACTACGGATCCATGGCTCTTGCAACACTCAATTGCTATTGTCTTTTTCAATAAAGAGTTAATATGATCACTTTGGAAGGTGCATGAACTATCAAAACTACCATTAGGACCTCTGAAGCTACCGCTCATTGATAATATTCCTCACCAAAATTCCTGACCACAAAATCTCTAAACATCACTTTTGGTCTCACTACATAATGACTTTCTACTTGAGTGTTAAAAGGGAAAGGATTTGGGACATTCAAATCCATCACAAAAAAATATAGATTTTCAAATCCCACTCTTTATCGTAAATCACTACAGGCAGAATCACTGGGTTTGGCAAATTCATCATTATATCCATGAACTCTGCTCCAAAGTGAGAAACCAGATACACTCTCACTTGCTCACATTGAATGTACATAATCTTGATGTGGAATGGATTCAAGAACTTAAAGCAAGGTGTTGGATATTGTCCTCCTGGAGCCTCCATTCCATCCTCCCTCTAGCACTCCTAATCTACTAGGATGTCTCTCCTCAAAATTACTCAATCTCAGTAGCCCATGTTCTTCCAAGAGAGGTGATCAGCTCTCTTGGATGACAACACCTGATCTGATACCATTGTCATCCTCCGAGGATATGAGATTTGAGAAGAAACACACAACTTCACACTCAAACCTCCGATGCCCCAAAGGAGCACCTTCTCTTTATTATATAGACAAAGAGGATCTCCTCCAAGGAAGCTCCACCCTAGAATTAAGCACACTTATAGGTGACATGTGAGCAAGATACACCCTTGGATTACTTACTTGGATGGGTGACATGTCGGTCCTGGTCCTATTTGGTTGGTCAAATAAGTTTTGACCAGAGGGAATCTTTTAGGGAATCTTCCTATAGGAATCTCAGAATCATATGGGATGAGGTGCCATTGGAAGCTCTTGATGAGACAAAGTAGGGGAGGAAGGCCAACTCTTACTCCATTAGGGATAATTTGCACATTTTCAAGGCCTAATTCATCTGTTTAGGCCTCCAAAATTGCCTTCAAAGATTTCAAGCATATTTTGGTTCATACTCTATTAGTAGAAGTACTCTTTTGGTGAAACCTCTTTTTGATCTATTCAGTCCATCATGTATAAAATCATTCCAGATGTTACCAAACCAATTTTCACCTTTAAATCATATCTCTAGCTATTGGTTCCAAGGTTTTCAAGTCTAGTTTGGTTTCTACTCTATTAGTAGAAGTACCCTTTTGGTGATACTTCTATCTGATCTATTTTGACTATCATGTATAAAATCATTCCAGATGTTACCAAACCAAATTTCACATCTAGATCATATGGCTAGCTCTTGGTATTATATATTGAAACCCAAACTAATATTTTAAGGATATGAGAACCTTGAAGAGAAACACTGGAGAAGGAACACAAAGCTTAACACCCAATACTACAATGCCCCAAAGCAGAACCTTGTCTTTATTATATAACAAAGAAAAATCACTCAAGGAAAACTCCATTTGTGGATCAAATATTAGGATTGGTGATATGTTAGCAAGCTCCACCTTGAGATTAGTTGTATGGATTGGTGACACATTGGTTCTTGTCCTATCTGTTTGGTCAAATAAGTTTGACTAGAGTGAATCTTTAAGGAATCTTCCTATAGGGAGCTTAGAATTGCGTGGGTGAGATACCATTGGAAAGCTCTTGATAAGACAAATAGTGGGAGAACAAGAAAAGTTTTTTCCTATTTTAAGGGGAAAAAATCTTTTTGTATTTTTGAGCCTTATTCCTCCGTCTATGCCTCCAAAATTATCTTTGAAGTTTTCAAGGTGTTTTTAGCTCCTTCTTTATTATTAGAAGTAATCTTTTGATGACACCTCTATCTGATCTACATAGTCCATCATATATACATCCTTCCTGATGTTACTAACCCAAATTTCTAGATAATATGTCTAACTAATGGTATTATAGATATACTCTCACTTGCTCACGGTGGATGTACATAATCTTGATGTGGAACGGGGTTCAAGAACAAAAAGCAAGGTGTAAGAAATCATACACTAGGAGTATCCATCCCATCCTCTCTCTAAAACACCCCAATCTAGCGATTGCACTACTTTTCTCGCATCAAAATTACTGTCTTAATAGCCCATGTTCCTCCAAAGGAAGTGATCCACTCACTTGGATTAAAAAACATGCTCTGATACTATTGTAACATTCTAAGGACAAGAGAAACCCCAAGAGAAGAAATAAAAAAGAAACAAAAGGCTTCATCCCTCAATACTCTGATGTTCCAGAGGAGCACATTATCTTTATTATATAGCAAAGAAGGTCCACTCAAAAGGAGTTGCACCCTTGGATTAGATACATGGATTGGTCACATGTAAGAGAGCTCCAACTTGAGATTAGCTACATGGATTAGTGAGATGTCTATTCTTGTTCTATTTGGTTGGTCAAACAAGTTTGATGAAAAAGAATCTTTGAGGAATCTTCTTGTAGGAAGCTCCAAATACCAAGGATGAGGTGCAATTGGAAAGCTCTCAATGAGACAAACAAGAGGGAAAGAAGGCAATGCTTTTTAGCCCAAAGGTCAAAATGCATCAATTTTCAAAGCCTAATTCATCCATTTAGGCCTCCAAAATTGGCTTTAAAGTATTCCAAGTGTTTTTGACCTCTGCTCTATTAGTGGAAGTACTCTTTTGGTAACACCTATATTTGATCTACTTAGACCATCATATATAACATCCCTCAAGATATAACAAAGCCAATTTCCACCTTTAGATAATCTATCTATGTAAAAGACCAAGACCAAGGAGAGAAATAGGAGAATGGAAACTCATCTTATGACACTTGAATGAGTGAAAACTCAAAATGCCTAGCATGAGCTTTGGCTTTGGTATTTATAGGTAGCATACAAAGCCCTTGAGAAGCTTCTCAAGAAGCTTACCCTTTCCAAAGGACCTTATACTTTGTATGTTGTCGGCGTCCACGTTGGATGTGGCGACACACAAAGATACTATCAACTTTGTACTCCTCATGATCATTGATAGGGATAGGGGGAGGAAGAGGAGGTTGGACACAAGAGGAAAAAGAAGAGGGGTTAGGAACAAAAGGTTTTCACTTGGAAACATGAAAGATAGGATGGATGCGCATATGACAAGGCAAGGTAAGTTGGTAAGCACCAGAGAGACAATTTGGGTGACATCAAAAGGTCCTATCCAATTAGGGGCAAGTTTACGAACTTGGGTATCAAGTGGGAGGGGTAGATTACTAGAGGATAGCATAACTTTATTACCAACTTCAAAGGTGAGATCACAACGATGGTGGTCTGCATATTGTTTTTGATGATTTTGAGCAACAAGGAGGTGAGATTTGGCTTGTTAGAGGGATTTGGATATGGTGGTCAAGAAGGTTGAAGTATGAGGGACCTGAGATAGGAGAGGAGAAAGAAGAGAATCTGGGAAAAGCGGATCTTGACCAAAATTGAGAAACAAAGGAGAGAATCTGGTGCTTGCTTGTTTAAAATTGTTGTATGCAAACTCCGCAATTGCAAGACATTCATCCCAATTGGTATGGTGAATGTTGATGAAGGCGTGAAACATATCTTCCAAGGTGTGATTTGCACGTTCAATTTGTCCATCAGTTTGAGGATGATAGGATGTGGACAAAGCAAGCTTGGTGCCAAGTATCTGGAAGAGGGCTTGCCAAAACTTTCCGGTGAAGTGAGGATCACGATCAAAGATGAGTACATGTGGCATCCTATGATGTTTGAATACATTATTGAAGTAGAGTTGCACCAAGGTTGGAGCATCCATAGTATCAACCGTTGGTGCCAAATGGATTTGCTTATTAAGCCTATCTACAAACACCACAATTGTTGTGTAACTTTGTTGTGTCTTGGGCAAGGAGGTGATAAGATCTAAGCTCACATGTTCCCAACAAGTAGTTGGAATGGAAAGTGGCTGAAGGAGTCCACTCGGCTTTTGGTTACTGGCCTTGTTGCGTTGACAACTCTCACACAATCGAACAAACTCCCAAACATCTTGTGTCATGTTGGGCCACCACCATTGGCGTTGGAGGGTACCCAAGGTCTTGTCCACCTCCATGTGACCAACTATTGGTAGATCATGGGCTTCTTGAAGGCGCGCAAGTCAAAGATCACCTTTGGTTGGAACATAGATCTGGTCCGCATGGAATAGAAGGCCTTCCTTGAAGGAGAAGGTGTTGTACTCCTTGTTGCATACTGTCAGACAACTATGTACCATTTGGAAGAAGGGATCTTGTTGTAGAGTTGACCAAAACTTGTTATGGACCTTGGGGTCAATTGACACCAACGTAATTGCCACCATGATGAGAGGAAGAGAATTCAAATCAGGTCGTTGTGATAGAGCATCAGGGATGACATGGAACTGACCTAGTTTATACTCAAGTTTGATGTCAAACAATTAGAGTTGCTCTTCCCATTGATGATATTGACTCTTCATGTGTTCCAAGTGTAAGGTCTGCAACAATGGCTTGTGATCAGTTTGCATGATCACTTGTTTCCCCAAGAGATAATGCTTCCATACCTTGGTGGCATATACCATTGCAAGTTGTTCCCAATCTCAAGCATAGTAATTTCTTTCAGTTGTATTTAGTTGGCAAGACACAAAGGCAATGGGATGTAGTCCATCTAGGATTCTTGTTGCAACACAACTCCAATTGCAAAGTTATAAGCATCAAAATCAACCACACAAGGTAGTTGAGGATCATATGGTTGAAGAATGGGTCTTGAAGACACCATATGCTTTAGCTTTTGGAATGCTTCTTCATGCTTGGTGGTCCATTGGAAGCTCAAGGTCTTTCCCAAGAGGTCAATCAATTGTGCAGCCACATGAGCATGATAGTGGATGAACCGTCAATAAAAATTGGCCAATCCTTTGAATGCTCGTACTTCTATAGCATCCTTTGGGGTAGGCCAATCAATAATGACCTTGATTTTCTCTTCTTCCAACTTGATCCCCTCCGATGAGATCTTATGACCCAAGAAGGTAACGTCCTTTTGCCAAAAGGCACATTTCAACTTCTTGCAGTAAAATTTCCATTGTCATAGTCATCTTAGGACTTCTCATACATGATTCACGTGTTCTGCTTCTATCTTACTATAGATTAAGATATCATCCAAGAACAACACCACCGACCAATCCAATAGTCCATCCAACACCCAATGCATCTGATCAATGAAGACTACTAGAGCATAAGTGAGTCCGAAAGGTAGAACTCTCCACTCAAAATGCACATACCTTGTGCAAAAGGTAGTCTTTTGCACATCCTCTCTATCAATAGGAATTTTCCAGTAGCCGCTATGAAGATCCAACTTGGAAAAGTAGTGTGGTCTACTTAGTTGATCAAGCAAGTCATCGATCCAAGGCAAGGGATATGCATTCTTCACGGTTTGCTTATTGAGCCCACGGTAGTCAATACAAAAACAAAGTCCTCCATCCTTCTTTGGAACAAATAGTACCGGTGTCCCCAAGGAAAGGTACTATGTTGTATGAAGTCCTTCTCCAATAACTCTATAAGTGTTGTTTGCAACTCCTCCAACTCCTTTGGTGAGAGCCAATAGATTGGTCTACTCACCGGAGTACTCCGTGGCAATAACTTGATCTTGAAGGGCGTACCCCTATTGGAGGGTAATCCCTTTGGTAGATCATCCAGAAACACGTCCATAAACTCTTGAACTATCTGATCAACCATTTCTTGATGAGGCACTTGGCCCTCCTTAGACTATTCTTGTGCAATCAACGTGATCCACACCGCAAATACAGACTTATCTTCCTCCAAAGCTTGCTCTATGGCTGCTTTACTAACCAACTTCCCTTCCAAGGACTCATCTCTCTTCCAAGCTTTCTCCATGGTTGCTTTCCTGGCAAAATTCTCATCTCCCTTCAAGGTTTGCTCTATGACTACCTTCTCGACAAACTTCCCATCTTGGGACTGACTATTCTCAAGTGTCTTACTAAGAGGTGCCAAAAAACCTAATCAAAAATTCTTACCTTGGTGTTGTACTTGAATTTGTCGTTGCGTCCAATCAAATTGAACCTTATGACATTCAAGCCAAGGTAGACCCAGAATGATATCATAGTGTAGAGGTGCCATCTACAAACCTCATACACTCCAAATACTCCTTCCCAATCTTGAAGGCAACAGGATGTGAGGTGCGGAATGCAGAACCCTTTCTACCATCCGCCATCATCAAACTACTTCCAAACACTGGCTTGATAGGAATACCCAATTCCTTGCTACTTGTATAGACATGCAATTCTCTGAACTTCTAGAATCAACCAAAATCCTACAACCCCGATTAGATATCATACCTTGCAAGTGAAGCAAACTTGTATTGGTCGAGCCTTCAATTCCATTGGAACTAATCAAGCTCCCAATAGACGGCTCAAAATCTCCTATTGGGATTCCTCATTTCCCTTATCATTCTATTCCACAAACTCCATTTGTGCAACTTGTTGAGGTAGCCCATTCCTAAGTGGGCAATGCGATGCCCAACTTGGCAACAATAAAAACAACGTCTATTTTGTCACAATCTTTCTCTATCCGCTAAACCAAGTGGTCTCCGTTAGATAGCATCAATCTCCATTGGTGCCAATTCTTCCACCCATGCATAGTGTACTGGTAGGCCTTGTGTAGGTCGAGATCAAGACCAAATTGTCACCACCAAGGAATCAAAGAGCTCAACCAATTGCATGGCTTCTTCTACATTTTATGGTTCCCGCATGGTCACCTCCAATTTGGTTTGTGACTTCAATCTCCACACAAATTGATCTAGAACTTCACCTTCTTGTATATTTGGAATCTGCATGATGATGTTATGAAATTGTGTGATGTAGCTCCTTACTAAGCCAACTTGCTTCAACTCCGCCAATTTATCTTGTGCGGCTTGGGTGGCATTTATAGTTTGAAACCAACCAAATATTGCATCCTTGAATTCTGCCCATGTCCAAATTGGTGCAATAATTTATCCTTCTGCTCGCTCTACTCGGAATTGCCACCAAAGTTTTGCCACACCATCTAATTGGCTAGAGGCCAAGATAATCTATTTCCATTCATCTTGAAGATTGGTGGCGTCAAAGTAACATTTGCAATCAAACACAAAATTCTCCACTGTGCCCAAAAGATTCTTGCCTTCAAACACCTTGGGTTTCAAAAATCAAATGCAATCTTCTCCATCTCAAATTGGCGCTCTCTCTATATGTTCTCGTTGTTGCTGATCTTGTTCATTCAGTAATCAAGTAAGGTGCTTGATTTGTTGCTACATTGTAAGGATAACATCTGGTATTGCCGCCATAGCTACTACTCTATCCCACTACTCCCAATTTATCCAATTGATTAGCACATAGATGCAGCATGTCCATTGTTGTCCATAAGTTACAACCGGAAGTATCAAGGGTTCCTCAGATATGGTGATCATATGTAGAAAATCTTGCCCAAAGCGCGAGGTGATGAATTGTGTGAAACAAATCTTGGGTAATATCTGGACATGAAAATCCCAATGGTTTGGCAAAAGTGGATTTGGTGGTCCATAAATTCTATCCATCCCATTCTTGCTCTAATACCAATGTAAAAAACCAAGACCAAGGAGAGAAATAGGAGAATGGAAACAAACATTGGGACACTTGAATGAGTAAACTCAAAATGCCTAGCATGAGCTTTGGCTTTGGTATTTATAAGTAGCATACAAAGCCCTTGAGAAGCTTCTCAAGAAGCTTCCTTGAGCCGCTTTCTTAGAGTGCAAGCCAAGTTAACTAGGAAGCTTCTCAAGAAGCTTCCTTCTATAAGTCGCCTACTTGGCATGCAAGCTAAGCTAGTTAGAAGCTTCTAGAAGCTTCCTTCTAGAAGCTACCTGTTTGGGGTGCAAGTTACATTATTATGAAGCTTCCCAAGAAGCTTCCTAGATGCTTTTAGAATATTCTAGGCTAATTTGGCTTATTCTCTACTTTGTTAGCCTTACTAACTACGTCACTAAACTCCATATTGTTACAATCTAGCTAATGGTATTACATCTTGTCATCCTTGAATGCATCCTTGAATCTTGCTTCCATGCTTAGATTTAGGTAAGTCCATTGTGTGTAGCGGGTAATGGTGTTTTGGAGAGATTTTTCTAGTCCCAACACTTTTTGCCAATGTTCCTTTGTCTAGGTGAAGAGGTTTCTTGGTAAATTCTCTAGCTTTGGATCTTAATTATCTCTAATTTCCTTAAGCATTGCATGATTGCTCATTTTCTAATTCCACAACAAGAATTCAACCTTCTTGTTGCAAAGAAGAAAAGCTCTACAATGAATTGCCATTTGGTTAATATGAGTAACTTTAGAGTAATCTCAAGTACTTGTCTATGGCACTTGGGGCACTAAGGCCACATTTTTCTCTTTCACCTCTAAGTAGGAGATCTACTTGCAATAATGTACTCTTTCATTATATTTCTAAGTTTCTTGCCAAAGGAAGAGGGAGATCTCATTGGGCTAAGGATCTCACTTTTCTAAGTCTAAAAATGTGAAGTGATTAGCATAAAACTGAAAAGTGGTTAG
The DNA here is from genome assembly GCA_948567375.1 of Lunularia cruciata. NCBI lineage: Eukaryota > Viridiplantae > Streptophyta > Marchantiopsida > Lunulariales > Lunulariaceae > Lunularia > Lunularia cruciata. The sequence continues at coordinate 54,415,883 of OX419756.1, read as the reverse complement.
CCTGGTCTAAGTTTAGAAGGTGTCGGCTTCATAGGTGCACCTTGCGGGTGAGCAATCATGATCCACATATATAAACATTATTGTACAATCAAAGGGTTTAAATTCTAGTTCTTGATCTGATGGTGTCACATTCAAGTCATAAAGAGTCCTTGTACTGATTGAATTTCATGCTAATAGTGATTAGCACATATATAACCTTGGCTCTCCAATAAAATTTTCATTATTTCCATCTTTTTATCATCTCTTACTATCATACAAATTTGATAAATATGGCACAATGATATTACTTAAATATCTTCTTACTCATCCAACATAACCTTATGATTACCTATAAAAAAAATTCTCTATATCCTATTTCTTGAATAAGGGTAAGGAATATTTATATTTTACCAACCCTATAATGTATAGGTGAAAATTTTCAATAAAGAAACATAAAGTTTCAGCTTTCTAAGTCTAGAAAGATAATCTTATTCTTTGTTTTAGTTTGTTCTCTAAATATATAGAATCTAAACTACTTGAGTAGAAAATGTAGCATGCTACATAAGTTCAAGTCATTATACGATTTCATATGTTAATTTTATCCTAAAAAATAAGTGGTGCTCTAGAATAAAATGATGAAATGTTGTTTATTTTTAAGGTCCGGAGTCCCTGAAGTTTTGGTTAATATTTACTTGAAATTTTATTTTATTTTCTAATTTAAAATTTCTTCTTTTATTCTTTGTCTAATTTTTTTAAATTTTTTATTTTGAAAATACACACCATAGTAAATAGAATTTATTATAAAAAAATTTATAATTAGATTCATTTATAAGCTACAGTTTACATTGATTGGATTGTATTGTAATTTCCTTAACTTAGAAAGAATAGTTTATCTACTTTGATTGTCAAAAGAATATGCATCTAGAATCATAAAATAATCAGTAGTCAGCAATATCATTGGTTTGTGTAACTAGAAGCATTGGCTTGTGATTGAACATATCATTATGCTTATTTAATTATATCAATACTATCTGTGTTTAATTGGAGATACTTGGATCAAAAGATATTATAACATTATCAGATTATTAACTTACTAATGTTGTAATTTTTTCCAACTTCAGGTATATATTTTATTTTTCTCAATTCTAATAGTTTTTATTTCATTTAATTCTTGCGTTCTTCTTCTACTTAAGAAATAATAACAAAGTGGTCCGTTGTATGCTTACTAAATGAATTCTGTGTATCTTTACCTCTTATATCAAGGAGTGTGCTTGCAAATAACTAGATTGCATTTAACTAATTTTGTACTTGACAATAAACATAGTCAAGAGTGATGATGTGCATTATATTATACTATGCTCTTGAAAGTTATAAAACTTGTAAGTTAGACCGTCAAGTTAAAAAGAATTGTTCTATCATTCTAGCTACATTAGATCTTAAGTGTTACCCTTGCACTAAACTCATTATGCACATTCTGATATTCAAGGGTCTTAACTTCTGTTGTCATCGTGGCCAATTTAAGCATTGTACTTATTGATGCCTAACTTTGCAAGTCTTAAAGTCCCAACTTGGCTTGTTGGAAAATTGAACAAGTTGCAAAGAGTAGGATCTATTTCTAAACTATATAACTTTTCAGATAATTTTGATAGCTAGTGCATTTGCAATATGAAAGATTAAATAATAATGATATACCGTGTCAAATCAAGTATTGAAGAGCAGCTTAAATTTCTATCAATCGGTAATGATGAAGAGCATACGAAACCTAAAATTCCATGTGGCATAGTTGAGCTGCTCTATATATGCTGATCGTCTAAACTTGAGCCGTGGAGCTAACTCATGTTTGAAACTATCAATCTCTTCATGTATCTTTTTCCACATATCAGTTACATAAATGATTCATACATGTCATGGGATGAGTGATAATCAACTTATGTATCGTCCATACAATACATGGGCTGTAGGAGGGAGATTCAAAATAGGAACATAGTCTCATTGAGGTATAATTAAATTAGACAGATATTAAAGCTTTTTCTTGCAATAAAATTTTCTGAAAAAGTAAGGTAAGGTTATACTTTTATGAAATTGAGACTGTAAATATTTGAGTGCCCTCTTCTATGCATTATCACCCTAGAAGTATTTGACAAAGAAAGGTAGTCTCCTCTTCAAGTTTTACTGAACTTTGGATGAGACGCTCCATTGGAAACATAAGAAACCATGATAACTTCTTCGTTTTATGACGAGCCCGTTTTTAGCTTATCTTTCAAACAATCGTCATATGCTACTCTGAAGTTCTCGACCGATTGATGAAGTTCGGCCCGCTGGTATATTAGTCTAGCATCCACAGGTCTAAGTATAACGCACACGGATTCGTCTTGACAATCCAATTCCAAATATGCTCTGGCCTTGAGGACTCTCTTGCATGATCTTCGCATGGTCTTTTTGTTGTACATCGTACTGTGCTCTTTATCATGTCCTCAAATTTTACGGAGATGAAAATATCGCAAGGCAACAAAGCTCGCGCAAACTGTTGTAAGCTTCCGCTTGAAATAGGCCAGAGTACGATTTTGCAGGAAATCACGAATAATCGGGCATGACAGTAATGATGGCTTTTCGGAACGTCAAATCCAATAACACAGCATATGTTTAACTAATCGCAAGGAAGCAAGGCTTTGCAACATTTGACCTTCTCAAAGGAGGTTACATATAACCAGTTACAATTGGTAGCAAATCAGATGTTCACAAGAAGGTACAAGTAGCAGCAATCACGACAAATACCGTATGTAAAATGAATGAGTGTCGTGTGTACTCGATATCTATCTCGTGAACTGCCGTAGTGATTACAAACTGAATACCAACAAACTATCTATGGAGAAAAGACCATCCCTAAATTACATTTGAGGACATCTCATCAATCTGAAAGTATGAAACACAACAGGACTCGTAACTCTAAATCAGAAAGTAATCTCAATACCTGATTGAAAATACCACATGCTTCTCGAGAATAATAAAGACATACTTGATACATCGTCTCTCAAACGTTTCTCAAATGAATAAACGACCTCGAATTTCTGTAGCCTATTTGCGTTACTTCCGTATACTTGAGGTAAAATCTTCATGGATGGATGCAGCTTCAGCGTGAAGTGTAGAAATAGATTACATAAAGCATGAAATCTAGTTTTTGACTCGCGTGAACAATCGGTTGCTCATTCTCATTTCCTCTTCTGTTTATTCTCGGTCTTTCTAGTTTAAAAAGATTGTCCAAGATTTTACCCAAGACATATGGAAGTATCCCGAACTTCTTGACATGGAAATGTATCCTTGGTTCCGCCTAGCAACATGGAGTATAGGCAGATTATACGACTGAAAATGTTCTCGTAGTCGCCGTTCTTGGACATCAAGACATGTTATCCTGAAGAACATTATCCAGTCAGATTGTATGATTAAACAAGACTATAGTGCTGCGCATTCTGCCTAAACACCTCATCAACATATATCACTCTTTGCAACCCGCTTGTCACAGAGAAGTTCGAGGATCTTGAGGTTCCTGGTCTCCTCTGGTCTTTGGAAGTCTGCGTAATGGGAGAAAGTTATAGAGTCAACCAAGTTGATGCATATCTTTCTTTCTAGGGGACATAACGTCAAAAGATAGTTGAGCAATAGTGTTAGTCAGCCAACCGGCAAGAGTCCCCAGTGCTAAACAGAACGGAAAGAAGGGACGAACAGGCAAGCTCCTTTGCCTGTCGTGGCGAGGTGACTCATGTAAATGAGACATGGCGGCTGCTTGACTGAAGAGGTTCTTGGAGGACATGTGGACGGGAGGACAGCTATATCGAATCGCCATCGATGAAATCATGACCAGGTGCCCGCCGTCTATCCATTAGTGCGTACAACATTTGATTCCACAAGAAACGTACATAATACAGGATCGTAGGGAATCAATACAGGAGGGAACGAAGCCGGAGGCTCATTGGCCGAAAATCTGCAGTTTGACACATACCGAGGAGTTTGTTCTGGATCTCCTGGAGAGGTTAGCATGATTGGGTCTTGTGTGACTACATTGTGGCTGTCGCCTACGGAGGAGAAATTAATACCGGTATCGACTGCTGGGACGCCAGCGCACCTTCAAGATTGGCACGCGATAATACATCGAACACTTCGCATGATTAGGTACCTGTAGAAGGATGAACTCCCCTCCGTCTACAGCAGTTTACAGTAACAAAAGAAGCATCATTGTACAGAACTCCGGGAGCCCAGCGGGTTCTCAATTTTGTTCCGCTATGTTCAGGGGAAGTTGGACCACCTTCCAGATTGATCGGCAAATGAAATTCAGTCAACGCGTGTGTGGACTCAAAGCCTTTTCGTTCTTGTGCCATCCATAACGAATCATGGTCTGCAATAGAAGAGCTGTAGATTTTCCGTCCTCGTTACACTGTCAAACACTGGCCGTGGATAGATGTAGTTTACTTATGCCTCTCATGAATGTTAAATTGTGCGCTGCGTAAAGACTTCCAACCCTTCCTTGCACATAAGACAAAATATGCAGATTCCGTCTGCTGTACGTCGAGGACTTTGGTTCTCCTAAATTTGAGCCTGGCTGCGAAAGTATGCGAACATGAACCTTCTTCCACTAGATCTACCCCGAACCCCATCTTCATCTTCTTCTCTCAGCCGGGATTTGTAGTTAAGTTCAAGTCCATGCAACGTAATGCGAGATGCACTGTTGACATGGAGCCCAGTGGGTACGGAAAGCTTCCTGCACCTAGATGTAAGTTAAACTTCGTGAACTGGTAGACACTTTTGAAGCTTAGTTCTACATTTCCTCCTAGACATACTATCCCCTAATAGGACTCACAAGGACTCTTCCCGTCCAAGCTTTCTGAATAGAAATGCCAGTACGTCCTGTTTGATACTCTGATGGACAAGCAGACAATTGTGTACTCCATGTACCAACTGCTTCGCGCGAACAAACTTCTAGGGACATGGATGGTACATCAAAGATACAAATTCCTCCTCAAATGCGTCTTGGGAGAAGAGTGGAATGCATGACCCTCGGTCAATGAGAAGTTGACTGATGCACACCATCATGATTGGGCTAACGGGTATGAAAAATTCCTCATCTGTATCTTGCTTGAAACGGTGAAACTTGTTTTGAGACGCCTGACTTGCTAGAAGGATTCGGAGTACTTGTGACAGAGCAATGATCATGAACTGAGATCGTGTCGGGTTCGATTGATTTCCTTAGAGACGACCTTGGCAGCTGGTGTTATTCGGATTGTGTATTCCTTTGAAACCATGGACCTATCGACCGTATATTCAGGTAGAATGAGTTAACTACAGATGATTGTTCATAATATCAAATACCACGGTACATTCTTGGTGCCGGCGGGGCTATGTAGTACAAAGTATCCAGACTGACCTTGACCAGATTGTATATGTGGTCCAAGAGAGCCAGTATTATCCGGGAGAAACAAGCAACAATCAAGTAACTTTCTTGTCGTGATGTCTGAATGAATGAATAGAGTTGAAGCTTTTCCATGCCGCCAACTCTCCTGGACTCACTATAAATAGATCTCAGTTGGTGAGACTACACAGAGGATTCAGGATTCGCACTACACAGAGAACCCAACCCCTTCCTCATCCCCAAGTTAACCGAATTTTAATCAGGGTTCAGGAGCGGGTAAGCCGGGTTACGTGAATGATATATACGTACAGTAGTGTATTCTCCGGCACGTCACGAGTTCAAGTTTAAGGGGGGTACATCGGTACCTGGAGATGATGTTGGGGCGAAAGTCCTTTTCCCACGTCCTCGGGTGGAAAATAGTTGATCTAAGATGACAAAAGGGTTGAGAGGCGGGTTGCCATTTGAGCCGACTCCAAATTTGTTTGGAATTCTACTGTAGTTAGAATTTGTGGTAGTTCTACTCTATTACACTACAGAGATCAGTTTTACACATATTCGCAGATCCCCGAACCCGCAAATTGAGAGAACCTGGAGCCCTCAAGTTGCTTGCGAATAGGAGTGCTTGCCTAAATATAATCGCCAATCAAGTTCACTCCTCAACGGAGGCAAATGGTAAATAAAGAAACTGGGTGCTGGGTGTAAAAGAAAGGTTTAATGACGTAGATATGCTAGATGGACACACTTTCCCTCTCTCACAAATTTCAAGCAGATTGGGGCAGAATACGTACCCATAATAAGATGGTGCTGCTTACACTGGTAGTAACTGCATGTCACATGTTCACCGCACTTAACACGCTTCGTCACGTGCAGCCATTTTCTTCCGCATTACCACGTTTTCGCCATATCTCCCATCTTGGAAAGACAGTTATCCACTGGCCCCTGTTGTTTCTCTCCAGATCTCATATGTTCCCTATACGAAGCTCATAGTTCGATCCCTCCACTTTCTAAATTTCTCTATGTGTGCTGGAGATGTACCCCTCAGGTGGATACATTGTACGTGCATTCCGTTCCATTCCGTTTCCCTCGTTTCGCCGTCAAAGACGGTTTGGTTGATCACCGACTCCTCTATGATACCTTTCATCATCTCCACCCGCGCCAATGTATGTCATCAGCAGAGGCAGTTCCTTTCAGACTTCACGCATAGTACTGATCTAAACAACACCCGTTCCCGGCTCAGCGGCATTGCACTGCAGGACCAAAGTTCCACGCAATTGATTTGATTAGTATTCTAGAGGCGACTGAATTGCTTATGCTGCAGTGTCCACGTGTAAATCGGATGCGAATTTTTCCACGAATGCTTACGTCGTCTGACTAAGACGTAAGCCTCTGGTTCAAACCCTTCAAAGTTGAGAGTAGTCACAAATGACAGAAAAGAATGCTTTTGTTAAATTTCTGGGGCCAGGGTAATCTGTTAGCAACCGAAATTTGGCTGAACCTGTCGAATCTAGAGCTGCAGAGTCGTCGTCGCGTTGTGTGCATGTGAACTTCACCTAAATGCTTACGTCGCCTGACTGATAGTCGATTTTGCTCCGTTGGCCGGGTATTGCATCAAGATACTCCGTTTACCACTCTAGTTACGACGGCGGGGGTCCGCTCGAACTCTCCTGGGACAATCCACATCACTTACATGTCAAGAATCGTTGTCGGGTAGGAGCACAGGTATGTAAGAATTATCCTCAAAATTTCTCAAAATTTCAGCGGCAGTAGCCGCGACAGAAATTTTCTTACATATTTTGATCTCGGCTGTTAGAGACAACGGGGAAGAATTTGCATTCGAAGTTGGTCATTTGAAGGACTGCAGTCGATCGACTGGCCAGCATTGGAATTGCCAAGAAAACCGAAGTACATGAATTTCGAATTGACACGCAGACAGACAGAGCTCTTTGGTCGATACTTATGCATTAATAGCAGAAAGTAAAAAAGTACTCTTATTAGGTGAACATGACCTGGACCGTTGGCAGAACATCGTCAAACAAATTCTTCCGTCCAGCCCAAGCTTCCCTCCGTCCTATATAATAGATTCTCCCCTCGGTAGTCTAAGAAAGAAAGGAGTACTCGGTTGTCCAAAGAGAAGGGAAAGTTCTTACAGACAAGGAGCAAGATTCCACTGATCCTCGGGGACCCCGTTCGTTCAAGGAAACTCTCTAGCAGTGGTGTGATTGGCCTCGAAGAATATTGCCACCCGAAGGATTACGCATGCAGCTGCTTAGACCGAAATGTGATATGGTGAAAAATTATGGGCAGATTGGGAAACCATCATAGATAATCCTAGCTAGTCTACTACTGTAGAGCTCAATAATCACAGTATAGTTGTCAGCTGTCTGTCTGTATGTCTGAACGAGGAAATGACGAACGAAGGTAAAATGCCCAGCGTTCACTTTTTAGCTATTGTTTCTTTGGGGAAAGCCAGGCAGTTTTTCTTTTTCTTCGCTGCTGCAGTCGGAATCTGCCGCTGAACGGCATGTTTCGCTGGATTAGACATTAACAAGAACGAATCTTCACGTCATCAGGTACTAGTACGTGCAAGGACGCATGACACCCGGCTGCTAAGCAGCAACATAAAAGCTCCAAAGGCTGCAAAGAAATGGAAATCCTTTGTTTGATGATGCCATGATACCCTCCGGGTCCCGGCCCCCGTTCCCTCCTTTCTTTGGACACACTGCACTACCTCCAGACCGCTGGTATCGCCTGTTCGGTTACTTTTCGGAGCTAGCCTCAGTGTGCACTGTATCTGATCCTAAAAGTTGGATCAAAACATATCATTTACCAGCACAAAAATCGATCAGCGTATGCAAAATGACCTTTGCCTTGGATCCTAGCAAGGATCAACCATCCAAATGAGCATGTGTTTTCCGTACAGTGTTCTGCTTCGGATTCTGAATATTCCTGGGAACGTGGTACACGAGTTTCCAGTGGGTCTAACATGACCATTACGGTCGCCTTTACCTCCATCTTCCTACCTAGTTGCATAGACCATTATTTACCCGACTGTTGTTGTTTGAAGTCTGGACTTGGTAGGCGAACTTTCAGCTGTTCAGGCCTCCAACAATTTGGGAGATAACATCTTTAGAGGTTTCAGTCGAGACGTTCTCGTTACTGAAAGGAGAAGGAAATGCTAATACTGTAGCTCCACCTTAAAGTTGTTCCCTTGTCACACCGTAAGCCGCAAAATCAAAACGCGAAAAGGAAACGAAGGAACCCTTCACTGCAAGCGACATGTTCTGAATAAACGTCTGCTAGCACAGCCGACCCTGAGCACAATGGTAAATCGAGGACCTGGTTTGGTACAGTAGTAATCTTTTGGTTATCGTGCTTCTATAAGTTACGTAGATAGATTTCGAAAACTAGGAGAGTTAAAGAACCTCTCGTGGATTTTCGTCATTTATGACAAGCTCGCCCTGATGACCACGTTTGAGTTATTATTGTGTATCCTGGAAATAGAGGATCGACATCACTTTCATAATCTGTCGAGAAATCAAGCAAAGAACCAACGTTTAAGTATCGGCAAGGGGACAAAAGAGTTATACCTGGTGACGAGGAATGAGGCAGTGAACATATAAAGTATGGTGATAGTTTGCATTGTTCGAATTCTTGTGCTTAATTGATAGAAGTACACAAGATCTAGATTGTGTGCGTAAATAGATACGTTGCGAGCGTCACCCTGGGTATGGGCCATCCTTCTTTATGAATCTTTCACGTCAACAGCATCACTATACCGCGCATGTGCAAACCAGTTCCGCATTCACCATCACAGTCCACTTACGTCTCCTCCGCTACTGCTCTCGGCAGCTGAGCTAGCTAACTACTATAGATTCCTGGAGAGAGTGTAGCTAGAGCTTAATGTACAGTACACCATGAGTTTTTTTTGTGCACGACCAGTAGGGAGGGGAAGGTTACCCAAGCAAATGTGCAAGGAGTGTAGCAAGGCCAGGGTGGGGTATGGCTGCATCATATCAATCTTCAGAGTGGCCGTGCGTTATAAATAAAAACGATGGATGCATGGTGAATTTTTGCGAAACTTACCATAGAATGTGAGAGACATCATGGTGCTGCTGACGGATGTGCGAGTAAAGAGTGTGCTGGCTGGGTACGGGGCTAATTGTAACTAGCTTTTACAAACCCTACACAAACCGTCTCTGTACAGGAAGAGTACCTAAATCCAATCAGCCAAGCGGAATTGAGTAAATCCCCTAAACTCACTCAAGCCTCGCTTAAGTGAGGCAAGCATAGATCAGCAGACGGTGACACGGCTCTAGTTTGAACCAAGTCCTTTTTCCTTGCGGGGACTTTGAAGCACCAAGTACTTCGACCTCCAGGGACCACCGTCACAGCGCCAAGTACAAATAGAGCGTAATCAGATTGAGCTCTCTTAAATTTACTATGGATCGGATCTTCGTTTTCTGATTCCTTCTTGTTTCAATAATTCTCAAACCTTCGACTGTGACACACAATCGGCATGGGATGCATTGGGACCACTGTATGAATATTCGCTTCCCATCTGGAGGAGGAGATGCGCCAACATTATTCCTACTTCTATCGATCGTAGTTCGCTAGTTGCCAGAACACCTCCGGGGCAGCGTGCGAGCGCGTAAACTGATGTTAAACTCTACACTATATGACGCGCTTTATGCCATGAAGGACCTCTAAACTTAAAGTCCCTAAACACCGTTCCCTTCACTTCACTCTAGATCTCAAGCGTTATGTTCAAGTTTCGGGTTTATAGGATCTCCCCTATTCATGACTCGCTTGGGACGAAATATCGAGCCCACCAAAACAGCAACAAAATGCCACTAACACCCATAACGGTACTGAAGTAACTCACCATGTAAGCAGCAGTGGACATGTATGGACGTCAAATTATGAATTTGCGTGCGCCTCCTCCTTCCTCAACTTCACTTGTGCTGCTGGAGCAGTCGACCTTTACCTTGATTTAGTACAGAACACCGGTTACATACGCTTGACAGATTTATTGAGGCTAAGGTCAAACGTCTGTACCGTTGCTAAGGTTTGTTTCTCGTTTAAGCTTCAGAATTGTCGGCTTTAATTTTCGATCCAATCTGATGTCAGGTTTATTTGCATTCCACGCATGTTGTCACATCCATGCGGCTGCTCCTAACATAGTTAATGACACGAGTGCTTCTACATCTCTACCATGGCTACTAAGTGACCATTTTCCATCAATGCGGCGAGGTACCTACCTACCTACTCACTCTAGAAAACACTCGCACCGTCGGGTTCGGGCGAACATGGAATCTCAAACGCCAAAAGGAAGAAAGACAAGTCTTTGGCGAGGCCACAGGCTATCACGCGTAACATAGCATGAAAGATTAAATGAATGTGGAAAGGAAACAGAACCCTTTTCTAACTCGTTGTCTTTATGTAAGAACTTTGGGATTCTCTTTGTGCCTCCACACTCTATTGGGGATTACCTCCATTTTAACTTTTTTTTCCTCTCCCTTGTACAGATTGATGGGGCCTTCTCATCCATCGGTTTTTCTACGCGGTCGCCTTCTTCTCTATTATTTTCATGTCTATGTAAAGTAAAATAAAAGCTTTTATTTCAAATACATTGGAATATAACTCGAACCAGCAGTGCGTCTTACATAAATAATAAAATATTCCGATTGAATTTCGTTTGCACCTATCTTGCGCATATTCTATTTGCTAGCTTCTTATCTACATGCTCCACTAAATCTGAGATATCAGCGAAATAATTGCCAACAAACAGTATCTTGTGTTTTAATTCAAAATACTAAAAGGAGCCTACCAAATCCTGTCCTGGTTAGTGTCGAGCCCAATGAACACAAGAATATAACGAAGCCCAAAATTCTGCCGGGCTCGAGAAGGAAAGCCATCATCGTTTACATTCACAGTTCACGGATCTGCAATAATTCAAGTTGGAGTCCCATAGATAAAGGTTTGACCTAGCTCTCTACATACCTCGGCATTGCTTTCATATAATATTGTGATGAAAAAAGTAAGTTCCGCTAAACCAGTCATGGACTTCTATTTGTAATAGACTGTACTGTCAGTGTCATTTGCCAGAATTTCCGAATTTGGACATTCTTCGGACATTCCATTTTGTGTCTGCGTAGTACTGTAATTCTTCGCAGCGAACTCAAAGAGCACTGCTGTTTGTCACGGACTAGATAAATCTTACAGTTGGGTAGATTAGATGTAGGCCAAAATCTGCATGCATGAATGAGATATGAACTGTTGGACTATGTGCAAGGTGGAAAATGCACGTTTGTAATCTCCGTTGCAGTCTCTCTTACAACAATGTTGGCAACTTTTGCCTCTGCTGTTTTAGACACGAGATGTACTCATGGGACGTTCTCGATAATGATTGCAGTACAGCAAGATACGGTTTGCGAAGTAGAGCAAGCAAAGATAGACCAACAAAGATTTTACATAGTTATGCGAAGCAAGGAGCAGTGAAGATACAATCGCAAATATTGTCTAAAGGTATGTGCAGTAGAGCAACTAAAGACACAAATCGCGAATATTATCTACGGCATTTTACATAGTTATGCGAAGCAGAGCAAGTCAAGACACTATCGCAAATATTGTCTATAGGCATGGGCAGTGGAGCGACTAAAGACGCAAATAGCAAATATCGTCGGTGTGCATGTGGAATAGAACCACTCAAGATCTGAATAGTAAATATTGCCCTAAACGCCCTTGTAGAATCGTAAAACAATTTATAAAATTTTTTACAGTAAATACTTATTTTATTATAAATATAAAATTTTTAAGAGTTGTTATTTTATAAATTCAAAATTCAAAATTATATCATAAAATTTATTCAAATCATTGATATAAAAATTTATTTATCTCAATGAACTCTATATAAATGAATGTACTTAAATTTTTTAATATTATTTACATTATACTAATATCTTTAACAATATTTCTAATTTTACAATACCACATATCATGTAATTTACATGAAATCGTCGGGTCTAACATGTATATTTCTACAAAACACAATACAAGGACACATGTTTAAATAATTTATATTTTGCCTCTGCATTATAGATCTAACTATACAAAATATCTAGACTATTGATTACTAGTGAAATTATTCATTATATTCAACCCAATCATGGGATTTAGCTACTGTTCAATGTTTGCACGAATCAACCAAACCTTTTGCTGCTTTCCGACATATCTTCTAGGCACTCTCTGCCGATCCGCACGCACATCTCCATGATTTTGAACAACTTAAACCTCTGAAACAATGAGATTCCAACCAATGGGTAGCCGCTTGACTGGAAACAATTAACGGCTAAATGAGACAAATATTCTAAGTACAGGAAAGAATATGACGTGTGGTCAGACAACTTCACTTGTAAGGTAAATTTCATGAATGCAATATTGGGATTCATAAGCAAACAGCAGCCTGTGTTTTTGAGTGGACTTAGGGTCAACTGCCCACATCCTTCGAGACCGTATATTGTCAAGTAGGACCGATAATAAGTAAACTCTTCTTATTGGTAAAGATTCTAAAAATGCAAAATATTTCTAATTTCTTGGCAGTACTCTCGAGAGTTGTATTTTCTTTCCAGCCAATTCGGTAATGTAAACTGTCCGAACGAAATCATCTCTACTCTTTTCACTTCCTTTTTTTTGGTTTTCCCTGTATACCATTTGCGGGTATTGGGCAAACTCTTTTGTTTAATATGATAGAAGGCGACCGTGTAGGAAAAATGAAGGAGGGGAAGACCCCATCAAGCCGTACAAGGGAGAGACAAAATGAAGGATGGGAAGACCCCATCAAGCCGTAAAAGGGAGAGACAAAAATGGTAACATGGGGCTAAGCCCCATTAGAGTCTGTATCAGAAATCTGCTCTACCACACCTAAGATATCCGAGCTATGCAAATTGTATTGTCTATACACAATTGGAGCATCCAAAGAAACGTCACCCAATGTGATTGCTTTCCTATGGATTGCACCAGCCACTGCCCTCTGTAGAGCAATGGAGACACGCTGTATAAAATATACTACAAAGTATGAGAGTGAGAATGGTACCCCTGACACCTAACATGATAAGCTCTCGCACACTCCTTGACAAATGTGTCAAATGCGGTGTCCATCGCTCCATACAACTCCAAGGCTAGAAGAACAAAGAGGTGACCTCGCTGCATGCCCCTATACTTGGAGACCTTGCAACCTGTTGCTGCACTCTCCGCCCATCCAGGGGGATGGGTAATCACTCCCTCCGAAACCGTATCCCGCGTAGGGTCCGTGACCACGACATCCGCTATTGTCACCTAATCATCTCGGACCAAGTATAAGTCTGCCCTGACATGTGTCGTCTGCAACGCATATGAACGCTCCCTCCAAGCCAAGTATACACTCTCTCGTGCCATAGCAAACACTATGTCTCGAATGGCATCATGGGTTGCTATCCTTTGTCCTCCAAAAGGACACCGTGTCATGTGGACCGCCGCTGCATCTAGTGTAGAACTGCTGCATCTTGTTTAATATATAGGACTTAACTGAGAAGAAAGAAACCAAGTATGGAGTATGGAAAGACACATGCTAAACTTGTCCAAAAACACACAACATACTCTTCCCCAGTGGATTCCTCTAACTTTGGATCGTATTAAAACTTTAAAATAGATTCATAGCGGGTAGAGCCCCTTATTAAAAGTTATATTTGTTAATAAAATTTCCAATTAAACGGGGGCTTAGCACCATTTTACCGATTCCGTTTCACCCTTGTATGCATTTGATGGGATATTCCTATCTTTCGTGATGGATGCGCGGTCACATTTTTTGAATTTAATTAATAAAATTTATTTATTTTGTCTCACCCTTGTATGGCTTGATGGGGTTTTCCCATCCTTCGTGTTTTTTACGTGGTCCCCTTTTACGAATTTAATTAAGAGGATTGATTTACGCAATATAATTGGTTCTAGGGGATAGAGTAATAGCAAAGCAAGATTTGATGTATATTCTTCTCTGGTCTAAAAAATGAAAATATTTTAGAGAGAAAAAAAAACCAAAGACATGCGCATGACTTTACTTAAGTGAGATGATAAGTGCCGTTTATGTTGTACGTCCCGTGAAGAATCACCTATATGACGGCTATGTTCCAAAACGACTTTAGATTTAAATTCATGATTTATAATTATATTCTTGTATTCTCAACTAAATAAGCCCACATAACCAGTCAGTTGGTAGTACATGCCTTAGTCATGATACTAATGACGTAGGGTATCGAGGATAGTCGATTTGGATGTTTGTTTATCTGAATCTTCTAGAATTTGTTAACAGAATTTTGACTAGCTTTGCTCCAGAACATTTTCATTTTAACCATGTGGAATATTGGAGAGACATGCATCCGGTGAAAATTTACCACTTTTTAAAAATGCATGATCAAACAAACAGTTTTTGATTTTTATTCAACAATTATTATAGTTGAGATCATTTTGCTGAGAAATTCAAAATATTCACTTTGACAATCAAAATAATAGTTTGAAAACTATCGAGTCAAAGAAGATGAGCATGGGACATGATTTGACATATTTGCGGCAATATACGTTTTTCACATATCACCAGTATGAATAATTTAATGGATAATTATTTAAATCAAGAAGTTTGTTTGAAGTAGTAAATCTGATATTCATGATTTTAACTTCTACTATCTCATAGAAATTCGGAGAAATTGAAGATTAAGCATCAGGAAATTGATATAACTATATTAATCTATCGAAATCAATTTATTAGAACTATGAATTAAAATTATAAACTGGAAATCTGGATCTTACATATATTGATAATACTAAAAATTGTTAAAGGTAAATATAGATTAAATATTTTTTTTAAATATCTGATCTCTTAGCCATTTGCTTATATAGGTATCTAGTATTGGTACATACTAATAGACCGTTATCCCTATCATGATCACTAATATAGATAATGTAACTCAAGTTAATAAATTTCGTTTTATAAGATTTATCAAAATAATATATATTAATCAAGAGTAACCTACATGGATAACATGGCACCCAACTTGAAATTTTTATAGTGGTTATAAACTGCTGATTTACATGCTTGCAATGTTTTATTTCACCTAAATGTTATATATCATTAATACGTATTCTACATCTCATGGATCTTGATCAGTTCATTGCCTAACATTTGATTAGCTACATCATGATCAAACTCATGATTACCTTAAAAAGTTACAGACATGAAGACTTCGGTTCCCAATGTAGGTATTGAAAGTTTGGGTATTTTTAGGTATTTAGGTATTTAGGTATTGAAAGTTGTTTTGCAAGAGTCAAAATCCGTCATCGCTACCACACAGGATAGCACTTGTTGTCATGGTTTTCATATAATTCGTTTCACCTTAGTATCCGCGGACCAAAGTAGCACCAAGAATAAATTAAACTTTAACTCAGATACTGAACACAACTTAGATTGGAAAACTTAAATATAATACAAGTTATGTTGAAGACAACCCTCTTGATGCTTTCAAGCTGAGAAGAAGTTAACCAAGAAGAAGGTGGCTCAGGCCCACCCAAGCCACAAACAGATGGTTCAGGAGTAACCCTTTGAATCGGTCGTACTAGAATTTAGAGGACGTCGACGCAAAAGTAAAACGTTATCGGACAACACAACCTGATATATAATCGTGGTCGCGAACATTCGAGTGCAACTACAAACTCAAGGTAAGGACATGACAAGTAGTATCGCCACCTCCTTGTGAGTCACAATATTACTTGAGATTTCTCGGGTACCCGAGAGACCTCAAGTAGCTAAAGGTACTTCATATGAAATCTATAATTTAGTTTAGTATCGAAGTATCTAATAATAATTTTGATCCTGAAATTAGTTTGAAGCAATCACCGAGAACTTTTTATAGAGATCATTCTTTCGGCTACGTAACCTTAGACTCTGCAGTCTGGCTGGCGCTACAAGGGCGCTCTCATTTTTAAGAGTTGACGTCAATCCGCCAGCTTAACCCAACAGTGCCAAAATATAATAAATATAGTATGAATTACAGGTAGGCAGAAGGCCACTTAGCCTCAATTACGTAATCGTGAGCTCTCGAAGTCCTATATGATCTATAGTTACCGACAGTTTTTTTTGTCTCGGCAAGAAATTTAACACTGTTGAAGCAGGGTTATGAGGGATGAAAGGTCTTGCTCATTTGCGATTTGTTTACATTGACCCTTTTCTATTGTTATTAGAAAACCCGTAGAAGCCGGAAAATAGTGTACTCGCGTCTGTGAAGCTAACATATGTGTATCTGTACGTTAATTACCTGAACTTTGGTGCTACAATTCTATGCCCCAACTTCCAAGATGCTCAGAGACGATCTGAACTTTGTGGACAGGAAAAGTCTGCACATCGTGTCGGAGTGAAAGTACGGTAGTCCCTACATACACAGCGTTAGATTTCTTTTGGATCGATTTGCTATATTCCTCCTGCCAATGATACAAAGATATAGTGCTGGTTTCTAGATATCTGAGATCATTACATAATGTGCGTGGCCTCCAGAAACATAATCTGACGGAAATAGCATGCGGAACGATATACATAGACGTCCTATCATGTTATCCACATAAAGAAGGTGAACAAGAGAAAAACTGAAATGGGCAAGAAATGTTGCATCTGCTGGTCAGATCTCGGTAGACATTCTAATTAACAGTTTCCAAGATCGTCGTTATTCTGTTAAAGAAACTTCCTGAGATATTATGTGCATAATAGGATCCTCATGACTATCGGAGAGCCCTCTACGACCACGCAATGATAGTCTATGATTAGCTTAACTGCTAATTGTTCTTCACGCGCGTTTCTTTTACTTCGTGCATCTGAAGTGGGGTGCTCTCTCCACAAATGACGACCAAAGGCACTGACCTCCATGTTAAATATCGTCGTGTTCTAGACTCGCGTAGTATGAGAATGATGGTTTCGTTGGTCAAACCTACTAAGCAACTTAAAGAGGAACATCACGTAAAGACGAAGCATGCACTCTTTGTGGCCAGTGATGCCGCGCTGGTATGAAGGTCACTCCGTTCTACCTAGCAGAGTGATTGAGAAAAACAATGACAGTTATTTGCTTCAACCAAAATGTACTGTTATTATGAACAACCATCTTTATCGCTGGGGGGATTTAGAAGATTTTACATCTTGATCAGGAAAGTATTTGAAAGATCTAATTATACAAGTTGGATTTTGACGATAGTAAATTTACACTAATTCAAGAAAATAATTTTTTTGTAATAAAGTCATGTAATTATTTTTAAAATAGTACAATTACTTCATATCTCACTCAAATATCTTATGAATTCTGACAGAAATATTAAATTATTTATATTCAAATAAGTAATTGATTGAAATTTATTTTCTTCAATAAGATCTATGGATTGAATCTTATTCTTGATGTCAACTGGCATCGTCGTAGGGCAAAGAATATCGTTTATTTGACAAGATTTTCTATCTATAATAAAAACAACTTTTGATTACAATCTTGTCCATCTTCACCATTTGTGCCGGTGTTCTCTTCTTCCCACCTTCACTTTAGTATTTCTAGAACATGTTCCGTTGAATCTCCGTTACCTGATGACTTGCCGACGACCTCCTTTGATTGAAATATCGGAAACTTGTTCATCTCCACATCTATGACAGAAATTAGTCTTACTGACGACAACTAGGAGAATTTTTTATATCAGAAAATAAACTCGTCTTCTTTTCAAGTAACAATTATGATAACATAAATGATTAAAAAATTTTTTTGAGAATGCCCTGTCACTTTAAAGCATATGTTTCATTCCTAAAATCAATATATTTTAGGGAACCCGGTCGAGGGACATCCCCCTTTGGTTCAAGAGACCTTCCTTTATCAATCTTATGAATATTTTAATTTTTAATCTCAAAAATTAAATCCTCTTTTTTTACTCTCTTTTTTCAAATTGAACTTAGAAACAATGTTAAATCTTCATATATCTCATTTGGCTTTCTAGACTAACATTTTATATATATATAGTGATAATTTAGACTAAACTGAGAAAAACCTTTGCGCGATAACCAGGTAAACGTCGTGAACACAAGACTAAATACATTATGTGCATAACCGATTTTTTATATAAATTCCAATTGGTATAATGACTAAAAGAGTGTCTCCTTACCGGGCTCCAATATTTTATAGTATCTTTAAACTGGCTAGAACACTCGTCTAACTTTTCCAACAGGCTGAGTGGTGTCGAAATAGAGCATGAGTGACTCCGACACATCTACTCTTTCTTGCCCTTGCACATTGCTCTCACGCTATCGTTACGTTAAACGCATTGACTCTGGCCACTAGTGTTTCCAGCTTTGCTAGAAGAAAAATTATTTGGAAGGAACTAACTCAATGTGGATGCGAAAGTATGTGTATCGTACAGTTTTATCCTTGAATACGATGTGCGGAGCCGGATCACAATCGACAAGTATAGTTTGTTTGCCTTCTCTCGAGCAATGAGTGCACTGAAAAAAATGTTGATTAACGTACTGCAATCTACTCTTGGTAATCAGGCAGCAGACAGATATGGAGATTTGTTCTGACATCCCATTCCAAAAGGATCATCCATTTTACCCTCTATGTCTTTTCCTTGTACGGCGTGAGGGTTTTTCCAACTTTCTTGATTTCACACGCGGCCGCCTAAAATAATTCCCCCTAATGGATAACTCAATAAAATATTCATAGATAGTGTTGTCTTCAACGAGAACAAATAGTTAATTCTTTACCGAACTCTGTGAAGAGATACTGATGGTGAACTATAGACTGAACTTCGATCTAGTCATGATAGAAACCGGCGACCGCGTAGGATAACAAGAAGGATGGGCAGACCCATAGAGGAAAAGATATAGAGGGTAACTTCGATCTACTCACAATGTAGTTAAAGCTTTGGGTGGTAAGCAAATTCAAGAGTTGATCGACGGTTGTGATGTGATTAGCACTCGAGACAAACTGAATCTCTAACATGTGTGCGTTGAACTATCCGCATTAAAGATGGGCATCAGATCGAAGATTGCTTAACCTTGAAGTGCAGTTTAAAGACTTTGCTTGCTGCTAACTTCTGAAGCATTGGCCATCTCTTTTTCTATGGTTGAAATCACCTCAAATCAAATAGGGGCAAGAGGTCCACCATCGAACTCAGCAATCCTCGACTACCTTCGTCCCTTCAGTAATTTAGATTATTGGATGTTTACATTAGTTTTTACATGCATTATTTCTTTTGTCTCTCCTTTGTACAGCTTGTTGGGGCCCTCCATCCTTCATGTGCTCTGCGTAGCTATCTTTTTCTCATTAGTATTACATGAACATATCGACGGTATCTTTAAGGATGCTACACAAGGTTCTTTACCCCGGGAAGTGCATTGATCGCCCTCACATGCTCACATCTTGTTACCTAAACTTAGTCTATGTCACATTGCAATCTAATGTTTTATCTTTGATGTGCAGCTATTATAGACACACCAAGCTCGGCTAGGGTTCTCCCTCCCCACTTACCAGATCTGCCATGGGAGAACCTCAGCTTTGGTAGACACACCTAGTGCGACTAGGGTTCTCCTTCCCCACTTACTGGACTTGCCATGGGAGAACCTCAGCTTTGGTAGACACACCTAGTGCGACTAGGGTTCTCCTTCCCCACTTACTGGACTTGCCATTGGAGGACTTCTACCATGCTGTTCAGGAGTCCCCTTTTCTCCTTATTTTCTATGGGCTTTGTTCATCGCCGCTCTTCCCTTTTGGGTTCCTTTGGGCCTTACTAAGTATTTGTTTTTGATTTTGGTAGTTTTGGACTATTGTACCTTGTGTTCTTCTTTCCTTTTGCATTTAATTGTTATAATGCCATATTTTCTCTTGGGTTCCTTTGAGCCCTACTAGTATTTGTTTTTTATTTTGGTAGTTTGAAACTATTATACCTTGTGTTTTTCTTTCTTTTGGACTGGTATGTGCCTTGTAATCCTTTCCCTTTTCCTTAGATATTGAAAATTTATTTATTTATTTATTTATTTATTTATTAGGTGAGACCACCCCATAGTACGCTAATGAAGACGCATCGTTCAATTGGCAAATGCTTATGATAGCAACTTGATTACGGTCAAGCACTCAGCTAGTGATGTCTTTAGAAGTCACGACACTCAATTCATATCTGAAGGAAAAGGAAAAAGAGGCTGCTGAATTTCTCCCCAACCGCCGAACAAAATCACTAACTACTAGGCTTTTGTCCCGGTAAGTTCCATGGGGTTCGAGTTCTGAAATTCATTTATAAACAAGCAAAATATTGCGGCAGTTTAGGGAAGTTTAGTCGTAAGAGACACCACTGCTTCGGTCCAGATATTTTTTAGCGACCAGTTCTTTTGTTTTGCCGTGTCTACTTGTAAAGTGAAGGATTTGGAACCCCTGTCGATTTCTGTGCTAGTTATTTATCCAATTGAATAGGTTGGCAACGTCTCAACTGCAGTCCATCTATGACGGATCATTCGCCTCTACAACTCATTATCTAGGTCAAGAGAGAAATCTATAACTAAACCAAATTTTTTATTTCAGATTTCATTGGAGCGCAGACAGACATAGCCAAACTATACCTTAAAAAGACTATATGACATAATTCTTCTCATCTTTCTCCCTTATATTATTTACTTGTTTACACAAACAGGTTCCAAATAGTGTAGGTAAGACCTTCCTGGCAGTTTTTTGGGGCTTCCTCAGTTTCTCAATCATTCTCAAAGTGAAGTTCTGAGGAACAACCTTCTCGCTGCTGGAAGTTCCGAGCGGCCCCTCCGGAAAACCGGGAAGAAAAACGTTAACGAGCATGTGGGATACGGAGAAGATTCTAGCTGGAGCCAGTTTGAACATGTTTTATTTTCTTTTTACCAGAATAAGTACTTCTGCGACTGGCCATTAGTACCATGAATTAGCAATTGGTGGTACACAGGAGGGCAAAGGACATTCATCGTTTTACAGCTTTTTGACAGCTCAGGTTCCGAGCATGCTTCAATGATAACCAATGAACAACCATCATCAGAGGCCCAATTCATTGCGACTAAGAACAACCCTGGTTTTCAAATATTGCTGATGTATAGATGCAGTTGCGGGCCAGACCGTTGATGGTTGGTATATGTGGTTAGAAGGTAATGTCGTAGAAATTGCTAAGGACTAATCTATGGACATCAAGTTTGTGCACATGGGGGAAGAGAATGGCATACACTCGGTAAGCTGCCTAAGATATATATGATCCGAGCCACCGCATGTGAGGTGTAACGGGTGAAGATCTTGAAAGAGCTCCAGTTACTCACGTGAACCTGTCTTCGTGATCTGGTCAGCTATCGTGTGTGGGGCTTGAAGTAGTTTGAGAACCTTAACCTGCTTCCGGATCTACTTTATTTTAACGAATAAGGGAAATGAAGGGGCCACTTGAATTCGAACAGCTCGCTAAGATCTCGCCATCAGACTCTGCATCAGAATCAGCGGCTATGCCCCGAGCTAAGGAACAAGCGAACTTTTGGTGCCACTTATGCATCAACAGATCTTATTTAGCATCTTTCTGGTTATTACCATCAGAAGTGCTGCCCTCCAGGGTCTGATCACGGGCACAAAATTTGGATTCGGTCGAGCACATGCGTTCCTAGAATTCAGTAAGAAATTCGTTAACTAAACTCCAAACCCATTTGTTAAATTTTAATTTAATATCGATTATCTTCGATAGCCAGTCAACTACAACTTCACAGAGGCGTGCAGCGCCAGCTCCTCCAGAATCTCACTTGAATTCTGGTCAAATGCACGAGTATCAGGAGCTGTTGTAACAATCTGACCTGATGACGTGAATACTATTTAAAGTTTAAAAAGTATAAAATAAGTTAAACACTTCGACACCCAAGTTCGTGAGCAAAGGTAGTAAAATCAGCGAATGTTTTGAAACATTTGATTCTATTGGGGCTAAGCCCCATTTTACCTCACCTACTTTGTCCACCCTTGTACGGCTTGATGGGGCCTTCCCATCCTTCGTGTTTGTTACGGTCTTCCCATCCTTCGTGTCTCCCTTTTCTTTGAAACGGATACACAGACGTCAAAACCAGAAACCTTTTCCCCTTATCTTTTTTACATGCGCATAATACTATATGGTGAAATTTAACTAAAATAAAAGAAATATAATGACACCCCATTTGCTAGGTTGACACCCATTGGTTGGAGCAGTTCTCCTTTACAGTCGCAAGCAACACGTAAGATTGAGCGACCTGTGAACTCGAAGGATATTCAACTCTAGGGGACACTATCTTCCATTTTACTGAGACGAACACTTTTAGAGTTGAATTGATCGTGACGATGAAATTTGCAGAAAAATGAGTCCCGCAACATAAAGCAAACTGGTCATGCCTGGAGTCGTGGAAAGTGATCAGCATATGCCTCGTACTAAAGTCTTTCCACATGCTTCCTTTTCAGCAGACGTGATTATCCGAGCCTATCGATGAAGCGAAAGTTGCTATTCAAAATCACACAATAGCTCCTGGATACACAGCGAATTGTTTACGCTACAAGTGTTGAAGAATCAGTTGGATGCAATATTACGAGGGGACCAACCTAGCAAATGAAGGTGTCAACCTAGGTGCTCCCTAAAATAGTGTAGATCACGAGTGTGGCTTGTGCCCATCTTAGCATTAATATTGAAAACATTTGGCCTTCCAAATTTGTGCTATACTGTTCGTTGTTCACGCGGTTACTGTTTAAATATTTATATATGATTCCCTTTATCTATGATATCGTGTATTTTCAATATGCTCCCTTCCAGAAAGGTTTCTTTTTTCTTCGGAGATGTGGAAAATGCTGAAAGCAATGGAAAATTAAATTCCATTTTTGTGAAAATTTATTTTTGGAAAGACATATCAAGTTTCACGGCCTTAAATATACCTTCGATTCTATATACAATAATTAAGACGGTCAAGTCTCATTCCAATCTTCGTTAGTTTCCACCAAAATCTTATTATCTCAAATTGTATTATAGGTTTACATAAAGGACCTGCTAAAACTAACAATCAACAAAGTTAGTATCCAATAACTTTCCTATTATAGTAAAATTTATGTTCTTTCTGACCACGTACTATCTTTAAATGCCATAATTTCCAAACTGATTATTACTAGGGATATTAGTTTAATATTCATTATCTAGTGTATCTCTAGTTTTTGAAATTTTTGGGTCAAGCTATAAAAATAATTAGAAATAGTCTATTTAAATAAAATTAATATAGTCGAGTAATCTTGCTATTAACCAAAATATGAAAACGTAAAAAAGGCACTATCATTAAAAATTTACAGAAAAATAAGTATAATAGTTCAAATTTACATTAACAAAGCCATTGAAGTATAAGCTACAAACAGCATACATGGCTATTGTAATCTAGAATGCTACATTCACCCCCAATCTCCTTTTGAAAATTGCTATAATGTTAGTGTAAAACAGACTTTGAATATTTTTTCAAGTTATATATATGCGATACAAGACATTAAATTTGGATAAATTTGACTTTTTTTAGATATTTCCATATTTTCTCAGAATTGGGAAAAGCCTTCAAAATCCAAACTATGACTATTTTATCCTATATTAAGGACAGCCACCTAATAATAAAAGTATGCAAATACAAAGCATACCTCATGAGTCATCCTCAACTATTAGAAGTTGAATCTACCTCACATCAAACCTATACAACTTTGGAAATTGATAGAGATTTGATATAAACAGATGTCTCATATACATACACTAAAATAAAAATTACTCAATATTAAATCAACTTTATTTCAAAAGATTAACCATTACTAATATATCATCTAACTAAATCAAAACAAGTTTGATATCTCTTTGAGAAGCTACTCTATATTTCAATCATTCAAATTTATGTTTTATGTAATTCAAATTTATCTTTTATTTTTGAGTGATTATGTGCTCAATAAAAATATAATTTTCCTTGTTTATGGTATTGAAAATATTTTAAGAAGAAAAAACCTTGGTCTGCATAAAATGAGATGTATATGTTTATAGCAATAAACTGAATTTTTTTGTGGTGCAACTTTAACCATATGTATCTATCACTTACACGTGGCCTTTCCTATCTTGCTCTTTATATTAATGTATATATTTTTTGGTGAAAAACATATGATTACAATAGGTGAACTTATTGAAACTTGATTTGATTTTTCTCATGAGTATTATTCAACTTAAACTTGTATAACTTATGAGTGAAAAATTCAAGATAGTAATTGGAGTGTCACTACTTGTAAGAATTGGTTTTTCTTGAGTTCTTTCAGACTACTTATCCAATGTTCCCTTTCTAATAATTTTCATTGCTTAGGTGTAAATCTTATTTTGATATTAATATGCACTAAGAGAAACACTGTCAATTTTCTCTAGACATAATAGTCTCTTTACAAGCATATAATCTTCTTCAATATTATTAAATATTTTACTAAGACAGGCAAAGTTATGTCATGTATAGGTGTGCACTTGATTACTCCATATATATATATATATATATATATATATATATATATATATATATATATATATATATATATATATATATATATATATATATATATTTATTTATTTATAAAGGTGTGGAGCTAGCTATGTTGTGCTTAGGTGCATTAGCTATCCATAACATAATTACTAAACATCTTCCCATTCCCTATCTACCTATCTTACCATATGACAAATAATCTAAAAGATGGTTTCCTGAAGCCTTAGTTTGAGTAGTGTAGTGTGGCAGATATCTCATATAGACTCTATTGGGGCTTAGCACCATTTTACCTTTTGTTTTTGTTGTCTCTCCCTTGTAAGCCTTGATGGGGTCTTTCCATCCTTGTGTGTTTTTTATGCGGTCCCACTTTTCTCAGTTTGAGTAAAAAGAGCCTTTTTCTTCATGTCTTCAAATAAATTCTTGTAATATTTTGGAAAATAAACTAAACTCAAGTTGAGATTTATTCCAAATATACCTTCTATACCAGTATTCTTTAAAAGCTAAGTTTGAAAATGGATACCATGAACTACCTCAAAAGATTCAAATAATTCCAAATTTTTTAAATTTATATATATCTAGTATTTACAAGCTTTAGTTTTAGCACTTGAGGATTTTGATGTAAGTGAAGATGTAGAGATATTTTCTTAAGGCCTATAAATATTTTATGAACCATTATTTTCACTGATAAAATTTCTCTTGAGATAATTATATTTTAAAAAAGGTACACTTATTAATAATGGGTTTTTTAAGATATAAGAGTGTGATTTGCACAAATGCATGGTTTTGTGGGAAAACTTTTGACCTAAAATCTCTATAGATGCATAGATTTATTTTGCAACCAAAATCAACATCAACTTCCTTTGTTGATAAGAGTAGTTGTTATTAACGATGAAAATAACAACCAAATTGTGAACCTTTTCATATGAAACATCATATTTTAAATATCACTCAACCCAATAGAAGTAACCATGATTGTATCTAAAATGCACTAGGCACAGATTGCTGAATAATAAATATATTATGCATACAAACTGTCCACTCTCCATGACTCAATCTTCAAAACAATAAAAATTATTTGAGCTATCACTTGAAGTCCACCATCCTAAATCAAGTTTTCTTCAAGGTTAGTACCAAGATTACAAAATTATCAACATAGAATTTGCTATAAAAGCTTTTCAAGTTGGTGCTCCCAAGTGCCATCACAATATCACAAGAAAATAAAACATAAGTAATATTACCTAAGATATATTGAAAAATTTTGAAACTTCACGCCTTTGATTTTTTTTCCATATGCAACAAGATACATTTTTTCAAACCACCTATCAATCCATGGATTTGGGACTTCCATTTCATACCATTCAATCAAGACTTTGCATATAATGCTTTTTTCTTTAGTCAAATATGATTTTGATATTTGTGAAAGTACAAAAAATTTACCATAATTTGTAAAATTGAGTAAAATTTTGGCATAAAAAATACTGTAAAGGTCTAGAATGTACCTTAGAAGTTCCCGAGACAATTTCTAGAAGGTACTTTAAAACCTTCCGATGGACATACTAAGCTAACCAAGTTTTGAGGATCCTTCAAAAACCTTGAGTAACTTAGCTAGGAAGGTAATAACTAACATCATTAATCATTAGAGAGCAACATGCACCTACATAAATAATCATGGAGATCACTCCACTCGATCCTTGGCTAATCTCTTCTGTTCTATCTTGCCTAATTACTTGTTCTTTTGAATTCAAGTCTTCTCAAAGATTTATTATTTGGATTGTTAAAAATTTGCAATTTACTCCACTGAATTATACTTGAATACTTTGCATCCATTTTTTCTATGAATTAGTTACTAATGTCTCTCAATGAAATTTAACAAGGAAAT
Source organism: Lunularia cruciata (assembly GCA_948567375.1). Lineage (NCBI taxonomy): Eukaryota > Viridiplantae > Streptophyta > Marchantiopsida > Lunulariales > Lunulariaceae > Lunularia > Lunularia cruciata. Next base: position 54,389,048 of record OX419756.1, on the reverse strand, counting down.
TGTAAACTTCCATTTTGCATCTCTTGCATTATCTTGTGAAACTTCATCTAGCTATTTTCATAAAACTACCATTAAAAGCTATATGTAGTTATCTAGCATAAGCATTGTAATTCTCAAGGATATAATTGAAGCCATCTTGGTATTATATAACAAACAACCTCTCGTAAAAGCTCTATTACATATTCAAAAGCTACCATATGAGGTATATTCCTATTCTCTACCTTTCAAAAACCTTATTTAAAAAAAAACCTAAATTCAAAAACCTAAATTTATTTGTCTAAATATATGCTTGTTAGATTATCTTCATATGCATAATCCATAAATAGCTTATAAATAATTATTCATGCAAGAATTCCAAGCTCACATGATGAGATGTTATGATCTTGTTATAAAATCTTAAATTTGTAGAATGTGCTTGGACATTGGATTGTCTTCATCAAAGTCTTTGTCTTTGATGACAGTTTTTATGATCCATGCATGGTGAAAAGAGGTTGGGTATCATCATTTATATATTACATTATATTACATCATTATATCTTACTTGCTAGCTCCTTTAAGTTCATATGATCAGAAGCCTACCTTCTTTCTTGTTTTTCAATAAAATATCATGGTAGTATGGCTAGTTTGGGAAGGTGTTATCTTCACTAGAGCTAATTGAAAAACAATTTCATCTTCCCAATCAAAACTCTAAAATAAAGCAATCATAATAAAAATATTCTTCCTTACTATCATGTTTAACCTCTCTAACTATTCTGAAACAAATTGAGAAAGATACTAACTTGGGAAAAGTTTAAAGCATCGTTTTGATCTTGAATTATATTTACCATGAAGTCAAATCTTGGCCAAATCTTTGTTTCAGAAATTTGAAAACTGAGTCTAAATTGAAAAAATCCTACTCCTCTACAATCATGAATCACCATTTTGAAAAAAAAAACTTCAACTTCCCCATGAAGCAATTAGTACTTGGTTTATCTCTTAGCTGATCCAACATGTAATCCACTTTTAGAAGTATCTACTTCAAGAACCTATCTTTAATGCTATGTATGATTTTTTTATGCCTTCTTGACTTGGCTAGCTACAAGAACTTAGATTTATCTTAGACATCTCCAATTCTTTATATCTTTCAACACAAATGTATGGCTCTTGCATTCCAAAATGTACTGATCTTACACTTAGATCTTATATATCCAAAAGCTTTCATAGAAGAATACCAATGGAATGAAAATGAAAATGAAAATTTATGATCATAATTAAAGATTTATTCATAGTGCTCTGAACAGTACTAAGAGATTGATATGATACCTAAGAACCCTACCCAAGATCAATTGTTTTTTACACATCTTTTGAGTTGTATTATACAAATCACTTAAACATGATTTTGTGTCATTAATATTAGATATATTTTAGTAATATAGAATTAGCACACAAGTTAGTAGAAGCTAATGAGTTAGTAGTATAAGCTAATTATAGGAACTGAAGTAGAACTAGCCTAAGAATATGTTAGAAGTATACAAATAGCTTGTGGGTAGATTATTCTAGTAGCACCAATGAAGCTTCTTGGTGAGAAGATTTTAGTAACTTTCCAAGGGTAGAGTTACTTGTATGTCAAGCTTAGTGTTAGCTTGGCTTGTATGCAAAGTAAACCATTAGCTTAGCTTGCACTCCAAGTAAATGTAATACCAATAGTTAGACACATGATATGGAGATGAAATTTAGTTTGGTAACATCTGGGAGGATATTGTACATAATGGACTTAGTAGATCAGATAGAGGTCTCACCAAAATAATGCTTCTATTAATAGGGAGCAGAAACCAAAATAGGCCTAAAATAATAATAAGAATGGAGGCCTAAACGGATGAATTAGGCCTCGAAAATGTGAAGCTTCTCCCCCTCCCGAAAAATATGTAAATTTGTTTTAGTAACATATGGGAGGATATTATACATAATGGACTTAGTAGATCAAATAGATCAAATACAGAGATAGAGGTATCACCAAAATAATACTTCTACTAATAGAGAAGAAACCGAAATAGGACTGAAAACTTTAGAGGCAATTTTGGAGGCCTAAACGGATGAATTAGGCCTCAAAAATGTGTAGATAAAAAAAAGAAGAGTATATTTATAGTAAAAGTTACTTTTATTTATTTTTCCATTTTATATCTTAAAATGAAATTTATGTATATAATGCATGCATATATGTCCATAAGTGCTTCCTTTCTTCATTATACATATCGATAGTTTTGCCCTTGTTCCTTCTATGCATTTAGCCTTTTTTTATGTATTTCTCAAGGATAGCCTAATCCCTTTGGATCAGAAAGGGACCTCATGACAATAACGTTGAAGTAGAGGATAATTATACAAATATCCATAGGTTTGTTACAGAGATAGACGAAAATGGACAAGGTATTTATTGCCAAAATAGATGTAAAGAAGGAAGCAAGCAATAGGTAAGAATGAAGGTAAGAATGAAATCTTACCATACCTCTCTAAAGGACCAATACCAAATATGGAAAACACACAAACATAGTGACTCTCTATCAATACGGCCTATATGTTACTGAACATCGGCATTTGCATTTGATCCAAATTTACCTTCTATAGTTGCATTTGATCCAAATTTACTTTCTTCGATGAAAAATGGAGTAGTTTGCTACAAAATGTACCTGGTATATAACATTTTGTATATTTTTACTGCATACCCTGGAAAAAAGTTATATTGGAGAATTGAAACGTAGAACTCAACCGGCATAAATAACAGTCATCACAAGTAAAACAACGAGGACTAAAATCTGATATTTAAAGTTGCATATATTATCATCTATGAAAGTATGAAACTACCATTCCCGACACTCGAGACAAGCCCAGGGTTCGAGTCAACAAAATCTCTTGGGCCAAACTTTGCTGTACGGAATCAATATTTATAATTGAATAGTATCACCTGCCAGTAGTTTGAGCCCACCGCTAGCAAATCACGAAGAGAACGTAGTGTTATCACGTGGCATGCAAGTTTGGTTCCCAGTGAATCTGGTAGTGTGTTTACGTACACAAAAATGTGGGCGAATGTAGAATTCTATCTCCCTCTGTATCTGAAGCAGAGATTTCGTTTTTATATCCTCAAACCCGCGGGAACGATTTACAAGAAGGAAGGTGCTCGTTCTCACGGGAGCATACATCCATCTTCATTTCCTGCTGGAAGCAATTCAAAGGAGAGTAAACACAAGAGGTTTCTATGATGACCAGGATTTTGCGTCGTTAGTCCTGGAATTGATTCTGTTCTTGTTACTCTGGGGTTACAATGAAGTAAAAGAGATGATGAGGTACCTCCTGCCTGACACCAACCTTACCGGGCTCTTGCAATTTTACGTCACGGCTGTGTTAGAAGTACTTTACCAGGTTGTGTTGTGTATATATCCGCGGTTTGAATCATGACGTTACACTAATTAGAGACTCTAATTGAGGTTTTGCATGTTGCGTGCTTCAAGGACGCTTTCCACATTTCGTCACCGCTGGCGTGAAAGAATCCACGCAAGTGATAATATCATACTTTTGGTCCCTGCTTGTAAATTTTCAATATCAAGAATTGCCTATACAAGTGGATTAATGAGCTCACCAAACAAACATACCGGGAGCAGAATAAGCTGGAGAATAAGGTCCACATCTGCCACTAGCGATCAATATGCGCCAACCCACAATGCTGTCCGCAATGACACTCCATACACATACTGTTTTGATGATTTGAAGGTACCAATGTGGACGATCAGTCGCTAGCTGTGGTAGAATTGGAAGATTTGGCCGCAGGTGGATGATGTATGAAACAGTAGTGATCATTTAGAGAGAGACATATCAAACGCAACGCGCAAGAAACAGCGGTAATCGGTTACGAGTTGGCCGATTGGAGTAATCAACGTACCCTCTCCATGCCCCACTCTCTCCCGCTATTCTCACTTTACTCTTTCCACACATGTGATAATGATACATGCATCAGCAATCCCCATCCAGACCTTCTAGGTCAGAGAAGGTTATTTACTACGGGATAGATCGAGCAAAATGAACAGTAATGAATTCTAATTCAGCTTCAAGCGTCGTTTCTAGATTGCTGGGTAGTGCAAGCGTTTGCATCCAAAAGGCGGACCAATAGTGGTAAACCGTGAAGAAATGAAGGCGCCGTCACACTCTCGTTATCTTCTGGTACTTGTCACAATTATTGTCAAATTCTTCCTGTACATCTTCCAATGATTTGTTTCTCTCCAACTTCCTGTCGCCAACCGCGATTCTAGAGAAAAGATGGCTGGCTCCCTCCAAAATGACCCCAGATTCTCTTTCCTCCCTAGTTTAGCACATTGCTGTCACTAATGAACGTGGTTGATTCGTCACTGGTAGCGCTGGGGATACAACCCCACTTTGAGAACAACCTTCGTCACTCTCTCTTTCGGCAAGCCATACATAAAGAGGACGTCCTTAGCAAACCGTTAGATGAATCACGAGCAACCGCCCTTACCTTGTGCTGAAGTGTCCCCCAGAGAGATATATATTGTCCTGGTGCAAATTAAATGGAATATGACCACCGCTGACGTCAAGATTCCTGTACAAGTACCTTGCATTAGCTCGGCGTGGTGACAAGGAGGACCGTATCGCCTCCGTGGTTTTCATCCGCTTGCGAACCGAGGAGAAGGACTGAAGGACTTCTTAATAATGCTCCTTGATTTATGGTTCGGCACTTCAAACTGCAGTCGATGAATGCCTTGGATATGTTAATTTTGGAACTCTCAAACGGACAGACAAGTACATATACAGAAATCACTTAGAAATGACGAGTAACTTGGCTGACAAGATGTCTCACATGAATACTCAAAGATCGGTCGATCTGGTGAGTGTTTGGAGAATTGATGAATTGCAGATTGAAACCAACTTTCATGAGAACCAACTTTCATCGAGTTGCTTTGATCCTCAAGAGCACGCACGACATCTGGACTAAATTTGGCCATTCAAGCATACATTTTGTGCAGTGTACAACTTTTTGATCCTCTTGCAAAGGTTTTATTCTACAAATGTTTCCACAACGAGCATATACGATAGTATATATACAGAAGGGATAATCAACTACTTTATCAAAGACAGGTAAATATAAGCTACTTTATTAAGTCAAGTGGCTCATATAAGACACCAGAGAAGTTGATGCTGAGAAGAGCATGTTACTGCAATTCAAGCAGAGCGTTCTTCAAGGAGATGAATGACATAATTTTTTCCGAAATCTCCGGGGCATACGATAAATTTTATTATGGGGTATATTATAATGCGGAATAAGCTAATGTGGGGTTTAGATTCATGGACAGCCTGCCGCAAGCCCCGGAATATATCTACAAGTTGTGGATTTAACCAGAGATAAACTAGCAGAAAATGAAGACGTAAGGACTATAAGTCTTACCGATAACTGATAATATTGCTTGTATATTGATAAACTGGATAGAGTTAGTATCTTAAAAAGTTTAGTTCTATGCAAAATTCTTGCCGTATATATCGAGATCTTGTTGGAATGCCGAACATGCATGTTCATCACAGGTAAATGGTTACTTTCACGCTTGACTGTTATTTTATTTTCAAATTGATCCAATTAAAGAGGGCGGACTGTAGTAAATATTATCAAAGCTTGTAGTGGGGTCGTGGTTTGAGAATAAGTATTCATGAAAGCTCCGGGAGGAGCTAGAGGAGAGTCCTATAAATCTGTTATGTGTCAGGAATACCCTTAGGATATCGTAGCGGCGGGCAGAAGGTGTGTGCGTCTCCACTCTTATATTCAACAGCAACATCACCTTTCACCACCTTTGCAGTCCGCCATTACTTGGAAGCATATGCTAGAACTACGAAGACAAAAAAATAATACTTTTTGTCATTCTGCCTGGCAGATACGGTAGTCGACTACTATACCAGTATAGTAAAACAGGAGAAAACAGGTTAGCTTTCTAGATCGATGCATTTCTCACCCCCTTGGGCATCAACCTCATAATATGTTCCTTCCTTTACCGACCTGAGGTCTTTGTCTTCTGCCTATGTTGGGGTAGAGCACGTGTGCCTTGCCCGCTTGTGTTACACCATCGAGCGAATTTTCACGAATGCGGTTATTTAACAGTCCACATTGGCCTGCTGCTGCTATGTTTTGTTGATATTTGTTCCAGTGGAGCTGACGACTCGGAGGGAATGTGACCCCATGCACTTTGTGTGTTGCATTATCCTTCCCACAGTTTGTTAATGTACCTTATCCATAATGTAGTGGCGCAGAAATGGAACGTAATATTTCAGTTCAGACTGCATAGAGTTGAACTTGACATTTTAAGAAATCGTAGTATCGTTAAGCAAAGTTTCCATTATGGAGCATGGACGTTTAAAGATGTTTGGTCTTAATGATGAAGAGTGGAAACTTCAAAGCACAAGGAATTGAAAGCCCATGGAGCCAAGCTCGCTTCAAAGTAACGCGGATAACGTTGAGCGTGTATATCTTTTCGTATCTGATTGTGTAAGAGTACAAATAAAATCGCGGTTATGGTGCCACGATTACAGTAATTACATTATTAAATCAGGGTATCATAGCGGGACCTTCTTTCCTTAAAGCAAAAGCTCTTGTATTTTGACTCTCTTCTTATAACTCTTGTCTTGGTATCTTTCTCTCAATTTGGTCAGAAAAATAAATAAAAATTTAGTGAAACATCACTGCAGTTCAGGGTCGCCAGCTAGTGGTTGAGCATACTGCTGTTTCGATTCCGCATCCACAAGTCTTGAAGAACATCAGGAATATCATAAGTGTATTGGTATATACAGATTTGTTGCTCTAATCTTGGAGAAACACCAATAACATCATAACATCATAAATATATAGCAGCAAGGTCACTTCTTTGTTTCTCTAATCTTATAAAAATATTAAAAACTTTCAAAAAAAGAGATCGCATAGGAAAAATGAAGGATGGGAAGACCCCATCAAGCCGTACAAGGGAGAGACAAAAAAGGTAACATGAGGCTAACCCCCAATAGAGTCTGTATGAGAAATCTGCCCTACCGAAAATACCTGTAATCTGCCCTATGTTTTTCATATGTTTTTCTAATGATGGAATATGTAGAGCGATGGATACGGAATTTGACATAATTGTTAGGAAATGCATGAGAACTTCTCATAATTGTAACAGTATCACTCTTACTTTTTTTCTCTAATGAATAAACGCTATCTAAAGTTATGGGTTGGTGTAATCCACCTGAGAGCAATTACATATTACACCTGATATTTTCAAATTCAAGTTCCATAACTCAAATATCTTAAGAGCAGCAGGACATATTTCTCATAATAATTCCTTTAGGCTTACTCCATGTTACCTCTGACGTTTTATCATTGTTTGGTTTGACAATATTATTAGGCTTAGCTCCATGTTATCTCTTACATTTTATCCTTGTTGGGCTTGACAAAACTATTAGTGCTTAGCTCCACGTTAATTCCACAATTTATCCTTGTTTAGTTTGATGGGTTCTTTCTATCCTTCTTGTTATCCTCTGGATTTGCCTTTCTTGTACATCAGAAAAAGAATAACTCATTTTGGGCGAGAATCCACGAGTTCGTGGAAGAATAGGCACACTTCCCAAGCAAGTAACTCCTTTCAAGGTGGGAAGTCCTCACTCCATCTAGCTTCATAACTCAAGTAAATAATCCTCTTTCCCAGAAATGTACTCATAAAAGTTTGCTGATATAAGTTCCATCTCCCAAGGCCTTGTTTCACACCTTACACCTAGGCCTAACACATGTACATGATGAATACATTATTGGTGCATCCGTTGAATGTATGAAGGATGCTTGGAGTTGTATGAAATCCTTTAGGCATAAATTGAACTTGCTTATCACATCTCGAGCAGTCAATGCACTTTCCCATCCTTCCACTGATACTTACGTTCCCCACACTTGTATTTCAAGATGCACTATAAAGATAGAACTACTACTTAGTGCTGCACTTCCCTTACTCAGTCCTAAAATGTGAAATTATTTGCTATAATCGTCTCACCAACCCACAATGCTCTAGGTTGAATATATATAAATAAAGTACTCCCAAAGGAAGAGGAAAGGAGTACCTTGCATTACCAAGTGCAAAAGGAAAATGTGCACAAGGCCCAACAATCCCAAGCTACTAAGAGAGAAACAAAAATAGGGCTTCAAATCACCCATGGGAAAAAGCACACAGATAACAAGCACTAAAAAAGCTAAGAAAAGTGAAACATACTCTAGGCTACTCTTGAACTATGTGGTAGAGGTCCTATTGTAATAGTAGGGGTTTCCCTTTGGCCATTTCTCTATCCATAAAAGGAAATCATGGGAGATATCTAAAATGACCTATAGATTATCATGCAGTGTGAGATAGGTACTTGTATTTTATGGGAGGTACTCCAGTATAGAGATTAGTGGGTCACAATTTTTGTGACCCATAAACTTTTACGGTCTATGGGATGTCCCCTAGACCATCAGGCCCATAAGCTCAAACCAAAATTAACAGTTGACAAAATGTAACCTAAACCCTACATTTTTATGGACCTATTTGTGAATGAGCTTGATTTGGTTTGTGGACCCCATCCAAATATTTTACAGGAGTTTTACCAGGTGAGCTAATCTCCAATAAATCCTGAAAGTGACACCTCCAAGTATGTCTAGTAAGTGAGAGGAAAAAACTCAGCCATGTTAGGTGTTCCTACTATGTTAGGTGTTCCTACTGTAGTTGCTCATCAAAAAAGACCCAAAGCAATATTGCATTGTAAAGTGACTAATGTGCATTGGCAATAGTATGCTTTGAGCATGGCTAGGAAGACAACTAGTGCCTCTCTCTTTTACAACGAACCTTGTGTAGCCTCCTTGAAAGATTTTCAAAGTTGTGATGAAAGTGCACAAAAATCTCAATCGCCAAGGGACAAGGGCATATGAGGATAGCTTGGTGCATAGTGGTCCTCCAAAGCCCTCGAGGAAAAAGTCACTGCTACTCCTGCCTGTAAACCTGCTTAAGGCAATGACTGTACTTGTAGGGGTTCGTCTCCACCTCATCATGTAAGGTAAGATGACCATCTGGGAAAGTAAAAAAATTTACTCACATCCAACTAATAGGTGGTTTTGGTAAATCCAATCAACACTTAATCTAAACTTGGGTCCAAGTAGCTTGTAAGATCTAAACCACTATATCATGAACTGCATGGACTCTTGTGTGCTCTTCACCTACTGTACATCCTGTACACCTACTGTACATCATAAAAAGGGTATGCATTGTATGTCATGTGTGGAATCACGTGTGGATTGGTCAAAAATCCCTATAAAATTTGGATGTGAGAAACCCAATCTCAATCATAAAGCTATTGTAAACTACTCAAAAATGAATTGGAAGTAATCACAAGGAAAATCATTTCCTATCCCAAGAGAGAATCCTAGCTCTATCATTTAGAGGTGCATCAATGAGGATGTTGGTAAGTATATGAATGTGCATATGCTCATCAAGATACACCTGAATTGTCTTAGAGTCTAAAGATACAAAGTAAATAAACTTGGGGAATGATGTACTTGTTGGGCTTTGCAATAAGTCACAAACTAAACAAAGATATTTATGGAAGGCATAATTGCAAACATCCTTTTTTTTGGATTGGTCCCAACAAAAAAGCTGACTCTCATGTAAAAGTATGATAAGAGAGAACACCACTCATGTATGAATTAGTTTGATAAACGAGGGACCAATAGAGCGCATGCCCATGAATTTCTTGCACTATGAGTCCATATGCTACCATGACTATGGCATATCTATCTGTTGCATATACTACTAGTATGATAATTGTGGGAGTATGCATGGCCTTTAACATAGTGGAGAAAGTATAGCTGATGGCGAATAGAGCACCTTGACAGTATTGTTTACCATCGTCTTCTCCGCATGCAACTTACCAAACAACAATTGGTCTACTAGCATCCAACTATTTCTGTTACCTTTTTTGTCTCTCCCTTGTGCGGCTTGATTGGGTCTTCCCATCCTTCATTTTTCCTACGCGGTCGCCTTTTTCCCACTATATCTGATACCGGACATTCCAAGACTATTAAATTATTTTAGGAAACGAAACCTTCATGGAAGCCCATATGGCACTATGTGTTTACACAACTCAAGTATACAACTTAGTAATAACAGTGAGCATGAGTAAGAGTCAAGGTGGCACTATAATTTACACAGTTCGAATATACAATTCAGTAGTTACCTGTGAGTATGATCTAGAAGATTTGTTTCATCAATTGGACATATAAGAGTATATAAGAACTGACTGCGATGTTAATTTAGTACTTGAATGGATTCTACAGCGGCCAAGTAGTCGGTTAGAGATGTCGTTAACAGGTAGTACACGTAGAAGACTGAGGAAAAGGCGACCGCGTAGGAAAAATGAAAGATGGGAAGACCCCATCAAGCCGTACAAGGTAGAGAAAAAAAAGGTAACATGAGGCTAAGCCCCAACGTAGAAGACTACTGCAGACATCAACTCTTCCAATGAAAGAAGTGTAATATGTGCCAATTGAGCTGACTGTGTACTGCGTATATGAGGACTATTTATGTGCATCTCACCTGCCAGCTAGGCGGCCAAGATGTTGAATCTAGTGGGAACATGGTAAAAACCGTGTTATATTTCAACGTTATTATCTTGAATAGCAGACGTCAATCAGCGGCAACCAAGCAGTAGTCCTACACCTTACCAAGAATAGACGAACGATAGAAGAGAGTGCGCCAAACGTTGAGCACTTTAGCTGTGTACAGGCTCGATCAAAAGAGGACAAGACATATAAACCTACATATGACTAGTTTGTCCATTTGACGCATACATCCTCATATATTTCCTAGCAAAGCTTTAGAGAATCAGATGCAAGGGAAATTTACACAAATGCACTTAGAAAAATTGCAAAAATATTTCTACGAAAGTTTTAATTGGAAAAATACCCTTGGTTAGTTGGGGTTCTGCGGTTCCCCAAGTGGTGCGGAATTTTAGGTTCTTACACGCCGTCATTTCACCATCCCCATCAAGGGACAGTAGAGGCATTTGTGTAAATTTTAGCTGTCATTCAAACTTGCTGGGGATATTAATCTACCACCAATCACCGTATATTTCAGAAAAGGAAATATTACACAAAAGGAAGGTATATACTCTCATCACCAGTTATTCGTCCATTGACTGAGATATCCGTTTGAAAGTTGAAACGATGGAACAAGAATTTCGGGTAAAACAAACAGGGGCTACGAATGATACTCCCGTTTGTAGGACACAGGATGAGAGAAGAATTTCAGGTAAAAGTAACAAAGGCTATGTCGTATGTGAGTTTCAGTCGGGTCAAAGGAACAGTGGCATCGACTGATCCTTCCGTTTGCTTGCAGGGAAGCACACGATGGAAGAAAATTTCGAATCAGTAAAACAAGCTACGTCGTTTGTGAGTTTTTACTCGCAATTGCCGTGATTGCCAAATTATGCTATTTGATTATTTTCAAGAACTAAAATGAATATTACATTATTACTTGTAACAAATTCCATCTACAGTTGTCAAATCCATGATATAGCTTCAATATATACTTAAATGTGACTCAACTCCAATCGAAGTTGCTCCGAATTCCACGGTTAGCACGGACCCTGGCTCCGCCCGGCCGTATATTTTTGTAATAAAATGTTGTGGGATATTTTTGTAATTTCCAACTTGTCAAATGTATTTATAAATTTCAGGTTTGTCAGGTTTGCCATTGGTCAACTTCAGATTCTATTGGTTGTTTCGTTTCGTCCTCGTATTCACATCTTTGTGATGTTTCATGTCGTCCTCATCACATGGACGTGACTGTCCCAAATACATTATCAAATTCGCACGGATTTTTCTCTCTCTCTCTAGAACTTTTCTTTCATTTCTTTAAGATTTGAAATTTCTCACACCATCTACCATCTTATATTCCAGCGAGAGAGTGCTGAGAAAATTGACTTAAATAGCCTCACGATTTCTTTGTAGGGTCTTGCCTTTGTCGTTGCAGGTTGGGGTCCGTCCTAAAAGAAGACGAGCGGTCGAAACATCCGTCTCAAGGGTCCCAAGCTCTGAGCGATATTGTCTCTTATCTTCAGTCCACTCTATGACGGAAGATGGGAAGGACTTTTCGGGTATTCAGCGCTCTGTGGTAGCCTGACGGTAATTTTATTTGATGTGAAAGTTTGGAGACGTGAAGAATTAGATATATTACTTTCCTTGGGAGTACTGACGATCGAGGAAGACGAGCAATTATGTCCGTCCTTTATACCGTTGTTTTTTAAGCTGAGCATGGGTTATTGGTGCCAGCCGGTTGCAATCTATGTCGGAGCGGAGAAATGATAAAGTGCAATGAGCAGAGGTGAAAATGAAATTTAGCAACAGCAACAAGCTATAGACGCGATGAGAGGAGAGGAAAGTGGAGGATAAAGAGAGGCAGACATACTTCCACTGCATAGAAAGGAGGGTAGAAGGAATTATGGAATGAGCCTGAGATACCAATTATTGTTTAGAACACTTCCCACCGAACTATAGCTGATTGTGAAAGACCTTTTTGAAATTTAGGTGAGGGCAGCCCCAGCAGCGGCGAGCTTACCTTTAGAGAGAGAGACGAGGACGTGTTGTTGAGAGAGAGAGAGCACACACAAATATAGAACCCACACAAAGATACTACATATTCCTGACTACGTACCTTGTACCTTGTACCTTGTAGGTATGGCTATACCTACAAGGTACGAGAAATGACAATGTGGAGAGAATGTCGTAGGAATGTGGTGCGCATAAGAGAGAGACGCGACATAAATGAGAGTTCGTAAGAGAGAGACTGAAGTAGCCGATCTAGTGATGAAATGCTTATGGAACGGCCGGACAAAACTCTGCCATGCACAGTGGATGCAGACGTGCTCGAACACGAATGACAGCAGCTGGATAATTCTACCGATCATATAAATTTACATTATGAGACGTACTTTAGACTAAACATGTGCGAACTAAAGCAGGGGATCCCCTACTCGTGTGTTCTCGTCACCAGAGTTTGGGAAGAACCGGGTTCTCTGTAAACCGCGCCGGTGACGAGATTCACTTCCAAGTGGAAAACTTGTGGTAACTCTAGACCTATACAGCACGGTTTTCCCGAATGTGAATTTCACTGGAGTAGTCCCTTCATTTCCAGCCGACACATTTCCGAAGTGTGCTCGTCACCTGCCGGCACCATGTGTTATTTCCTCACGGTATGAAATGTAAATGTGGGTTTAATAAATCGAGATTCTATGCCCTTCAGATTAAATAATATAAAAAAGAGATGAATTTGGGGATGGAAGAAGTATATAGCATCGTTCAAATGGCTTCCGATTTAGGATCATTCCAGAGTTTTCAGTCTTGCCATGACTGATTAACTCCGGAGTATAAAGATATCAGATATTTTCAATTTACTAATTAATGTCAAGTTAAAGATTCAGTTTCCAAACTGAATATTTTACTTTATCTCATAAGGGATCTCGTACCTCAGAAGCGCGTATGTCACCAAAGTTGAAACTATTTCAGTGAATTAAATCATGAATATGGTTTAGTCGAGGACAGGGTCTTAATCTGAACCATAACATTTTATTTGAAAATATGGTGAGGAATCCTTGAAAACAAAAAAATTGTATAACTGCATGAAGATACTTTCATGATTCGCAATGATGTAAGTATATATACAGTACATTGTTCTGGATTGAGATGTAATAGCTATAAATTATGACTTTGTCCGTCTATATTAGAGCTAAAAATCAGAATACAATGTAAAAGTATGCTATTAAGAAGTTTTTCCTCTGGAGGCGAAATTTGACATGTAAACACTTGGCCGAGGCGTCGAAAGAAGAAGGAAAGGTTTAAGCTGAATAGGTGAAAACTGCCCAAGTGGAACTTGAGAAATGGATGGGGGACCTAGTTTGTGAAAGAAAAGGGGGCATTTGGTTGTTGGTAGCAAGTCTGCCGCTTACATTGGTAATATCATATCCTTCCATGTCACATGCTTCATTGATACTCAATTCGCACGTACCCCGCACATAGGGGAAGAGTACAACAAGGTGTCGCTTCATCCCACTGCTGTCCAATGAATCCTGGGTTTCGAAGCCTTCCTTCCTTAGAGGTTCTTTCTCATCATCCTCCGTTTTCTGGAACCCCAGCCAGCCACCCCGCTCCCTCTCTCTTTAGTGAGAGAGAGAGAGACCAAGTAAGCAGGGAGAGCAAACACCACCGGACTCCTACTTAATTAGCTTCTGTGGAACCAAGTCACTCTTTTGTTTCCCTTCCGCCCACTAAGGATACCAAATTCATATTTTTAATTTTGCCTTAACATGTACTCTCCCATCTCCAAAAGTACAGAAGCGCCAACGTAACCCTATGTAACAATCGGTATGGTGCTCTGATTGGACCGGACCGTGCTTCCATGAACACTCTAATGCGTCATTAACCGGTTGGCACCGGTTAGCATCGATGCTAGTCGGTACAGCTAGAGGTTCCCTAGCGGCTTCTCTCTTATACTCTTGGCTTTTCGCTTTCTCTTCCACTCTTCACTTAACTTTCTTCGTCTTTCTTCTCTCCCGCAGCTCTCTCTCTCTCTTCTGTTCTCTTCTCCCCTGGTCATTCTCGTGAAGAGAAAGCAGCAGGAAATCTTTCGGGTCCAACAGTAACTAAGACAATTGCATTGTTAGCTTGGTAATCTTGTCACGTCCCTGCAGAGTGGCCACGTTTTACGAGACGGAGTGGCCATGCTTCAGCATATCTAGACAAAAGTCGGCCAGTAGTGAGTCCACCGGGTCTACCCAACGTTATGTAAGAATATTATTTTGCAGAAGTTGTCTTGCAATCATCCAGCTGAATCCATCCGGCTGTAACGTACCCCGCCGCAGCGACGTGCGACAATCGCAATTTTTCTCCAGGCCGCTCGGTTCAGTCCGGTTGTCATTGTGTTGTTACGATGGAGTATCCCACCTATGGCGTTCAGGACTCGATGGTGGTTGATCAGGTTCCCTTTTTTGGCCAAGAGAGAGGAGGATTTGGATCGTTTCCTCTGCAGCTTGGGAGTGAAAATAATCTGCAGCTGCCTATGGCCATCTCACAGTGGTCAACAACAGATCCTACCCTTTTGCAAGTGAATGACCACGAAGCATGGAACTCGAATACAGTCCGGATCTCGCAGCAACCCACCAGCACCAATTGTAACGGCGGAGTATGTGACATGTGTGTCCGGTCCACATCTGCACAACATGTCAATGTCGCTGCTCAAAGCAACAATAGCCATCTCATTCCCATGGACACGCTACCTGCGAACAACTCTACAGACCCCAACTTCCCCGTCGGAGGGGAGATTCCTCAATGGATGCAAGTTTATTTCATGATACAAGAGCGATGCAACAATGATCACATGCCGCAACTGATCTCAGACTCTTCGACTCAGCACCCGTGTTTGTACACTTCATCCAGTGAAGGCCCGCATGAAGCAGACTCATCTGGAAGTTCAGGAGCTCGAGATTATTCTCTCCCGAGCTCTGGTGTAGTGGGCTGCTCCTCCGAAGAAATCAACTGGCGGAATTCAGATGTAGTACACGGAAATTTTGCTGCTGCTTCTGCCTCAGCCTCAGGATTTCACATGGAGGAGCTTTACGATGATACTTCATCTGTTAGTCAAATTGGTCATATGGATATTCTGGACATGAACGCGCAATCGTCACTGGGTCTTTTAATGCAGCAGCGCAATGCGTTCAAGGAGACACCAAATGTTTCTTGGACGATGTCGAATACCGAATCAAACAGTACCGCAATGGTTGTGAATCACTGTTCAGCGGTTGATCCACTCTTGAATATTGCAGTTCTTCAAGATAATGGGCCTCCTCCTTACAAGCGCGCTAGGCTCAGCTACAACTCTACAGTTACTGTAGATGTAGAAAGCAGCATATCCATACCCAACACCAGCAGCAACTGCAGGCAAACTCTTGTGCCATCTCCTTCCCCTTATCCTCGAGCCTCTTCTTCCGACTATCCAATGACTTCATTGAATGTAGCTGATGCCCTATACAGAGACATCCACTTTTCGAGTAAACAACATCAACATCCGCATATGTCTGTCCTGCAGCCGCACCTGCAGCTGCAGCGCTCAGCAGCGAGCTGCGTTGTTCAGGAAATTTCAGGATATGGGTCGAGCCGGAGCGTAAGGGACGCGACGACGACTGCTACTACCACTACCACGATGGATCACGACTTGAGGGCGTCGAACCGGAAGCATAATGCTACTTCGATTGAGCCTCAGAGTGTAGCAGCTCGCCACCGGCGGAAGAAGATCAGCGAAAGGGTCAGGGTCTTGGAGAAACTCATTCCGGGAGGAAATAAAATGGACACGGCTTCGATGTTGGATGAGGCGATTGAATATGTGAAGTTCCTTCAGCTCCAAGTGGGGCTTCTTGAGAAGTTGGGAGAGCTCCCTGGGACAGCAACAGCGGACTGCTCCATGACGACTAACCACAACAGAAGCAGCACTTCTTCCTACCATGGGGGATCCAATATCATATCTCGACCCACCCCGACAATGCCCGTAAGACCGACAACGAGCCCACTGATTCTGTCGGAGATCTTACAACAGCAGCTCTTCAAGCAGAAGTTGTGCCTTGTCTCCCTGCGCCAATATCCTTCTGGGGGGTCTCCATCGGGATCATTATCAGCGTAGGGCTTTTCTTTCTATCGCGAAAATTGATGTTCGCTGAAGCTGTAACAAGATCCACGTAGTAATTCTTAGCTAGCTCCGTCGCGGACGGAGTAGGGACGATTGGCGATGTTCTGACGGTAGAGGGTAATTGTCTTCTGTACAATATGATAGAAAAATTAGAAGCAAGCTTTCGAAAGAGCTCTTGTCATAGGTTGTACATGTGTGTGCATCGCATCTACAGGGGAAACTTGGAGAATGGTTAGCTGTAGAGAGATTCATTGGCGCATCCTTAAGCGCATGGTCGAAAACATTCGATAGAGAAAGGAAATTAACAGGGTGTGCTCGGCTAGTTACGCTGCGGTTCATTATTGAGAAACGGTAATAGGAAGTTCAGACATTAGCTCGATGATTATTTACATGTAGTAGACGATTTCAACACTATATATTGCAGATCTGAGTTCAAGCACTTTTGACTCTTCAATTTTATTACTCCTGCTTCAACTCTTTTTCACCTAAGATTCATCTCATCTTCCTAATTGTCCTGGATAATATAGTTCTGAACAAGGCACGACGGGAGTCCCTTTCTCCCACATTGTGATGTCCATCTCAGGTCCATAAAGACTTCTCTGTGTAACTTGGATTGCTATAGATCCGCACTATCAAGAATCTCATCCACACTCAGATAATCGCCTTTCGCGTAGCCCTCTCTGTTGTTCGATCAAAATTTCTTGATTCTCGGTCGCTATATGCGAAGCGCTATCCATCGAATAGCTGAGACACGAGACTGACATTGATTTCTAGTTTGCTTATTGTAAAATAACTATGGATAATTAAAGGTTTCAATCAACATGAAAATTTTCTCATTCTTTCTGTTGACAGTATATGTTCGAACTAAGAATTGTCCACCATGCACCGAAAAGAAGCGGTTTTTGTCGAGTATAAATGTGTTTCACGATGGTAACATACGAATGAGCTGCTTTCTCCAAAAATTGGGGACTAGACGGATTCATTAGGTAATTACTATCTTCAACTGCCGTCCACACTTGCTTTATTTTCAAAGTTCAGAGCGTGGTTAGATTATCAAGTGTGTCAGTCGCCGTCAACCGTATTGTGTAAATGATCTCGAATTTCTACCACGAACCATCACAGTCCGCCAGAACCAATCTCGCCGTTGTTTCCTTATGAGGAAAATTGCAACAGAGGAGTTTGGAGTAAACCATCCCGCCGTTCATTCGTTCATGGCTGGTGCCTGCAGTCACTTCAATCCAAGAAAATCTGCTCTGTTCCACGAAAGATATCACGGGCCTTGACATGCGACAGTATGTTTCTCGGAAGGTCAAGTTGTGATGCGCTTGATCGGGATCATGATCAAGGTAGCTAGTATCCAGGAAAATCGGAGAAAGGGCCTACAAAGAAAATCAAGGCCAGTGGAGGGAAATCATGGCAACTGCAGGTAGCCAGAGTTTCAAATTTCCTATATCCCAGACGAATGAAAAGGGGCCGCGCAGCTAGCGCAATAACGTTAGCCCTCAGGAGGATTTGGTCTCCATGAAAGATCTAAATCCACCTTTGCAATTTCTTCGAGAATACATCAAAGTGATATGTCGGAAGCATCTAACGTTTGACTACCGTGGCCTTAGGCTGCTGACAGCGAAAGCAGTTCATCACATGACTAGCTTTGTGGAAGTTGCGATTGTAGTCAACCCAAGAGACCAAAAAATCTTTGGTCGGGACTCTGGATAGAGACGAATGACACAGATAGCCGCGATCTCACGTCTATGTCTGATCTGGTGCGAAAGATGTTAGATTCGAAGAGTAGTGGTTCACTGAGGTGACTGTCTTCTAGTAAGGTATACAAACTGCTTCCAGAAAGTTGCAAGTAGTATGTGACTAAAAATGATCAGCTAACCGCTTATAGTGATGACCGAGGAGGCTGTAGTATGAAGAAACATTTGTCAGAATCTTCGGAGAAGTCCTGGCGTATCTCCCTCCACCATAAGCATTTCTTTCCACCCGCCCGAGTCGTCTGGGTAATTGATAATTTCCTTGAAAGAAACTAGAAAGATTGACTGAATATCAGTCAGTGAGCCAGTCGAGGTATACCTTGAGTTACAAGTGCATGAGTCCAAAGCTGGAATAAGTCTGTGAAGGAGCAGACATTTTCTTTTTTTCCTTCTCGCATGCCAGCAACAGCTGCAATATCGATAATCTTTGAGCAGCGGCAGGCGTAATAGCACCACCGGGCCCGACCGATGCAGTAGTATGTAGGAGAAAGAAGGCAGAGATAGTTGGGATCTTGTCAGTCCATAAACGTAGCACTTTCCAGAACGTAACCACGGATTTGCCATGAATTTCTATGAGTAGCGTTTCTGTGTTGGCCAGAGTCCGGATACGGAGGAGGAGGTACTTTAGCTTGGGTTTCTGAACCTGAGTGTCAAATTCCGTAACCCAAGGAGGTACCAGTGAGTCACGAGAGTAAGTGGCTGCATTCGGGCATATACCATGAAGTTTAAGATCAACGCTACCTGGTTTTGGTTCTAGAACAGGGTTCGCTTCAGCTAGTGTAGCTATTCGTCGCCATCGCTACTTCTCCTTCTGTTCTTTTTCTAAATAACAACTCAAGTGCAACGGGACGGGTTGGGGACACAACTCCATACATAGATGGACGACGACCTGCAAAAGCTTATTCTCAATCCTCAGACTCGGGATAGATTCCACTCGAGTCTAAGTTGTGTTGATGCTGCTGCTGCTGACTGCTAGGATGAACTATATTATTCTGGAGAGCTTTTCCGCAGCACTAATCAGCAGCCTTCCCTTCTCTGAGTTCGGGACTCGGACTTGTACCCAAGATAAATGTGCCCTCTATGAAATGGCTCCAGGGGCCCCTGAAGCACAATTGTACCAGAGGAAACAGCGTCTTACCTGCCTTGTCTGGCCGATTGCCTCTGATCCCCGTAAGCGAAATTCACCTTCATGGCATTCTCACTGTGATTCTGTGATTCTGGCACTATTTCAGAATGGAAAGAAACAACTCCTGCTATCTTCTGATCCGAACGAACCCCCTGTCGCTCATCCCAACACAGAAAGATATCTTTAGCGGTTCCCCAAAGGCTGCCAACTGTTTGATCTCGTATTGTAGGCCACTCCGACGCGGTAAATTCCGAAGGCAATAGTGTACTCTTATGGTCCTCTTACCATGGAGGAATGGAGATAGCCTGCCCTCCGCCGCTGCCTTCTTTTTCAACTTTTGTCTTTCCGGTAGTATCATCATCTTTCTTTCTGCCTCTTCTACCTCTACCGAATCTTCTTTCTGCAGCAGCCCTGGCTTCCCTGCTCTGTCCTAGTCCTGAGGAACACAATTTCATGGATGGTGACAAAACTCGCAGCATTCACATCACTTGTGAATGAATATAACTGTATTCTTGAAGAAGCCTAGGAACAGGAAACCGCTGAACTACTCAATAGCAACAGCCAAGACGAAAAGGAGTAAAGGTAGCCAGCACCACGAAGTACAGAGATACTGTACAGTACACGGTGATCATATTACAATGACGGATTTAGGATGGCGATTTATTGTCCGAATTGAATCAACTGAAGCTGCAATTTAGAGACTTTCCGCAGTAATACTACTCGCAGCAGACTAAGGAGGGTATAGACGTATTGTACACAGTGAATGCATGTGATTCATTCGAACGCAGACGAAAGCAACAGATCTCTTAAACTAATAAACAAAGATAAGATATGCAGATGAACTCACTGCCTACCGCACGCGTGGCCCTGTTGTAATCGCACATGATTCGTACCCTTTCAGATGTACCTTATTATAAGCTTGATTAATGAGCCTTTTCTCTCTCATCTCACAGAATGTTGTACACCATATCGTAAACCAGAAAACTAGAATAGTTAGTACACCGTAATATATGCTACTCCCCTTCAGAAATTATTTGTTACTCTCCTTGAGGATCTTCATCAAAGATCTCTGGAGAGTTTCCGTCATTGTTGCTCTTGCGAAGCATCTCATGATTACATGAGATTACGTCGTCCCTCCCTCACCACTCCCCCTATCTTTCTTCTTTCTGCCCTTCAATTTTTTTGCCGACAGCAGAAGACACATCAGTAAGGATTACCTTCGAGCCGATTAACGATACCCTTCTTCTACTCAATGGCGCCAGCTCCCACATACAGTATTATGCCCCTCGTTCTCCGGACAATCCAGAACTTGATTGCATCTTGTAGTTAACTCACCCCTTTCCCAAGCTCCTTTTAACTAGCTGCCTCATATCTGCCTGCAGCTTTGCATACGAAGACCTTCGTCATAAACCCAACTCCAAACCTTCCTCCGCAGATGCTCATCATACATACAGTACGGTATATTATTACCTCAATCGCCTCCTCCTCTTAGTTGTACGTGCTTTACCTGTCAATGGAAAGTGCTTTATTCCATCAAGACATTATGAGTGAGAGAGATTCATTGCCGGCAAGGCATTCATATAAGCTGATCTCTCTGGATCGAACTTTGATATGCAAAATATCCTTTGTCTTGATGTGTAAACATGTCTTTACTTCTCTTCCGATTCCACTTTTATGGACGAGAATAACAGACAAGCTGCAAACATTGATCGGGGGCTAATGTAAACAGGGCCCAATTCTCAACGCGGACTTCTGGTATCAAGTGATCAATGCCAACATTTGAAGTCAAGGCACGCTTATTGAGTAAACTTCGGTCACTAGATAGTTTCAAATTATAACGGCTATCTATAGTAGGAGATTCCAAGGTCGTTTTATGGGCACGAGTGGCCATTTTATACCAAGTCTATGTTTCCCCCAAGAAGTTTTATGGAAGGAAAGGCATGAAAAGAAAAAAAAAAAATGCTATTTTGGGTAGTGAAAATGATGAACAGCCCTGGAAAATTTTGAGTGGACTCCGGATCTGACACATTAGGAGAATTTTCATAAATATCGAGTGAAAATTAAGACTTTCTATTTCAAACTTTTGCATTGTCTCATGTTACTTTCTCAAGCTTTCTCTCAAACAACAAAAAAAGTGAAATTTTCATGAAGTTTAAGGAGTGAAAATTGTTTACGATTTGTATTCACATCAAGTTTAAGGAACGAAAATTGTATACGATTGACTATTATGTTTATCGGAGTTCAAGATTAAATTTCTTTAATTTTCGTGAGAGTAGATTTATATTTGGTTCGAGATAGTCAAGTGACGTTTGGGGATGTTATAATTAACTACCTTGTACATAATACAATTTCAAAAAGAGTAATTCCTCCGATATTTCAGAAAGAGTGATATCTGGTGAATTGAGTTGTAGCAAGTGACGTTGATTTTCAGGACTAGAGGTAGACAGCGAGGTATACTAGAGGTATCTTTTCGTTCTCTAGTTTTGGAATTGTAGAGAGTGATGGATACGAGGTTTGATACATTCGTGAATGAACGCTCAAATTTTTTTCATAATAGATAATAGATGTCAAGGGGATCACTCCCCGCATGCTTTAGATAAGGTGTGTTCAAAAAAAATTTAGACACTAGCTAATGTAACACATAGAAAAAAGTAATCACACTATTTTTTGAATATACTTCTCAAGTCGGCTGAACTCATGTGGTTTATATTCGACTTGCATACACTAAATGATACTTCTTCAAATGCTTGAGTCATATGGTTCGCATATTAACTTGAATAGCTAAGATATCGTAGATACAGTAAGATAGATTTCTCGTACCCGATATTATTGATGCTTTGCCCCATTTTACTTTTTTCCGTTTTATTTTATCATTGAAAGGCTTGATGAGTCTTCCTTCTTTCTTGTTATTATACCCAATCGCATTTTTTCCTTCCTCGAGCATTCGACTATTTATAATATTATGTATATACTAAGTAGATATTTACTGTTTCCATGTTGGTAAGGTTGACTTTGTAAATATGTTTTCTCGTCATTATTTGTTCATAATTATACTCATTTGTATTTACAGATTTCATATTTTGCTTCTAGTGTAGAGCACCACCACCTCCTATTACTATTACTTGTTATTTCAAGAGTTATCTGAATTTTTAAGCCAAAAGATAATTGTGAATCCAGATCTCTTCACGCTTCTCGACTACGCAACAAGGGTCTAAAGAAAATGAATAAGTATAAAGGAATCCCTCTCCTTCAAAAAGCTATCACCACTTCGAATAAAGTTATAGTCCAACAAGCCAAAGTGAAATAGCAAGCTACACACATGGCCTCATTGCATTATTTTGTGCAAATATGGAGTACTTTTAAAAATTTTGAAGGATTTTGAAATTATTATTTTTGATGAGCTCAGAGTGAATCACTCATACCTAAGCAAATCTTCCATTTCCTCCCAATGAACCCATCTACTAATCAATTTTGTAAGAAGTAGAATCAGAATGAAGAGAATAAGAAGCACCTTTGAATAATTTCTAAGTTGTTGAAATTTATAGGTTGAATGATTTGTACTATTCTTTATGTTTCCAAGATTTAATCCAAGGTTTGATAAGTTACATTGATGGTTTGTAATGTAATTTACACATCCAAATAAACTCTATACATTCAAAAAATACACCAGTTTAAATTTCTCTTAAAATTTCTCTTACAACCTTAGAGTGCACTATCAATTTATCTATGGATGTTGAATTGACAGCATCTAGCTTTTTCTTTAGATTTCTCCTTTCATTTTTCAAATGCACTGAGAACATTGTATTGCAAGCATTCGAAAAAGCAAGAGCTAGACATTCTAATTGAAGAATGTCCAATTAAAATAGATTCTTTATCTTAGATCTCATTCAGAACTCTTTTACACGGCGATCATCACTAAATAAGCTCTGATATCTTTTAAAATTTGAATATTTTCTGTTTAGCTAAGACGGGAAGTAGATGAACTTCCTATAGGTAATAAAATTTAACTGCAACTATTATTTAGTTGTATGATTCTCGTAATGAATTACAATGGAGATGCTTCAGATCATAATGGAGATAGGATTGATATCATTCTCGTGCATTATAGTGGAAAAGCTTGAAATTATCATGGAGATTGGTATTGCTATCTCTGTATGTTTCTACCAATATCTCAAATTTGGGATATTGAAATAAACTTACGGAGATACCAATCCCGATAGATATTGATATATGGGGGACTTTATCAGTTCTCGTTACAGTTGTGGTCCCAGATTCATTCAGCTTGTCTACAAAATCCGAGAATTGCTTTCTCTTTCATTAGTTTGGCAGTATCAGATTAGGAAAAGATTCCACAAATAGTCCACATGGGGAAAGTCATGCAATTCTCTGAGTTTCTTCAATAGACGGGCATTGTTGAAGATAATTCTTGTTACCAACTAATTCAAATGTAATTTAGGTGGTATATGCACACATGTGCCATCTGACAATAGAAACAAGCAATAATTTTAAACCTATCGACAAAGAGACTTAAATAACAATTATCCCTATTTGTTAGGATGCACGAAAGGCATTGTTAACATAAATCTGATCTACCTAACTGCCTTCAAACAAGTAAAGTTTGTAGAAGATCTGCTTAAAGCAGAAATGAAAGGTTTGACTGCTGTGTGAAAAGAACCTGATTCTCAAAATATGTAATTGTTTCTACTTGAGCCAAGACTACAGTCAAGAGAACCACCTCCTGCTTACTTTTCTTCTTCATCCCTCAGGGTAATATTCAAAACAGTCATGTATGAAGAGGGCACAGTACCTATGCTCACACTTTGTACTGCTGCAGGTCAAGAGGGATGATATCGCAGTTGAAAGGCCGATTGACGGGTGTGTACCAGAACCCCCCATACTCCTGTGAAAGCTACACATGCTTAGCAATACTCGGTACAAGTTCCCACTTCGAGCTAGAAAGTAGCGAGCAAAAAGAAGACACTCAATTTGCGATTCTAACTTGTTGATTGCCAATATTTTCGAAACGAGCACTAATGACGTAAACATTTGTATCAAAACAAGTAATATATTACTCTGTTTTACTGTACACACTCCAGAAACAGAACTGGACACTTCTATTGAATACGCAACAGACACATAGAGGAATCAGTAGAAGACCCAAGTAGTCTTACTTATTTCTATAAAATCAAATACAATGTACAAATCAGCCATTGCTCTGTTCTGAAGACAGGTCCAGAATAAGAGCAGACGAATAAGAATTCACCTACATAGATGATAATGAATATCGAAGAATTGAATTCCATCTAAGTCTGGCAATTGACTGCGAGCTTGAATCTCATCAAATACCCGATATATTGCTATATGAGAGCAGAAGCCGTTCTGGGAACGGGTTATCCAGAACTCAAGAAGTGTACATATCCGATAAACAACATGTACTTGAATCACAATGCTAGAGTAGTATTAAAGCTTTAATGTAAAATGCATCAAAAATAACCTGCAGCAAAGGCATAAGTGCAAGAAAGTGAGAATACCGTACTGCCAATGGACAGTTAAGAACGTGAAATCGAGAGCAGCAATGCCAACGTGAGCGTGGGATAGAAAGCTTGATGTAAGAGTTTGCCAGTAAAAAATGAAATCGAGAGCAGCAATGCAACCGATAGCGAGAGGCATAGGAAACGTGCTGTGTGCTGTAAGAGCCCGCCAGGATGCCGTGCGTGGATGAAGCGAGAGGAATAAGGAACTTGCTGTAAGAGCCCACCAGGATGCAGTGCGTGGATGAAGGTGAAGAACGTGGGATGGAGTTGGGGAGGAACACAGTAAACACTAGAGGTCGAGGCAGGAAGCAGTCAGAGATCGAAGGGGAAAGGACTAGGGAGTGAAATAGTAGGGGAATGGAGGAGAGGAACAAAACAAGAATTCTCGAAGGATGTGGCTGCAGAAACGGGTCTAAATGTAAGAGTGTAACTAGAGCGAAGCGTAAGAGGACAGGATATATAAAGTATATCACACCCAGCGCTATGGACACTGGAGTCCGGAGACGCTAAATACCTGATATATATGAGGTGAGAGCAGAAGCCATTCGAATAACGGAGAATCCACACCCACTGAAGACAGAACCGAATACCCAATATACCGACTTCCACATGGCATCATATTGCGTAATGGAATACAAAACCCCTTGTAAACAACCCGGTTCCATACCCACGTCTGACTGGACTGACTCTGACTCTGACATGTGATTGTAACTTGAAAGTAGCATGGTAAAATTCTTCCTAACTGTCAGTTACATAGAGCGGTAGGCATGCACAACCGTGCAGACAGGGATTAGTACCATGGTGCTTTTGATGATAATCTAAGCCTCTAATGGTGTAAAACATATGTATCTGCAGGTAAAGAGTAGTGCTACCACGACTGACCTAAGAAGAGCAGCGCTTTGCATCATCACCGTGTTAGTGTATTAACAATAAACAGCATGACTCTCCAAATGGAGAGTACTCCACACCGCAGTATATACACGTGTTGGATACAACGTTGTGAACCTCTTCCTAGTCAGATTTAGTCATGTACTAAGAAGTTTTCATACCGGGTCACCATGGCTTTACGTGAATGCCTGCTGTTCAAGATGGCCCAACGCAAAATTCCCAGACTACGATGAGCCTATTATGAGGAACTAACATGCCTCAAGTAATATCAAGTAGCTGCGGTAAGCTCACAATGATCAAGAATGTGAACAAGAATTGTGCTCACAAGCGGAAGGAAAGCTGACTTCTGAAGGCTCCTCCCTTAAATTGACACAAAGTTGGGGCTACCCTAATGAGCAAACGTGCAATTGCTAAGATTGATTTGGACTGTCTCACCTCAAAAATGTACTGTGACTAAATACTCTGCCAGCTGGCGTTGCACGAGCTAATTGCCTCAGCTTCCTCACAGATTTTCTAATAGAGACATATTCTGCATTGATTCTCCCGCAGGCGTTGATGCAGATGCGTCCTATAAAGCTCCCAGAATTCGGCCCTGCGGGTGACAGGTATTATAGTGATGCATTACAGACTAGTAATGCAGCAATGAAAATTGATGTGATGTTTGAAGTCCACAGAAGAAGTATGCGACAATTAGGAGGTGTAGTCGTTTGCCGGTTTACAATTGAATTGATAAAAGAAGAAACCATTCCTTATGACAAGTCTGACACCAAACAACAAAGGGTGTGAATATAGAAGGAATGTCAGAATACTCCATCGCAGTTGCGTCAGAATTAGAGCCTTACTTGACTTCTGGCACAGTCAACAACGTTAGTCCTTTTGCGTCCCGGTGCATGTCTAGGATGACCACAGTCATTTGACCAAAATACAAAGCTCCTATGTCGGCAAGCTTTCTAACCCTGCGTGATCAAACAAGGTTAAATAAAAATTATAATCTGTCCACTTTCGCGAGTTTCTTGATGCTCTTATCAAAAACATCGGTTCTCATCAAAAACATGAAACAAACATCCAGATGTGAAATAATATCGCGATAAGGACGCCATTGAAGACTTCACATGTTGGATGCATAATACCTGTTTGGAGTACCCGCGGCAACATAAACTTGTTCCTTCAAGAGAGTTACCTGCGCGGCAAGAGGATGAGAACCTCTTGACAGGTTATGGTCAAGCTACCCCTACGAATATCCATGGAAAAGAAGATGATGCAGTAGAGGACTGACAATCGATTCTAGCTTACTCAAGGAAAACAATTTGGGATGTCAACCATTTTACAATCTGAACAATAAAAGTATTTTTAAGCAACAGCATACACGCTCTGATACAAAAGAGAACACATATGAGGATATGAGGACATGAGAGCAGACATATATGAGGATATTGGGAGATGAGAGCAGAAGCCGTTCAGGGAACGGCATCTGCTCTCATATGGAGATATGAGGGCAGAAGCTATTCGAGGAAGGGGAGATCCAGAACTCATTAAATGCATATGAAGTGCCGATGAAATGGCAATAAAAGGCACATATGAGGATATTCGGAAATGAGAGCGGAAGCCGTTCATCGAACAGGGATCCAGAACCCATTGAATGCATATGAAGTGCAGATGAAATGTAAACATGATATTGAGAAATGACTATCTCCTGTTCGAGGAATCGGAGATCCAGAACGTATTGAATGCAAATGAGATGCATGATATGTACTGTATACAACAAATGTGAAAGACGAAATTAGTATAAAACCGGGAAAGGAGATGAAATGGAAACAACTGATCGAATGTAAGCAGAAGTAAACGCCATCTAGAAACAATTAAAGAGCAACACTTGTATACCAATAGCATGCATTGAATAAACGGTAACAGATAAACAGCGCATGTAGAGAAAAAAGCTCAACAGGGAAACGACAGCCTAACGAGCCAGACAAGAAAGATTAAGTTAATCTGAGGTCGGGAATCGTGTAGAAGCCATGAAATCTACAGTCGAGTCAGGCAGGCCGAGAGTATGAAATCGCTCAGAGAACGGGGAAGTAGAGCAAAGCGTTAGAGGACTGGATAGAACTGTATATGGACTGTATATCGCAGCATGTGCTATGAACACATGAGTCCTAAAGCAGCTGAAGGAAGCAGAAGCCGGTCATAGTAAGCCTCCTCGAAAGCACATACAACTTCATCAGTGCCAAATGTAGTGACGACGTAGCTGAGCGAATGTCAGTACCCCTCAAACCGAGTTTCTGTTTGAAAGCTCATGAGTGCCGATGCAAACTCAGTTGATTCCCAAAGTCCCACTCAAAGTAATAACGAAGCTTGAGTAAGGGAAAAGCTGGAACTTATACAGGAACCAGTAAGGTCATGTAGTGAACTACTATCATAAATTTGTGGAAATTGGAAGGAAAGGGTCACCTAAAGAGCAGGAATAGGAATAAGCAGAATACATCGAGCTGCAGAATAATCACAAGCAAAAGAAGAATGCATAATCGTGAGCAGGAGAACGAAAAGGACTCTAGCCATACCTTGTTACTACCTGAAAGTAAACATCGTTTAGTAGAGAAAGCAAGCCAAACATAGCAAAGTCACCCGATGATGTATTCTAAACTACTAAGGAATGGCGGGAAAAAATCATCGAAGAATAAGGAAGATCAATTAAGAAGAAGAAAGGGCGAGAAATATGAGAGAGGGAGATCCATGCAAGTGTTAATCTCTTGCTGTAAGTACTGGCTGTTGGTATAACTGCTGGTGGGCTCTGATAAAGCTCCCCGCCTGGTAGAGAGAACAGAGTTTCTGAAATCTCTATAAAAGCTGCGACCATGATAACCATGGATGTTTTAATCTATTGGCAGAAACGAAGAAAACTTTCTGCGAATGAGGTGAAGAGGCAACCATCCGTATTCCACAGGAAGAGTATACCTGATAATGGAAAGATTCGTTACAAAAAGATATGTATGTATAAACATAATAAACAACCTAGCATTCGTGATACCTGAGAAAAATATTAGTATGTATAAACATTGATACAACCTAGCACTGGTGTATAATACAAGTAGTGAGAGAATTTTACCAATGTGGCAACAATTGATGCAGTATGCAATATGGATGCCTGAACCACTATTGTTGCATGGCCTTCTTGATTTCAAAAGCAGTAGGATGTCCTGCTTCTAAATAAAACAGAAAGGCGGCTGAGCACGAGCCGCGCCATCGCACTCTCAATTTGCCAGCAGGTTGGATATTCGGAAATGAGGATAGTTAATCAGGAAAATACCATGCACTAATTATAGTAGTACACTTTCCGTAATGCTGTAAGAAAAATAAACCTCCAAATAAACTGAGACACTTAGTCTCCAGTAATCCCACTGGAACTTTTCTGTAGCAAGAGTTACCTGTTCGTCTACTTTGATGTGCTTTGCGAACAGCTTAGCTGGCTTACAAGATTTCGTGAATACTGTTAGTCCCCTGCATGGCAGCAGAATGATCACTATCTCACCACATGAATGAATCTCAAACTCATTCACAACACAAAGCATATTTGGATGATTCCAACTAAATATTACTGTAGATAGAAACTTATTTCTGCCAACTGCCACCTTGATACCTCTCCATACTGCAGAAAAGTGTTACTCAGGTGGCAGAACTCCATCAGTCACCCTGATATACATACGTGAAATGAGTGCAATAGCTGTTCGTAGTAGCTACGAATGGCTTCTGCACATCTGTAAGCCTGATATATTTATATACCAGACTTCGATATTAAACCAAGAAATTGGCGAAGTGGGACAAAAGCCATGACAACAGGTTCCTCGGAATCTTTCACATTCACACTCTCTAGGGGTAAGAACCATCCGATAAAATCAATGAGCATATCGGCATATCATCGAAGGTATAGAGCACGAACCTAAGAAGTTCTACACAGCGTACTGCCGAGCTGCAAAGAACAAGTAAGGTCGGACTACCTGCTTCCCTTACGTTGCTTTCCTCACCGGACCTCGGTCTACAAAGGATCTCCTTCCATGTTGGAATCATCCTTTTGACATGCCAGCTCAAGTTATCCACACTGTGATCTCGTTCATCAGACAATTGCACCAGGCTGTGTTCTGATTCGCAGTATCCACGCATTCATCAGCTAATGGAATTTCAAAACCAGCAGCAAATCGAATAGCTGATGACGGTGATCCATCATTTGACGACGCGCGACGCGCTGACAGTAGACTAAACTGAAACAGTAATTGTTGCACCCTGCTCGCCATATACTCATGAATACACGGCGGATCGTGGCAATTGTAAAGCATGCGGATCGTGGCAACTGTAAATCATAGACGATACAGACGTGACTAACTCTAACCTATTTCCCATAAAAGTTTTCATCGTGTGGATAACTTTACCTGTGATTGGTTCCCGCTCAAGTATAGACAGCTTAGCTTTACTAGCAATGTGGTATGCGGAAGTTAACCAAGTCGCTTGCTCCGAGGGTGGTTTCCATTGCACTGCATCTTCATTCTTCTCGTCATCTTTCTTTCGAGCTTTGTCGGAAGGGATCACTTGTTTCTTTTTCGAAGGCCGAGTTAAATATGGTTTCTTTTCTTCAGTCGAATGCTCGGAAGCTGGCTCTTTGCGTTTCCCACTCTTCTTCTTCTCTCGAACATTCAGAGAAGCGGCCATTGTAATCCAAACTTCAATCTCACAGATGTTTTTTGGCGGTTTTCGCCACGGTTTTCGTGAACCAACTTCGCAAAGTCTCGAGGTTGCGCTTCCAATTTCCAAATTGGAAAGGGAAAGCCTAAACCCTAACCTTCCCGTCATTTCAATTAACCTACTGTAGTTAGCTTGCATAGTTAGTAATTTGTACTCTTTTCAGCAAAGCTGGTGACGAAATGGTGATGTATCAGGACGTATGTAACAAAAAGGTAATATTCTACTTTCTTCCCTGATTTGAACTAAGTGCGAAAGAGAGATCTTAGAGAGAAAGATGAAGTAGATTAGATTTTCATGAAATCCATGATTCATTTTAGTGGTCTCTATATTTAACTAAATCTCACTAAATCTATATTTAACTAAATTTAACTAAACTATATTTAACTAAATCTCTATTTTAGTGGTCTCTATATTTAACTAAATCTTCCGTCTCAATCTCACATTATTTCCGTTCAAGCATGAATGTTAGGAGTTGCACTAACTCTTGAAGCTCTTGAGGGGAATCAATGTTGAAGATGAAGGTTTGCATGTGAAAATGTAATACTCAAGGGAGAGTAGAAGTCTCCATGAGAGATACAAAGGAGAAAATACAAATTTCACATTCAATATTCCAATACACCAAAGGAGTATTTTCTCTTTATTATATAGTAAAGAGTATCCATTCAAAGTAAACTCAGCCCATGGATCAGTTACATGGATTGGTGACATGTAAGTGAGTTCCATCTTTAGATTAGTAGATGGATATATGATATGTCTATCCTTATCTTATCTAGTTGATAGAATATGAATCTTTAGACAATCTTCTTTTAGAGAGTTCAAAATTGCATAGGTTGTGTTGGAAAGCTCTTAATGAGACAAATAGTGGGGGGAGAAGGCAAACCCTTGGCCCAAAGGGAAGAGAAATTATCTAGCTTTCAGGTCTAATTTATCCGTTTAAGTCTTTGAAATTTGCTCTACAGTTGTCAGGCTATTTTTGGTTTCCTCCTTATTAGTAAAAGTACTCTTTTGGTGACACCTCTATATGATCTACCTAGCCCATCATACATAACATCCTTCTAGATGTTACTAAGAAAATTTTCACCTCTAGATAATATATCTAGCTATTGGTATTACAAACCTCCCCATTTTAAGATGTAACGTTCTCGTTGTGAAATTGTTGCTCAAAAGATTTAACTAACATTGATGCATTGGTCAAGTTGGTTATTGGCTCCCATGTTGCCTCATACAGTTGGTAACCTTTCAATGTACAAGATATTCTACACGTGGATCGCAAGTAACAAGGATGCATTTCTAGAGAATGTGTTCGACTTCATATTCCTCTTTGTCATCAATGAGGGTTGTACAAGGTCTAATTTCTTGTATGGAAGAGAAGTGGGGCGGTTGAGGTGCATATCTGCATAGTAAGGAAACATGGAATATTGGATGGATATATGTGCCGTAGCTTGAGGTGGTAGGCCACTACGCCAATTCAATGAACAATGGACAAAGGTCCAATAAAATGAAGTTTGAGCTTACAAGGGCCAATTGACGTGAAGTTGATTGTTGATAGCTAGACTTGATCTCCAATATTGAACTCCATGTGTCAGCGGTGTACATTTGCATGTTGCTTTTGTTGATTTTGGGCGATCTACAACATGCGCTTGGCATTCTCCACACCCTATTGGATTCTAGAAACAAAAGTGTTGACAATGTCCACCTTGGTAGCCAACGGACGGACCTTCATCAAGCTCAAAGGTGTGAAAAGATGCTCTCCATACATGAGGAAGAATGGTGTGACTTGTGTGGAGGCATTCACTGAATTGTTGTAAGAAAATTCCATCAATGGAAGTAAGATGTCCCACCTCTCTTGCTTATCTAAGGTGAAGCCTTGGAGCATGTCTTCAATGGTGCAATTTTCTTGTTCTGTTTGTCCATTGGTCTATGGATGGTAAGTTGTAGACATGGCCAATCTGGTTTTGAAGTAACCAAAGAGTATTCTCCAAAACAAACTAATAAATTGAATGCCTCTATTTGTGATGAGCACTTGAGACATGCCATGGTGAGAGAAAATTGCATCTAAGTGCAATTGAGCTAGTTGCAATGCAGTCATGTCCTTGGTGGTAGGATGCACATGAATCATTTTGTTGAGTTGGTCGACAAACATTAAGATGGAGTCAAACCCTGAGGTGGTCTTGGACAATTCACAAACCAAATCCGTGCTAACCAGTTCCCAACGTTGTGTAGGAGTGGGGATGGGTTGAAGGAGTCCTCTGTGAGCTTGATTAGAAGCTTTATTTTGTTGATAAAGTTGGGCTCCAAACATATTCCATCACATTGTTGCTCATCTTGGGCCAATAGTAGTAGCATTTGATTACATCCAAGGTCTTATCTACTCCAATGTGACTTGCAATGGCGGAATCAATGACATTCTACTAGGATGGTGGTTCTTATATCCGTGGCATATGGGATCCATAACCTACCATCACGAAAGGTGAGTTCTTGGGTGTTGGTGATGCCTTTGGATAATTGAGTACCTACAATCTATGGATCAATTTTTCTAATAGTAAGAATCATTGGCTAGAATTTTGGGTTCATCTTTACTTCCACCACCAGATTGCATACCATCAACATTTGGGTGAATACATCTGCACGTTGCTTCTTGTCTTCCACATATATGATTGTCATGTTAAATCATTATCTCCATTTTGCCCACCAAATCGGTTGATGAGAAAGATCTTTTTGTGTCTCGAGGTAGACTAGAGGTTTGTGATCTATCTCTACTACAAATGCCTTCTCACCAAGGTAGTGCTTCCAATGCTTGGTTGCAAGGACAATGGCCAACTCTTCTAATTTGGTGGTGTGATAGTTTCATTTTGCTAGTAACAACTTACAAGAGAAATGTGAAATTGGTAGCCATCCGGCATGCCACTCTTATTGTAAGATTGCTCATATTGCTACGCTCGATACATCTATAGCCAACTTGATCATAAATTTTAGATCACACCATTTCAAGATTGGTGCATGTGTTAATACGTCTTTCAATTCTTAAAGGGCCAATTATTTTGTGGTTCTCCACGTCCACTTTCTTCCCCTTGCCTTATAGTGTTGATAGAGGTTGTGCAATACTAGAGAAGTCCTTGACAAATTGATAATAAAACCTCATCAATCCCAAGAAACTCTTGAGTTGAGTCTGATCTTTTGGAGCACCCCATTTTTGAATGACCTCCATTTTATATACTAACACTTTGATACCTTCTACACTTACTCTATGCCCTAAGTAGTCTACTTTAGATTTGCCAAACTTGCACTTTGAGATTTTGGTATATAATTGATTTTCTTGCAAAATCTGGAGGACTTCTTGTAGATGCTTGTGTTATGTCATCATCTTGCTAAAGACTAAGATTTTATCAAAGAAAATGATAATAGATTTATCCAAGTATGGACAAAATATGTCATTAATCAAACTCATGAAAGTGGTTGGAACATTGGTGAGGCCAAATGGCATCACCAAGTACTCAAAGTGACCATACCTTGTTTAAAAGGCCGTTTTATGTATGTCTTCCTCTACAATCCCAATTTGGTTGTAACTGCTCCTTACATCAAGTTTGCTGAATTGCTTTTCTCCCATTGAGTTGATCAAACAAGTCATCTATGTGAGGTAATGTGTATTTGTTCTTCACTATTTGTTGATTTAGTCCCCGATAGTCAATACACATACGTATTGTTCTGTCCTTTGTCTTCACAAATAATATAAGAACCCCATATGGTGAGATATTGGGTTGGATAAACTCCTTCTATAGCCTATCCTTGATTTGAGCCTTAAAATCTTCCAACTCATCAAGTGGTAGTCAATATGGAGCCTTATAAGGAAGTGTCTTCCCAAGAAGTATCTCAATTTTATGATCTACTTTCCTTTTTGGTGGTAAACATGAAGGTAATTTATCCAAAAAGATATCTTGAACTCATTGACCACATCTTTCAATTTCTCAAGAATTTGTCCATTATGTTGGGCACCCTGGACTTCTCTTATTAGACCCATGAAACATCTATTTGTCTTACCAATAGATGTGGTCCCTATGATATTGAGAGGCAACTCTTGCCTTTGTGATCTTTAATCCCAAAGATCTTCCATTAACTAGTTCTCATTACTTTCTTTCTCCAATCCACTGTGGGATTATAGTGCTCTATCCATGGCACGCTTAAGATTGCATCATAACAAGCTAATTGTATCACTTTCCACTTGATTGTTTCTTGATAATCTCTTACAAAGAGTGCTACATTTCTAGGTAATGACTCAATCTTCTATGCCTAACCATTAGGTAACTCTAATTTGTCATTCTCATCCTTCTTTAGTTTCATCCCTAGCCTTATTGCAACAGAGCAAGACAAGAAATTCTCTATTGCTCCAAGGTCTATCAATACTCTCATCGGATTGCCTTCTAGGACTCCATTTATGACAATTAGTTATGTGTTTGTCTTCCTCCACCCTTGCACAATTATCTTCTTCCTCCTCCCACTTTTACTCTTCTTCATTGAGCCAATAAGATTGTAAGCTACATTTACTAGCAATCTTTGTTTTTTGATGTGATTTCATCATCTTCCTCCATGTGGTTCAAAAGCCACTTGTATGGAAGTCAAGGACCTCTAGGATGACGAGCATGACAATTGATGGCCATGTGCCCAACTCAACCACAATTGTAACAACATCATTTTTTTGCTCAAGCCCCTTCTCCTCATCCCTTCTCCTCATAGGACTCTTTCTATCCTTTCTTTGATCCATCCTTGTTCTCCTTGGAGGGGTTTTTGCTCCTTGATCTTGAAACCAAAT
This sequence comes from Lunularia cruciata, assembly GCA_948567375.1. Taxonomy (NCBI): domain Eukaryota; kingdom Viridiplantae; phylum Streptophyta; class Marchantiopsida; order Lunulariales; family Lunulariaceae; genus Lunularia; species Lunularia cruciata. Next base: position 54,353,463 of record OX419756.1, on the reverse strand, counting down.
GTTGCCTAATTCCATAGGAATTGGTCCACCAAAATGGTGTGGCTCAGCCCAATAGTTTTGCATCAGGGTTACCCCTTTGCCTCCTCCAAGTGCCACTACTATTCTTTGAGGGTAGGCAATGGCTTCAAAAATAGTGCAAGGATTTTGTATCATTACCTCTTGGAGAATCCACTCTTTTAATCCTTTTTTGAAATTTTCAAGAGCTTCGGCTAGATTGATATTGATTATTGCAACCTGTAGATCAAGAAATGCCTCCACGTACTCTTGTAGGTTTTTATTCTCTTCAACCCCTAAAATCTGGTTTGGGCCATCTACATGGAATCCACATATTGGAATTCTTGAGTAGCTCTTCTTGCATGGTTGTCCAAGTGACCTCTCTTCCTTCTACCAGCAATGATCGTTCCCAAGCATCATACAATGTGAGGGCTTTATCGGTCAAGCATCCACACGTAAACACACTTGTAGAATGATCATTGATCTAAATTGTGAACAATAAAAGGTATCATTTCATTCTTGACTCCCATATTTTCCACTACTCCCATAGAAAGTTGTCTCTTGTAAGGCTTGATGTTGTATGTCTTTTTCATTTGTATTAACAATTTGGCTTGGTTGTTGACAAGGATCAGTGTCATCAGCATGAGTGGCTTTCCAAGTACTTCAATCGCTGGTGTTGGTTGTTGAGATGGTTCATCTTCTTGCATTACTTGATCATTCCTAAAGATATATACGTGATTTTGCAATCCTCCGTTGTCATCTTGATCTCTTGAAACTTGTTCAACATCCTTTGCATTCCTTGCATCAACTCTTGCAACTATGGATTCATGATTCCTACACATGGCCAATGACAATTTCTACTTCCTACTTCAATAGAGGGTTAATATGATCATGCATGAAGGAGCACAAACTATTGGGACTACCATTGGGACCTCAAAGGCTATCACACGTTGATAATATTCCTCACCAAAATTGCAAACTATGAAATCCCTAAACATCACTTTCTATCAACCACATAATGGATTTCTACTTGTGTTTTGAAAGGGAGAGGATTTGTTCCATAATAGAATGTAGATTGTCAAATCCCATCCTTTATCATATACCACCACATGTAGAATCATTGGGTTTGGTGAATTCATCACCATGTCCATGAACTTTGCTCCAAAATGATAAATAAGAGATGCTCTCCTTTGCTCACACTAGATGTACATAATCTTGACGTGGAATGGATTCAAGAATGAAAAGTTGAGTTTAAAATTGTCCTCCAAGCATCTCCATCCTATCCTCTCTCTAAAACACCCTCCAAGTCTAACAATTGCATTAAGGTTTTTCCCATCAAAATTACTCAATTTAAGTAGCCCATTTTCTTCCAAGAGAAGTGATCCACTCTCTTGGATTAAAACACCTACTCTAATACCATTGTAACACTCTGAAGATGGGAGAACTCTCCAAGAGAGATACAAGAGAGAAAACATAAGCTTCTCAATCAATACTCCGATGCCCCAAAGGAGCACCTTCTCTTTATTATATAGCAAAGAGGATTCACTCAAAGAAAGCTCCACACTTGGATCAGATGCATGGATTTGTGACACGTCAATGAGCTCCACCCTTAGATTAGTTGCTTAGATGGGTGACATGTTGGTCCTTGTCCTATCTAGTTGATCAAACAAGTTTGAACAAAGATAATCTTTAGGGAATCTTCTTATAGGAAGCTCAGAGTCGTAAGGATGAGGTACTGTGGGAAAGCTATCAATGAGACAAACAGTAAGGGGAGAAGGTAAGCCTTTCTCGTCAAAGGGAGGAGATTTTCCATTTTTGAAATCTAATTCATCCGTTTAGGTCTCTAAAATTGGCTCTAAAGTTTTCCTGCTATTTTTGGCTTCTACTCTATCAATAGAAGTACCCTTTTGGTGACACCTCTATTTGATCTACCTAGCCCATCATACATAACATCTTTCTAGATGTTACCAAGAAAAATTTTCACCTCAAGATAATATGTCTAGCTATTGGTATTATGAAAAATCATCGATCTTATCAATATGATCCAAGAGTGCAATATGGCTTCTTATTGACCACTTTAATGATAGAGGATTATCTATGGAAGAGATGACATCTAGAGAGTTTTTGGGTAATTGTGATCTTTCAACGCCTTTACTTTCCTCCCATTTTGTGGTTGTTGTTAGGCTAGTTTTGGAGACTTATGTGATCAAGGTGGAGGAGGGATCCTTTTCTCTCTAGGTGTTATTGCGACAGACGAGAGATGGTCTATCTCCAAGGGCACAAGAGGACTTTCCATCCTTTGCTTCACTACTGTCAAATTGGACCTAAGGTTTACAATCTTCCTTGATGGAGAGACATTGTCAACATATGCTACATTCTCTCTTAGTTTAGTCGTCCATTCCTCGAGCCACTAAAGCACATCTTTGCTCTTGCTTTGGCAAGGGTGCATGATCCTAGCTCTACCATGCATTAGGGCATTCCAACTTTCACCCATTACTTTCTCTATAGCAATGAGGTTGCACCTAGGTTTGGTCCACTTGTTTACATCTTCGTTACTCAGTTGTGAGTGTGTTTCTACACTAGATGCAACATCGGTCCATATGACATGGTGTCCTTATGGAGGATAGAGGATAGCTACCTATGATGCCATCAAGGATATAGTGTTTGCTATGGGTATGAGAGAGTATGTACCTTGCTTGGAAGGAGCGTTCATATTATTTGCAAATGACATGTGCCAGAGCAGACTTATACTTGATCCAAGATGATCAGGTAACATTGGGGGATGTTGTGATTACAGACCCTAAGCGTGATGCAATTTTGGAGGGAGTGATTACTCATCCTCTGGGATGTGCAGTGAATGGAGCAACAACACACAAGGTCTAAAAGTATAGGGTTATGCAGCGAGGTTATCTCTTTGTTCCTCTAGCCTTGGAGTTATATGGAGCGATGGACATGGCATTTGACACATTTGTCAAGGAGTGCATGAGAGCTTATCATATTAGACTTCGGGGTTACTACTCTCACTTTCATTCTTTGTAGCATACTTTAGACAGCGTGTGTCCATTGCTCTATAGAAAGCATTGGCTAGTGCAATCCATAGCAATCACTCTAGGTGATACTTCTTCGGTTGCTCCAGTAGTTTATAGACCTTACTACTTGCATAGCTTGTATATTTTAGGTGTGGTAGGGCAGATTTCTCATATCTATACTATTGGGGCCTAGCCCCATTCTACCTCTTCTGTCTCTCTATTGTAAGGCTTGATGGCCTCTTCCCATCCTTCTTGTGCCCTATGTGATGGCCTTCCCCCTTTGATGATAGAATGTGAACTACATGCACTACAGGCAACCAAGTACAGTTATAAAGAAGAACAATTTTATAAGTATCAAAAATTAAATAACAATCATCGTCGACCAGATTGCTGTCAATCTCAATTTCTCGAGAAATGGGCTATGAACAAACGTTGTAGATCAGATATTATAAACCGGAAATGCAGTTGTGCTTATCCAACGGGAGATAAACCATTAAAAAATTTATTAAGCTGGAACTGCATGAAGTTCAAGAGACACTTTCGTCAACGCTCGTACAAGAACAAATTGTAAGATGAAGGATCGACGAAGGAATTTACAAAAGACAGGTTCTAGCGGTTGGGCTTATCTTCAAGAGAGGAAATCACGGAGGATCCAACGTTATCAATCTCTACACGAAATTCAAAGTACGCACTGGTAACCATGTATGATTAGATGAATATAAAGTACACGATAAAGAGTTCTAAGAACCGTCTAGACTATTGTATTTGGACGTGGAATTCACGGGAATGTCGCCCATTTTCAGAGAAATCTGTGGATAGAGACCAATTTTGCTGTCTGGTTCATGACGAGAAATGAGCCCTGATCGATTTACAAAGTCTTGCCCCTTTCACCGGAGTGCTTGATTTGGCTTGCTTGAGCGTCTTGGTTTGTCCTATACTGATCAAAGAAAAATCGTGAAAGGCAACACTGTAAGATAACAGCAGTATCGGCCTCATTTTCTTTCCTGCTCGATTTGTTCCTCGTCGGAGTACCTGGTGAAAGTACGACAATCACCCTTCAAAGACTCCTTGCTACGATCCTATTATCTGTACATAATACTTAACATGTTCTGTTGACAAGTCATACACTTTCGTCCTTTGAAGCAATACTTCATTCATTTTACAGACATGCACGGGAGAGAATCATCGTCCTTCGAACCATACATCTGGCTAATAAGGATGATATGACTTCAGCCAGTCTCTAAATATCATTACTTGCAAGCGCTGCCCAGATAATCCCGTCGAATTCATATATTCATAGTCCTCTGTTCTTCATGTACATCTACGAACGTTCAAACCTCGAAAATTCCAAGTACATCGACTAAAGTTAAAAACTTTGAGCATTTCCTTCATGGCACCGTCTCTAGTGACACATATATCAAGATCAAGATGGTTTGATGCCGCTAGTTCCGCATGTAGAACATACTATCAGAGAAACCCGTGTCATGATGTCCGGACATCCTGTAGACCTCGATGGTGGACCTCCTACTTTGCTGGGTAAACAGAAGAACTAGAAAAGGTTCAGCTGGAGAACAGCAAGGAACCATGGCATACAGATGGCATGGTTCCTTAATACAAATGCTCACAGCAGCATGCGTCCTCGTGTCTATTCTCAAAGTCTTCAATGCCCACTGATATTTGATATAAATGTGCACTCCAAAGTACTTTCGACTTCACGGGCAACCTCAGTTAGCTCTTATGAACTGTGCTCGACCATCTCATTAAGTATCGAATACTCCGTCCTGAAATTGAATCGAAGATAAATCTCAAACTTTATCTATTTGGAGACCCATTCAACACGTGTCAAAAGAGCTGAAAGCAAAACAGGCAGAAAACTTGAAAAGAACAGAAATCTTCTAGTCATTCCAGATGTAATCTAAGGGCCTTGAAATTACCTGGTGGAGACAGAACTATTTTGATCAGTCCGGATGCAATCTGAGTGCCTATTGGGAAATATCTCGAGACGACAGAACTATGAATATAAATGCATTGATAGCTTCAGCCGACTGCTAGGAATGTGATGGTACCTCCAAAACTGCTTTGGCTTCCGGATCGAAAGTTTTACACAAAATATTGTAGCTCGCGTCCGCACCAACCTTCAAGTGAACAATCATAGACAGTCAGTCCACACAATCATGACTGCCAGCTCATTAAGCTCTTTTATCTATTCCGTATAAACGTTCGGATCATTCCCCCGAGAATCTCCCCCACCTTCTAAAACCCCAGACTTCACCTTCTAAGGTATTACAGTTTTGCACTTATTGGAATGTACACTACTTGTGACAAATTATTACACCAATTCCGAGTAATGTAGAACTCGGGCTTCTGAAACATAAAAGTCTTGCAGTCTATAAGTAGCCTGGGTTCTCAAAACTGCTTGAAGACATAAAGACTTCAAGCCTTTCAGTCTTGAAGTAGCACGCCTTATTTTTCCTGCAGAGTGAGTAGCAGAGGGAGGTTCGGTTTGTTTACCAGTGGATCCCATTTGGAGGGAGAAACTGCTGATACAACATACCTGCAAGAGAGCATCGGCGAATGAATTTTTCCGGTGGGGCATGGAACACTTGGTCCAATCATAGTGTAGGGAGTTCAACTTTCCTGTAATTCTTCCTCAGGTTAAATCAGTAAATGGAGCTTCAGTGGAGCTGCATATAAGTCTTGGTAATTATAAGAGAAAATAGAAGACTGCTTACCATGCAACCGGACTGATTGATTCACAATATTATTCAGAACATTTTTGTGACATGGATCTGGGGTAAAATTGCATCACCTCAGTTTCGCTAGGTAGAAATTCATCGCTCCGGCGTTCTTCTTTTGCACGGTTAGCATTACGCCTTTCATTTTATTCTGCAGCAAATTTCATTTTGTCAAAATAGGACATTTCCAAAAAAGAAATAAGTTGCAGAACAAATTTATTTCACCTGACGCATCAAAGAATATTTTCAGGAAGAACTAGATCATCGGTGAGACAGGGTACTGCTATGGTACAGTACATAGTGCAGACAGTTTTAGTGTCATAGCAAAGTTCTACTCGAAGTCGGCTGATATAACTTGGCAATCATGGGTCTTTGCCTGAGATTTGCCCCCTGGGGCAAAAGAACAACAGGAACTTTCGCAGAAAGTAAATGGCTTAAGAAGGGAAGATTCTTGCTTTATGGAGAACTTTAAGAACAACTGCATGGACAGGGACGTACGAAAGAGGCTCCGAAAAAGAGGACCTGGATTAAGGACTCGATTGCGGCATACTAGACTTTTAACTTGAGATTTCTCTACTATACAATACTGCCAGACTTACAAGGCCTCTCGATCTTTAGAGAAGTGAAAGCTTATTCGTAAACATGGAGGATGGGGAAACTATCTCTGCCAGTCGCATAATGACAGTGCAAATAAAGATGACTGCTAGCTTCCTTTACCGCAAAAGTGAAGCTGAAGACACTATTGCTAGTGAAATGACTGATCCACAACTATCATCCCCGGAAACTGGACCCTTTTCCTCTCTAAAGAAAACCCAGGATCCTGCTATTAATGAAAGCAGACCAGGCATATTCAGGTTTATACTCCAACCACCTTTCGTCCAATAAGCTCGCAGAATTGCATGAGAAACTTCCCAAGCCCCTTCCTTTGCACACAGCTCTCCAGCTGCAGCTCATACACATAAAGGACAGGCACATCATGATCAATCATGAAACGGAACTGGACAAATGCAACAACTGGATCTCCTTCTCCAACCCACAATCCCTGGAGCTGCTCCTCTCTGCTCTCGCTTTTCAAAGCCTGGGGTTCACCCTTCGCATCAACTTCACTACCGGTGGTCTGTCGTAGAATGATGTACCGAGCTGCTGGAGAGATCATTTCGCGACGCTTATTCTTCTGCTCTTGTGGCCACTCGTCACCAAACGGACCCTCCATATTCACCTACTAAAAGGAAAAACAGAAAGAAACAGAGTTTACGCTTTTTATCAACAATAGGGTCTAACGAAAACAGAAAGAAACAGAGTTTACGCTTTTTATCAACACTAGGGTCTAACGAAGTTCTATCTGAACTGTGTAAGTATACCAGTCTGCTATAGGGAAGAGTGAGGTAACAGCAATCTTGACCACATTGGATTGGTGGCGTGTACTGTGTATTCAGATTATAAATGCTTACCGTGCAAAGTTTCATGATGTAATCTTTCATTGACTGCGACAATGTCTCTCCAGTTCCATACTCGATTGTCAATTTGAGACCTGTATAATTTCCAATAAGGTCAGGCTCAAATGGTGTTTTCTGAGTTAACTTCTCTTAAACTTCTCTACGGTTCCTGTTGTTCAGACATCAGCTTTATAGCTCTACAACATATCCCCTTCTCACAAACTTCCTGCCTTGCTTGAATTGGCAATGGGCAGATTTACAGCTTGAAATGCTCTCACCATTACGTTCATATTTGAGGAAAGCAGGAAACTCTTCAAGGATATTCTCCTTGGCGTAAGCTACTTTCAGCAGATCATCTAAGGCCTTCTTCTTTGCGGCCACCTGAAACAAACAAAAGAAACCGTCACTTATCGTCATGGAACTCCGATCTTAAACTAGAAGATATCCTGGTTCAAAAGCGCGAATTGTACGATCGAAAAGCGTGGCTTGCTTCGTTGCAGGTTAGATGATTCACGCTGTAACGCTAATGGTCACTTCAATGACTTGGACTTTACAGGGTGCTTCAATCACATGACGACTGAGCTTAGAGGGTTCTCTAAGATTTTAAAGATCAGGAAGGACAAACCACTAAGCTGCGGCTAAGAGACTACAGCTAAAGAGAGTTCCCTGCTGCCCCATCAACGCAAATGCGCACGTCGTTTCTAGCAGTAGGTGTCATTCCTGCAATCCTTGTTTTCTGAGCAAAAGAGGGAATTCTACGTTCGAATTTCTGGTTACGAGAGGAAGGGATCCAACTCCCCAGAAACTACAGAGACAAGCTAACACGAAGTAGCTAAGCACCTGACTATCATAACGCATTGCGGGACCCCCGTTCCGATTAACTTCGACTACATGAAAGACTCCATTCCAACGATCTGTGACCTCTCATCGCACTAATTAATTTCTTTAACGTGTACGAAAATTCAGATCATCACAAACCTCTGCTGCACAGAAACAAGAGCTCGATATCAAATTGAGTTACCTCTTTCTTCTTCTGCTTCTTGTCTTTACCGCTGAGTTTGTTCTTATTCTTCTCCATCGCCCTGATCTCGACTCGACAATGTCAATGTCTCCTTCATGTCATGGTTTAAAGACCTGCGAAGACCTCGAGTTACAGTGGTACAACACAGTAGGTTGATCGGGAAGAACAAAACTGGATTTCGAGAATGAATGTCCTGTAGCAACTCAGCTCATGCTCATCGCCTCTCCAGCAATTTCCAAAGGCCAAGGTCACAGTAGACAAGAGCTTGTTTCGTATATGCAGTGAAGAGCACTATTGAACGCACAACGCACTAAACTCTTTTACTAAGAACAAATTCAGGTACACTACAGCGTGGTGACGTTTCATTATATGAATCAAAATGTGATTTTCTTTCAATAATATCAATATTACATACTTATGGTGCAAGACAGAAGTATTAAGAATTCGGGTTATACTTGGATTCACCTATTTGACATTCTCATATACAGAGAGGGACCTCTAAACTCTTCAAGTAATGGCGGATTAAATTACATCCTCAAGTTGCTGACCCAAATAGAATTTGCTTTTGTCTTCATGTTTTATCCAGGTCCATGTATACGCTGAATGCATATATAATATCTTCTGCAAAAAGGTTACCACTTTTTTATTTTTTTCAATTTGAGGATTCATACTTTAGTGAGAGAGCAAGTGCCATCTCCGGTCTTCTCAATAAATATTCTTTTTTATATTTGTCATACTCATCTAATATAAATTTTAGTATTGTATTTTTTCAATTGACCATATTACAATCTCAAGTGGATCCGTTGGGGTTGTTTTTCTCTGGAAAGAAGGAATAACTCCTAGATAAAATCAAATAGCTAATTATTTTTGATGTTGCTCTGTCAATGAAAAACGGAGTGAGTTTTTCTTTATTTATTTATTTAGGTCTAAATTATCGGATCATACACAGATATCCTACTTATTTGTATTTAAGTTTTGAAATTAATATTATATCTGTTTTTACTAAGCCTCACGTTTACGAGATAAGTATGTATGATCCAAACGACCTTTACAAGCTACTTCATTATATAATTTAACCTGTTTTCTTTACGATTTGATATATCAACATCTTAATTGGACATTATAAATCATAAATTGGTTATCCTGGGTTCAGTATTATGAAACAAGTTTAGAGTATGACTTTATTATTTACCAATAATTTGAAAAGTATAACAGTTGACGTTATATAAAATATGAAATCAGTCGAAGTAGTTTCCTGTTTGAGAGATCTAAGATCTCGAAAGAATAATTCTTTACTAAGAAAATAAAGAGGAGAATCAACAAATCACACTTCATTAACTTATGTTTGCAAATAAAGTTTAACACATCTAAATGTTGACAATCCATATATATATATATATTCATATTCCTGGTTAGAATCTAGTCACTCTTACACCACCACAATACTGATGAAATGTGCAGTGCAGTTTAACTTGGGGTTTATTTATAAATAATCATTCCCTTTGTTTTCATAGTGATCTCTTTTACTTTTAAATCATGATGTTAAATCCTTGATGATAGTACGCCGATCCATTTTGATTTCAATATAAGGCAAAATTGTGCTAATAGAATAAGCACACTAATGGTCTATTTTGCTTATTGTATATAGTTTAATTTAAAGAATTCTTTTAATTATAATACGCATCTAGAGAGAAAAATTTTCCTGAGGAAAATTTCCTAGTCATCCGACATTGACCAAATGAAATCACATTAACTAGATACGAAGACTTTCTAGTACTATATAAAATAATTAATGAAAAAATAACTCATGTTAAATGTTAAACAACAGAGCGAATAAGAAAACACTCTTATCTGGAAATAAATACTACTCCTAAATGAGTCTATTAGATCCAACCATATGAAAGCATTAAAATAAAACATTGATGGACATAGACCCTAATATTATACTTCTCGGAACAAAGTACCATACAAAAACCAATATTTGAATCGGATTTTTAATTGGAACATAAGAAAATAAATGAATAGGAGGTTTTCGTATTGGAACGTTAGATCGAACCGCATGAAAACATTAGAATAAAACATTGACGGACATAGACCCCAATATTACACCTCTTGGAACAAGTACAACACAATAATCAACATGTAAATAGGTTTTGATACCGTATCGGTCGATAGGAAATAAACGATAGGAGGTTTTTATATCGGAAATAAATGAATCGGAACATGAGACCATCCAAAATCCCATCAGTGTTTCAATAGAGGCCAACTTTAACCCAGTCACTGATCCACTGCTCATGCACCAGATTAACATATACATGAATACCTGGCACATAGTAGCCCACCAAGGCTCCTGCAAAAGGACTAAACAAGACCATATACAGATGGTCGTGTATCTCTACAACAATGAACTGGAAAAGGGGACCGCATAGGAAAAACGAAGGATGGGAAGACCCTATCCAGCCGTACAAGGGAGGGACCAAGGTAACAATAGGCTAAGCCCCAATAGAGTCTGTATAAGAAAATTGTACGATCGCATCTAAGATATCCGAACTATGCAAATCGGATGATCTATATACAACTGAAGCATCCGAAAAAATATCACCTATGGATTGTATCAACCAATGCACTCTGTTGAGCAATGGATACATGCTTCAACAATGAACTATGAACTGTCTTTCCACTTTCACATATAGAGTATAGAAGTGATGTGACCACTTTCGATGGACTCTTATCTGCTTCGTACGAGTTTAGGATCGGGCAGCAACTGGAGCTTGGGGGTAAGCATCGGGAAAATTGCAATGCTATGAGAGATATAATAATTCCTATTGTGTAATATGTATTACAAAGTTTGAGTACCTAAAGGAACTTATGTATCGCTTTGGAGAATGTTCTCTGTTCCTTTACAAATGCTCTGGACAAGAGTTTCTGATGGGTTAAAGACCTTTTACATAGTAATAGCCTATATTTGCTCTAGATACGGGGAGGATTTCTTTATGTAGAATTAGAGATTTGGGGAGTTGCATCTAATGATTCCAAACGTTATAGTGATATCTCAAATACTAATGCAACTACTCATGTTTATGAGAGATGAAGCTCCAATGAAGGTATACGATATGGATATGTATCAGGGGAACTTATTTCCACCTCCTTGTTTATCACTTTCTACTATTCATCTTGAACTTTAATATCGTTGTTCTATTACCTAAAATGAAACATGTACATTTTAACAATGAGAAATAGACCAATATTACAACAAAAGAGTTTGCACTAGCAAGACATGGGCTGAAAACATTTTTCTCCAGAGATGGACTTAACGGTAGCCAAGTTGGGATAAAGCAGCCCTTGATACCCGCGGTCTAACTAACGTGTCCCATCTATTTATAGTTGATATTCACGATTTTATGTTGGCAAGTAATGTTCATGCTAGTACATTAAAACATTCAAGTTGGCATCGGAGGGTTAAGTTGCATTAGTGCCTTTGCACAGTCGGCAGATTATGAGATTAAATGAGTCTGCACATAACCAAATTGATATATCCAAATCCTATAAGTTAGATTTCTATAAGTATTTTGTCTTTAGATAACATCACAGAGTGAGCTTTCACACTACCGTTCATTGAAGTTAATATATATATATATATATATATATATATATATATATATATATATATATATATATATATCAGATTACATACATTTAAATGTATAGAGACTCATACTTGATGCTTCTAGAGCTAGAGTATTGTACTTCATTTCATTTATAGATGAATATTTGAGGAAGGTGCAGGTCTACATGATGAAGCAAAATTTTAATGTACTCTCCATCTTCAAACTTGTAAAAATAGGATTGAGAAGTTGATATATCTTAGGTCTAATAAAGAACTAGAATACAAGTTAGACTAGTTGGATAGCTTTTGCAAGGTTGAATGAATAATTCATCACTTCACTAATCTTGGTATTAATTAGCACAATGAATGGTTAGAGTGGATGAATAGAAATTTACTAAAGAGAGCTCAAAGTATGTTGAGTAATGTAGGATTAAAGAGCAGTTTCTAGTAGAAGTTGTAAATACAAAAGTTTACAAGTAAATTTCTCTCCATCTATAATTATTGATTGTAAGACACGTGAGGAAGTTAAAGAGGTAGTCTTGTAGATTAGTTAGTACTTAGAATTTGAGATGTCTAGCATACGATACGTGTAGTTGGAGAAGGTCTCTAGGTTGGATCTTAAGGCTAGGAAATGTATCTTTGTAGCTTAAAAAAAACCTATGAAAACATGTAAAACATGGGATCCTAGTAAAATCCAAATTGTGGTAAGTAGAGATGTGAGGTTTGATGAGACCTTTATGTCAAGAGATATACACCACTGCAAGAATAGCTTGGTTGCACTTGATATGCTTGAAGTGAAGGTGATGTTCCTAACTTTTAGTAAAAAGGGAGATATCTTAGATGTTTCAACATTTGAGAGAGATGAGGACGAAGATTCACAATAATCCACTTTTCAAGTCAGTGAGAATAAATAGAACCCAATAACGTTTTGCAACTGAAAATTTTGTCGCTATTGCACTAATTACAAAAAATGGTAATGTAACACATTTCTCAAGAATCCATGATGAAAAATGTCATAGAAATGGGAAACAATGATAGCAAAAAAGCTATAATTTCTTCATAAGAACCAAATCTAAAATCTAGTGAAATTACCTACAAGAAAGAGTACAATTGGTTACAAGTGGGTGTGCAAGACAAAGGAAGGGTATCTTCAAGCTAGTGGAACCAAATACAAGATCAAGCTTGTAGCAAATGTGTGTACTCAAACGGAGGTATCAAATTCAATGGAACTCTTGTAGTAAAAATCACTTCTTTGAGTTATGCCAGCTAATATTGCACATTATGACTCTATATTAAAGTAGCTATATATTACTACAACTTTTCAAAGTAGTAGATCTACATGAGCAAAGTAAAAGGATTTTAGGTCTTTAGGAACAAGAATGGGGTATGTTAGTGTCATTGTATGCGCTAAACAATGGTATTAAAAAAGGTGTGTCTTGACACTTTTATTATTAATCAAAGCTACACCAAGAGTGAGTTTGATTGTTTTGTACTTATTTTAAAAAATTTGAAGGTTAATCAATATAGAAGCATTATATTATTTCTTATGTAGGTGATATGCTCCCTATAGTTTGTAGGAGATTTGACATTCATAGGCAAAATTGTAAATTGAGTCAAAAGATTGATATACAAGAACTAAGATAATATAGTGGATTCTATAATATCTTAAAGGAATTGTAAATGCTAATATTTTATGTGATTCAAAGTATGAAAGAAAAGTACATATCACAAGATTTGTTTGTGTTGATTTTGCAAGAGATTTTTTTAGAAGAAGGTTGTCTTTATGGTAAGTCTTCACATTAGTTTTTAGACAAAATTTTCTAGGCTTATCTCTCACCAAGAAATACCTTGAGTGATAGTTTATAAATATATCATATGATAGAACAAAGGAATTTAGTATCAAGCACAATCAAGGATAACAACTCAAAAAAATATTCTCTCATTTATTCTTCCAAATATCACATCATCTCCTCAAGTAACTCATTCCTTATCTATACCAAAGTTCCTTCAAAATGGCCTCCAAGTGAATGCTTTATTGCTATTAAAATAGAAGATCTTCCTCACATACTCTTAAGTTATATGTTTATGTGTATTTCACAAGTTGAAGGTTTCTTCAAGATCAACATCATGATAATTGCACTATCTAGCATAAAAGCTCACTCTTTACTTAACAAGTATAGTTAGTACTTACATAGCCTCATTCCCTTCACTCACTCCACACTATAAGCTCATTAAGGAATGGACACCACTTCATCTCTCCTTACATATTTACCAAAATTACCATAATAAGCACCTTGGTGTAATACCACTTAGCTAGACATATTATCTAGAAGTGGAATGCTTCAAAGGATCACCTTGTCTCTTCATAGTCAATTTTGAAGGCCTAAAAAAAGAATCATGCCTTAACAAATGAAAATTTTGATCCTTTGGAAAAGAAATGCATTCTTTCTCCTTCTCTTGTTTGTCTTGTCAAGAGCTTTCAAAAAATACCTCACCTATGTTGTTTTGAGCTTCCTATAAGAAGATTCTCCAAAGATTCCTTTGGTCAAACTTGTTTGACCAACCAAATAGGACAAGGATTGACATTTCACCAATCCATACAACTAATCTAAGGCTAGAGCTCATGGACATGTCACCAATCCATGTATTTGATCCAAAGGTGTAGCTCCATTCGAGTAGTTCCTCTTTGTTATCTAATAAAGCAAGGTGTCTGCCCTATGAGTCTAAAATATTGAAAGATGAAGTCTTGAGTTTCTTTTGTGTTTCTCTTGGGGTTTCTCTTATCCTTGGAACATTGCACTTGGTAAAATATTTATTTACCTAAATTACCCTAATAAGGAATCTTTAGTTAATGGACAATCAGATGGGTTTCTAGCCTCACATGCCTTGTTGTGGAAACTTCCAAGCATATGCCTTAAAATCTGATAACTTCTCCTAATTAGATATTACAATATATTTTAAAGTCAAATCAAAGCTATCTAACTTTTTTACAAACTACATCCACTATGAAAGGTCAACTAACTTGGTGAAGTCAATAGGAGTAAGACATTTCCTATATAGTATGTCAATTGGACTATACAAAGTCCAAGATAGAAGTACCATTCCAATATATTTTAATATAAAATTCAATAAAGAGTCATACCCTAATATAAAATTCTCTAAAGAAGTCATACTCTAATATGATCTGATTTAAATTTTACCAAGGGTTCCATTGAGAAACAATAAAATATTGCATCTCTCCTGTTCTTTAGTCATACTAACTTATTAGAGATACCTCTAACTTAGCTACTACTAGACTTAGGTAGCTATAACTATCTCAAAACCACCAAATTACTACTAGCTATAAATGTGTATCCTATGGTGTTTTAGGTCAATGTACATCTTAAGGAGAAGTCAAATTTTTAGTATAACATAGTACTTCTTTCCACTAAAGTTGACTATATTGCAAGTTGGGAGTCAACTCATAATCTACCATAACAATTTTTATCACTTAAGTTTAGTATGTGGTTATAAGAGAAAGAGTGAATGAAACTTCTTCTACTAGCAAAACACTTTAGCCAAATAGTTTTGTAAGCAAGATTGTTCTATTCTAAGATCATTTTTATATTTTGACACTCAAAGTAAAATGCATTTTGCTAAGAGTTAATTATTTTACTTTATGGCAAAAAATATAGATGTAATTCATTACTAGGTTCAAATGCATAATTTATGGTTTTGTTATGGGACTTGGCACAATTCCATAAAAGATTTGGCTAATTATAATATGAATATTTGCAGCAAAAATGAATGGTATGTAAAGAATTTTTATAGTCAAGGTGCATATTATATGTGCAAGTTGCTTGGTTTTGGAGATATTTCAAATTCTATTACAAGTTGAATTAGTGACTGCTTATGGGTTGGATTGGTTCCAATATTTAAGAATTACATACCTATTAACAGTTGTGTGGAAGAGCCAAACCATGCTACACTTCACAAGGAACACTCAAGGAAGTTGATGTAGCACACAATGCAATTGGTTCAAAAATTTGAAAGTATCCTATGAAAGGATGAACATGAGCAATCTCTTAAATGAAAAATATAGTAGTTGATTTCTGTTGAGATGGTTTCCTTCCATTGAATAGAACTCAAAATGCATAGGGATTGAAAAAAATGTGCACACCAACTTTCAAGGAAAGAAATTTTTAGAAATGGAGTTTGTAGAATCTATGCAATTATACTCTTCTCCAATTCAAGTTGACCCTCCTTTTTTGGTCTCGAGATTAGATGTTAGTAGCAATTTGGTTTCTCTTCCTCTTCTTCTTATATCCAAATCAATTTCTCATTCTACTTTGCATATTCTCAAATCTTGTTTGGTTTTGAATCATGTTTCATTGCCAGATAGAGAATTGAAAGAGCAATTGGAAATGATGTCCATGTCATTGTCCACCCTTACGCTAACTAATCCAATGACCAAATCATATGTGTAAAAGACCAAGACCATAGAGAGAGATATGGGAATGAGTGAAACTCTAAATGCCTAGCATGAGCTTTGGCTCTCGTATTTATAGGGAGCATACAAGGCTCTTGAGAAGCTTCTTAAGAAGCTTCCTTGAGCCGCTTTCTTGGAGTGCAAGCTAAGTTAACCGAGAAACTTCTCAAGAAGCTTCCTTCTTGAAGCTGCCTACTTGGCTTCCAAGCTAAGCTGGTTGGAAGCTTCTAGAAGCTTCCTTCTAGAAACTAATTACTTGAGGTGCAAGCTAAGCTAGATAATTCTTGGATATTTTAAGCTAATTTGGCCTATTCACTACTTTGTTAGCCTTGACTAACTTTGCTAAACTCCATATTGTTGCATATTCTCCCACCGCTAGTTGGTGACGTCCTCTTTGCCATTGAAGCTTCAAATTCCTAGATGGCCATTTGTGCATTCTAGAAATGAGACAGAGGCTCCCAAGTGGCATCATGAAGGGGATAGCTCTTCCAAAGGACCTTGTACTTTGTATGTTATTGGCGGCCGTGTTGGATGTGACAACGTGCAAGTATACAACCAACTTTGTACTCTTCATGATCATGGATAGGGATGGGAGGAGGAGGAGGTTGGACATGAGAGGAAAAAGGAGATGGATTAGGAGCAAAGGGTTTTAACTTGGAAACATGGAAGATAGGGTAAATGCGCATATGATAAGGCAAGGCAAGTCAATAAACAACAAGAGAGATGATGTAGGTGACATCAAAGTGTCCTATCCAATTAGGGGTGAGTTTATGAACTTGGGTATAAAATGGGAGGGGTAGGTTACTAGAGGAGAGCATTACTTTGTCACCACCTTAAAAGGTGAGATCATGATGATGGTGGTCCGCATATTGTTTTTGATGATTTTGAGCATCAAGGAGACGAGACTAGGCTTGCTGGAGCGATTGAGATATGGTGGTCAAGAAGGTTGAAGTATGAGGGACATGAGATGAAGGAGGAGCAAGAAGAGAATTTGGAACAAGTGGATCTTGGCCAAAATTGAAAAAGAAAGGAGAGAATCAAGTGCTTGCCTATTTGGAGTTATTGTATGCAAACTCCACAACTGCAAGACATTCATCCCAATTGGTGTGGTGAATGTTGACAAAAGCACAAAGCATATCCTCCAAGGTGTGATTTGTCCATCAATTTGAGAATGATCTGCAATGGATAAAGCAATTTTGGTGCCGAGTATCCATAATATCAACTGTTGGTGCCAAATGGCTTTGCTTACTTAGCTTATCTAAAAACACCATAATTGTTGCATGACCTTGCTTTGTCTTGGGCAACGAGGTGATGAGATCTAAGCTCACATGTTCCCAATGAGTAAATGAAATGGGGAGTGGTTGAAAGAGTCCACTCAATTTTTGGTCATTGGCCTTGTTGCATTGGCAACTCTCACATGATTGGACAAACTCCCAAATATCTTGTGCCATGTTGGGCCACCACCATTGGTGTTGGAAGGTACCTAAGGTCTTGTCTGCACCCATGTGACCAACAATTGGTAAATCATGGGCTTCTTGAAGGCACACAAGTCAGAAATCACCTTTGGCTGGAACACTAATCCGGTCCTCATGGAATAGAAGGCCTTCCTTGAAAGAAAAGGTGTTGCACTCCTTGTCGCATGTTGCAAGACAACCTTGTACCATATGAAAGAATGGATCTTGTTGTAGAGTTGTCCTAAACTCAATTTGGACTTTGGAGTCAATTGACACTATCGTAATTGTTGCCATGATGAGAGGAAGAAACTTCAAATCAGGTCATCGTGATAGGGCATCAGGGATGATATGGAACCAACTAGGTTTGTACTCAAGTTTGATGTCAAACAACAATAGTTGTTACTCCCATCAATGATGTCAACTCTTCATGTGTTCTAAATGTAATGTCTGTAACAAGGGCTTGTGATCAGTTTGCATGACCACTTGTTTCTCCAAGAGATAATGCCTCCATACCTTGGTGGCCTATGCCTTTGCTAGTTGTTTATAATCTCAAGTAGAGTAATTCCTTTTTATTGTATTTAGTCTATGAGACATAAAGGTAATAAGATGTAATCCATCTATGAATTCTTTTTCCAACATGGCTCCAACTGCAAAGTTAGAAGCATCAAAATCAACCACACATGGTAGTTGAGGAACATATGGTTGAAATTGGTCTTGAAGATACCATATGTTTCAATTTCTTTTTGAGAGTTCCAATCTTGTATGCTTCTATCTGTAGGCTGTTACACCTCTTCCTCCTACAAAGCCATTTCATCCCAAAGGCCAATCCTACCCTGAAGGTCACTTCACCTCAAAGATTGGTTCCACCCCAAAGGCCAATTTAATCACAAAGGTCTTGCCACTATTATAATGTTGCTTGACTTTGTACTACTCTTCCTAGAAGGCAAAATCCTTACAAAATCTTGAATTGCCTATCTACTTGGCTTTCCTAGTCAATTGTACTTCAAGTGCTCTAGTGTTCCTATAAACCTTTCTTGCATGGTTGTGCTATGTAACAATGTCAAGGATATCTTGCTTTGATATAGTACAAATTCCCAAACAAGTACTCAAGCACATATTTGGATTGCAAAATTCCTCACCTCTACTTGACCAAGCATGCAATGAAAGACACAAAGTATAACCAATTCAATGCTAAGGATCATGGAGATCCTTGCACTTAAACTTTGATTATGGAAAAGCAAACACAAATTGGGTCACAACACATATATGCAATTTCTTACTTCTTGATGAAGATTATTAGTTGCTAAAGAGGGTTGGTAAACTTCTAAGTACACCACATCACTCATTGCTAATTCTACCCTATCTTATCCTAATGTGTAATTAATAATTTCCTACTTGTCCATAGTTAGCTCAGCTACTCATTTATCATTTACTATGATCCAAAGATCTTTGGTTACAAAATTATCCCAAGTCTAACAAGTTTTAGGCAAAAGGTATTCAATATGAGTACCTTCTTTCATGAAAAAGGTTTGCTCTAAAATTTACATATTTTTATCATTTACCTTCAAGATAAAGTTTCCTTTGTCACAAAAACTATTACAAGGAACTACCTTTGCACTTATAGATTCTAATCAACAAATCAATCATATCTTTGTATTCAATGATTACCCCAAGCAACATCTTGGTAGAGTCATCACATTTTTTTGAGGTGTGGTCATGAAGCTTGGTAAATATTTGCTACAATTGCTTTTTTGTGTCCACCTTTGCCTTCAAAGCATGCACTTGCAATTTCAAGTCTTGTAGTTTTAGTTTATCCAAAGAAGTCTTTGTTGCCTCTTCTTTTATTCCAATTGATCTTGTATCATCTCTATCTTCACTAAGACCTTGGTCTTATCTAGGTTTAGTTGCATCCAGATCTCTTGCATCTCCACTATGACTCCTTCCTACATGGATACATGATCTTGAGCTCATTCTTCCTCCTTCTCCTTCATCTTCCCAACAAGCTTATTGATTTGTACTTTAGCAACATGTTGGTCTTCTTGGTGTTGTACCTCCACAATGACTAAATGCCACCCTCATCTTCTCTACTTCTCCCCATACAATGTCATTTTCCTCCTCTTGAGCATTTAATTGCTCTTTAGAATATTGCTAGCGTCTTTCCTCTTCTTTGTGATAGGTCTTCTCTTTGTCTTATAACTTCTTCTCTTGTTTGTGCATCTTTGTCTTTAGAGCATCTCCTTCCTCTCGTAGCTTGGTTGCTTCTTGCACCAAGTCATTTTTGTATTTCCTTGCTCCTACATGTAGTGCATGAACCTTGGCTAAGTCATCTTGTGTCTTTGTACTCTCTTGATAAACTCCTTGTATTTTTTTAATAGATGTGTACAATAAACATGTTCTAGTTAGTAATTTGCTCTTGACACTCTCTATACATGGGAATAAGTTGCTCTATCATTTCTAGCATTGGTCCTACTATATGGATAACTAATTTAGAAAGTGGTACCATGATAATTTTTAGAGATTCCTTCTTGATTAAGTTGGTTTCCTCTCCAATCCTAAAAGACGTTGAAGGTCCATTCTCATCTTTCTCAATCTCAACAAAGAGGGTGGGTTCTTCCTTCTCATGTGCTATTCCTTCATTTCTTGGGTCTTTGGTTTATAGCATTTCTTCATCTTGATGTTTACACTCTACTTGAAATGCTTCTTTAGCCCTACACAAGCCTTTGTCCTTGAGTACCTCTTTGGCTTGGAGCACTTCTTCTATCATGAGCACTCCTTTCTAAAGTTCTAATTTGTCTTCTTGCAAGAATGTTGCAACTCCAACCACTACTTGGCTTCTTCAATTTTCTCCTTGATGCCCCAAGGTCCAACTTCTCTATCATACCTTCTTGGGGTAGGCATTCTCGCTTTTGACTAAAAAATTTTCTTCAACTTTTGAGGCATCTTGGTTAGGGAAAATTGTACTTCTCCTCCTTGGTCATCATATTTATCCTTGTTTGATGAGATGATAATTTGTGTGAAAGATCTCTCACAAGCAATAAGTGTTGCATCAATTTGTTGTCTAGCTTTGTCCTCCTCCAAATTGTCAACTACTTGGGCCTTCTTTGCTCTCTTCTTAGCCTCCACCTTTGTCTTGGAGGGTGTGGTTGACTTCTTTCTTCCCACAACAAGAGTGTCTTTGACCATCTATATTTCCTGCTTCTTCTCAAGCCCAAAGTGTTGTGGGTTGCTTCCACTAGGGATTTTTTTTGAATGTGGGCAAATGCCATGTTTGCAAGTGCATAATTCCTCTAGATCTTTTCTCTTTTGTGCAGATCCTCAAAATGTCATATTGGGAAGTAGTAATTTGTGTACTTCTCTTTCTTGGTTGGAGTCAATAAGTCCATCTTTAAGTAAAAATGGAAAACAAATAAGGATACAAGGTTACTTCTCCTTCCTCTTTCATGTCTTTTACAAGTTCTTGCACTTGCTACCAAAACATGGCTGCTCCATTTACAAGCCTTCCTTCATATTGATACTCAAGGAATATGGCTTGATATTATTTAAGCAAGTAGTACATTTAGACTTCAACAATTTCATGATTGATTTTGCAAGGACCCTCCCAATAGGATCCTTGTATCCAAGCACTAACCAACCATTTTTGGTCTTATCTTCTTTGAAAACAGCTTTGAATTTTGCTTCCATGCTTGCATCCAAGCAATTCCAAGCAATATCTAGAATCATGGCATTTAAGTGAGAATTCTACGGCCCCATCACTCTTCACCAATGCTACTCTATCCAAGAAAAGAGGTTTTCCTTCACATTCTATATCCTTAGATACCTATCATCTCTTATTCTATGCAACAATGCATGATCACTCAATTCTCAATTCCACAATAAGAATTCTACCTTCTTGTTATGGAGAAAATTGGCCCTAGAGTAGAGTGACCATTTGGTCAATCTTGGCAATTTTATGATGAACTCAAGTGCACTCCTATGGCACTTATGCACTCAAAGTGCAACGTTCATTTCCTTCTTCCTCATTCTCTCAAAAGCTTCTCTTGCAAAGACTAAGTTCTCTTCTTAAAATCCTAAGTCTAGCAGCTTCTTGCCAAAGATGGGGAGAATTCTATCATGGCTACAACTCACACTTGTCTAAAGTGAAAGGTGACCAACTTGGTGTAATACCAATAGCTATATAGATGATCTAAAGATGAAATTTGGTTTGGTAAGATCTGGAAGGATATTATACATGATGGACTAAGTAGATAAGCTAGAGGTATCACCACAAGAGTACTTCTACTAATAGGCCAAAAACCAAAACATGCCTGGAAACTTTAGAATCAATATCTAGGGATATGATCTAGAGGTGAAGCTTGGAGTGGTAACATCTCGAAGGATTTTACACATGATGGAGAACATAGATCAGATGAGGTATCATCAAAAGAGCACTTCTACTAATAGAAACTAAAATAGGCATGAAAACTTGGCAATTTTGGAGGCCTAAACGAATGAAGTAGGCCTAAAAAATATGTAGATTCCCCCTCCTCCCCAAAAAAGGAAAGGCTGGCCTTCCCTCCCTCTTGGTTTTTCTCACCAAGAGCTTTCCAATGGTACCTCACCCATGTGATTTTGAGATTCTTACAAGAAGATTCTCTAAAATATTCCTTCTAATCAAAGCATGTTGACCAAGCAGATGGGACCATGACCAACATGTCACCCATCCAAGCAAGTTATCTAAGGGTGGAGCTTTCTGACAGGTCACCTATCCATGTACCTAATCCTATGGTGGAGCTTCTTTGGAAGAGATCTTCCTTGGCTATATAATAAAGAGAAGGTGCTCCTTTGGGGCATCAAAGGATTGAGTGTGAAATTTGTGTTTTCTCTCTTGTATCTCTCTCGAAGAGTTCTCTTGTACTCAAAGTATTACACTTGGCTTGAGTATTTAAATTGATAGCTTGACCATTGAAAATTTTTGGTAGATGCGCTTGATGCAAGAGGTCACATCTCATACATATAAATATTTCAATATGATCAAATTGTCATTAATTCTAGTTGTTGATTTATCAATGTTGCATTAACATTCTAAGAATTCCTTTGGACTAATTAACTTTCAAGCCGATGGTTTTTAAGCCAAATGGTCGTTTGTCCAAAGACCTTCAAAGGCCAAAGGTCTTCTTTTCTTGGCAAAGGCTTTCAAGGCAAATGGTTTGCTTGCCAAAGGAATATCCAGCCAAAGGTCTTCTTTGTTGAAGCTCTTTGGTGTAAGGCTATACTCCATACTTATATGTTATTGACTTCTCCATATTGACTTCTCTTGAGTCATCTTTCTCTTGCTGCAATTTCTATTGGGGATGACGATTGAAGGGTAACAACAATAATCCTTCTTTCTCCCTTCTCAACTTGCTATCTCATCGTGTTTGTTAGTAAACTAATGAATTTGAAAGAAAAAGATGTATGTTGGAAGACATAAGCCATCACACTACATCCAAGTGCACTTGTCCAAGCTAAATTCATTCTTAAATTCCAATATCTCCATCTTGAGATTGTGGCAGATTCATTCTTAATGTCTTGCTCCAAAGCTTGCAATTCCTAACTTTTGGCATGATTTGATGTAAGCTAAAATCACATCAGATCACACAATTTGAAACAAGTAGCCAAAAATGTTGATTTGAGTCATTTAGATGACCATAAAATATTCAATTTCTCATCATATTGTCTAAATGCCATGTAAACACATTGACTACAAAATTTATGTCTACCACATTCAAATTTTAATTTCCTTATTACACTAATTAATACTTGCCAATGGACCATGTTTCTTTGACATGTAAGAATTTCATGGGTCACAAAAATTGTGATCCATGGAATTTTATGATTATAGTCCATGAAATGTAAAAAAAACTTGGTACTCTCATTCATCCAATCACAAAGTTTTTTGGGAGAGGCTGAAAAATGTTTTATGGATTTCTTACAAGACCCTTAAAACCCATTTGAATCCCTATTATATCAAAGATATAATCAAAAGTAGAAAAGTTTATTTGTATAAGAAAGATGTACAATAAAATGCTTCAACTACATTGATAAAAATTACACTTGTGAGAAAATCTATACTTGGATTTGCTTAGTTGTAAAAGACTAAGACCAAGGAGAGAAATAGAAGAATGGAAACTTACATTGGGACACTTGAATGAGTGAAAACTCTGAATGTCTAGCATGAGTTTTGGGTCTTGTATTTATAGAGATCCTACAAGGTTCTTGAGAAGTTTCTCAAGAAGCTTCTTTGAGCCGCTTTCTTGGAGTGCAAGCCAAGTTAATGGGTAAGCTTCTCAAGAAGCTTCCTTCTAGAAGTTGCTTACTTGGCGTACAAGCTAACCTAGTTGGAAGCTTCTAGAAGCTTCTTTCTAGAAGCTACCTACTTGGGATGCACGCTAAGCTAACCGAGAAGCTTCCCAAAAAGTTTACCAAATACTTCTAGAATATTCTAGGCTAATTTTTTTTATTTGCTACTTTGTTAGCCCTACTAACTTTGTTGCTAAACTCCATATTGTTACATATTCCCCCACCGATAGTTGGTGATGTCCTCATTGCTAATGAAGCTTTAAACTCTTGGATGGCCAATTGTGCATTCTGGAGATGAGAAAGAGGTTCATATATGGCCTCATGAAGGAGATACAATTTCCAAAGGACTTTGTACTCTATATGTTGTTGACGGCCTTGTTGAATGTGGCAACACACAAGGATACAATCAACTTTGTACTCCTCATGATCATTAATAGAGACAAGAAGAGGGGGAGGTTGGACTCAAGAGGAAAAAGAAAAGGGGTTAGGAACAAAGGGTTTCAACTTGGAAATATGAAAGATAGGATGGATGTGCATATGACAAGGCAAGGCAAGTCTATAAGAAATAAGAGAGACAATATGAGTGACATCAAAGGGTCTTATCCAATTAGGGGCAAGTTTATGAACTTGGGTATTAAGAGGGAAAGGGAGGTTATTGGATGAGAGCATGAAAGTTGAGATCATGGTGATGGTGATCCGCATATTGTTTCTGCCAATTTGAGCAACAAGGAGATGAGATTTGGCTTGTTGGAGGGATTAGGAGATGGTGGTCAAGAAGGTGAAAGTATGGGGGACATGAGATGGAGGAGGAAGAGCAAGAATGGAATCTTGAACAAGTGGGTATTGGCCAAAATTGAGAAAGAAAGGAGAAAATCCAATGCTTGCATGTTTAGAATTATTATATGCAATCTCCGCAATTGCAAGACATTCATCCCAATTGGTATGGTGAATGTTGACAAAGGCACAAAGCATATTTTCAAAGGTGCAATTTGCATGTCCATCAATTTGAGGATGATAGGCCATGGACAAAGCAAGCTTAGTGATGAGTATTTAGAAGAGTGTTTGCCAAAACTTTCCAATGAAGCAAGGATCACGGTCAAAGATGAGTACACGTGGTATCCCATGATGCTTGAATACATTGTCAAAGTAGATTTGTGCCAAGGTTGGAGCATCCACATTATCAACTGTTGGTGCCAAATGGATTTGCTTATTAAGCTTATCTACAAACACCACAATTGTTGTGTGACCTTGCTTTGTCTTGGGCAACAAGGTGATGAGATCTAAGCTCACATGTTCTCAATGAGTAGATGGAATGGGGAGTGGTTGAAGGAGTCCACTTGGTTTCTAGTTATTGGTCCTGTTGCATTGGAAACTCTCACACAATTATACAAACTCCCAAACATCTTGTGCCATGTTGGGCCATCATCATTGATGCTGGAGGGTACCCAAGGTCTTTTCAACACCCATGTGACCAACTATTGGTAAATCATGGCCTTCTTGAAGGCACATAAGTTGAAGATCACCTTTGGTTAGAAAATAGATCCAATCATCATGGAATAGAAAGCCTTCCTTGAAGGAGAAGGTATTCTACTCCTTGTCACATGTTGTTGGACAACCATGTACCATTTGGAAGAAGGGATCTTGTTGTAGAGCTGACCAAAACTTATTTTGGACCTTGGAGTCAATTGACTCCGTTGTAATTGCCATCATGATAAGAGGAAGAGACTTTAAATCAAGTCGTCGTGATAGAGTATTAGGGATGACATGGAACCGACCTAGTTTGTACTCAAGTTTGATGTCAACTAGTTGGAGTTGCTCCTCCCATTGATGATGCCAACTCTTCATGTGTTCCAAGTGTAAAGTCTGCAACAATAGTTTATGATCAATTTGCATGATCACTTGTTTCCCTAAGAGATAATGCATCCATACCTTGGTGGCATATACCATTGCAAGTTCTTCTTGATCTTGAGCAAAGTAATTTCTTTCAGCTGTATTTAGTCGGCAAGACACAAAGATAATAGGACATAGTCCATTTGGGAATTCCTATTACAACATGGCTCCAATTGCAAAGTTAGAAGCATCAAAATCAACCACACATGGTAGTTGAGGATCATATGGTTGAAGATTGGGTCTTAAAGGCACCATATGTTTCAACTTCTAGAATGCTTCTTTGTGGTGGTGGTCCACTAGAAGCTCAAGTTCTTCTCCAAGAGGTCAATCAATGGTGTAGCCACATGAGCATAATAGTGGATGAACCATCGGTAAAAATTGGCTAATCCATTAAATGCCCATGCTTTTATAGTATCCTTTGGAGTAGGTCAATCAATAATGGCCTTGACTTTCTCCTCTTCCATCTTGATCCCCTCCGGTGAGATCTTGTGATCCAAGAAGGTAACTTCCTTCTGCCAAAAGGCACACTTTGGCTTCTTGCAATAAAATTTCCATTGTCGTAGTCGTCTTAGGACTTCTTGCACGTGATTCATATGTTTTGCCTTTATCTTGCTATAGATTAAGATATCATCCAAGAACAACACCACTAGTCCATCCAACACTTGATGCATCTGATCCATGAAGATTGTTGAAGCATTAGTGATCCTGAAAGGTAGAACTCTCCAATCAAAATGCCCATACCTTATGCGAAAGGCTTTATTTTGCACATCCTCCCTATCAATGAGGATTTTCCCATAGCCACTACAAAGATCTAACTTGGAAAAGTATTTTTCCTACTCAATTGATCAAGCAAGTTATTGATCCAAGACAAGGAATATGCATTCTTCATTGTTTGCTTATTGAGCCCACCGTAGTCAATATAGAAACAAAGTACTCCATCCTTCTTTGGAACAAATAGTACCGGTGCTCCCCAAGGAGAGGTACTATGTTGTATGAAGTCCTTCTCCAACAACTCCATAAGTGTTATTTGCAACTCCTCCAACTCTTTTGGTGAGAGCCGATAGATTGGTCTACTCACTAGAGTACTCCTTGGCAATAACTCAACCTTAAAGGGCATACCACAATCGGAGGGTAATCCCTTTGGCAAATCATCCAAAAAAACATCCACAAACTCTTGAACCATTGCTTGACCATTGCTTGGTGAGGCTCTTGGCCCTCCGTAAATTGTCCTTGTATAATTGGCTTGATCTACATCGTGAAAATAGACTTATCTTCCTCCAAAGCTTGCTCTATGGTTGCTTCACTAACAAACTTCCCATCTAGGGACTCATCTCTCTTCAAAGCTTGCTCCATGGCTACCTTCCTAGCAAACTTCCCATCTTGGGACTCATCTCCCTTCAAGGCTTGCTCTATGGCTATCTTCTTGATAAACTTCCCATCTTAGGACTGACTATTCTTAGGTATCTTACTCAGAGATGCCAGACAACCTAATTGGAAATTCCTACGTTGGTGTTGTACTTGAATTTTTTGTCAAGTCCAATCAAATTGAACCTTGTGACTTTCAAGCCAAGGTAGTCCTAGTATGCCATTGTAGTGTAGAGGTGCCATTACAAACCTCATACACTCCAAATACTCCTTCCCAATCTTGAAGGTAATAGGATGCAAGGTACGGAAGGCAAAACCCTTTCTACCATCCACCATCATCAATTTACATCCAATTATTGGCTTGATAGGAATACCCAATTCCTTTGCCACTTTCATAGACATGCAATTATGTGAACGTCCAAAATCAACCAAAATCCTACAACCTACTATTAGATATTGTACCTTGCAAGTGAAGC
The DNA here is from genome assembly GCA_948567375.1 of Lunularia cruciata. Classification (NCBI taxonomy): domain Eukaryota; kingdom Viridiplantae; phylum Streptophyta; class Marchantiopsida; order Lunulariales; family Lunulariaceae; genus Lunularia; species Lunularia cruciata. The sequence goes on along the minus strand of OX419756.1, from coordinate 54,325,670 downwards.
AAACTTGCATAGGTCAAGCCTTCAATCCCATTGGAGCTAATGAAGCTCCCAATAGGTGGCTCAAAATCTTCTACTAGGATTCCACATTTCCTTGATCATTTCGCTCCACAAACTCCATCTGGGTAACTTGTTGAGGTCACCCATTCCTAAGTGGACATTCAACAATGCGATGTCTAACTTTGCAATAATAAAAATGACCACCATTTTGTCACAATCTTTCTCTATCTATTATAACAAGTGGTCTCAGTTGGATAGCATCAATTTCCATTGGTATTGGCTCCTTGATCCGTGTGTAATGTGTGGGTGGCTTTGGGGAAGGCTGAAGTCAAGACCAAGTTGTCACAATCAAGGAATCAAAGCGCTTAGCCAATTGCATGGCTTCTTCCACCTTTTGTGGTTCTCACATGGTCATCTCCAATTTGGTTTGTGACTTCAATCCCCTCACAAATTGATCCTCAACTTCACCTTCTTGTATATCTAGAATTTGCTCGATGATATTCTAAAATTTTGTAATTTAGCTCCTTATAGAGCCAATCTACTTCAACTCTGCCAATTTATCTTGTGCGGCTTGGGTGGTATTTATAGTTTGAAATTGACCAAGTATTGCATCCTTGAATTTTTCCCATGTCAAGATTGGTGCAACAATCTGTTGTTCAGCTTGCTCCACTCAAAATTGCCACCAAAGTTTTGCTATACCATCCAATTGGCTAGAAGCCAAGAGAATATGTTTCCATTCATCTTGAAGATTGGTAGCTTCAAAGTATCATTTGTAGTCAAACACAAATTCTCCATTATGCTTGGAAGATTCTTGCCTTCAAACACCTTAGGTTTTGGAAATCAGATTTAATCTTCTCCATCTCAAATTGATGCTCTCTCTATGTGTTCTTGTCATTGCTGGTCTCGCTCATCCAACAATCGAGTAAGGTGCTCAATTTGTTGTTGCATAGCAATGATAAAGTTTGGTATTACCACCATGTTCACTACTTTATCCCACTACTCACAATTTATCTAATTTATTAACACATAGATGCAACACGTCCACCGTTCTCCATAAGTTACAACTGGAAGTATCAAGGGTTCCTCAGACAAGGTGATCATATGCAGAAAGTCCTACCCAAAGCATGAAGTGATGAGTTGTATGAAACCAGCTTGGGTAATAATTGGACACAAAAATCCCAATGGTTTGGCGGAAATGGATCTAGTGGTCCATATATTCCATCCATCCTATTCCTACTTTGATATCAATGTAAATGACCAAGATTGAGGAGAGTAATAGGAGAATGTAAGCTCACATTGTGACACTTGAATGAGGGAAAACTCTGAATGCCTAGCATGAGTTTTGGGTTTTGTATTTATAAGGATCCTATAAGGCTCTTGAGAAGCTTCTCAAGAAGCTTCCTTGAGCCGCTTTCTTGGAGTGCAAGCCAAGTAAGTTAATTAGGAAGCTTCTCAAGAAGTTTCCTTCTACAAGTTGCATACTTGGCGTGCAAGCTAAGCTAGTTGGAAGTTTCTAAAAGCTTCTTTCTAGAAGCTACCTACTTGGAGTGCAAGCTAAGCTAACCAGGAAGCTTCCCACAAAGTTTACTAGATACTTCTAGAATATTCTAGGCTAATTTGTCTTATTTGCTACTTCGTTAGCCCTACTAACTTCATTGCTATACTCCATATTGTTACATTAGCAATAGAAGTATTTGATAAGATGCATCTATATAATATGTTTTCATAGATGGACAATACAAGACAAGGCAGAGATTGTTTATGTATCTTGTATTATATCATTAGGTGTCTTCTTGGTAAGCTTTGCATATTTATCTTTCAATCCCATGGGGATTCTAAAGAGTAAAGGAAGCAAGGGATATTATTATTTAGCACTCCTCTTGATAGGGTGTAATACTTTCATCATATGGGTCAACATAGGTATATTTTGGTGTTAGTTTACTAGATGCATTAAAGTTAATAAATGGATGCTTTGAGTTCAATCTAGGACTTACATAAAGATCATGATATTGCACATTATGTGATCTTTTCTTGATGAAAATAAATCCCTTTGTATGTTGTCTATTGGACTTAGCTTTGAATTCAAAAGTGAACCGCTTACATTTTATGTCTTCTTGATTGGATTTTATGTATTCTTTGTATGGACATTTGTTGTATATAATACATCTTTGTAAGTAATTCTTACGCATAAATCAAGTACTAACTTAGATTGAGCTCTATAAGATTCTTAGTTCTTGTTTGTACAAGTAACTTAGAATGTCACAACATGCATCTTTGCTCTTATGTTTGGTAAGAGTGCAAGCTCCTAGATTTAACTATCAACTATGCATTAGTGCATTTTATCTTTATCTTTACTATTGACTCATGAGAATTGCACTACCAATAATAAATAAGAGTGCATATGACCTAATAGCATTGTGGAGGACAAAGAGTTACCACACATGACACTAATCAAGAAGGCATTAAATGATAGCATCAAAGATGTGTTTTTTACAATAGTATAAGAGAGTGGAAATGAAGTAGTATTTGTATTCCTTACAAAAAAATTAGTTGATGAAAATTGGTAATTGAGTTTGGAAATATCTATTTTATGAAGTTAGAGCAAATTTATGTATTTTTGAGAGAATAAAGTCATGATATTATCAACGATCTAGATTAGAAAATAATTTTATATAGAATTATTGACAAGATGAGTGGATGAAAATTTACATAGAATTGAATGTTTGCCACTATGAGATGAATATCTCATAGTTGCAAACATTATGGTTATAAGATGCAATTTTTTAGTAGATGATTTCCTAGCTTCTTAAAGGAGTAAGAAGAAGAGAAGTGATTGAAAAACATCGAAATATATGGTATACAATAAGGTGTACTCTTTGTACTTTTAATGTTATAATTCTATAGAAATGAATATTAATTTAAAGTTTTTTGCAATATATCATATGATAATTAATATATTATTTATAATGATCACTTTCTCAGTTCATATATCTATTTATATAATAGATATGTAATTTACTTTGCTTCATAAAAACCACTAATTGATACTTTATCAGAAAGAAAAAAAAGGTGCTTCTTTAGATGCTCTAGAGGTTTAGATCCCATATTAATTATAGACTTAATTCTGATATCCTTAATGTTACAAGACAAATTAGTCCATGTGATGTTCTTGTTTTTATCCTTTGACAGGTCTTCTTATCCTCTACCCTCCATGTTTTCTTACTTTCCGTCCCATGTTTCTCGGCATTGACCCAAATCAAATATAATGAACTGGAATTCAATTTTGATATCGATGGCTTGAAAGGAATTAATAAGCACAGTTGGATTACCATATATTTAACTAAATTTAAGCACGCAAATCCAAATGATTTGCAAGTAAATTTCGAAAGGATTTTCATTGTTCGATGAAAAAAAATTATCTTAAATGAAATAATTGTGAACATTGACAATAAAAATTGAGTGTTTTATAGAGAATTAAAGAGCATCGTTGAATTATCATGTACTACATTTTTAGCTACCAAGTCTAATTCATTTTTAAACAAATTTCCAAAGTAAATGGAACCGTTCATGAAAACTTGTTCACAGAAATTTGGAGTTAAAACTTTGTAAATCGCTTTTTCGCGTTTTGGACGTGTTTGACGTTTCAAGATCCTACAACTCAACACCATTAGAGACGGTTCTTTTATACTAAAATTGTCCGTACAAGTCAATATATTCTATGTAGAGAGAATGGGCGAGTTCGTGGTTAATCTAGAGTAAAGGGTAATATAAATAACCTGTTCACACGGTCACTCAAATCCATAGACTTGATAAGGTGGCATATATTTTTTAGTAAATATGACTTACACTAATAAGTTTACCTCTTTCTTATATCCTTACGGCTTCATGGGTCTTCCCCTCCATTCCTTCATGTGTGCTATGTGGTCGCATTTTCCTTCCTTCTGTAATTTTGTCTTTTTGACCATTTTTTAGTTCAAATTGTTTGGTAAAGATACATTTTTAAACTTAATGTACATGCAGTAAAACGAAAAAATTTTCATGATATGAATCGAGCCGGAGGGGAGGAACAGAGGGTTGAAGGTCCGGAGCAGGTCCGGAGCAGGTCCGGAGCAGGTCACTTTCACTTCCCTCCCTTCGGAGGGAAGTGAAAGTGAAGGGAGGAGAAGAGGAATGAACGTCCGTGCTAGGCAGGGCTTGCAAGGGCGGCGATGTGCAAGTGCGGGGTAGCAGGGAAAGATGGTTCGGGGCGGGTCTGGACTAGGCTGGGGAGTGAAGAGGTAAGGACTGGGCTGGCAGGGGAAGGGGAGGCAAAGGAAGTGAATGCTCGAGTGTCGTTTGCAGTGGAAGACAGGAAGGGGAAGGGAAGCTGGCCTTTCGGCAGTATTTTCGCCACTGCCACTCCAATACTGACTACCGTGATGTGTAAATTAGATGATCGATGAGCTGCTAGCTAGCTGACAAGGTCAGGTGTCCCAATCAGACAGCCAGCGTTGGTGTTAAGGGCCGAATTGCGGTCCTTCTTGGTTTGTTTGTTTGTTCCATTGATCGTTGATCTTGGACTGGTGTGTTCAGTTTCTTCGTTCAGCATTGACTAGTGTGATGGTGGAGCGAGCTCTGAACGATGCAATTCTACGAAGATTGATGGCGTTGTATTAGTACCGACGATGGAGCCTGCTTTTCGCGTAACGAGACGTAGGAGGGAGATTTTGCGTGGTGCGCGGTTTTCGGGAATTATCATTATTTGTGCTTAGGGTTTTGGAATGATCTTTGTGGTTTGTGCGTACATCTTCCTGAAGCCGAAAAAGTCGACGTTGCGATCAGCAGCTTCCTTGCGAACAGTGAATCTGTAGACATCGGGTCGGTGAAGAATTACAGGAATCGCTGAGATTGCGGCTTCTGTGGATGTCTGGGGACACAGGACTGTGCAGGAATTTTCAGGGAATTGGATAATCTGCGATTGTGGATATCGGAGATTGCATATTGAGAAGTTGGTCTCCGGTAGGCATAGGTTTCTGGCCCAACTCATGCGACTGGTGCGTGAATGCTTCTAGGTAGGATCGAAGCTTTAGAGGAGTCATCACTGCTGGGCTTTGAGGTACATACACGTTTCGGACTTCATTTAGTGCAAGAATAGCTGGGATATATCTACAAGAAGAGGATCTCGACCCTTCGAAATTGCGTTTTCCCGTTGAAAACATTCTGCATCAATTAAAATTCAGAAGTTGTTAGTGGTTATTCCTACCCTTGTTAATAATTTTACTTCTGAATGATGGCTACTGGCAAAAGTGGAGGAGCTGTTGGGAGTGCAAGACCAGTGCCATCATGGCTCAACAGCCCAGCCTGGTCGAGTTCTCCACGTCACAAATCTAAAACAGTCCCTGAGAGCGGGGGAAGGGACCAGGAAAAATTGAAGCAACAAGCAAGTGACGACTATGGGAGAAGTGAGAAAGGAAAGGTACAGGAAGCCGATAATTCCGATAGGCGAGAGGAAGCTGGAGCTCGGAGTTTGAAAGCCGGTAATGGAGCAGTGAACTCTAGTACTATACTGCGGAGTAATTCGGAGACTCCTTACAGTTTCCCAGTTCTCCAGTCGGCCTCTTCTTTGCCAACAACACGTACAACTGAAGCCGAGCAGTCGTCCAAGAGAAGTTCGTCTGTGGATGCCAGGGTTGAACTTTTCATGGTTGAGGTATTAATACAATCGACTCCCACATCAAGGGCTAATGATTTTTCTCTTACTGTTGGTTACAGCGTGTAACGCAAAGAGAATAAATTCTGGTTTCGTGATCTAAACTGAGCTACAATGGGTGTTTCTTTAGTCTCTGATCAGCTCCACTATGCAGAATAAACTAGCGCTTATGAAACTCCTTAAACTAGTGGCTACGAAAGTGGGCGATGGGAAATGACATGAATGTGGATAGTTTGAGCAGTTTTCGTCGCCTCCTAAGGAGATAGCAGCTGCAATTAACTGGATTTTGTGTAGTATAAATAGCGTCCTTGATTCTACGTACACTCTCACCGTAGGAAATGCCGTTAAATCCACTCCCATGTTTCTAAGTTGATAAGCATACCAATTTTCTCCTAGCAGATGCGGAGCAGTAGTTTATTCTGTTCCCAATCTTGTCGGTAGCCTACCAAGTTGAAAGTAAAACCAAGACACTGTAAATTTTAGTTTTCAGCATTCTATGCAGCTTATAGACGCCTCCCAGTATCTTTTTTCAGTTGTCCAGGAAACGCATACATATAGCAGAGCTTCAGCGCATGTCGGCTCAAGGGATACCCGATGTGGGGAGCATTCGGTCGACAACCTGGAAAGTAAGTGCCCGCCCTCAAATCTCTTGTTTGGGGTTATCTATTCTTGCTTGTAAAGGTCCTCTCAAAAGCGTCTCCTCAAAAAGGTAAAAAGTTTCTACTGTAAGCCAAAATGGATGTCTACCATCCTATCTCCTGTAGTGACAATGTTTTAAATCAATGTACGGAACAGAGTTATGTCCAGTTTGGTCGAGTCCAGTGACGAGGATGTGACCCGATGATAGAGAAATTCAGAACGTGTCGAACATACTGTCACAATGTACTGAAACAATCCAATCAACCTTCAAACAATCACAGTTAACGATTTTATGCTTGTCATGGTGCAGCTTCTTCTCGGTTATTTACCACGAAATCGAGAGGATTGGGACACTGAGCTGAAGAAAAAACGTGATGAATATAATGTGTTCAGAGAGGAGCTACTTGTGAATCCGGTAAAATAACTTACTTCAGTTTGAGCACTCCACCATCGTAAACTGACGAGTAGCATTTGATTATCGTCAGTTATATAGGTAAAGGTGATCGGAGATCACCTTAACCTATAAACCTTTGTAAATCTGAACTTCTATTTATGCTGGTATTGCGAGAAAGCCTAAGTCGCATCCGCATGTAGAGATGTTGCTCCAATCTGGATTGTCAGCACTTGTCTTGACTTCATCTCTGAGAATTGTCGATGTCCCACGACAAGCCTGGACGAGAAAACTTGAATCTGGTTTATAGCGCAACCATATATTTAGTTTCGCCGACTTGAGAACGTTCAAAGATGTTCTCAAGCGTGGAAGGCTTCGACTGAACCGGTCAAGGTTTGCTACTGTGTTCCGCAATGATTGTCTATTGTACAGTCGGAACTTACACGGAGAAAGGCGGCGTATGAAGAAGCCATGAACGAAAATGGTGGCAGAGGGTTTCTTCCGAGACATGATATCACACACGATGATCATCCACTCAGTCTTGGGTCGACCAGCGTGTGGCACCAATTCTTTCAGGTTGTTTGTCTTTTAAGAATTTGAGTTGTGCTATTTCTCAACCGTTCAGCGAACTGTGCCATTTTGAGCCAGTTACTAAATAATTAATCATGCGAATTGAAATCCTGTCAATGCCAATATCCTGCGTAATTTATTTCCACATCAGTTGTACGGGATAGAATTCAGGAATGTCTCTGCATTCTTACATGATTGTAAGTTCATTCATTCAGGAAGTTCTCTGATCTACCCCACTTTCCTTTGCAGGATACTGAACTATCAGAGCAGATCGATCGGGATGTCAAGCGCACACATCCTGATATTCAGTTTTTCTGCGGGGACAATGATGTCGCCCACGAAAATCAGGTACGTGCCTTGCGAGTTGGGAATTGCTTTCTCTTCTCTGAGACTGTTACTAGGCATCTCCTCACCTCGTTCTCACAGTAGACCTGGGCTTGACTTGGGCTTTGCAAACTACGCGATCATGCTTCCCTGTTCTTATTCTGGTTACTAACGCTGACTACTTTGTAAGAGATTTGTAGATACATTAACTTCTCATCTGGTTTTGTGGTGCGGTCGACATGCATGAAACAGGAAGCTTTGAGGCGCGCTTTGTTCATTTTTGCAAAATTGAACCCTGGAATACGATATGTTCAAGGCATGAACGAAGTGCTTGCTCCTTTGTACTATGTATTCAAGACAGACGCGGATGAATTTTACGCTGTGAGTTGCTTGTTCAGTCCTGAACTTAGAGATAGCAATGCATGATTAACACAACACAGTAGCAGTTTTTGAAACGTAAACCTGTGTTCCTACTACAGAGAAATTGAATTTTGACGAGAGAAGAGAACGCTGACGTAGGTCTATTAGTTTCGTAACTCTCAACATTCCGACTCGCTATCGTGGCTACGGTACCGTCACTTCTATTTAAGTTTGCACTGGACAGGCATGTGGTCAGTTCGACATTCTACTCTACAGAACCTGACACCCCCAGAAGTACCTAGCTCAAAGTCTCTTATGCATTTAAGAAGTTTGCTATTAGTCCGTGACACTGACGTTCTGCATGTGCATCCAGGCCCATGCGGAGGCGGACGCCTTCTTTTGCTTTGTGGAGCTTCTGAGTGATTTTCGGGATCATTTCTGCCAGCAATTGGACAATAGTGCCGTGGGAATACGTTCAACGATCAGTCAATTAAATTCGCTTCTGAAGAAACACGACGAAGAATTGTGGCGACACCTCGAAGTGACCTCTAAGGTATGTTGCTTGTGTTTCCAACCGTAGTTGCTCAAAGCATCATAAAGTTTTTACTTTTGAAAGTCAAAATTGAAGGATCACACACTTCATTTACACTCAAATAATGCGACCAGAAGCTTTCCGTACACTTCATTTCAAGTCTCAAGCTGGAGGCACAAGCAAGGCTCTTTATGTTTTCTGTCATGACCTATTAGTGCTTCCTAATTAGTGTGCCTATACTTGTCTGGCAATTTTTTCTCTAGGTCAATCCTCAGTTCTATGCTTTCAGGTGGATAACGCTCTTGCTGACACAAGAGTTCGACTTTCCTGATTGTCTCCGACTCTGGGACTCTCTGCTAAGCAACCCTGATGGACCACTTGTGAGTACTTTTGCGTTTCTGCCAGTCCTATCAAAGGTTATGTATGTCCTCTGACGATTGTTACTGAGTCACCATCATAGTCAGTCCTGTCAGACGTGCGTATGGAACCGGGTTGTTTACAATTGGTTCTGTATTTCATTATGCAGTATGTCTTGCGACGATGTGCCTTCGATGCTATGTTCACTTACTTCTGCTTTCATAGCCACGTGGTGCTAAGTCTGCCTATCAAATTTTCTTACAGGAAATCTTGTTACGAGTTTGCTGTTCCATGCTTCTCTGTGTGAGGAGTAGACTATTAGCCGGTGATTTTACCACAAATCTGAAGCTATTGCAAAACTACCCAACGACGGATATTCACCATCTATTGCGAGTGGCTGATGAACTGAGAATGTGAGGAGAAAGCGACAGCTCTTCTGCATGCAGCTTTGGACCTTGTAGGAAACAACTGACTTGGGTGACAGCGGCAGTCTTTTCACTCCCCAACATCGATAGATAGAAAGCAGACCGACATTATTTTAGATGTAGATCCAGTATCTACACAGAGCAAGCACCACCCTTAAAGTTAATCGTGTACTAGATCGGTGGAAGGGTCTTTGATGTGTTGTCGTTTCGTGTACATAATTGTATATGTGAGATTGATACGTTATGGATAATCGATTACATATTCTGGAGCTTCAGCTATACGTGAAACAGGTAATATCTCAGCTTAGGAGCTCGTTGCTGATGTTTTTCATGGTATGAATTGGGCAGTTCTCTGCTACCAATTCTCTAACGCAACCTGAGATCAAGGTTTGGTTGCGCTTCTCAAGTGACAAGTGTGTATTACGGAGCACAATCATGTGTACAATCGTCTTGCGGGCGGTATGGGATGTGGGCTCAGCCGCACCGGTGTGTTGGTCGTCCGTGGACTCCGTCGTCGTCAGGTATAACCTTTCTCTTCCATATTGACCAATTATCCCGACTATTATGCGCTGCCTTCTAGTTCCATTCACGGATATCTGAATTGAAGTAGAATAACCGATTTTAGGCTAGGCTAGCTTTCATATCCTACGTGTCATGGTGCACAATACGAGAGTCTATTGCAGTAGCTTTATACGGTTTCCATCTTATTAGATCTCCTGAGACTTCGATGTCAGATGTGAGTTAAGAGCCTCTGACTCTTGTATATCCCTCTACATGTTCTTGGTGTACAGTCAGAGAACTTATGGCGAAAGCTTCGAACAATGTCCGATATATTTTGAGACTTTAATTTAGAGTCAATTTGGCACAATCTGAAAACTACGTCCTGCAAGTACAGCACAAGTCATTGAATACAAGTAGAGCTAAAAGGTTGAAGACACCCTTCGCAACACCTTAGGAATGTCCGGCGGAATGTTAAAGGCATTCGTCTCGGTGGTTGGGGGCCGAGATTGGACTTACAAACCGATGAGAGGCAACTGATAGATAGCCAGTCTCAAGAAGATACATAAATAAAATCATTAATCCTACCAGAAGTCATCATGTACTGAGACTTGGATCGGCGAGACATCGTTTCATGGAGAATAGGGAAATGCCACAGGCTTTATCATCCTGAAAGTATGGATCTGTAATGTGGTCTCCGAACTGTTTGAAGTAGTCCCGTCAAATTGCATTCCGCATGTCGGGAGGTAACACAAGTGTCAGAACTCCTTAAAAACCTCAAAGATGAGATCTCAAATCTTTAACATGACAATTAATCCACCAAAGCTGAATTGTGTTGTGCTCGCACATCTAGAGGCTAAGTTCTACTACTTTCGTTGCAGTGTGCAGTGAGGATCATCTCTTCTTATAAGCATTGGTAGTCGAGGGCCAGGAATGTCCCAGTGGATGACGAGACATAAATGTAGACACCTCGCAAACTTGGACCAAAAGTGGACATCGTGTGGTGGGGCAAGAGGATATATGCCAGTCGTTGAGAAGCAGTCAACAATCAAAACTAAGTTTACTTTAAAACTATCAAAGTGATAAGATAATGACTGATCAACAATCCTCTTGATTTTGACATTTGAGAAGTCCTTTCAGTGATTTAATATCTGTGAAGATTTGGGTTTTATCTCGGCCAAAAATTAATCATTCGATATATCGAAGAGGTCTGACCTCCCTGGAACCCGAGAACCACAAAGGTATATGACTTGCTAATCTCACAAGAGGCTCCACAGATTATAGAGGGATTCGACAAGATGAGGTGTGGGACACTCTTGCGATCATGGAAACATGTCTACACCTGATGCACGTGTGGACGGGAAAGAGGCGACAGCGTAGGATAACAAGAAGAATGGAAGACCCCATCAAGCTCAATAAGGAAAATAAGATGTTCCTTGTCCGGTTCCTTGTTCGGTTAATTAGAGAACCCTAATGAATCTTGTGGCAGTTTTTTCTTTAATTTTGGGAAATTTATTTTTTTCACATTTCATGCTCAAATGTTAAACTCAAGTTGAACATAGAGAAAACAATAAATTCTGTATATTTCATTTGGCTTTCTAGATTAATATCTTGCGAACGTATGCACCATAGAATTTGAGTTGAATTGAGGAAAAGCTTTGCTAAGCAGCTGGGTTGCAGTCATGAACATTGTGTTCATAACCAAAAGTTTTTATAGCAATTTCACAATATGAACATATTTACTCTTATTTCACAATATGTTTTAACCAAAATCTGCCCCTGAAAGTCTGCCAAGAATCACCATTGGACAAGAGAGTCACTAGTGAAATTGCACTTGTGTAAAGACCTCCACACCTAACATGGCACACCAGACCCATTTTGACATATTTCCGTTTCAGATGCGGATCTTTGTACCACCAGACCTCACTCAGAGCTTCATCTATTGCATGTTGTATGTACAAAAACTGACCAAACTTGTCCAATGAAATGATCCATGATCATGCTCCTTGCTTGGTCTTAGCTTAAATCTTGCCAACATCCAAACATTTTTATAAGCATTGTGTATGACTCTTTCTATGATGTCAAACTTGTTGCTCAAGACCATATTGCAAAGAAAAATTATAGTTTTGATGTGAAGTCACACAATGACAAAAGAATGGTTCTAAAGTGTCGTATGACCCCATGAGATTCAGATTGCACTTAAAATCTTTGAGCTATCTTCAAGAAACTAACACAAGAAATATCAATGATGTACTTGAACATAGATCATTCTTGGCAAGGAAATTATGCAAGACTAAGAGGTTCTCAATCTGATCACAAATGGGTGGTTGAGAAACTTTGAGAATGATCATTGGAGATCAATTCAACCATGAAACCAAAGATCATTCAAGTCTACTTCAAAAGGACTCATAACATTGAACTTAGTTATAGCACTACGGCAAAAGCAAAACAAGTATTGCTACAAGAATCTATAGATGCACAAATGATTTATTTTGGATCACATAAAGCTATGTGTGGAGGTTGATTGAGGTGGACCCCAAGATAATTTATTTTCTCAAACGGGTGGAAATTGTGAAAAATGGTAGTATGATTCAATGCTTTGAATGGAATTTTTTTTGTCCTGAAGCTCCATGCAAAGCTTTCATGCATATGTAAAAGTTTATGACAGTTGATGCAACTTCACAAATAACTTCCTTCATCCAACAAATTTTTTTGCGGTAAGGATAGATTTTGAGAATAAATTGATAATCCTAGCTTGTGGATTGGCATCAAATGAATGCAAGTAGACATGGAGCTTGTTTGTTACACAATTGAAGGAAGTAACTCCAAACATCAATTTTCAAGAAATGAATCATTAACAATAAAGAAAAGGGCTTAATTGAAGCATGTGCCAAAGTCCTTTCTCTTGCACAACCCGTTAGTATTGCTTTCACATTGTGAAGAATATTGGTAGCAAATTTGAGATTGATTGTAAGAGTGCTTTTTGGGCGTGTGCATATGCAGATACCGCTAGCTCTTTCCAAGAAGCATTGAAGAATTGGAGGAGAAATTTTTGCAACAACAAGATACATTGAAAATATCCCTCATGGTCATTGGGCCACTTATGCTATTATTGGTCTTTGATTTGGCAATGTCACCTTTAATCTTAAGGAAATTGCAAATTTTTGAGAAGCTTGTCATTGAGATGATTAGCACGATCATTAGATGGAAATCTTTTACAATTGAGGAGTTGTTGCTATAGAGTGGTCCACCTCATTAACACAATTACCCATGAAATAATTCAATAGAGAGTTAGAAAAGTCTCAAATTTATTAAGTGATTCTTATGATTTCCTTTATTGGAACTACGGTATCTACGTCATCAAGTGAGAGATAAATTGTGACACTACATCATGAAATGATGAAAATGGCTATTACAATTGTGGAGTCTACCTATTTCTATTGTTTCCTTATAGTTATGCCATTGCTTTTGCCTTGAAAGTGAAAATTTCACCAATTTTACTAGTCTCTCCCTTGTACACCATTTCAAATTTTTGTGTGCTTTATGCTCATACCTATCATCCCATCACCCTCCAAAATCTTTGAGAGGTTAACATTACAATTGCTTGTAATTAAAGACGACATGGTAGCCCCAAGAAGGTGTGACATGAAAGCAAAAACAAGTCTTGGCGGGAGCTCTTACATGTACAATGTGTGGGCAAAAAGTGCATAATCAGAGGACCAATAGAGAGCACATGTGTATTGAGTTCAAAAAATACATAGGTGGACTTCTCTTGCTTCTTCATATGTTTAATGGATGATTAAATAATGTGCTTTGTTGCTCATTATTCAGGTTAAATAAGCAAATTCCTTGTGTTCACTATTACTAATCAGCTCAATTTTCTCTTGATGCAATAAATGATTATATAATGTGCTAATTATTTAGGTTAATAAGTGGAATCCTTGTGTTTGTTGTTGCCTATGAGCTCAAGTTTCTCTGGTGCAATTTATTCCTTTCTTGGAGATTATTTCCAAGTTATTGTGGTTTTAATCTATTGGTTATCATTATTTGACTTCATTACTTGTCAAAAGATGGACAAGCAATTACTCTTGTTTCACCTACCATTGCTTTGATTGACATAGGTAGTGCTCTTTATTTTTTGATTTAGACAAGGTGGGATGAAATGAAGCTTGTATGGTCTAATTGTATGATAGATAATATCCTTGTAGAGCTTTATTTTTACTCTTTTTAGTAACTTCATTGTAATCAAACTTAGTCTAGTTTGTGCCAATTTTGAAGGATTGAGGATTATAGACCATATAGATTATGACTATTTGTCTTTTGTGAGTGAGCTAAATTCATTGTAGATTAGGGATTTTTTGATTCTATGGTCTTGAAGCAATGCCATGTTAAAGAAAAATAGGGTCATGGACATTAGGTGTTGAAATACAAAGAAATGCATCTTTTTTGTGATAGTCACATGACAAGGCAAATATATTTACAGTTCAAAAATTAGAATATTAGTCCCTTGGATCAATGGAGAAGTCATCTCATTTCTAGGTCATCATTGATATATTTCTTGCCTTTTATGTAGATTTTTTCTTATTTGTTTATTTATCTTGGTTTGAGTAAGCTCCTATAATCAGACAATGTGATGTGTTTTCTACCTCGTGGGCTCTTTTGCTATAGTTTTAAGTGCTTCATTAATCAACCAAGTTTACTAAACCTACCACAACTTCAATGTCTGAGGAGTATGTGTTCTTTTGTCTTTATGGTTCATTTTCTAGTATACATGACCCGGTCAAGGAATCTATCTTAATTGGTATTCAAGGAGGTAGTGAAAAGAGCTTCAAACTAGAGTATGGATCAAGAATTGATATTCATGCTTTGTCATACCAACTTAAATTCCATCGTGACTCTCTACCTCTTCCTAAGATTTCAAGTATATAAATGACATCTTTACTATTTGCTTGCATATTGGATCTTGATCCCATGTTTTCATGTCCATTGAGGACACGTGAGAACAATTTTTTAAGGTGAGCACGGTTGAAGGAATGTTTTGGTGTAGGATAAACCTAATTAGATAGAGCAAAACTCAAATATAGAGAACTTTGGGGCAATTTCCAATGAATTTATACCTTTGCAAGTTGAATGTGTTTTAATGGTATCTAAGTTCTTATTTACAACATCAATCAAATGGTTTTATTTGTATAGGTTCTAGACTCAATTGACTAGAATAATCTCATTGATTTCTGATTATGTATCAAGTGCTTATCTATTGCAGCCCACCTCCAAAGCTATAGCTCCAAAAATGGACACATCTATTTTGTTAGTTGCTTTGCCTAATTGTCCAATCTTGAGAGCTATACATCAAGAGTACTTACCACAATGGTGTTGGCAAGTGCATTATTATGCTTGGAAACTCTGGCCAACCCAAAATCTCCTAACCTTATGTTGAATTCATTGTCTAGCATCACATTGTTGGCCTTGATATCTTTGTGCACCGTGTGTTGCTCCCATTCCTTGTGGAGATACACCAATGCCGCTACAACCCCACCCAATATCTAATGTATATCTTTGGTCCTAGGCTATAGTAGTTCTTCTAGGTTTGAAATTGAGGCTATCTAGACACCCATTTTGCTATCTAGACTTGCATAAGTTTGTACACAAGTAAAAGCTACTCTCTCATGGTACCACCTTAGAAGTTGCACTAGGTTATGCTGCATGAGTTTGCTAATAATTTTCACATTAAACAAGAACTCTTGTGTGCACATTCTAGATGTTCTAGAAACACACTTCATGGTCATGGATAAAACATGCAACCATATTCTGCCTTAATTTTCATCTGTGTCGATGTAGCTCTAAGATACGGTGGTGTTGAGGTCCAGATCTAAAAGGAAATTATTTCAAAATAGGACTAGTGCACCGCTATAGGTGGAGAGGTCTTTCCACTAATGCAATTACACAAAAAACTCTCTTGTTCATTTGGTACTCTCATGGGCAGAATTTTGTTAAAATAGGGTCATATTGTGAAACATACATAAACAAGGTCATATAATAAAATATTGCTCAAAATAAGGTTATATTGTGGAATTTTTTTAGTTCTCTCCAATTTGTATAATGTCTACATGGGTGTCTTCTAACTTGCTCACTTTATTTAATATTAAGTAGTTACTTTTCATATAAAACCATCCAATGAGCTTAGTCCTATTTTACCTCTTATATCTTACTATGTACTACTTGATGAGGTTTCACATCCTTCTTGTTATCCTAGGTGGTAGTGTTCCTAGTAATTTATTAGTATGTTAAGTAGTCACTTGTCATATATAATACCATCTATTTGACCAAGTTACAATATCTTGTAACATAGTGAACAAAGTGTTCTTTATGATTATTCTCATAGATAAGTCCACAATAATACTAGTTATGGTTGCTTTTAAACTTTTCATAAATAAAAACATAATAGTTAATTGTGGTAGTTCAAGAACTCTACACAAGACATCATTAATGGTAGTGAGAGCTTGGACTTATTCTTGGACATGGATAACAACTCTTTGTCTTTGACACTCAAATTTATTAGATATGTTTCAATTGATCCAATTTTATAGTCAAAGATGATCTCTAATTGATAATTAGTTAAAATTTTAAAATTAAATTGATTGATATCTTTGCTTTGAAATATTTGTTAATAATCCTTTTTTTCATTCTTTTTGAATATAAATTGCTCATATATCTAGCTTAAAAAAATTCTAGATATGGAAGGTTGTAGATTAACATCTCTAATTCAAGTTATAAATTTAAAATTCTAAAATTTTAGTTCTTTATCAACATGAATTATTGAAAATTTGAAAATTTTTCATCAAAATATTAGTTTTCATACAAAACATTTTGGAAAATTTGAATGTGATCTGTATATGATGAGAGTTTGTAATGCATGACCCTTTTATGTCTCATGAGTCATAAGTTATGGCCATGGCTTCTTGATTTTAGGATTGGGTTTGAAACCACACAAATACTATAAACTCACTTTGTTCATACCCTATAGATCTTGTTCAGAGCCATATAGGTATGTTGCATAAATTGCAATTTTTTACGTATATAGTGTGAATTGGATTTCTTTGGTTCTCATGCAAATTGCACTTTTCTATGTTTGTACTATAAATTGTACTTCTTTGGTTCTCTTGCATTCCTTTAGCTCATATTAAACATCATTCTTTATTCATGTTATGCTTGTTTTATGCCCTTATATACATATGCCAAAGAGGTGTAATACCAATAGCTAGATATATTATCTAGAGGTGAAAATTTTCTTGGTAGCATCTTGAAGGATGTTATCTATGATGGGCTAGGTAGATCATATAAATGTGT
Source organism: Lunularia cruciata (assembly GCA_948567375.1). Taxonomy (NCBI): domain Eukaryota; kingdom Viridiplantae; phylum Streptophyta; class Marchantiopsida; order Lunulariales; family Lunulariaceae; genus Lunularia; species Lunularia cruciata. The sequence goes on along the minus strand of OX419756.1, from coordinate 54,308,541 downwards.
CACCAAAAGAATATTTCTGCTAATAGTGCAAGAGCCAAAAATAACTTGAATTTTAGAGCCAATCTTGGAAGCCTAAACAGATGAATTAGGCCTAAAAAATGCACAAATTCTCCCACCCTTCCAAATGACTGAAGGTTGGCCTTTCTCTCCTCCTTTTCTGTGTTATCAAGAGCTTTCCAATGATATCTCACCCATGTGATTATGAGATTCATACAAGAAGATTCTCTAAAGATTCCTTCTAGTCAAAGATGGTTTGACCAACAAGATAAGATTAGAACCAACATGTAACCCATGCATGCAACTAATCTAAGGATAGAGCTTGCTAACATATCACCTATCCCTATATCTAATCCAAGGGCAGAGCTTCCTTTGAGGGAGTCCTCTTTGCTATATAATAAAGTCATGGTGTTCATTTGGAGCATTGGAGGATTGAGTGTGAAGCTTTATGTTTCTTCTCCTCTTTTTCTCACCGTGGAAGATTACAAGGAGTCTGCTACAAAAATTGCTTTTCTTAGATCTTTTTATTTTATACCATTAAACATTGTTCTTTATTGTAATACCACAAGGATAGGAGACTTGAAGAGAAACACACCATGAGAAACACACACTTTCACACTCAAACTCTGATGCCCCAAAGGAGCACCTTCTCTTTATTATATAGGCAAAGCGGATCTCCTCCAATGAAGCTCCACCATAGGATTAGGTACATAGATAGATGACATGTCAGCAAGCTCCACCTTGGATAACTTACTTGGATGGGTGACATGTTGGTCTTGGTCCTATCTGGTTGGTCAAACAAGCTTTGACTAAGGGGAATCTTTTAGAGAATCTTCTTGTAAGAATCTCAAAATCACGTGGGTGAGGTACCGTTGGAAAGCTCTTGATGAGACAAAGCAGGGGGGAGGGAAGGCCAACCTTTCCTTTGTTGGGGGAGGAATCTGCATATTTTTGAGGCCTAATTCATCCGTTTAGGCCTCCAAAATTGCCTTCAAAGATTTCAAGCATATTTCGATTCAAACTCTTTTAGTAGAAGTCCCCTTTTGGTGATACCTCTTTCTGATCTATTCAGTCCATCATGTGTAACATTCTTCCAAATGTTACCAACCCAATTCTCACCTTCAAATCATATGTCTAGCTATTGGTTCTAAGGTTTTCAAATCTATTTCGGTTTTCTACCCTATTAGTAGAAGTACCCTTTTAGTGATAATTCTATCTGATATATTTTGATCATCATGTATAGCATCATTCCAGATGTTACCAAACCAAATTTGACATCTAGATCATATGGCTAGCTCTTGGTATTACAAACCTCCCTCCTTTTAAGACGTAATCTCCTCGTTGTGCAACTATTGCTCAAATGCTTGCACCAACACCGATGCATATGTCAAATTGGCAACGGGTTCCCAAGTTGCTTCATAGAGGGAGTAACCTTTCCATTGGACAAGATAATCCACCCGTGGATGATGAGTACCACGTATGCATTTTTGGAGAATACGCTCCACTTCATATTCCTTGTTACCATCAACGAGTGTCGAACAAGGTCAAATGTCTTGTGTGGAATGACCCAAGCATGATCGGGGAGCATATTTGCATAGTGAGGAAACATGGAACACTGGATGGATCTTCATGTGTGGTGGTAGCTCAAGGTGATAGGCAATAGTGCCAACTCAACAAAGAATTGAGAAAGGCCCAATAAAATGAGGTTTGAGCTTACAAGGTCCCACTAATGTGAGGTTGGTTGTCAATAGCCACACTTGATCCCCAACATTGAACTCTATGTGCCTATAGTGTGCATCAACATACTGCTTTTGGTGATTTTGTGCAATTTGTAATTTGTGTTTAGTGCTCTCCACCCCTTGTTGGATTCTAGAAATAAATGTGTTGACTGCATCAACCTTAGTAGCCACCAGATGGATCTTCATCAAGCTGGAAGGTGTGAAGGGATGCTCACCATACATGAGGAAGAATGGAGTGACCTGGGTGGATGCATTCACTGAATTGTTGTAAGCAAATTCCACCAACGGGAGTAGGGTGTACCACCTCTCTTGCTCTTCTAAAGTGAAGCCGCGTAACATGTCTTCAATAGTGCGATTAGCCCGCTCTGTTTGTCCATCTGTTTGTGGGTGGTAAGTTGTGGACATGGTCTACTTGGTTTTGAAGAAACCAAAGAGGGTGTGCCAAAACAAACTGGTGAATTGAGTACCTCTATTGGTGATGAGTACTCGAGACAAGCCATGGTGAGAGAAGATTGCATCTAAGTATAATTGAGCAAGTTGTGGAGTGGTCACCTCCTTGGTGGTAGGGCGTACATGAATCATTCATTTTGTTGAGCCGGTCCAAAAAGACCATGATGGAGTCAAATCTTGATGTGGTCTTGGGTAATTCACAGACGAGATCCATACACACCTGTTCCCAACGTTGTGTAGGAGTGGGGAGAGGTTGTAGGAGCCCTACAAGAGCTTGATTAGAAGCTTTGTTCTGTTGACAAAGTAAGCAACTATGCACATAGTCCATCACATCATTGCTCATCTTGGGCCAATAGTAATGGCGCTGGACTACATCCAAGGTCTTGTCCACTCCAACATGGCTTGCAATGGCCAAATCATGACCTTCAGCTAGAATAGTGGTGCGCAATTCTGGGACATTTGGAATCCATAATCTGCCATCACGAAAGGTGAGTCCTTGGGTACTGGTGACGCCTTTGGATGATTGCCCCTCTACAATTTGTGGATCAGTTTTTGTAGCCACTAGAATCTCTAGCCATAATTTAGGGTTAATCTGAACCTCGACCACCAAGTTGTTTGCCATTGGCATGCGGGTGAATGCATCTGCAAGTTGCTTCTTACCTTCAACGTAGGTGATTGTCATGTTGAAGTGTTGTCGCCACTCTGCCCATCAAATCTGGCGACGAGATAGATCCTTCTGCATCTTGAGGTAGACTAGAGGTTTGTGGTCTATCTCTACCACAAATGCCTTCTTGCCCATATAGTGCTTCCAATGCTTGGTTGTCAAGATGATGGCCAACTCTTCTCATTCTGTTGTGTGGTAATTGTGCTCTACTGGTAACAACTTTTGAGAGAATATGCAATGGGATGCCATCCGTCATGCCACTCTTGTTGTAGGACTGCTCCAATTGCTACACCTAATGCATCTGTAGCCAACTTGATTGGACATTTTGGGTCATACCACTTCAAGATTGGTGCATGTAGCAAGGCGGCTTTCAATTCTTGAAAGACTAACTCTTGTGCGGTTCTCCATGTCCATTTCTTTCCCTTGCCAAACAGTGCTATTAAAGGTTATGCAACCTTGGAGAAGTCCTTGACAAATCGACGATAGAATCTTGTCGAACCCAAGAAGCTCTTGAGTTGAGTCTGATCTTCTGGGGCACTCCATTTTGGAATGACCTCTATTTTATCTATCAATACTTGAATACCCTCTGCACTTACTCTATGCCCCAAGTAGTCTACTTCAGACTTGCCAAACTCACACTTTGAGATTTTAGCATATAATCAATTTTGTCTTAGAATCTGGAGGATTTCTCGTAGATGCTGTTTGTGTTCCATCATTGTGCTACTGTATACTAAGATGTCATCCGGAAAGACGATGACAGACTTATCCAAATATGGACAAAATATGTCATTCATTAGACTCATGAAAGTGATAGGTGCGTTGGTGAGACCAAAAGGCATCACGAGATACTCAAAGTGGCCATACCTGGTTTGAAAGGCAATCTTGTACACATCCTCCTCAACAATTTGGATTTGATTGTAACTGCTCCACAAATCTAGTTTGGTGAAATATCTTGCTCCATTGAGTTGTTTGAATAGATCATCCATGCGAGGTAAGGGGTATTTGTTCTTCATTGTTTGCTGATTGAGACCCTAATAGTCAATGCACATGCACATTGTACCGTCTTTCTTCTTCACAAACAAGACCGGAGCCCCATATGGTGATACGGTGGGTTGGATGAACCCTTTTTGCAGCATATCCTCAATTTTATTCTTGCACTCCTCCAACTCATGAGGTGATAGGCGATATGGGGCCTTACAAGGAGGTGTCTTCTCCGGGAGTGTCTCAATTTTATGATCTACTCTCCTTTTTGGTGGTAATCCTTAGGGTAGATCATCAAGAAAGACATCTTGAAACTCATTTACGACATCCTTCAATTTCTCAAGAATTTGTCCCTCAAGTTGTGCACTCTAGACTTCTCTTATTAGACCCATGAAACACCTATCAGTCTTACAAATAGTTGTTGTCCCTATGACATAGAGAGGCAATTCTTGCCTATGTGATTTTTCTTTAACCCTAATGATCGACCATTGGTGGGTTCTCACTACTTTCTTCCTCCAATCTACCATAGGGTTGTGATGCTCCATCCATGGCATACCTAAGATTGCATCATAACAAGCTAATTGTATCACTCGCCACTCAATTGCTTCTTGTATATTCCTACAGAGAGTGTTACCCACTTGGGTAATGATTCAATCCTCTCTGTTTGTCCGTTAGGTAACTCTACTTCTTCATTCTCATCTCTCTAGATCCATTCCTAATCTTATTGCAATAGAGCAAGACAAGAAATTCTATGTAGCTCCCAGATCTATTAACACTCTCACTTGATTGCCTTCTAGGACCCCATTCACTACAATCAATTGTGAGGTTTCCTTTCAGTACCTTTGTGCTCTCGTCTTCCTCCTTCCCTCACTTTTTTGCTTCCTTATTGAGCCAATAAGGCCGTAAGGTACATTTACTGGTGATCTTTGTTTTACTTGTGATTTCCACCTCCTCCTCTTCAATGCATCTCTCCATGTTGTTCAAAGATCGCCTATATGAAGGTCAAGGGCCTTTGGGAAGTTGAGCACGATAGTTGGTAGATATATGCCCAATACAACCACAATTGTAACAAAGGCGTTGTTCTCCTTGAGTTCCTTCTCCTCGTGGGACTCCATCTCTCTGTTCTTCTACCCGTCCCCGTTCTCCTTGAAGCGGTCGTGCTCCTTGGTCTCAAAACCAAAGGTTGCCCAGTTCCATCGGTATTGGTCCACCCATGGGTGGCATTTCTGCCCGATAATGTTGAGGTGGAACTACTCCTTCACCTCCATCTAATGCTCTTGCTATTCTTTGCGCACAAGCAATGGCTTCAAATATCATGCAAGGATTTTGTACCATGACTTCTTGGCAAATCCGCTCCTTCAACCCTTGTTTGAAATTATCAAGAGCCTCTGCGGGGCTCATGTTGGTTATTGCGACTTGTAGGTCCAGAAATTTCTCCACATACTCTTGTATGTTGTTCTTTTGTTTCAATCCCCATAGTTGGATCCGGGCCATCTGCACAAAATCCACCAATTGGAAATTCTTCAACAATCCTTCTTGCATTGCTATCCATGTGACCTCCCTTCTCTCGGCCAACATGGATCGTTCCCAAGCGTCGTACCATGTGAGGGCTTTATCGGTCAAGTACACACATGCAAACACGCTTGTAGCATGCTTAGTGATCTCTATTGAGAACAACCAAAAATATTGATTCATTCTCAAGATCCAATTCTCCACTACTCCCATTGTACGCTGCCCCTTGTAAGGCTTGATGTTGTAGGTCTTCTTCATCCGGGGTAGTAATGTGGCTTCATCATTGATAGGGTTTGTAGGCACGGGTGCCTCTCCAAGTACTTCAGTCGCAGGTATTGGATTTTGAGATGGCTCTTCTTCTTGCATTGCTTGATCATTCCTGAGGGTCTACAATTGACTTTGTAACGCCTCCATAGTCATCTCAATCTCTCAAAATTTGTTCAACATCCCTTGCATTCCTTGCATTCCTTGCACCAACTCCTGCAACTACGGATCCATGATTGGTGTAACACTCAATTGCTATACCCTTAACTTCAATAGAGAGTTAATATGATCACTCTGGAGGGCGCATGAACTATTGGAACTACCATTGGAACCTCAGAAGCTACCACTCGTTGGTAGTATTCCTCACCAAAATTCCTGACCACAAAATCTCTAAACATCACTTTTGGTCTCACTACATAACAAATTTCTACTTGAGTGTTAAAAGGGAAAGGATTTGGGACATTCAAATCCATCATAACAAAATGTAAATTGTCAAATCCCACTCTCTATCGTAAATCACTACAAGAAAAATCATTGGGTATGGCAAATTCATTACTATATCCATGAACTCTACTCCGAAGTGAAAAACCAAATACACTCTCACTTGCTCACGTTGAATGTACATAATCTTGATGTTGAATGGATTCAAGAATGGGAAGCAAGGCACTAGATATTGTACTCCCAGAGCATCCATTCTATCCTCCTAATCTACAAATTACACCAAAATGTCTCTCCTCAAAATTTCTCAGTCTAAGTAGCCCATGTTCTTCCAAGAGGGGTGATCCGCTCTCTTTGACAACACCTGCTTTGATACCATTGTAATACTCCAAGGATAGGAGACCTGAAGAGAAACACACCAGGAGAAACACACACTTTCACACTCAAACCCCGATGCACCAAAGGAGCACCTTCTCTTTATTATATAGGCAAAGCGGATCTCCTTCAATGAAGCTCCACCATAGGATTAGGTACATAGATAGGTGACATGTCAGAAAGCTCCACCCTTGGATTACTTACTTGGATGGGTGACATGTCGATACTAGTCCTATCTGGTTGGTCAAACAAGCTTTGACTGGAGGGAATCTTTTAGGGAATCTTCCTATAGGAATCTCAGAATCACGTGGATGAGGTACCGTTGGAAAGCTCTCGACAAGACAAAGCAGGCGGGAGGGAAGGCCAGCCTCTCTTCCATTGGGAGAGGGAATGTGTACATTTTCGAGGCCTAATTCATCCGTTTAGGCCTTCAAACTTGCCTTCAAAGATTTTAGGCATATTTCGGTTCCAACTCTATTAGTAGAGTCCCCTTTTGGTGATACCTATTTCTGATCTATTCATTCCATCTTGTGTAACATCCTTCCAGATGTTACCAACCCAATTCTCACCTTCAAATCATATGTCTAGCCATTGGTTTTAAGGTTTTCAAATCTATTTTGGTTTTCTGCCCTATTAGTAGAAGTACCCTTTTGGTGATACTTCTATCTAATATATTTTGACCATCATGTATAACATCACTCCAAATGTTACCAAACAAAATTTCACATCTAGATCATATGGATAGCTATTGGTATTACAGTATGTTATATATTCTTCCCATATTAGATATTCTTCAAACTAATCATGATCTTGACTTGAGTGCTACTCATTAGCGGCTAAAATTATAGAAACATGTCATGTGTATAGATTCTCAATTTTCAATCTCTCCTTGCTTCAAAAGGGTGAGGTCTTGCAACCTTTGGATGAAATTCATTTCCTTTCCAAGTTAGGGGTTACCAAAGACCCTACCAATAGATATTTCATTGCTAGGGGTGCAAGATCTGGAGAGATATGGTCCCCTTCATCCGGTGATTTCTAGGTGGCCATGTCAAGGACATACCCATGTTGGCCAAGAGTAAGGTCTACATGATCCTCATTATGGTTTGTTTTGGGAAATGATATGCTTTCTTTTAATTCTAAGGTTGTCTTTGTTTTCCAATTGATTTCTCGTGGTTCACGAGAATGGTTTCAAAATAGTTCCAAAATGTTTCCTTCTCATCACACTAAGATTTTGGTGTTGTCAATTGATTTCCTTTTGTTCAATTTTGTATTCTCTCATAGAAAATTGATTTCTATAGTTGCATGTTTACATTGAGATTTTGGGATATGGTGTTTTTGAAATTATAGAGTCTTTTCTTTCTATTACATTCTTTCAAAGATGCAAGAATCAAACTTATCAACCATCAATTCTCTAAATTTTCAAGAAGGACTAAAATTCAAAGAGCAATGATGAATAATGTGGATGTTTCAAAAAGCGTCAAAGAGTATTATCCAAAAAGAGCAATAGTTCTAAGAAGTAAAGGTGAATGTGTAGATACTTCAACGAGTGAGATTCAAAAAGAATCTCAAATCTTAAAAGCAATGGTGAATGATATAGATGCTTCAAAGAGTGTTTTGCATCAATACAAGGTCAATTTCTATTGTTTGAACAATTTTGTGTATGCAATGGTCGAATCTGATTTTGTATCATTGGATAATACCGTTACTAACTTCTCACTTGAAAAGATATGGTTTATAAGCCATTCAAAACTTTATAAAATTGTCTTACTTTATGTATATTAAGAAGCTCATTCCAATTGACCCCGCAAATACCACAATTAAAATTAGCATTTTTCTTGCTTCTAGTTTCATCTAGCTTCCACATATCCCAATCAAAGAGACATTGACTCATCACATATCACACATGAGGTTTATTTTTCAGTCTTGCTATATGATGCTCTTCCTTCTTGCATCATTATTGTAGTATATATATCCTCTTCCACCAATTCAAATTATTTTCTAAAATAATATGTGATTAACATTGTATAATAGATGAAATTTGATTGGTGAATCCAAAATTGAACAATTGAATTTCGTCCTCTCTATATGAAAATATAATTTTCTTACTTCCATCCCTTGAATTCAGTTATCATAATGAGTTTCGAATCTACGCATCGGCGTTCAGTCAGTCAACCTACCGCCTACTGCGTATAGTTGAAGACACCTTCATTGAGCTATTGACAGTCGCCACGTCGGCACCCCATCTAAGTCACGTGACTTAATTCATATAGGACGGGGAAGGAATGACGGCTTTGTCGTCTAGATGCTAAACGAGCAGCCGCCGCAGTGACGTACTGTGGTGCAATTCCCGCTTTGGGAACGCGCGGAAAGAAGAAGCGGCAATTACTCCGCTTTCCACGTCAGAATGACTGAGGAAGAGGATCTCCTTGTTCAACGCAATTCCCTTCCTTTCTTGAATTTACATGCCCAAGATCACCGATGTTACCGCACCGGTAGATTACAGCAGCGACTCTGCAGCTGCATGCTCATTCGAAAGAAGATGGTTCGGGTCCGGGATAGAGACACGAAAGGAAGTTGGTTTCTCCAGTCGAATGATGCCACGTCCTCTGGCGCGACTGATTAGAGTACCGACATTGCAGTGGTAGAAATTGACTGCTGAACGAGACTCGTTAGAGCGCCAGTCCAAATTGAGGTGACGAGGACAGAAAAGAAGAACGGATCCCGTGCTAGCAAATTCTGATGTGAGGGTGACGAGGAGGAGGCGCAGGTGGACCTGCGTATCGAGCCTCGCGGCTCAAATGCACATGTTCCGGTTGGTTATATGGTGTAGAATTTGTTACTCATCATCAGATGTTGATTCTCTTGCTGCATTGCATTCCTTCTCTTTGTCTGTTCTATCTAGGGAGAGTTTGTTGTCTGTCTGTGCGTTTTTTTGGAGTGGAGACATTGTTGTGGTAAATTCTGTACCTGAGATCCTTGTCGCGGTAATTACAGCACCTGAGCTTGAGCTACATTTTTTGTTGGCTCAATGGTTGGTTTGTGTGTGTATGCATCAAATGCAGACTTACAGTAATGGGAAGTAATCAATGCTGCTGGAATTGCAGACTCTTGCATCGTCCTCGTGCCTCAGGAATGCTTGATGAAGTCGGAGTCAGACAGGGAGCCGGCTGGTGTGGCTAGAAGATTGAGACAAAAATTGCCACTGAATACTGGATAACAGTGACATTCTCGCTCTTGAAGGGTTTTGGTTGTGGTTTAGTGATTTCTCTCCATCCTCACTAGGAGCCATTGATACTGAGGGCTTACTGTAGTTCCCTTCTTAAACTGCGGAGGAAGCCTGTTTAGTCGTCGCGATGTCAACGGGGAAAGAAAGAGCCAACATGGCACTGGGAGCCATGGAAGCTTTGGGCTTGGACCGGCGCTTTATAATCCCAATTCTGAGAGAGCTGTTGAAGGTTTGCTCTTCTTGTTCATATCATGTGGCAGAAATTGTTCCACTTCTAATCAGCAATTTAGAATGGACACATTGTAAGCAAATCGTTACACGTCATCAAGCAAATCTTTCTGATAGCTGAAGATTTCAAGGGCCTCCAAGATCTGAAATCAGATTCTGAATTTTTAGATTAGCTGATGCGCACGATTGCTCTCGGATGTAGGTGTACAACAACGAATGGAGCTACATTGAAGCCGAAAACTACCGTCTGCTTGCCGATCAGGCCTTCGAGAAGCAGGAGTCAGCGGTGAAGACACTACACCCTTTCTTGGTTGCTACTATTCATATGTTTACAATGCGACTACCTAGGTTGCTGATTTTCTCTACATTTTTACATTTCCATTGCCATTCTCGAGAAGAAACAGCAAAGCGAATTCGCGAAACTGCACATGATTTCTCTTCCACATGTTCCCTCCAACATTTCATACTCCAAACAAACTGGATGTACTTTGTGGGTTACCCATGCCAACACTCTACAACTTCAAGTGCAAACTTCATATGCATTTAATCAGTTCTGAAATCCCCGTTATTCGAACGGTTTCTGCTCTCATGTCCTCATATCATGCTTACATCTACATTTCATGCTTATATTCATCTACAGTTCATATGCACATAATGGGATCTGGACACCCTGTTCTCCGAACGGCTTCTGCTCTCATTTCCCCGTATCCAGTCCTCTTATATTTACGCTCATCTCCATGCACTCTCATGCTGGATACACATACCAACCACTAACTTCCAACTCCTCTTCACTTTACATAGAATGCGATACGAAGTTGTTCTTTGCATGTGTTGATTGCTATGTATGGAATCCGTGGGTGTGGAGCCCGTGTTTTCCGAACTGCTTTTGCTCGTATTCAAGCTACTCTACTCACTAATACTGTTGTATTGTCTCCTCTCTTTTGAATGCGCTTCTTCTTTGATAACCATTCCCTATTAAACCACTCATGATTCTACGCACCGGCTCTTTTCTGTTGCATCTTCTTTTGCCTCTAGCGATCTCTTACTGCCAATAATACTACTACTTCACTGAGAGCCGATGAATGGGATCTTGCCCTTTCTCTTCGAGGGAGCCTACGACTTCACTTCCTCGAATTCACTTCTTCTTTTATACCTACTCGCCACTAACCAGCTCATGGTTCAGTTACCAGTTATCTTTCAGTTGTCTGACTCCTTCCGTTTCCAAGGATCTGTTCCTCTCTCTTACACTTCCACTTTATTCCTCATTGCTGTCGGTTCGGGTTCACGGTGGGTTCATGCGATGTTAGACTAATTTCATCTCTGCGGACTGATCTCGTTAGTTGAGGGATACCCAAGGTATCCGACTCGTTCCTCTCCCTTTCTTTCTTACCGCTCATTCCTCGTTAGAAGCTTACTGCCCTCTTATCTTCATATCTTTCTGCTGCATGATTGCGTATGTGCGCAACTGCTTTTCCTGATGCATTACCTATTCTCTCATTCTTCGAAGCTGGCTTATTACTATTTATCCTCATATCGTTTTACTGCATGATTGCATTCTCGCACATCCTGTTTGCCCTGATGCATCATAAATTCTCTGGGGTCACAGGCGCTTTTCAGACATGTCCCGGCCTACCCGCTTGATAACTGTCGGGACTTATCTAACTTTAGTGTTGCTCCTACGTACACTTCACGACTGACGATCTAGCGATGATCACCCACCCTTGAGCGGCACTTTTGTAATCAACTGAGTTATCTGTGGACCCTCATGACCATCACAGAAATTCGGTATACGAAGGGAACTTCTATCCAGGTACTTCTTCACTTCGGGGCACTGAGGAAGGCGTTGTGTTTTCTTTCCAGTCTGGCTAGTGTCGTGTCTCATAGAGCATGCCAAGATACACACCTCTTACACTAGGGGAGGAGGAGAATTTCGTAATTACTCTCGCTAGCTCTGCTTAAAACTCAGTTCGGTTTTCATTTTCGTTGTGATTACGTCCATTGAAGATTGCAGATATTCTAAGCGCGATTTTCAGGTATTCATCTTGAAAATCGAGTGGGTGTCGTTCTTTTAGCTTTTCACACCTTCTAAACCCCGTTATTACAAGAGAGCTGCTCCAGGTTTCAAAACTGAAGACCATTCGCTGCCACAATGCAACTTCTGTTATTTCTTAGGAGTGAGTTCCCTGGTTCCCCTGTTGTTGCACCAGTGTGCAGAACACAAGACGATTCACTGCCACATGCGATTTCTATTATTTCTTGTGAGTGAGTTCCCTGGTTCTCTACCAAATCTCTGTAGATACTAAACGTGGTTAGTCTTCTCTGTTGCATCAAATCCAGAGTGAGACAGGTATCAGGAAGTTTGCAACTTCAAAGCCTCTTACTTTATTTTCTTAGAATGGAATGCTGTCTGCTTCCTTCTGGTGTTCAGAGTTTTAGGACGCATGTGGTTATAGTGTATATCACGTGGTGATATACGGTATTTAGTCCTGCTACATGTTTGCATTTCGCTTTCTCCCTTTGTTACAAAGTAACACTAAATTCCCTTACTGCTCTTGCTTCGCATTATTGTGAAATGATTATTTCTTTGGTACTCTACGTCTTAGTGATCTTCATATTGAATGCCTTATTCACCTTATTCACCGTTCATTCTTTGGTCAACTACGTCATCATGATCATCATATCGAATGCCTTATTCCCCGTTCATGGAATCTACGAGTTTATCAATTCCGCATTGCGTACATTGCTTACACTTGTGCATGCACGGAGTTCCTTTGATTTACATGTACGAACTTTGCGTTGCATGTCGGTTGTGTCCTAAGCGTGTATGGATTTCCCGTTCTACGAACGGCTTCTGCTCCCGTTACTCATTTCTACTCTTCATTAACTCATTCAAAACATTTCTCACCATGACTCAGTTCGGTGTTTCCTTGCATGTTTTCATTTCCGCAACACTGATTTTTCACTTGTTCTTTCTCCTTGCTGTCAATCATTTATGCTATCATTCATTTCGTTATTCCAGGTACAGTTAAGGTAGGTGTTTTGCCTCCCACCGGCATGCGTCCACGATGTCTCGATGTCTCGATGTTTCTCATATTCTCGTACTTTCCGATGCATGATTTGCTGTGCACACTCTTGTTTTCCCTCCTTATGCATCTCATATTTATCCGACGATGAACAAACTTTAGGAAGAACTATCCACAGCTTGTTTGCTGCCAAACTGCATTCACAAATCTGACTACTACTGTTCCTATTGGCACTGCGATCCTTGTCCCCGATCCCAAGATGACTTCCCGGAAGCTACCGAGTTTGCCCTGGACATGGTTGAGATCCTGTATTAGGATCCCCTCGATATCGAGGGGATCGCGTTTCTGTTTCTCTCGAGTTGATCCGGCATTGAACAGAGTTGTTTGCCCGGGTGCTGACTTATTATGATAGTCTAGCTAGTTCAAGTGTTTGGTGGATATTATGATAGTCTAGCTAGTTCAAGTGTTATGGAGTATGCTCTAATAGAACTTTAGAGTCATGCACTATCAGGTGCTCTATTCTTTACACTCTGACTTTATTGTGAAAGTCTAGATACTCCCATCAAGTGTTTGCTGTTTATGGAATATGCTCTCATAGGACATCAGAGATATACACTCCCTGACCTCTGCTTACTCGTACACAGAGCTAACTCGAAATCATTCTCACATTAGTACTTCGTTTGATTGTCACTGCACTCTTTTCTATTTGCACCAAGACCTCTACTTGCACGTACACACAACTACTAAGGTCGAAGTCATCTTCCCATTGCCACTTCGTTTGGTTCATGTGATTGACGGTGATACACAACTAACTTATAAGCTATCTTCCCATACCTTTGCGTGTTATTGACGATACGATAATGGGAAGTCAATCACAGTCATCAACCATTTCATGTGATGGACTGAGATACGGGAAGTCTACGAACGCTGTGTCACATATATTTATCCGTGGGAACTCGTCATGTTAATTTATTTTCATATGGTGTTCTTATCGTATCGATTACCAGTTTTTTCATGGCCTCTCTCATATCGTGGTATTGATAAGTAGTATTTCCGTGACTACATTGCATCTCCTACAGTAGAGTCATGTTTGTCTTCCGCCTGTAGATCCCCGTTTGAGTAATGGTATGCGAAAGTGGATCATGCATGTTATCCGTGGGTGTGGATCGCTGTTCGAGTAAGTGTAAGAATGTATGCGGTTATCGCCGTTCATCTCCGATGCCCTCTTCAGGACTTCCCGTATAAACTTCTTTCGTTCCTGTTCACAGACACTACGAAGATAACAGAGGTGTAGTTTTACTGCACTGTTAATTTCGATAATTCAATCCAATTACCAATTCCTGACGATTAGATGAAACTCAACTTTTTATGCATTCTTTATCATGCATTCATCACTCTATTTGTGAGTTATCGATCACTAGCCTCTTCATAGATAAATTTGCATCTGTCGCAGTCTAGTCGGTGGGAGAACGGCTCCTGAGTACCACGAGCTACATTTTCTTTTATGGATCAAGAATATATTTGCGCTCTAAGTTTTCAAGTACTACTGGATGCGCTTTCTTCATTACATTCCGGGTATGATGTTCCTTATGCGTGCCCAATGGAAGTTTTAATGGATGAAGTACTTGGTCTCTTCCGGGATCTACCATCTAACAACAGTAATCCTTCTGACGACTCTTAGTTGGTCTGCACATCTGCACAACGAGCAAAGATTGAAGACTTGCTTCTTCTGATTCTGAGGAGCGTATTAGCTTCCAATTCTGTATCTTTATCGGACTTACCCAAATCTGGACTTACCCAAATCCGGATCCTTGTCTCATCCACGAATAACGAAGTTCCCCGTCTCATCTTCAAATACATCTCCTTAGTTTCTGCTTATCTGTGCAAATTCATGGGAGCATCGACGTCCAGGGTGCATTTCAGGATTCAAAACTTTGTCGACTCCAATGTGTGTTGCTGCATCAATGGTGATGCAAGTCGTATTCTGGACTAAGTGCCGACGCTTCTAGTGAGTTTACACCACTTGTTCACCAATATTATGATAGAATCCCGGCAATTATTGTACTTTGGCTGCTGAAGATATATATTCCGCACATATACTTTTCATGAGGTTGTTATCCTACTTTGAATGTACCTCATATCCTACTTTGAATATACCTCCTATTCACCATTGTTATGATAGATTGCCGACATTTATTTTCAGTGTTGTTGCTGAAGGTGCTTATTCCGCATATCAGCACCCCATGAGGTTGTTATACTTCTTGAATAAGTTTATGTGTACTCCAGTTGTCTGTAGCGTAATCTTCCTAACCCAGAACCTCGAGAGCGGAGTTTAGTGAATATGCAACTCAAACTTCATTTTGTGTTGGTACTTTGTCTCTTCACACTCTTGAGTGACTTCCACATTTCATGCAGCCACTGCAAAATCAGGGATCTATCAGTCCTCGCCGAACGCGATCCTCAACGAGCAGTCCAGCTGCGATTGAAAAGGGCAAGAAGCCCATTTCAAGTGAACGACCGAATAGTCCTGCTCAACGACCACTTAAAGAAGAAAGAGAGCAACTTCAATCGCATGAGGTTGCGGTCAGGCGATCTCTCGAATCCTATGGGGAGGTTCCCAAGCCGCCACTGTTTGCGAAGGTTAAAATAGAGAAAGGGGCAAATGCGGTCCCCGGACCAGACGTTGAAATTGTTGATTTGGAAGATGAAGAGCATAAGGCAACACATCTGGGGCAATCAACCACCTCTTCTTTCATTCCAACACCGAGGAGAAGATTAGATGCTCTGGAAGAGCCTTTGAGACAAGTTGTAAGTCCCCGAGCACGGTCCTCGCTTGTTGCTGAACCTAGTACCAAGATTGAAAGAGCCGAATGCTCTAATATTAATCTGCAGAAGGAGAAAGCCCGCAGTGAGCGTACTACTGACAATAGAAACTCAGTGGAAGCACCTCAGGAAGCGGAACCTCATGGAAAACCAGGTTATTGCTCCAGCAGAGTGACCAATGGTATTGGTCTTATTGTTACTTCTGCTCTTGGTATATTCTTTCACTCCGTTGTGACTTCTATCCGCTCACCTTCTCCAAAAACGTATTCAGTTTCATTGTGTACTCTGCCTTGGCGAAAAGAATAGTTGTGTTTACTTTCAGTGGACTTCTGATATGTGCCAGATCCGACTGGAGAGAACCATACAGGGCCTGGACCTATTAGTGGAGGAAGAAACTATGGAAAGGTTGCTGTGGATACGAGTTTACCTCTTGGTGATGCATCAAACCCCCTCATGGGACTGCTCAACTACTCCGATGATGACGAAGACGAGCCGTCGTTGGCACTCCAAGCAAATGAATTCAAAGTAGACGATCTTGTTCCATTGCTCACTCATTCTAGTGGCGTGCACAAGTCAGTTGAGGACCCCCAAGAAGACCCGCAAGAAAAGCCCGTAGAAGTGATTGAACTGGAAGACGGGGGAGCAGCCGATATGCAGCAGCTGGTAACCGAGGAGCTCCCGAAGCATGTATGTGCCCTATCTGAACTTGCAATTGGAACGCCGGAAGGAATACGACCGAGGTTCATTCTCAACAAAAAGGAGGGTCCAACTATTGCCGGTGAAAATGAAAAGGCGATCTCAGCCTTGCTAAGACAGGACGTGGAAGCCACTGCAACTGCACCTAAACGGACTCTACCACCTCCAGAGGACGCGAACCAGCTGAAACGGGTAAAACACGATAGTGAGCGGCTTTCTAGTCCTAGACTTCCTAGTGGATGCTTTGATCATGACAAGGTAGGCTTGAAGGCAAGCTCAAGCAGCGAGGACAAAATGAAATGTGTAACACCACCTGCAGCGTTGACCGTGTCCAAGTCAGCCAGTACCAGAAGGAAGAATTTCAGGGTCATTGCTGATAGTCCCAGTCCGGAGGCAAAACACCATGTCACAAGCGGTGGTTCAGAGCTGGATATGAACGGTTCTTTACCTGCAGGAACTGTGATTTCCAAGAGAGGAAACGGACGAGTAGCCCCAAAGAATTCAGATTTGACAATATCAGCGAGAGAAAATAATGAAATTGAGAGAGCGGACTCGATCAAGGGATCTCATTTTCCTGCCGATATTTCAAGAGGCACGGAAAAAGTGGCCATTCCCTTTGTCAACGAGTACAATAGTGATACAATTCCTGCTTCATTCAAGTATATCTCAGGTAACACAGTGTTTGAAGATGCATATGTGAAGTTCTCCCTTGCAAGAGTTGGAGAGGAAGACTGCTGTGGAACATGCCTGGGCAATTGTTTGGAAGCACCTTTCCCTTGTACTTGCACCAGGGAGACAGGGGGTGTTTTCGCTTACACCAGGGATGGTCTTCTAAAAGATGAGTACCTACAGCACGAGGTGAACTCGACGCAAGATGAAGAGCTCAAAGAGCAGCTTTTGACTTTCTGCCAATCTGGATGGGATTGCCCTCACGAAAGAATCAAAGGTGATCTCCCTGAAAATTGTAAAGGACACTTGTCAAGAAAGTTCATCAAGGAATGTTGGCACAAGTGTGGTTGCCATATGGACTGTGGTAATCGTGTAGTCCAGCGGGGAATAAGTCGAAGAATTCAGGTCAGATTTTATCTGTATTTCCTGTTTATCTACTGGTTATAAATTCCATACATCCGTTTCTTAGTCTTGAGCTATTAGCATCTGTAGCTAGGAGGAAGCGATGATGACGACTGTAACGAGCGATGTCATATCAAGTGGAATTTTCAGTTATTTTCACCCATTGAAGTAGGAGGTATCGTGCTGATGTAGGAACTCGAGTGCCGCATGTGAAATCTTTTCACAAAATTTATCGGTCTTTTGACAGGTTTTGATTTTCTCGTGAACACAGCAATTCTGTACTTCACTAACATCCCTTCAAAATCTCGTGGAAAAATTCTTAATGCATTAGTATGCTACCTAGATTGTAGAATGCATGGGAAACAATATTACATTATCTATTACAGTACTAAAGTCTAGAAACGGTGTACAATTTCTGGCCACGGCAGGATAGGAAACATTCATCTAATGGTTTATTTCTTTGACAGATATTTTTCACACAACAAGGGAAAGGTTGGGGTTTGCGAACCTTGGAAGAATTACCTGCTGGGGCATTTGTATGTGAATACGTGGGTGAGATCATGACTAATATTGAACTATACCATAGAAACCATGCACGTGCCTCAAGTGGTTCGCACACGTACCCAATCGCTTTGGATGGTGACTGGTGCTCAGAGAAGGGTTTGAAAGATGAGGAGGCTTTGTGCCTTGATGCGACCAACTTTGGAAATGCGGCTCGCTTTATTAATCACAGGTCGATTTTAATTTGAGCTTCTAGCCTTGAACTTCAATGTTCTCCGTTCTATAATACGCTTCTATGTATACGAACATAGTCTTCTAGGTAACTGATGATTGTATAGGATCAAGAACAATATAAAGGACTACTTTGATCTGTTTCTCACGTAATACTAATGATGTGGACTGGATATCTAAACTGCAGATGTTTTGATGCCAACCTAATTGATATGCCGGTCACAATTGAGAGTCCAGATCGGCATTATTATCATGTAAGCCATGATATGGCTGTGGAGAACCAGTTATGACTGATGGAGTCAGTCATCTCTTGTTTTTGATGATCATATGAAGATGGGTACATGCAAGTAAGAATTTTGGACGGGAGTTTTGATAACTCGTAAGTTTAAACTTACCATTCACCATTTTTTACAGGTAGCCTTTTTCACCAGTCGAGCAGTCAGAGCTATGGAGGAGTTGACTTGGGTAAAATTCATGTCCTGAATACTTCAGCCATACGTTCGTTTGTATCATCGGTAGTTTTTTCTAACATCAATGTCGAACAAGGCTCAATCTTTTTTGCTTACAGGATTTGATACGAGCTAATCTGCACTTGATCAAGAAATGACCATTATAGCTAAAGTTTTACTTGAAGAACTTTTGCCACGAGCCTTGTTTGAGTTTCAGAATTTAGTTGGTGTTCAAGTTAATTTCCGCTATCAATCACAAGTGTTTTTTGTGTAGGATTACAAGATAGATTTTGAGGATGACGACCATCCTATCGAGGCATTCAAGTGCCTATGTGAAAGCCCGTTTTGCAGAGGATCCTCAGAAAAGAATTTCAGAAAGATTCGAAAGGGTTCCAAGAAGCATCAGTAACATATACTTCTGGGTTATGGAGGTATAAGAGCTACTCCATCTTTCAAATGGGAACCAGCTTGTGTAGTTTTGAGTGATCGTATGATAGGAAATGGAGTGAATCTAGGGGATATATTACTAATCAAAGACAAAATAAGCTCTGATCCAAAATATGTGGATGTGGCAGAGAGTTCTAAGGGGGATGAATCAATCAGCACAACCTCGAACAATCTAAGAGGCTCGCATAGGGTACCAAAGGGGGGAATACCCCATCAAGCTCGGACAAAATACATTCTCGTAATACATTTAATTTTAGATTCATGGTCGGGCAATCAACATCCCTTTTTACCAGTAAGGACTGTCCTCAATCTCTTAATGAAGATGGAAGGAGCTTTATGAAGATGAAGGAGTTTGGCAATTTAATCATCACTCTCAAAATGGATTGGCTTCTCGAGGTCTTCCCAATACCTACAGAAATGTCTATACTTTTGACCCTAGCGCCATTGAAGGAAGTGTCAAAAGAAATCAGGACTGCTATTTGCTCTCTCGAGAATAGGTGTGTTCTCCTCCGCACGTAGAAGTCAAAATTTGTGCATCTAGTAATATATATCTTGAATTTTTGGTTAGCAGAGGGTTCTCCTATAAATAAACACCTCGATGTAAAAGTGTTTTCTGATATTAATAAGGTTCCAAATGGCAACCTAACACAAGTTACACAAGGGTGAGCTGTAATATATAGTTTACAAGAAACAACTATTAGAGACTGCTTGACTTCTCTCTAGATGGTACATCATGAGGAATAGAAGACCGCATGATGTGGACATGGATATTTCTCATATACTTGCGAGGTAACGATGTTTGGTTCTTTGGACAAACAATGATGCATCGTACAGTCAGTCATAAGAAGAAAGAAAAGGACAGTGGAAAAGAAAAAGTACAGTGGAAAAGAACTATTTGCATATGTATAGAAAATATGCACGGAATGAGTTCGGGCTTTTGCTCTCATGTCTGAATATGTATGTACATGATGCTTATACAAAGTATTTTTCTTTCTTGTTAGCTAGTATATATATATATATATATATATGAGTAAACTTTCCTACCAGTGACGTACACCTGTCAAGGAGATGGATGTCACTATTGAGAGGTCCTCACTAACTAGAGGAAAGTGTGCACCCTCTCTCCCGCAAGACTTGAACAGTCTTGAACATTCTAGAACTTCGGTGCCCGACCTATACACCTTTTTCTCACTCTATTTTTCCTTTCGATCTTGTGGTGATTGGTGTTGGAGCTATAGACTGTATTGCTGTACTCAATTATCTACAAGCAGCATCTCATTTTGTATTGGCGTGTCTGACAGTGACCCAAATTGGAAAGAGAGTGAACTCATTAAGCAGATGGCATCTGATTGGAAAGAGTGAATTCATTAAGCAGGTGGCATTTGATTCAAATCAAATTGGGTTGAAAATAGTTTTTACATCAACTTGAGTGCAACTTTTTATTGACCTGGTGCATCAGTGGCAAATGCCCCTTAAGATTGATGCATCCACGCTGAATGTGATTAGCGAGGTGCTCAAGAACAAGGCTCTATTTTTTAGAGACAAGATCTTGTAGTACTTCACACCAAATGTTTGAAATAATCAGACACAATTGATTTGCAAGCATTTGTCGCCTTGAACAGATGGCGACAAATGCCTGAAGTATCTAAATCTCAACTCGCCAACTAGCAAGAAGAAATGTGGAGAACACAACAACCTCAATCCAATGCAGGTTGAGAAGCATTTGCATTTGCATGAAATCAACAAAATGCTGAATAATGTCCCTCTTGAATGCATTATCAACATTGACAAGTCAGCTTTACAACATCACACCACATCATCAAGATCATTTTGTACAGTAAATACAGATGGTCGTGGTGTCGAGCACAGCAAAGAACAACTCATAGTGACTCTCAGAGTTAGCACTTCAGGCAAGAAGTTTTGCACTCATGTTATTGCAAAGAATGCACATCCACGAGCTTTGACGAATATTCCCAATATAAGTAAGGCGTTTGGTATTATTTACTACCACCAAGCCAAAGCATGGCAAGACACGTCCTTGTATATGTGCTTGCTGCACACATACCAAAAAATTGCCAAGCAACTCAACAACATCTTCTATATCCTTTAAGATAATTGTTCATCGCATGTCTATGCGGTTAAATTTTTTGATCCAATAGGCTCACAAGAAATGCTCTTCAAGTATCAAAACCTACGTATCATTTTCTTCCCATCTAATGCTACCAATGATTGTCAACCTCTTGATCAAGTTGTCATTAGCTCTTTCAAAGTGCACTTTCATCATGCACAATTGAACCATCTAGTTTCTTAGTATTAAATCTGGCAAACTAGTGAACGTGCACCTGCTTCTCAATTTCTGATCAATGACCATCCGCACTTGCGCAACGTGCTTAGATGGGTCAAATCATCATCATACAGTATCAAAGAGAACACTATTTGATGGTGTTTTGTCAAAGAAAATTGTCTCCTTGCCATTACAAACGTCATTGCTTGTCATTGCTAATTAGCATATTGATTGCTCTACTCTTAGCTCTAATCAAGTTGTCGGTGATTTAGTGATAATGTTGAGAGAAATTTGACTAGAGGAATCTTTCTCAGCATCATTAGGTCTTGATGACAAAATTTTTGAACGAGTTGTTGAAGAACTCATTGAAATAGATGCGCTTGATGCTACTGGTGACAACAAGGTTGACGATGATAACATTGTCCAATCTGTTCTTGAAAAATACAACCTAATGCAAAATTCCAAAAATATTGATGGCAATGACGATGAAAAGATTCAACCTTTGATAAGCATTGAGCAAGCAAATTGTGCCATCACAGATTTAATCAACTTTCTCTCTCTCAAATCATTGCTATCATCAAATTTCAAAGGAACTTGCTTTCCAACCTTCAAAAAGCTAGTTTGCAGTTGATTCATGAACAAAAAGCTGAGAAAAATAGGTTGCTAAAACAATCCGTGTTATTGATGTATTTTACCTCGGTTCAATAAGAATAACCTTAGTCAATGGAGAGAACTGTTGGGATATGGAGAGAATTGTTGGGATTTGAAGTTTAATATAGATGCCACATTAATCTGTATGGCACATTCCCCCTTCATAGCACTCTTGAAATATAGATAGGATGTTACCTCCATATTTACTCTATAGAATTGTCACCATTGGTACCATCATGTCATTATTGCCCAATTGTGACTCATTGTTAATATTGGGCATATTTATTGGTTCTATATTAATTGTTCTAGGGTTCTTGGTCACTAATGAGAAGATGTTACTCATATGCGGTGGCACTATTAGGAGGTTTTACTATGTATATGCAAAATTAGTCAAAAAAAGAAAGAAAAGAACTATTTGCATACATTTATATATAAATATGCCCAAAATGAGTTCTGGCTTTTCCTCTCTTATATATATATATACATAAGTTTTGTGTACTTTTTCTTTCTTGTTAGCTAATTTAATAGTATATATAAATTTTTTTTACAACTATTGAAAGTCAATAAACCAAATTTTTATGGATATATAAATATATAAAATTCCTTATAATGGCATATATATATACAAAAAATTTCTACAACCGTTGAAAGTCAATAAACTAGTTTTTTATAGGTACATACATATACCCAAATTCCTTATATGTATATGTGCAAGGAGTTTCTACAACTATTGAAAGTCAATGAACCAATGTTTTATAGGTAATATTATCCACTTAATCCATTAAGTGAACATAGGATTTCAATTTTAGAAGAATTTTTTTTCTGAAACCCCAAGTAAAGAAGTTGACACTAATTTATATTCAAGATATAAATTCCTTGTGGTATTAGTTTAAAACTAATATAATAAGGAATTGGTTCTTTGAAATTTCCATAGAGTTTATGGATTTTCCACTAATTTTATGATGAGAATTGGTATTTGTATCTCAATTATTTGTTTGGTAGTTGTACTTCACACTTGAGATTAAACCAATCATTTGGGTTCTTGAATTCCAGTTTAAACTACAACCAATCAAAAAGACTAATCTATGGTGAACTATGGTCTATAAACTCTAGCAAACTCTAGTTGACCAAACTCCAATCTGCAAAGAATGGAATGTGCTAGCACAACACATAATAGAGAATTGCTATAAAAGTGATGAGCTTCCTATTACCGGGTGGTAAGCTTGTGTCCATGGTAGAGTACTATATCACAACCAGTTCAAGCAACCAACATGATAGAGCGCTTGCTTTAAGTAGACAAAGGCAAACTAGTAAGAACTTTGCTCTATACTCCAATCTGCTAAGAACAAGATGCACTAGCATGGTGTGCAACACATAACATAATTGTAAGCTTCAAAGCCAGAAATCTGATTTGATTTGAACTACTTTCACCCAATTCAGAAAGTCTATGGACAACCTAATTTGATCATCACTTCTTGCTTAGATTGCTCTGGATTTTAAATTAAAAATGGAAAGAATAGTTAAATTGTGAATCTGTGAATGCGTCCCTATGGGCCTCTGGTTAGCAAGTGTATAAACCTACCTTGAACAATTCAATATTTAAAAATTAGTCGTGGTTTTTATTGAGCCTTGATATTGATGGAATGCTAGGTTTGGAGAGTGTAAGCCTTGCAAGTATCCAAGGTTCCACTAGTTCTAGATCGCTTCTTCTCTCAAATCAGTGTTTGAACTATCAAAGCAAGCTCAAGTTTTATGGCAGCTGATTATGTGTGTAACTATTCCACTTACTATCTCTAGCCTTCCACATTTTGCAACTTTGGCACTCTTGTTATTGTGAACATAAAAATAACTCTTATGTTGTTGGCATTATGGATGGGAATGAGGTGGATAATCACATCTTGCTCATAATATCTTCAAGAAAACAAGCTCTTGAGGGCTCTCTCTCAAAGGCTATTACCCATACTAATGTATAATTTTGCCAATATTTGTGCATGATTTCCCATGGTCTTATCTAATTCATTGCTAGGCCATAATGTTCATGTTCTCATCTCCACATCTCCACGTCCATAACTCTTCAGATTTGACCTTCACTATTTAGAACTAATTCTTTAGTCTTTCTCAATTTGAATGCAATTTCTGGTAGCTACTTCTCCACTCTTTCCCTCCTTAGCTTTGCTACTCTTTGTTGTTCTTTGTCTGTGCAACTTCTATTGCTTTTATATACTTGGCACAAGCTTTTGCTTGAGCTTTTTCAGTTTCATGTAGTAGAATAGTGCCTTCTACAAACACAGCTTGTAGCCATGAGATTTTTTGCATAGAAAGATAACATGTTTATTTTCTCTACTATAAGATAAAATAGAGAAGAGAATCAAAGTTTAGCAATACTCAAAGTCTTGCCTGCAAGTTCTTGTTACCTAAAGGTTGGGTTTCAAATGAGGCTTTATGCACAGACACCCTACAGAGTTACTTGATGACAATTGGTAAAAATTGGGTTCTTTGATATGCATATCTCATACACTATGATGCTAAAGGAAAGAAAACATGCAAAGATAGAGAATTTTTTTCTCATTACGTCAATTTCATCTTCATCACCACTACTATAATGCTTTTTTGGGGTCATTTTCTTTGGATGCTCTGCAGTAAATTAAGCGCAGGAATCAGTTAACTTCTCAAAAGCTTGCAAAAACTTTGTGCCATCCTATATAATGCAATAGCAAACCAGATTTATCTTCATTTGTCTTCAATTTTGTCAACGAGTTAAAGATTGAACTTCCAAATGCTATCTTTTAGATATGGAAAAACTAGATCATAGCATGTGCACAAGGATGTCATGATTCAAGATGCTTCAAAAGAAAAGGCTGCTTAATGCTCAATAATACAAGTGATTGGTTTTAAGTGAACAAGCTATTGAACAAAGCTTGTAGTGGGATTCTTGTAGACCACAAAGACAGGCAAGGCTTGCACTCTTCCAACCCAACAGTCCAAACCAACAGTCCAAACCAACATTCCAAACCAATGCTTGACAAATCCTAGGGTTAATTTTGTAAATATTGAATTGTTTAGGGTAGGTTTATAATATCAATGCTTGTCAAGGGTATTTTTGACATTTCTCCGTGTTTTAACCCACATGTACCTTTTTTTAACCTATCATGACTGATAAAAAACCCCTACAGGCCTTTTTTTAACCTATCATACCCAAAACAAGAAAATATACCACTCATGGACCTTGAAGGCCCAAAGGTCAATAATGAGCATGCATCTTCTTCTCAATTGAACACACACTACTTGGTTGCTTGTTATGTTGCCTTGTATGCATGTGTTTAATAATTTTGCAATAAATTAGAAATATCTTTTGGGTGGTTATAAGTTGTTCTAAGGTTTCATGGATAAATTTTTTTTGAATGAGTCATTATCTATACAAGAGCTAGGATTAATGAATTTGTGTTTGATAAGTATGGACATTATGGATGGATGTCACTAAGCAAAAATAAAGCTCAACATTAAGTTGAGGTAATTTTAACAAGAGCTTCAAACATGTGATAGGAGTGCATATGTTTTGGGGGCTCCTACCTCAACAACCAATCTTCAATTGAAAACACTTATAATGGTTTGGTCATCTTATAGCTATAGTTGCTTTGGTATGGATCATAATTGTTGAATTTTTTTATTTTTTATTTTTTATCATTGCTGATGAGTGCTTAGAAAGCATAATAGTATGGCTGGTCATTGATTATAATCATTTCTCTTCTTTCTTTTCTTTTCTTTCTTTCTTTTCTTTTCTAATCATTTTAGCTACTCTAGCTATAAGGTGGTCAAGTAACAGAGAATTGTTTTTGCATCTTTCAAACTTAAAATTAAAAAAACTATGAGTTTTGAGTTTTGAGCTAACTTGAGTATGTATGCTCATATCTTTTCTTGTTTTCTATCTTGATTTTTCATGTTGTGCTTCTTTTAGGAGACAATTGACCACTTGATCTTATAGGGTGTATCAAGAGTGGGATTTGATGCCATGTTCTTCAATTTTTATGCTTACTTTTATTAGTTAGTGTCCATTACTTTGGTAGGATAATCCAATAGACACAAGTAACTTTACGATCAATAGTGCACTACACATCTATACAACTAGAGCAGATAAATCCAATCTACAAAGAATGAGATGTGCTAGCATAGTGCACAACAGATAAAATAATCCCCACAAAAGTAATGAGCTTCTTACAAAAAAGTGGCAAGCTTGTGTCTATGGTAGAGAGATATGTTATGACTAATTCAAATGACCAACATGAGAGAGCTCCTTCTACAAGTAGAAAGGAGTGTGAAATAAGAGAAAATTTTCACTATATTATAGGAGGTCCCTATATAGCATTTCTAGGACAACATTTTTAGCATTTTGTAATTTTTTTTCATTCTCTCATAATTCTTTAAAGTATGGCTCTCCTTGTATGTCAGCCCACATGTTACAAAACACTTGAGAGTGCTATTGATGCTACCAAAAACTTGCACTTGCAAATAGATATGCTGTGAAAATGCAGTATATACAAGCCATTGGAAATATGTCATGCCATTTGTAGTGTCGCATCTAGATTGCTTGGACATTGGAGTCGTAGTGATAGTAGTTAGAGGTATTTTAGGAGTTTTCCATAGTCTATTTTCCGATGGTCAGATCTTATGTTTGGAGTATTGACTTCATGGTGGGGCTCACCATCACTTTGCAGCGTTCACACCATCAAGTGTATCGTTAGCAAGACCATTTGGGTTTCAGACCTAGCTCAAGTCCAAGGGTATACTTTCAAAGTGTAGCTCGAGAGAGCTCACTTCTCTAATGTTGAGCCTTTGAGTTCTTAACTATGGTGAATAGAGGCCAACAAGTGTCATCTGGATTCTCTTAGCTAGAGTGGATGTGGCTTGACTGTAATGAATGCCTAGTTGTTGGCAGTTTATAGAGTGATAGATCAAGTACTGATCTGAGTTGAGTTGATTCAAGAGCTATAAACAATCTGATTACATCAAAGAAGTGAAGACAAGGGGAAATTGGGTGTAGGAATTGTGAGTGTTGGTGGTATCTCCAAGCTTAGTGGATTGTTGGTAGCTCGATCAAAGTTCTAGTTTTTTCCTAGTGTGCAGAAGCTCATTGATGGATGCAGATTTGGCAGTAAGGCAGATGGTGTATGGAAGTGTTGGCCAATTTTTGAGCAAAGAAGAAGCAATTTTTGAGGCTTTGAGGCATAGTGCTGTGGGCTATGAGAGGCTAAAAAGGCCTAGAAGGACCAACAAGCCAGCTTGTTGGCGTGAGGCTTGCTAGTTTAGAGTAGATCTTGGTCATTGTTTGGCAAAATCTCCCCACTATGCTAGATTGTGTGTAATAAGGTTTGACCCCTAGATCTCTTGTTCCTAGACTGGTGCCCTAGTCAATTGGTCTACCCTCATTTGTTGTCATAGTGATTGTACCACTTTTATCTATATGCTTGTAGCTTTGGCTAGGAGAGGCAGTTTGATCACATTCTTGGTGATCTTGGTACCTTAGTGTGGTGCCCACATTTTTTGCTTTTTTCAAAATAAAGGAGAAG
The DNA here is from genome assembly GCA_948567375.1 of Lunularia cruciata. Lineage (NCBI taxonomy): Eukaryota > Viridiplantae > Streptophyta > Marchantiopsida > Lunulariales > Lunulariaceae > Lunularia > Lunularia cruciata. Next base: position 54,280,927 of record OX419756.1, on the reverse strand, counting down.
AAGTGTATAGAGAAGTTGGATTGCGCCTGTATGGCCAAAGAAGGTGAAGAAAATTGGCTTTGGGATGAAACCTGAAGTAAAGTGACTTTGGGTCATAAGGCAAAGTACTCGGAAATGCCTTGTCAACATACAATACGAAGTAAATTGTCTTCGGATCGGGGGGAGCTCAACCCGAGGCAAAGATAGTCTAACAACCTTTCGTCGGGGCGAGAAATTCAAGAAAGGGCCGTTTCAAAACTGGCGGCTCATACGCGCGAAGGTTGATTGACAGTGACAGGTGCATGCTTGAGGTGTGATTTCTTGGTAGAAACTCAAAGTGACGGAAGACAAAGAAGTGCAACTCTATAAAAATCGAAACTGCAATGACAAAATGTCAAGCAATTTTCCTTTGCCGTTGAGGAGTCATCTTGCAGGTGATCGGGGAAATGGAAATAAAGTTGTACTCGGGTTAGTGCGCAAGGGAGAAGTCGCAAGAGAGAAATCAAGAGACAATAAGAAAGCAGAAGAGATGGGAGGAGGGAAGAAAAACTCTGAATTCATAGTGAGAAATCATGCAATTTGGAGATTAGATGTAGTAGCGAGGATCAAAGTCTTGAGCCGACTTTGGATCACCTTTCTGGCATGGAACTGGAACGTAAGTTTTCCAGGATTCATGACAAAAATCATTGAGAGTAAGTGTCTTGATGGTCCCGAGGAAGAAGGGAAGAGAGGAAATCCGGCTTGCTGGATAGAGTTGGATTGGAGACTCGTACTCGGGAAGGAGGCGGGTTCGGAGCAGGGAGCCATGTTCTTGGGGAAAGGAGAGATAGCCCAAGAAACGTAAGAGGTGAGAGATGCCTTCTCGTCAAAGAGAACAAAGAATGGGTACAAAGTTGAGAGCTACAAAGACCTTGTGAAGAGAGGAATTGTGAGTGCACTAATGGCCATCTTGAAGCCGGAGAGAACCACTTATGTGATGAAACACCAAGCGGTATTCTTTCATAAGCTATTTGCAGGAGAACCGATCAATTGGGCAAGGTATTTTCACGGGAGAACAAGGCAGATGGTGTGGAATCTGCGAGATAAGTTGCCTCCACACTACATCGTGCCATTTGCAGCACATTTCTACCTTGGGTTGAATTTGCTCAATTTGGCGGAGCGCAATAGAATGGTGTCTCATTTCCATCCTGACTTGAGAAGAGAAGTCGACGCAGAGGAACAACAATACATTCTCCAAATCCAGAGCACGGACGACTACTATGCAAAGACAGGGAAAAACGTGGAGGTCGTGGTAAGTACCCCGACAAAGAAGAGAACTCAGCACGCAAAAGCCGAAGAAAACAAGAAACCTTGGAAGATGCAAAAAAATAACCCAAGGCGAGGAATGGTGGTGATTGAGTCAGAAGATGAAGACTCAAAAGGCAAGGCCAAGCTCAAGACGGAGGACTCAGAACGTGAGGAGGAACCTGAGCTGACACTGCAGAGCGGAGATACTAGCAGTGACAGTGAAGACGGTGGAGAAATGACCTCGGCACCAGTGGCTGAAGAATACAAAGAAGAAGTGCAAGCCAAAGTAGAAGCCGAAGACAATGCGGTGCTGGAAGACGAAGTACCGGTGCTCGAGGAGAAGAAGATTGTAGTACAGCAAGGAGTTTGATTGAGATGTAAGGCAAAGTGTGAGGCGGGGCCGAGTAAAGTGAAGGAAGAGGCAGAAGACAACATGAGTAGTGAGGCATCAATTCCGATACAAAGACTTCAGAGAAGAAGGCGCGTATCAGGAGAACATGAGGAGAAACAAGAAATTACTCCGTGGGAGGAAGAAGTTGCCAGTGAGGGAGTAGAGTACCTGCGAGAGGTAGTATGCCCGCTGTTGGTGAAGTTGGAGAAGAAGAAGAAGGAGATGCAGTCAACTTGTCCAGAAGTAAAGATTGTATTGCAGGTGGTAGCAAGATTAGAAGAGGAGAACTCGGAGTTGAAGAGGAAGATAACCCGAGGTGAGAAGGAGAGAGAAGTACTGCAAGCGGAAGCAGTAGAGAGAAGTCAGGTAATCAAAGACTTGAAGAGAGAAGTGAGCTATCGAGAGGATCTTGCAAGGAAGAGTGACATCGCAAGGGAGAGACAGGTAGCGGAGCACAAAATCTTGAAGCAACAGTTTGCTGATTCAAGAGTAGAGCTTATCCATGCTATGGCAAGGGTAGCATCAAAGGAACAAGAGCTCGATCGAGTGATGGAGAGTATGGAGGAGAAGAAGCAACTCTGGCAAAGAGAGTTGTCTGTGCGGTATAGAGAAGAAGAGAGATTACGAGAGTTACTTCGTAATCAGGAAGAGAAAGTTGTACAAAAGGAGAAAGAGAAGGAAACGGTGAAGGCCAAGTTCAAGGAAGAGTTGGCAATGTACAGAGAGGAATGGCTTGCAGATCAGGAACGAGAACGAAAGACAAGATTGGAGCCATTGAAGGAGATAGTCCTCAGAGTGAATGCAATGTTAAGTACAGAAGCCAGCGTTCGAATTGAAGAAGCGTGACTGCACGAGTTGAAGTTGTTGGTGCAGGAGACAAGGTGAAGACAAGCGAAGGACACGGAGATGAATGCCTTGTTAATCAAACTAAGAACTCGTGTAGATAGAAAGGTGTTAGAAGTAGAGGATAACATCTCAATTAGATTAGACTTAGTGAAAATAGAGTTAGAAAAGCTTCGGCAAGATGTTAAGGCAAAACCCAAAGTAGATAACATAGGAATCCAAATGTCTTCAGAGTTGCACTCAGAGACATTAGAGAAGAGTGGGTCAAAAGATGAAGAGTTAGATAGATTACCCATTAGTGCAATTTCAGATCAGGAAAGAGAATTGCTAGATCTGGTCGAAGAATTAGGAGTTGGGAAACCCAAGGAAAATGTAGTAGGAAGTAAGATTACTTCGGGTTCGGGTTTGAAAGCCGAGGAAGAAGTAGACATCGGATCGGATTAGTAACCGATTTGAGATTTGAAGGGGCAGATATGAAGAGGTGCATTGTCATTTTGGATCTGCAGGTTAGAACAGTTGTTGTAGAACAGTATAGTTGTTAAAATTGTCGATTGTTCACTACTTAAGAGTGGCATTCGCAAGAAAATGTTGTTCAGTGCTCATTATTTCTGAGAATAGATAAAGCGAAGTGCTATGAAGCAGTGCTCGTTGCTTGAGCTTGATTCCGAGTATCAATTTTGCAATTGTGTTTGTGACTGTTTGGAGAAATTCAAAGTGCAAGTCAGAGTGCTTGTTGGATGTTGGATTCTACAGCCTTGATCTTCATTCTGTGTGTTTGATCCTAAGTTAAGTGCAATCAAAGCAATGCCTTGACAGATCTGAGAGGAATTGTAGTGTTGGTAGTATTCTGCATTTGTGAGTGCAGTGTGAAGTTGATGTGAAGCAATTTCGATCGAGGAAGTTGTGCCTTCAGTGGAGGGGTAGAACACAATTCTGAGGTGAAGTCGTTTTGCAGTGAAGTGCCGTTTTCGGGAGAGCCTGAATCATCACAATCAAGTTTGTTTGGAAAGATTTGAAGGATTTGTGATTAAGGAGTGTGAATTTGTGACAAGACTGCGAGTCAGTGCTTGTTACTCTCTTCTGGGTGTGGTTTCTACCTGAGAGACTAAAGAAGAACTCAAGAAGAACTAAATTGTTACTTTGCTTTGCATTTGGATATTTCTGACTTGTATCTTTGCGGGAACAAACTTTACTTACCCAATTACTGCAAAAGTGATATTTACCGGGTTGTCACATGATTTTTGGCGCCGCTGCCGGGGATACAAATCTCGGAAGTGGAAGAATAGAAGTGGAAGAATACGAAGCCAAATTGGAAATTGGGTATCAACACAATATGAATGTCTGCATTGAAAGAACAACAAGAAGAGAGAGCTTGAAGACGAGCACTTCAACGTGAAGAAGACGAATGTCTGAACGTCCCATCCATCGTTGACAAAATTGAACAAGAGGCGTTGGAGTTTCAACTCCTTCACAAAGTGCAAGAAGCCCTGCGAGAACTTGACTACAAGAAACGCAAAGGCGGTTGGCAAGGCTACTTTGCATCTCTCTCTTCTTCCAAGAAGAAGAAAGAATCAAGTGTGCAAACATATGCATTGCGGCCCAGTACACCAACTTCCCCTAGAGTTGTAAAGGAAGTTGTTTCCTTGAAGACCTTTGTTCGAGAAAAGACAACACGAACACTTACTGAAGATGAGTGTCAATATCTTCTACAAACGATTCCTCGGTTGTCCCGAAGGAATTTTGAAGAACCCATCAAAGGTGTTGATCCTGAATCTTCCACTCAGGTTGAAGTCGACACCCTCATAGCAGAAATTGTTGAAGAAGACCCTACCTTGAATTTGACGAATTGGAATCCCTGGGTTGACAATACAGCGTCAATTCCAGCCAATCCTTCCGTTCCGTCAAGTTCCACATTACCTCAGCTGATCCCAGTGCATCGAATGATGACTTTGCTCCCTGTCACCCGACACGCCTATCAGAAGTATAAGGGGACAGAACAAGACGAAGACCCCAATGAATTCATCAAAGAATTCAAAGTCATCTCCTTTGCTAACAAGGAGCATGACTCGGCGGATCGACTGAGAATTTTCCCAAGTCTGCTTTGCAAGAAAGCTCAGAGCTGGTACACCCATGTGACTCAAAAGGGGTTTGTACCATCGGATTGGGCGGACTTGAGAAACAACTTCCTGGAACAATTCCGGGAGGTTGACTACGATACAAGTGTCTTTGCGGCACTCAACGATTTGGACCGGGGCAAGAAGGAGAAGTTGTCGTGCGTATATACATCGCTACACAACATACATCGCTGTCAACATCATACACTATAAAAGCACAACTCACACATAAGTCATACATAGACTCTAAAGTGCTACAATAATCAGATTGCTTAACATTCTCAACTCAACTCAACTCAGATCAGTACTTGATCTGTCACTCTATAAACTGCCAACAACTGGGCACTGATTATAGTCAAGCCACACCCACTCAAGCATAGAGAATCCAGGTGACGCTCGCCGGCCTCTGTCCACCATAGCCAGGAACTCGAAGGCTCAACATCAGAGAAGTGAGCTCTCTGGAGCTCACTTCGAAACTATACCCCCTGGACTCGAGCTAGCCCTGAAACCCTAACGGTCCCGCTGACGGCACACTCGACGGTGCAAACGGTGCAAACGGTGCAAAGTGACGGTGGGCCCCACCGTGAAGTCAGTACCCCGAACACGAAATCTAACCGTCGGAAAGTAGTCCCTGAGAAACAGCTAGAATAACTCTAACTACCATCACTGGAACTCCAGTGTCCGAGCATCTAGATGCGGAACTACAAATGGCGTGACAGCTGTCGTGCGTATATACATCGCTACACAACATACATCGCTGTCAACATCATACACTATAAAAGCACAACTCACACATAAGTCATACATAGACTCTAAAGTGCCACAATCGCCCCTCTAGCTGGCGGTTAGGTCCCTCTAACTCCAAATAGCCATCTACTCTAAGTATATGGTATACCCTCTAATGGGCAAAGATCAGGAGGCCGGGTGCTATGGAGCCCCACCGTTAGTCGCCTGTCTGCAATCTATACCATATAAAGAATGAACTAGCTATAGGTCAAGTACATCTAGGACATAACCACTGTCCCTGAGGAACCACCGTGAGGGGAGGAGTCATACATGCCATATGCCATCCTCTCGAACAGCTATCACACACTAACATAGTAGCAGCTCCACCAGAAGAGCCACATAACATACACCTCAAGCCTGCACGTACAAGTGCCAAGCTTGGGTCCATAGTACCATCAATGTTTGGAAGGTGGCATGGCGCACAATTGCGCACATGATCCTTCCAAACAACACCATCACGTCCTTCTAACACAAGGACTCCAGATGGCAAAACCTCGCGCACTCTCAAGATAGTGCGGCCTGTAGAAACATCAAGTGTCGTCGGTGCTGTCTGCTGTAGATATACATAGTCGCCTGGATGAAATCGACGGATCGAGGGTCTATAACCTCCTCCTCGAATGGTAGCATAGCGTAAAGTATCTCTATGCTGAGCAATCGCCAAGTTCTCGAAGGCCATTGGCATCACTCTCTGAAAGATCTCTGCCCGCTGAGAACATGCGCTCATCCATACATCAGGGTCATCCAAGTCCAAAACTACAGTAGCATCTCGACGAATGGCTGCAGGTAAATCTGGATCTCGTCCATAGAGTAGAAAGTATGGAGAGAAGGATGCTAAGGAGGCTTGCCGGCTGAACCGATAGCCCATGGCCAACCAAGGTAACTGGAGATCCCAATCTCCCAAGTGGCCTCTCTGCAAACCATACTTTCGCAATCCTCTCTTCACCGTCTGAACCACTCTCTCTGCTAAGCCATCTGCCTCAGGGTGATCTCGGGATGTAGTACGATGATCAATCAAAGCCTTGTCACACAAGACCTGAAACTCTCCCAAGAACTTTGTACCCTGATCAGTCAAAACCTCAGCTGGTGCACCAAAATGACTAAGAACTCGATCCAGGAACGAGTAAGCTGTCCCTTCACTAGACTTGTCAGGAAGTGCCACCAACTCAATCCACTTGGAGAAGTGCTCCACCATCACCAAAACATACCGATGATGTCTCACAGTCAGCGGTAAAGGTCCGGCGAAGTCCAAACTCCAACGGTAACCCAATCCCATGATAGGTAATGGGTGTAACTGTGGCGTAGGAGCATTGAATGATGCTCTAACTCGGTCACAAACCACACATCTGGCAACAAACTGCTGTACCTCGGTCTGCATACCGCGCCACCAATAATGACTCTGGAGTAAGCTATATGTACGCTTTACTCCAAAATGTCCTAGCTCCTCATGAGCATGACAGACCAACTGTGGTCTCTGTGATGGAAGTGGTACTACTCGCACTCTACCATCCTCCCATACACGCAAAAGGTGTCTACCCTCCAATCTGAACCGTATGGCCCGCTGAAGAACACGGTCTCTCTCCTTGGCCCCAACTGTGCCACCCACAACACCAGTGCGAAGATAGTCCATCACTAAGACATCATCATGAATGTCTCGCTGAACTGTACCAATATCTTCACTCTCTGGATCTGTGACCTCAATAACTCCTCCTGTATGCGCTGAGAGAGATACCACCAAAGTCTCTGCAAATATACACAGAAAGGCTGATGCATGCCAACCTGGCACCATCTCCTCATCTGTCTCACCATGCCAACGTGCTCTGGTCTGATCCTGCTGGCTGGGACATGGGTTTCTACTCAACCCATCTGCATCACGGTTCACCACTCCAGGTCTGTGAACAACCGTGAAATCATACTCCTGTAAAATCAGAGCCCATCGTGCAAGCTTCCCTGAAAGCTTGTCGGACTCCATCAACCACTTCAGCGGCTGATGATCAGTGATGAGAGTGAAGGGGTTACCAAATAGGTAACATCGGAAATGTGCTACTGCCCAAACTGCTGCCAAGCACTCTCCCTCATATGAACTATACTTTGCCTCCGCTGAATTGTTGGAGCGACTAGCATAGGCCACCACAAACTCCTTCTCCTCATCATCATGTTGGGTGAGCACCGCTCCAAGCCCCAACATACTCCAATCAGTGTGAACCTGAAATGGTCGTCCCCTGATCGGTCTCCTCAAAATAGGAGCAGATGTCAACCTCTCCTTGAGCTCTACAAAAGCTCTCTCTTGCTCATCTCCCCAACACCACTCCTGTGTAAGCTTGGTCAACTTTGTCAAGGCCTTGGCAATGGCACTAAATCCTCTAACATAGCAGTGATAGAAGTTTGCCAACCCAAGGAATGCTCGCACTCTGCTCACATCCGTAGGCCGAGGAATACGTGCAATAGCCTCCACCTTGGTCTGCTGAACACCAAGTCCTCCGGGGTAGATAGTGTGACCCAAATACTCAACCTGCTCATGGAAGAACCTACACTTCCCAGGATGTAATTTGAGTCCATGAGATCTCAACCTCTCAAACACCTCCAACAACTATCTCTCATGCTCCTCCACAGTAGTGCTATACACCAAAATGTCATCAATATAGCACCGAGCAAAATCCAGTCCAGCTAGGATCCTATCCATGACCCTCTGGAACTCAGCAGGAGCATTCTTCAACCCAAATGGTAAGAATCTCCACTGATATAACACATCCTTGCCGTGAGGATCAATAGCCCAAAATGCTGTCTTGGACTTATCTTCCTCCATGATCGGCAACTGATGATATCCCGCTCGAAGATCCAAAGTACTGAAGACCTTTGCATGCCCAATTGCATCAAAAATCTCCTCCGGTGTAGGCATGGCATACCGATCAGCCCTGGTCTGTCGGTTGATAGGACGGTAATCTCCACACATCCGCCTATCTGTATAGTTGCCATGCATATCCTTCTTGGCTGGCATCACTGTCGCTGATGCATACTCTCCATGTGAAATCTCCACCAAACCAGCCTCAAAAAGGTCACTACTCCGGCTCTGAATCAATGTCCTCTCCATCTCACTATATCGATAAGGACGTTGGAAAACAGGTGTGTCGCTAGTCAGCTCAATCCGTATACCAGGTCCCTTCAGAGCACCCAAATCCTTCATACTGAAGGCAAAACAACTCGTGTGACTCCTCAAGAACCTCCAAACCCCCCGTCTTTCCTCTCCAGTAAGCTTGGGTCCAAGATCTGGCTCCCAAGTATCCTCTGTAACTGTAGTAGGAGTGGAAGACGTACTGACTGGCTGCTATACTGGGCCCTTGGGAGCAATGGTGTCATGCTCCCGACCACTAGAGGTCCCAACCTCTGTGTGAAAAACTCCCTCCACTTTGGCTGCAAGCTCCATACGTCCTCTGGCTGCATCCCATGTGGACCAAGGGTGTAATCCAAGTAGCCCACGCTCACCTGGATGGACTCCAAGTAGACCACTCTCCCTAGTAGCTACTGGATGTGTCCCAAGAATACCATGTCCACTCGGTCCATCGCCCCCAGCATGTGCCTGAATCGTCTCGATAGGCACAGGGCTCACAAGTGTCCGAGTGGTGATGCCTATCAAGCGCATCCTACGCTGCTCTGCCAAACCAAGGCTCACAATCCAGGTCAAACAGTTCAGGTCCATAGCCTGACCTAACACCTGACGCCTGGATGCCTCTGACACTGCTGGAACAGCGGTAATACCGGTGCAAAAACCCATCGCCCGCTCTCTCTCATCAGCATTGGGCTCCACCAACTGCTGTAACTGTGAGTCCCAAACAAGTCCAGGTCCTCCCTCTCGAAAAGCATGAGAGCCTGGGAAACTCATGAGTGTGGGAAATGCAGCTCTAGGCTGTCCAACTAGGTTCACCACTGCCATGGGTGACCTATCAGCCACTACCACTGTCTGAGACTGACGCCCAACATCCAAGATATCATCAACAAGAATGTGGTCTAGTCGCTGAATCCCATCATAAGCACGCTGTAGAACCTCTCTGGGTAAGAGGTTTGTCCACCAAAGACGAAGACGATGAGCCCGTGATCCCACTCTGGCTGCATCTAACAATACAGCAGGTCCCATCCATGAATGGACCTGATGTGTACTCGCCACCACTCTAGTGCGAGAATCACCCATCAATGGAACGTTCTCCAAAAGGTAAGCTGGAGAAACAGACTGATGAACCTGGAGATGTCGTAGTATCCGTAACATCTCCCAAAACACACCAGAACGAGGATCCTGAAGACCCAAACCGCGGCCCGCACGTGTATGTCCCTGACATGGCCATCCAGAAATCACCAAGTGAACAGGCCCATGTCTCTCTAGGTCATGCGCTCCCAGTAAGGAAATGTCTCCTGGTAAGGCCTTCTGGTAACCTCTGACTGCTGACATCGGTAATAACTCCGGATACCGATAGGCCGAGTGTGCCACATGATGTAGAGAGACTCGCCTAGCAGTCTCATCTCTCTCTACATACAAGTACCTCTGTACTCGGATACCCGCCTGTAATACCGCAGCTAGTCCGGTGCTGATCCCACCAAACAACTCCAATAGGCATATCCCCTCTACTGGATACTGCCAAGCAATGAGTGTGGTATCCAGAGGTGTCAAAGCAATCGCCTCTGGAGGCTCATCCTCACACTCATCCCTTGATGGTACGAAGGCTCCACTCCAAGCCTGCTGCACCAACTGATCTGCATGCTGCTGCAATGCCTCCTCTGAACTCCACAATGGAACATCCAAGGTGGATGGAACAATCCCACTCGTACTCCATAGCCGAGTGATCTCCTCTGGTATTGGAGTATCCTCTGCATGGGCGTTCCCCTCCAACAAGTCACCAGGCCAAGTAACTGCACCGCTGAAAGCCAAAACTGATGCTGCCATGGTCCCGGACTGTAGTGAGCCAAGACTGCCACTACTGAAGCGTACTGGTAGGCAACATACCCGTCCCTCACCAGACTGCCAACCAGGTCTATAAGAGGCTGTCTCCTCCCAATAGTCAATACTGAAACCCATAGGGTATAACACTGCTCCCCCAACTAGCACATCATAGGACTCAGCTATCGTCGCAATAGCCTGAGCTCTCACCACCGAGCTATCAGTTGGATGACCAGGCTGAACCTGGACAACAAGCTCTCCACATGTGATGTACTGTGTCGAACCACCACCAAGAGATGTCTGGATCTGAAATGGACACCTCTCCACATCGGTCTTCCGTAACTCCAGACCAACAACTGCAGCCTTCCCCAACATAAGGGGCTGCGCACCAGAGTCTAACAAGACTCTCTGTGGTGTATAGACCTTCCCTAAAGGTCCTACCAAACGAAAGATCCCCCTCTGGTTATCCAATAGGACAACACTAGGTGTAAACCGCGCTCTCTCAAAGGCCGGTCTAGCTGGCAACTCCTCCAGTCTAGCCGCTGCTGCCTGCCATAAACCACTGGTCGCTGAACGGATCCCATGCTCCTCAACCAAGTCAGCTCCACTACCAACCACCTCTGCTCTAGTAGTAGGAACTGCACCATCCCTACTCTCACACAACATGGCAGCCAACCGGAACACTGGGGCTGGGTCCACTCCCAATGTAAACATGTCACTGGCTGAAAATAAAGGATGCCGCATAATCAGTTGAGCCGCCCCCAACATCATGCTAGACTCAATCTGTGTAGTAGCAGGTGGCTGACTAGCAGGTACTCCATCAAGTACTCCATCACCACCTACCACACCTGCACTGGGACGTCTAGGAACCATGGATGTCGTCTGCAATGCCTCAGATAACGTGAAAGATTGGGGAAGTCTGACCTGTCTCCCAACCTCTCCTCTCTGTGGGTCCAACTCCACTGATGCTCCTCTAGGCTCTGGAGCACGTACTGCACTCCTAGTCACTGCTGCAGATGCATCCACCTGTGCTGCTCCGCACATGAAGTCCAAAGCATCTCTATCACCAGCATATGAGGTGGAAGCCTCAACACCCGAATCTGATCTCCTATGAGCAATAGCCATACTAGCCAATCTCTGCTCCAACTGCTCAATCCAAGTAGCCATAGCTGTGTCAGAAGTAAGGGCAGGTACTGCACCCCTACTAGGTGTAGATCCTCTACCACCACCTCTACCACCTCGTCCTCCATGAACTGGAGCTCCTCTACTACCTGCCATAGCAGCTCTACCACTCCGTAACTCCGGGTGTAGGTCAAAACACCGGTCACTAGTATGACCAAATCTATGGCAGTGCTCACACTGCCTCTGTGCTGGCTGTGATGCACCAGAGGTATCAGGTCCGCTGCCCTGAGTACACTCTCTCCTATGGTGAGGTCCACCACAAGTCCAACAAGCAACACCACCACTCACTGGCTGCTGCTGACCCGAAAATGAGGGTAAGGGTCTAACTCCACTAGGCCCTCCACTCGCTCCATAGGATCTGGGCTGTCCACCCTGTCCTCGAAACCCAACTGGGCGTGGTGCACTCTGCTGCACTCTAGAAGAAGTCACAACCGTGGATGAGGTCTCTCTACCAAATCCAGATGTCACCACTCTCTCCTCCACCATGTTGAGCTCAATACGCTCAGCCAAACCAAAGACTACTGCCAAAGTGGGCGAAGTAGCCTGCAACAACGTAGCATCACGAACTCTACATCGCAACTCCCTGTCCAGTATCCCATACCAAAACTGGACTGCCTGGGCCTCAGTAACTCCCTGAGTGAAACTGATCAGCCGCCTCATGCGAGTGTATGCCTCACGTAGGCTCTCTCCAGCCTTCCGCTGGAACTCCTGCAAGCTCCTCAGCTTGTCAGTCCGCACTCCCTGGTAGTTCTGCCTCAAACATAGGAAGAACTCAACCATGGGGTTAAACCCCGGTACCACACCACCTCCTGCAGCGGTACCTCCACTCGTAGTAGCACTATCTCCAGCTAGTGCACCTCCACTAGCTCCACCAACACTACTCGAGCTAGAACTCGTAGGTACAGCCGACCTACTCCTGGCCACCGAACCTGAAGTGATGGAGACATAGTGTGGAGACCAATACTGTCTCCATAACTCAATCTCCTCCAAATGAGCTCTCCTGAACTCATGGTAGTCGTCCATCGGTGGACCCTCCAAGTGCTGAAACAACCCCTTCCATGCCATGAAGGGTGTGAACAAAGTCGGGTTCCGCATCTGCTGCAGATCACACCAACTATCGAACTCTTGGATGAAGTCATCCAACTCAATGGTACCCACTGTACCAAAGTAACGCCTAGGGCCTTTGGAGGCCCCATAAATCTCGTCCATGTCCCACAACAACGGTGCGGACACACCAAGTGCACTCTCAACTGAATCAGCTCCTATGTCGAACTCCAACTCAGAGTCAATCTCCTCCCTCACTGGGACCTGAGATACAGGCTGATACCGAGCACCACTCCGAGTAAACCCACTGTGTACTGCAGGGCTAACTCCTCTGGAATCTCCAAAGAACTCCGTCGTGACAAAGTAACCACACCAACAAACCCGAACCACCAACTGCAACAGCAAGTCGCAACCGCAAGTGCCCCACCAAGTGCCAACACCACCGCGTGCCAACACCAACTAAAACACCACCCACTAATGTAACTCTAACCGAGATAACTACACTAGGGGAAGGGCAACTTGTAACCTGCCATCATAACACGCACTCTCACGGTCTGCAGGTCATCACTTCCTGCCTCACCGGAGAGAAACAAAGGTAGTCTGACTGGTCATCACTCCAGCCTCACCACCGAGAGCACACCAGAGCACCAACGCTCAAAAGTCAAGGCACCTCACACAAACGTGGTGCACAAACAGGAAGCAGAGAATGGAGGGGATCCAATCACAAGAAATCTAAACGAAAACCCTCCATCTCATAACACAACACGGGACTGACTCTGCCACCATTTGGCATTTGACATAAGAGTAGTTCGTATCTAAGTCCTAAGCTACCAGGATCACCAAGAATGGGATCAAACTGCCTCTCCTAGCCAAAGCTACATGTGTATAGATAACAGTGGCACAGTCACTATGACAACAAGTGAGGGTGGACCAGTTGGCTAGGGCACCAGTCTAGGAACAAGAGATCTAGGGGTCAAACCCTGTTGCGCACAATCTAGCAAGAAAGGCAGATTTTGCCAACCAATGACCAAGATCTACACTAAACTAGCTAGCCTCACGCCAGCAAGCTGGCTTGCTGGCCCTTCTGGCCCTTCTAGGCCTTCGTAGCCTCTCATAGCCCACAGCCCTATGCCTCGAAGCCTCGAAACGCCGAAATTCAGCCAAATGAGGCCTTTCTTGTTGCCACTTCGAACGTCCTCCAAAATTGGCGAAACTTCTCCAAATCTGCGAAACTCCTCCAAACTAGCGAAAGTTCTCCAAATCTGGCCAAACAGCGAAACTCCTCCAATTCTGGCCCAAAATCTGACGTAAATCTGACGTAAAATCTGACGTAAACCCTAAAGATGGATGTCCGCCAAATCCCCCGCTAACTTTCCACTCGAGCCAAATTGACAAAACGGGTTTTTCCAAATCACAATTTCATGAGAAGAGCTTTCCAACTCCACCTTCAATTTCACTTTCCGAGCCCAACTCGCAGCAAATTGGTCCTGCCTTCACCTCCTGAGCTCAAAATCACAACACTGCTCAAAAATTGCTCCTTCTTTGCTCGAAATTTGGCCAGCGCTTCCGCACACCGTCCGCCTAACTGCCAGATTTGCATCAACTACACGAGCTTCTGCACACTAGGGAAACACAGAACCCGAATCGAGCTACCACGATCCACCGAGCTTGGAGATACCACCAACACTCAACGTTCCTGCACCCGATTTCCCCCTGACTTCACTTCTCTGATGTAATCAGATTGCTTAACATTCTCAACTCAACTCAACTCAGATCAGTACTTGATCTGTCACTCTATAAACTGCCAACAACTGGGCACTGATTACAATCAAGCCACACCCACTCAAGCATAGAGAATCCAGGTGACGCTCGCCGGCCTCTGTCCACCATAGCCAGGAACTCGAAGGCTCAACATCAGAGAAGTGAGCTCTCTGGAGCTCACTTCGAAACTATACCCCCTGGACTCGAGCTAGCCCTGAAACCCTAACGGTCCCGCTGACAGCACACTCGACGGTGCAAACGGTGCAAAGTGACGGTGGGCCCCACCGTGAAGTCAGTACCCCGAACACGAAATCTAACCGTCGGAAAGTAGTCCCTGAGAAACAGCTAGAATAACTCTAACTACCATCATTGGAACTCCAGTGTCCGAGCATCTAGATGCGGAACTACAAATGGCGTGACAAAGTTGAGGGACTACTCTGAGCGGTTCATGGCACTACTGAACCGAGTTCCCAAGCAATCGGGGGTGGTGGGATACTCTGATGCCCAAGCCATTACCTAGTTCCTCGGGGGCCTTTCACCAAAGATACAAATCTTTGCCAGGGAGAGGAACGTAACTTCCCTGAACAAAGTACTCAAACATGTCGCTCGTTATGAAGCGGCCCACTCTCACTCTGCCGGTAACCGGAGAAATCAGGAGAAGAAGAGCAAGAAGCCCAGAAGGAGAGCTTCGTGCAGCACCTCCCCTTCTTTGGATGAATCCTCTATGTCTTCGAGCTCTTCTTTGGAATCCAAAGAAGAATCAAAGCCAAGACAAGTCAGAAGACGTGGAGGCAAGAAACCAGTGACTCCTCCAGCCAAGAGTGTACATAAGGCGGATACGCAGCTGGATGCCCTCATCAAGGAGTTTTTGGATTTCAAGATCCAGATGATTGGGGCTAAGGACCAAAGAAAGGCCCCAGCATTTGGACAATCTAATGTGTGGTGCACCACATGTGGCAAATCCGGCCACGCCAACATAGAATGCAATACTCGTAATGCATTCCCGGTGCAGCAAATTGATTGGGTTCCGGGATGGAACCAAGACAAGGACGAAGAGGCGGTGTACCAAACTCAGGAGGTATAGCCTCAACCAAGCACATCGTATCAAGGTCCGAGGTTTGGACCCGAGGGAGTATAACCCCAATGCTCCTCCATGAAGACCACCGATGAGCAACCAAAATCACCCTCAGAATGTTGCACCTGGAGCCTGTTATAATTGTGGCTCGATGGGACATTGGTCTCCAAATTGTCCCGAGCCAAGATGGCAAATTGGGTACGTTCCCCTGTGTGGAAACTGTAAAGGATCGGGGCATATGGGCAACCAATGCTCTCACCCACCGAACCCGAAGCCTCCTGTAAAATATGTACAGACCCCCGCTGAGCGTGCAACACTTCAGCCGAAGGGGGATACAAAGGTAAATTGCATTACTCTTGAGGAAGAAAGACCTCAAGAAGGGAGTCCGGCCTCAGAAGGAGAATGGCCAGACCTTGAAGTTTTGAAAGTTGAGACACGCTCCAGCAAGAAGAAGCGTGATCCCGAAGAACTGAGTATGACCTCGTCGTCTTCCCGAAAGGCGAAGAGACAGCGCCCAAAAGCCATTCTTTCGGCCAAGGAGGAAAAAATCCTTGCAAAAGCTAAAGCTAAAGCCTTGCAGAAAGAATTAAAGGAGGCATTACTTAGGACTCGGGAACTGAGTTTGGAAGAAGAGACGAAGACAAAGTCTCCAATTTTTCCGGCGGACATCCAATCCGAAGTAAAGGGTCTGATCCAAGCCGAGGTGGGCCAACCCAAGGAAGCTCGGGTTAAGGCCATCAGCAAGCCCGTCACCATTTTGAAGCATCCCGAAGTCAAGAGGGAACATGGAGGGTCCTCGGACCCAAAGCGAAGACGGTCAAATTGGGAGGAGTTCCCCAATATGATATTGTAGCCGATCTGGCCACCACAAATGCCAATGTTACATTTAAGCAATTGTGAGAAGATAACAAGCTGTACAAGAGACAGCTTAATTTGGCCCTCAAGAAGGTGAGGTCAATGTCAAAGAAGGACCTGCCTGCTATTTATCATATTGAACAAGAAGATTTGGGATCTCTCGAGGTAGACGCAGAGATTGCAGGGTGCATGATCACATCGATACCCATTGACTCTGGGTCCGGTGTGAATGTCATGACCAAAGATACGGCGAATCGACTCGGGTATCATATGTTTGAACCAACACCCCGAGTTTTGAAGTTTGCAGACCAAACCAGGAGACGGCACTTGGGCATGCTGTCGAACATTACCACGATCATTGGAGGGGTACCCTTCAAGTTGAATTACATTGTGTTGCGGCCAGTGACAAAAATTGGTTACCCTCTGTTGATCGGCAGACCCTGGTTGTATAGTGCCCAAGTTGTAGTGGATTGGCATCAGCAGAAGTTAAGATTCAAGGACATTTCGTCCGAAGATCAGAAGCTGGTGATTTTGAGTTGGACAAAGGTTCCCCATCTTGGGGAAACAAGTTCATCAGAAGAGGAAGACGAATCCAAAGACTCATCGTCTTCGTCTTCAGACGAATCCGAAGACGAAGTCCAAGTTAATTACTTGGAATGCTACGAGGTAGAGGTTGACGACGAAGATCCATATGACCTCACCTTGGGTGAACCTGACTTGGAGGAAGGGGGTTTGATGGCCGCTCGCCTCGGGTTAAGCAGAGTAAGCCACGTTGAAGGAGTCATCAACCCCGATGACTGTCAAGAGGTGTTACTAACTGGAGGAAAATTTTTAAAGATCTCAAAGATAGTTACTTCGGAGGAGTTGGCAGGATACACTGCCCTGTTTATAGAGTTCTAGGATGTATTTGCCTGGTCGATTGATCAAATGCCGGGTATTCCACGAGAATTTGGAGAAGACCGGATCGATTTGGTTGAAGGTGCAATTCCGGTTTGGCAGCGACAATACCGCCTGAACCCGAAGTACTCGCTTTTGGTGAAAGATGAAATCGACAAGTACTTAGGGGCCAGAATCATCTTCCTTGTCTTAAGCAGTGAATGGGTCTCCCCCATTGTCATTGTCTTGAAGAAGAAAACAAGGAAGATCCGAGTGTGCCAAGACTTCCAAAAATTGAACGCAGTTACAAGGAAAGATCATCATCCCTTGCCTTTTACCGATACAATTTTAGATCAAGTAGTTGGGCATCCTTGTTATAGTTTTCTTGGTGGATTTTCAGGGTACAATCAAGTATCCATTCGAGAAGAAGACAAGGATAAAACTACATTCACGACCAATTGGGGCACTTTTGCTTACAATCAAATGCCCTTTGGGTTGTGTAATGCTCCCGCTACTTTCCAGCGGATGATGAATTCAATCTTCAAGGATTTCATGCACAAATTTGTGGAAGTTTTTATTGATGACTTTTGTGTGTTTGGGCGAAGAGATGTACATTTAGATTACCTTCGCCAAACGTTTGAAAGGTATCGTTTTGCCGGCTTGTCATTACACCCGGAGAAATGCTTCTTTGCAATGAAGGAGGGAATTCTTCTGGGGCATTGGGTGTCAATCCGAGGTATTGAAGTCGATGTTGAGAAGGTTAAGATAATCGCGGCTTTGGAATCCCCAAAGAACATCCGGGAGCTGAGAGCCTTCTTGGGACATGTCGGATATTACAGACGCTTTGTGTCAAACTATGTCGTGCTTGCTGCACCACTTACAAAGCTTCTGAAGAAATCCAAAGACTATATGTGGGAAGCACATCAAGAAGAAGCTTTCCAGGTGTTGAAGAAGAAACTGGTTGAAGCACCAGCCATGAGGGCCCCGAATTGGGACGTCCCTTTTCATGTGTATGTGGACACTTTGTCCATGGCCATCGGGGTTGTCTTAAGTCAGAAGGACAAGAAGAAGAAGGACTACCCGGTATATTATGCCAGCCGACAACTTTCAGTTTCTGAAAAGAACTATTCGATGATTGAAAGAGAAGCACTCGGAATGGTGTATGCCTGCAAGAAATTTTGTCATTATTTGTTGGGGTATGAGTTTGTCTTCTATGTTGACCATTATGCATTGCAACGTTTGGTCAAGAAGGTAGATTTATCGGGACAAATTGCAAGATGGATCTTGTTATTACAAGAGTTCACGTATACTATACAAGTGAGGAAGGGAGCTTCGCATTTGAATGCGGACTTCCTGTCCAGGTTAGAAACTCAAGACCAGGAGTGGGAAATTGATAATCGGTTCCCTGACGAAGATTTGTATCACTTATCAGCAATGAGAAGTACGAGGTATGCAGATGAATATAATTATCTGAATACTCTCCATTGTCCTGAGGGGATGGACCCGAAACAGCGGGCAGTCTTTCTCAGGAAAATGGGGCCGTACCTGATTGATAGGTTCTCATTTGTGACTTCTTCCTTCTGTCCAAACTCAAAACTCTTGCATAGCCAGGACTCTCTTCCAAAGTCTCCCTTACCTTTCTTCAGCACTTCTCACTCATTCCTGAATTCTCTTCTAAATCCTTCACATTTTCTCCCAGAAGCACCACATTCTCTTGAAAGGCATAACAGATCTTCCATTCTCTCCCAAAAGCTTCTCACATTCACAATCTCTCCAAATACAGCTTCACATTCTCCCAAAAAGAAAGCACCACATTCTCTTGAAAGGCATAACACACCTCCACATTCTCTCCTGAAAGTTTATCACATTCTCTCAAAAGCATAACATGTCTTCACATTCTCTCCCAAAATTTTAACTCATCTGCCATTCTCTAGTTCTCCAAACAACTCCACATTCTTTCTTGAAAGCTTAACTCATCTGCCATTCTCTAGCTCTCAAAACAACTTCACATTCTTCTCAAAAGCAACTGTTCCTACCATTCTCCCAAAACCCTCACATTCTTTCCCAATGCAATTCACTTCCTGTCCTTCTCCCAAAAACTCTCACATTCTTCTCCCAAAAACTTCACGTGGAAAAATTCTCTCAAAAGCATAACATGTCTTCACATTCTCTCCCAAAAGTTTAACTCATCTGCCATTCTCTAGTTCTCCAGACAACTCCACATTCTTTCTTGAAAGCTTAACTCATATGCCATTCTCTAGCTCTCAAAACTTCACGTGGAAAAGTTCTCTGTTCCTTCAACTCCTATTCTCCAACTCTTCTCTTCTCTCAAAATCATGTGAATCCTTTCTTGTTCCTAAAACTTAACGTGGAAAATTCTCTCCAAAGAGCTTCACTCCTCTCAAAAGCTTAACTTATCTGCCATTCCCAACTCTCAAAACAACTTCACATTCTTCCCCAAAACATCACGTTCTTTTGAAGCACAACACATTCTCTCAAAAGTATTACTTTCACGTTCTCTCCAAACCTATCACATTCTTCCCGGAAACCACACCTTCTCTCAAAAACCCTCACATTCCCTTCCAAAAGCATAATTGGTCTTCACATTCTCCTTTGAACAACTTCACATTCCCTTCTAAAAGCATTCCATTCATGTTTTGTGTCATTCTCCCAAAGCTGCTCACCTCTTTCCCAAAAGCAAAATCACCTTCTTTCTTCACAAAATCTGCCTCCTCTTCCTCATTGTCTAACTCCCTGCTCATTTTCATTAACCTTGCTTCTTCTCCACTGCTCAAGCCACTCCTTGAAACCTACAATCCTCTCTCTTCAGCTCTCCGTCTCTTTTGCTTAAAAAAAAATCTCTTTTTCATGCAACCTCCCCTAGTTTTCCTTCTTCTTGTCCTTGTCACTTCCTTCTTTGAATGCCCTTTTTCCCCTTGATCCTTACTCTCCTTGAGGTGTTGCCTGGTGTTTAGTCTTTTAGTGAACCATAAGTCCCAACTCCTCATGGTCCCCAAATTTCATTTCTCCTCTACCCTTGCATATCTCTCAAACCTGGATAGATAGCACACTCTCCATAGTTCCTTCAGATCCAGCACGTATACTTCCCGTTCTCTTCCACCGCTCCCGTCATTTCACTTCTTTGTCTCATACAAGTTGGTCATACTATACTTCCTAGATTACACTTCCCACCTTTGCCCACTGGAACCGTTAAAGGTGAGTGAGAATGGAGATGTTTTGCATGTTGAGCCATTCTCCAACCAATATATTTCTTTATAGATCAAACTAGATTTAAGGGACCGCAGTAAACAGAGCTGGAGAATGTATTCACATGCAAGATACTTCATATTGGCAGGACAATCAAGATTTATGTATCTCCAAAGCTTGCAGGCTGCCCGCTGCCTTCAGTCTAGAACTACCAAAAATTCTCTATCTCTTTCACAGCATACACATCCGTTCTCAACAACAATACCTTTTGCACTCTACTTGGTGATACATATATAGGCAAAGTCTATATGTTATACATTTTTGAACTAATTTGACTTGGGATATACGCACTTGACACAAGGATGCTCGTAGTTTTGTTTGGGTTTTTAAAGTCAAATCAGGGTACTAAGAGAATTGTCTGGTACAGATAGGGGTCTGCCTGTGACAATCCAGTTAGATATGAGGTGGTAGTACATGTTATGAAAGAGCAAAAATTCAGCAATAGTGAAAAATTACCCATAACTACCAGCTCATAAATTTATAGCAGAAGTATCTACACAATACTCTCCCAAAAGGCAATAACATAAAAAAAACCGAGTTCATTGTAACATAAAAGTGAAAAATCTTTCACACCAAATGGCACCAATGGTACGCATGAATTATTTTCTCGACAACAACGGTGCCCTTTGTTTTCAGCTAGCAACATGTTTACATTATGAGTTGACCCAACCCCATTGTTCTGGTTGGTTGCCATGCTTTGTGAGAGTAGGGATGATGTGGTTCCTACTACTAGAGCAGAGGTGGTTGATAGTGGAGCTGACTTTGTTTAGGAGCATGGGATCCATTTAGCAACCAATGGTTATGGCAAGCAACAACGGCTAGATTGGAGGAGTTGCCAGCTAGACCGGCCTTTGAGAGAGTGCAGTTCACACTTGGTGTTGTTCTATTGGATAACCAAAGAAGTTTTTTCCTTTTGGTGGGACCTTCAAGGAAGATCTATACACCATAGAAAGTCTTGTTAGACTCTGGTGCATAGCCCCTTATGATGGGGAAGGCTGCAATAGTTAGTCTGGATTTTACAAAAGACCAATGTGGAGAGATGTCCATTTTAGATCCAAACATCTCTAGGTAGTGGTTCGACACAATACATCACACATAGGGAGCTTGTTGTCTAGGTTCAGCCTGGTCATCTGACTGATAGCTTGGTGGTGAGAGCTCAAGCTATTGCGACAATAGTTGAGTCATATGATGTGCTAGTTGGAGGAGCATTGTTATACTCCATGGGTTTCAGTATTGATTATTGGGAGGAGACAACCTCCTATAGACCAAGTTGGCAGTTTTGTGAGGAACGGGTATGTCACCTACCAATACACTTCAATCTTGGTAGTCTTGGCCCACTGCAATCCAAGACCATGGCAACATTAGTTTCAGCTTTTAGTGGTGTAGTTACTTGCCCTGGTGACTTGTTGGAGGGGAACACCCATGCATAGGATACTCCAATACCATAGGAGATCACTTGGATTTGGAGTATGAGTGTGATTGTTCCATCCACCTCGGATGTTCCATTGTGGAGTTCAAAGGAGGCATTGTAATAGCGTGCAGATTGGTTTGTGCAGCAGGCTTGGAGTGGAGCCTTCGTACCATCAAGAGATAAGTGTGAGGATGAGCCTCCAGAGTCAATTACCTTGACACCTCTAGATACCACACTCATTGCTTGGCAGTATCCAGTGGAGGAGATATGTCTATTGGAGTTGTTTGGTGGGATTAGCACCGGACTAGCTACGATATTACATGCAAGTATATGAGTATAGAAGTATTTGTATGTGGAGAGAGATGAGACAGCTAAGCGAGTCTCTCTACATCATATAACACACTTGGCCTATTGGTATCCTATGTTATTATTGATGTTAGCAGTCAAAGGTTACCAAAAGGCCCTACCAACAAATAATTCCTTATTGGGAGCGCATGATCTAGAGAGACATAGGTCTATTCACTTGGTGATTTCTAGATGGCCATGTTAGGGACATACATGGGTTGGCCTAGGTTTGGGTCTTCATGATCCTTGTTCTAGTGTGTTTTGGGAGATATTATGGATACTATGACATCTCCATGTTCATCAGTCCGTTTCTCTAGCTTACATTTTGGAGAACGTTCCTTTGATAGGTGATTCATGTACCTGGGTGGTGGCAAGTACACATCAGGTCCATTCTTGGATGGGACCTGCTGTATTGTTAGATGCAACCAAAGTGGGATCACAGGCTCATCATCTTTGTCTTTGGTGGACAAACCTCTTACTTAGAGAGGTTTTACAATGTACTTATGATGGGATTCAATGACTTGACCACATCCTTGTTGATGACATCTTGGATGTTGGGTGTCGGTCTCAGAAAATGGTAGTGGTTGATAGGTCACCTATGGTAGTGGTTAACCTAGTTGGATAGCCTAGAGCCACTTTTCCCACACTTATGAGTTCCCCAAGCTCCCATGCTTTTTGAGAGGGAGGTCCTAGACTGGTTTGGGACTCATAGTTATAGCAATTGGTGGACCCAATGCCAATGAGAGAGAGCGGGTGATGGGTTTTTGCACCAGTATTACCACTATTCCAGTAGTGTCAAAGGCATCCAAGCATTAGGTGTTAGGTTTAGGCTATGGACCTAAACAGTTTGACCTGGATTGTGAGCCTTGGCCTGGCAAAGCAGCATAGGATGGACTTGATAGGCATCACCACTTGGACACTTGTGAGCTTTGTGCCTATCGAGACAATACAAGCACATGCTAGGAGTGATGGACCGAGTGGACATGGTATTCTTTGGACACAACTAGTAGCTAGTAGGGAGAGTGGTCTACTTGGAGTCCATCCAGGTGAGCGTGGGTTACTTGGATTACATCCTTGGTCCACTTGGGATGCAGCTAGATGATGTGTGGAGCTTGCAACCAGAGTGGAGGGAGTTTTTCACACAAAGGTTGGGATCTCTAGTGGTTAGGGGCATGACACTACTCCTCCCAAGGGTCCAATGTAGCAGCCTATCAGTATGTCTTCTACTCCTTTGACAATTACATATGATACATTGGAGTCAGATCTTGGATCCAAGCTTACAAGAGAGGAAAGACAAAGAGTTTGGAGGTTCTTGAAGAGCTACACGAGTTGGTTTACCTTCATTATGAAGGATTTGGGTGCTTTGAAGGGACTTGGTATATGGATTGAGCTGACTAGCAATACACTAGTTTCCTGATGTCCTTATCCATATAGTTATATGGAGAGGACATTGATTCAAAGCCAGAGTAGTGACCTTTTTGAGGCTGGTTTGGTGGAGATTTCACATAAAGAGTATGCATTAGCAACAATGATGCTAGCCAAGAAGGATATGCATGGAAACTACACAAATAGGCGGATGTGTGGAGACTACCGTCCTATCAAGACCGCCATACTAAGGCTGATCGGTATGCCATGCCTACACCAGAGGAGATTTTTGATGCGATTGGGCATGCAAAGGTCTTTAGTACTTTGGATCTTTGAGCGGGATATCATTTGTTGCTGATCAAGGAGGAGGATAAGTCCATGACAACATTTTGGGCTATTGATCCTCACGGTAAGGATGTGTTATATCAATGGAGGTTCTTACCATTTGGGTTAAAGAACACTCTTGTTGAGTTCCAAAGGGTCATGGATAGGATCCTAGCTAAATTGGATTTTTCTTAGTGTTATATTGATGACATTTTGGTCTTTAGCACTACTATGGAGGAGCATGAGAGACAATTGTTAGAGGTGTTTGAGAGGTTGAGATCTCATGGACTCAAATTACATCCTAGGAAGTGTAGGTTCTTCCATGAGCAGGTTGAGTATTTGGGTCAACATTATCTACCCTGGAGGACTTGGTGTTCAATGAACCAAGGTGGAGGCTATTACACGTATTTCTTGACCTATGGATGTGAGCAGAGTGTGAGCATTCCTTGGGTTGGTGGACTTCTATTGCTCGCATGTTAGAGGATTTAGTGCCATTGCCAAGGCCTTGACAAAGTTGACCAAGCTTACATAGGAGTGGTGTTGGGGAGATGAGCAGGAGAGAGCTTTTGTAGAGCTCAAGGAGAGGTTGATATCGACTCCTATTTTGAAGAGACCGATCAAAGGATGACAATTTTAGGTTCACATTGATTGGAGTATGTTGGGGCTTGGAGTAGTGCTCACTCAACATGATGCTGAGGGGAAGGAGTTTGTGGTGGCCATCCTAGTTGCTCCAACAATTCAGTGGAGGCAAAGTATAGTTCATATGAGGGAGAGTGCTTGGCAGTAGCACATTTCTGCTGTTATCTTTTTGGTTATCTTCACTCTCATCATTGATCATCAGCCATTAAAGTGGTTGAAGGAGTCCAACAAGCTTTCAGTAAAGCTTGCACAATGGGCTTTGATTTTACAAGAGTATGATTTCACGGTTGTTCACAGACCTGGAGTGGTGAACCGTGATGCAGATGGCTTGAGTAGAAACCCACGTCCCAACCAATAAGATCAAACTAGAGCACATTGGCATAATGAGATAAACGAGGAGATGATGCTAGGTTGGCATGCATCTGCCTTTCTTTGTATATTTTTGAGACTTTGGTGGTATCTCTCTCCTTGCATACAAGAAGAGTTATTGTGGTCATAGATCCAAAGAGTGAAGATATTGGTACAGTTCAGTGAGACATTCATGATGATGTCTTAGTGATGGACTATCTACGCATAAGTGTTTTGGGTAGCACAGTTGGGGGCAAGGAGAGAGACCATGTTCTTTAGCAAGCCAGATGGTTCAGATTGGAGGGCATACACCTTTTGCGTGTATGGGACAATGGTAGAGTGAGAGTAGTACCACTTCCATCTCAGAGACTATAGTTGGTCCATCATGCTTATGAGGAGCTAGGACATTTTGGAGTAAAGCATACATATAGCTTACTCTAGAGTCATTATTGGTGGCATGGTATGCAGACCGAGGTACAATATTTTGTTGCCAGATGTGTGGTTTGTGACCAAGTTAGAGCTCATTCAATGCTCCTACACCATAGTTACACCCATTACCTATCATGGGATTGGGTTACCATTGAAGTTTGGACTTTGATGGACTTTTACCACTGATTGTGAAACATCATTGGTATATTTTAGTGATGGTGGAGCACTTTTCCAAGTGGATTGAATTGGTGGCACTTCTTGACAAGTCTAGTGAAGGGACAACTTACTCGTTCCAAGATCAAGCTCTTAGTCATTTTGGTGCACAAAATGAGGTTTTGACTGATCAAGGTATAGAGTTCTTTGGGGAGTTTCAGGTTTTGTGTGACAAGGCTTTGATTGATCATTGTACTACCTCACGAGACCACCCTGAGGAAAATGGCTTAGCAGAGAGAGTGGTTCAGATGGTGAAGAGAGGATTGCAAAAGAATGGTTTGTGGAGAGGCCACTTGGGAGATTGGGATCTCCAATTACCTTGGTTGGCCATGGGCTATTGGTTCAGCTGGCAAGCTTCCTTAACATCCTTCTCTCCTTACTTCCTACTCTATGGGCAAGATCCAAATTTACCTACAGCCATTCGTTGAGATGCTACTATAGTTGGACTTGGATGATCCAAATGTATGGGTGATTGCATGTTCTCAACGGGTAGAGAACTTTTGGAGAGTGATACCGATGGCCTTTGAGAACTTGGCAATTGCTCAACATAGAGATACCTTATGCTATGTTACCATTCAAGGAGGAGGTTATAGACCCTCAATCTGTCAATTTCATCTAGGTGACTATGTATATATATAGCAAACAACATCGACGACATTTGATGTTTCAACAGGCTGCACTATCTTAAGAGTGCTTGAGGTTTTGCCATTTGGATCCTTGTGTTAGAAGGACTTGTTTGTGTTGTTTGGAAGGATCATGTGCGCAATTGAGCATCATGCCACCTCCCAAACATTGATGGTACTATGGACCCAAGCTTGGCACTTGTACGTATTGTAACACCCATTTGTGCATGTATGTAGTATTGTGATATTTAGTTTGGTATTACTAGTACTTGAGAGATATTATTTATTTAGAGATAAAGGACAATTCTACTTTAGTCATGATTAGCTAAAGTTAGTCATAGCAAAGATAGAGGGGACCTTACTTTAGAGGAAGTAGAAAAGATGAGCAACACTATATTGGATTCTAGTGTGTTGACTTGGTATTATTCCTAAGTGTTTGGCTTTGAGGAAACAGTTGAGAACTCTTGGGCTCGCAAGCCTTTTTGTGTTGGATTCTTTTACAGTCCAAGGATAGCCCATGTGAAGGAATCCTTGACTTAGTGGTTGGGTCAAGATAAGATCATATGCTTAGTGGAATATGCACATGTGGATGGATATTCCTTTATACTTTTTGACTTTACTTGAATTTTAGCCTAGTAACTTGAGTTACTCCAATAATTAGTAAATTTGGTGCGTAACTATTCATAACTATATAAACTAGGGGTGAGGAGGTTCTCATCATCCTTTCATTTTCAACTATCTCTCTCTCATTGAGTTCTCTAGTGAGCAATGTTTTGAGTCTTGGAGTGTTAGCCTTGGAAGAGTATGATGGAGTTGGGGTTCCTTGCCTTCTTAGTCCATGGTGTGCTACCATAATAACCATCAAAGGTTCTTCCTGAGTGAGAGATAGGCCGGCTTACATTTTTGGTTCCGTTGTTAGGACCTCTCTAGAAGGCAAGATAATGTTCAGTGTACAATTCTATATTAGACAAAAGGAGGCTATGAGAGCTCACTTGGAGAGAACTTTAGGGGATAAGAGTGCTAATATTTATGCTGAATTTATGTTAGAGAACTTGGACCCATTTTTTTACTCTATAGTTCATTATGATGTCTTTGAGGTGATTTTATACATCTTGTACACTTGAGAGGATTTGGAGAGGTTGTGTGAGGTGGATTGTAGATTTTGGGGATTAAGGTGATTTTGTGTAAAATCTCAAGTTTGAGATCTAAACTTGAAATTTCTACACATGATAGCTTGAGTTATCTTTTAGTTAGCACACTCAAAATTATTGTGAGAGCTACTATGCGCACTGGGCTAGAATTTTTGAAAGTTGATAGGGTAAACTGTTCCCACAACTGCATGTTCTCTGGAAAATTGTACAGAGTTTTCATTTTCTTCAATTTTCAGTGTATTGTTGTGAAAATTGCCAAGAAAATTAAGTGCATTGTATTCTACCTGCTGACACAAAAATTAGAGAAAGATCATTCTTTTACAAGGAGTTATGAGTTTTTGAAGTGAGAGGGATGGTTTTCACACCAAATCTGAAATATATGTGATGAATAGAAAGGTGCCTAGGCCAAATGACTCAATGAAAAGATCTGAAATTTTGCAGGGAGGGACACCCTTGAGTTGTGATGAAGTGTGAAAAATTTTAGAGGACTATAACATACCAATTGAGAGATTTGAGTGACATTGTAAGGAAGGGTCAATTCTGCAGAGTTGAGATCTCATGCATGAGGATCTTGAGAGCAACAAAAAGCATGTTTGAGTGTTTAGATTCATCTTGGGAACATGGAGGGTCATCAAGAGTAGAATTTGAGACTATGCAAGGTTCCCTAAGGGTTTGAGGTGATTGTAGAGGTGGATTTGAGAAAAAGAGTTTAGAATAGAATTTGAAGAGAGTGTTGAGAGGATCCAAAAACCTACACCACTTGAAGGAAAGAGTGAGTCTAAGTGCTTTCTATGTGGAGAGAAGGGACATAAAGCAATTTCATATCCATTGACCTTTGAGAGCAAGAGATTGAGAGTAAGGAGAGGATTACTGGACTTGGGTTTGCATGTTGGACCTTCTTCACCAAAATTGGGAGATAAAAGATATAAGACCAAGGAGTTGTGTGAGGTTTGTGGAGTTGAAAGACTTCCAAAAGGACATGCGTGTAGTGGAGTAAAAACACTTTTGGAGAATTTGGTGAAGGATCTTGGAGAGAGTCTTAGTACAACTTTAGAAATACTACCACCTTCATCAACTAGTTCTCAAGATTAGTGATGGAGATAATCTTTCAACTTATGGATAAACTATCCATGAGGGTTCTATTAATATGCACTCTAGGATTTGATGTTGCTATAAAAATCTTGGAGCAACCTAAACCTTTTGTGTTCCCTAGAGTAGATTACTCTCAAATGGTGTTAGTCATGTACATACTATATTAGTTATAGAGTGAGAGAAAAGAAAAGAGAAAAAGAAAAATTGAGAGAAAAGAAAGATAATGAGTGATTAAGATTGGGGAACTTCAGGTTTTTTTTGGCAAGGATGGAGAAGATGTGAAGGTTTTTGTGAGAGACTTCAAGAGAGCTTGCATATGAAAAAATGAGAGGAGGAAGAATGAGTGGGCCTCATTATTACCAGATTTCTTTGCGGATGCAGCACTTACATGGTATGAGTCAAAATACCAAAAGAGAGAGAGGAGAGATGGGCAAGAAGAGTCTTGGGAGAGTTTGACTTTAGTACTCATTGAGAACTTACTTCTAGATAAGAGTTATGAGAGATTGTTGAGTGAAGTTACTTTTCTCAAGCAAGGAAATGGAGAGAAAGTGAGAGTCTATGTGGAAGGAGTGGAAGAGTTAGAGTCCAGATTTCACATAGTGTTGAGGAAGGGTGGAGATGATGTGTAGACTAATATGATTGGCATAGGATCTATGATCAACAAGAATTTTGTGGGAGGATTGAGACCACAAATTAGAAGCAGGGTGAGATATGAGAATTCTTCTTCCAAGGTTGAAGCTATCAAGATTGCAATTTGTATGGAGGAGAGTTTAGAAGGAGATGAGAGTGATTTGGTGGTGAAGGAGGTTGTGCATTATCCTCAAGGCTACAAGTATGGTGGAACTTCTGATTCTTTGGTTGCAAGGATTGCACCACAAGTAGTAGTTGCTCCAGTTCTTGCACCTCCACCAAAAGATCCACTTCAAACCATCACAGAACAACTTGCAGATCTCAAGATCAATGTGGTGCAACTATGGGAGAAGAGAGGTGGATCAGAATGTAAGGAGAGGGCCTAGGAGTTATGGAAACTATTCATATAGAGGAGGCCAACCAGCCAACAATTTCAATGATAGAAATTGTTTTGGTTGTGGAAGAAGAGGTCGTATCCAAAGGAATTGCCCAAATTCCACTTACCATGGAGGAAGGGGTTATGAGGGAGCCAAAAGAGGGAAAGAGGAAGGTAGTGAAACCCAAATGACTCCTAATCCAAACGACGGTAAGGGGATAACATCTATAGATGTGGTTGAGAGCAAGTATGAGAAGGGAGAGTGCTCAAACTCAAAGAGTCTTAATTTGGAGCTTTGGGCACAAGAGAAGAAGAGAGCTCGTTTTGCAAAGGATGTGCACTCTTCTCAAGAATTTACTCCTAGCAAGGATACTCCTATGTCTACTAGGAGCACATGCACCTCAACACCATCAACAAAAAAGACTCCAAGAAAGAAGTTGGGGATGAAGGACTTCTTGATATCAAAGCAACAATGGAACTACAATGTGTTGGAGGATGTTGGTAGTCACAAGGCTAACATCACAATGGGCCAACTGATTGCTTTGAATCCTACTTTGAGAAGGGAATGTAGAGGTGGTCTGAGTTCTACAAGGAGCAAGAGGAAGAAGAAAGCAAAAGCTCCAATATCAATGGGGGTGATGGACACCAAGCCAACACCATGGGAGGCTTGTGAATATGCCTCCAAGATTGATGTGAGAGTGAATGGTCACAACATCAAGGATACATTAGTTGATGGAGGATCAGCAGTGAATGCCATGTCAGAAAGATTGATGAAGACATTGGGTATGATACCCTCTAGACCTTCAAAATTTGTGATGGGCATGGAAAACAAGCAACAAGTTTGACCAATAGGAGTGATGGATAAGGTGGTAGTTTCAATTATGAGAGTTCAAAACTCATGACTTTCCAAGTCTTGAAGGATTCAAGCTAAGACTTACTTCTTGGGAGGCCATGGTTGAGAGCAACACACACAACTGATCGATGACACAAAGGGTACTTGAGGATTGGGTCATCAAACTATAGTGTCACAGTTCTTGTGACTAACACCACCAACACTTCACATTCAGATACACCATCTTCTGATTATTGGGACTCAGATTCTGAAGAAGGAGCTTCAGGTGTGGACACAAGCATGGAAGAAGAGACTTCCACGAAGGAGGATGAATCTGAATCTGAATTTAATTCAAATGTGTATCCCTTGTGTGCTATGGATTTTGCATCTAAGCCAAAGGTTTTGAAGGACCCAAATAAATCACGATTGACACTTAAGGAGATAAAGAGGAGGTTATCTACTCTAAAGTATGGCCCAAATGTTACCAAGGAGGAGAAGGTGAGATTTGAGGAGATATTTTGCAAGTTCATCCATGTGTTTGCTTTAGTTACAAGGATCTAAAGGAAGTCACCTTGGAGGAGCACAAGATAGAGATGGAGTATCATGCAAGACCAATCCGGCCAAAGAAATGTCACATTAGCCCACCAATATTTTGGTTGTGAAGGAGGAGATTGATAAGCTCAAGGAGGCTAGATTTATTTTTGAGGTAGAGAATTTAGAATGGGTGTCTCCAATTGTCATTGTGAAGAAAAAGAATGGCAAGCTTTGGGTATGTGTGAATTACAAGAAGCTCAATGTTGTTACCAAGGAGGACTATTACCCATTGCCATTCATTGATGAGATCTTGGAGAAGGTTGTAGGTCATGAGAGGTATAGTTTTGGAGATGGTTCTAGTGGATATAACCAAATCAAGATTGTACTAGAGCATCAAAAACTCACCACATTCACCACACCTTGGGGGACTTATGCTTTCAAGGTCATGCCTTTTGGGCTTTGCAATGCTCTAGCCACATTCCAATGGTTCATGAACAAGGTATTTGAACCTTTCATTGGGAAATTTATGAGAGATTTCATTGATGACTTTTGTGTCTATGGGAGCAAGGAGGAGCACTTTGAGCACCTAATCAAGGTCTTGCAATGCTTAGATGAGGCAAATGCATCACTCAACCTAGAGAAGTGCAGTTTTGGATGTGAAGAAGGTCCACTTTTGGGGCACATCATCTCCAAGGATGGAATAGTAGTTGATGTTGAGAAAGTGAGGAAAATCTTAGACCTTCCATTCCCTTCAAGCTTGAAAAAGTTATGCCAATTCTTGGGGATGGTTGGGTACTATAGGAGGTCCATCTTCTCATTTTCAAACAAGGCTTATGCATTGGCCATCTACATGAAGAAGGGTGTAGATTACATGGTGATAATGGAGGACAAGGAAGCTCTCAAAGCTTTTGAGGAGCTCAAGAAATCCTTTGTTGTAGCTCCAATTCTTGCTAAACCTGATTGGAGTAAGCCTTTCATCCTCTACATTAATGCTTCTAATGTAGCTGTAGGATGCACCCTTAGTCAATTAGACCAAGATGTGCATGATCATGTAATAGCTTATGCTAGTAGGCAGATAGTTTTAGCATAAAGAACTACTCTATCACGAAGAGAGAAGGGTTGGCAATGATCTTTGGTCTCAAGAAGTTTAGACACTACTTGATTGGAGGGAAAGCCACTATTGTCATGGATCACAAGGCCTTGAAGTACATCTTCAACAAACCTAAGGTTGAAAGGAGACTAGCAAGGTGGATGATACTCTTGTCTGAGTATGACTACACCATTGAGGATAGGCCAGGATAGAAACATGCAAATGTTGATTTGTTATCTAGGGCCTATGATCATGATGGAGATGAGCCAATGGATTATTCCTTCCCAGACGAAGAGCTCATGAAAATCTCAATCACTCAAGAGGTTCCAATGGAGTACAAGGAGATTGTGGATTTTGTGACAAGAGGTTACTATCCAGAAAGGATGCATGCTAGGAAGAGGAAGGCCCTTGCAGCAAGATGTAGACCTTACACAATAGTGGAGGGTATTCTTTTTCACCAAGGAGCAGATGGTCTACTTCAAAGAGTAGTGGGTAAGGAAGAGTCTATCCTACTCATAAAGGAGTTTCATGAAGTTTTAGTGTGTGGAAGACACTTTGTAGGAAAGGTGATTGCTTTCAAGATTCTAGATGCAGGTTACCATTGGAGAGGGATTTTCAAGGATTGTCTTGATTATTGCAAAACTTGTCATGTTTGTCAAGCTTTTGCTAGAAAATCTACTTCCACTCCACCACTTAGATCAATTCCATTGCTAGGACCTTTTGAGAAGTGAGGAATTGATTTTGTAGGTCCTCTCAATAGAACCCCAAGGAATAATTGGTACATTGTGGTAGTTACCTTACCAAGTGGGGTGTGGCTAGACAATTGAGGGACAAGAATGAAGATGAAGTTGGTAGATTTCTTTACGGACAAATTATCACTAGGTTTGGATGCCCTTTGGAGGTGGTTTATGATGGAGGAGGAGAGTTTATAGAAAGGATCACTATAGCCATACTACAACATTTCTCTATCACACATAGAGTAACTACATCCTATAAGCCAAATTTTAATGGCTTGGTAGAGAGAACCAATCAGACCTTGTGCATGATGTTGGCCAAAGGTGCAGAAATGGAGGTGGTTAAACATCTTTGGGACAAGAGGATTCGTGCAGTTTTGTGGGAGTATAGGACAACCATGAAGACTTCCACCGGATAGTCTCCATTTCAATTGGTATATGGTATTGAGTCTACCTTACCCATTCACTTTGATCTTCCTACCTTCCAAAGCATTCATAGGAGATTGAAGAAAGCACAAGGAGGTGATGAAGAAAAGTCAAGGAAGGATCAACTCATGGAATTGGAAGAGGCAAGAGCAGTTGCTATGGTTTGAGTGGAGCAAACCCAAAGGAAAAAAAAGGAGAGTCATGACAAGAGGCAAGGAAAGAAGAAGGTGGAGCCTTTCAAAGAAGGTGATAAAGTAATGTTGTTTGATTCCATTCAATTCAAGAGAGTGAAAAAGAAGTTTTTGCCTAAGTACTTTGGACCTTTCATAGTGGAGAAGATGTGGGCCAATTACACCTATCTCAAGGAGTTGGGAGGAAGACACTTTGATAGGATTAACCATGATAAGTTGAAGATGTATCATAGAAGGTAGAGAGACCTTCACTTTGAGGACCAAGTGAAACTTAGTCCAGGGGTAAATGTAACACCCATTTGTGCATGTATGTAATATTGTGATATTTATTTTGGTATCACTAGTACTTGAGAGATATTATTTATTAAGAGATAAAGGATGGTTCTACATTAGTCATGATTAGCTAAAGTTAGTCAAGCTAAGATAGAGGGGACCTTACTTTAGCTCTCTATCTTAGCTATGAATAACTTTAGCTAATCATGACTAATGTAGAACCGTCCTTTATCTCTATATAAATAATATCTCTCATGTATTAGTAATACCAAACTAAATGTCACAATACTACATACATGCATAAATGGGTGTTACAGTACAAGCTTGAGGTGTATGTTATGTGGCTCTTTTAGTGGAGTTGCTACTATGTTAGTGTGTGATAGTTGTTTGAGAGGATGGCATATGGCATGTATTACTCCTCCCCTCATGGTGGTTCCTCAGGGACAATGGTTATGTCCTAGATGTACTTGACTTATAGCTAGTTCATTCTTTATATGGTATAGATTGCAGACAGGCGACTAACGATGGGGCTCCATAGCACACGGCCTTTTGATCTTTGCCCATCATAGGGTATACCATATACTTGGAGTAGATGGCTATTTGGAGTTAGAGGGACCTAACTGCCAGCTAGGGAGCTTAGGGTGGCACTTTAGAGTCTATGTATGACTTATGTGTGAGTTGTGCTTCTATAGCAATGTATGTTGTGTAGCGATGTATATACGCATGATAGCTGTCACACCCTTTGTAGTGTTGCTTCTAGATTGCTCAAACACTGGAGTTGAAATGATAATAGTTAGAGGTATTTCAGGAGTTTCCCATAGACTACTTTCCAACGGTCAGATATGTTTGGAGTACTGACTTGACTGTGGAGCCCACCATCACTTTGCACCATTTGCACCATCGAGTGTGCCATCAACAAGACTGTTAGGGTTTCAAACCTAGCTTGAGTCCAGTGGTATGCTTTTGTAGTGCAGCTCTAAAGAGCTCTCTTCTCTGATTTTGAGCCTTCAAGTTCTTGGGTATGGTGGACAAAAGCTGACAAGCGTCACTTGGATTCTCTTAGCTAGAGTGGGTGTGGGTTGACTTTAATCAGTGCCTAGTTGTTGACAATTTATAGAGTGATAGATCAAGTATTGATCTGAGTTGAGTTGATTCAAGAGTTGTAAATAATCTTATTATTGTGGCACTTTAGAGTCTATGTATGACTTATGTGTGAGTTGTGCTTCTATAGTGTATGATGTTGACAGTGATGTATGTTGTGTAGTGATGTATATATGCATAACAAATATGAAAGATGCACTAGTAAAAAAAACCCTTGACTTGCATTCATGATGGTAAGCCAACTAGCAAGACTTATGTTTGTAGCACTCTACATTTTGACAAGAATGCACTTTCAACCTAATCATTTGCATGGAAGAGAGTAGCAATGCATGGTCTTCCAAAATGATAGAAGTAGAACATAACCACAAAGTTGTGGACAATTTGGAGGCCTATTTAATTGCAAGAGCTCTCTCTATCTTAGATATTGAAACTATTCACAATTTGACATGCATTGGTACTACATGAATATGATGCAACCAATCTCTCCACTAAGAAAGACATCTACAACACTAAGAAGGTCAGGAAGTGAAAGTTGTTAAATGACTACATAACAACAGAATCCTTACTTGACATCTTGATACATTGTGAAGTCAAGTGTAGTATTTATTGCGATGAAGCTGACAATCTTACTTGTTTATTCATTTTGCCAAAGTCATCATAGATCATCACCAAGCACTATTCAACAAACAAGGTATTCTCAATTGATAACATATACAAAACAAATCAATATAAAATACCTTTGCTATATAGAACATATATAACAACCAATAAAATTTGTATCCTTTTTTTGTTTTGCTTTATGTGGTTTGAGATTGAGGAGTACTACACATAGTCAATGCAAGAGATGGCACAAACATTTTCTTGGCTAAGTGCAACTCATCTAGCTTTTGTGATTGATCATGAACTAGCACTTATGAATGCAATCCCTTTATTATTTCCAAATGAAATTACTATCCTATGTGTTTGACTTATCCAAAAAAATGTGTTTGCAAAGAAACACTTATTTTTTTGTTCAAGTGAAGCTTGGAAGGAGTTTCCTAAGCATATGGATAGCCATCATCAATTGTGTTTCCAAAGCAAAATATGAGAAACACTTGGATCAACTCTTCTAAAGTGTCCCATTAGAAATGTTTGCCTACTTATTCATAATATGAACTTGCTATAAACAAATATTTGTTTTGGCATGTGTTTGTTGAATGAAGCATTTTGGTCATACCATCACATCAAGAATGGAAATTGCACATACGATGTTAAAAAAATAGCTCCAAGTATTCATAAGCAATGTGCTTGTCATCTGCTTGCTTCTTGAGCAAGCATATGATGAATAGGAACACAATATCAAACATACAAACAATGTGCAACATATATATAATGGGGAAGCTATTGGACTAAAAGAATGTTGGCGCAAGATCACATTGCAACATTTTCAATTGATGACTTTGATGAACATTGGTGGATAAAACAATTAGTACTTGTTGCTCTATTTGATCTTGTTGTGCACATAATTTTGAATGAGTCTATGACAAAGATCTAATAGCAATATGAGATGCCTATGCCATATCAACATCCTCTCTTTTTGTGTGTCCTTGAGGATGTTATTGACCAAGACTTTTCAATTCAAAATCTAGTGACGATTGGACACGTGTTAGACCTACAAGGTTGACAACATGATACAATCCATTTGCATTTGAATATGCTGAATGTTGACATGGTCTACAATCAAAACTATCACAATAGCAATTGTAGCAAAAATATCCACCACATATACTATACTGCTATTGGATTTGCAAGGAAACATATCACAATTCACAAATACATCTTCAACAAGATACACTACACCACCATCTTATGTACATGCATTGTTGTCCAACATTCAAAATGTAGTGGCAGATGCCATTATATTTGATCAATTGAACAAAAATACAAATATATACAGTTCCATAACATGTGTTGTGCTACTTGAGCTAGGTGAAAGTAGTTCTAGTCATATGCATTGCCATCTAGCATTCAAATTGTACCGATAGATGCTAATATATTTTTATCAATTGGACCTAGAATGCACACACACACACACACACACACACACACACACACACACACACACACACACACAATATGGAGTTTAGCAATGAATTTAGTTAGGGCTAACAAAGTAGCAATTATGCCAAATTAGCCTAGAATATTCTAGAAGCATCTAGGAAGCTTCCTAGCTAGCTTAGCTTGCATCCCAAGTAGGTAGCTTCTAGAAGCTTCCAACTAGCTTAGCTTGCACACCAAGTAGGCGGCTTCTAGAAGAAGCTTCTCAAGAGCCTTGTATGCTTCATATAAATACCAAAGCCAAAGCTCATGCTAGGCATTCATAGTTTCCCACATTCAAATGTCCCAATGTGATCTTCCATTCTCCTATTTCTCTCCTTGGTCTTGGTCTTTTGCATACACCCACACACAAAATAATACCGATAGCTAGATGTATTATCTAGAGGTGGAAATTGACTTGGTATTAGGTATGATGGGCTAGGTAGATTAGATAGAGGTGTCATTAAAAGAACACTTCTATTAATAGAATAAGAGTCAAAAATAGCCTAAAAATGTAATACCAACAGCTAAACATAGTATCTAAAGGTGAAAATTAGCTTAATTATATCTAGAAGGATGTTATAGAAAATGGACTACGTAGATTAGATAGAGGTATCACCAAGTGAGTACTTCTACTAATAGAGCAAGAGCCAAAAATAGTCTAAACTTTAGAGTCAATTTTAGAGACCTTAATGGATGAATTAGGCTTCAGAAATGTGCAGATTCCTCCCCCAAGGTGTTGAAAGCCAAGCCTTCCTTCCACCTTGTTTGTCTTATCAAGAGCTTTCCAATGGTACCTCATCCATGCAATTTTCAGATTCTTATAGGAATATTCTCTAAAGATTCCTTGTGGTCAAATCTTGTTTGACCAACCAGATAGGACCAGAACTAACATGTCATCCATGCACACAACTAATCTAAGGGTAGAGCTCCCTGCTAGGTCACCTATCTATGTATTTGATCCAAGGGTGGAGCTTCCTTTGAGGGAATCCTCTTTGCTATATAATAAAGTCAAGGTGATCCTTTGGGGCACCAAAGTATTGAGTGTGAAGCTTGTGTTTCTTCTCTTGTGTTTATCTTGAGGCATCTTATCCTCAAAAGATTATTGTGACAACTTGGCAAATATCACTTTTGCGGTAATCATGTAAGTAAAGTTTGTTCCCGCATAGATACAATTCAAAATTGGTCAAATACAAAGTCAAATAGTAACATGTTGTTCTTCTTGGGTTCTTCTTTAATCTCTCAGGTAGCAACTACACCCAGAAGAGAGTAACAAGCTCATAATTTTGACAACTTGTCATGAATTCACACACCCATAATCACAACTTAACAAATTGTGTCCAAACAAATCTTGATTGTGATGATTTAGATTCTCCCAAAGACAACACTTCATTGTAAAATGACTTCACCTCAGAATTGTGTTCCACCCCTCTACTGAAGGCACAACTTCCTCAATCCAAATTGTTTTGCATCAACACTGCAATGCATCCACAAATGCAAAATACTACCAACACTACAATTCCTCTCAGATCTATCAAGGCATTGCTCCAATTGCTCTTCACTCAGGATCAAACACACAGAATGAAGATCAAGTTGGGGAATCTAACATCCAACAAGCACTCTGATTTGCACTTTGAAATTCTCCACACACTCACAAATACACACACAAAGTTGACACTCGGAATTAAGCTCAAGCAACGAGCACTAAAATCAACACTTTGCTTTATCTATCTTTAGAAATTGTGAATACTAAACAACATAAGACTGCAAATGCTCCTCTTAAATAGTAAAGCAATTGATAGTTATCTTCCTAATGTACCGCTTCCTAACAACTCTTCCTACCTGCAGATCCAAAATGACAAACCATCTCTTCATATCTACTTCTTCCTATCTCAAAATTATTACTACTCTAATTTGATGTCAATCACTTCATTGGCTTCCAAACCCAATGATCTTCCTATCACTTCTTCTTCTTTTGGTATATCATCAACTACCCAATCATTCACTATTTCTACTACTTCTTCACTAGGAACTACAATTGAGGTCATGGGTACTCTTTCTAACTCTTTATCTCCTGACCCACTCTTCTCTAATGTCTCAGATGACAACTCCAAAGACACCTGAATTCCTACTTCTACAACATTGGACTTCTTCTCATCCTTCACACTACTCCTAATCCTTTCTAACTCTGAATTCACAAAATCTAATTTGAGACTGACATTGTCTCCTACTTCCAACATCTTTCTATCTTCTCGCTCCTTCAATCGGATTAGTAGAGTGTTCATACCAACATCCTTGGCTTTCCTCTTCCAAGTTTCCTACACAAGCAATTTTAACTCGTGTAGTCTTGCTTCTTCCAACCTTCCTTCCGCCTCAATGCACAACATAGCTCTCAATTTCCCCACAACTTCTCCTACTGATTTTGATCCATACCCTCAAGATTGCTCTGCTTTCAACTCCTCCTAGTACATCCTCAACTCATCTGCATACTCAACAGCAAGCATCTTCTTCTTCTCCGCACACTGAGAACTTTGCAACTCAGCACTTCATACCAACTCTCTCAACCTTTCTTCTTCTTGATGTCGGATCGTCAGCTCTCTCTACCATGCCTAATCCTTCCCGGCCGCACTCTTCCTCAAGCTTTCTAACTCTTGCTCCATCACTACGGCCATCATTTTTGCATGAATACTCTCAATGCGTACTTCACTGACTTCTTCTTTCACCTTGGTCATCAGTAATGTCTGCTCCTTCAACTCTTTGGCTTGCCACTGCATTTCTCTTCCTTGCGACTCAAACCTCTCTTGCAACTCCTCAAAATTTTTCTTCCTCAAGATTGTATCCACCCAAAGCTCTTCAACTTCCTTGTCCCTTTGGGTTACACGCTCTTGCAAGCTCTTCACTTCAAGCAGCAGGTACTTCACCACCTGCAACTCATTCATTACCTTCATCATGGACTGCAAAACTACCTTCTATTGCTCTTTCAACAAATCCAACAGTGGAGTTATGACCTACACCAAATACTGTATTCCTCAAAAGGTTTCTTTGTCTTCGGCCACATCTTTGTACTTCGCTTCTTCCGCCGGCTCCTTCTTCCAAAGTCTTGATCTTTGTACTTTTAGCAATACTGCTTTCTTCTTCCTTATCCGCTGAACTTGAGCCCCCAGGGTACTCCTTCTTTTCCACAACTAGGGCTACAAAAGGATTAGTACTTCCCTCCATACCATCAATCACCGCATGAACATCTTCATCGTCTTCTGCTTCAGCCAATTGCTGAACTTCCTCTTCTCCATCACTCTCACTTTTGGATTCCCCACTTTGTAATGTGAGCTACGCTTCTTCTGAGTCTTCTCCTCTAGACTCTATCTCCCCTTCAGACTTGGTTTCCAAAGGTACTTCCTTTACTACCATCTTCCCTCTCATAGTGAGTCTTCATGTCTTTCTTTGGGATGGAGGTAACACTGCGTCATTGGGTTGAATCTGCTTCTTCTTCTTTGGACTTATGACTTCTTCCATCTCCCGTTGTCTTGTTTTGAAGAATCCGGATGAAAGTGTGACACCATGCAATACCTCTCTTCCGTTGTTAGAAAATTCAATCCGAAGTAGAAATGCATTGCAAATGGTGCAAAATAGTGTGGAGGCAAATTTTTTCTCCAATTGATGACCATCTGCCTCATTTGCTGGTGGAAGCACTTTGCCCAATTCACCTTCACTCATGCAAAAATTTGGTGGAAGAAGACCAATTGTTGCATGTTCATATATGTTGTTTGTTTGGGTTTGAACATCGCCATTATTGCTCCTACGATGCGTCACTTAATTGGGTCCCAATAGGATTCCATCTTAATTAGGACCCGATAAGATTCCACCTATCAGGTCATGATAGGACTCCACCTTGTAACCATTAGTTGTACACGGAGCAAAGAAGGAATTGCAAATTTCCACAGTCTCTTCTACAGCCTCACACTTTTGATAGAAGATGATCCCCTTTGGCTCTCCTACTTCCCGTCCCAACACTAACCTCCAATCTGACTCAATCTATCAAGCCGGATTTCCTCTCTTCCCCTCAACTTCAGTACCTTCCTCACAATTACTGGCAGCTATCTCCGCCATGATTCTTGGGAAATTGAAATTCTAGTTCCACGCTAAAAGGTGATACAAAGTCTATTCAAGACCTCAATCCTTGCTATGACATCTAACCTCCAAATTGCAAAGCTCCTCATTACGGGAGTGTTCTTGACCTTCTTTGCCATGATCTATTCTCTTGTTCTTTGGCACCGGAAGACTATTCCCTCTCTTGGACAAGAGACTCTAACCCCTTCTAGATTTTGGAAAATTTCATTCTCAATCTGCTTCTTGGCACGCATCACTGCAGGATGACTACTCAGAGGAACAAGATATCTACTTGACATATTCAATTTTCCCCTATGCAATTGCGATTTTATATTACTCCAAAGTGCAGTCATTCTTCAATCAATTTGAAAATTGACTCCCCCTTCTTCTGCGTGTCGATGTCCTATCATTGTCAAGACATGCTTCTTCTGCTTCCGCCATTTTGTGAAGTGTACTTTCTTGCCATGTAGAGAGGTTTTTAGCCTATCTTTGTATTGGCCTTTGCTACCCCATTTGAAGACGATCGTCTTCAGACTTGTGTCTTCATATTCCCCTTCCAAGTACTTCCATTTTCCGACCCAAAGTCGACTTCTTTGGGTTTACTCCGAAGACACTCCCATCCATTCTTTTCTTTGTAATTTGGCTCTCTTACTCACTTCTTCCTCAAAACACTTCAAAACAGAAAAAAAATATGTGGGCACCACAATTACAATAGTATAAGAGCAAGTGTCTTAGTTCAAGAGTGGACCCCCTTGGAAGAACATGGACTACTAAGACTGAATAGTTTTGAGGAAAGAAATTGTAGTGCAATTGATGGATTAAGAGTGTGTTAGAGAGAAAAGATGGGATGAAAGCTCCAAGAGGACAATATCCAACACCCAACTTTCTATTTCTTGCATCTATTCCATATCAAGATTATGCATGTGCAGTGTGAGCAAGAGAGAGTATATTTTATTTTCTATTTTGGTATAGAGTTCATGGATATAGTGATAAATTCACCAAACTTGGTGATTTTGTCTATGGTGATCTACGATAAAGAGTGGGACTTGATAATCTACATTTTGTTGTGATGGATCTAAATACCAAATCCTCTCCCTTTTGATACTCAAGTAGAAGTCCATTATGTGGTTAGACCAAAAGTAATGTTTAGGGGATTTTTAGTCCGCAATTTCAGGAATATTTTCAATGAGAGATAGCCTTTAAAGTTCCAATGCTAGTCCCAATAGTCTATGCCTCCTCTTGAGTGATCAATTAACCCTCTATTAAAGTAGGAAGTAGTGATTGAGAAATTGTTGTGTGTAAGAATCATAGATCCATAGTTGCAAGAGTTGATGTAAGAAATGTAGGGGATGTTGAATGAGTTTTGTGAGATCAAGATGACCATAGAGGCATTGCAAAGTCAAGTACATACCTTCAAGAATGATCAGGCAATGCAAGAAGGGGAGTTGTCCCAAAAACCAATACCAGTAGCCAAAGTACATGGAGAGTCACTCATGCAAGTGACACCAACCTTGGTCAACAATGAGGCCACATTGTTACTACATATGAAGAGGACATGCAATATTGAGCCTTACAAGGGACAACGGTCCATGTGAGTAGTGGAGAATTGGAGAATTGGATTTCAAGAATGACTTGATACTTTTGATTTTTCACCACTAAAATCACAGATTGTTCCGTAGGCATGTTTGTATATGGGTACTTGATTAATAAAGCCCTCACATTGTACAATGCTTGGGAATGATCAATGTTGGTAGAAGGAAGAGAGGTCACTTGGACGGCCATGCAAGAAGCGCCACTGAAGAACTTCAAATTTTTGGATTTTTATGCCCGTGGCCCACACTTGACTATGGGAGTTGAAGCAAAAGAATAGTGTACAAGAGTACATGGAGGCATTTCTTGATCTACAAGTTGCAATAACCAACATGAATCTAGTAGAAGCTTTGGATAATTTCAAATGAGGGTTAAAAGAGAAAATTCACCAAGAAGTAATGGTACAAAATCCTTACACAGTATTTGAAGCCATTGCTTGTGCTTAGAGAATAGTAGAGGCACTTGGAGGAGGTGAAGAGGTAGCCCTAAATCAACATTATCGGGCCAAAACATAACACTTTGGTGGACCAGTTCCTATAGAATTGAGCAACATTTGGTTTTGAGAATGAGGAGCACAACTGCTCCAAGGAGAATGCATATGGCTCAAAGAAGGAAGAGATGGAGTCCCACAAGGAGAAGGGACTCTAGCAAAAAAACATCATTGTTACAATTACAGCTAAGTTGGGCACTTAGCCTTCAATTTTTGTACTCATTTTCCTAGAGGCCCTTGGCCTCCATACATGCAATCTTTTATCAACATGGAGAGACACATTGAAGAGGAGGATGCAAAAATCACATCGGAAAACAAAGATCACTAGTAAATGTACCTTGTGGCCTTATTAGCTCAATGTAGAAGCAACAAATTGGAGAAGAAGAAAAACGCACAAAGAGTGAGGAAGACAAACTCACAATTGATTATCATAAATGGAGTCCTAGAAGGCAATCAGGTGAAAGTGTTGATAGACCTTGGAGTAGCAAAGAACTTCTTGTCTTGCTTTGTTGCAATAAGGTTGGGGATGGATCTAAAGAAGGGTGAGAATGAAGAAGTAGAATTACCTAATGGGCATACAAAGAGGAATGAGTTTTTACCTAGAAAGGTAACACTCTTTGTAGGAGATTATGAAGAAGCAATTGAGTGGTGAGCGATACGATTAGCTCATTATGATGCAATCTTAGGTATACCGTGCAAAGAGAACTACAACCCCATGGTCAATTGGAGGAAGAAAGTAGTGAGAACTTGCCAATGGAAGATCATTGGAGTTAAGGAGAGAGCACACATGCAAGAATTACCTCTCTATGTCATAGGGACAACAACTATCTATAAGACAATGTAATATCAATAGCTAGACATATTATCTAGAGGTGAAAATTAGCTTGGTAACATCTAGAAGGATGTTATGTATGATGGGCTAGGTAGATCAAATAGAGGTGTCACCAGAAGAGTACTACTAATAGGCCAGAAGCCAAGAAAATCTTGAAAACTTTAGAGCCAATTTTGGAGGCCTAAATGTATGAATTAGACCTAAAATATGGAATGATTCCCATTCTCTTGGAAAAAAAGGCTTGCTTTTCTCTTCCCACTATTTGTCTCATTGAGAGATTTCCAATGGTACCTCACCCATGCTATTCTGAGCTTCTTATTGTAAGATTCCCTAAAGATTCCCTCTAGTCAAACCTATTTGACCAATTAGATAGGACAAGGACCAACATGTCACCCATCTAGGAAACTATCCTAAGGGTAGAGCTCATTGATATGTCACAAATGCATGTATTTGATCTAAGGGTGGAGCTTCCTTTGAGAGGATCCTCTTGGTTACATAATAAAGAAAAGGTGCTCCTTTAGGACATTGGAGTATTGAGTGTGAAACTTGTGTTTTTTCTCTTGTATCTCTCTTGGAGAGTTCTCTTGTCCTTGTAAAATTAAAATGATATTGAAGCAAGTGTTTTAACCTAAGAGAGTGGATCACTCCTCTTAGAAGAACATGGGCTATTGTAATTGAGTAATTTTGAGTGGAGAAAATATAGTGTAATTGTTAGACTTGGGGGATGTTTAAGAGAGAGGA
The DNA here is from genome assembly GCA_948567375.1 of Lunularia cruciata. Lineage (NCBI taxonomy): Eukaryota > Viridiplantae > Streptophyta > Marchantiopsida > Lunulariales > Lunulariaceae > Lunularia > Lunularia cruciata. Next base: position 54,236,580 of record OX419756.1, on the reverse strand, counting down.
TGGGATGGAGGTGCTTGAAGGAAAATTTCATACACCAAAATTTCTATTCTTGAATCCATTCCATATCAAGTTTATGTACATCTAGCGTGAACAAATGAGAGTATTTCTTATTTATCAATTTTGAGTAGAGTTCATAAACAAAGTGATGAATTCACCATACCTAGTGTGGTGGTATGTGACAAAGAGTAGGATTTGACAATCTACATTTTGTTATGATGTTATGGATCTAAATGTACCAAATCCTCCCCATTTCAACACACAAGTAGAAATCCTTTATGTAGTTAGACCAAAAGTGATGTTTAGTTATTTAGTAGTCTGCAATTTTGGTGAGAAATATTATCAAAAGGTGATAGCCTCTGCGGTCCCAATGGTAGTCCTAATATTTTGTGCTCTCTCCCAAGTGATCATATTAACCCTCTATTGAAATAGCAATTGAACATTGTAAGTGTGTAGGAATCCTAGATCCGTAGTTGTAGGAGTTGATGCAAGGAATGTAGGGGATGTTGAATGAGTTTTGGGAGATCAAGATGACTATGGAGGAATTGCAAAATTAAGTATGTACCTCAAGGAATGATCAAGTAATGCAAGAAAGGGGAATTGTCTCAACAACCCGCTCCAATGATTAAAGTACTTGGAGAGTCACTTATGTTGATGACACCGACCCTCATCAACAACCAAACCACATTGTTATTATGAATGAAAAAGACATATAACATTGAGCCTTACAAAGGACAACATTCCATGGGAGTAGTAGAAAATTGGATTTCAAGAATGAATCAATACCTTTGATTGTTCACAATTGAGATCACTGATCATTTTGGAGGCGTGTTTGCATGCGGAGACTTGACCAATAAAGCCCTCACCTGGTATGATACTTGGGAATGATTGTTGTTGGTATAAGGAAGAGAGGAAAACCTTGGAAAACCATGCAAGAAGAGCTATTCAAGAATTCCTATATATAGATTTCATGTAGATGGCCTGAACCAAACTTTGGGAGTTGAAGCAAAAGAATAGCATACAAGAGTATGTGGAGGCATTTCTTGATCTACAAGTTGTGATAACTAATATGAGTCTAACCCAAGCCCTTGCCAATTTCAAAAGGGAATTAAAAGAGCAAATTTTCCAAGAGGTAATGGTGCAAAATCCCTACACTATTTTTGACATCATTGCTTGCACTCAAAGAATAGTAGGGATGCTTGGAGGAGGTGAAGAGGTAACCCAATGCAAAACTATTGGGTTGAGACATACCATTTTGGTAGACCAATTCCTATGGAATTAGTCAATATTTGATTCCAAGACCAAGGAGTAAGACCTCCAAGGAGAACAAGGACGGATCAAAGAAAGGAGAGACAAAAGTCCCATGAGGAGAAGGTGCTCAAGCAAAACAATAACATTGTTACAATTGTGGCCAAGTTGGGCACATAGCCATCAATTTTTGTGCTTGTCATCCTAGAGGCCCTCGGCCTCCATACAAGCAACCTTTTAACCACATGGAGAGATGAATCAAAGAGGAGGATACTAAAATCACATAAAAAAACAAAGATTGCAAGTAAATGTACCTCACGGCCTTATTGGCTCAATGAAGAAGAGTAAAAAGGGGTGAGGAGGAGGAAGAGGACGAGTATGCAAAGATGAAGGAAGACAAACGCACAATTGATTGTTGTAAATGGAGTCCTAGAAGGCAATCCAATGAGAGTATTGATAAACCCTAGAGCAGTAGAGAATTTCTTGCCTTGCTCTATTGTAATAAATTTGGAGATGGAAGTAGAGAAGGATGAGAATGACAAAGTAGAGTTACTTAATGGTTAGATAGAGAGGATTGAGTAATTACTTAGATAGGTAACACTCTCTATAAGAGAGTATCAAGAAGCAATTGAGTGGCAAGTGATATAGTTAGCTCATTATGATGTGATCTTAGACATATTGTGGATGGAACACTACAACCCATGGTGGATTGGAGAAAGAAAATAGTGAGAACTAATCAATGGAAGATCTTTGGGGTTAAAGAAAGATCACAAGGCAAGAACTTCCTCTCTATGTCATAGGAACTACATCTATTGGTAAGAAAAATAGATTTTTCATGGGTCTGATAAGAGAGATCCCAAGTGCCCAACATAATGGATAAATTCCTAAGAAATTGAAAGATGTGGTCAATGAGTTTCAAGATGTCTTTCTAGATGAATTGATGTTAGATTTACCACCAAAAGGGAGAGTGGATCATAAAATTGAGATATTTCTTACAAAGCACCTCCTTGTAAAGCCCCATATCAACTATCACCTAATGAGCTGGAGGAGTGTAAGGCTCAAATCAAGGATATGTTGCAAAAGGAGTTTATCCAATCTAACATAACACCATATGGGTCTCTTGTATTGTTTGTGAAGAAGAATGGAATAATGCGCATGTGCATTGACTACCAAGGACTAAATTAACAAATTGGTGAAGAAAAAATACCCATTACCTTGCATTGATGACTTCTTTGATCAACTCAATGGAGCAAAGCACTTCACCAAACTTGATCTATGGAGCAGTTACAACCAAATTAGGATTGTAGAGGAAGATATACACAAAATGACCTTTTGAACAAGGTATGGTCACTTTAAATACTTGGTGATGCTATTTGGCCTCACCAACACTCCAACCACTTTCATGAGTTTGATGAATGATATATTTCATATGTACTTGGATAAATATGTTATCATTTTCCTTGATGACATCTTAGTTTGTAGCAAGATGATGATAGAGCATAAGCAACATCTATGAGAAGTCCTCAAGATTCTATGACAAAATCAATTGTATGCCAAAATCTCAAAATGCAAGTTTTGCAAATCCAAAGTAGACTACTTAGGGCATAGAGTAAGTAAAGAAGGTATCCAAGTGCTAATAGATAAAATAGAGGTTATTTAGAAATGATCAAATGCTCCAAAAGATCAGGCTCAACTCAAGAGTTTCTTGGGATTGATGAGGTTTTATTGTTGATTTTTCAAGGACTTCTCCAAGATTCCACAACCTCTAACAACACTATTGGGAAAGGGAAAGAAGTGGATATGGAAAACCGCACAAGGATTGACACTCATGAATTGAAAGATGCATTATTACATACAACAATTATGAAATGGTATGACCCAAAAAGTCCAATCAAGACGGTTACAAATGTATCAGGTGTAGCAATAGGAGCAGTCATACAACAAGAGTGGCATGATGGATGGCTCCCAATTGCATATTTCTCTCATAAGTTGTTACTAATAGAATGAAACTATCACACCACCAAACAAGAAGAGTTGGCCATTGTCCTTGCAACCAAGCATTGGAAGCACTATCTTGGTGAGAAGGCATCTGTGGTGGAGATATACCACAAACCTCTAGTTTACCTCAAGATATAGAAAGATCTTTCTCATCAACAAATTTGGGATATAGTGGAGACAACAATCCAACATGACAATCACATATATAGAAGGCAAGAAGCAACTTGCAGATGCATTCACTTGAATGTTGATAGTAAACAATCTAGTGATGGAGATCAAGATGAACCTTGAATTTTGGCCAAGGATTATTTTTATTACAAAATTGATCCATAGATTGTAGGTGCTCAATCATGCAAATGCGTCACCAACACCCAAGGATTCACCTTTTATGATGGCAGGTTATAGATCCCATATGCCGTAGATATAAGAACCACCATCCTAGCAAAATATCATGATTTTGCCATTGCAAGTCACGTTGGAGTGGAAAAGACCTTGGATGCAATCAAACGCCATTACTATTGGCTCAAGATGAGCAATGATGTGATGGAATATGTTTGGAGCTGCCTATTTTGTCAACAAAATAAAGCTTCTAAAAAAGTCAATCAAGATCACACAAGACTCCTTCAACCACTCCCCACTCCTACACAACATTGGGAATAGGTAACCATGAATCTAGTTTGTGAATTTCCCAAGACCACCTCAAGGTTTGATTCCATCGTAGTCTTTGTCAACTAATTGAACAAAATGATTCATGTGCATAATACCACCAAGGATGTGACTGCATTGCAATCAACTCAATTGTACTAAGATGTAGTTTTCTTTCACCAGGGCCTGTCTAGAGTGTTCATCATAGATAGAGGTACTCAATTCACTAGTTGATTTTGGAGAACACTCTCTGGTTTCTTCAAAACCAAATTGGCCATGTCCATAATTTACCATCCACAAACTGATGTACAAATAGAGTGGGTGAATTGCACTATTGAGGACATGTTCCGGGGCTATACCTTAGATGATCAAGAGATGTAGAACAACTTACTCCCATTGGTGGAATTTGCTTCCAACAATTTAGTGAATGCCTCCACACATGTCACACCATTCTTCCTCATGTATGGAGAGCATCCTTTCACACCTTTGAGCTTGATGAGGTCCACTTGGTGGCTACCAAGGTTGACATCATCAACACTTTTATTTCTAGAATCCAACATGGTGTGTGGAACGCCAAGCACAAGTTGCAGATCATCTAATTTGGTTTCTTCAAAACCAAATTTGCCATATCCACAATTCACAATCCAAAAACCAATAGACAAATAGAGTGTGAATTGCACTATTGAGAAAATGCTCCAAGGCTTTACTTTAGATGAGCAAGAGAGATGGGACTATAACACACATTTGTGCATGTGTGTGGTATTGTGATATTTAGCTTGGTATTACAAGTACTTGAGAGATATTATTTATATAGAGATAAAGGATGGTTCTATATTAGTCATGATTAGCTAAAGTTAGTCATAGCTAAGATAGAGGTGAACTTACTTTAAAGGGAGTGGAAAAGATGAGCACCACTATTTTGGATTCTAGTGTGTTGACTTAGTATTATTCCTAGGTGTTTGGCTTTGAGGAAAGAGTTGAGAACTCTTGGGTCCGCAAGCCTTTTTGTTTTGAATTCTTCTATAGTCCAAGGATAGCCCATATGAAGGAATCCTTGACTTAGTGGTAGGATCAAGATAAGATGTGGTACCCACATTTTTTTGTTTTTTTTAAATAGAGAAGAAGTAGTGTATAGAGAAGTTGGATTGCACATGTATGGCCGAAGAAGGCAAAGAAAAGAATCTTTGGGATGAAACCCGAGGTAACGTGGCTTTGGGTCATAAGGAAAAGTACTCAGACTTGCCCTGTCAGCATACAACCCAAAGTAAGAAGTCTTTGTATCAAGGAGTGCTCAACCCGAGGCAAGGACGATGTAACAACTTTTCTTTGAGGCGAGAAATTCAAGAAGGGACCGTTCAAAAACCGGCGGTCATATGCGTGAAGGACACTTGACAGTGACATGAGCATGCAAGAGGTGTGATTTCTTGGTAGAAACTTGAATTGAAGAGCAACAAAGAAGGCGTGACTCCATAAAAATCGGGCTAACTACAAAGCAATGTCAAGCAATTTTCCTTCGCGGTTGAGGAGTTGTACTGCAGGAGATTGTGGGAAGGGAAATAGAGTTGAAGACGTGCTGGTGTGTAGAGGGGAATTGGAGCAACCTAATCCGAGAGACAATGAGGAAGAAAGAAAGATGGGAGGAGGAAAGAAGAACTCCAAATTTGTAGTGAGAAATCATGCGATGTGGAGGTTAGATGTGATTGCCAAAATTGAAGTCTTGAGCCAACTTCCGATCACATTCTTGGCGTGGAACTAAAATGTGAGCTTTCCAAGATTCATGACCAAGATAATCAAGAGTAAATGTCTCAATGGCCCCAAGGAAGAGGGGAAGAGAGGAAATCCGGCTTGCTGGACGGAGTCGGATTGGAGATTAGTACTTAGAAGAGAGGCAGGCACGGAGTAGGGTGTCACGTTCTTGGAGAAGGGAGAGGTAGCCAAAGAAACCCACGAAGTGAGGGATGGATTCTCTTCAAAGCGTACAAAGAATGGGTACAAAGTAGAGAGTTACAAGGATCCAATCAAGAGAGGGATTGTGAGTGCTCTCATGGCAATCCTGAAGCCGGAAAGCATGACTTATGTGATGAAGCACCAAGCGGTGTTCTTCCATAAGATGTTTGCAAGAGAACCTATCAACTGGGCGAGGTGCTTCCATGGGAGAATGAGGCAGATGGTGTGGAATTTGTGGGATAAGTTGCCTCCACACTACATCGTGCCGTTTGCAGCACATTTCTACCTCAGGTTGAATTTGCTCAATGTGGCAGAGCGCAACAGAATGGTGTCGCATTTTCATCCCGACTTAAGAAAGGAGGTCAACACGGAGGAGCAGCAGTACATTCTTTAGATCCAAAGCAGTGATGAGTACTACGCACAGACGGGGAAGAGTGCGCAGGCGGACGTAAATACTCCAAAGTTGAAGAAGCGGAGTTGACAAGGAGAAGGCAAAGACGTCAAGAGAATGAGAACTCAAAAAACCAGAAGAGTAAACCCAAGGAAAGGTATGGTGGTAATTGTGTCATTGGAAGAAGACTCGGAAGGCAAAGCCGAGTGCAAGTCCAAAGACTTGGAACGCAAGGAAGAACCTGAGGTCACACTACAGAGTGGAGATACAAGTATTAATAGCGATGAAGGCGAGGGAGATGACGTCGGTTCCCACAGAAGAAGAAGAAGTCCGGATGGAGCTAGAGGAAGAGAGTAATGTGAAGTTAGAAGACAAAGTGCCAGAGTAGGAGGAGAAGAAGGTTACCATTCAGAGAGGAGTTTGGTCCAGGCAAAAGGCAAAGTGTGAAGCGGGTCCAAGCAAGGTAAGGGAAGAGGAGAATGCTAGTTTGGGGAGTGAAGCGTCCATTCCAATATGATGATTGCAGAGAAGAAGGCAAGTATCGAGAGAAGAAGAGGTAAAGAAGGAGATCACTCCGCAAGTTGAAGTAGTCACAAGAAATGGAGTGGAGTACCTATGCAAAGTTGTGTGTCCGTTGTTGGTGAAATTGGAACACAAGAAGAAAGAGATGTAGTCAAAGTGTTCGGAGGTGAAGACTGTATTGCAGGTGTTAGTACGACTAGAAGAAGAGAACTCGGAGTTGAAGAAGAGTATAATCCAAGGTGAGGAGGAAAAGGAAGTACTGCAAGTGGAGGTAGTAGTGTAGAGTCAAGTGGTAGAATACTTGAGGAGAGAAGCAAGGTATCGACAGGAACTTGTGAAGCAAAGCGACATAGCAAAGGAAAGACAAATTGCTGAATATGAGATCTTGAAGCATTAGTTTGCTGATTCAAGACTAGAAATTATTCATGCTATGGCAAGAGTAGCAGAGAAGGAACAAGAGCTCAATAGGGTGATGGAGAGTGTAGAAGAGAAGAAGTAACTGTGGCAACAAGAGTTGACAATGAGATATAGAGAAGAAGAGAGGTTGCGAGAGTTACTTCGTAATCAGGAGGAAAAGATTGTACAAAAGGAGAAGGAGAAGGAAACTGTGAAAGTTGAGTTCAAAGCGGAATTGGCAATGTACCGAGAGGACTGGCTTGTAGATCGGGAGCGAGAGAGGAAGATGAGACTAGAGCACTTGAAGGAAATTGTAATTAGGATGAATGCAATGTTGAGTACAGAGGCTAGTGTGTGTATTAAGGAGACGAGGCTGCACGAGTTGAAGTTGTTGGTGCAAGAGACGAGGAGGAGACATGGGAAAGATACCAATTTGAACGCATTGTTGATTAGTCTTAGAAATTGTGTAGATAGGAAGATATTGGAGGTAGAAGACAATATCACAATCAGATTAGACCTAGTAAAATTGGAGATAGATAAACTTCGGAAAGATGTTAGAGCAAAACCCGGAGTAGATGAAGTAGGAGTACAAATGTCGTTGGAGTTACCATTGGAGACATTAGGTAAGAGTGGGTTGGGAGATAAGGAGTTAGATAGATTACCCACTAGTGAAATTTCAGATCAGGAAAGAGAATTGTTAGATTTGGTAGAAGATGTAGGAGTTATGAAACCTGAGGATAGAGTAGTAGGAAGTAAAGTTACTTCGGGTTTGGGTTTGAAAGCCAAAGAAGAAGTAGACATTGGATAGGATTAGTAACTGATTTGAGATTTGAAGAGGCAGATATGAAGAGGTGCATTGTCATTTTGGATCTGCAGGTTTGTAGAGTTGTTAGCAAGAGGTACATTAGGAAGATAACTATTGATTGCTTCACTATTTAAGAGTGGCATTCGCAGTCTTATGTTGTTCAGTGCTCATAATTTCTAAGAATAGATAAAGCAAAGTGTTGTGAAGTAGTGCTCATCGTTTGAGCTTAATCCAAGTATCAACTTTGTGTTTGTAATTGTGAGTGTGTAGAGAAATTCGAAGTGCAAGTCAATTGTGCTTGTTGGATGTTGGATTCCGCAGCCTTGATCTTCATTCTGTGTGTTTGATCCTGAGTGAAGTGCAATCAAAGCAATGCCTTGATAGATCTAAGAGGAATTGTAGTTTGGTAGTATTTTGCATTTGTGAGTGGAGTGCAAAGTTGATGTGAAGCAATTCCGATCGAGGAAGTTGTGTCTTTAGTGGAGGGGTGGAACACAATTCTGAGGTGAAGTCATTTTGCAGTGAAGTGCCGTTTTTGGGAGAGCTTGAATCATCACAATCAAGATTGTTTGGAAAGATTCGATGGAGTTGTGATTAAGATGTGTGAATTTGTGATAAAACTGAGAATCAATGCTTGTTACTCTCTTCTGGGTGTGGTTTCTACCTGAGAGATTAAAGACGCAACCAAGAAGAACTACAAGTTATTGTTTGACTTTGTATTTGACTAATTTTGAAAAGTATCTCTGCAAGAACAAACTTTACTTACCCGATTACCGCAAAAGTGATATTTGCCGGGTTGTCACATAAGTCATATGCTTAGGAGAATATGCCCATGTGAATGGATATTCCTTTCTACTTTTTGCCTTTACTTGACTTTTAGCCTGGTAACTTGAGTTACTCCAGTAATTTAGTAACTTTGGTATGTAACTATTTCACAAGTATATAAACAAGGGGTGAGGAGGTACTCAATATCCTTTCATTTGCAACTATCTCTCTCTCATTGAGTTCTCTAGTGAGCAATGTCTTGAGTCTTGGAGTGTTAGCTTTGGAGGAGTATGATGGAGTTGGGGTTCTTTGCTTTCTTAGTCCATGGTGCACTACCATAATAACCATCAAAGGTTCATCTTGAGTGAGAGACAGGCCGGCTCACAAAGGTGGAATTTGCTTACAACAATTTAGTGAATACCTCCACACATGTCACACCATTATTCCTCATGTATGGAGAGCATCCTTTCACACCTTTGAGCTTGATGAAGGTCCACTTGGTGGCTACCAAGGTTGACATTGTCAACACTTTTATTTCTAGAATCAAACATGGTATGTAGAATGCCAAGCACAGGTTACAGATCATCCAAAGTTGACAAAAACAATATGCAAGTGCACAACACCAACACATGGAGTTCAATGTTGGAGATCAAGTCTAGATGTCAATGACAAACCTCACATTAGTTAGCCCTTGTAAGCTCAAACCTCATTTTATTAGACCTTTCTCCATACTTTGTCGAATTGGTGCAGTGGCCTACCACCTCAAGTTACTGGCACACATGAAGATCCATCAAGTATTCTATATTTTCTTACTATGCAGATATGCACCTTGAGGACTCCACTTCTCTTCCATCCATGAAATTTGACCTTGTCTAACACTCATTGATGATATGGAGGAATATGAAGTTAAATGCAATCTCCAGAAATGCATCTATAGTACTCACCATCTATGTGTGGAATATCTTGTACATTAGCAAGGGTACCCATTGTATGAGGCAACATGGGAGCTAACAACCAACTTGACCAACACACCAGTGTTAGTTTAATTTTGTGAGAAACAACCTCATTGCAAAGATGTTGCATTTAAAGGGGGAAAGCCTATAATACCAATAGTTAGACATATTATCTAGAAGTGAAATTGGATTGGTAACATCTAGAAGGATGTTGTGTATGATGGGCTTGGTAAATCATATAGAGGTTTCACCAAAAGAGAACTTTTACTAATAAGGAGAAGTAAAAAATAGCCTAAAATCTTCAAAGTTAATTTTGGAGGCATAAATGGATAAATTGGGCCTAAAAAAAAGAAAGATTCCACCCTTCTTGGGAGAAGGGCTTGCCTTTCTCCCCCGCTATTTTTCTCATTGCTAACTTTCCAATGGTACCTCATCCATGCAATTTTGAGCTTCCTATAAGAATATTTTCTAAAGATTCCCTCTGGTCAAACATATTTGACCAACTAGATAGAACAAGGGCCAACATGTCACCCATCCTGGCAACTAATCTAAGAGTGGAGCTTGTTGACATGTCACCAATGCATGTATCTGATCCAAGGGTGGAGCTTCCTTTGAGGGGATCCTCTTTGCTATATAATAAAGAGAAGGTACTCCGTTGGGGCATTGGAGTATTGAGTGTCAAGCTTATGTTTTCTCTCATGTATCTCTCTTGGAGAGTTCTCATGTCCTCAAATTATTGCAAATAGATACATGTTTCATGGGCCTCAAAAGAGAAGTCTAGAGTGCACAACTCAATGGAAAAATTCCTAAAATATTGAAAGATGTGGTAAATGAGTTTCAAGATGTCTTCTTGGATGACCTACCCTTAAGATTACCACCAAAAAAGAGAGTAGATCATAAAATCAAGATAATTCATAGGAAGACATCTCCTTGTAAGGCCCCATATTGTCTATCACCTCATGAGTTGGAGGAGTATAAGGCTCAAATCAGCTTTATGCTATAGAAAGGGTTTATCCAACCCTTTGTATCACCATATGGAGCTCTGATCTTGTTTGTGAAGAAAAAGGATGGTATAATACGGATGTGTATTAACTATCAAGGTCTAAATCAACAAACAATGAAGAACAAGTACCCCTTACCCTACATGGATGACTTGTTTGATTAACTCAATGGGGCAAGACACTTCACCAAACTTGATTTATAGAGCGGTTACCATCAAATTTGAATTACAAAGGAAGACATCTATAAAATTGCCTTTTGAACAAGGTATGTCATTTAGCCTCACCAACACACCAACACTTTCATGAGTTTGATGAATGATATATTTTATCCATACTTGATAAATCTTTTATCATTTTCCTTGATGACATCCTTGTCTCTAGTAGGACAATGATGGTGTGCAAGCAACATCTATGAGAAGTCCTCCAGATTTTATGATAGAATAAGTTGTACGTCACAATCTCAAAGTGCAAGTTTGGCAAGTTTGAAGTAGACTACTTGGGGCATAGAGTAAATGAAAAAGGTATCCAAGTGTTAATATATTAAATAGAGGTCATTCAAAAATGAAGCACTCTAGAGGACCTGTGAGCCAGCTTGTCTCTCACTCAAGATGAACCTCCGATGGCTATTATGGTAGCGCACCATGGACTAAGAAGGCAAATAACCCCAACTCCATCATACTCCTCCAAGGTTAATACTCCAAGACTCAAGACATTGCTCACTAAAGAACTTCATGAGAGAGATAGTTGCAAAAGAAAGGATGTTGAGTACCTCCTCATCCCTTGTTTATATACTTGTGAAATAGTTACACACCAAAGTTACTAATTACCGTAGTAACTCAAGTTACTAGACTAAAACTCAAGTAAAGTCAAAAAGTGGAAAGGAATATCCATTCACATGGGCATATTCCACTAGCATGTGATCTTATCTTGACCCAACCACTAAGTCAAGGATTCCTTCACATGGGCTATCCTTGGACTATAGAAGAATCCAAAACAAAAAGGCTTGCGGGCCCAAGAGTTCTCAACTCTTTCCTCAAAGCCAAACACCTAAGAATAATACCAAGTCAACATACTAAAATCCAAAATAGTGGTGCTTATTGTGGTGCCCACATTTTTTGTTTTTTTTCAAAATAAAGGAAAAGAAGTGTATAGAGAAGTTGTATTGCACCTGTATGGCTGAAGAAGGCGAAGAAAAGAGTCTTCGGGATGAAACCCAAAGTAAAGTGACTTCGGGGTATAAGGCGAAGTACTCGGAAATGCCCTATCAGCACACAACCCGAAGTAAATTGTCTTCATATCGAGGGGAGCTCAACCCAAGGCAAAGACAGTCTAACCACCTTTCATCGGGGCAAGAAATTCAAGAAGGGGCCGTTCAAAAAACTGGCGGCCCGTACGCACAAAGGTTGATTGACAATGACAGGTGCATGCCGGAGGTGTGATTTCTCGGTAGAAACTCAAAGTAACGGAAGACGAAGAAGCACAACTCTATAAAAATTGAACTTGCAACGATAAAATGTCAAGTAATTTTCCTTCGCCGTTGAGAAGTTGTCTTGCAGGTGATCATGGGAAGGGAAATAGAGTTGGAATCGTGTTAGTGCAAAAGGGAGAAGTCACAAGAGTGAAATTGAGAGAGAGTGAGAAGGTAGAAGAGATGGGAGGAGAAAAGAAGAACTCCAAATTCGTAGTGAGAAATCATGCAATTCGGAGGTTAGATGTAATAGCGAGGATCAAAGTCTTGAGCCAACTTTGGATCACATTTCTGGCATGGAACCGGAATGTAAGCTTTCTAGGATTCATGACAAAAATCATCGAGAGCAAGTGTCTCGATGGACCAGAGGAAGGAGGGAAGAGAGGAAATCCGGCTCGCTAGATAGAGTTGGATTGGAGACTTGTACTCGGGAAGGAAGCAGGCTCGGAGCAGGGAGCCACGTTCTTGGGGAAGGGAGAGATAGCTCAAGAGACCCAGGAGGTGAGAGATGCCTTCTCGTCAAAGAGGACAAAGAACAGGTATAAGGTTAAGAGTTACAAAGACCATGTGAAGAGAGGGATTGTGAGTGCACTAATGGCTATCCTGAAGCCAGAGTGAACCACATATGTGATGAAACACCAAGTGGTGTTCTTTCACAAGCTTTTCACAGGAGAACCAATCAATTGGGCAAGGTGTTTTCACGAGAGAACGAGGCAGATGGTGTGGAATTTGCGGGATAAGTCGCCTCCACACTATATCGTGCCGTTTGCAGCACACTTCTACCTCAGGCTTAACTTGCTGAACTTGGCAGAGCGGACTCGGATGGTGTCGCACTTCCATCCTGATGTGCAAAAGGAGGTCAATGTCAAGGAGCAGCAATACATCCTGCAAATCAAGAGTACTGACGACTACTACGCAAAGACGGGGAAGAACGTGGAGGTCGCAGTGAGTACCCCGACTACGAAGAAGAGGGGTTGGCAAGATGATGCCAAAGACACAAAGAAACCTCAGAAGACACGGAGAAGCAACCCGAGGCAAGGTGTGGTGGTAATCGAGTCGGAGGACGAGGACTCAGAAGGAGATGCCGAGCTAAAAACTGAAGACTCGGAACACAAGAAGGAGCCTGAGCTAACGCTACAGAGTGGAGATACGAGTAGCGATAGTGATGAAAGAGGAGAAAATGACATCGGCACCAGCAGCTGACGAATACGAAGAAGAAGTTCAAGCAGAGATGGAAGCCAAAGACAACACACAGCTGGAAGACAAAGTAATTGTGCCAAAAGAGAAGAAGATCGCAGTGCAGCAAGGAGTTTGCTCAAGATGTAAGGCGAAGTGTGAAGCGGGGCCGAGTAAGGCAAAGGAAGAGGTAAGTGAAAGCTCGGGAAGTGAGGCTTCGATTCCAATACAAAGACTACAGAGAAGAAGGTGAGTATCGGATGAACATGAAGTGCAAAGAGAAGTGGCCACACAAGAAGAAGTAATCCCGAGCAATGGAGTGGAGTACCTGCGGGAGGTGGAGGCCCATTGTTGGTGAAGTTGGAGTACAAGAAGAAGGAAATGCAGTCGACATGTCCGGAGGTAAAGACTGTATTGCAGGTGTTGGCAAGATTAGAAGAAGAAAACTCAGAGTTGAAGAAGAGTATAACCTGAGGTGAGGAGGAAAGGGAAGTGCTGAGAGCGGAGGCAGTGGTGAGAAGTCAGGTAATCAAAGACCTGAGGAGAGAAGTAAGTTATTGAGAGGATCTTGTGAAGAAGAGTGACATAGCAAGGGAGAGACAAGTAGCAGAGTATGAAATCTTGAAGCAGCAATTTGCTGATTCAAGAGTAGAAGTAATCCATGTTATGGTGAGAGTAGCAGCAAAGGATCAAGAGCTCGATAGGGTGATGGAGAGTGTCAAGGAGAAGAAGCAACTCTGGCAAAGAGAGTTGGCGGCAGGATACCGAGAAGAAGATTGATTACGAGAGTTACTTTGTAATCAGGAGGAGAAGGTTGTACAGAAGGAGAAGGGGAAGGAGACGGTGAAAGCTGAGTTCGAAGAGGAGTTGGCGATGTACGGGGAGGACTGGCTTGCAGATCGAGAGCGAGAGAGAAAGATGAGATTGGAGCCATTGAAGGAGATAGTCCTCATGATGAACACAATGTTGAGTACAAAGGCCAACGTTTGGATTGAAGAAATGAGATTTGCACGAGTTGAAATTGTTGGTGCAGGAGACGAGGCAAAGATAGGCAAAAGACACTGATTTGAGTGCCTTGTTAATTAGTCTCAGAACTTGTGTAGACAGAAAGATTTTAGAGGTAGAGGATAACATTTCAATTAGATTAGACTTAGTGAAAATAGAGATAGAAAAGCTTCGGAAGGATGTTAGAGCAAAACCCAAAGTAAATAACATAGGAGTACAAATGTCTTTGGAGTTACCAGTGGAGACATTAGAGAAGAGTGGGTCGGGAGATAAGGAGTTAGATAGATTACCCACTAGTGCAATTTCAGATCAGGAAAGAGAATTGCTGGATCTGGTAGCAGAAGTAGAAGATGTGAAACCCGAGGAAAGAGTAGTAGGAAGTAAATTTACTTTGGGTTCGGGTTTGAAAGCCGAGGAAGAAGTAGACATGGGATTGGATTAGTAACAGTTTTGAGATATGAAGAGGCAGATATGAAGAGGTGCATTGTCATTTCAGATCTGAAGGATAGAAAAGTTGTTGTAGAACGGTATAGTTGTTAGAATTATCAATTTGTTCACTACTTAAGAGTGGCATTCGCAGGAAATTGTTGTTCAGTGCTCATTATTTTTGAGAATAGATAAAGCAAAGTGCTGTGAAGCAGTACTTGTTGCTTCAGCTTGATTCCGAGTATCAACTTTGTGATTGTGTTTGTGAGTGTTTGAAGAAATTTGAAGTGCAAGTCAGTGTGCTTGTTGGATGTTAGATTCCACAGCCTTGATCTTCATTCTGTGTGTTTGATCCTGAGTGAAGTGCAATCAAAGCAATGCCTTGATAGATCTGATAGGAATTGTAGTGTTGGTAGTATTTTTCATTTGTGAGTGCAGTGCGAGGTTGATGTGAAGCAATTTCAATCGAGGAAGTTGTGCATTCAATGGAAGGGTGGAACACAATTCTGAAGCAAAGTCGTTTTGCTGTGAAGTGTCGTTTTTGGGAGAGCCTGAATCATCACAATCAAGATTGTTTGGAAAGATTTGTTGGTGTTGTGATTAAGGAGTGTTAATTTGTGACAAGACTGCGAATCAGTGCTTGTTACTCTCTTCTGGGTGTAATTTCTATCTAAGAGATTAAAGACGCAACCAAGAAGAACTACATGTTACTGTTTGACTTTGTATTTGGACATTTCTGACTTGTATCTCTGCAGGAACGAACTTTACTTACCCGATTACCGCAAAAGTGATATTTGCCAGATTGTCACACTTATCTTTTCTACTTCCTCTAAAGTAAGGTCCCCTCTATCTTAGCTATGAATAGCTTTAGCTAATCATGACTAATGTAGAACCATCCTTTATCTCTATATAAATAATATCTCTCAAGTACTTATAATACCAAGCTAAATATCACAATAACACACACATGCACAAATGGGTCTTACATTTACCCCCAGACTAAATTTTCACTTTGTCCTCAAAGTGAAGGTCTCTCTACCTTCTATAATATATCTTCAACTTAATATGGTTAATTCTATCAAAGTGTCTTCTTCCAAACTCCTTGAGATAAAAGGTGTAATTGCCCCACACCTTCTCCAATATAAAATGTCCAAAGTACTTAGGCAAAAACTTCTTTTGCACTCTCTTGAACTGAATAGAATCAAACAACATTACCCAATCACCTTCTTTGAAAGGCTCCACCTTCTTCTTGCCTTGCCTCTTGTCATAGCTCTCCTTTTTTTTCCTTTGGGCCCGCCCCACTCAAACCATAGCAACGGCTCTTACCTCTTCCAACTCCATGAGTTGATCCTTCCTTGACCTCTCTACATCACCCCCTTTTGCTTTCTTCAATCTCCTATGAATGCTTTGGAAGGTAGGAAGATCAAAGTGAATAGGGTAGGGTAGACTCAATATCATATACCAATTGAAATGGAGGATACTCTATGGAAGTCTTCATGGTTGTTCTATACTCCCACAAAATTGCATGAATCCTTTTGTCCCAATGATGATGCCCTCTCCATTTCTGCATCTTTGGCCAACATCATGCACAAGGTCTGATTGGTTCTTTCTGCCAAGCCATTGGAATTTGGCTTATTAAAATTTGGCTTAATTGAAAGCAAAAACATGGATGAACTTGCGGAAAATCTCCTCAAATCTCACCTTCTCCTCCTTGGTAACATTTGGGCCATACTTAAGGGTAGCTAACCTTCTCTCTACCTCCTCAAGTGTCAATGTTGATTTATTTGGGTCCTTCAAAACCTCTAGCTTAGGTGCAAAATCCATAGCACACAAAGGATACACATCTGAATCAGATTCAGATTCATCCTCCTTTGTGGAAATCTCCTCTTCCATGCTTGTGCCCACACCTAAAGCTCCTTCTTCAAAATCCGATTCCCAATAATCAGAAGATGGTGTATCTGAATGTGAATTGTTGGTTGTGTTAGTCACAAGAATTGTGACTCTATGGTTTGATGGCCCAATCCTCAAGTACCCTTTGTGCCATCGATCAATTGTGCATGATGCTCTCAACCATGGCCTCCCAAGAAGTAAGTCATAGCTTGAATCCTTCAAGACTTGGAAAGTCATGAGATTTTGAACTCCCATAACTGAAACTACCACTTTATCCATCATCCCTACTGGTCAAACTTGTTGCTTGTTTGCCATGCTCACCACAAATGTTGAAGGTCTTGAGGGTATCATACCCAACTTCTTCATCAACCTTTCTGACATGGCATTTACTGCTGATCCTCCATCAACCAATGCATCCTTGATGTTGTGACCATTCACTCTCACATCAATCTTGGAGGCATATTCACAAGCCTCCCATGGTGTTGGCTCGGCATCCACCACCCCCATTGATACTGGAGCTTTTGCCTTCTTCTTCTTCTTCTTGCTCCTTGTAGAACTCAAACCACCTCTAAGTTCCTTTCTCAAGGTAGGGTTCAAAGCAATCAATTTGCTCACTGTGATGTTAGCCTTGTGACTACCAACATCCTCCAACACATTATAGTTCCATTGTTGCTTTGAGATCAAGAAGTCCTCCATCCCCAACTTCTTCCTTGGAGTCTTTGTTGTTGATAGTGTTGAGGTGCGAGTGCTCCTAGTAGACATAGGAGTATCCTTGCTTGGAGTAAATCCTTGAGAAGAGTGAACATCCTCTGCAAAACAAGCTCTCTTCTTCTCTTGTGCTAAAAGCTCCAAATTAAGACCCTTGGAGGTTGAGCACTCTCCCTTCTCATACTTGCTCTCAACCACATCTATGGATGCTATCCCCTTACCTTTGTTGGGATTAGGAGCCACTTGTTTTCACTACCTCCCTCTTTCCTTCTATTGGTTCCCTCATAACCCCTTCCTCCATGGTAAGTGGAATTTAGGCAATTCCTTTGGATATGGCCTCTTCCTCCACAACCAAAACAATTTCTATCATTGAAATTGTTGGCTGGTTGGCCTCCTCTATATGGTTAGTTTCCATAGCTTCTAGGCCCTCTCCCTACATTTTGATCCACCTCTCTTTTCTCCCATAGTTGCACCACATTGATCTTGAGATCCGCAAGTTGTTCTGTGATGGTTTGAAGTGGATCTTTTGGTGGAGGTGCAAGAACTGGAGCAACTACTACTTGTGGTGCAACCCTTGCCACCAAAGTATCACAATTTCCACCATACTTGTAGCCTTGAGGAGGATGCACAACCTCCTTCACCACCAAATCCCTCTCATCTCCTTCCAAACTCTCCTCCATACAAATTGCGATCTTGATAGCTTCAACCTTGGAAGAAGGTTTCTCATATCTCACCTTGCTTCTAATTTGTGGTCTCAACCCTCCCACAAAATTCTTGGTGAGCATGGCCCCTATGCCAATCATAGTAGTCTCCACATCATCTCCACCCTTCCTCAACACTATGTAAAATCTGGAGTCTAACTTTTCCACTCTTTCCACATAGACTCTCACTTTCTCTCCATCTCCTTGCTTGAGAAATGTAACCTCACTCATCAATCTCTCATAACTCTCATCAGGAAGAAAGTTCTCAATGAGTGCTGATGTCAAAGTCTCCCAAGACTCCTCTTCCCCATCTCTCCTCTCTCTCTTTTGGTATTCTAACTCATACCATGTAAGTGCTGTATCCTCAAAGAAATCTGGTAATAATGAGGCCCACTCATTCTTCCTCCTCTCATTGTTTCCTATGCAAGCTCTCTTGAAGTCTCTCACAAAGGTCTCCACATCTTCTCTATCCTTGCCAAAGAAAACCAAAAGTTTCCCCATCTTAAGTCCTCACTATCTTTCTTTTCTCTCAATTTTTTTTTCTTTTTTTTTCTTTTTTTTTCTTTCACTCTATTATTAATAGAGTATATACATGACTAACACCATCTGAGAATAATCCACTCTAGGGAACAAAAAAGGTTCAGGTTGCTCCAAGATTTCTATATATAGCAACATCAAATCCTAGAGTGCATATTAATCTAACTCTCATGGATAGTTTATCCATATGTTGAAAGATTATCTCTATCACTAATCTTGAGAACTAGCTGATGAAGGTGGTAGTATTTCTGTAGCTGTACTAAGACTCTCTCCAAGATCCTTCACCAAAGTCTCCAAAAGTGCTTTTACTCCACTACACTTATGTCTTTTTGGAAGTCCTTCCACTCCACAAACCTCATACAACTCCTTGGTCTTAGATCTTCTACCTCCCAATCTTGGTGAAGAAGGTCCAACATGCAAACCCAAGTCAAGTAAGCCTCTCCTTTCCCTCAATCTCTTGCTCTCAAAGGTCAATGGACATGAACTTGCCTTATGTCCCTTCTTTTCACATAAAAAGCACATAGACTCACTATTTCCTCCAACTGGCATAGGTTTATGGATCCTCTCAACACTCTCTTCAAATTCTATTGTAAATTTGCTTTTCCTCAAATCTACTCCTAAAATCACCTCAAACCCTTTGGGAACCTTGCATAGTCTCAATTTTCACTCTTGATGACACTCCTTGTTCCCAAGATGAATCTAAACACTCAAATATGCTTTTTGTTGCTCTCAACTCCTCATACATGAGATCTCAACTCTGCAGAATTGACCCTTCCTCACAATTTCACTCAAATCTCTTAACCAGTATGTGACAGTCCTCTGAAACTTTTCACACTTGATCACAATACCAGGGCGTACCTCTTTGCAAAATTTCAGATCTTTTCATTAAGCCATTTGGCCTAGACACCTTTCTATTCAGCACACATATTTCAGATTTGGTCTGAAAACCACCCCCCTCACTTCAAAAACTCATAACTTGCGCAAGAACAATCTCTCTCTAATTTTTGTGGCAGCAGTTAGGATGAAATGTACTGAATTTTCTTGGAAATTTTCAAGACAATTCACTAAAAATTGAAGAAATGGCAGACTCTGTACAATTTTCTAGAGAGCATGCAGTTGCGGGAGCACTTTACCCTATCAACTTTCAAAATTTCTAGCCCAGTGCACATAGTAGCTCTCACAATAGTTTTAAGTGTGCTAACTGAAAGATAACCCAAGCTATCATGTGTAGAAATTTCAAGTCCAGATCTCAAACTTGAGATTTTGTCCAAAATCACCTTAATCCCCGAAATCTGCAATCCACCTCACACAATCTCTCCAATTCCTCTCATGTGTACAAGATGTACAAAATCACCTCAAAGACATCATAATGAACTATAGGGTATAAAAATGGATCTTGGTTCTCTAACATAAGTTCAACCCTCTCCTCTCCTAATGTTCTCTCCAAGTGAGCTCTCATAGCCTCCTTCTGCCTAATGTAGAATTGAACGCGGAACATTATCTTACCTTCTAGAGAGGTCCCGGCAATGGAACCAAAAATGTGAGCCGGCCTGTCTCTCACTTAGGATGAACCTCTGATGGCTATTATGGTAGTGCACCATGGACTAAGAAGGCAAGGAACCCCAACTCCATCATACTCCTCCAAGGCTAACACTCCAAGATTCAAGACATTGCTCACTAGAGAACTCAATGAGAGAGAGATAGTTGCAAATGAAAGGATGATGAGTACCTCCTCACCCCTTGTTTATAAACTTGTGAAATAGTTACGTACCAAAGTTAATAATTACCGTAGTAACTCAAGTTACTAGACTAAAACTCAAGTAAAGTCAAAAAGTAAAAAGGAATATCCATTCACATGGGCACATTTCCCTAAGCATGTGGTCTTATCTTGGCCCAACCACTAAGTCAAGGATTCCTTCACATGGGCTATCCTTGGACTAAAGAAGAATCCAAAACGAAAAGGCTTGCGGGCCCAAGAGTTCTCAACTCTTTCCTCAAAGCCAAACACCTAGGAATAATACCAAGTCAACACACTAAAATCCAAAATAGTGGTGCTCATCTTTTCTACCTCCTCTAAAGTAAGGTCCCATCTATCTTAGCTATGACTAACTTTAGCTAACCATGACTAATATAGAACCATCCTTTATCTCTATATAAATAATATCTCTTAAGTACTTGTAATACCAAGCTAAATATCACAATACCAAACACATGCACAAATGGGTGTTACAGACCAGATCTATGTTCTAGCCAAAGGTGATCTCTGACTTATGCACTTTCAAGAAGCTCATGCTTTACCAATAGTTGGTCATATGGGTGTGGACAAGACCTTAGGTAACCTCCAACGCCAATAGTGGTGGCCCAACATGACATGAGATGTTCAAGAGTTGCCAATGTAACAAGGCCAACAACCAAAAGCCGAGTGGACTCCTTCAACCACTCCCCATTCCATCTGCTCAATGGGAACACATGAGCTTAGATTTTATTACCTCCTTGCCCAAGACAAAGCAAGAACCCACAACAATTGTGGTGTTTGTGGATAAGCTTAGTAAGAAAATCTACTTTGCACCAACCTTTGATACCATGGATGCTCCAATCTTAGCACAAATCTACTTTGACAATGTCTTCAAGCATCATGGGATGCCATGTGTACTCATCTCCAACCGTGATCATCTATTCACCGAGAAGTTTTGGCAAGCATTTTCTTAGATACTTGGCACCAAGCTTGCCTTGTCCATGGCCTATCATCCTCAAACTGATGGACAAACCAAACGTGCCAATCAAATCTTGGAGGATATGTTGTGTGCCTTTGTCAATGTCCACTATACCAATTGGGATGAACATCTTGCAGTTGCAAAATTTGCCTACAATAATTCCAAACAGGTAAGTACTGGATTTTCTCCTTTCTTTCTCAATTTTGGCCAAAAGCCACTTGTTTCATATTCTCTTCTTGCTCCCCCATTATCTCAAGTCCCTCATACTTCAACCTTCTTGACCACCATATTCCAATCTCTCCAACAAGCTAAATCTCACTTCCTTGTTGCTCAGAATTGTCAAAAATAATATGCAAACTACCATTGTTGTGATTTCACCTTTGAAGTTGATGATAAAATCATGTTATCCCCTAGTAACTTATCCCTCCCATTTGATACTCAAGTTTTTAAACTCACTCCTAATTAGATAGGACACTTTGATGTCACCCAAATCATCTCTCTTATTGCTTATTGACTTGCCTTACCTTGTCATATGCGCATCCACCTTATCTTTCACATTTCCAAGTTGAAACTTTTCCTAACCCATCTTCTTTTTCCTCTCATGTCTAACCTCCTCCTCCTCCCATCCCTATCCATGATCATGAGGAGTACAAAGTTGATCGTATCCTTGCACATTGCCATATTCAACGAGGATGCCAACAACATATGGAGTACAAGGTCCTTTGGAAAGGGTATCCTCTTCATGATGCCACATGGGAACCTCTTTCTCACCTCCAAAATGCATAGATGGCCATCCAGGATTTTGAAGCTTCAATGGTGATAAGGACGTCACCAACTAACGGTGGAGGAATATGTAACAATATGGAGTTTAGCAATATAATTAGTAAGGCTAACAAAGTAGAGAATAAACCAAATTAACCTAGAATATTCTAGAAGTATCTAGGAAGCTTCTTGGGAAAATTCTCAACTAGCTTAACTTGCACTCCAAGTAGGTAGCTTCTAGAAGGAAGCTTCTAGAAGCTTCCAACTAGCTTAGCTTGCACGCTGTTGTACTTTCCTTTTCTCTCTCTGGGAACACACAGGGTGCCTAGCTGTGGAGACTACACATCAAAGGCTAGAGGTAAACCGTAATGACTTGACAAAACACACATGTGACCCTTATTGCCGGAACCCTCCTTTCTCAGGACTAATATTCTTGCTATCGGGAAGGATAGTACCGGGCAACCTGACCTATCATCACAACACGCACTCCTAGTCTGCTGGTAATCACTTCCAACATAAGGAGAAATACACAGCACTCCTAGAAGGAAATAATCTGAGCGCAACACCCGCACACCAATCCAAGCCAACTGGGCGTACAAACAGGCATACAAGTACAGAGAGGATCCAATCACAAGAAAAAGGCAACAACTCTCTAAAAATTTTTTTGGGAAAGAGCTTTAGAGCCTTTGTGCTCTGTCATCAAGCTCATTCCAACCTGTACTCCAAGCCTCTTCCCATCTGTACTTCAAATCTCAACAAATTCCTACTTCATGTGGGGATTTTCTATGTCTTTTTGGTGGGGAAACGTCTGTGTAGCTCATATGCAAGTAAATATTTCTACATAGCTTGGATTCAAGTGATCTAGAATTCAATGGAAAGCCTGTAAGATAAGCTTTCCAATTATATAAAATACACTTCAATCAGATCACTACAACTCTCCTGAAAATCTTTCAAAGTTGGCCAGGGTTTTTCTTGGACTTCACCCTAATTTCGAAATCTTCTTTTTAGGGTTTGCTCCTGGTTCTTGGCAAATTTCCCCCAAATTTCTGATTCAGAAATACACTAGATCCTCAAAAACACTCTGGAAACCTGAAACTCTCAGTCATAGTCACAAGACATGAGAGTTGATATCCAATCAAGATGAAAGGAAAATTTGCTCTATCGAGCTTATGACAGTATTTTCAGCAGGATGTTTTGCATCAGATCTCACTTTTCATATATCTAGAACCACCCAAATTTTCCACAATAGCTGGTTGTGTTTTTTTCTAACCTTCTGCAAATTTTTGTAGCCTAATCCAACTCGAGTCTTTAGATGTGGATCAATTCCTGAGCTGGGCTAACTTGTGAGCTCTACAGACCCAGGTATACTTGATCCAATATCTTGATTTCTCTATTTGAAGAATTCACATGAAACTTTCACACAAAGGAGCTTAACCTATCCACCAACAACTCTGGAAATTTTCATGAGGACATTCGAATTGCAACTTGGGAAGTGACCAAAACTCCAAACCTGATCATTAGCTCTTCTCCAACAACTTACATCCCATAAGCTTCAACTTCAATCAATTGGATGTGATTTGAGATTGATCCAAAATTGAAATCTTTTGCACTCATTACTGTAAGAACATTGTCTACTCTCCAATCCCACTGACAGATAGTGAAAAGGTCTCAACAAACTCCCTCAATTGACTACTTTGTGCTCTTGGGTATCAATTCAACCCCCCTTCACTCAATTGATCATATTACTCTCATACTTGGCTCAAATGAAGTGATTTCTATCTGAAAATTGTAGCCTATTGTCTCCTCTTTCCAACCATGTCCTCCATTTCTTGAATGCCTTCCCCGAACTTCCCTGATGGTCAAAACACTCTTGACTTCCCCCTTGAGACCCAAGTTCTTGCACATTTGTCCTTCACTCTTTTTACTTTTTGACAAATGGACCCCACAACTCCACCTTGAAGCTTATGAGGGAAATTTTAGGCATTCCCCAACTATAGAAGGACATAAATTTTCAAGTCCCACACATTCTCATAAGTAAGCACTGGAAGGACAATAGGATCTGGGTTTCCCATCACCGACTCCACAAACACCACCCCGAAACGTGCCACCAACCAATCCCGTAAGTCGTCACGGTGTAAAATCTGAAGCCTGATGAGAAAAGGATTTGGGAGTGGCAGATCAAGAGCATGGGACATCTCATGCTCGAATGCTTCCTCCGATGCTCTAACACTCGCTCTCTGCTACAATTCTCTCCCAACTTCCTTCTCTCCTCGAGATTCTCTAAAACACACCTGTCTCTCTACTCGCCCTCATCTTTATTCATCAAAGCCCTCAAACATGATAAGATTGTAACCCATGTGGCCAATCACATACATGTACATAAATGGCTCACATGGCAACATCTCATCCGTCGGATCTAGCATGCAACCTACCCCACTAACATGGAGATAAATTATGATAGGTCACTTTTTACAGGCTACGCAAATCACAACACAACAACGCCAAGTAGATGGCTTCTAGAAGGAAGCTTCTTGAGACGTTTCCTAGTTAACTTGGCTTGCACTCTAAGAAAGCGGGTCAAGGAAGCTTCTTGAGAAGTTTCTCAAGAGCCTTGTATGCTACCTATAATTACCAAAGTTGATGCTCATGCTAGGCATTCAAAGTTTTCCCACATTCAAGTGTCCCAATGTGAGTTTCCATTCTACTATTTTGCTCATTGGTCTTGGTCTTTTATACCTAATCTATCAATTGATAAGACAATAATCTCCACACATTTGCCTATTTGTGTATTTGCTATGCATATTCTTCTTGGCTTGCATCATTGTAGTTGAAGCATACTCTCCATGTGAAATCTCCACCAAACCAGCCTCAAAAAAATCTCTACTCTAGCTCTAAATCAATGCTCTTTCCATGTCACTATATCTATAGGAATGTCAAAAAATTGGTGTATCACTAGTAAGCTCAATCCAAATACTATGTCCTTTTAGAGCATCTAAATCTTTCATACTAAAGGCAAAACAACTTGTGTAGCTCCTCAAGAACCTCCAACTCTTCAGTTAGTATTGATTGGCTACTACTTGGGACCTTGGGAGTTGTAGTTTCATGCTCCCAACCACTAGAGTTCCCAACCTCAATGTGGAAAAATCACCCAAATATGGTTGCAAGCTCAATACATCCTCTAGTTGCATCCCAAGTAGACCAAGGGTGTAATCCAAGTAGATCATGCTCACCTAGATGGACCCCAAGTAGATCATGCTCACCTAGATAGACCACTCTCACTAGTAGCCATTGGTTGTGTCCCAAGAATACCTTGCTCACTTGGTCCATCACCCCCAACATGTGCCTAAATTATCTTGATAAGCACATAGTCCACAAGTGTTAGAGTGGTGATGGCTATCAAGTGCATCCTATGTTGCTCTACCAAGCCAAGGCTCACAATCCAAGTCAAATAGTTTAGGTCCATAACTTGACCTAACATCTTATGCCTAGATGCCTCTAACACTACTATAACAACAATAATACTAGTATGAGAACCCATCGTATGCTCTCTCTCATCACGTTGGGCTCCATCAACTATTGTAACTATGACTCCGAAACAAGTTTATGGCCTCCTTCTTGAAAAGCATGGGAGCTTGGGAAACTCATAAGTGTGGTAAAGTGGCTTTGAGCTGTCCAACAAGGTTCACCACTGCCATATGTGATATATGAGCTACTACCATGGTTTTAGACTAGCGCCAAATATCCAATATCCAAAATATCATCAACAATGAGGTGGTCTAGACACTAAATCTCATCATAAGCACGTTGTAGAACCTCACTAGGTGAGAGGTTTGTCCACCAAAGACAAATATAATGAGCTCGTGATCCCACTCTGGCTGCATCCAACAACATGGTAGGTCCTATCCAAGAATGGACCTGATGTGTACTTGCCACTACTTGGGTACAAGAATCACCCATCAAAGGGATGTTCTTCAAAATGCAGGCTATAAAAACAGACTAATGAACTTGGAGATGTCGTAGTATATGTAACATTTCCCAAAACACACCAGAATGAGGATCTTGGAGACCTTAACCTTGGCCAGCACATGTATGTTCTTGACATAGCCATCCACAACTACCAAATGAACGAGACCATATCTCTCCAAATCTTATGCCCCCAGCAAAGAAATGTTTGTTGGTAGGGTCTTTTGGTAATCCTTGACTGTTGATATTGGTAATAATTGAAGATATCAATGGGCCAAGTGTGCCACATGATATAGAGAGACTCACATAGTAGTGTCATCTCTTTCCACATACAAGTACCTCTATACTCATATATCTACATATAGTATTGCGACTAGTCCAATGCTAATCCCATCAAATAACTCCAATAGACATACTCTCTCTATTTGATATTGCCAAGCAATGAGTGTGGTATCCAAAGGTGATAATGTGATAGACTCCAAAGGCTCATCCTTAAACTAGTCTCTAGGTGGTACAAGGGCTCCACCCCAAGCCTGTTGCACCAATTGATCTACATGTTGCTACAATGCTTCCTCAAAACTCCACAATAGAATATCCAAGGTGGATAGAATGATCCCACTTGTACTCCAAATCTGAGTGATCTTCTCTGGTATTGTAGTATCCTTTTCATGGGCCTTCCCCTCCAATAAGTCACCAAGCCAAGTAACAAAACCATTGAAAGTTGAAGTTGATGCCATGGTCTTTGGCTGTAGTGATCCAAGACTACCGCTACTAAAGTATATTGGTAAGGGACATACATGTCCCTCATGTGACTGCCAACCTAGTCTATAGAAGGATGTCTCCTCCCAATAGTCAATATTGAAACCCATAGAGTACAAGATTGCTCTACACCAACAAGCACATTATATGACTCTACTACTATCACAATATTCTGAGCTCTCATCACAAAGCTATCAATTGGATAACTAGACTGAATCTGGACAATGAGCTCTCCATATGTGATGTATTATGTAGAACCACCTTCTAGAGATATTTGGATTGGAATGGATACCTCTCCACATTGGTCTTTTCATAGCTCCAAACCAACAACTACAGCCTTTCCCAACATAAGGGGTTGCATACCAGAGTTTAATAAGACCCTTTGTGGTGTACAAACCTTCCTTGAAGATCCCACCAAATAGAAAATCCTCCTTTAATATCCAATAGGACAACTCTAGATGTGAACCATGCTAGACCTACCTTTGAGCATTCACTCGCTCAAAGGTAGGTCTAGTTGGTAACTCCTCCAATCTAGCTACTGTTGCCTACCATAAATCACTAGCCGTTGAGCAGATCCTATGCTCCTCAACCAATTCAACTCCACTATCAACCACCTCTACTCTAGAAGCAAGAACCACATCATCCTTACTCTCACAAAGTGTGGTAGCCAACCAGAACATTGGAGCTGGGTCAATTTTCAATGTAAACATGTCATTGGTTGAGAATAAAGGGAAGCACATAATCAACTAAGTCACTCTCAACATCAGGCTACTCAATCTATGTAGTAGCAAGTAGCTAAATAGCTAGTAGTCTATCATGAACCCATCATCACCTACCACACTTGCACTAGGACGTCTAAGAGCCATGGATGTCATCTATAATGCTTCAAAGAGTGTAAAAGACTAAGGGAGTCTGACCTATCTACCAGCCTCTCCTCTATGTGGATCCAACTCCATTGATGGTCCTCTAGGCTATGGAGCATATATTGCACTTCTAGTCACTATAGTAGATGCATCTACCTATGCTTCTCCACACATGAAGTCCAAGATGTCTCTATCACTAAGATAAAATGCGGAAGCCTCAACACTTGAATCTGATCTCCTTGAGCTATGGCCATGCTAGCCAATCTTTGCTCCAACTGCTCAATCCAAGTACCCATGGTTGTATCATAAGCAAGGGTAGGTACTACACTCCCGCTAGGTGTGGATCCTCTACCACCTCATCCTCTATGACCTGGAGCTCCTCTACCACCTGCCATAGTAGCCCTACCACTCCATAACTCCGGGTGAAGATCAAAGCATCAATCACTAGTGTGACCAAATTTATGGCAATGGACACATTGTCTTTGTGCTAGCTATGATGCACTAGAGGTATCATGTCTATTGCCCTGAGTGCACTCTCTCTTGTGGTAGAGATCCACCACAAGTCCAACAAGCAACACCACCACTCATTGGCTACTAGACCCTTACCTACATGAAAATGAAGGTAAGGGTCTAGCTACACTAGGCCTTCCACTTGCTCCATAGGATTTAGGTTGTCCACTCTACCCTTGGAAGCCAACATGGTGGGATGCACTCTAGAAGAAGTAACAATTGTGGATGAGGTCTCCCAACAAAATCCAAACGTCACCACTCTTTCCTCCACCATGTTGAGCTCAATACACTCAGCCAAACTAAAGAGCATTGCCAAAGTAGGTGAAGTAGCATGTAACAATGTAGCATCACATACTCTATATCGCAACTCCATGTCCAAGATCCCATACCCAAATTGGATTACCTAGGCCTCAGTAACTCCCTGATTGAAACTAATCAACTATATCATGCAAGTGTATGCCTTGCATCGGCTCTCTCCAACCTTCCATTGGAACTCCTACAAGCTCCTCAGCTTGTCAGTCCACACTCCTTGGTAGTTTTTGCCTCAAGCACTAGAATAATTCCGCCATGGGGTTAAACTATGGTAGTACACCACCTCCACTTGTAGTAGCACCATCTCTAACTAGTGGACATCCATTAGATCCACTTATGCTACTAGAACTGGTGAGTGCTACCAATCTACCCCTAGCAACCAAGCCTAAAGTGATGGAGATGTATTTTGGAGACCAATACTATCTCCATAGCTTGATCTCCTCCAAGTTAGCTCTCTTGAACTCATGATAGTCATCTATTGGTGGACCTTCTAGTGCTAAAACAACCACTTCTATGCTATGAAGGGGTGAACAAAGTCAGGTTCCGCATCTGCTGCATATCACACCAACTATCAAACTCCTAGATTAAGTCATCCAACTCAATGGTACCCATTATACCAAAGTAGCACTTGGGACTTTTAGAGGCCCCATAAATCTTGTCTATCTCCCACAACAACAATGCAGACACACAAATTGCACTCTCAGTTGAATCAGTTCTTGTATCAAACTCCAACTTAGAGTCAATCTCCTCCCTCATTGGGACTTGAGATATAAGCTTATATCAAGCACCACTCCGGGTAAACCCATTGCATACTACAATACTATCTCCTTTAGGATTCCCAAAAAACTCCATCATGACAATGCAACCATAACCACCACAAGTACCCCACCAAGGACCACCACCAAGTGCCAACACAAACTGAACACCACCCACTAATGTAGCTCTAAATGCAATAACTACACTAGGAGAAAGAGCAACCTATAACTTGCCATCACAACACGCATTCTCACAATCTACAAGTCATCACTTCTTGCCTCACCAAAGAGAAACATAAGTAGACTGACTGGTCATCACTCCACCTCATTACCAAGAGCACACCAAAGCACCAATGCTCTAAAGTCAAGGCACTTCACACAAACATGGTGTGCAAACAAGAAATAGAGAATAGAGGAGTCCCATCACAAGAAGTCCAAACAAAACCTTCCATCTCATAAATCAACACCAGATTCACTTTGTCACAATTTGGCATTTGATATAATAGGAGTGTCTACCTACTTCTTAAGCTAATAGGATCACCAAGAATGGAACCAAATTGCCTCTCCTAGCCAAAGCTACATGTGTATAGGTATTAGTAGAATAATCACTAAGATAACAAGTGAAGGCGGACCAATTGGCTAGAGCATCCGTCTAGGAACCAAAGATATAGGGTTCAAACCTTGTTGTGCACAATCTATAAGGGTGGGAAACTTTTGTCAAAAAATGACCAACAAAACTCATCTAAACTAGCTAGCCTCACTTTAATCCTTCATAGCCCATAGCCTTAAGTCTCAAAGCCTCATAATGTTGGGTCAACAATCGAGTATTGATTATGGTCAAGCCACACCCACTCTAGCTAAGAGACTCCAAGTGATGCTTGTCGGCCTTTGTCCACCATTAACCACAAACTCAAAGGCTTAACATCAGAGAACTCGAGCTCTGTGGAGCTGCACTTTGAAGGTATACCCCTCTACTCGACCTAGGTCCCCTGCCCTAATGGTGCCATTGAGAACACATTCCATGGTGCAAACGGTGCAAGTGACAATGGGTCCTACCATGTGATCAGTAGCCGTAACATGAAATTGGACCATCAACAAGTAATCCATGAGTAACTACCAAAATGCCTATGACTACCACCAATACTACTCTAGTATCCAAGAAATCTAGCTTCGACACCACAAATATCATGACAAAGAACCTAAAATCTCCAAGCTTATAACATACTTGGATACGTGTATTAGAGACTCTTGAAAAGTGATGATTTTCCTTAGACCTTCATTCTCAATCATTATGATGCATAAATCTTAAAAAATTATCAATTGATAATTGATGTGTTATATGCAAGCATTTGGATCTATATTAATCTAACCCTAAACAATAAATAACCTTAACCAAAGCAAGAGTTGAAGGTTTATATACCTCTTACGATTTTAAAAGTATGTTCTTTTAAAGATTCTAATGTTTACTAAACAAGTAATATTGAACCAAGAAAATCATTATGATTCATAAATCTTAAAAAATTATAAATTTACAATTGATGTGTTATATGCATTTAGATCTATAGTAATATATCTCAAACAATATATTACCTTAAGTTTAGCAAGAGTTGAAGGTTTATATACCTCTTACAATTTTAGAAGTATGCTCTTTTAAAGATTCTAATGTTTACTAAACAAGTAATATTGAACCAAGAAATTTTTTGATCTAATCATAGTGATTATAAATGTTTATAGATTTTTAACTAGAATGAAGAAAATCTTTATGAATATTTAAAATGATATGCATACATCTAAAAGTTAAGACACATATGAAATCTATAATTAAACATTTTCAATATCTCAAACTCACTAGTACCATCTACACTTTATTAATTTCTTAAATTACATAAAGTTGTATCATGTAAAAAGATACTTGGGAATTTGGAATCTTATTTTATTTATGAATATGGAATCTTCTCTTATTTTTTAATCTTATCTTAAATAGAGTAGGGCTCTATTAGTTATGATTCAATTCATTTTGTAGCTTGACCTTGATATAATTTTATGTCTTAACTTAATCAATCATGATAAAAAAATTTAAGGTCATGGGCTCTAAATATATTCTTAAGCATGGTTTGGAAGTATGCTACCTTAATTGACATGGATTAAATTTAAAGATGTTGACTCTAAATCCTAATTGATTATAGACTTAATTCATGTTTTTTCTTGTGTAACTGGACACCAATCATGGATAGAAAGTAGAAATTTGTAAATGAGAACAACCTCATGTCATCTCTTCCTTAATTTCCTTGGTCTCCATGAACAAATATGGAACTCCAGTGTGCAATAAAGAATGGAATAAATTAATGTCTTCTATGAGCAATTTTATTTCTACTAACAATATTCTATTTCTCCAACCATTCATTCATTAAATGCTATCATTCAATATCTATTACCTTATACCATTCATAAACCATGTCATTCCTTTTGGATGAGTCTAGGATTACTATATCTCACTAAATAGAGATAAGTAGCTTAGAGGTCTTATGTGACCTTCGCAATTATTCTGTAAAACCTGACTTATAGAATTACATAAAACTGACAGTAAATTGAATAGAGAAAATTTCTTTATACAATCAAAACTTCTATCTTTTACTAAGAAAATTATGATTTATTGTGGTTTGCCACTATATCATTAGCTCATAGCATCTAAATCAATTTGTATAAAAGAAGCACTTTTATTTGACTTCGCATTTGATGGACGTTCGGTATTCTAGTTCAACATCATGAAGAGTAAAGAAGAATTTGATGATTTAATGAATGCTTTATGCATATGATTTACTTTTGCAAACAATCCATGAAGAAGTAGATAAGATTTGGTAAGTTTGACCATGAAAATTTTTTATAAAATGAAAGTGCAAAGAATTTTATTATTACTTTCAACTTTCATCTTTTGGATTTTTTAAGTAACACATGAAAAGAAAAAAATATTTTATGGTATATTTTGTCTTTTGAAGAGAATTATGAATTTGAGAGAAAAGAAAAAGCTCCAGGTTTGAGAATTGAAACAGAAATATTGTAAGGTATAATCCACTCCCTCCCATCATTATTCGTAATACCAGTAAACTTCCACGGTACTTGTGAAAATAAATAATTTTTAGGATGTATTATAAATGATAAATAATGTTTAGAATTGTACTACTAAAAGTACTCCTATTTTATCATTGTATCTAATTAATAATCATGACATTAATTATGTAGACTTTAGGAATATGAATTAGATAAATATGCTTATTATTTCAACCCTCTCTAGACTGTAAAAAAGCTGCTAATGTACTAAACAATATCAATCACAATGATAAAATACAATCCTTCGTGTTTGCTATGCGGTCGCCTTTTCTCAAAATAAAATACACTTTAGGATTATATAGCTTCCGTTGATTTCAATCATAACCATTCTAAGAGTATATAGAAAGACTACTATTTTGCTAGTGTATCCAAGTATTTATTACAGTAATGAAATCAATTTAGGATCGTCTACACACTAGTCAGGACAACCCTTTTACGTGTGGATTCTGAATCAATCGTTTGGACTCACTCTGTTGGGAATAATTCAACTAGTCACTACACTCAATTAATGTAATGCGCACTAATTGAGTAAAAGAGTGTAACTTTTTCGAACTACACCACCTTCTTTTCGTAACCTCTCGGCCTTTAGCTTCAGGTGTGGTAGGCAGATTTCTCATATAGACTCTATTGGGACTAACCCCATTTTACTTTTTTGTCTCTCCCTTGTACTTTTTTGTCTCTCCCCCATTTTACTTTTTGGTCTCTCCCCCATTTTACTTTTTGTCTCTCCCTTTGATTCCTTGATAGGGTCTTCCCATCCTTCGTGTTCTCTACGGCTCGATTCCTTGATAGGGTCTTCCCATCCTTCGTGTTCTCTACGCGGTCGCCTTTTCCTTCTTTAGCTTCACAAGCTCCCAGAATTCCTTTCACAAGCGTGCAAGTAGGGGGTACTTGTGTGCTTCCACAATAGAATCAGCGTTCTGGAGGTTGAGGGTATTTCACGGTTTGAAAGTTTCGCAGCTATGTCGGTAGATACAGAGTGGGATGGTTGATTGCTGCTTAACCTAGAATCATTCGTCCGAAAGCCGACCTAGAAGCATACCTTATATGCGTCTAGAACATTTGCTTGTGAAGATGTTGAAGGTTCCATACCAAGAGGTCTAAGGGAACCTCCTGGCCTGATACAAATAGTTCACGTGAGCGAGTGGGAGACTTTCATTGAGTGCGAAGGTAAAATGCCGGACATACACAAATTTGGTGTGTGCAACATTGCATGTCATGATTTATCTTCGGGTCAATAACAGCACGTTCCCCGACGAGTATCGAGATTACATCTTTGCTTGATGCTAACTCATATATATCTATCCCTTCGTCCAAACGCTGAAGGCAAAATAAATTGGGTTGGGTTACGATATCTGCGTGCTATATTCCAAGCTCCGCAAATCACATTTTTCGGGGTATGGCCTCTTGGCAACCCAGAATTGTCTTACTTTCTAAACTCATCCAAATCACTAGACAGTAGCACATAGCTTTTATCACAAGTGGTGGCTCTCTTGAAACTAATCAGGCAGAGTAAATAACTCCCCTGTGCAGAGTGATAGACAACTGTGCGGACTTTGTGCTCTGTCTAAACTCCGATCGTTCCCTTCCGATGCGAAATAGCCTATTCCTGGTGAACCATGACATAGGCCGTCGTAAGGTTTACAGTCGGCACTGTGGTTTATGGACTTGAACACGCGGATGCACATCGTAACTCATCTTCCCACGTGTTGAACTTCCAAGTGAGGAACAAGAAGTTAACTCTTGCTAGCAACTACCGAAGATGTTCGATAGATCTCAATGCCTAGGCACTCCACATAACCTGAAATAGGTGCCGCTGCCTTGTAGATTTTCACACGTACTTCCCTTATCTGTGGGAAACCTCTGAGAACACTGCAAGCTATCTCATGCGCAACGGTTTCCACCAGGTTACGACTCGGACCTTCGACGATTTCCTGGATTGTACTGCAAGTGAAGGCATGAAAAATTCAGTTTGAGGAATGTAAGAATCCCGCATAGACCCTAGAACATACCTCGAGAAGAGATAAGCGGAACTATTGATTGGCTTTGCTCTGTTCATCGAGTGAATTAAATCCTGGAAGGAACGGCGTGTTCAAAGAGAGGATTCCGCACTCATGATTTGATAGAGCTTAGAGTTGTACCTGAAAACGTCAGCGTAGCTCACTGTCTGATGTAAATCGTCGCTCTCGCCAGCCTTCCTAAGATCAAGCCAAGCGTCCAAATCTACCATAAATTTCTGTCCCAAAGTGTTCTCCTCAGCCAAGACCCCGTGAAAGCCGTGAAACTTACAGCCCCGTAGGATCAACCTGTCCATTGGCCTGCTGTTTTCATTGCTGCTTTGAGCGAGAATGCCCGATGAAATGAGACAACGGTAAAGGCCACAAAATTACAGTACATGAAAAATAAGACAACAGAACTGAAGCCTCAGAAAATGGAAGCTACGGGAGAACAGATCGCATGGGAGAAGATGCAGCTAGAACTTCCTGAATTTCGGGTGTCTCTAGACACCGAGGGAGAATCTGGACTGAAGAGAGTTACTGAATCCAGATGTAATCACCAGAGACGGCTACAATTTGAGCTATTCCCATTTGAACGGGAAATCGATCTGCCACAGAGTCCCCGGAAACAACACTAAGCCATGTGAAATGCTTGAGTGGAGGATGGTCTACTTACAAGTTTTTCACACCCTCACTATAATTTGAACTCATATGCCTGCACCCATTCCCGGTTGAATTTCATCAAAAACCATACATGTAACGAATCCAATGCTGAAACTCAATAGACAGATTTTGCCACGGTATAATTAGATTTGAAGCTCAGGAATCACAGGCTCTCACCGTCTCCATCCGCTATCCAATGTGTCAAAGAATCGTGAACGAGTCGTGAACCTGATGGAGCCTAATTCTCTTAAAATCCTGTGCAGTGCAATTCCATGACCTGCTGTAGATATACCAACTGCTCCAACACTCGCTGTAGAGAAGGACCTCATCTCTTTGCTGAAGCATGCACCGCCATATTTCTTCAAACATCTCACAAGACTCGCGAAATTCGGCCTTGCCATATTTTGCCGAACGACAATTTAAGTCTCAAGATTCAAAACGTTAGACAGAGCTAATCAGCGCAAATGCGCGGCGAATTTGGACTTCGAGCGACCGCGCCATGAAAGCCATCTCATCTTCTTCGCTTGCTGTAAACTTTCAAAGCTCCCTCTCTGTGAAAGAACTCTCCTGCTGTACGGCAATCGCAGCGAGTGGAGCTAGCAACCTATGCATATCCATCCCCCAACTTGCCTAGAACAGCACATCTGTCACGGGGATGCAAATTCTACGGTCGATATCTTGCTTAGACCACATTCTTGCTAAATGGCAAACTGTAGAGGTGATTTAGACTAAGGTAAGGATCAGGAGATATTGTTCACTCACCGTATCGAGAATAATGGTTAGATGTCTTTATTCCACATTCTTGCTAAATGATAAATTAAACAGTAGATTTAGATCTAAGCATAAGGATGAGCAGATATTGCTCACTCATCGTATTGACAGTGATGGTTAGATCATTAGATGTCTTTAATGACATTGTTGGAATTCAACACACACGAATAAATTCAAAACGAAGTTTTAAATCTGTCTTTGTTTGCTCAATAAAAGTCCATAGTACAATAGAGAGGGAGATCGTGCCAATACCTCTCTAGATTAATAGTCATATGACAACCAGTTCAGTACCTCTTGTGTTTCAATGGTAATGGCTTCATGGCAACACAATGGAAGGTGAGAAGTTGTAGCATAATTGCTTGTGGCTGGCCGGAATTCCTTTCACAATATTACCTGGCATTACTTCTGATGCATCACTTCAATCCATTGAAGAACGCAAGCCCAACCCTTGGACAAG
Organism: Lunularia cruciata; assembly: GCA_948567375.1. NCBI lineage: Eukaryota > Viridiplantae > Streptophyta > Marchantiopsida > Lunulariales > Lunulariaceae > Lunularia > Lunularia cruciata. The sequence continues at coordinate 54,200,367 of OX419756.1, read as the reverse complement.
CCTCCGTACTATTAAACAAAGGACAAAGGTTGGCACTTCCAGTCATGCAATGCTCCATAACTGGCTGTTTCCGAAAGAACATGCCCGTCTTAATCCAAATCATACTTACCAGACTTCCGGATCGCTTTCTACATGGATTTATTTTCTGCGCATCCCCTTCCATCATTCTAAATGTAAATTCTTCGAATCAAACCCACCTCATTAGACAGAGATTCAAACGTTACACTCTGAAGAACGAAAGATTTTCTCCCCACATCTCTTCGGCACATCAGAAGGTGCCAGACCAGAACCAGTGAATTTTTCATCGCTCAAACTGAAAAGCGCAGGGTGAACTACAGTATGAGCGATCTCGTAAGTACTACCGAAACGGGGAAGAAATCAATTGCTCTTTGTGGTAGCCGCTGGTACGGACTCATTACTGTAGGGACTTACGTCCCGTGAAACGAAAATTCGAAAGGTGGGGGACAAATGAAGACGCAATAGCACGATCTGATCGACTAGTTTTGAGGAGCAAAGAACGAGCGTATGGTAAAGACCCCACGACCAACGAAATACAACCTCTGGTGACAATCGCTCATATGGCAACATATGTTTCTTCTCGGCCAAATATGTCTAGGAAATAAAGTTTGCGAGAAGGGAAGGTCAAAGAAAGCCAGACGTGGTTTCGACAAACAGAAGCTGTTGCATCTCGTGGATAGCAAAATTGTTGATGTTTTGAGGTTTACGTTGTTGGCAGAAACAACAACCCCAACAATACATGTTACAAGCGACAATCCGTATATTCCCAACATTTCAAAGTTCTTCACAGACCAGTAAATGGGCAAGTTTCCAAGAAAACGGACAATTCAGTTCAGAATACAAAATTGTAGACTCCTCAACCATCTCTCCTAAGTAACAAAACTCGTTACTCCAACTACTTAGGTGGACATACGCCGGAACAGAATGCAAGGTTGCACACTCAGCTACAATCAGCATGCATTGAAAGTGCAACGTTGCATTCTACTCCAGAAAGCTTAGTACATGCCCTTGAAGACGGGATTGGTTCGGCAAATGCTTGACCCATATTCCTCATACTCGGCTTTGGTATGACACGCCTGTAGTTGCCAACATCACAGATTAAGGTCGTTACATGCGAAAATTCTCAGTATGACGAAAAGCTCTGTAGATCTAGGCAAGTACTTACTGTAAAACTGTACAATCGACAACATTCAAGTCGATCCGTGCATTCAGCATATGAAACAAGTCGTACACTACAGTGCAAGTTCCGAATAAGCCAGCAGAAACACACCTCATGGCCCCATGATCGAATCCTGTAAGCTCTTTTCTTATTCCTGTTTATTCTCTTATCCTTCAGTCATTTAAGACGGTATTTGAAGTACCTTATAAAAGTCGGGTGTAGAGGCAAGGACGGAGCCCCCAAACCATACAGCAAACCGTTGCATATGATGTCCCACCACATTAACGTCCACGGCTTGTGCCTGCGATACCAAGTGAATCAGAAAGCAGCGGATGCATACGGAGGTAAAAAGGAGATACCAAGGATGCCATAAAAAACTTCTCCAATTTTGTGTGGTACAGATGTACTAACATGGACACGTTTCTATATGGCCAATTTCTTTAAGCAAGGCTAGAAGAGCTACCTTGTGACCTCCGCCATTACGGAATTCTGAAGCAGTCAATCGGGTATCCACTATCTTCTTGATATCTCGTTGTAATCTTCTCTGAAAGTCCTTGAACATAGTGGAACCGCCAGAAAGCACGATGTTCTACAGCCCACGATAGAGCGTCAATACTTGGACTTGACAACACGCCAGCTAGCGTTGGTAACCTACTAGTCACACATAGACAACTAGTAAGGGAAACAATAAGTTGGTTGAACTTGGTAATAGAGTTGTCAAGCATTGTACCTATCGCGTTAATCAAGATACATAAGCTCCATTGAAATCCGAGTTTAGCAAAACTGACCAACTGTGCCATCTCGCTACATTCATATGCATTCTAGCAACTTTAGTCTAGGCACGTGCGCAAGCTCCGTGTACTCTTTTTGGCTTTCCAGAACATGAATTTGAGACACAGAATTGGCCAAGAGTCAAATATTCACGCCTAGTCTAGGACTGCTCCCATCGAGCAAGCAAATAATACAATTCGATGAAAGAAATATGACCATTCTTGAAGAAGATCTAGGTGACGCTAAGAAATGTTGCCCCAGCACTGATCTCGAGAGGAATCCCTTCGCTCAAACTACAGACCTTATACAGCGCTCGCCGGGTATCAATAGGCGAAGTTTGTATGCACTTATCCACTATCTCAGGAAGGGGGACAGTGAAATCACTGCTATAAATCTCCGGTGAAAAGAAAACCTGCACATTATGAACAGAAAGCACCAGTTTTGAGACCTTACCAAGACACCATCGCCTGTCAAAGATGTTGAACGACAAATAATAAGGTTCAAAGAATATCCTAATCTCAAAACGATAGTTCAAGTTCTCATCGAAAAAAAGATGGCATACCTCAGGAGCAAGAAATCGCTCGTAGCCAATATCACACTTGTATGGTGTTCCGGTCTTGCTATTCTTCCCTGTCCACTGCTTAATGTATTTAGAGGGTTCTTTGTCATGTTTGCCAAACTCCTGATCAGCCAGGTTCATAATGCATTAGGAATCAAATAAGCGTCCCGAGCTATGACAGAATTCTCACATCCCAAAAAGAACCCTGCGACCTTAATATTCGCATTGACTGATCACATGTTTGTATCGATGCGGCAGATCGTCACTAAACAAGATAAAAGGTATTTCCGGGAGACACGTAACGCTCTCAGTACCAATATCCGTAGTTCATCGGCGCATGATTCTATCCTACTAAACGGAGTAGAATATCCCCTGAAATTGAAGCAAATTAACCATTCTATGACGCTGACTATCAGACCCTTCAGCGAACCATGTAATTCTTGCTTTAAGCCTTAACTACTTGTTCGTCTGCTCTGCTTTAGGATAATAGCACCATCCATGAATGATAGACACCATTGTCATTCCATTGACAGTCTTGTACATCTCATTGAAACTTCCCAACGCAGTTTTTAAATGTCCAGATTGTCACCTTTACAATGTCCGCACACGTATAGCAGTACATCTCCTTGATCTTTCTTGAGATGTCTAATGAATCTTCCGGCGGCACAGGTTCTCCTCTTTCCTGACATAGTCCACAAATGGATCAGAAGGCAATAGTCCAATACCAGCAGATCCAATACTGGAGGTCATGCAAAATTCCCATTCCGTCCTGTATTATTAAGTCTCTGCAAAGATCACTCATAGCCACCGTGATGGTTAACTAAATACCAGCAGGAATGTTTAGGAGATAACAAAATGTGGAATTTCTGAATGCACGTCATATTAACGGAACGAGGCTGAGATTGCACTTCTCTAACCTAAAGGCAAAGGTATTTTTCAGAATGGTAAAACGATATGTTTGAGCATCTGATTGTCCCCACTGCATACCAGAAAACTATTTCACGAGTTTCTTTCTAATCACAACGAGCTTGAATTTCTTCAAACTTCTCAATATGCTCTTCATAAACTATAATCCCTTTGACTCACTCTTTATCTTGACCTGTATTGTATCTTAAGAGCAACTTGAAACTTTAAGCAGGGAACTTGGTACAGAGAAATAGCCGCTTGAACACAAAACAAGAAGAAGTCATCGCACCACGTAACATACATTCTGGATACAAGGATATAGGTAGATGAAAGCAGAAGCCGTTCTAGGAAGGGGTGATCCAGAACTCATTAAATGCATATGATCGGTAACCAATATGTACTTTATGCACAATGCTAGCATAGTGATAAATCCATAAAGTAGAATGCATGGAATGTAACCTGAAGCAAAGGCATAATTGCAACAAATCGAGAACAACATATATCTAGAGGACTAGTAAACAACTTGAAATCGATAACAGCTATTCAAACGACTTCTAGATACAAGGATATATTCAAACTTGGTCCAATACTTACTCGCATCAACTGCTGTATGAATATATTTAAGTCCCGGCCGGCTATTGGTATTGATTTGATACTACTACCGATGACATAGCCATCCGCTACCGGCACAACGTGCGTCATCCCATCACCAGCATCCACGACAACACCTGTCATTTCGCACTGCCGAGTAAACACTTACTCAAAACCTAGCAGTTGGGCACAAGTAGGAATCACAATGCGCTCGGCATCAGACCCGCAATACACTTGACGTGACGAGCATCTGCGCAGGAAAAACAGCTGAAAGGAAAAACTTGCACGGTTTTGCCTGTCTTTGGTTTCGTCCGTAATCCTAAGTTACTAACCTTTGATGTTGTGTATCCAGCAGCAAGAGCCAGCACAGCTTGTACTGCAATATAAAGACCAGGGACATTAAATGTTTCAAACATGATTTCTCCTGTATACTCCCGAGTTTCAGGTGCTGTAAGAGGGCTTTCAGTCAATAGAAAATAGTGATCTTCAGGGTCGCAGCGCAAGTAATTGAATATACACTGCTGCCAAAATCTTTCCATAGTATCCCAATTCTCCACCTGGTTCAGTAAATCATCGTACTTTAGATAAACTGTCGACCTTTTAAACCTGTTAAAATAATCACAGGCCACAATCCTGGCAGTATAGTATATCTTTAAGGTCCTGATATCCCACGCATGTCGAAGCAGGCTAAGCTGAACGGAGCAGGAGCTGGCTCAGTAGGGTCAGGATGAAACCTGGCCGTGACGAATAGGGTAACTGAGGGTGTACGCATTTGCATCTTTTCTAGCCAACGCCTCATCGCCTATGAAAAAGTCAAGATCAGCCATAACACCTGCGCTATGAAGAGCTGAACCACCCCATCCACCTTTCCCAGTTGGTGCCGATGCTTGACCAAGAAATGACTCATTAACAGCTACCACAGTAGGTATTATGAAACATGGCTCCACGTTTCCTGCAAAACCCATCTTCGTGTACCTGCCACAAAAAAGATGAAGCCCTTCTTAAGATCCAACCCCTCAGTTTGAAAACTCTTTCCAGCTGAGCACGGGAACTGATCCAGCTTCCTTCAGTAAGTGAAAACTGGGCCTCGAATTCCAGTCGATTGAACCAATTCTTGGTTAACCTCACCACCCTTAAGGCACCATCCACGACAGACACCGAGGATGACAAAACGAAACTTTAATTTGATCTCCATGTGTCCCAATCCTCAATGGTGGACAAAACTAGCTCATGCTCATAAAGAAGCTCAAGATCAGGCTTTCATGCTGGGTAGTCTGTGACGAACATGCAGTCCCATTTCCAGGCTCGGTAATAACCATAGGAAAATCGCCCGATCATTGTTCTCAGACATCCAGTTGCAGATCAGTTGAACGCGCTAGAACGACCTTTCATAAGTAAGTACCCAGCTGCTAAGAAGCTTACCCGGTGCCATTGTCGATCACGACAGCCGGCCTTGATGTTGGATCCATGAATAGGCGATTCTCAGACTCCCCGAAACCTCCTCCGCAACCGTCCATTTTATTTCATTTCTCTTCTCTCCCTCCCTCTTCTCCTATTCCCATCTGTCTCCGTCCCTCCCTGCAGTTCTCTCTCTCTCTCTCTCTCTCTCTCTCTCTCTCTCTCTCTCGCTGTGCAACTCCCTTCCCACAGAATTTTATTTCTTCGCTGCAGCAGAACGAAAACCCCCACTCCTCCAATTTCTCGTCTCGTCTGCTCAGAATCAGTATCTTTCTTCCTGCTCCTTCCTTTCACTGACTCCTGTGTCTTGATCGGCTCTGCTCTGGCCCTCGATGAATTGAACCAAGGCCAGATATGACACAACAGTCAGTCAAGGAAAGAAGAAATCTTCCTGTTGTTCTGTTTGCCCCGCAACTCACGAGCTTCCTCTCAATCCACTGTACACGACAGATTCATATATAGTACTGTCCCACTAACAAATTCCCAGGCAATCCTTCGCACCATAATAATGCAACTATAATTGAGTTTTAAAATCCAGTTTAAGAACTAAACTCAATCTCTAATTTTCTCTCCCCTTTATTTTCTCTCCCCCATCCTTCATTTTTAATACGCGGATATCCATTTTCTTTACAGTAGTCAATTTCTTTCCTAATGAAGTAGATACGATGGGAGTCATAACTTGGACACATTATTATTTCGATACACTGAGCTTAGATAGCCGAACTTGCCACATATTTCGCAAATGAGAACATTAATTATTTAAAGACGTCTGGATGTTGTATTCGTAGAGGGTTGTCTTCCTTTGGCACTTTTACAAATGCCGATTGCCTAAACAGAAATTATTTTGTTTTTTTTTATAATCATGATTTGTAGTTGAGACTGTAAATCTTGAGATATCTGAGAACTTTTTTAAGTTCTAATTTCTGGTTATCTCCTTGAAGCATCTAGTATATCCAAATTAAACGTGCACATTTGTTTGTTATGTTTCCTAGATATTTTCAATCAGAAAATTCGTCTAAGAAGAGTTATAAAAGTGATATCCTTGTAATTGATTTAAGATTCCTAGTATTTACATCATTCATTCCTTAGCATAGAGGTTATCTTTACCTTTCCTCTTCTAGATATAATCGGGTACGAAGGCACGTTCATCTATCTTTTCTGTTTTCAATCTTATCAGCAGAAACAACATTGACTGCTTGTATGTAGCACGATTTTACGTTTTCAAGGAATTGAATAGACCACATTATCTGGCGGAATTTTCCAGAATGCCATACTTAAAGAAAAAGCATTCTCTAAAATCCCCCACGCATGACCGTTTCAAGTCACGCAGCACCACAATGGTAATTCTGCCAAATCGGCATGGAGGGACATGAATGGTGAATGGTAAAATTTTCAAATGAAAATGGGGCATTTTGGAGAGTACTTTTTTATGTAAGGGAATTTGGAAAATTCCCCTATTATCTAGGTCTATACTATCTTTCTCTCAGAGTTCTAACTAGTCACAAAATAGCTTTCACTCATTCCTCCCATAATAAATATCATAGGAAAAAACCGTGATGCATCAATTACTTATTTTCCATAAAATATGTAATTTAGATATCAAACCCTATCAAGACGCAAAAGACATAGACATGACTGGTCTCTACACTTTGTAATATAGTTATGTTGCAATTGAGGAGAAATGTATTCTATATCTATATTAAATTCCATTTTAAGAAATTCATTATTCTAATCTTATCATCTGCATAACTTATAATTATATAAACTGTGTATATCGCTTGCTTCATTTGGATGAAATTTATAGTCATCTTGCATAGGTTTGCAAAATATTTATTACCAGTCCATCTATTTAATTTTAAATTTTATGTAATTAAAACTTAATTGAAAAGCTTACCATATGCTTATTTTAGGAAAGAGTGAGAAGTTTTAAATTAAAATATTATTATCGTATTTATCAGAGCTGAAACATGACCATGACCATGACCAATTTTGCATTTATAATTATTTCCTCTTGTTGACCTGAACTTCTGGATCTGGGCGGAGTTAAATGGGCCGCAGAGTTTGGAGTTTGAAGTTCTATGGAAATCTGCTCAGTGAGCCTACGTCATATGCCACGTAGACCTAGTTAAGGACTGTGTAAACTGCAACGTGGACACCCCTCTGAAACATATACACACAGCACACTCATCGTGCATTCCCTGCAGCTTGGCTTCTCCCCGATTCGATTCCTCTTGTCCCTGTTCAGGCTGTGAAATATTGTAAATCGTTTTTGGCAAGATCAATTCGGATCGACAAGTGCTTTTCGTTATCAGCAGCAGATGAAACTGAGGAAAATTGAGACACGGACGGGTGGCTGTGAGCAGGAAGGACAAGTAAAAGAAAAAAAGACCTTCATTGCACCTGGGACGGAAGGACATCCATTTTGATTTAGAGTTTTAACTTGTTTCGTTGGCAATAATGTGGAGATCGCGAAACCTCGTCCAGCCCTCTGGTCTGCTACGACAGTCTTTGCGTCTTTTTTCGTCAAATACCACTTCTGCTGCAGCCTCCAGATCCCTGCAGGTACCAATTGTTGACCTATTTCGATTTCATTGCTTATGGTACAACTTATCTATGCCATTTCGGAATTAACCTACTTCTCTTACTAAATACATCTGCACGACGTGAAAATTTAAGAATTATTTTCAACTCTTCGTTCCCATGAAGAGCCGACTTCAGTTGGAATGTTCCCGTTACCTCTATCACCAATGGACTAAGTGAACCATAGATAAGAGTCAGAGGAATTGGAATCTTTGACCCACTGCTTCCTGGAGTAATTGATCATCTCGTTACTAATTGATTCTCAGTGATCAAGGTAGTCTCAGACGGTGCTTCCTCTTCCGCCCGAAATGGGACACCCGTTATCACGACAGAGAGTAACCCTTCCTATAGTCAGAAATCGAAGGAGATATACAGAGGCTCGATCAATGAATCGGAAACAGCAAAATTTGCAGCTATAGCCGATACATGGTAAGATATTATGCTTTGATGTGATTTCAGTATGTTTAAGCTAAAGTGTTGAGCAGATACGGCTTTCTTGACTCGTTTACTGACACGTTACTCCGTCGTAGCTTCTACTTTTCGCAATTTTTTGACGGAACTTCGCGATTGGTTGTGCAGGTGGGATCATCAGGGTCCCTTCAAGCCTTTACATGCAATGAATCCTGTCAGACTGTCATTCATACGATCAGTTTTGTGTCAACATTTCAGGTTCGTCGACTGAATCTCGACTATTTACTTGTTTTAGGGAGCTATCATGGCTGGGATAAAATGCACCTTAACATTGTTGTAATACGAAAGTAGGAGTGCTCCAGTTCGTGTTTAAGGGGTTGTACTTCCGTGTCCCGCCTCCCCACCTAAGGTGCGACAATTATGTCCAGGAAGGATGCAGGAAATGCAAAACCTTTGGATGGGCTTAAAATAGTCGATGTGGGATGCGGAGGTGGACTTGCTTGTGAGGTACGTCTTGCCTAGAAATCTCTGCATGAGGAACCCTAAATCCTAAGTCCTAAACCCTTCTCATTTTACTGACTAGAGCCAGCTTCATTCTTGGAACTTTTGCACTTTGTCTTCTACAAGAAAGCTCGTCAATGGGAAGGATTACCAGTATATACTCGTTGTTTCATGGCATTGTAGGATCTGGATCCATATGATGAAATATAACGAACAATGTGTCAAATTTGTTCTCTGGAGTACCTCGGGATACCTTATTGCTGGAAGACAAATCATCTTCCATCTTGTCTCTGTCTCCATGTGACGCGTCATTTTGTTTGCCTCATAACCTTGAACTAGTCATGATAAGAAAGTTGCACGCGTTTGCAGCCCCTGGCGAGAATGGGAGCCGAAGTTGTAGGAGTTGATGCTGTGGAGAAAAATATCAAGGTGGCATCTCTTCATGCGGTCTGTGCCTTCACCTCCATTTCTCAAATTTTCAGGTTGTGCTGTGAGCACTATACTATCATTTCAGGCCCTTATTTCCACTGTTCATGATTCCTCTCTAGGTACAAGGCCTTTGCTGGCTTCTCAAGTTCATACATTTCAAATAAACTATGTGAACTTCTAATATCTCAAAAGTTTCTACCTTTTGACTGTATACCACTTTATCTCTCTTGTGATACTTGAGAGAAACTGTTCCTCATGGAGGATCTGAATTTGCAGATGAAGGATCCTAGTACATCCTCTATTCAGTACAGATGCACAACAGCCGGTAAATGCGGAACCAGGAACCGAAGCTTCATGTACTGTCAGTAGACTGAAGGAGAATATTGCCCTTCACTTCATTTCTGCATTATTCTGCTGTCTACATTGATCTGAATCAATGGAGTTGTAATTCTGAGTCTACCTCTCTACTCATTTCGAGTTCCAACATCCATGTGTGGAGGTTGTGGGGTAGATCTTGCTCTACCAAATGCTCTCTGTTCTGAATCTAATGGTTCCTTTTGCAGAGCAATTGGTAGTCGAGAAACAAGAGTTTGACGTTGTTGTGGCCCTTGAGGTACATGAATGCTGTTGATCGTTTTGTATATTCGCACTTCTGTGGTCATTCAAGTTCAACTCCGCAATGACAAGAGTGGAGTACAGATTCAGTCATATAGTCTGCTGCTAAAGTCATCACTTGCAATGCATTTATTGATATACCACAAAGAATGTTAGGTTGCCAGTGGAATGTCCTCGGAGCCCCCACCCCCTTGGCAGATGAATGAGATATTTCTGTATGTTTCACTTCCTTGTATAGTTCAGTCGTCATTTGTCAGGTATCATCCTCTGTTCTTATATAAAGGCATCTTAACCTTCTGTCTAACCTGCTGCTCAAACTCTGTTGTGGTTAGGTGATAGAACATGTAGCTGATCACATGGAGTTTGTCAAATCGTTATCGGCATTAGCAAAGAGCGATGGAATTGTTATCATCTCCACTCTTAATCGCTCTATCACTTCGTATGGTCTTGCTATCGTTGGAGCAGAATATATTCTGGGCTGGGTGAGTTCGGCTTCCAATCTTCATGAACTTTTTAAAAGTTTGTCAAACTGTCGTTTTTTAGTTCTGCACTCTTTGTGCATCCTAACAATGATGTTTGCCTTTCTTATATCCTTTGTTGCAGCTCCCGAGAGGCACACATGATTGGTCCAAGTTTGTGACTCCAGAAGAACTTGCCCTTCTTATGAATCGTGCTTCGCTCTCGGTACCTTACTGATCTACTTTTGGTTCCTCTGGGTTCCAGAAGGCGGATCAAGGCAGTCGTTGTTTGGTGAAGTTATTAGGCCATTCATTTTTGCGATTTGGTTGCAAGCCAAGTTTAGTAAATGAAGCCTTTGAATAAACTCGATGAACGGAGCCCTAGAACTAGATACAGAACAGTTTGGTTTATGGAGCTCGTCTTGGTTACTGGATTTTGGGGCTTCTTGTGATAATCAAGTGTTTGTTGTATTCATGGCTCACAGATGGAGGAAATGGCCGGCATGGTGTTCAATCCAATCACTCAAAATTGGTCACTGTCAGATGATACAAGCGTGAACTACATTGCATCGAGCGTAAAACGGCCCATGTAGAAACATATAAATAGAGAACTAGAGAAGTAGAGAGCAGATGCTATTCATGATCGTAGAAGCTTCACTCATGATGCGCACTCAGATCACACTTTGCTTTGAAGTTCTGAATTATCCTCACCTGTACAGTCGGTTGTGAAAGCATACAGTCGACAGGAGGACGGAGACTGCTCATAACTCTCGAGATTGCTCAATTGCAATTCAATGTACAAATTTGCCATCTCTCCACCAGAGGATAGTAGAACGAGTCAAGTTTAAAGGCCCCCTGGTGGTGAACGGCACCCAGGGCGATGCTTGACTTACCTATCGTTGTTAGCTACACTCGTTTTAGCACAAACGCATCCCCTGGACGTTGCAAGATTCATTCCATACTAGGAACTTTTGAAGTAGATTATTCAGAGAAAAGAAATGACATAAGTAGAACCTGGCTCAGACGTAGCTCTTCCTCTTTATCTATACTTTTGTAGCAAATACGTGTAAACAAGAAAGCCAAGCATAAAATTTAACCAGGAAATCACTGCACCAAGAAGAAACTAGGTAATTTTGCACATCTTCGCAGTGAATTGCAATGATTTTCAGTATCTACTCCCCAAGGGAAGATGTCGAGAGAAACTGGTGAGACGAGTACTGTAAAGAAGGGATGCGCTTGGTGTGGTGCACTTATATCACAAATTGGTCGATTTACAAAATTCGATCATGCTTTTCTGGGACTACCAAGTACATTCAACTCTAAGGAGACGAAGATAATTCAAGTCTTAGTTCGACGATCCTCTTATTTTAAATACAGAATTTAACTACAATCAAGTATACATCCTGCCAGGATGATCATCCCGAATTCTCAAAACACATGAATTACATGACAAGATTTGGCAAAGAGAAAGAACCCTCACTTTCACTCCTTATTTCACTAGTTATTACATTTACACTTTTACATATGAATTATGTTTTCATTGAATTTTAAATTATTCAAAAATATACAATACATATTTGTAAAGAAAAGATGCGTCCAACAGAGGACAATCACAATAAAGCTAGTCTTCCTGCAACAATGGACCGACACCGAAAAGTCACCATCCTCGTCGGTGGAACAGCCATCGTCTGAATAACCTGGCAACCATGCCAAGTTTAGGGTGCCTACTTCAGTTTAGGGAGGAGGAGGAGGAGGGAAGAGGAGCACCTTTTCGATTCGAGTCTCTAGCGATGATTAAGAACAATGACCGTCGGTAAGACTGGCGCTAGGCGACAAACGAAGTTTCTTGGTAAGTATGACTGTTTCTTTTAGTCCCCGGGTCTTCCTCCAAGAGCCGTCCCGGACCTCGGCGTACACGATAGAATAGAGCAATTAGCTGTGCCGTTATCTGGATTTTGCTGTCGATAAATATGCTGTTCCGTTGTCGTCGATGCCTCAATCGTTGGCATGTTCAAGTGATCGTTGGCATGTGACCTTCTCCTCCGTCTGCATAACTCTCACCTCTCACCACTCAGGACCTGTAGTGAGCGGCACACGGCGACCTGTAGTGAGCGGCATTGAAGGTATCTCTCTTTACTGGAATGGATATTGACCCCCCGAGGGGTTCGCACAAATCCGCGTATTTGATGTTACCACTTGATAGTTTTTTTGGATGGCATACCTCCGTTTTGTTGGACTTCCTTCTGGCTGCATTGCAGCCATCTTAGACAGTTAGATAATTTGACTTTCTATGGGATCATGATAAATATTATTCCAATTTATTCAGAAACAGGAATGTGAAATTAGTATGTTAAAAGATTAAGAACTCTTTACCTATCCTTTCTGGTTGTGTTTGCAATAGGATGTGTTTGTTCACCATATACAACTTACTAAAGGTAAAACCTTGATTGAGCAATGAAGGGTCTTTCTGTGACAGCTTTGGATGAGAAGGAACTCCTCGAATGGTAATCTGGCACCGTTAAATGCGAATAGACCCCTCGAAAGGTAATCTCCCTGTCTGTATATGTGAAAATGAGCCACACAAAGATCCTCTAAAGGAAAAAGAAAAGGGCATAACGGGTATGTAACCCAAAGAAAAAAAAAGAGTTGATGTCCTATATAGAAACACAATATAATATTAATGAACTGTGAAATATAAGTACTCTAATGATACATTTGGTAGATGAGAAAGAAAATTCTAAACGTGACAACAGCTCCGACTGCCATTATTGATCTATGAAACTCCGAAACTTGAGAGCGCTCTAAACTGCTTAAAACTTTCAATCTAATATATGAAACCAATATAATTGGAGAGAAAACCATGACACTTCTCCTTTATAGTGAAATTCATGCTGTTCTCAAAGGAAACCATCAAATTCATGATGAAGATTCTTTCAAGCGTGACTCTAAAGATGATATATCAGTAGATAATTGTGTTTAATAGTATTCCTTCCCCTGGTGGAGATGATTGTTGCTACTCATAATGAATTTCTGTATTTTGCACATTGTAAAATATGTGTATTCCATGGGTAAAATCCGAAAATTCACCAGCACACTATTTTTGTAGCCCCAGCATGCTAGTGTAATAAACTTGAAAGTAAAAATGCTATATATGCTAAGCGAAATACATAATAAACTTCTCAGCCATGACATCAAAGTCCTCAATAAAAAAGAGAGACATTAAATTATTATTAATTTTATATCACTAGACTATAAAAGGATTTGGTTCATTTTAGTGCGCATAAGAATACTTATTTATCAATATCGTTTTCACTTATACTTCATATGGGTGGAATTTATTGCTACTCACGAGGAATTTACTGCTAGACTGTGCCTAAGTTTGGGTTTATCACATCTTACACTACTAATGTATTGTAAAATGTCTACAATTTGCCCTTACCAATTCGTGCTCAACCTGTTAGAACTTCTTCAGTCCTGGAATGCGGTGAGTAAGACGGCAAGAGGACAGTCAATTTCTACAGTTGGCTGTACAGTCTCATGTGCAACTTGCACATTGGGCGGAGAAATAAAGAGAGGATTCAGAGGTTCTACTTGTGATTAAACTTAAGTGTGCGCTTAAGGTAGAATAGACTAAGTGGACAATTGATTGGAGCGAGCAGCGGGATAGTTTCTGCCTTGGAAAGCTCCTATAGCAGGAAGTTTGGAGTGGCGGGCTATCTTATCATAGGGAGGAAGGTTTTGGGGCCTAGATACCTTTGTGTCAACGCTATGATAATCAAATCTCATTAATTGAGCGTGTTAGCGAGCAAAGTGGGAGTTTTCTTTTAAGGGTGTGGCTTCGAGATTATCTATCTTAGTTTAGGGATTTCACACAATGACCGTGTACATCCACTAGAGAGCTCCGTGCAATGAGCCAAGTGGGAGTGACCATGGGAGATTGGTGGGATCACTATGAGTAGATCGGGAAAAGGTGACCGCGGAGGAAAAACAAAGGATGGGAAGACCCCATCAAGCCGCACAAGGGAGAGACAAAAAAGGTAACATGGGGCTAAGCCCCAATATGAGTAGATCCAGGTTGTAGACTCCAGAACCGGAGCAAGCACCTCCTAGGTACGGGTAGCCACACTATCGCAAGCTGGGTTGGGAGCAGCATCTTATAGACATGGAGGTGCTAGGGAAGCTACTTTGGATCACCGAGAGTCTATCTATCCTATCTTTATTTCTTCTACTTTGTCATGCCATTTGTAGCGTTGTATCTAGATTGCTTGGATACTGGAGTTGTAGTGATAGTTATTAGATTTATTTCAGTAGTTTCTCAGAGACTACTTTCCGATGGTCAGATTCTGTGTTTGGGGTACTGACTTCACAGTGGGGCCCACCGTCACTTTGCACCGTTTGCACCGTTGAGTGTGACGTTAGTGGGACCGTTAGGGTTCAGACCTAGCTCGAGTCCAGGGGGTATACTTTCAAAGTGCAGCTCCAGAGAGCTCACTTCTCTGATGTTGAGCCTTCTCGTTCCTGGCTATGGTGGACAGAGGCCGGCGAGTGTCACTTGGATTCCCTATGCTTGAGTGGGTGTGGCTTGACTGTAATCAGTGCCCAGTTGTTGGCAGTTTATAGAGTGAAAGATCAAGTACTGATCTGAGTTGAGTTGAGAGTGGTAAACAATTTGATTATTGTGGCATTTTAGAGTCTATGTATGACTCACGTGTGAGTTGTGCTTCTATAGTGTATGATGTTGACGGCAATGTATGTTGTGTAGCAATGTATATACGCACAATTTTTTTTATTTTTGGTTGTGTTTTTCTCATTTTGTCTTTTCCAGTTTTTGTCTTTTGTGTCTAGTTGTATAGCATTTGACCTACATGTTTTGCATTATTATCATGGTATTTTCTTTGAACTCTTGGGTGTATATTATGTTTCAATAGCTTGTCTCCTAATGTCTCCATTTTGTTCCTTTGCATTGGCTATAGAAGGACTACCTTAGGCATCACTCTTCATTTGGCACTCCATACCTAGTATGTGCAACCGGAGCGTAGATCCTTAAGATGCATTTTTCAGCATACACCCACAATTGTTGAGGTTTATCCAAATGGCTTCATGTCAATCCCCAAGTCACATCCTTCTCTTATACCAACAAAGCATCCTATAGAGGGTACTCCCCTATAAATGATGCACAACCACTTGTCCCATTTATCCCTCACCCTCATGCTACGGTCACCTCACATCCTCCCTTCTCCTCCTCCTCCTCCTCCTCCCATCCCTACTGTCTCACCACTTCCATAAGATCATTCACTTCCACCTAGGCTCTCAACACATCCTTACATTTTACTCAATCAACGTCCCATACAAACTTGTCCCAATTGTTCCTTGGGTAGTGATTAGCTTAGTGCAACATAGAAAGAGGTCTCATTGTTTGCTTATGCATGCAAAGGACACCTCTTCTCCTCCAACCCCCTCCACACCCTTCCCAAAAACCCCATCTATACTCCAATAGTATCTCTACATTCTCTCTCTAACTCATACACTTTGTTAGACTCGATCCAAGCATTCCTACAAAGTTTGTTGTGACCCTAGATGTACGCTAGGATCCTTACGCCTTTACATTCTCTTGTTGGATCCACATTCTCCTTCCTACTCCATGCTATTTTGGATGATGACCACAAGAGAGACATTTTTCTCTAGTAGCCATTAATCCTTCCAACCCATGGAGGTGCTTTGGGACATCAAGAGATTGCCTCCATAATTCATAGTTCTTGAGAGGAGATTGGACAGCTCTCCAAGAGAAGTACACCATTAAGGTCCAAGCCATAGCTAGGCAGACTTTAGAATCTCCACACCCTACCTCTAGAGCATTGTCACCTCTTGTGCTCCTTGATGTTAGATCAAGTAGGGAAGTATAAGCAGGTACTCCAAGCGCTCTAACCCTCTTGACTAGCACTCTTTTGCTTTGACATGTAATGAGACCTACATATCCTACATCCTCATGCCAATGAGGACCTTCTTGCATTCCTCCATGATTATTAACTAGATGAGGAGTTACAATTGATAAAGTCTTGCTTTGCTAATGCTCTACTCTATTCTTCACATTTCTCAATGGATGGGCCATCAAGGCTAGTTTTTTAGCACCAACAGAATTTCCTCTCCTCCAATGCTCCAAATATGGGTTTTCCCCTTCTCTTTTCTTTCTATCAATGCATTGCCTTTGGTCATGTTCCCATTGGAGCAACTCATCTATTTGGAACTTCTTGTTTGTTTGCTCCTGCAAAAGAGATTTCAGTTGTGTGCTCCAGTGCCATTGGGGATTTTTTTTGCATTTGGTTTCTTGCACTATTTGCTCACTATTGCATTAGTCTTTCTCTTCCTTCTTGTCTTCTCATCAATTTGTTGTGGTTACTCCATGTGGATGCAAGATGGCATTTTGTGCATCTGAGCATCCTTGGATATTCATCTAGATTGGGTGGTGATCCAAGTCAATGTCTCCAATGTCTTCAATACCATCTTTCATCTAGTATTGTTCCATACCCTTCACTCAATTAGCTATTAATTTACTCTTTGATACCATTTATTGTAATTTCTATGGTATCAAGATACCTTTATTGCATAACCATCATACCACCATAGGAAAGTTCTCACTAGTGACATCAACTAAGGGCAAATGATAAGGAGATCCCTTGGGGAGAAGAGAGGCCTCTCTTTGCCATAGCACAAATGGTTCCATCTTGCTTTTTCCCATCCATATCGGATGATACTCATATTGTGAGCACTGTGGAGGATGTAGTTAGAATGGTATATGCTTTCAAACTTAGCTTAGACGCTATGAATTATGAATCTAGAATCCTAATGCAAGGTCTAGAGCCCTTGTATTGTCCTCATTCCCTTTCTTCCCACCAAATTTCTAATTCCTTATAGGTGGTTGGTAAGTTTTGGGCTCTTCTTTGGGATAAGAGGACTTTTGTAGAGCATTCATATTTGATACCTTAGGACAAGCCATAGCCTAGGCTCACCTCCAATCCCGCTTGGGGACCTATGTGACCTATTCTATTCTAACTCAATGCTACCTCCCCAAGGCTTTATATTTAGTATGGACTTTCTTACCTAAAGAGGCTTTTTTTACTAAATTTATGCATGTTTGATAATACTATTTTCCATACTTTCTCCACTCTTTTAGGACCATACATACTCCATAGCTATCACATAAATGGTGTAGGTAGCAAAAAGCTCTCCTAATAGTTATAGATGGATGCGGTCTCATACAATAGGAAGCTATAACAATAACAGTATATATCAGAGCATGAACTCTAGTGGTCCCTCATTTTGCATATAGTGTCATACATGAGTGTTTTCTTTTTTTGTTGCAAACTATCATAATAGTGGATTCACGCAGTTATATCTTTCAGACATATGTTTGATTAAGAGATTTATTGCAAAGCTCGGCACGCACTATAACATCTATTTGTGCATGTATGTAGTATTGTGATATTTAGTTTGGTATTACTAGTACTCGAGAGATATTATTTATATAGAGATAAAGGACGGTTCTACATTAGTCAAGATTAGCTAAAGTTAGTCATAGCTAAGATAGAGGGGACTTTACTTTAGAGGAAGTGGAAAAGATGAGCATCACTATTTTGGATTCTAGTGTGTTGACTTGGTATTATTCCTATGTATTGGGCTTTGAGGAAAGTGTTGAGAACTCTTGGGCCCGCAAGCCTTTTTGTTTTGGATTCTTTTATAGTCCAAGGATAGCCTATGTGAAGGAATCCTTGACTTAGTAGTTGGGTCAAGATAAGACCACATGCTTAGTGGAATATGCCCATGTGGATGGAAATTCCTTTATACTTTTTGCCTTTACTTGACTTTTAGCCTAGTAACTTGAGTTACTCCAATAATTAGTAACTTTGGTGTGTAACTATTTCACAAGTATATAAACTAGGGGTGAGGAGATACTCATCATCCTTTCATTTCCAACTATCTCTATCTCATGAGTTCTCTAGTAAGCAATATCTTGAGTCTTGGAATGTTAGCCTTGGAGGAGTATAATGGAGTTGGGGTTCCTTGCTTTCTTAGTCCATGGTGTGCTACCATAATAGCCATCAGAGGTTCATCCTAAGTGAGAGACATGCCGTCTCACAACACATCACTCCTTGATTTTTTGAGTTTTTTTCCTTGTACTCTAGGAAGCTCCATGTGAATCTCAATGAGTGTATGCACTCACACACTTACTAGCATCCTCACTAATGCACCTCTACTTGACAAAGCTAAGATCCTCTTGTGTGGGAAGAAAGGCTCTAGAGCATAGCTCCAAGCTTCAATATTGATCAATGACTTTTGCTTTACTCTTGAAGAGTTGACCATAGCACTATGACTAAGGTTAGGTCTCCCACATCCAACTCTCATAAGGATTTTAAACTAGTGTGCATGTGGCTTCCCATATGACATGCAAGGGATACACTTCTTACACTGTGCAATAAGAAGAGTCCATGATGTAGTTTGTGATACAATAGTTCAAATTTTACAAGCTACATGTGTCCAAGTTCAAGTTGAGCAATGGTTGGATCTACCAACACCACCTATCCATAAGGTGCAAGTAGATATTGTTACTTTTTTATGGCTATCACAACTTGCATGATATGGTGGTGGTGAATCCTTTACAAGTGGATACATATGTATTTACAACCATACAAGCGAGAGCAGTGATAACTATTTCCTTTAGAGGCAAGGAAGACCAGTAAAAAATTTAGGAAGACCCCATGAGAAGTTTGAGGACACCTCATAAAGAAAGGGAATTTGAGATTGAATGGTCCCATAAGGAATTTTTATGGGAGGAGGGAATATTTTATAGGATAATTCAAATTTGATATACCCATGCAATTAAGGAAAGACCAAAGGCAAAAATAATGATAATGAAAGCTAAGCAAAATGTGACATGTGGCACTTGGGGTTTGCAGATTATGATGCATCATTTAAATGCATTCATTTCAAAATGAGGAAAGACTCTATCATACCTTGAAGCAAGAACCAATCAAGCTCCCAGATTTTCACCCCTTCCATGCTGCAAGGGACTTTTTTCTTTTGGTTCATTTTAAGGTTCTCTATGTTCAAGTTTGATAATTTATTTCAGTTTAAAGTTCTTTGTGTAGCATCCTCAATTTATCTTAGATTGATTTTCAAAAGAATTGAAAGCTCCCTAGATAGTACCTACAATTCTTCTTGTATTGATATTCAAAAGGGAGTTCTTAAACTATGGAGTCATCTTCTATGCTTCTCATTGACATTTGATCTTGTCCCTCTTGCTCCTCTTTGACTCACACAATTCTTACTAGTCCCACCTTGCTTCTCCTTGACATTAAGTCTCTTCCTTCTTGCTCCTCTATGCTTGATACGATTGGAATCCTTGATCCTCTTCTAATTGGTGGATTTGGTAGATTTGGTAGATTCATACAGTTGTTGAGTATGGCATCCTCCTCAATGTCTTCCTCCACAATACCTTCCTTGGAGATGTTTTCCTTTGCACTACCATTTATGAGTAAGTTCAGGTTAAACTTGATGAGAATAGATTTAAGATGGTTGCTCATTATTATGCACAAATTTTAGATTATTTTGATTACCAAAGTACTTCAATCAGATTTATGAAAGTTTGCAAGAAGCCAATACAAAAGAGCATTTCTTTTAGTATGTGGCCACATTTCATGAAGGTTGAGAGAGGATTTCCAAGCACCATAATATGTGAAAGATTTTGTAAGAAATGGTCAAGATATATGAAGTCTTATGTGACAACCCGGCAAATATCACTTTTGCGGTAATCGGGTAAGTAAAGTTTGTTCCCGCAGAGATACAAGTCAAAATTGGTCAAATACAAAGTCAAAAGTCACAATTGCAGTTCTTCTTGATGGCTTCTTTAATCTCTCAGGTAGAAACTACATCCAGAAGAGAGTAACAAGCTCACAATCTTGACAACTTGTCACGAATACGCACATATAATCACATCATAGTAAATTCTGTCCAAACAACTCTTGATTGTGATGATTCAGATTCTCCCAAAGACGGCACTTCACTGCAAAGACCAATTTTGCCTCAGAATTGTGTTCCACCCCTCCACTGAAGGCACAACTTCCTCGATCGAAATTGCTTCACATCAACTTTGTACTGCACTTACAAATGCAGAATACTAACAACACTACAATTCCTCTTAGACCTGTCAAGGCATTGCTCCGATGCACTTCACTTAGGATCAAACACACAGAATGAAGATCAAGGCTGCAGATTCCAACCTCCACAAGCACATTGACTTGCTCTTTGGAATTCTTCACACACTTACAAACACAAACACGAAACTGACAATCGGAATTAATTTTAAGCGATGAGTACTAAAACCAGCACTTTGCTTTATCTATCTTCAGAAATTGGATTACTAAATAACATCATACTGCGAATGCTCCACTTAAATACTGAAGCAAACGGCAGACTTGCCTACCTAGGCACCACTTCCTAACATCCTTTCCTACCTACAGATCCCAATCGATAATCTATCTCTTCATATCTGCCTCTTCCTATCTCAAAATCGACTTCTATCCCGATCCAATGTCTACCTCATCATCGGCTTCCAACCTCAATGATCTTCTTACTATTTCACCTTCTTTGGGTATGACTGATTCTACTAATTTCTTCACTAATTCTATGACTTCTTCACTACAATCTCTAATTGAGCTCACGGGTAATCTATCAACACTCTTAGTTCCCGACCCACTCTTCTCTAATGTATCACTTTTCATGTCCGATGATACTTGAATTCCTACT
This sequence comes from Lunularia cruciata, assembly GCA_948567375.1. Classification (NCBI taxonomy): domain Eukaryota; kingdom Viridiplantae; phylum Streptophyta; class Marchantiopsida; order Lunulariales; family Lunulariaceae; genus Lunularia; species Lunularia cruciata. Next base: position 54,179,111 of record OX419756.1, on the reverse strand, counting down.
TCTGTGACATCGGGTCTCTTCTCCACTATCACACTATTCCTAATCTTCTCTAATTCTGAATTGACTAAATCTAATCTAAGACTAACATTGTTCTCTACATCTAACATTTTCCTATCTACACGCTCCCTCAAGCAAATTAGCAACGTGTTCATATCTACATCTTTGGCTTTTCTTTTCCGAGTTTCCTGCACAAGCAATTTCAACTCATGCAGACGAGCTTCTTCCAATCTTCCTTTAGCCTCCGTGCTTAAGATTGCTCGTAATCTCCCAGCAAGGTCTCCTACTGATTCCGATGCGTATCCTCGAGAACGCTCCACCTTCAACTCATCCCGATACATTTGCAACTCGTCTTTGTATTCTGCAGCGAGCGTCTTCTTCTCCTCTGCATACGGCACGCTTTGCTGTTCTGCCCTCTTGACAAGTTCTCGCAAACACTCTTCTTCCTCTTGCCTGGACACCAATTCTCTCTGCCACGCTTGATCTTCTGCTGTGGCACTCTTCTTCAAGTTGTCCAACTCTTGCTCCATCACGATGGTCATCGCCTTCAAATGAACATTCTCGACACGCACATTACTCACTTCCTCCTGCATCTTGCTGAGCCACATCGCCTGCTCCTTCAACTCTCCGGCTTGCTTTTGCAGTTCTTTCTCTTTCTCTGCGCAACTCCTTTGTAGCACGCTCAGCATTTTCTTCCTCGAGTCTTCCTCCTTCCAAAGATCTTCAATCTCCGCACTTCTTTGAATTTGATGCTCCCGCAGCTCCTGCACTTCCTTCAACAAATGCTTCACCATCTGCAGCTCATTCATCCCTTTCACTCGATCTTGGGCAATTCCCATACAATGTTCTTTCAATAGCTCGAGCAAAGGTGTGACCACCCTTGTCAAATATGCTATCCCGCCGAAGGTTTCTTCTTCATCATTGCCACCTTTGTCTGGAGTCTTCTCTTGCATCATCGGCTCCTTTATCCAAAGTTGCGATCTTTGTACCTTCATAGTGTCGGCACTATCTTCGTCTTGGCCTCTTGAACTCGGCCTCGCGGAATACTCCTTCTTTCCTTTGGGTTTTGACTTGTTCTCCATCGTTGCCTCGCCAGCCTCACTTACCACCACCGATTGTTGGACTTTGGGCTCTCCTTTACTTTTGCTACCCGACTCCTCACTCTTCAATGCAATCTCTTCTTCTTCTGAGTCCTCTTCTTGCGACTCAGTTTCTTCATCCGACTCCAATCCCGAAGACGCCCTTCTCACGACATTAGTAGTCTTCAACATCAGCCTCCGAGTCTTATGTTGGATGGGCGATGGTTTAGCTTCTTTGGGTTTACTTCACTTCTTTGTCTTTGGACTGGCAACATCTTTGATCTTCCACTGTCCCGTTCTGGCAAAGTACTTGTCATTTGCCCGCAGCTGAAGCATATACTGTCGCTCCTCTTCGTCGGCTTCTCGTCTCAAATCAGGGTGCATGTGGGAGACCATACGATGCCGCTCGTCTTCAGAGAGCAAGTTCAGGCCGAAGTAGAAATGTGCTGCGAATGGTGCAAAATAATGCGGTGGCAAGCCCACTTGCCAATTCACTACCATCTGCCTTGTTCGGTGATGGAAACACTTTGCCCAATTCACGGGTACTCCTGCAAACATCTGATGGAAGAAGACTGCCTACTGCATGGTTACGTACATTGTTCGCTCTGGCTTGAACATGGCCATCATTGCCCCCACGATGCTTCTTTAGATCGGGTCTCAATAGGACTCCACCTTGTAACCATTCGTTGTCCTAGGAGCGAAAAACAAATTGCGAATCTCCGCCGTCTCCTCTGCAGCATCACACTTCTGATAGAAGGTGATCCCTATCAGCTCTCCTGCTTCTCTTCCCAGGACTAACTTCCAATCCGACTCAGTCCATTGAGTCGGATTGCCTCTCTTCCCCTCTACTTTGGGACCCTCCTCACAATTACTGGCAGTGATCTCTGCCATCACTCCCGGGAAACTGAAATTCCAGTTCCATGCTAGAAAGGTGATACAAAGTCTAACCAAGACTTCGATCCTAGCTACTACATCTACTCGTCAAATTGCAAAACCTCTCACTGCCAGCGCGTTGGCCACCTTCTTAGCCATGATTTGTTCTCTTGTTCTACGCTGTTGGAAGATCAGCCCCTCTCCTGGACGAGACACTCTAACTCCCTCAGGGTTTTGGAAAATTTCACTCTTGACGGGCTTCCGGACACGCACTCCTGCAGGATGACTACTCAAAGGAATTGGAAATTTACTTAGCAAATTCAACTTTCCCCTGCGCAATCACAATTTTATATTGCCCCAAATTGCAGTCATTCTTCAGTCGATTTTGTCTGTGAATTTTCTCTCTTCTGCGTGCACTACTGGTCATTGTCAATATATGCTTCTTCTGCTCCCGCCATTTCTTGAAATGTACTTTCATGCCACGTACAGAGGTTGTTAAACGGTCCTCATCATTCTTGCGTTTTCCAACCCAAAGACGATGATCTTTGGCCTGCTTCCGGCATACTCCTCTTCCAAGTACCTCCATCACCGGATCCGATGTCAGCTTCTTTGGCTTTCCTCTGAAGTTGCTTTTGCCTCTTCTTTGTCCGCAATTTGTGCTTACTTCGTCTCTTAAACCCTTCTAACCATAAAAAACAAAAAATGTGGGTACCACATACCCCCTCCCTCAAATGTGAGCATCCCCGCAAACACCGACAACCGGGTTTTTATACAAAGTTGGGTTTGGGGTCCAATATTTTCTAACCCTCCAACCATTGACGCGAGTTGCAAAAGGATTGCCATCCAGGTCTGCAAGTTGAATAGAACCATTATCATAAATGTGCATCACACGATACAGTCCCATCCACCTCAGATGTTATTTTCCTGGAAAAAATAGGCGGCGATTATCATATAATAATACCAGATCTCCTTCTTGAACAGTCAAAGGTTTGATTCTTTTATCGTGCCAAACTTTCCGTTGGTCTTGAATTTCCTTTGTATTTTTCATTGCATCGTCCCTTTTCTCTTCCAACCACATCAATTGATGGATCCAAAGATCTTGACTTTCTTCCTCCGACAAACATTCTTCACACAGTATTCTATATGTCGGTACTTCAAACTCAACTGGTAATATGGGATGCAATCCGTATGTCAAAAAATAAGGAGTTTGCTTGGTAGTAATTTTTTCCGTTGTCCGATATGCCCATAATGCTGCAGGTAACTTTGTATCCTAGTCATAGGCATAATTGACTATCACCTTATTTAAAATTTTACACAGAAATCCGTTGGCTTTCTCCGTGAGTCCATTCGCTTTCGGATTGTAAGGCATGGTCTTCCAATGCTTAATTTGGAAGTATTTGGTTAATGCTTCCACCATTGAGTTCAAAAAATGAGTTCCCCGATCACTGACTAATTCCAGAGGACACCCATAACGGGAAATGATGTTTCGAAAGAAAAATTCTGCTATTGTCTCTACATCATCTCTTCGTGTTGCCTCTGCTTCCACCATCTTGGTGGCATAATCCGTACATACTAAGATGTACCGCTTCCTTGTGATACAGGTTATTGGTTGAATAGGTCCCACAAAATCAATACCCCATTTCTCAAATGGGGCCAGAGGCAAAATTGGTTTCAAAGGCCACTGGGAAGTCGCCGTCGGTTTCCTTGTTCTTTGACAGGCATCACAACTCCAAATATGGGCATGCGTATCCTTATACATCGTAGGCCGCCAATATCCTGCCAAAAGAATTTTCTTCACCATATTTTTCAGGGCATAATGTCACCCCGATGCTTCCGAGTGCAAGGATTCGATGACTCCTCCTACTTCGTATGCTTCTAGGCATCTTCGAAGTATCTCATCTTTGCCCATTTTAAACAAAATGTTGTGTTTTAACTAGTACGGTCCCATTTTCCAAAGGAAGACTGCCCTTTGTTCCGGATCCAACCCCTTAGGACAATGGCACGTATGCAAATACTCATATTCTACTGCATATCGTGTACTTCGAACCGTCATTAAATGATATAGCTCTTCATCAGGAAACCGATCATCAATTTCCAAATCTTGGTCTTGAGTTCCCAACCTGGATAAGAAGTCCGCATTTGAATGCGAAGCTCCTTTCCTTACTTGTATAGTGTATGTGAATTCTTGTAACAACAAGATCCATCGTCCAATTCGCCCAGACAAATCCGCCTTCTTGACCAAGTGTTGCAGTGCATAATTGTCCACATAGAAGACTAACTCGTATCCTAACAGATAGTGATGAAATTTCTTGTAGGCATACACCATACCAAGAGCTTCTCTTTCAGTTGTTGAATAGTTCTTTTCAGAAACAGAAAGTTGTTGGCTGGCATAATACACCGGGTAGTCCTTTTTCTTCTCGTTCTTTTGACTTAAGACAACTCCGATGGCTATGGACAAAGTGTCCACATACACATGAAAAGGGGCGTCCCAATGTGGGGCCCTCATGACTGGTGCTTCAACCAGTTTCTTCTTCAATACTTGGAAAGCTTCTTCCTGAGTTGCTTCCCATAGATAATCTTCGGATTTCTTCAGCAGCTTGGTAAGTGGTGCAGCAAGCACGGCATAGTTTGACACGAAGCGTCTATAGTATCCAACATGTCCTAAGAAGGCTCTCAGCTCCCGGAGGTTCTTCGGGGATTCCAAAGCTATAATTACTTTAACCTTCTCAACATCTACTTCAATTCCTCGGCTTGACACCCGATGCCCCAGAAGAATTCCTTCCTTCATTGCGAAGAAGCATTTCTTCGGGTGTAATGACAAACCGGCAAAATGGTACCTTTCAAAAGTTTGGTGAAGATAATCTATATGTACATCTCTTTGCCCAAACACACAAAAATCATCAATGAAGACCTCCACAAATTTTCGTAGGAAATCTTTGAATATTGAATTCATCATCCTTTGGAAAGTAGAAGAGGCATTACACAACCCAAAGGGCATTTGATTGTAAGCAAAAGTGCCCCAATCCGTCGTGAATGTGGTTTTGTCCTTGTCTTCTTCTCGAATGGATACTTGATTGTATCCTGAAAATCCATTGAGAAAACTATAGCATGGATGACCAGCTACTTGGTCCACAATTGTGTCTGTGAATGGTAAAGGATGATGGTCCTTTCTGGTGATTGCGTTCAATTTGTGAAAATCTTGGCATACTCAAATTTTCCCGGTCTTCTTCTTTGGAACAATGACAATGGGTGAAACCCACTCACTGCATAGAACAGGGAAAATTATTTTGGCCCCTAAGTACTTATCAATTTCATCTTTTACTAGGAGGGAGTACTTTGGGTTCAGGCGGTATTGTCTCTACCAAACCGGAACTGCACCTTCGACCAGATCAATCCGGTGCTCGCCAAATTCTCATGGAATTCCTGGCATTTGGTCAATAGACCAGGCAAATACATCCTGGAATTCTATAAACAGGGTAGTGTATCCTGCCAACTCCTCTGCGGTGACTGTCTTTGAAAATTTTAATAACTTTTCTTCCGTCAAGACCACATCTTGACAGTCATCGGGGTTAATGACACCTTCTACGTGACTTACTTGGCTCAACCCGAGTCGTATTGCCGTCAAACCCCCTTCCTCCAAGTCTTGTTTACCCAAGGCGATGTCGTATGGGTCTTCATCGTCTACTTCTACCTCGTAGCATTCCAAATAATTTACTTGGATGTCGGCTTCGGAGTCCTTAGAAGACAAAGATGATGAATCTTCGGATTCATCCTCGTCTTCTGACAAAGTAGTTTCCCCAAGATGAGGAACCTTCGTCCAACTTACCGTCACCAACTTTTGTTCTTTAGATGAAATGTCTTTAAATCGTAATTTTTGCTGGTGCCAATCCACCATAACCTGGGCACTGTACAACCAGGGTCTCCCGATCAAGAGAGGGTAGCCCGTTTTGGTTACCGGTCTTAACACAATGTAATTTAATTTAAAAGGCACCCCTGTGATAATTGTGGTAATATTCAACAGCATGTCCAAGGGCCGTCTCCTGGTTTGATCCGCAAACTTAAGAATCCGGGGTGTTGGTTCAAATGATGTGTACCCCAGTCAATGTGCAGTGTCTTCTGTCATGACATTTACACCCGACCCCGAATCAATGGGTATGGATGTAATCATGCAGCCTACTATCTCCGCATCCACCTCGGGAGATCCTAAGTCTTCCTGTTCAATATGATAAATTGCGGGCAAGTCCTTCTTTGTCATCGCCCTTACTTTCTTGAGAGTTGAGCTTAACTGCTTTTTATAGAGCTTATTGTCCTCCCATAATTGCTTAAACATGATATTTGCGCTTGTAGACGCCATATCTGCCACAATATCGTATTGTGGGACTCCTCCCAATTTCACTTGCTTTGTCCTTGTCTTTGGTTCTGAGTCGTGTGCCTGTTCAAAATGAACTTTGGGATGCTTGAGGATGGTAACCAGTGTGCATAAGTGGTTGACCCGATGATCATCGGGTTGACCAACTTCGGCTTGGATCAGGTCTTTTACTTCAGCCCTGATATCTGCCAGAAATACGGGGGTTTGTATCTTTGCATTGGCCTCCACACTCATCTCCATCGTGCGTAGTACTGCTTCCTTAATTTCTTTCTGCAAAGCTTTTGCTAGGACCTTTTCCTCTTTTGCGGAGAGGATAGCTTTTGGTCGTAGTCTCTTAATTTTCCGGGAGGAAGACGCCGACATACTTGTTTCTTTGGAACCTCGATTCTTTCTCTCCGTGCGAGTTTCTACCTTTAAAATTTCAAGGTCCGGCCAATCCCCTTCTGAAGCTGTACTCCCTTCTTAAGGCCTCTCTTCTTCAAGTGTAATACAATTGACATTACTGTCTCCCTTAGCCTGGAGCGCAGCACACTCAGTAGGAGTCTGCACATACTTGACAGGGGGCTTCAGATTGGGTGGTTGCGGGCACTGGTTTCTTGTGTGCCCCGATCCTTTACAATTCCCACAAAGGGGTACATACCCAATTTGTCGTCTTGGCTCCGGACAATTTGGAGACCAATGTCCCATTGAGCCACAATTGTAACAAGCACCCGGTGCCACATTTTGAGGTCTATTCTGACCACCCATCGGGGGTCTATGTGGAGGAATAGTAGAATTGTACTCCCGTGGTCCAAACCTGGGACCTTGATATGATGGGCTTGATGGAGGCTATGTATCTTGGGTTTGATATACCGTATCTTCTTCTTCGCATTGATCCCATCCAAGAACCCAATCTAGTTGTTGCACTGGAAATGCCGTGCGAGTTAAACACTCCGTATTAGCGTGGCCGGATTTACCACACGCAGTGCACCATACATTTGGTCATCCAAATGACGGAGGTTTTCTTTGGTCCTTCACCCCAATCATCTGAATTTTAAAATCCACAAACTCTTTAATTAGAGTTTCCAACTTTTGATCCGCCTTGGATGTATTCTTTACAGGCGGTGTTACGGGCTTCTTTCCCCACGTCTTCATATTTTTCTCGGCTTGGGTTCTTCGTCGGATTCCAAAGAAGAACTAGAAGAAGTGGAGGATTCTTCCGAAGAAGGAGAAGTACTACGTGAAGCTCTTCATCTTGGCTTTTTGCCTTTCTTCTCACGATTTCATCTATTACTGGACGAGTTAGAATGAGCCGCCTTATATCGGGCAACATGTTTGAGGACTTTGTCCAAAGAGGTTACATTTCTCTCCCTGGCAAAAATTTGAATCTCCGGTGAAAGTCCACCGAGAAACCAGGTAATGGCTTGGGCATCGGAATACCCCACCACCCCGGATTGCTTCGGAACTCGGTTCAATAAGGCCATGAACCGCTCAGAGTAATCTCTCAATTTTTCCTTCTTTCCTTGATCCAAATCATTGAGTGCCGCGAAGACACTCGTATCATAATCCACTTCCCAAAATCGTTCCAGGAAGCCATTCCGTAAGTCTGCCCAGTCCGCTAGGGTAAATCCTTTCTGCGTTACATGAGTATACCAGCTCCGAGCCTTCTTTCGAAGCAGACTTGGAAAAATCCGCAATTGATCCGCAGAGTCATGTTCCTTGTTGGCAAAGGAAATGACTTTGAATTCCTCAATGAATTTGTCAGGATCTTCGTCTTGCTCTGTACCTTTGTACTTTTGATAAGCATGTCGGGTCACGGGTAACAAAGACATCGTTTGGTGCGGCGGATTTGGGTGTGGTAAGTTTGAACTTACGGGAACCGCAGAGCTACTTGGTATGGACGCCGTGTTGTATGCCCACGGATTCCAATTCGTCCGGTTCAAATTGGGGTCATTTTCAACAATTTCTTCTTCTCTGGTGGTGTCGACTTCAACCCGATCAGAAGTAAGAGGGTCCACAACTTCCGTCTGATCTTTGAATCTTCTTCGGGATAACCGAGGAATTTTTTGTACCAGATGTTGACACTCTTCCTCCGTAAGTGTTCACGTTGTCTTTTCTCAAACAAACTTCTTAATGAAATCGACTTCCTTTACAACTTTAGGGGAAGTCGGTGTACAGGATCGTAGCGCATATATCTGCCTGCTTGAGTCTTTCTTATTCTTGGAAGATGGGGATGAAAAGTAGCCCTGCCAACCTCCTTCACGTCTCTTTTGATCAAGTTTGCGCAGGGCTGCTTGGACTTTGTGGAGAAGTTGAAAGTCCAATTCTTCTCGTTTGATTTCGTTTGAAGTGGATGGGGCTTTTAAACGTTCATCTTCTTCATGCTGCACCGCTCATCTTCGAGCCCTCTCGTCTTGTTGTTCTCTCGATGCAAACATTCATATTGCATGAACACCCAATTTTGAATTTAGCTTCGTATTCTTCCACTTCCAAGATCTGTATCCCCGGCAGCGGCGCCAAAAATCATGTGACAACCCGGCAAATATCACTTTTGTGGTAATCGGGTAAGTAAAGTTTGTTCCCGCAAAGATACAAGTCAGAATTGGTCAAATACGAAGTCAAAAGTCATAGTTGCAGTTCTTCTTGATGGCTTCTTTAATCTCTCAGGTAGAAACTACACCCAAAAGAGAGTAACAAGCTCACAATCTTGACAACTTGTCACAAATACGCACATATAATCACATCATAGTAAATTCTGTCCAAACAACTCTTGATTGTGATGATTCAGATTCTCCCAAAGATGGCACTTCATTGCAAAGACCAATTTTGCCTCAGAATTGTGTTCCACCCCTCCACTAAAGGCACAACTTCCTTGATCAAAATTGTTTCACATCAACTTTGTACTGCACTCACAAATGCAGAATACTAACAACAGTATAATTCCTCTCAGACCTATCAAGGCATTGCTCCAATGCACTTCACTTAGGATCAAACACACAGAATGAAGATCAAGGCTGCAGATTCCAACCTCCACAAGCACATTGACTTGCTCTTTGGAATTCTTCACACACTTACAAACACAAACACGAAACTGACAATTGGAATTAATTTTAAGCGATGAGTACTAAAACCAGCACTTTGCTTTATCTATCTTCAGAAATTGGAATACTTAATAACATCATACTGTGAATGCTCCACTTAAATACTGAAGCAAACGGCAGACTTGCCTACCTAGGTACCACTTCCTAACATCCTTTCCTACCTACAGATCCCAATCGATAATCTATCTCTTCATATCTGCCTCTTCCTATCTCAAAATTGACTTCTATCCCAATCCGATGTCTACCTCATCATCGGCTTCCAAACCCGATGATCTTCTTACTATTTCACCTTCTTTGGGTATGACTGATTCTACTAATTTCTTCACTAATTCTACAACTTCTTCACTACAATCTCTAATTGAGCTCACGGGTAATCTATCAACACTCTTAGTTCCCGACCCACTCTTCTCTAATGTATCACTTTTCAAGTTCGATGATACTTGAATTCCTACTTTTGTGACATCGGGTGTCTTCTCCACTATCACACTATTCCAAATCTTCTCTAATTCTGAATTGACTAAATCTAATCTAAGACTAACAGTGTTCTCTACATCTAACATTTTTCTATCTACACGCTCCCTCAAGCGAATCAGCAACGTGTTCATATCCACAACTTTGGCTTTTCTTTTCCAAGTTTCCTGCACAAGCAATTTCAACTCATGCAGACGAGCTTCTTCCAATCTTCCTTCAGCCTCCGTGCTTAAGATTGCTTGTAATCTCCCAGCAAGGTTTCCTACTAATTCCGATGCGTATCCTCGAGAACGCTCCACCTTCAACTCATCCCGATACATTTGCAACTCATCTTCATATTCTGCAGCGAGAGTCTTCTTCTCCTCTGCATACTGCACGCTCTGCTATTCTGCGCTCTTGACAAGTTCTTGCAAACGCTCTTCTTCCTCTTGCCTGGACACCAATTCTCTCTGCCACGCTTGATCTTTTGCTGCGGCACTCTTCTTCAAGTTGTCCAACTCTTGCTCCATCACGATGGTCATCGCCTTCAAATGAACATTCTCGATACACACATTACTCACTTCTTCCTGCATCTTGCTGAGCCACATCGCCTGCTCCTTCAACTCTTCGACTTGCTTTTGCAGTTCTTTCTCTTTCTCTATGCAACTCCCTTGTAGCATGCTCAACATTTTCTTCCTCGAGTCTTCCTCCCTCCGAAGATCTTCAATCTCCGCACTTCTTTGAATTTGATGCTCCTGTAGCTCTTGCACTTCCTTCAATAGATGCTTCACCATCTGCAGCTCATTCATCCCTTTCACTTGATCTTGGGCAATTCCCATACGATGTTCTTTCAATAGCTCAAGCAAAGGTGTGACCACCCTCGTCAAATATGCTATCCCGCCAAAGGTTTCTTCTTCATCATTGCCACCTTCGTCTGGAGTCTTCTCTTGCGTCATTGGCTCCTTTATCCAAAGTTGTGATCTTTGTACCTTCATAGTGTCGGCACTATCTTTGTCTTGGCCTCTTGAACTCGGCCTCACGGAATACTCCTTCTTTCCTTTGGGTTTTGACTTGTTCTCCATCGTTGCCTCGCCAGCCTCACTTACCACCACCGATTGCTGGACTTCGGGCTCTCCTTCACTTTTGCTACCCGACTCCTCACTCTTCAACGTGATCTCTTCTTCTTCTGAGTCCTCTTCTTGCGACTCAGTTTCTTCATCCGACTCCGATCCCGAAGACGCCCTTCTCACGACGTTAGTAGTCTTCAACATCAGCCTCCGAGTCTTATGTTGGATGGGCGATGGTTTAGCTTCTTTGGGTTCACTTCACTTCTTTGTCTTTGGACTGGCAACATCTTTGATCTTCCACTGTCCCGTTCTAGCAAAGTACTTGTCATTTGCCCGCAGCTGAAGCATATATTGTCGCTCCTCTTTGTCGGCTTCTCGTCTCAAATCAGGGTGCATGTGGGAGACCATACGATGCCGCTCATCTTTAGAGGGCAAGTTCAGGCCGAAGTAGAAATGTGCTGCGAATGGTGCAAAATAATGCAGTGGCGAGCCCACTTGCCAATTCACTACCATCCGCCTTGTTCGGTGATGGAAACACTTCACCCAATTCACGAGTACTCCTGCAAACATCTGATGGAAGAAGACTACTTGCTGCATGGTTACGTATGTTGGTCGCTCCGGCTTGAACATGGCCATCATTGCCCTCACGATGCTTTTTGGATCGGGTCCCGATAGAACTCCACCTTGTAACCATTTGTCGTTCTTGGAGCAAAAAATGAAATTGCAAATCTCAGCCGTCTCCTCTGCAGCATCACACTTCCGATAGAAGGTGATCCCTATCAGCTCTCCTGCTTCTCAACCCAGGACTAACTTCCAATCCAACTCAGTCCATCGAGCCAGATTGCCTCTCTTCCCCTCCAGTTCGGGACCCTCCTCACAATTATTGGCAGCGATCTCTGCCATCACTCTCGGGAAACTGAAATTCCAGTTCCATGCTAAAAAGGTGATACGAAGTCTAACCAAGACTTTGATCCTAGCTACTACATCTACTTGTCAAATTGCAAAACCTCTCACTGCCAGCACGTTGGCCACCTTCTTAGCCATGATTTGTTCTCTCGTTTTACGCTGTTGGAAGATCAGCCCGTCTCCTGGACGAGACACTCTTACTCCCTCAGGGTTTTGGAAAATTTCACTCTCGATGGGCTTCCGGACACGCATTCCTGTAGGATGACTACTCAAAGGAATTGGAAATTTACTCAGTGAATTCAACTTTCCCCTGCGCAATCGCAATTTAAATTGCCCCAAATCGTAGTCATTCTTCAGTCTATTTTGTCTGTGAATTTTCTCTCTTCTGCGTGCACTACGGGTCACTATCAAGATATGCTTCTTCTGCCCCGCCGTTTCTTGAAATGTACTTTCTTGCCACGTACAGAGGTTGTTAAACGGTCCTCATCATTCTTACATTTTCCAACCTGAAGACGATGATCTTTGGCTTGCTTCCGGTGTACTCCTCTTTCGAGTACCTCCATCACCGGATCCAATGTCAGCTTCTTTGGCTTTCCTCCAAAGTTACTTTTGCCTCTTCTTTGTCCGCAATTCGTGCTTACTTCATCTCTTAAACCCTTCTAACCATAAAAAACAAAAAATGTGGGTACCACATCTTACAAGTATTGTAATACTAATAGCAAGACAAGTATTGTAATACCAATAGCTAGACATATTATCTAGAGGTGAAAATGGGCTTGGTAACATTTGGAAAGATTTTATATATGATAGATTAAGTAGATCAGATAGGGATAGCACCAAAAGAGTACTTCCACTAATAGATCAGGAGCCAAAAACACTATGAGAACTTTAGAGTCAATTTTGGACTCCCTAAACAAATGAATTAGGTCTAAATAATGGAAACATATTTCCCCACCATGTAAAAGGTTGACCTTTTCCCAAGTGGGTTTAGGATTTATGGGTTAGGACAAAAAATAGGAGAAAAGCCTGGCCTTCTCTTGTTGAAAGCTTTCCAACAATACCTCACTTATGCAATTTTGAGCTTCCTAAACGAAGATTCCCTTTGGTCAAACCTCTTTGATCAACCAAATAGGAAAAGGACTAACATGTTACCCATCTATACAACTAATCTATGTATAGCTAACTTGTACATATCACTAATATATCATCAATCCATGTATATGATCCAAGAGTGGAGCTTCCTTTGAGAGGATGCTCTTTGCTATATAATAAAGAGAGGATGCTCCTTTGGGGCATCGGAGTATTGAGTGTGAAGCTTTGTGTTTCTTCTCTTGTGTTTCTCTTGGGAGTTCTCCTGTCCTTGGGATGTAATACCTATTGAGTTTGAGTTTAGAGAGGATACTTAGTAGGTACTAGAAAAAGAGAGTTTTTTCTTGCATGATTCTAAACCTTGTGTGAAAGATGCTCATGTGGATGAGGTTTTCAAAACATGAATAATTCATTAAGAGTAAAAGAACCATGCATTGGTAGAGAAGGAGTGAAGGATACATGCATTGAAAAAAGAGGAGCCAAAGATGCATTCAAATGAGATGGAGAAAAAAGTAAACATGGCAAAGAAGCAAACCAAGAGAGAGGTTTGGATGAAGAATCAAGAAAGGAAAAAAAGGTTTCTACAGCTTATTCAAAATTGACACCCACTATAGCTACTTTTTTGCATGACCTTTCTACCCAATCAAAGTCAAAGAATAAGGCTATGGGATCATGAGAGAGATGTAAGCTAGAAAAAATAGAAGCTCAAAAAATTGGCAAAAATAGAGAAGCAAATATGGAGCACAAATAGAGATGTTGATGTTTGAAAAACTAAGATCTAAATCCAAAAAGCTTAGGTTCAAGGAGAGGAATGCAAAGTCCAAAGCACTTCCATTCTATGATAAAAGAATTAGCAAGGGTGGGTAAATAAGCCAATAAGATTAAAAGTTTAATGATAGTTTTTTTCTAATCTAGGCAATCGTACAAATGATAGCTATAATGTTGATGATAGATTTCTTGTGCCTGATTACACTCCCTCTACAAGTGATGGGAGTGATCATTAGTATCCTAGTGGGTTTGTGTTGTAAGCATGCATGATTACACTCCCTCTATCCTTCTACAAGTAATGGAAGAAATCCTTTTTATCTCATGGGATTTGCGTTTGAAGACAAACATATGAAAGTAAATTCATATTTTCTTATTTGTTCTCAATGGATTGATTAGGAGCCTCAAGGGCCATGGGAGACACATAAGGAGCTATGAGATTTAGTGACCATGGAAGGAGCCACATGGAATGCCTATATTTTCATGACATCTTACTCTTATCTTAAAGTTATTCTCTACAAAGTTATTTTAACAAAGAATCTCCATTGTTTCTTTATGTGCATCTCTTTTCTATCTCTTCTTTATTTCTCTTCTCTCTTTGTTGACTTGTTCATTGTATTTATAGGCAATCATTCTATTTGGAACTGATTTGGATGTGGATGGTATTTATGATTTCCTATCATGATCCCTTGGCAATTGCTTTTTGGGTTGGCATTTCTTGGAGAACCCACCTTGTGTGGTACTTCTAGTATCACCTTAATACATCAATGAAAATATTAAATAAATTTTTACCATAAGATGATGGATAATTTCCAATACCAAAGTTCACCCGACCAATACGTCAATCTCTCTCTAGCACCAAATGTTGTCCAATAAGCTACAATTTTGGAATGCTCATGTAGGTTGTTAAGTTGTTACCATGCAAATAGAAGAAATTATTGGATTTATATCTCCAACTATATTTGTAACTCAACATTCCAACAATCAAGCAACACTAGTCATGGGTATAGATTTTTGAAACTTGAAATGGATTGTGATGCATTGAATTGGTGATATTGCCTTGCAACCTTTTGAAGAATGTGAATGTCATGTTTTAGAGCTACCTATCATATGGGATGGCTAGATGGCTGCTCTTGATACATGATTTTTGAAGAAACAAAAGAGATCTATATGCTACTAACACAAACTGAATCTTTTGTGTGGAAGATGGTCTAGATAAGAATCCACCATGGTTCGTATTGCAATCAATGGCTCATTAATATTATATTATTCTTACATTGAGTCTCACATAGTTATGTTCGTGAGAAAACATATGGGCTAAGTCTTTGAAGGTTTAACTCTAGAGAATTAGCAAGAAAAAATGAGATTGTACTCATTTCATATATGTTATCATTTATTCCTTGTTGATTTTATGTAGATACTACCATTCCAAAGTATGAACTTTCAAGTATATGTAGATATCAATCATTCCAGAGTAGGAGTCCTTTAGACTAGATTCTCAAGAAATGATAGAATTGAGAAAGGGAAAATTATCTTGGGTGTAATACCAAGAGCTAGCCATATGATCTAGATGTGAAATTCGGTTTGGTAACATCTAGAATGATGTTATACATGATGGTAGAAATAGATCAGAAAGAGGTATCACCAAAAGGGGACTTCTACTAATAGAGTAGGAACCAAAATATACCTAAAATCTTTGAAGGCAATTTTGGAGGCCTAAACGGATGAATTAGGCCTTGAAAATGTGCAGATTCCCCCCCCCCCAACGGAGGAAAGGCTGGCTTTCCCTCCTCCTTGCTTTTTCTCATCAAGAGCTTTCCAACGGTACCTTACTCACGTGATTCTGAGATTCCTACAGGAAGATTCCCTAAAAGATTCCCTCTGGTCAAAGCTTGTTTGACCAACCAGATAGGACCTAGACCAGACATGTCACCCATCCAAGTAAGTAATCCAAGGGTGGAGCTTGTTGACATGTCACCTATCTGTGTCC